>OX940878.1:128979634-130229634 GCA_954870665.1 Stratiomys singularior | reverse complement strand
AAATTAATTCAAGGGCTTAAAACTTATTTATTTATTAGGTAATAAACAGTAATAATAAATAGTTTTAAAAACGGAACACTAAGATTTTTGCAAAATACTTAACGATCGCATTTGCCAATTTTGTTTCTAACACAAGGAAAAAGGGAGCAAAACCTTCGGATATTCTTTTTGTATGAATGTATTTATGTCTTCATGTATCAGGCTACTGTCATACCTTCCTGTTGACGGCTGCTGACTAAATTTCAGCCGGTTTGGACTTGTAGTTCCATTCTGGGAGCGTGTGAAAGCAATCGTGTCCGTTGATTTAAAAAAATGGAAAAGGAGCAATATCGGTTGGTGATTCGATTCTTGATTTTGGAGAGCAAATCTCGCTGTAAAAGCAAAGAGCGCTTGGATGCAGTATATGGGGACGCTTCTCCTTCGATGGCGACCGTCAAAAATTGATTGAACGAATTTCAGCGCGGTTGCACCGCGGATTGAAAGTGCACGGGATAGCTGAGATAGAAGGCAAGATCGCGTGGGGCATATCCTACATTAAATTTTGGGTATGAGGAAACTGTCGGCAAGATGGTCGGCGCGTTTGATAACTCCGGATAAGAAGCGCATCGGTGTGACCACTTCAGTGTTTGGCGCTGTTTAAGCGCAATCCGAAGGAGTTTTGCGTCGTTACGTGACCGTCGACAAAACATGAATCCACTGGTACACCAAAGACCAAGAAACAGTCGAAACAGTGGACTTAAACAAGTAATTCGACAAATTCGACAAATTCGACAAATTGATCAGAACTTCCGCACCCAAGAGTCTTCGCTTAGTTAGCTAGCAGGGGTATAAATCACTTATAAGTTCTAAGTGAAAATAGATAAATTAATCCACCAAAAACTTTAAAGCTTACCAAAGGCAAATTGGAACATAGGACAAGTTCAAGCTGAGAGCGAAAATGATAAAACGTAATTATAACCAGACGACATTCACCCAGCTGGTAGTGCCAATCGATGCGTCCCGGCCTGTGAGTTGGCACCTGACGAGAAGCGGCAGGGACGCGTGTTCGAAACCAGCTTGAGCTCTTTCCACCTTTCTTTGTAAGTAAACCTGCTCCGAAGAAGGCGAAGACTGTCTCATTGGCCGGAAAGGTCATGGCCACCATTTCCTGGGATTCTCAAGGTGTGATATACATTGACTACCTGGATAAGAGCAAACCGGTCACAAGGCAGTACTATGTCGAATTATTGAGCCGATTCCACACCGAATTAAAAAAACACGGCCCCATTCGGCAAAGAAAAAAGTGTTCTTCCTCCACGACGTCGCATTCGCCACGGCTAAATTGATCAAATTGGGCTGCGAACTGCTTCACCATCGACCATTTTCTCCAGATTTGTGTTTTGTTTCCCAACTTGAAAAAATCACTCGACAGGCAGAAATTTCACTCGAATGAGGAAGAAATCGCCACCACGGGGGCCTACTTTGCAGACCAAGAGAAAACTTTTCAGACGGGTTAAAAAAGTTGGAGCATCGCTGGGGCAAGTGTATCGAACTAAAAGGAGATTATATTGAAAAATAAATTGCATTTATTCCAAAAAATTTATGTTTTCATTTGTAGGTTAAGTACTTATCGGAACGCCCTCGTACCTGATATCACTTTTATTCTTGCGAGCATACTTTCAATGCACTTATCTATCATATATTTAATTTTTTCACAGTTTTCCCCTGTTTTACAAATATTTTGCTTTAAAATATTTACATGTTTGCGTTTTGAAGTTCGCGGAATGGAGCATCAGTAATCAGTATCTGTAGTTAAAAGATTGATAACGTGTGCAGTAATTCCATTATCAGTACATAGAAGTACTTTTATCTTGATCGGCTCACTAGTCCTTCAACTGTCTTTCTTGTCAAAAAAGGTAAGCCAGTTGAAACCATACTGGAAGAGATAGCAGCAGCTTACGAGGGCGCTTGCCGGAATGAAATCATGATTCACAAGTGGCACAGCCTCTTTGAACAAAGCAAAACCTCGGTATCGACGGCCGATTGAAATTATTACTCCGCAAATAATTAAAAAAAATGATGGTTGGTTAATGAAAAAATAGCTTGCAGAAATGGTTGTAGTATTCGTTATGACAATTTTAAAAATTCTACACGATCATCTTGGCATGGCAAAAGTCAGCGCTAGATGGGAACCGAGAATTTTCCCACAAAGTGGTGAAGACAAGGAACTGTATGGTGCTTGTCTTCTCCACCTTGGGAACATTTTTGGACCTATCTGGTGAAGACAAGGACGGACTATTGAATCGAATTTTAACTGGAAGCAAAACTTGGTTTCATTGTCATGAACGTGAAGTTCAAACATTACTCTATGCAGTGGCACAAAGTGGGTTTATCACCATTCAAGAAGTTGTAATGGATTTCAATTCCCAGCCGTCACGGCGACGACTCGGGATGAAAGTCGGCCTCGCACCGACACTTGGACGTGCAGTCCTGAGACGTGGCAACGAGTCGTACCCCGTGGGTCAACAACTCGGCCACTCGGAAGTTCCCTCGCGTGGTGGCTGCTGGCTAGCTAGCTCAGTGCGGCGAGGATTGCGGACGTGGGTCGGACCCAAGTGAACTTCCGCTCTTGGTTCCATTTGAACCAGCCACCGAAAAGCCCGATTTACTATGCGACGTTTCTAAACAAATTATGTTACTTTACTCTAATTTTTACCATCAAGATCCAAGAATCAAAGAATCAAACTCCCCGACTAACGCGCATTCACGAACCGATATTACCGCGGTGCCTAAAAACAAACTACTTTAATTTTGCGACCGTAATACACGCGAACCCGAAAAACCGAACTAGTAGTCCGCGACACGACTACAAATTATTACCGGAACAAAACTACAGCACCGCGGAACCCGAGCGACGAAACACATTGTTGACCCTACATCATCCTGCACTTACCTTCGCGCCATTTCCACCTGAAAGAAAAGTTTGTTGGAAGGAAAGAATGTGGTTTTTCTTTTAGCACTTCATTTTATATGTATTTTTATCAATTTTATCAATATAAAGAGTGTATTTTGATTCTACGTACTACTTCTCCAAGAAAAAATGCAACGATTACAAACTACAAAAAAACTGGATAGGAGGAAATTAAGAGAAATAAAAATGAAAACAAAAATTGCTTGGAAAAAAAAAATAAAAATAAATCCCAACTCGAGTAAATCGCTTGTACACTTTGAATAATCCAATGAATTATTTATTCCTTTTCTTTTACTTCTAATTATTTCCTGGCTCTTTTAAATGTTTAAATTACAATTAAAATTTAACTAACTTAAGCAATTAGTTTAGTATCTGTTATATTGTTTTCATTTTTTTTTTAAATAATTTTATTTGAATATATATACTTCTAGTTTATGAATAATAAAACAAAAATGGAGAGTAACTAAAACGAAATAAATGTTGCTTCTTTTCTGTTAAAATATAATGTATGTTAATGTTTGTTGCATCTAAGAGGTTTCTATTCTAGAGTACTAGTAAAATAGTAGAGCGTAAGTTTCTTAATTGTCAATGCGTTGTTTATATTTCCATCTACCTTTACACTTGTTTGACTGTTAAATTTATCGCTTAACGTTAAATTTATTTCAAGAATGGTATTGGGAAGGAAAAGTTAAGGTTGTTAGTTAGTATGTTGTGTTTTTCGGTTCGATGGAAAATTTACATAAATTAAATATAATTCTGATAAAAATATACATATGAACATATGAACAAATTAACCTGGCTTAGTAATTGTTTAAATACTTAATAGTTTAGGTTTACCTTACGCCGCAATTACAACGACTGTACTGCTTTCAGTTGTTGCACTGGTTGTTTCAACGTAGTGGCAGCATTTCACGAATAAGAAGAGAAATCATTGTAGACTTTGTGGGTTGCGTGATGGTTGTATGGATCCATGCTTTTGTTTAAGAGCTAATACTTGAAGATATTTTAGCGATTTGATTATTTTTCAATGCCTCAGCAATCTTATGAGTGGTAAGCTTCCTCAATTTCAACTCAGACAGATGGACTTCAATGCAGTTTGCAGTCTGAAAACAGGAAGCAGATTCCAATGGTTACAAGCCTCAAGTCAAACGTCCGTGCTGCGCCCGTCGTGCGGCCCCTGCACTTTTCTGCTCTTGATGCTGAGCGCCGTCGATCGAGTGGTGGCTCGGTCGGGTCGATTACAATACGGCAAACATTCGAATCGGACGCCCTGGTCTTGCAAAATGGACACCCCACAGCGCGTGGTTTAAATCGCCGCGCAAACTCCAACGATCGATTCCACTGTTCACAGAACTTGCACGAATTAAAGCAGCCGGCGAGTAATCAAAATTTTATAGCAAATCTCAATCGTATGGACGCCATTGCATAGCCGACATGGAACGCATCATTTTTCAAGCAAAACTATATTTTAAGGAACACTTGAACACTCGTCACTTAAAATTTTTTACTGTCTATTGATTTTTCTTTCTTTTTTTTCACTCAATTCAATCCTATTCGGATTTTTACACCATGCGCGACTCGAGAACCCCCCCTTCCGCATGGGTTTTCACGTCACACCGTCATCAAACCTCTGGCGATATCTTTGTTTTAGTGGCGCTGATGACAACGAAAATATCCATTGCATTCGACACGTTAGTTTTTTTTTCGAAGAAAACGAGAATTGCGGTTGCATTGAAATCAGCGACGATTTCGTATATCTACCGTACATTTTACGACCGACCCATAAATCGATTTGAAACTGCTTTTCTACTTTCCAACAGGTAATCGCGCGCGAAAGACACACCAAATTGTCAAGATAAGTTCACGTTTGGAAATAAAATTACGTCGAGTGATTTTCCACGAGATCACTTTTTTTTTCTTTTTCCACCCGCGTGTGCCTCTTCTCGCGGTCCTCTCCCAACTCCCCGTTCCGGAAATGTCCCGCGCTCTCCCTGTCTTCCGACCTGAAGTGGTCGCCAGGTCGTAGGTCAGCTGACTTTCGACCTGTCCGCTGAACTTTCGCCTGCGGGAAAAGATGGTGACACCATCTTCAGGTCGGTAGTCACTACAAAGTTTTAGGTAAAACCATGGCGGAAGTCTTTTGGGACTCAGAAATCATTGTGTTGACATATTTTAAAGATAAAGTCGCCACTATAACCAGATAACATTAAACATCTATCGTAGAGAGATTAAAAGAATGTATCAAAGAAAAAAAGGGGAAAATCGACAATTTTGAAAATATGAATCAATCGTAAATTTCCTCCGTCTACATGATAACGCGCCGTCTCACAAGTGCCGTGTTTTGTTCACTGCTGTGCACAAGGTAGGCATCGATTTTTTTAATCACTCACCCTACAGTCCAGATCCGGCTCCAAGTGATTATTATCTTTTCCCAAAACTTAAAAAAACTTCGTGGAAAAAGACTTCATGGAAATGTTTTCGCGGAGAAATAAGCAAGAAAAGCGTGAAGGACGCAGTTGCAGCTTATTTTTCGGACAAAGACTAAACATTTTTGACGAATAATTACCTAAGCCAATTGAAAAATCTTGCAAATGTATTATAGTAGCAACTTAGTACTTTTATTCTCCCTCCACTCCACGAAATTAAAAACGCTGCCTCGTATACATATGTATTGGGAAACGGGCATAAACTGCGGATTTCCTTTTTCACTAGAGTTTAGGTCCGGAAAAACACCAAGCGATGCCAAAACAGGAAATGTGGAGCACTATCATGAGTAAAGAACCACAAAAATTGAAATATCAAATTAATATCTCTTCCATGATTCCAGAGTATTGGAGAGTATTCACTGGCCCATCGACGAAATATAGCGTTACACTTTCATCTGCTGAACTGTAAGACTATTTCATAACGACTGGTTGATGCTTGACGGTCACCACAAGCCAAACTTGATTGTATCGCTCATGCGGCGACTTTCTATTATCGCTTTCATCTGTATAAGTCGCTAAATGAAGAGTGTTTTACAAGAGGTATAGGACTTTAAGTTGGCACATTGACTTTTTAATGCTACGTATGTTGTGACAGCTGTCATGTAGTTTATGGTTAGTTTGGCTTGCTATTTTACCAAAATTAAATTAACGGCCAAACAACATCTGCAAATTGAACAGTTCTATTTCCAAAATAACAATTCTCTCAAGCATTCGTCAATTTTATAACCGACATATTCGTCCATCAGAACAATTAATTCGATTAACCATGAATGGTTTCCGTTCCACGTTTACTCTTACTGATAATTACACTCAATTATACAAAATAAAGACACTCAGACGTCTAACGGTGCGTTATGAAGAAACCATAACAGCTGTAGAGCGAAGTATCGATGCAGTGCGTCCATTTGATATTGTCTTCAACAATTAAACCTGTGCCCATCCACATTATGGAAGATTATACGGAAGCAACATAGAACTCACGGGTTTAAAAAATCCAAATCGTGCATGCCGAATGACCAACGGGTACGGCGTAGATTCGGTGTATGGGAACAAATTGCTGCAGATCACGCACTTCATAAGAAAATTTTGTGTACCGATTAGGCTCATGTCTTGTCGAATGTCGTATTTGTAGTGATGCGCAACCTCAAGTGGTCGTCCAAATACCCTTACATTCGGGGAAAGTCACTGTTTGATGTGCAAAATGATACGTTAAATCACTCGTGTAAGCCCAATATATAATGCACCTAAGCATCTTAATGACGCTAGTCAGGATGTTTATAACGTGAAACACTCGTATTTCCCTTTTTGTCGGTCTAGATAGAAGTGCGAAGATAGAAGAAAATATTCGAGATTTGACTTCGCCGCACTGTGGCTCATTATATCGTCATCTTTGAAGTGACGAAAGTATTAGAGAGGTGTCAAATCTACAATTACATCCTCATCTATAGGATAAATTCAACTTTTCAACCAATTCAACTCTCTTCTTGTTACTGTATAGCTTGGTGAAGATTTTGCATCTTCTTACTCTTCCTTATTTCCAGTCGCATTTCTCTCTTCAACAAAAAATATTGTTGAAATTATACAATTTATAAACTTAAAAGTAAGTTTTGAGTTATTACCTGCTTCGGCTTCTTGCCCGTACAAATCGATCAATTCATCTACCCCAAAAACTAATTCTACAACTTGCGCCAGGGTGGCACTCAAAACGTCGTCTCATCTACGTTTAAGTGACCTTTTCCGGAGTAACCACCGTCCCATTCAAGGAAAATCCCCTGATCAAACAACATCGTTGGTACATTTTGAATGCAGCAAAACTATCCTGTAAAAACTAAACTATAAAACTGCCCTCATAGCTTGAATGTTCAGAAGGTTTTTTTTAGTGAAAATAGAATATATGTGCCCCCTTATGTGCTTTATGGATCTAATATTCAAAAAAGGATAGGAACAGGGTTGATATTCCTTGGTAAATCTGCATACATTTTCGAAACGTTACCACTAAAAGGGATAACAAAAACTCCATGCATTGTCCCACTCATAAAGTTTAGGTTGAGCAGCAAATGGAAATTTTCTACAAAAAGGTTGAAAACTCATCAAACCTACCCTGGAATTCATAAAAAATTTGCCCACGTTCTGCAAATGTCATTTAGCATTAATCGTATTTTCCGAAAAACTGGGGTTAGTCTACATGAAAATGTATTCGAGTCCTTTGAAACCGGAAGTTACACATAAAATTTGTTTTATGAAAAGAAAGAGTTAAATTTTCTACCGAAACAAGTGTCACACACTAGTATTTCGCAAAATAATATGCAACAAAGTACTATTTCCTTATTCTCCTTAGCACTAAAGCTCCTTTCGGGCCTTTGCTTCCTGCAACAAGCGCCTTGAACCGTCTCAGTCCATCAACTGTGTCCTCCAATTTTGAAATTCGAGCAGCGATGAACCATCTTCGTGAACAGAGTCTGACCAGTGTTTCCTCGGTTTCCCCACTGGTCTTCGCCCTTCCTTCATCTCAACAAATACCTTTTTCGATATCTGTTGTACGTCCATACGACTCATATGGCCAGCCCATTGCAGCTTCTGCAGTCTTAAAATCGTTTCGACCTCCGATTCATCAAAAATTTCATACGGCTCATGGTTGTATCGAATTTTCCATTGGTCCCTGTCGAGCTTCGCTCGAATTTTCCCCATCAAGACCGGATTCCTGTCTATGTTTCAGACGCATAACGGAGCACAGGTCTTATCAGAGATTTGTGTACTTGAAGCTTTGTTTCCAGTGTATGCAGCTGATCATTGCAACCGTCAGAACTGCACTAAAGGTTGTTTTTTTGCGAGTTGTATACTTCCGCATATTTCGTCTCTTTCATTGACAATTCCCGGTATTCTGGCGCCTAGATACACTAATTTCATTTACATTTTTACATTTTTATATTTACAATTTTCATCCACAATACAGTGTCCGCCACTGTACTATTTTAACTAACTGTAACTGTAATATTTTGGTTATTTATGGTATTATTTTCTCGATTGCCTCATGATCTTTGTTTAACGCTTATTGATTTCCAGCCCTACTAGTTTTGATCCGCTGTCAAGTGTCAAGAAAAGTTTTTCGGCGGTTATAAGCGACTGTGGCAAAAAGTTGATGTTATCGCATAGGGTACCACTTTGCTTTATGTTTCAGTAATAGTGCGCCTCTTGTATCAACAGGTAGATTTCTTATGACATATTCCAGAGCCAAATTGAACAGTGAAGAAGACACCCCAGCATTTGTGTCAAAAGTGTCAGTGAGTTGAGTTTTTCTGTGGACATGGGAGGTTGTCATTGCCAATGCCGTCATTGTCATTTTGGTAAGACGCATGAATTTTGCTGGCAAACCAACGTGAAGTATTGTTTTATACAATACGTAGCGCTCAATACTGTCGTATGCTTGCTTAAAGTTAACGAAAATCTACCGAACGTTTATGTTTAACTCCAAGCATTGTTCAAGCATCTGCTTGACCGTAAACAATTTCTCTGTCGTCGCTCAACCAGCTCTGATGCCACCTTGATACTTCCTAATAATAGTGTTGGAGTGAGATCTGATTTCATTTGCTATGATCTTCAAAAAACTTTTGTACGCCGTATAAAGTAGTGATATGCCTCTATAGTTTTCGCACTGTAGCTTGACAACTTTTTTGTGGATAGGAAAATATAATTAATGGGCTCCACTCATTCAGCACTTCCTAAGCACTGCTCTCACCATATTTAATGAGCTCCCACTGCAATCTCATCGCTGCCCATCGATGTTTTTGGGCTTCGATGGTGGAACTGACTTCACCCAGAGTTTGTGAGGCCACTTACACTACAGGCTCCAATGTTCTGGGATTAAAACGTTTCTTGAAAGAAGAAGCCCACCTTTGCTTATCAGCAATGATGTTGTCGACCATATCCCGGCAGAGCGTGGTCATGGACTAATAACCTCTTTTCAAGCTTTTCACTGCCACGGTCGTAATTCCCGCTACCACTTACAGGAGCTAACAGGTTGTCGAGGGACTCCGTGAAATTTTAGGTAGTAAACGCTATTTGGAGCCATTGGATGTCGAATTTTTATAGAGGGCTGGTCCTCGTCAATTACGCCTTTGACATGCAAACATCAAGTTTTTCAAAATTATTATAGAGTGACTAACAATAAAGGGTAAACTAATTATGGTAAATTAAAGAAATTAAAATTTTTTATAGATATTTGAAAAACTTATGCCAAGTGGCATCACTGGCAAAAAAACCGAGAAAGTGACATTTCCGTTTTATTTCCTCAGTTTCTCTATAATGCAAGTCGTTGATAATTAATTCAATAAATTATAAAAATAAATATAAATTACAAGTACACTATACGTCCTCACTTCAATATTCTTTTTCTCGTTAACATTCAAGGCTAAGTACATTCAAATGATCGGATCCTTCTTATTTCGTTGCAGCTATAGAAAGTTCAATAGCACTCAAATGCTACTCATGTGGAGAGGAGAATATCTATCTTGGCCACGAATTCCGTACACCATTGCCATGCGATGAAATGGATAAGGCTCCTGATTTAGAGCAGTTCATAATAGAATGTCCTGAAAACTTTCTCGGCTGTACAACGCAGTTCAAAGGTGAGTTTCATCAAATCGATCAACCAAATCAAATTTCTACGTAGACATTTGCATTTCGTTTGGGCTCCTTTGAATATATTTCATTGAAATGTTGCAGAGAACGAAGTGACAAGGACATGCGACACAGTACCATCAATTGATGATTGCAAGACCGCAAACGGTATCACGTATTGCTATTGCAGTCAGGACCTGTGCAACGGCAAACAATCGCATGCTGATGCTCATAAAGCTTCCAGAGATCTTCTTAACAACGGCGGCATAAGTAACTATCCTAGTGATGATGAGGACTACGCCGAGATGTCCGGTCGCGGACCAATCAGCGAAGAGGAGGAAGAAGAAGACAGCGAGGAAAATGATATTAGTAACTATAGCAGTAGGGCATCTAGTCGACTCATGTCAACAACTCTTTCGATTATTCTAGTTATCCGTTTAAGTTCGTACATTTCAAATGGATTTTTCATTAGGAATTAAAACGTTCTGTAGAATCTCCTAGATTTATTCCAATTTATCTGTGATATTGTTTTAGTTTATGCGTAATTTTTTTATTATTTATAAGACATAAAACAACAGACAAATACTTTACTTCCCACGTTCACAATTTTGTATGTATGGTACCTACCTGTAATATGTAATAATTGTAAAAGTGAAAAAATAATAATATATTATAATGGTCGTTTCAATTACTCCGTCCTGAAATCATTAACAGAATTGTCGCAACGCAGGAAGTGTTCCAATATTTTAAATGAATTTTACAACTTAATTCAAAGGATTTGCATGCGAGCGTGCACTCACGTATGTATTCTGTACAGTATGATTGGAAACCACAATGTAACACCGCAATGCCAAATCTATACATACATACACGACATTTAAAGCAAAAGTAATTCAATTGGAGACGCAAAAACCCCATTCATCCGTCAAGGATAAACCACTTCAACTTTCTAATTACATCATTGACATAGTTGGCATCAAGATTGTACTAACAAGTGCTTACTTCCTTCAACGACGACAAATAAGGAAGTTAAGCTTAATATAGCATTATGTTTGTCGCATTGTTTTCAAATGAACAGTTAAGACGTAAGTTTAAGTCGATTGTATGCGTAATTGGATTTTATTGTGGGCGTTTAGATCCCTTCACCGCAGTGGGGCTTGATTTTAATCAAAGTTCAGTGCTTTCGGGAAAGTGTGCAAAGGAAAATTTAATGATTTGTTAAGGAATGTCAACCCTTTACAAAGACTTTGTGAGTATAGAATAAAACTTGCGAGGCTTGACCTTTGAAAAATAGTATTTGATTGAAGACGATCAAAACCTAGCTGCCATAACAGCGCTCAACTGTGAAATCGGAGTAGTAATTCGACATCGATTTCTGTGGCAATAAATTAAATCAGTCGAAAATCGGTTGACAGGAAGTGAGAAAAGGAAATAACGTAAAGATATTTTATAGAGAAAGAGGAAAAATCAAAAATGAATTCGAGTCTGTTCAATTTAAATGCATTTCGACACTGAAATTGAAATATTTCACTTGTACATCAGCTCACAATACTAGACAAGCATTTCAAAGGACTTTTTTTCAAGTCGTATAAATTTCAAAAATTTCAATCCAGTTACATTGAATTGAAGCGAAATGATTTATGCGTTTTGTTCTGAATGTGTCGTGGCTTTTTTATATCTTCACGCAACAACCGTCAAACACTCTCTGCCGCGTATAAATATAAACTACAACTGTTCAGAAACTCCTTGGATGCCACAGATTTCCTCAAGACGCCTTATTTGCACGGTTATCACATTATTAAACCGACTTGTTTATCTCTTAAAATGTCAGGAAAACTAAACAATTTACATTTAGGTTTGCTTTAACCTATGAATTAGCCTTCTTCACTTCTCTCCTTATTCATCATACTAAAATAAGATGAAGAGAAAGCCTAGCCCTATATTACGATATAAATGTATGCACGAAGCAAGAACAAAAGAGCGACACAACGGGTTTAAAGATTCGCGCTCGACTGATAGCAGTAATTCTCGCTCTGGCTGACCTTCGAACGCAATAACATCAGAAAACGTCGATGGGAAGTGGCTTCGGATCTAGACATCTAGAAATGATCTTGAAATACCAAAAACTACTGTTTGGAGAATTTTAACCGACATTCCAAAATTGCCGACGGCAGTACAGAAGAGTGAAGTCGTGAATGAAGTTGAATGAGCTTTGAAGTCGCTCAGGAGAACTTGTAGATTGCATTTTATGGCAAAAATGAGCTCAAAAAGATTATAACTAGTGATGAATCATAGGTTTAAGGCTACGATCCAGTAAAAAAGCGACAATCTTCGCAGTAAAAACGTTGTGAATCGCAAAGATAATAAAATCGCGTCTAACTCAGAGCGGAATGGAGACGATATCTATGATTATGAAAGTGTTGAGCGCAGAAAGTATACGATCATTAAAGAATACACCGTTGAAATATTTAAATTTTGCGTGATGCCTTATACTAGTTTGAAATATTGAAAAGGTTGCATGATAACGTAAGAAGAAAACGATCACATTTTTGGTCAAGCAATGACTGGCTGCTTCACTGCGACAGCAAACCTTGTGTTACCATATTTGATTAAGGATCAAACTATACAGCTTTCCTAGCCTCGGTAAAGTCTGACATAGATCCTTGCAACATTTGGCTCTATCTTACATAAAAATTGCCGCTCAAAGGACAGCGGTTCGATGTCGACAAGATGTTTGAAACTGGTATAATAAATGCACTGAAAGCTACTTCGATGTCTTCTGATAGGATTCCTTCAGGACTGGGGGTGTGTTTTGCAATGAAATGAAAAATCATTCGAAGGATGTCATTCACCGGATGAAAAAAAAAACAACACCAGGAATGATGGTAAGCTCGATACTCTTTTGAAAAACCTATTACACATCACAAGGTAGAGCGAACATACGCTGCTAGTCATCTAGGCTTATGGCTGGAAATGATTTCTCCTTTTTGGAAAATAAATATGCTGTTGTAAATTTTAAATAATTATTTGCATTAAAATTGAAGATAATTACGTATAATATTATAATGTTACCTGTAACCCCTCAGTGGTTCCAGGTTATCCCCAGTCCCTTGTAACCTTCTTGTCATATATCGATTTAACTAAGCAGATTTAAAATGTTGTGATGTGGGGAGCGCCTCTTTGATAAGATTAATATGATAAATAAATACCTTTGATATCTGAGCTAACTTATTCTTGAGAATATGATTCTCATGATTTTGTATTTTAAATTGACTAGCGATATCATCAATTTTAGCAACGAGTAAAACATATTGTAATAACGATTTTCACACTTGCATGCAAAATAAAATTGTTCAACCAGCAAAAAATGTTCCATGATGAAGGAACTCCTTTATAAGGGATCATGAACTCCTTGATAAAGGATCACGGGAGAGTAGGAGTAGGAAAAGATATTTCGATAAAAAAAAGATATTCTCGATGAACGAGCAAACTATTCAAAAACAAGAGAAATATTTTAACTCAACATGTTCATTGCAAGTATCATTAAACACTAGAATGTTATGTGCACACAATTCTCAAACTGACGTAACTCATCCCAAAATTTGACCACTCATCCTTATTTAAGCATTACTTTGACAACCAAAGATGCAACTGCCACTAATCTTCTTGAATTAACTATAGATGCATCATGTACCAAATGACGGTCAAAAAAACATCAACAAATGCCATCAACGTGGCAGCCCCGATAAAATAAGGATGTCGGTTACAAGATAATCGTTTTTAAATCTTTTATCGTTTTATCGTTATCATATTTTTATCGTTGCAAATTCGATGTGATTTTTTTCATCATACATTACTTTGTGTTACAACTAATTAAGTTGTAAAACAAACTCCTTCATTCGGATCGAATTTGTTTAATTTGAAATACAATCTTAAATTTCTGGTTTTCAATATTCATGACCTTAATTGCGCGCCTCAGTAGATGGCCTTTTAAGTAACTTTTTGGCAGAAACCTTTGGCAAACCTAGGTTGTGGATTGCCTAGTTCTGCTTCCCTTAAAATTTGTCTCTAGTATAATTTTCCTCTAGTAAAGTCAAATAAAGTAGTAAAGTAAAGTACAGTGAAGTAAAGCCCCAAAGTAAAGTCTATTATCGTCGAGATCGAGAAATAGGAAGTGCTTCTTTTTATTTTCAAGGAAATTCACTGACAATATTATCACCTAAGTTTCTAGAATGAGCTGTAATTTATAATTTTATAATCTATTTTTAAATAAACTACACGCATTAACAAAACATACAAAGAAACGTACATACGAAATAAGAACTCTTCGGGTCCTTAAGTTTTGGTCAAACTATTTCTATCGCTCATCAAGTAATTTCCAAGATCGGAATCACTGTGTGTTCACATTTTAATCTTTTTAACTTTCTCTTTAAGAAAGGAGAAATTGACTATCTCCTTTACTTTCTCTATCTCATTTCTACCATTTCCCTCCATGCTTGTTTACTCGTTTTTCCTCTTAGCCATACTTTCATCGTCTCGATTTATACTTTATCGTATCTTGAACGTCACATCGAACCTTACCAGCCGAAAAAATGGAAAACCAGAATAATGTTTGTAATCGAATTCATTTTTTCTCCTTTTTCTTCACAAAATACTCCACGTGAGCAAATAAATAAAAGCTTCCTTTTAATTTTGTGTTTTATTTTCTTTCTCGAAACCGGTTTTCGACCGTAATCGTTCGGTCTTCTTCAGCGACTGAATTAAAAGGAAGCTTTTATTTATTTGCTCACGCAGAATAATGTGTTTGAGCTACTTTAAACTGAAAAAAAAAGAGATCATCCTGATTCACGCTCCCTACTATTAAATAAAAGAAACTTTCTTGGTTAATAATTTTATTTATTTACACAGCTTCTTTCTTCAAGCTTATTCTTCAAAATCTTAATTTTCAAAACTTGTAATTTCATATCTCAAACATCGATAAGCTATTTAAAAGGATTCATATTGAACATCTGCGAAAGGGGACGTTTTAAGTTACACATCTTTATTTATTCAATTATTACTCAGACATCCGATTTGCTGAAGTCAGCATGTTCACAGGTGTTCATATTCTTTGTTTTCGATATCATAACTCCAGTAAAATCCCCGCTGATCCTTATCATCCGTTAGATCAGTTCGGTTCTAACGAATTGGCGCAACAACTTTACATGAACGAAACCAGACAATAAGGACGGCAATTGGACAAAACGCTCATGCGAAGAATTCAAGGAAGCTTCATTCGCGGGACTAATGAAACGCCTTACCATCCTTGATCCTACTCTGCACGCAAAATGCAACGTTGTTAAAACTCACTCCTGCTCTTTAAATTGATTAGATAAACGCTCTCGGGCTAGTTTTATGCGGAAATGGGAGAAAATTGGGAAGAAATGCTCTTAGAACGGGAGTTTTTCAATTTTTTAGTGCTGTTTAGCAGATACGCTGTGTAACCGGTCACTACAGTTATATTCTGAGAGTGACAGCGTCTTCAATACTCCAACATTTGAAGACAATGCTGATGTCGTCTAAATAACAATATCCGCCATGAAAAATTTTTTACCTAGGTTTTCGTTCCTTCTGGCGTTTGATGTTGTGGAGCTCACTTTGGAAGATTTTTCAGTAAGGTGAAATATTTTTAAAATGTTACTAAACATGACTACGTTAGTTACGATGCTAAACATGCGGATCGCCGCAGAGATCTTAAAATGAGCTACGCCCATGTGCCCCAAAAACGTGTACCATATCGAAACGCTATCTCGTTTTGACAGAACAACAATTGAAGGTGGCCAAGATAGCTGAAACGGTAGATATCACAAAAGGCTGCGACGGTTATACTTTGGGTATAAGAAAGCTGTCACCTTAATTCCCTACAGACAACAAGCGCGCTAGTGAGATTACTTCAAAACTGGTTTTGACGCTGTTTTATCACAATCTGTAAGAGATTCTACGTAGTATCGTGACCATCGTCGAAAAAAAAGGATTGAAAGGTACACATCAGAGACCAAGGAGTGGTGAAAACAGTCGACTTCGCCCGTTGAACGTTCTTCACAAAAGGCGACAACAGTCCTGTCGGCTAGAAAGGTCATTACAACTGTTTTCTAGGATTCTAAGGGCTGTACTATGCTGAATTCAAGGGTCGATTCGACGCTGCATTGCAGCTAGAAGACGTCGTTTGGTCAAGAGAAAAATGCTCCTCCACCATGACAGTGTGCCCGCTAATATCTCCCCACATTGCCAACGCCTAAACAGTCGAATCGCGCTATGAACTGCTACTCCATCCACCGTACTCTCCAGATTTGGTCCCGTACGACTTCTTTTTTTCCAAACTTGGACAAGTCACTCACCGGGAAAAAAATTGAATCGAATGAGGAGGCCATCGTCTGACCTCGATAAAACCTTTTTTCCAGACGAGTTAAAGAATTTCGAGCATCCCGGTTCAATTGTATCGGGCTAAAAGGAAACTACATTGAGAAATAAATCACCACTTCTCCAAAAACTTTGTTTTTCTTTTGTAGTACTTATCGGACCAAATTCGTATTTCTTTTATAATTCATTTGAAGTTTCAGAAGCATCTTCTTGACCAGATATAATGCATCGAAGACTTACCAAACCTGGTAGCCAAGTTTTAAGCCCCTCTTTAAAAATACCAGAACCCTGAAACACGAAAGAGAGGAAACATCACCCCACAAACATCTGAATTAAATTTACGAAGCGCTTGATACATCAAACTACAATAAAACCGGTTTACGTACGAGTTAAATCCACGGAATTAATTCAAAGGGATGAGATTGAGTATATATGCAGCATGAGCTGAAACTGAGAGACATTGAAAAACGATTTTTCGTTTGACAGCAATAGACCCAAAGGGCCAATGAGTTGCAAAAAAAAAGTCGTAAAAAGTGGTCCCCAGCATTGGGTAACATTGAGTAATTTCATTATTTATAGCATTTTTGAATTACAAAAAATGGGCTGAACTTTAACTCAACACACTATAAACCTTATTGGCTATTACCCTATAATATACATATAATGGGTGTCTTTTTAAGTGCGTAAGGAGTTTCAGTGGTTGTTGTCTATAGTTTGACAGTTCAGAATGTCAAACTTTGCTGACTTTTCTATTCAGTAAGGCCTGGCAATTCATTATATATCATTTAACGCCAAAACAACGCTTACAAATTGTGGAAAGAGGTACAAATACTTCGAAAGAGGTACATCTGTTCGCGAAGTTCATAGAACACTTCGTCGAAGTGTTCTATGAACATCATAATTGTCATCATAATTGTCCTAGTAAGCAAGCAATTCGTGCAGTTGTTGATTATTTTCGCACTTATTTTACCCTTCCCGGTTCAAAACCATCACTAAGACAAAGAAATGTGCGTACCGAAGGGAATATTGCTGTTGTTGGGCGAAGTGATGAAGAATATGCCAAATTGTCTATTCATCGCCGTTCTCAACTTATTCGCCTATTTCTTTCGACTATATGGATAATTTTACGTAAGGATCTTAGCTATTTTACATGCCTATAAAATACAGCTCGAGCAAAAATTAAAGCCAAATGCCCATTGTTTACGCCGCATTTTTGCTTATTGGGCTAATTTGGATGATGAGAATTTTTACCAAAGAATTGTTTTTACTGAGAAAGCATTTCTGGTTAAGTTGCTTCATCAATATGCAAAATTTCAGTATATGGATCCATCACCATTACATCCATTAAAATTGACTTTATGGTGCGGCTTACACGCTGGCGACATTTTCGGTCCTTTTTCCTTCGAAATGTGAATCGAGCTGCAGTTACGGTGAATACCGAGCGCTATCGAGCCATGCTGACTGTTATTTTGTCTTCAAAAATTAATCAGCTATACATCGACGACATTTGGTCTCAACAAGACGGCGCAACTTGCCATTTGGCACACTTAGCCATCAATTTATTGCGAAATCAATTTGATGACAACTTTCGTTCCAGAAGTGGTCTTGTTAGACGGCCCCTCGTTCGAGCGACATAACACTTCTCGATCACTTTCAATGAGGCTATGTTAAGTCATTGGTTTATGCTGACAAACCAGCGACTCTGGAAGCATTAGCGCCAATATTCAAGCCACCATTGATGCCATACGGCCAGAATTTTTGAAAAAGTAGTGAAAAATTGGACCGAACGAATAAACGAACTCGTATATGCCATTAATTTATCTACGAGATTATAATAATGAAAAATTGATTCCAACAATATGTCTGACTTGTTTTATTATTAAAAGTTTTCAAGCACTTAAAACAAAACCCTTTATTAAAAGCATAATTTCAACGTATGTTCGTATTTGAAAGCTGATTGAATATTTACCTCATCACAGTAGCGTGATTACCTGCATGTGAGCTAATTCATAATTTCCAACAGGTGAGTATTTTATAATCGAATAAAAATCAATGAAATGATGACATAAAAAGAGAACTCTAAAAATTCCTTAAAAAATGAAAAAAAAATATTCATTTCAATTTTGCGTTTTAATTTTTGTTCGAATTTTCGAAATGGACTTTCGACCGTAATCGTTAGGTCTCCTTCAGTCTTCGCTGACAAAGACCGAATGATCAGTCTTTGCTGAAGAAGACCGAACGAAAATTCGATAATTCGAACAAAAATAAAAACTCGAAATTAAAAGGAAAACTTCCTTTTTATTTTTGTTGGTGCCGATGGTGATGTACATTAGGTCTCCGATCAGCTCCCTGTAGGGAATCTGTGCATTTCCTTCAGTGCTGGTCGGAAATTTCAATTGAGTGCCGGGTGCCAAGGGCGACTTCACAGCCTTGCACTCAGCCATCCCGAACTTCTGGAGCACTTCTCGGATGTATCCTCGCTGGCACAATGTGATCCCGTCCTTGGTCTGCTCGACTTCGATTCCGAGACAAAATTGGATGTTCCCCAGGTCCGTGATTTGGAAATCGGTCACAAGCTTTTGCTTGATTTCTTCGACGCGCCTCGGATTCCGGGAAATAAGAAGGATGTCATCGACATATATGAGTGCATACATTTCATCCTTCTCGTCGACGTAGACGCAGGGATCTGAGGTCATTGGAAATAGGCCGTATAATTTCATCTTGTTGCCCAATTTGACGTACCATTGTCGGCCGGCTTGTTTTAATCCGTATAGGGCCTTGGAGAGTTTGCAGACCTGGTCGCCAGACTTCAAATCTCGTAACATCTTTTTGGCTTTGGTGACCAAGGTCCTGTCCGTTTCAACTTGGACCATCTTCTCCAAATTCTCGGCCAACAGGACTGGCGGCTCCATGTAGACCAGGGTATCAATGTCTCCGTTGAGATAGGTAGTTGTCACGTCCATCTGATGAAAGTCCGAACTTCGCTGCCAGTGCCATCAGGAGGCGGAACGAGTCGAGACGTGCCACGGGTGCGAAAGTTTCCGTGAAGTCGATGCCTGGACGTTGAGCGAAACCACGCGCGACAACACGGGCCTTGCGTCGATCCAAGGTTCCATCCGGGTGGAACTTGTTTCGAAGGACGGTGCGGCAGCCGATCACTTTGTGATCTTTGGGCCTGTTGACTAACTCCCACGTGTTGTTTGCGACCAAGCACTTTGTTTCGGAATATATGGCGTGGAACCACTCCTTCTTGTCTACGCTATCCAAGGCTTCGCTGATTGGCACTTCCACGGAACTCATTACGATGCACTAGTCGTCGGCGAGATTCTCCTGGATGTCGTCTTCTGCTGGAACTGAGTCGGCTGAAGGTGAGTCGCATTCGCGTCCGTTGATTGGTCTCTCGTCAGGAACATGATCACGAACCGATACAGATAGCTCCTGCTCGTCGTCGTCGTCACGTTCGTCCAATAGGACCTCGCTGTACTGCTTTTTTGGTCGACCTCTTCTGCGCGTCCTCAAGATTTGAAGTCTGCCCCGACCTCTTTTCATTTGCCCTCTGGCTCTGACTTCCTCATTTCCGTCGATTTCATCTGCACCAGGTGTTTCTGGTACTTCAAAGCCGTGAAAAGGTTGAAACTCGTCGTTTGACTTCGGGCGCGATCGGAAGAAGTGTGACGCTTGCGTCCAATGCGATTTCGCGATAAGTGCGCTCGTCCTTTTCGATGGCCTCTTCTGGTCGGCGCAATGTCTCGGGTTAAGCCGGGCTGAACTCGTTCAGGAATTTGACGTCTCTGAGGATGCGAATCTGGCGCTCGCCTGGTATCCAAACGCGGTAGGCCTTGGATTCTACCGAATAACCTACGAATATTCCTGAAGTGGCCTTCGGGTCGAACTTCCCCTTTCCCGGCGTCTTGTCCAAGAAGAAGACCTTCTCGCCAAACGAGCGTAGGTGAGAAAAGTTTGGCTTCTTTCCGGTCCATCTTTCGTGAGGAGTCATCCCGTTCGGTAGCGCTTTGGTCGGGCAACGGTTCCGTAAGTAATTCGCCGTGAAGATGGCTTCAGCCCAGAGCGATGGTGGTAGATTCGCATCAAGTTGCATGCAGCGAGCGGCTTCTACCAGCGTTCGGTTTTTGTGCTCTGCAATGCCGTTCTGCTCTGGAGTTTGCGGGACTGTCAGGCGATGCTGGATGCCTGAGGCCTTCAGTAGATTTGCCATTTTCCCGTTCATATACTCTCGGCCGTTGTCCGATTGGATCCGTTTTATTTTTCACCCTAGCTGGTTCTCGACGAGATTTTTGAATTCATCGAATTTGTCAAAGTCAACGAAATTTACTTTTCAAAAAGTAAACGTAGCAAGTTCAGCTGTAGTCGTCGATGAACGTGACGAAATAGCGCGCGCCTGTTGTTGACGCTGTGCGCATTGGCCCGCAAACGTCGGTATGGATCAGCTTGAGAAGGTTGGAGGAGAAGCTTTCGCGCGTTCCGAAGGGAGTGCTGGACATCTTCCCCGAAATGCAGGACTCGCAGGTGATGCTGTCGATCGCGGCTTCCAGTTTTAAGCCGGTCGCGTTTTCCTTCAGGAGTAACTTCGACATGTCGCGAGTATTCAGGTGTCCGAGACGAGTGTGCAGTTCCTAGAACTCGGACTTCGTCGGCCTCGCTTCCGCTGCGACGTGTGCGCGTTGTTCGGTTTCGCCGCGCACATAAAACAAGTCTCCGATGCGTTCTGCGACCATTTTTATGTCACCGTTCTCGTCCATCACAACCGCGTTCGATTTGCTAAAAGTCGACGATTTTAGCGATCGAAACAAGATTCGAACTGAGGTCAGGGACGTACAGCGTATTTTCCAGCGTAACAACATTGTCCGGGATGCCCGCGATCGCGACGCGTACGTCTCCCTTTCCCTCCACTAGCGTTTCCGAGTTGTTAGCGAGTTTTGAGCCAGACTTCTCTTGAGGTGTTGCAACCTCGAGTCTGGGCGAGCTCTGACGGGTTGATCGCTAGGATCAGGTCCGCATTCGCCTTGCGATCGTTCGTCAGCCATGCCTTGGCTACCAGCGCTTTGCCTGCGCCTTCCACGGCCGGTTGCACAATTTCGCCGGTGACGTATCCCCACGTATCGTTTCATATGAGAATAGCCTCGGCTTGGATGCGCCACGTGTCGTGATTATCTCGCAATAAAGTCTCGAGTCGCGTGGTCGTTGTCGCGTGCGCTATTTTGTTTGGCTGGCTACGATTCTTCGCGTTACGTTTTTCGACTTTTAAACTTCGCGTTGATATAATTTACGATACGTGATTATCTGTGTTCCGTGCTGTCTGGGCCCATAACCTGTTGGCGCGATAATTGAAAACTCCAACAATTTTTTTAGGTTAAATAAATTCAACAAATTCAACAAACTCTTTCAGTATAGGAAATGGTCTTAAAATTAATGGCTGAAACATTGTTTTGGTCAGAATAACAAGTAAATGCCGAAAAAATTGCTTTTGTTCATTCCTTTTAAAACCTTTCAATTTAACAACTTGAAGAACTTGAAAAGAAAACTTGAATACTTGCTCCGAACTTCTTTCAGATTATGAAATATTTTTTTCAAATCAGCCATTTTATCCATTTTAATTCTATTTTTTTAATTAAAAACATTATAATTTACCAATAACTGAGATTCTTATCAACAAGCATCTTTAAAGCCATATTAAATTTCTCACTTTTGCAACAATACTTGAATTGTACCTGAAAAAGCCACGGCTGCAACTTTAACCTAGTCATCCCGTTGCCAATAACGATATACATACCTATGCGAACATCCATGATCATTATGGGAATTACATCCATTCACAAGCCTGCTAATAGGCTGCGAAATATCTCACCATTATCCTAAGTGCTTCCTATTTTACCATCCAACTTTCACTTCTACCATCAATAACTTCATTCGGAGAACTCCTTCTATTTAAGGTGATTAATTAGGTAACAAATCATTTCTGTGGTCTTAATGTGGAAACGTCTTCACGCAATCTATACCACACACATTCACTATAAGATTTCTTTCGCTCTTCATAATCCTCTTAAGGTTTTATTGGACGACGACTTCTGGGAGCATATTTAGCCTGATGACAAATTACCGTCCGTTTAAAAGTAAAGGAATAAATGCTATTATTCCGGCTGATTCATTTGGTACCCTTTTAATGGTTGTTACGAAGGACGATGACATCCATTCTACAGCTTTTCTAGGTATACTGAATAAGTAGAATTCATTTGATAATGAAATTCGCCGAAGTTATGTGAAGCGACAAGTTTGCTTGCTTGCAATAGAAAGGATTCATGGTAGAATAGTTTAGTCAGGTGTTCAAAATGTCTAGCCTAGTTTTTATGGAGTGATTTGTTCTAGTTATGAGTCACATAGGGGTGGTGGATTAAACGATATCGAACTGATGGAATCACCAGATGTACTGAGCGAAGTAGTTTCAACCTCATGCAGCTGAAGGATATACGATAATAACTTAAAATTTACAAGAAATCGGCTAAGGCTAAATTGAACGAACATGATTCGAGTTTATTTCTGTTTCCCAATATACTCATCATATAACAACTATACCCCTTCCTTGCATATGTAAGACCCCGCCAACTTACTAGTGATGCTTAGACTCGTATTTAACGTATCGCTAGGAGCTGCAACTAGAAAGTCTCTCAACGATGTGTTACAAGAGGGCACAAGCCTTTAAAATTTTCTGGCAAATATCATTAGAAAGTGAGACATCTGGCAAGTATAATAACTGGTGATAGAAAGAACATTTGTAGTAGAACTTCGACACAGGACGACAGTAAACACTACGAAAAAATTATTAAGTGAAACCAATATGATGCCAAGGACCATGACAAACTGAACACAGGCACTCAGGTGACAACTAGTTTCCTCTTTTGGCCATTTAAAATGTATAGAAAATGACAGTGGACGAAAGCATTTAATACACGAACGCCTAGGAAGCTACCAAAAAAAGAGTTCGACGTTGAAGAAGTTTTCTGAGTTGGTAATAATCCTGGATAAACCTCTTTCATAACGTGGATTAAACAACGGCGCTAACATCCGATGACAGTGCTGGGAAAAGACAGATTTCTTGTTGGGAAACGAACTGCAAACCACGAAACAAATTCCTCCTGTAGACAGAGACACGCATAATTTATTTTCTCAAGGAGTACACGCTTAGAGCTTCATCAGTATCCTACAAAGGATGCATACACATTTAAGATCTTGTTCAATCGGTTAGGGAACAAGGAAACGTTTCTACAAGGCAGTTACTATTAGAGGCTTTTCAAGTATTCGATGAAATTGTTTGAGCTTTTGTGTGATACCAGAGCAAATCGTCATGCAATAATTTTCGTCAAAGAAATTTGACAGGATTTAACATATCTTAAACAACCCTCGAAGGGCAACAAAAATGTGCGCCTATTCTCACCGAAGTCAAAAGTACCAGCTTGAAAGGACCTTTCAAGCATGGATCTCTGTGGATTTGTGTAGTTACCATAGCTTATAACAGTAACGTTTGAGGCAAACTTCTGTTTTCACTTCAAAATTACTGGACAGACAGTAGAATTGAAGGAAAGTGTTGACAAAATAATCAAAAATCGAATCTTTGTAACCTATGAGTTCAGTCAAATATTGACAGACTTTGACCTCAACCAATGAGAACACGTAACTAGCAACACAAACGCAGCAGATATGGCCCTACGAGGAAGTATGTCTCAAGATTAACTGGAACATAATGTTTGGTGGTGAGTTTGCCAACCTGGCGGATCAGATCAGTCAAGATGACATGAGAGTGATGTTTCATGTCATCTTGACTGACGAAGACCGAAGTGTGATCAGATGACATTTTAAATTTTTTAATAACTTTTGAGCTGACTCTTTAGTAAAGGCGTTAATCTATACAATTATGATGAGACCCTGGTGACCCTCTCTCGTAATCCAAATGAAGTGTTAAAAAGGATTCCAGATTGTCTTGATACCAGTGAAAAGAGAGACAAATGTGAAAGTGTTCTATGTCATTTTCCTGGAACTATTACAGGACCGCCAAGGAAGCGGCGAGAAACAGAAAAG
Organism: Stratiomys singularior; assembly: GCA_954870665.1. Taxonomy (NCBI): domain Eukaryota; kingdom Metazoa; phylum Arthropoda; class Insecta; order Diptera; family Stratiomyidae; genus Stratiomys; species Stratiomys singularior. Next base: position 130,205,091 of record OX940878.1, on the reverse strand, counting down.
AAAACGAAACAAAAAGATGAAATCAGGAACAAGAACGTGCGTAGGTGTTACTCCTAAATCTTCCGAGATTCCCAGTGATATACAAGCTGCTGCCCTTCAAGATCACCCTTCTTCGTCAGGTATTCAGACCAAGAATCTTCGGAAACTTCGAAAAAACCCTGATACCAAGCCATATAAAAGAAAAAGATTGACACGTCCACTTGCCGTATTTGAGGTCTGATTGGGAACAACGACAATAGTAAGATCAACTAGACACAGTGACTAAAATGGAAGTACTGTATCTGAGGTGCCTATGGGTCATATAAATATTACCAATGCTGCCGTTGTGAAGATTTGGAAAAAGTAGATTACTGCGACGAAAGCGGTGAAGACGAAAACTTTGCTCCGGAATAAAATAACTTAGCTCTAACGAAAAATTCATTTCAATTAACATTTTATTCTTTCCTCCCTTCCAGTTTATTCCTTTAAAAATATTTGATTGTAAAAATTTTAAGTTTTTGAAGTATCATTTTTGTTTTCTTGGTTTATCTAAAGTAATTTTAAGGTTTAGTCACTTGTTAATTAAAGATTTGTAAGCAAGAATAATGCAATAAAGTTTTGATAAACTACACCTTGCAAAATTCATGTTTAATTTAGTAAAACATACATTTTTTTCTATGGCACTCATCCCTTAATCTTATTGGCACACTTTACGGGGATACTTACTCGTCTAACATGCAAAATAAAAAAGCTCCCCACAAAAATCTTTAGGGTTCAAATAGCCCCAAAAACGGAGAAATTTTAACACTACTTATTGACATTTTTCTGCGTGTGTGTATTACATATTTTAAAAATTCGATGGCAGATACGTAATTTAAACAGTAACTTCGATTTGACGGAAATCTTCTATTCCACTTACTTTATCTATTTACCTTGTATCTCGAGAAATGTGCAAAAAGCAAGTCCAAGTAGCCCCACTTTACGGTGCCTTCCTTCGTACCAAAACCGCATCCTTACCATAAAACAGAGGTTACACTTCGTACAAACTCCTGATCGAATAAGTTCCAATCAAAGTTGGTAGAATTTTCTTTGAATTAGAAAAATTTTCTCTCATCTTTGCATTTAACAAAAGTATCTTCTGCAAACCTTGTGCGTTAAACCACAATACAAATACAAATCAACTCATGCTTTTTCTATCTCTTTCAGCGAGAAGTCACCTGGCAGTGTTTGTGCTGGTTGCACTCCCAACCACTTTATGTCCGAGCAGAAAAGTATAAACTGATTAGTGACGAATTCATACAAATAAAGTAGAAGGAAGCCTTCTAGACTGAAACAAAAGTATGAAAGAAGAGCGTCCAACGCTCAAATCAAGTCTTCCGATACCTTTGCCGCTACTTTTGGCTCCAATTATTAAGGACGATATTTTTCAGTGGTCTTGTCGCAAATTTCATGACAAAATAATCGCGAAATGGGGGAAATATTCACAATTCGAGGAAAATATTTGATCATTAACGCTGTGGATGCAGTCAATAATTTTACTTCATTAGTAATGATCTTTTTAACAATTTAATCTTATTAGATGTTCAAAAATGACCCCACAGAATGTTTTTCTATCTTAACCTTATTTGTATCCGAAATCAAGTTTCTTAAGCAACCTTTAATAAATATTAAAACGTTTTAAGTTTAGCAACCAAAAGGAAAAATAACGCAGAAAGTTTCTTGCAGATAATAGAAGATCATTAAAACGAATCCCTATTAAATTTCATAGTTCATTGAAAGTTTGTTAGTAATCGAACCCACATTGTCCCTTAACAGAGTATTAAATTTTCCATTATCACTGAAAGATATTGAAGGTATATAGTTTGCTGCCCAATATAAATTCATAAGCATGTTTCTACCCCTTTGAGATGGCAAGAAGGATAACGAGAATATTCACATGAACCAGCATCCTAATTAATAATTGTTGTAGCTCATTCCTATACGATGAATATTGAATAACGATTCTGTCGATGTTCCAAATGATTGCTACACAACCCTACTCTCAATATATGCACTTACCACATAACTGCAAACCTTTGCATTTTTTTAAACACAGAATGGCGTGCATTCGTACAAACATGTCTGCAAAAATTCTCATTTCTCGGTCAGAAATTTGCTGTCGTCATGTTGAATTTACCCTAAGCAAAACTCAAATCTACGTATAGTAAAAGGTAAATGCATTCATACATACTCGTAAGTGCATACCAACTGATTCATTGCACTCGTTCTATTCAAATGCATTTTCAGCGCAATGGAGAGCTTTCATATACAGTTTTTCATTGTACGCCCGTGCACCATATAATATATACACATGATGCCGATAGGCAAATCTAAAGGATTACTTTCCAGTTTCCACGCTACCCTGGCAGACAGATACATATCAGTTTCGAATATTCGAGTGTGCAAAGGCAGTAGGTGCATGTTTGAGAAATGCACATTTCTCGGATCCATGACTGCTTTTGCATTTCATCTTCGTTTTTGCATTACATTGCATTTGCGAGTGCTCCATTTCGAATATGTAACTTTCGAATGGTGTGCATTTGCACTCACAGAACTTTCATCTTGTTACGAATGTGTAACACATGGAAAAGGATATTCGATTGAAATTCATCTTAGGCACATCTATGCAATCAATCTATGAAAATATGAAGAGTATTTAACCAGCACTCGCACAAAGTGTCCAAAATGGTATGCAGGATAGTAATTATTCGAGATTAGTAACGTTACAAATGTCCTTTAAAACGATTCCTTATCAAGTATAGAGATATTTGGTGTCTGAACCGAAATGACCAGCATTTTTGCTGATTGCATAAATGCGTTGCAAACTCAAATATGCTTGTCTCCCATTTTAACAGACTTGCAGATGATGGAGCTATGTAAGGGGGCATATATTGGTCCTGTGCAGAATTTCTCACTCTTCTAACTGGTCAAAGGATGATTAATAAAATCATGTTGTAAACATATCCGAGTAAGAAAAGTAATTACAACAAATTTATTCTCCTAAACATTCAGTTTAGGCGTGTATCCTTACAGCAACAAGAGAAAACGAGGAAATTACCCACTAAGTGGATTTTTAATTTATAAGCACTCATACTGTGACTTTGAGTTTAGCTGGATTCAAACTAGCGGCTGAACTGCAAGATAACTCTTCAAAAAAAACATTTTAAATTCTAACCCAGCAGATAGACAGACGAAGAGTATCGAAACAAATAAATAAAAATAAGGACACACAAAATGTTTCCTCTGAGTCCGGTAAACGATGGTGAAGTTGCTTGAACACCGGCGAAACACTGCATGCATTTCGCCAAGGCAAATACGAAGATTTTAACGAAAAGAACGACCGAAAGCAATGGTGTCTTCCTTAGCCTCTTGAAAACCCAGACCATCTATGATATCTGAAGGCTAAAGAGAAATGCGCAGAGAAACTTCGAGGGCAACACAATATTGAGATAATGGACCTTCCAACTAATCCTAATACCAGTAAAAAATAACGCATCCTGATACATCCAAAAGAACTACATCGCTATCTGCGTCTGCCATGTTTGAAACCGGCTAGAAAGCGAATGAAGTCATGAACCAGTGTACAAGGTACTGATAAAAGGGAGTAGAGAAAAGTCATCGGACTCAAAGCTCAAGGGAGAAATCATGACCTGTAGAGACGCCTGACCAAAAACACGGTATGGCTGGTAAACTATCTGCAGGAGACTGACAACGTGAAACGTGCTTGGGTGCAGATGATTTTAAACAAGGACCTCATCAGCCCAGAGACAGTCCCAAATCTTGGGGCCATCTATAAAATCCAAAGACTGCCATTTCTAACGATCCCAAAGGACTTTCATTGCTAAGGGAATACCACTGTAGACAAAGACTTTGAAGTCATTTGCAGCAGAGACTCCACGGATTTACACTGTTTATTCCGAGCCCATAGCTTCTGACATTAAGTAGGCACCACACGAAGACTCCCAGACGCTAGACTTGAAGAGTCTTGTGTATTTTATTTGATACCATTTGCCGAGAAAAAACCCATTGTCCAAAGGGACACAAAAGATTGTCTCAATTTTGATTCCAGCGTTCATCATCAATTCAGCACTATAGACTAAAGCACTATAGTGTATAGTGTATACTATATAGTGTATATAAGCACTATAGTATCAATTCATCACTATAGTGTTCGGTGGATGATTATGGCTCAAAGATGATGAATAGTGATTTTCCAATGACAACGCCTTACGAATTTCCAGCCTCCGGGTCTATCATACAAAACTCGTCAAGATGGTAGAACAATGAACGGGAAAAGATGAGAAGAATCATTCATAATATTATTCGCTTTCAAACAATGTACGGATTCGGAAGACTAGAGACAAAACCTTAAAAATGTTCAGATATGAATGAACAAGAAATATTTGAATTTCTTCTACAATAATGTTGAGAGAGTTAATGGAGCATCTAGAGCAGTTAGAGGCCTAAAAAGGAAGCCATTGATTAACACTACGGTGGATTGTAGTGTCCATGTTAATGCAACGAGTGTACGAAAATGAACAGTAAAAAACCCCTAAAATTCCTAATAATTACTAACTTTATGAGTTCATGCCAAGAATGAATGAATAAAACTTTGCACGCCTTACCACGTCCATCCTGTCTAGTGATCCATGAACAATTCTAAGTTCACGACTATATAAGCCAACAGAGAGCAAAGAGGATACGCGTACGTGTTAATCAAAATATATATAGCAATCAAAGGGATCCTGCATAAAAACATACTAGCAATCCAGCATTTGCACTGGGGTGGCAAGATTAATTTCTAGGCCAAAACCGACACCTGCCAACACACACCATAGGATTACCAAAGGATGCCGATTTATTAGCTTAAAAAGAGTTTCAAATTGAAAAAATAATGTAGCCTTAAAAAATTTGACTACGTCAACCATAACCTCACCATCTTTAAGCCACCATAACAAGAGAGACAAAGTAACCCAGGAGTCTTCTCTGCAGTAATCTCAGAAGAGTTAAAGAAAAGTGCAAACTAAATAGGGCTCCCCAAACGAAGCAATACAAGAGGGGACGAATCGTGGAAAACCAAAAGGTAGCCCTTTAAAAGGACAAGGGATGCATGCCAAAGAGGACTCCTCATGGTTGCCCTTTGCCCCAACAAGGAGTCAAGACGTTTGTAAGGTTCAAATGGATTCACAATGGTTCAAATGGCTGAAAGTTCTAATAACAATGAGAATGATTACAGCCAAGGAATACAGAGTAAGCCTCAACAATTAGGCAAACATATGTACACCAGAGAGCAGCTTTGCTTTCGCAATTAGTTTTGGATTCACATTGACAATCAAATTGGTCCGTAACTCAACAGAAAAGTTGAGGAACACCAACAATATGCTTATTCTGATCAGTGGAATTTCACGGAAACGTTGGTGGTACTCATGCAAACCAGACAATTCCAACTTGTACATACGTGGTTGATGTTAAACGAAAAGCGCGGAAATCTCTCATTTTTTCAGGCAGATGAATTTAATCGGATTTCATTTTAATACACTAAAAACATGTTCACTGCTGACTGTGGACGGAAAACATATAATATTGTATCCGAGGCCCGCCAGGGCATGATGTCCTTTCGGTAAGGATACTCTTTGGCTATTTCCAGCCATCATTAGCTCATTCTCGGCAAACAAACAACCTTGATAAACTGCATTTAGGGAGCGAATCAACCATACAGATTTTAGAATGAAAAAAATGGTGGAAAACTTGGAACTCAATAATGACAGACAGATGTCGAAACTTGTATTGAAATATGAAACATGAATAAAGCTATCATAATACAAAAGATCCAGCTAATATTCTACCTATTTATTATTAGAACTATTGATATAGCTGCAATAAAGAAAGCATTGAACCTTATGACGTAAAGTAAACACAAGGTAATCACTTTCAGAGAGGTTTCAGTCATGAGCGTCAAAACAAAATGCAAAATGAAGCGATTCCATTCACTTCGAGACAAAACTCCTTCTGGTTGTGAAACATGCCGAAAAAAAGGATCTGCCGAGCAAAAGAGAACCGAATGGAAGATCAAAGGCAAAGTGAATACATCCAGTTTACAAAACCGAGGTCCTATTTTACAAGATTGTTAGGTTTTCCGTTGTGTAGACGACATAAAGATATAAAAACAAACGAAACAAAATAAATAAATAAGTAAAATAATAATAAAAGAGAACAAGCGAAATTGGGTGAGGATTATTTGTAATGATCGAATTAAGTTTTGGTTAAATGTTAATTTGTACTCATACTTTTAAATCAAAAGAAAATCATACACAATAAAATAGAAGTAAGACTAGAATTAAAATGATATTTGTAATGAGGTTAAGCTATTAAGCAATATTTAGGTAAATAACATAAGTAGCAAAAAGTCACAGTAAAAATAGGATCGAAGAAAAAGTCTCCGAAAATTCCCCCATTAAATTCGGGGAAGTCTAACTGGAAACAAATTTTCCGTTGTTATTCATTCAGGTTCAATTCAATTCAGGTGTTGGTAGTGAACTACCACCTATAAGAAGGTGAAGTCTATTGGGTTAACTATTCATGTTGGTGGAAGGAGTTTATTGAATTTCAGCCGTTGCCTGTTGATATTTGATTTATTTGAATTCCGATAGGCAAAACGCGGTAACAAAGTGTTATTTGAGAGAGTTGTGTGGACAGTCTACGAATTAAAGCGCCATAAGAAAAAGAAGAAAAAAATTTTAAAAAACAGGACGGTATCTTGACAGTGTTATCAATTTCATTAATTGACATAAATAAAGGCACTCCTTAGTGATGCTCGAAAAAAAGTTCTAAGATCCAACAAACAAAACGGAATTAAATTTCAAGTAGAGCGAAAAAGAACAATATCAAATGAAATTAAATTTAAAGTAGAAAGAGAAGAAGAAAAAAAATAAAGTGGAATTAAATTTAAATAGAAAAGAACAAAAAAAGGCAAATTAAATATATTGAAGTAGAGAAAAACAAAAAAAGTGAAATTGAATTTATTAACGTATAGAAGAACAAAATAGTAGAATTGAATATAAAGTAGACAAAAGAAGAACAAAAAAAGTGAAATTAAGTTTGCAATACAGGGAAAAAAGACTAATCCTTGAGACTAAAAGGGATAACGGGAGAGTGCATGTATTTGTGGATTTCGGATTCCCGGTGAACAACGCATGCACCGAGTGGAGTACAGAAGTCAGTGGAAAAGTCATCATCAATTAAGTCGCAACACTAGAAGACGTTCGACGTGCAGAATTACCAGAATTACAATTGCATCGCTTCTCTGGACGTGATCGACAAATGGGCCGTAGAAGTTGTCTCATCTCAGTGGTTTTGTGTCTTATAGTAAAAATGTTGGTTACATCCCTAAATTGCAATCTATAATAACAATACAAAACTGAGAAAGTAAGAAAAAATCTAATTTTGTTTATGTATTAAATTTGTCTTTGTATTTTTAATATAAAAGAAATATGAAAAAGTAAGTTTCTTTTTTGTATGTTTGTATGTACGTGTCCTGTAAAGGACAGGGCTTTCAGAATGTCGCCCAAGCCCACGCGGTTAGCTAGTCGTAATTAACTTCCTTCGGTCGCCATTATGCGGCCTTTGTATTTTCAAATAACCCTGTCTCCATAACCTTGTTCCTTTCTTTCGCTGCAGGTGCGACCTATCGGTTGCCCCAATATATCATTTATTTCATTATTAATTATATATTTATTAATTTATTATTTTTTTGAAAATACATAAAATGGCGCCCAACGTGGGGCCCAATATTTAATTTATTTATTCTTAATAATATATTTATTATTATTTTTTTTTTTTTTTTTTGGAAAATACATAACAAACTGTTTTTGTATAAGGAAATATCCTTTCACTATTAAACGTGGATAGCATCCATGTAACACAGCTATTTGCAAAGCAATCTGAAGGTTAAACATTCCATTTATTTTTCAAAGCTTATGATGGAATCCGGTCAATTTTCTTGTTTTCCTTGCTCTTTTTACTTCCAAAATGGAAAACATTCCTTGCAATAAAGTATGATTTATCTCCACGACAAACCAAAGATTTTCAATGAAAAAAAAATTCACAAATAGTAAACATCACGTACAGCAGGCACCCAACTATGCGAAAAATCTGTTTTCTTACATCGGACGCTTTTCCATTTGAATATAAATTATGTGGCCTTCATAATTTGAATATTTAACCACTTTTCAAGTCACACTTAAGGGTGCGCAATGTCTTAAGACAATAGAAGACCGCCCATCATTGCCCAAAATCACCACCAACCACTAAGTAATTCATACACATTTTGACTCCAAATTGCTTTCAATCCGTTCCTACAATTGTCTCATTAATTAATTGAGTCATTTCACAACTCATCACGTATTTATTTAAAATGACATCAACATGATGAATGTCTTCATCCGCATTAAACACTAAAACAACAACAGCTAATAGAAATGAATTGTTTGTTAATTTACTATAGACATCTTCTATTTCGTAGTTTGTAATAAGTGAAATCCCAAGAAATTTCAGTTATTGTTCAAATGGTCAATTTACATAATCCAACGCACTATGTCAACACTCGAGAACGATGACATTGACTGAGTAAGTTTCAGAGAAATTACATTTAGCACTAATTAAATTAAATTCTGATGATTCATATTTCTAAGTTTATAGTTGTTATTAGTACAGATTTTTTTTAAGAAATAGAAGCCTAAGACGCAAAGTACACATCATATGCTTGGACCCTACTGAAATTAAACAAAACAAGGACACATACTCACACAATGAACGCAAATAACATTAGACAACTATTGGAACCACTCAGTCACTACTTCAGAATGGAGTCCATTCTAGGTTATTTCAGACAACCTGAAGAAAAACGTGTTCTAGGACCTCTTTCTCTGTATATTGAAGCAACTTATCGACAGAACTCTTCTGGTATCTGTCGAAAGATTGATGCAACTAAGCATATTTCAGCTTAACAATTGCTCCTACGATCGGCTCAGGATTAACCTCAACAAACAAGGGTGGAAACATAATATGCACAACCTATTTCAGCATGGAAAAATTAACGACAAAGTGGCCCATTCTATGGAAATATTGTGTAAAATGTTGCTCCCTTCCGTTGCGTGCTTCCTTTTTATGTTCTCATTTTCTCAAATTTAATGGCGTCATCTTGAAGTTCAGCAACGTTCGGCATGACATCTATCGGTGTCATTAATAATCACGATCTCTTTTCGAGGACCAATCATGCCAGCCATCAGCCTACTCATTTATATGTTTTATGCTCAACTGATTTGCCCCCAATAGGACATCTTGGTGTCCAGGGTCACTTCGAAGTATTTGATCGACGCACAGGTCCTCGTGTTTGAAATCATCAGCAAATAGTAATGCTCTGTCAAGCCTCCTTATGTCTTGATTGAGTCTGTGCTAGGCAGAGACAACTACCCGGATAGTGAAGATCACGATATGTGATGTCCCAGAGGTCATCGGCTAAGTCCAACCTTTGTGATGCGCTAACTTTGACTGACTTCTTTCCTTTTCCATCTTCTTGGCTCTATACAACCACCATCGATCCCTAAGATGGTCTCCCCTCTTGGGCAGTAACTAAACAGGAACGTAAAACTTCGTCTTTCATCAAAAAAGAGGAACATCCAACTGATATTCCGTAATGAAGTCCCCTGGCTTGGTGGATTTTAAAAGGAAAGATGACTTTACTATGCTCTCCATGAGCCCACTTGAGAAGATAACATTAAAGAGCCTTTTTTTAGTTACAAAGAGCATGCCTACAAAAATAAAATATAAGGCTTAAACCTGCATTTGCAAAATCATGTGATCGAAAGGACAACCATCGTTCATACTTTGAAATCAGCTGTTTTTTGACGTATGCCGAACTGAAAAGTCATAAGCCAAACGTCTAGGTTTGAAGCAACATTTTATAAAACGTCAAATTTTACAGCAGCAAAATATATTAAAGGCATTAAAAAAATGCGATGTTTGCAGGCGAAAAATATTGATAATCCGAGAGAACGCAGCTCAGGATACAAAGTCGTTGTGAACAATAATAAAATAATATTAAAAGTCTTTCCAAAGCACACTGATTCGAGTCTCCCAAAACGCACTGATTCAAAAAAGCTGTATTGAAAAGTTTTATAAATAACACATTAATGGTTTTTAAATAATTACCTGCGGATAGCTTGAAAACACCTCCTCAACCATACAGGGAGTCAGTAAGGCTCTGAGCTTCGCAAGAAAAGATTATCAATCAAGCCTCACGAGTCTCTGCTGATGTCCTCAGATGTCCAATTTTTCTAGCAACGAGCCTTGCTTTCATTGAAGAGTCTCCTGAAGATCTGTGTACCGGCGTCCGAGAGATCTTTGTCACATTCTCTCAAATGAATGAAAATATCCCTGCGCACAGAGTAGTTGCGTTAGGTACTGATCAACTTCACCATACGTTCTGCAGAACCACGATTTAATGTTACTGATAAACCCTTCCGCAGAGCTCCTTGCCTCTGTACCTGTGCGATACGCCCTTGGTACGACAGCGAATGCTTCGGAGCCGTACAAGAGCACTAACTCCGTTGCGCTCATGAGTAGATGTCTTTTATTCTAGGTTTTTTCCCCTATGTAGGCCATAAGGCGACTGAGAGCCGATCATCCTGCAGCAGCCTTATCCACTAAAGCTTAAACCTATTTGAGAAAGCTCATCTTCGAGTCAATCATCAAGCCAAGGTTTTTTATTGATTCTTTCGACTCAACGGGAATAACACGAGGTATCCGCTTCTTGGTCAGTTTTATGATTACGGACGCTAGGCGAAACCTACGGCCTGCCATCCACTCACTCATACGGCGCAGTGTCGCATCCGATTTTAGTTGCGCCTGTTCGAAAGTACGTCCTGCGACTAGTATTGCAACGTCATCTTCGTAACCAGTAAGGCGATACTTCTCTGATAGCTACAACCTCAAAAACTCGTCATACGAGACAATCCATACATCCAAACCAATAATAGAGCCTTGCACCACCCTTAATGTTACGTTCAATTTTCGCCACAATATGTCATAGAAGGGCTTTAGACCTTTGAGTTTGTCGTTCAATACCTGCCTCAGATATTTCGGCACCTTGATATATTCCCGAACTCTGAGAATATCTCTCCATTCAGTGGAATTGCGCGGATTTAGAATTGCGGAACCTGCAACAACCTATAATCTACAACAAACTACGCAATTAAAAGTCATAGAGGATATGTAAGGATCTTTTGTAATACTCATGTGTGCATCTTGGACATGTTTTCCGGCTCTAGGTCACGTTTTAACAAAAATTTTGCTGCACATTTAATACGTAACACTTGCATTCTTGATGCGATTTTTTGTTTTTAACCTTCGGTTGAGTTGAGATTTGATTTAAGAAAGATTCTGAGATACTTGGTGCTGGAGGATAAGGATAGCTATTGACCGCTAGGCTCAGAAAGACTATTTTTAATTTTGGATTTTGGTTTATCTGGTCAAGAGCATCATTTTCGTTTTTCTGCTTTCATCGTTAAACCACTGCTTGGAACACTCGCACTTTTTTCTGATAGAATCATTCCTTCAGTTTTTTCATTACAGATAAGATCATACTTAAAACTAAGACCGGCCACCTCGTCAGTATATGTCACATGAACATCCTTTCCTGTCCAAATACTACCTGAATGCCTCTTAAGGGTTCAAAACTTTACTCTCAGCGAATAGCACCTAAACTATAACCTGCCTGACTCCTAGACTCAAGTTACGCAGATTCTGCAGCATGTTTGAAAGTATTCTGTCTAGTCTGTTGAAAAGAACGGAGTTAAAGCTATCGATATCTCCAGAGTCCCTTTCTACCTTTACTAGATACTATATGCCGACATTTATCCTACATTCTGTAGAGGGTTATCAGTTGCCTGACTCTTACCACATTCCGGGAAACGACAATTCATTAACAATTCACCGACTGTCTCTAAAGTTTTTGTTCAAGTCCAATTCAATTTTATTAGATAAGTTATAGAGTAAAACATCCGGATATAGAACCGCTTTCCGTATTCAACCTGCAGGTTAGTCACTGTTGAATCCAGGGAGCTAAGATAAGTACCCAAAACAACACTCCTTTTCTTCCCAGTCAGCATATAAGCTCCAACCGGTTGTATCACATTGCCTCAATAGTAAAAAACAGTTATATTTTATGTCATGGAGTCCTTGACTCTTTTCTATGCTTGGATCCTGCATTACAGAAATTGCAAAGAATTTCTCCGCCCGAGAGAGTATATTCAGAGCACTGGAAATGGGTGTGTATGGCTTTAAGCATTAGTTGGCATGCCTTAAGTCATACAAACTTCATTGGTCCGGCCTCTGATCCTTACTCTTTAAAGAAGAGAAGAACCAGAAATTTAACTTCCTCCCCCTTACAGACCCAGGTATAAGGCTAACGAGTTGTTGAAACGTTGATAATGAATTATTTGTCCAGTTTGTACAGCTTAAACAAACTCGAGTCTCAAGTCGCCCTGCCCCTTTCACTTAGTGGCATATTCACTGAGGAAATCCAATGGAGTCTGATGGATTAATATACAGACCTGAAGCCTTTTCAATTTGACTTTAGTCAAAAGAATAGTGGGCCATCGAATTCTTTTGTCTTGAGTTCGATTGCGTGTTGAATTTAGATTCTGATTATGAAATTTTGAAGCCAGAAAATTATTGTGTTCTTGCAAAAAAAAATCTTATATTTTTTATATCCCTAATCCATTAAATGGAAATTACCAGTGCAATTATCCCATACCATCTTGCTAAGACTTAGAACAGCTTTATGATAACAATTCATCATAAAAATGCCTAAATATTAAGAGTCTTTAGAGAATTTGAGCACTTTGACCGGTCCTCTTCACATATGGTACAGATAAACCATAGCTGACACTCACGGTGACGAATTGAATCTCCTTTCAGGAAATAAACGGCTCTTCTTTCTTCCTGCTTCAAACCAAAGCTCAAGATAATTCAAGAGTATGCTACGAGATGGAAAAGCAACTTCTATTTCTTGCGGGGATAAATTCTGATTGCTTATATAAATCAGAACACAAAAACAATACCGAAAAATATATATTAACGTCAACAAAATAGCGTAACGAATGGTGGCTTAAAGTACAAGATGGAGTTTTTTGACAGATTGAACATAGATATTTTACATTGAAGTCCCTGTCGATCTTTGTAGCGTGTTGTTTGAACGCTGAAATGTCGCTAGAGTCTGTTACACGGCATTTAAAAAAAGATTCTTTGTGTCTTCATGATGCTACTAACAACAAAATTTCACAACTAAATTCAAAAGAAAAAATAGCTCTGGAAAAATGAGTTATATTGCTAAACCCCATTGAAAATAAGTAGAGAACTATGTGCAGCCAATTTTTCTATATCCTCTGTGATTCCGTAACCGGCCACTATGAAAATGAATGCATCGGGAACACGGTTCTTGTTTTAAAACAAGAAATGAATTACAAATTCTCTCACTTTGAAAACTACAGATTATGTGCTTCAGCAACTTTTATTGTTACGAAGTTCTAACTGAAATTTTCTTAAAAATCCTTCAACCAAAGATCAGGTCCTCAAAATACTTTAGATTTACTTAGAAATGGCAGCTTGAGCTTGCGTATGCCTTTCAGTTCAAAGCCAACGCGTCTTAGAATGACTAGTCGGGATATGGAAAGCCTTGGCTCCAGCGCCAGTCTTACAGAAAAATTTGTATTATTAAGACGCACTATGAAAACAATGATATGAAAGTGACGGAGAATTGGAAAATCAAATTAAAAATCCCGTAGAAGCTTTGATTAAAAAAATATTAAAGAATATATACTGGACAAACGTATCAGCAACGAAGAAGACCTACAACTTTGGAAGGTTAATAGCACTAAATAGATTATCCTTGCCCCTTTAGCCAAAGAGTATTTAATAACTCCTCCCAGAAGTGTGCCCGGTGAAAGTGGTTTTAGTGAAGCTGGACCTGTTTATGTACCTCAAAGAAACAGACTATATGAAGAATGTGCCTCAAAACTTATATTTTTATAGTATAACTCAGCAAACTTTGAACAAAATACAACATGTTACAAAATTGAGTTGCATTTAAGGCAAATTTACAGATATGTTTGTATCAGCATTCGCTAAAGATTTCAGCAATCTAGTACGCTTTATGAAATGAATTTGCATGAATTTGCATGAAATGAAAAATAAGAATAATACAATCCCAGTAAAGTTAATATTTTCATTTAGAAAAGTGCTATTTACCATCTATCAAAAACTGGCAGACTTTTTACTGGCAAGGTTCTCGTTAACGTTTTGTCTACCTAACAAATGCTCTACGTTGACTTCGAATTTTCACACAAGTTAACATGGCACAAAAAGATATTCCAACCAATCTCCTCAACTTAGATTAAATTTTAAGTCCGTTTTACCCAAAATACGCAAACTTCCCCGATGAAATAATTCTCACCTGAACGACCAGTTCGCCATCCATTACATACCAATTATGTGCTCCTTCGAGCTAAGTTTCTCCTTAACAGCAATTAGCGGGGGTTCCTTTGTTGTTTTATTTGTTGATATCCATTGTAAGGAGTTTGAGAATTCATTCTTGCTTTCAACAACAAAAAAGAGGATAATATATGAAGAAGAATAACGTAGAATAGAAGGAACTCAATGGAAAAATCTTCCATTCATCTTAATTACAAAATCAATAAATTTTCCTGAATTAAACGTTTCCTTTGCCCTCTTCAATTATTTCAACTAAGCAAAAGTTTGTGCGGAACTTGGAAGTTTTCGTTTGGTCGATGGTAGATTATCACTTTTATTTGCGAACGACATGTTTTGACGGCAAATATTTGGAATTTTTCCAATAAAATTTATTTTATATTGAATTCTAAGCGGTCCTTGAGTTTGCACTGGACTAAGAACACAATTGAAAAGTTCCAAGTCGATTTGCATCGAACTCTTGAGACTTATTCGGAAAAAGACTTCAAAATGAATGAATTAGTCAGGTATGAATTATGGGTACGAGTTATTCAAGTATTTAAGGATACTAAATCGGGAACGTTAAACTCCCAACATAACCATTTACAATTAAGTGACCAATTATGGAAGCACAAAACTTTGCAAACAACGCCATAAAAAAGTTTTCCCACCAGCAAAGCTATTCTTTGAGCATTTTCGTTTATCTTTTCCACAGTCGAGCCGTGCATTCTGCGTTCGAATAACACAAATTTAACTTAAACAACCGTCTAATAATAACCATTTTGAACAAATAAACTAAAGTTTGAATAACGAACATCCTTGCCTTTCAGTAAGTGTCCACAGTAGCTGCTTATCTCTAGGATTTATTAAAACTTTGTCAGTTTTAACTTTTGCCTTGTCAGCATGATGCTCCAAACAGATAACGAATGCACATAAATATTTGGAAAACAGACGGAATGAAAATCAGCCGTGAGATATCCTTTTTGAGTTGATAGTACATAGACAGTACCTTTCGTTTATCTCATTCATTTTTTCAGTTAAATGTTGTAAAGTTTTCGCCAAAATATATGTGTTGAGGTTATTTTGGCAATTTTGAATTTTTCAAACGTAATTTAACTGAACGTGGTCTTACTTGGTCTTATTTAGCTCAAACCAAAGATTATCACGAAAATGTGTCAGATGACCATTTCTCTTTTCACTCAGAATCGGACAAACATTCTTCAGAAGACCGGGAATGAACGGACTTACGAGATTCAGTAGAATTATGTTACAGGACTTGCTAAAACGTCATGACCTTCTAATAATAGAATTAGAAAGGACGTACACACCCTCTAATCATCAAGCTAGAACCTAAGCTAGTCCCTCTTCGAAAGGGAGGGAAATAGTGCCCTTGATTGATGAAAATATGTGCATAGTGATGTGTAAGTATTTAAATCTCGGCGCTAGTTAGGTCCTTAGGCGACAGCTCCATCAAAGATACTGGTTTACCGTGTCTGGATTGATTAATTAAGTTGATTTAATGTATTAGTGATCCCAAGGCATTAGTGATGCTCACAATTATTCAGAGTTGCTTATAAAAGGAGCATTGGGGTACATTATGTTTGTCCAACGTGCGTATCTTTCATGCTTTTTTTGCAAAGATAGTCCAGTATTCTTCACATCTTTTTTATATCTGTATACATTTAAGATGTGTGCGAAAATTGAAAAATTATTCCACTATTCTCCTAGGCTGCCAAATACGATACTGACGAGGTTTCGTTTTTCGAGGTCAGAAAAAACGCTATCCCGAGAGTAGAATATAATGAAGGAAATGAAAGAAAGAGGTTTTCAGTCAATGCGAGAAGAAGAAAACTATTTGCAGGCATGCGAAGCGTCATATTCAGAATTCAGAAGGGATAATCGCGGAAGAATCACTGAAAACCGTGCCAGCAAATACAGGGCCGGGGATACAAACGAATAAAAAAAACTTTAAATTTGCACACGTGTAAAATGCAGCGGAAATAGTTTAAGGATGATAACTTCTTAATAATTAAAACCAAAATAACATAAATTGAACCCCTGGCCAGACAACGTATGGATATACGGTAGAACTTAAATTAAACGAACCCCAATAATCCGAATCCAAATTATCCGAATCGATTTTCGGCGAAATAATAAATATTTAGAAATACAGTGCGAGCGCAGGCGAGGCAGGCGGATAGTGTACAGGCACTGCCTACGTGTCGTTACTATAGCAATTTGCTATAGTAACGTCTTTGCTATTAGCAAAGACGCGTTCAGTTTCCAACGTTCCTTGAGCATGCGCTCCCTTCATTCCCACCAGTCAGCCTTGTCTGCTTTCCTGCTCTCATCCTGATCGGTTAAGGTCACCCGCGCCTGTACACCAGAGTAAAAATCCGTATCCGAGCATTCGACCGCTGCACTAATCTTTCAATCCAGTTCGTTTTCGTTCGTCTTGACTTTGCGTTTAGCGTCTACTGCTGGAATAAGTGTCCGAAATGAATACAAAACGTAAACGTGTTGTGCTTTCACTCAGTGATAACGTTGAAATTATCAATCAACTAAATAAAGGCGTGCCTGGAAAACAACTGGCACAGAGATTTGGCATCAGAGCTGCTACAATCTCGAACATTTAAACTAACAGCGCTAAAATTTCAAGTTTTCTAAGTGCATTACATAGTAAGGATGGATGTTCATCTAGGAAAGTGATGAAAAAAGTTAAAAATGAACAGCTTGAGAACGCGGTTTTCACGTGGTTCCTTCAAGAACGTTCAATTGGACAACCTGCTTCAGGTCCCATTTTATGTGGAAGAGCACTGATATTAAGCGAAAAAATAGCCGAAGTTGATTTTAAAGCAAGCCAAGGTTGGTTCTGCAATTTTAAATTTAGGCATGGCATTCGGGAGTTAGATGTAGTGGGAGAAAAACTTTCTGCCGATCGTGAAGCTGCCTGGAAACTTTTAAAAAGGAAACTAAAGACTACGATCCGGACCTTTTTTACAATGCCGATGAAACTGGTTTCAATTGAATGGCTTTGCCTAGGAAAACATTGGTATCTAAAAGAGAGGAAAGTGCTCCAGGGCCTAAGGACACTAACGAACGCGTCACCTCTCTCGTTTGTGCTAACTCTACAGGCAACCATCAGCTAACTTTGCTAATTATTGGCAAAGCAAAGAAGCCAAGAGATTTTAAAAATGTTATTTACTTGCCAGTGACTTACACAAACCAAAAATGTGCATGGATGGATTCGAGTATATTTCTCGAATGGTATACCAAAACCTTCATCCATGATGTATGTAAAGAAACCGGGAAAAGGTTCTACTCATAATCGACAATGCTCCAACTCATCTACCAGTTGAGCTTCGTGAGAGTGAAAATGGCAAGTTTAAAAGTCTATTCCTGCCAGCTAATGTCACTAGTATACTGCAGTCCATGGATCAGGGCGTGATTGAGTGCACCAAACGACACTACCGACGCCAGTTGCTCCGAAAATTGTTATTGGCTGGAGAGAACAACGAAAAATAGTTTTGCATATACAGTATAAACTCCACGTAACGTCACTCGATTTAACAACAAACTCTCTAAAGCGTCGAAATCAATCAACTTTGGTTGGTTTAGCTTGTCTACCATACAATGATACACTCTACATAGCATCACACCCACTCTCAATAACGACAACAACTGAGTAATAAAAAGTACGCTTTAAGTTGCTAAAATTAGTAAAAGCTGCGCAGCTGCGTACGTTTTTTTGTTGCTTTGCTATCCTAACCCGCAATAAACTATACTTTCGGCATCATGCATACCGAACTTTCTAAGAAATTCATTCTTTTGTTTACAAATTCGGATTGCTTGCACGTGTAGACTGTTTTTGACCATGACTAATAAATAGGAGTCATGAATCATCTATACCTTATCTATGTATCATTATTCCCAGTTGCTTACAAACTTTCAAGCTGTAAACATGGCTAGTAAAAGAAAGTCACTGTGTATTGACGAAAAAGTTTTACTGATACACGCAATAGAAACGGGAGAGAAGATAAGTGATGTTGGCAAACGCTTTGGATTTAGTCGCTCTACCGTGTCTACAATATGGAAAAACAAAGAAAAAATACTCCAAGTTGAGGGCGAGGGAAAATCTTCCAAAAAATTAAAGAGACCTAAATACGAAGATTTGGATCAAGCTATACTATCATGGTTTCACCGGCAGCGCCAGAATAATATGCTTATCTCGGGCCGCTCGTGAAAGCTAAGGCGGAGAATTTTGCTGAAGAACTTGGTTTAACTTCTTTCAAAGCATCAGAAGGATGGCTCGAAAAATTCAAGCAACGTCATCATATCAACTATGTTAAAATAAGTGGGGAGGCACGAAGTGTTGATACGAATATGACTCACGATTGGATTAATAGAGTGTGGTCAAAATTCACAGAAAAATACGCCCCAAGTGACATTTTCAATGCTGATGAAGCAGGAATTTTCTATAAGTTGACGCCAGATAAAACTCTGAAATTTAAAGGGGAAAAGTGTGTGGGAGGAAAGCTTTCCAAGGAACGTATTACGGTGCTTGTGGCTGCTAATATGGATGGCACAGAAAAAAAAGCTAATGATAATAGGCTAATCGAAAAATCCGCGCTGTTTTTAGAACATTAAAAAATTGCCAGTGACATATAAAGCTAATAAATCAGCTTGGATGACCAGTCAACTTTTTGAAGAAGAAGTGCGAAAGTGGGATGCAGAATTAAAGGGGCGAAAAATTTTACTTCTTGTTGACAACTGCCCTGCCCACCCGTTTATATCAAACCTTCTAAACATAGAGTTGGCATTCCTTCCTCCAAATACGACTAGTGTCTTCCAGCCAATGGACCAGAGTATGATCAAAAGCCTCAAGGGTCACTAAAGAAGGAAATTATTGATGGAGCTAGTTGAGTCTGAGGGTAAAACTTGTGTTAATATGCTGCATGCAGTAAATTTTTTATCTAAAACCTGGGAAGAAGTGACACCCACAACTATACAGCACTCTTTTCGACATGCTGGACTTTGTACCAATTCTACGAGTGATGAGGTGGAAACAGAATCTGAGTTTGATAGTGACGACGAACTTCCATTAACTGAGTGGATTCAACAATTCAACACGGCAGGAAATACGGTAAATCTTCAAACCTACAACGAAGTAGACGACTGCCTGCTTATCACGGCTTCACTCACAGACAAAGAAATTTTACATTCAGTGAGAAAAACTGAGAATCAAGAGCAAGGAGATGAAGATTAAACAGATGAGCCTGAGCCTGCGCCGAGCATTAAAGAAGCTCTGAAAGCTGCTAAATTATTGGAAAATTATTTCCTTTATCACCAGGATGCCTCAATATCACAAGATATTAACGACAAGATTTAAAGACAACTCTCTATAACGCCATAAAATGCACAGTCCCTTCAGTGTTGTTATATAGAGTTTACACTGTATATACAAAAATGAATTTGAAAGACTGTTGCTACATGATTGCTGATTCCTGGAATATGGTGAAAAGTGTTTCACTTAAACGGCCTGGAAAAGAAAAACAGCAACAAAGGAACAACTGGAAGCAGAAAACCAATGTAAACAACAACAACAGCAAACAACAGATGTCATTGATGAACAGGAACACGGTCTGTCCGTGGTAGAATTTGTTAACATTGCCAACGAAATTACGGGCTGTTTAGAATGCGATGTTGATGATGCTGTGGAGTGGCTTCAATGTGATAAAGATGACCAAGGATTTCAGATTATGACAGATGATGAGATTGCAGAGTGTCTTGAACGAACAATAAGATGATACCAACAGCAACGATGAAACCAGGGAAGAAACCGAGGATAAAAATTTTCCCACCCATTGAGAAGTGTTTATGTGTTTTCAAAACGCCTTTAAGTGAATAAAGCGGCAACCTGAAAGTGACACGGTACAACCGTCAACCGTCAAGTGCCTGTGGGACCTTGCCGTTCGGTAACTTTCTACTACGTCAAGGCAACGTACTCTCCTCGAAATGTTCAAAAAATAAAATCCTGTGACCACAGTAAATTGTCAAGAGAACAACATATTATAGTATGTATGTATTTAAAACCTATCATTTAATATTTTACTGTACTGTAGCGTTCATAATATATTCTATACGTTGTTTGCAGTGCAGTTACGATAGAGTAATTAATTATAATGCATACAGTACCGAAAACCAGCTCTTTTTCTTTAAAATATATCCGTTTTCGTAAAAATCCAATTATCCCAAGTTTTGGTAATTGGAATGGGGTCCGGTCCGAATTGATTTGGATAATTGGAGTTCTACTGTTGAAAAACAAAATTTTGCACATTTAGTGATAACTCAAGCGAAAATGCTGGGGAAAATTGCCCCTTAACGAATCGATGACTTACGAATACGACATATCGGAAAAATAATTCACGATGGAATTCTATCGATGCTACTCGAGATCAAATTATTGGGTATGTGAGAAAGTTTTTCCGGTTTCGAATTAAATAATTTATTTTTCCAATCACTAATTTATAAATGTTTTATCTAATATATAATCCCCATTATTAGCTATGAAATTATGTGGCATATAATAAAGCTACATTAGACCAAAGTATCGTTTTACATGATACAAAATCTTCTCAAAAATGAAATGACGAAAAAATGTGAACAACGAACAGCATGCCGGACGCCCGAGCACGTCAACAACAGATGAAAACATTGCAGAAAAGAACAAAAAAGTATTGCCCAACCGGCGCATCACCGTTAAAGAAGTTGCTGAATATGTCATTCATATGTCTTATGTCATTCGATTTTTACTAATAATTTGAGCTTGAGACGGGTCACCGTGAAATTCGTAGCAAAAATGCTGAATTTCGACGAAAAACAGCATTAATATTGCTAAGGAGATGTTGAACTCTATCCGTTCTTGCCACAGGGTAGATTAGTTAATAACAAATATTGCCTGCAAATTATCTGCAATTGGCGAGAAGGAACCCGCCTGAATAGCGAACTTGTGGAGGAACAAAAATTGGCTTTTGCACCATGGTAACGCCCCTGCTCACTCACCGTTGCTTGAGCAGGAATTTTCAGCCAAAAACTACAAACAACCTATGCCGCAGCTACCGTATTCCGCAGATCTGGCGCCCTGTGACTTTATTTAGAAAAGAAATTAAAGAGAAATAGAAATTAAAGAGACCCATGAAAGGACTACCATTGACGATATGATTGATGGGCGAAAGATGGCATTGAAGGAGGAACTGAACAAGATCACAAAAATTGATTTTTCGGAGTGCTTCGAGGATTGGAAAAAGAAGTCAGCACATGTACATAATATCTGAGGGGGATTACTTTAAAGATGACAAATATAGATATTGATGAATAAATAAATAATTATTGACGAAACTCAAAATTCGCGATACGTTTTGAACAGACCTCGTTCTTTATGCACTTCACGAATCCGACGAATTAATAATGATAATTGCGATAACAGATAATTCCTTAACCATGAAAAGACATTACCTTAGCAATCACGACGAAAACCTCACGACGTATAGATTACCTTCAAGCCAAGAGGAAGTCTGTAGAGCTTGTGAAAGACACTACTGGAATTGTTCCTCAATTGTTGTTGCTGGAAACGCACGCCGGCCAATATCCCATTGAATTGCAGCACTGAGTCCTTACATATTCAGAACGATGTTGAACAATTGCACACAACTGGAATTGTTACTCTATCTAAGAAACGCATACCAATCAATAATTGGAGTACATCACTGAGTCCGTACATATTAACGACGAACTTGAACGATTGGGCACATAATCACAATATTATAAGACTATTTATCTAATACTCGAATGCAACGAATGAGATTTAAATCATTACGTTATGAGATGCATCCAGCTGATCACTCAGGCATAGTGCAAGCGTGAATAGTGGTGAAACTTCGAACAACGTTCCAATGGAACGGTATTTGAACACACTAATTGGATTTTTTTGGGTTGGTAAATTTTCTCACATTTTTGCGTAAAACAAGAGCAACCCTTCTAAAGCTCTCGCGTGAAAACGCAATATAAATATCAATCTATTTCTATCTCTGTCTGAGGCAAGCCGGCATAGAGTGTAAGAGCTCTATGTACTTACGCTATGGCTCAGGCTTGATTGTCGGCCAGGCCTAACCGTTGACCTGAATCAACTATTTACATAATATAACTATTATTAAATATAATATTACAACTATTCATTCTATATTATTTAGATTATATAAAGTAGAACAGAAAGAGCATCAAGTGCGACAACCAAATTTATTGGATCTATCATTAGGGTAAAGGGTGTCTGAGGGATTGATAAGGGTAAGAAAAAAAGCGTTAACGTCCAAGCAGGCAGCTTGAATTTACCTTCAGCCACGAAAAGCTCCATCCTTAAATCAAGAGCAATCGATAGAATAGTTAAGATGGATTACACTGTACATCACACGCTTGCAAGTTAGGCCTCTAATCAGGGATGCTTAATCTGGAACATTTTTCCCAAGTATGGGTCTCATATATCATTCTTTTGATGGTGAGTATGAAGATGCGAGAGAATCGTTTTTGACATCCACTACAGCGAAACAAAATAATAATAAACTGAAATAATCCCAATGCCAGTTCTACTGGAACTATTCTTTAGTTGAGCATTACCGCGTTTTTGTAATTTCAAAAGAATACTTCAGTTCTATTCTAAGCCAAGTATTTATTTGTGGACAATTAAACAAATAATTGGCATTTAAGGCGCTATCAAGGTTCACACTTAATTTGTAAACGGCATCCTGTGGATAGAACTCCTTTTATCAAAATACAATTGACAGTCAGTGGTTTCAGTTGGTTTTTGATATTCTTTTATTATTAGATTTCACACATGCATCAATGAAATTAAATAAATAATTTGAAGTGAATGCAGCTGATATGAGACTAGAGGCAAATTGTTATCCCGTCTACTCAAAAGTGATTTTCTAGTGGCTGAAACAAGTACAAAAATTGTTAATAAAACTTTAAGAATTTTCGATTCATGTTGTTGGTAGTTGACAAATTATTGATAAACGCTTACCCGAAAGCCTTGCCAGCAGCACAAGCTGCAGCAGCTAAAGCATGGACAGGACACGGTCCGACAATTCCTTTTTGAACTGCATTTGGACTAGCGCATGTGCAATCAGTATTCACATATTTTGGTGATCCTGAAATCGTAAAATAAAACAATCTAAAGTGATTCTTTCTTCGAAAGGACCAAGTTAATTACCCTTTTCAACAAGAATTTTGTCCACTCGTGCATATAATCCAGTCAATGGTAAATCAATTTTGGTCGTTTCGATTGGAACCTCAACGTTGTAATCAAAGACATATTTAATTGGATGTTCAGGAGTGCGAATTCGGAATCGTGGAGTGCTACAATCAGCAGCGTTCAAACGACCACCAGCAGCACCAAACAACCCTAAACCATATCCCTGAAGGACTCCGTGCTCACATCCTTCTTTGAATTCTTTTCCACCACACTGACAATCGCCACCTCTGAAAATAATCTCCATGGGCCGGCCAAGCGATAAAGGAGCTACAATCGACAGCAGTACAAGAACATAAATTGCAACTTTAGATCTCATTTTGTAAGTGTTGATTTCTTTGGATTCACTTCACTTAGTCTACAGATACACCCTCCCAACTTCAACTTATATAATTAGCAAATGTCGCAAATTTTTGTATGTGGCATGGTCAAGGTTGATTTAGTTTAAGATAAAAGCACATATGAATTTACCGAAAGAACAGTGTTCGTTGCATTATGTATCATATTAATTGAAAATATTTTCGCATCTTAAGCAAAAATATTCATTTGAATTTATGACGATAGGCTGATATGAAAGTATAGTTCAAAATTGTTATTATTTTACGTAGCATTGTTACAGGCACGCAATAGCTCATATTTCAATAGTAATGCATATGTAAACCTAAACTTACACGTTTTTAGAAAATACAAAAAAAACAACTGATAGTTGTTTTTCTTTTGCATTCGCTCCTTGGTAACATGAAAATCTTCCGATTTTCTTGTTGAATTATCCACCAAATGCTTTCATGAAATAGACAGTCGTACTTCCATAAAATATGTCATTTAAGCAATAGTTTAGCACAGGTTGTGTTAAGCAGAACATAAGGCAAGCTTAACAAAGGATCCAGTCAGCATTAAAACACATGCATGTTTTTCCATGGCTTATATATACCCAAAAGGTAAGCACTGAAAATATGATAAAAGGGTCTCAAATCCCGGAAAGTACATTCACTTCAATTTAAACGGTCAAACAGATAACATAAAAACGGAGAAAAACAAATTTTTAACTGATATTGACTGCCTGTATTTATAAAATATATTTTCCAAAGACATACTCCATACTGCACAGTTGCCCGCTGAGTCTTGGAAGCCTGGAGTTTAACGTGGGCAGATAATCCACTGAAGATTAGAACCACCAAACCCAGGAGGAAAACTATCGATGTCCCTCAAGAAATCGTAAAAAATCAAAGATTTTGTATTGGCAGATCGGAGAGTGACTATCAGATATAATGTTGCGGCCACAAGGATCTTATCTGGTAGTGTTTTAGTTCAAGAACATGATTCCATATTTGAAGGTTGAATCGCGATATGTTTCAAACAGATAAGAAACAACTTTTTGCATGGACGAGTCCTTGATTCATCATTTTGATGCTGAAATGGAGCAACAATCAATAACTTCGAAATTTGCGTCCTTACCAACAACGAGGGACTAGAAAATGTCAACCTTGGTAAGAAAGGACATGGCATCTGTTTTTTTGAATGTCAATAGACTAATTAAGGTTCAGGAATGGAAGTTGCTTTTTGGGCATTTACTATGCAGAGATAACTCGAAGATTTCGGAAGGTGGTTGACCACAATATGCGTGGAAAACGCGAGATTCGGTACACCCTCAGCAAAACAATGTCACTTACAGGAAAGGGAATTTTAAATACTCAAATATAAACCTTATTTGGGTGGTCGAGTTTCCAGGTATTTCTCTCGCTTTTCTTCGCCCCGTGAATAATATTATTGTAAATTGATTTTTCAATTCAATTCGAAAGTGTAATCTTTCTTGTTATTAATGGAAAATAATTTGCATCAATTGGGAGCCATGGCTGGTCCTAGCGTACTTCATTTAATCTGCCCAATTTCGAGCACATTTTGCATTATGTCTGGCTTTATTTTAGCAATGACTGCTTCAATATTGGCCAATTGTTCGGGAATTGTGCGCATAATACCCGTCTTTCACGGCACCTTACAAATAAAAATTCAAAAGCTTCAAATCACAGCACATTTAAAGCCAATTCATGTCACCATTTCGACTGATAGTGCAGTCGTCGAATTTCCTCTGCACTTCGGCTAACCCCCAATATGTTTTATCGCGCACCATCTTGCTGGAACTAAAGGTCGTCTAAGGTGATATTCAAAATATTGGCACAAAAAAGATGTTAACATTCGGCGATGGATTGCGGTTGCGTTGGCCTCATTTTTGAAAAAAATTCAGCCCAATAATGCCACTAAGCTACAATATGCACCAAACATTAACACAAACTGAATACATTTACTTCTTCAAATACATTTGCAGATTTTCGATCTTCAAACATGATAATTTTGCTTGTTTACCTTTCACGATGGATATGCGCCACGCCCGAAAGATGATTTTCGAGAAAATTCTCATCAATTTCAAGTTGGTTGCAGGCCCACGCATCGAAAACGATATCGAAACTGATGGTTACTGAGCTCCACTTGTCAAAACAATTGAACTTTATAGGGTCTATACGCATAATTCGTTGCATGGAAGAACGGCTGATTATCATTCTCAATGCACGATAGCGAACCGATGTTCCCGGCCGATGATGCACATCTTCGACTGTCGCCGCTACATTTAGTTACGGCTGCACGAATAAGACGAACGTGGATACGGGTTGGATTGTCAACAAGGTAGCCCGTATCACGAAGTTTTTGCACCGTTGGGTGCTAACACCGTTTGTCCTCCAAATTTTGCGATTTTGGACAACTTATCTTTGTTGTGAAGGAAATTCCCAAAGTTTCCCCCTTTTAGCTTTAAGCGACTCAATTTAATGATATAGAATAGGAATTCTATGAAAGAAAAGATTTGATTAGTGTTGCCAGACCCAAAAAACCGTTATGTCAAGCCTGA
This sequence comes from Stratiomys singularior, assembly GCA_954870665.1. NCBI lineage: Eukaryota > Metazoa > Arthropoda > Insecta > Diptera > Stratiomyidae > Stratiomys > Stratiomys singularior. Next base: position 130,178,344 of record OX940878.1, on the reverse strand, counting down.
ATCACTTATTGGGACACAATGTAAAAAGAAGTCAAATAGACGAAACGGTCGCTCATCTTTTCTAGATGAAATCCACATGACTTAAATCGACTTGACATTCATGAGTCCATGTTTCCATGTTTGTTCAAAAAGACATAAGTCCATTTTTTGCCCAATTATGGTTATTACAACATTCCATTTGGGAATCTCAATTAAGAACGTGAGGTCAGATGTTCCAGATTTTGATAATTATATATTAGGGTAAGAATTTAAAAAAAAAATGGTTATTTATTTTTTCTTACGCAATTTCACCTTAGTTGAACTTATTTCAATATCATGATAAATATTTATTGCAAAACTATTAGTACTATCAATAAATACATGTCTTAATGTATTTCTCGATTTTTTTATACTATAAAATATTTCTACACAACGGGGGGGGGGTTAGTGGGCATCTCTTGCAGTAAATAAGATTACTCGAGAACGACTGAATTGAAATCTCAATTGAAAAGGACTTCGCTGGTAGATTCCATTGGTCAGAGCCTTAACGTAGGGTTTGCAAAATCTTAATTTTTAACAAAAGGCCCGGAGTTTTACCGAAAAGTTAGATTTTCAAGGTGGCGAATTTTTGGTTTCCAGAGAAAAAAAATTTATCCAACGAAATTCAAAATCCTTCGTTCAGGCCATAGCTAATGTCATAACAAAATGCTCTGAAAATTTGGCAACGATCTGGTTAATAGTTTTTTAGTAATCGTGTCCACCCTAAGGGCGTTATTCAAAAAACAAGATTTTGAACTTTTCACCTTTAATGTTTAGCGTTTGCATTTTTGAAAATATATTTTCCTCAACTCACATGGCGTCATCCATTTGAGAACATGCGACCTCGAAAATATCGACTTGGTTTTTTCTCCAAACCATCTTACCTACCCTTGTAACTGCGTTTCTCGGCAGGCGCTACGCGCTCATGGTGCTTCCGCATTACTACAAACAAAATGACAGTGGCTCCAAAATCTTGAGCGGGATTATGTTAACTTTATTGTACATGCAAGAACATGCATATGCTGCAATTTGAACGAGTACGTCGCGACCCGGAAGAAGAGATTGAGATGATGAGTTCCCCGGTGAGTTTTTCCAGGTGAGCTGATTGTAACTTTCGTAGTTATTTTTGGTTTATTCTTACGGCATCTTTCAATCAGCTCCTTCTTTGAAAAATATTCATACATCAGCATAATCGCTTTCAGAATATCTACATCTAACGCTATATTAGTGTGTTTTAGAAATACTATGTCGACCTTATTATCGTTTGGAAGCGTGACATAATCTTTCTTTCATAATCTTTCGTGACATAATCACCTCGCACCATAAATCACCCCCAGGCGTAAATTTTTGCGAAGTCCTACAGAAGATGTTGCCTCGCGCTTAGTTTTCCAATGTGATCCGGCTATCGTTAGCGACTATATATAAACGGAGGAGTATAAGTATACGATGTTGATCGTTTGAAGCTCTAGACGAAACTGATTACTGGTTTCGAAATTCAAGCAAGTGTTTACGAACGTACTTCGTTCGAACGTTTACAGACCGTGCACGTAGCGTTTCTTTGCTCATAAAACTTAGACAGATTTATTTAACTATACTTAAACAAACATATTGCATGGTCTTTTAGTCAGTTAATAACGGTACGAACATTGCTATTGAATAAGATAAATTGCAAGCCAATAAGTTCAAAGTATGCTGTTTTGAGGTTTTCGCAAATAAGCCTAGGGATATTAAAAAATAAAATAAAAGTAAGCATTGTTAAAAGTTGCAAATCACCACACTTTAAATGAAATTTTTTCATTTAAAGTGAAATGAAATCAACTTAACTCTTACAAATCAACTTAATTCCGTCCACATTTTTGCCACATACTATATACGTTTTCACCACTTCAAATCAAGATACATTCCAATCCTTCGGCCATAACAAAACGGTCCTTATTCCGTTCCAAGAAAACTCTTGTTGAGTCATAGGAAATCTCCTTTTCAAACTTGCAACTCTTATACATACGATTATTCATGGAACGGCGATGACTATAAGAAAATCAGCTTTGGATCGAAATAACACACTTGAGATTGTTTGTTCTGCTTCTCTCTCTTTCGCTCTATTCCTCTCCCTCGGAAAATCATCTCATAGCCTTGTATACAAGATGATACCAAGCATCATAAGGATACAAGAGTCTCTATCGCAACAAACAAATATTTCAAAATTCCTTCAATTCTTTTATTTCTGCGTTCCTCTTCACTACTGAATATTTGATGTGATTGTTGGTTGGAGAAAACGAGGATCCCTTTCGTATCCGCTGGATACTTGAGGAAATCAATTATTTTAACAGTTTTACGAAAAGGAGGATTATTTAGATAACATGTTTTGAAATGTATGTGCACAAGCAGATGTGAAAAACAACAATTTGAAATTAAATTTTTTATGCAAGGAAAAACTTTAAGCGCTCACATTGGAATGGGGAGAATTATGCTTGCATGTAGCATGCTCATAAGGGAATCGTTGAAAATTATACAGAAGAGAAATGAAAATAATCTGCTTACGGCAAGAATATACGAGTATGCTATCCCAAAAGTGTCATGAAATTCAATTATAGCCGGCTCGGACGGAAATGATTTCATGTATTTTCGTACATATACGAGTAGATATGAGTATTCAATTCTAGGAAGCAAGTTTACTTTTCAAAGGGATTTAATGTAGATGTATTATAGCAATGCAATTCCTAGAAACTTCCGAAGAACATTGCCATATGCCAACTATAATCCAACCATGACCAAGTCCCGGCACATTTCTAGGACATTTTCCCCGACTCAATGTTATTTAAAGTTGCAACACAGACTTAAAATCTTTATGGAATTTCAAGATATTTTATGGAATATGAAGATGAAGAAAGAAGTTTGTCCTTTGAAATGCATACGCTAGTATATAAAAGTGTGAACATCATTAACCATGTAGGCACCAGGTTTGTAGGGGTTTGTCAATTAATTCATTTGAGTCCTGGAAATCCTTCCTTCCTCGTGACCAAATTTCATTGTAAACGCTTGATTATCAACTCATTACCAACAGATTTCGGTAATCTTGGAAAAATGTTGTTTGATCAACATCAACATTAATCGAATATTTCTTAACTTGACGCAACGTTACGACCATATCGAATTACATCGAAATAAATTGCTTAAAATCATGCATAACTTCAGCATCCCAGGAAATCTTCACAATTCACGGGAAGGATTATTCAGCTCAACACCGCAAAATCTATCAACAATATGAAGGAAACGAGCTTAGTGAAAAACTAAAACATAAGTACGGCTGCAGCAGGGTGACGGTGTTCCAAGGGGTGACCCCTTTATGCCACCGAAGTACGTCACCAGTAAAAAACGCTAGCACTTCGAAAGTTCTTCGAAATTGGGAGTTCCCAATCTAACGATATTGGAAGTCAACTCTCTAGAAGCATAGCATTTGTGACCAAAGCTAATGCAAGATAATAAATAACGACGAAGATGTGCACTAATATTCTTTTCAATTGCGTGATAGTACACAATAACCCTTATATATTACTATTCACTAAGGCTACGAAAGCTAAACATTGAAATTTTCCCACTCACCAATGTCGTTTAATTTCTAAGCTCTCTTTCTTACAAAGTTCGCTTTACTTCCTACGTAGGCTACTCGTGTCTTTTAGCTTTAGGTCCCTCCGAGTTTGCTTTTATATGGTTACTTCACCACTATTAGCTTTACATTGTTACCACGCTTACTAATGAATAAAATAAACAAAAACGCACTTCTTCACAAGCCCAATTAACTAGTTCTGTATGCAGATAATATCAAACTCACATCGAAATTTTTTGTTTTTACCAAGAAAGCTTCCTCGAATCTTGACTGGGAGCAAATCTACCTAGTCTAAAAACAGAAAAGAACCAAAATTAGACAAAACAGAACTGGACACACTCCTGACGAAGCACACGAACGAAACTTTCAAGATTAAACACCGATTCCTTTTTGCGAAGGAAGAATTATTCGGCTTCTGGTAATCTCAAAGTCATGCTGCATGTAAAGGAACATCTGCACGTATTAATTTGGTTGGTACAGTTTATGTTATACCAGGGATGGACTTTAAACAAAAAACCAAAAAAATTCCAAAATAAAGGAAGATCTTTCAAAAGAAAGATCCCGAGAGGAATCATTGGAACAAACCAAAATGACGTATTTGACCAGTTGCGAATAAGAACGATTTCGAACGATATGGTTTCGAGTGCATTTCACATTTTGTTTTTTGAACTAAATCGAACTATAACTTTCCTAATTATTTTTGCGGTCTTAAATTTTTTCACCCTAGTAGCTAAAAAAAGCCAAAACGATTTGAACTTCAGACAATAAGGACAGATAAAAATAAATTAGACGAAATATTCGATGAGCCAAAAATCTTCAAAATAAAAAAAACATGAAAATTCCGTTAGGCTTGGACCAAAGGATCAAAGGATGATAGCCAGTACTCATATCATAAAATTGTCGAAAAAAGTGCGAAGGTGCTCGGACTCTTTAATAGGAGGAAGCGGTAGTAGGGTGGGGAAAAGTGCACCCTAATGAAGGCCAAGAAGATCACCCTCATGAGAGACTTGACGACAATAATTTTCACTTCAGTGGCTTAGTGGCGATAAGTAACATACCGTCTGAATTCTAGACTATATTGGACATTTTTTAACAGCTGCTACAATCGGTTCTATTTTTTCGATAACAACGAAAGTTTGTCGACGCCTCTGTGTCAAACGCCTCTTTATGGACGTCCCTCATTATCATTTGCTCTCAAATAGTCGCAATTAAATTAACTGAACGACCAACGAACCTTGCCACTTAATTATGCAGAGCATGTATCATATTTTGAAAGCTTGTCTTACATTTCGTCGATTGATTCACTTCTGAAATAATATTGCTTAATACGCTATTTTAGCAAGTTTTCTCAAATAACTCATAACTCTTCCAACAGTACTTTAGCACTCCTTGATGTTGTGCAAAAGACTATCAAAATCATCTCCGCAACGAACTGATTTGTAATTTTATCCGCAATATTATCACATACTGCATTCCTCGTGTAAAATATTTCAGATAACCCAAAACTGATTTTAATAAACCTTTCAAAAAATCACAAACTCATTGAAATAACCTCAAAGCATATGTAGGAAATTATAGCTACTGAGCTTCCCTTACTTAAGTTATTTTATAACTTCGCTTTGTTTTTAAATTATGGCTTCACTTGTCTGCAGAAAATATTTTCCCACTAGCTGAAGATGGTAAGGAGATCTTAGAAGGGTAGCCTGCATCCCTATGTGTAGACATCTATCCTTCAGGGGTTAAGATGGGTGCGAAAGGTTGATTGGAACGAATTGGAAAGCTAGCAGCAGACTAGAATAGTCAAAGATCTAAGGAATAAGAAGTACAGAAGTACGGGTCCGAAGAGCAAATCAAATACAAGGCTCTGTAGGAGCTGCCTTTGAATCCCTGCAACCCTTCACAACCTAAAGAAAAAAAAATTAACGAGTTATAAATTGGGACATTTGGAAATGCTTTATTTCTGAGACCCTTGTTTGATTTTTCCCTTAATGATTCCCTTTATATTTATCAGGTATTTTTTGCGAACATTTCGCTGTGCCTTATGAAACGCTTCTATGTGCAAATTGCTGATTTTCCAAGCCCTGAATCTGCCAGTATCTCTGGCTGGTAAGACCTCTCTTACTTTTTGTGTTATTTCCTCCTTTCTTCCTACAAATTCGGTCGTATATTCATCGATTTTATTTGTGGTGTAGTTGCTGTTGCTTCGCAACGCATCAGCGGAGAATGTTTCTCTTTCAGAACCATCATCTTCGTTCTAAATCACTATAATAGAACCATGGGCATAGCGTACAGATGTACATCGCTAACACACTCAGGGGACTTATCTCAAACAGAGAAAGAAAATTCACAAATAGATTAATATTTTTAATGCGTTTTGACTCAAATATTCTGAAAGGGGTCTGATATTATTACGCAAACATCCGAGGAAATTTACTTATCTAAACCAAATTCTACTTATTTAGGTCAAATAAAGTTAAATCGGCAGTTGGTTGGAAATTTTGGAACTGCATGTACTTGCGTTATGCCATGGGAGTCTATGTAAAACAATTTATAGAAGGCAATGCGAGCGTTCGCACCTTTTTTATGGGAGCTAGTGCTAAGACAAGACAAGGGCTAAATGTTAGTTCGCATCGACTAACCCCTTGCTATCAACGAAATTGTGAGGGTTTAGTTGATCAATCATCAATCATGAAACATCAATTCTCAATCATCAATCACTAGTCATCAATCATCAACCACTAATCAAAAACCATCAAATATCAATCATCAAACATCAGTTATCAATGCTAATATGATCAATGATCAATCATCAGTCATCAATTATCAACCATTACTCATCAATTATCAATCATCGATCATCAACCAACATTTACCAATCATCAATCATCAACCATCAATCATAAATTATCAGTCAGCGATCATCAACCATCAAACATCAATAATAAATCGCCAATCATCAGTCATCAACCAACAACTACCAATAATCAATCATCAGTCATCAATCATCAACCAACAACTACCAATAATCAATCATCAGTCATCAATCATCAACCAACAACTACCAATAATCAATCATCAAACATCAATCACCAATCATTGATCATCAAATATCAATCATCAATTATCAATCACCAGTCATCAATCATCAACCAACGACTACCAATAATCAATCATCAGTCACCAATCATCAACCAACAACTACCAATAATCAATCACCAAACATCAACTTTCAATCATCGATCATCAAATATCAACCATCACTCATCAATTATCAATCATCGATCATCAACCAACATTTACCAATCATCAATCATCAATCATAAATTATCAGTCAGCAATCACCAACCATCAAACATCAATTATAAATCGCCAATCATCAGTCATCAATCATCAACCAACAACTACCAATAATCAATCATCAGTCTTCAATCATCAACCAACGACTACCAATAATCAATCATCAGTCATCAACCAACAACTACCAATAATCAATCATCAGTCATCAATCACCAATCACCGATCATCAAATATTAATCATCAATCATCAGTCATCAATTATCAACCAACAACTACCAATAATCAATCATCAAACATCAATCATCAATTATCAATCATCAGTCATCAATCATCAACCAACGACTACCAATAATCAATCATCAGTCATCAATCATCAACCAACAACTACCAATAATCAATCATCAGTTATCAATCACCAATCATCAAATATCAATCATCAATTATCAATCATCGATCATCAATCATCAACCAACAACTACCAATAATCAATCATCAGTCATCAATTATTAATCATCAGTCATCAATTATCAATCATCAGTCATCAATTATCAACCAACAACTACCAATAATCAATCATCAAACATTAATCATCAGTTATCAATCACCAATCATCGATCATCAAATATCAATCATCAATCATCAGTCATCAATCATCAACCAACGACTACCAATAATCAATCATCAGTCATCAATCATCAAACAACAACTACCAATAATCAATCATCAATCAATCATCCATTAGATCAAGCTTCTAACGTACTTCGAGGTTCGACAAGGACATACAGCAATCATCTTGATGGCACTTGGTCCAGAATGCGCTTATCCAAAGGCGCCAAATAGAATTCATTGATTGGTTCATTACTCAAAGTCAACGCAGGATCACCATCCGCTGAAGAAGCCTTACAACATTCTGCATTTTTCGAATTTTTTAATTGAAGATGGCACTCCCCAAAGGATACAAGCTTCCGGAATTATAACCAGCGACCAACCTTCCTCCTGCAGGCTCCTCTCAATACAGTGTTATCAACAATAACATATAAATATAATACATATATTTAGCACACATACTCCAAATAACCACTGGGGAAAAAAATAAATAACTTTAGAAAAGGATGGTTGCGTGTGGAAAGAGTTTTCCTTAGTATTTTCATCAATAAATAACTTTTTTAATTTTTACTTATTTCCGTATGTGCTAAGATTAATAATTATATCCTGTGTTACGGTAAATCCACATTTGGATGAAACTGAATAGGAGAACCTTAAAATCATCCTTGCATCGGTGATATGTAGATGTAGGATAATATTCGTAATTCTTATTATGTCATCGATGTACTGCCTCCTTGCTGCATATACGCGTATTAGTATTTCGGTTTGCAATATAATTTGCCACTCCATTAATTTCGCAGACTCAAACCATCGCCATTACATCGCGGGTGATTCAGACGCATCAAACCCAATGGCAATCGCGCCTTGTCCGAATTACACTAAGCACTATTAGGCATCAAATGGCCAACATGTTAGCCATTTGTTCGGATGCTGCGCTCCACATCACCATGTTGACTAGTCCATGTGGGATCCATGGATTTCAGTTTGTTTTTCACCCGCGTTCGTGGAGCATTTCCAAGGAGATCTATTGCCTGCGCCGGAAAGGAAATTTCGCAAACGTGAACTTTCTGTTTCACAAAAATGTATATGTTACTCCGCTCGTGAAGTTTTAATTAAGTTTTCGTTAAAATTATTTCAACCTAAAGTTAATTCATTCGAATGTTCAAGTGTGGGTTGCTGTTAATAAGCGTTTCGACAACAATCAGCAGTGGGAAGCTTCGCTCGAAATACAAAATATGCAAATAGTATTTTCATCGACGTTTGTTATTTTCTTTTCCGGTAAACATTAACATATTCAATTCTATTTCAACAAATGGGAAAATTCAAATGTTGTTTAGCTTTTCCTACCTCGACCAATTATCGTGAGAACTTTGAATTTACACTTCCACATGGGCAAGTTGCCCGAAATCCAAAATACAAACGAAAAATATAAAAATGAAAAATTTAACGATAGCCCGTAAGGAAAGGAAAAAGCACGTTTTCATCAAAATTTCATGGTTGACCTGAAAGCATTCTTCGTTTTAACACCTGAGCAGCTTACCATGGACGAGTGAAAAAGATGTATTTCTCCTGAGTGCCATTGCATTATAGGCGGTCGCTGCATGCTAAGGTGATTGCATCCTTAATGGTGGTCGACGTTATGTGTTGAAAGTTTTTCGCGGATATGGAATTTGAGATGACGCAAAGTATGTTTGAAGCAAAGAGGATTTGATGACAGTGTATAGGACGAAATGTGGGTTGCTTGGATGAGGATTTAAGATAGAACTTCAACCTTCATAAACGTGTTACAAACTTCAATGGTTAGTGAATGCTTCCGGCTTGGCTCGCCATATATAAGTAAGATTAATGATACCCGAAACGATCCGTCATTAATAAACGAGAATATTCGTCGCCTTAATTTTTTCCAGCCAGGCTTTAGTCAAAAAACCATTAACAATAATTTGCCTGAAATTTTTCACAGACAATTTTGAATGAAATTTGCAATAATATGAAATTAGCATCAAGCCTTAATGGGGTCAATATATTTTGATCTTAATTGAATTTATCTCCTGAAATATATACCAAGCGAAACATGACAAACTTTCATACGCTGAAGTCAATATTCGACAAAGACTGTGACTGTGTGTGAAAGCTCCGAGTGAAGGTAGTAGTAATTGGTTGTTTCCATGGAGAAAATCCTTCGTGAGTCACACTTGCATCGTTTGTTCGTAGCTGATGGCAAACAAACGTGATTAAATTGTGTATAGTTCGTTAAACAATGCCGTCAAAGTTTACTGTTAACTAGGGAAAAACGTTGAAAGACATTTTATGAAAGGATAGAAATTAATGATATTCAATGTCCTTGTCACTCTTAATGACACCCAAAGCCGTGAATTTGAGATTCTTCTAATTTGATAAGGTTGAAAATTTAAATTTTCACATAAATATGAAATTTTATTAAATTCAAGCATCGATTTGGGAAATTTGAATTTTACTTTGATTGCTTGTAAAGAAAAAATATATGAACGTGATAGGCGTATCAATGCAATGCAATATAATAAATGTTAATATCTAGGATTAAGTCTTAAATCTAGAATTAAATACATAAAATTTAATCTTGAATTGAATTATTAAATTTTAGACATAGAATTTATGCTTCCGTTGCTTCCGGTATGAGTATTACTAGTTTTCTTTCTTTTCAAGGCTTTTCAGCTCATCACAAGCCTTATTCTTTAGTATTCTTCGCCTTTATGGGGGCTTATGCACATGCTTTGTGTATCCTTATAACTGACCTACATTTGGAAATTAATCAAAATCTCTCTGGAGTCGATATTAGTGCAAAATTTTTTGGGTTTAATACAACGACAATTAAAATATTCCAAAAAAAAATTTTAACTGAATTATTATTAACACGTTGAGTGCCACGCGGTTTTATAGCGACTTTCCCGTCAGGCCGCGCGCGCAGGTATCGTATCAGGTATACTGTCAGTCACCGGTGACTGACGCGGCCTGAACAGAAAGGTCGGTGTCAGTTACCGGTGACTGATGTGGCATTCAACGTGTTAATATTATATTTTAGAAAATTGAGGCTTTCTCATCGCCACCTAGGAAAAAAAACACCTAAAACGGTGACTGTGATCCTGGAGCAACAAATGATCTGAAAAGGAATATATAGAAATGGTTTAAATTAAGTGCAGCAATGGCTATCGTGTGAACCAAAATTATCGAATTAAATACAATGACAAAAAATGGCAGATGTTTGAAAATGATATTTCAAAATTCAAGTTTTTTTTCGATTTTCGGGTTCACAAAAACAGAAAATAAGAATATTTTTATACGTCCGTGGTTCACAAAATAATTTAAAATGTGTACAATAACTGGAAAATATTTGAAAAAGGCCGGTTTCGTTGTTTCGGACAAATCATTGTCACGGCATGAACAAAGGTGGTTTTCTAAACTTTTTTTGTTGAATAAGTATTTAAAAAACTCATTTTCTTTGAAAAGCTCATTCTCATACATTCTAATGTTCGTCCGGACCTCTCTCCACCTTTTGAGCCGACACGGTAGGTTTTAAACATGCGATGTTTATTGCGATTGCGGCCGGTTTCGAGGGTTATGAGATCAATCTGGATTCCCATTCTGTCGATTACTTTCAAAATTTGTCCAAATCCTTAGTTTAAAACGCAACGTGCAATATGTGTTGCAATTCAAACAATCGTTCCACTATTAATTGGTGGAAAGCAGCCTTTGGTCACACGCAACTGTTGAAACTTCTGTTTTACTATTGTTTTGCATGAGATCATCTAAGCATCTTTCCTTGACATTCTAAGTGAACCTTTTTTTTAAGTTGTTTGTCCTCAGAACATTCCATCGTTCCCGGCACTTCCTTTCTTTCGTTCACAGACGCGTTTCGGCGATGCCCCATTTTCGATGTGATGTCCGTTCGTCTTTTTTGAATTCAATATTACAGGATATTACACATGGTTTTAAGTGTCACTCAAACACCTGTTTGTTTATTCTGAGTGAAATACTATACAGGACGGTGGATCCTGAGAGACCCGTTTGTGTCTCAGAGCCGTGTGAGTCTAAGAGTTAATTCATTGATCGCGCTCAGTAAAACGAACGTAGCTATAATAATAATGCCTGGGCCATTCTAAAATTTTAACATGATATTATATATGAAAAAATTATTTATGGTAAATCATATACTTGCTATAAATAATATTTTACATATACACAGTATGTCGAAAAAGTTCCCGAACATACTTTGTAGCGCTTGTACGAGTGGCGCCACCTCTTGGAAAACACCGGTGCTACATCCCTCTGGACGGTCTTAGAATTTTTTCACCAGTATCTGTTCATTAGTTGCCGAGACATAATTATGACATATACTTATTATATATTTACTATTCGAAAATAATCAAATCGATTTTTAAAATTTAAAAAACATATAAACACCTCTCAGCTTTCTGGATCCTTTGATCGTGTCTTCCATTTTGAGATTCTGAACAGCTTCATATTGCTTCCTGCGCTTTCGGTCAACACGTCAAAATCTTGGCCAGGCCTAGAAAGGCTCCGTTTTTCCAGTAGTTAAAAGCGAAGTAATCATAATCGGATTTTTGTAGTAATCCTATTGTGATAGAAATAATTAGAATAGCATGTTTGTATCATTCCTACATTACTTATGGGTTAAAACTACATAAAAACAGTTTCATCCCTGAGAACTACACTCATTAGAATACGAATATTCGGAGCGATAACCCGTAAAAGGAGATAAACTAAGTGCGAGGTGACATAAAGTGCGATCGCCAGGAAAAAAGGGTTCCAATTGACATAGTCGCCGATTTGATAAAAAAAAATCCGATGGAGTTACTCCTTCATGTTCAACAATTGCACACAAATGCATGGAATTTATGCTGGGTGGATCATTCACAGAGAATGAGTATCCTGAAGGACAGTAATTCACATCTTACACTGGGAAAACACAAAAAAACTCAAAGATCTGATATAAACTAATTGAAAATTAATCATCAGGCATTCAGTTGCTGTCACAGATCTCTGTAACTCATATGGTACGTTCAGAGGACCCTAAAGGACTCATTTGAAATGTGTCAGCGTAATGGTCATCTTAACTGCCGTACAAAAGAGGAAACTTCAAAACAACCAAATTTTGAAGAACGCCAAGCTGACATGTTTATTATTGAGGTGATTTGTAAACATGGACAATACTTAAATGCATCATTTACCTCTTATTACATCCCATTATGCTTCCATTGATACCGACGATTGTCCTTCATTGATCGCCGACGTGAATGTTGGAGCATTCATTTTCATAGTGGTGCAAAATATGCAAAATGACATGACAATGTTTAATTTTTATTCATTTAATTTTATTAAACCTTAAATGTTTGTAATTTTTATACATTTCAAAGTAATGACCAACTGATTCCACAGGTACTGTCATATTATTCTATCTTTTCTCTGTGTATTTGTATTTTCCTTAGACCGGCACATTGAATAACTAGACGTGTATAACTTGACATTATTGCTCTAGCAATTATATTTGGTAGACTTCAAAGAGAGAGAGAGCAGACTCTACAACAGTAAATATTTTTCTGATAATTATCGTTACTTTCATATTTCGTAGACTTCTGCTGTCCCTCTCAGAGAAAGCAGAATGTATGATTGTATATATTTTTTTCGGTAATTACCTTTGCTTTCTACAATGTACACTGAAAATATTAGACATTTCGTTATCTACTTCAGTTCGATATTTACAATCAAAGAGAAAACATCTGTTTTTTAGATTATCGTAGAAATTTTTTTGAAGAGAAAAAAACTCACATAAAAAGCGTACACGAATTTTGAGATTATTTGATGATTCTGATTCAGAGCAAAACATAAATAAGTGTACTAGGGAAATAATTAGAAATGGAATCAGTAAGTTTGATGAAGACCCCTGTTATATAATATGTACAATTCAGCGAAAAATCATGAAAGTGTACCCCTAAGATATTATAGCCAAACAATACAGGTTTATCAACATTATCATCTTCTGATTCAGAGGATTCTAACAATATTAATGTTTCAAATAACCAGAGGAGACAAAACGTTTATCATCTTTTACCATGTGAAATGCACTACAGTTTCCATTGATTGGCTGAAAACTGCACATGAACTGGCTTAGATATAACCACAGTAATTATCAGGAACACTGATTGTGCGCCCAGCAGCAGGCCTAGACGAAGGTCACCAACATCCACCTCCACAACAGCTAGCGGCCAAGAACAAATTCTAAGACGAGCAGGACGTGGAGTACGCGTTTTCAAGCGCAATATAATTGGTTTTAACTGAATTCTTGTTTTTTTTTATCGTAGCCTCATCACTGGTAAGGGAATATTGTGGTGACGATGCCACTTATGGGGGTTTAGGAAGCAAAGCCGTTTTCTGCAACAAAAACGATCAACAGATTTATAAATTGAATCAAACCTCAGAAAAAGCAGGACATGTCAACATAGCAGAACAAAATGTCCGAAGCTCATGATCAACACTAGACCAAATACTGCCAGTAATCCGCTCACACAACAACACATCTCCTAGGAAAGCTATTGAAATTGCCATAATTGTCAGATGCAAAGTTCAGTTGCCATTGATCTGACGTTTAAGTGTGTAGTTCGATTATTGCAATCCGTTGCGTGGCTTTGAAATTTTGTTGGAACCAGTAATACTAAATGAACTTGTTGTGTTTTTCAATTTCATTGTTAATTACAAAAACATATCCCAACAATATATGAAACGTTAATAAGTATGTTCACGACTCCCAGGGAAATGATACTGATTTCCTTCGTATCTTATATTTGTTCGTATCTTATATTTCTTATATTTTTGTTCGAAAAAATACGTCAAGGACGTGTACATATGCCATACCCGTTACCGATATTGTTTACTTTTGACGTATTTATACGTCTCGCTCGGATAACAGGTTAACGTTGACGACTTCAAGTGACATCGAAGGATAAAATTGGTTGCTTTTAAAAATGTTTAGAAAAATCAATTAGAAAAACATATTGGAACACCTAAATCACATCATTTAATTTCTGTTTACCAAAAGGATGATTATTTTTCGAAAATGTTATCTCTCTCTATTATGACTCAATATCCTTTTAAACACTCATGCCAAGTAAATTTCAAGTATCTCATAGGATCCAGACCATGACAAGAATGTGCGAAAATATCCCCAAGCTAATGATTGTGACCAAATTTAGTTCTTCCTGAAACAGAAATTATTCTAATATTTCAAAATTTTTGGGCGTCTATGAAAACAGGCGATTGAATCGATTGATTTAACAATAAAAATTTACATCGCATCTTTTCTTATGCGAATAACCTTTGCAATAAAAACATTCATGTCAAGCTGTTTTGTGAATGGAAAAAAATCAATGGGAAAGGACAAGACATATGTCAAAAAAAGACATGAATTACAAATTTGTTTACTTATGAAATAAAAATCAAATAATTCATTTGAAAAACAAAAACCTTTACAACAGCCTTAAAACTTATCCATTAATGCATGACTCCCGTATTGTGCACAAGAACTAAAGGAAATTTTGTTTGCGAATTTACCTGATTTTAGGATGGGAACAGATACTGAGTACAATATCTTCAAAACTGAGAAGAAACTTTGGTAGCTCAATTATTATTCTTAGAGCTGACAATGATATAGCAAGAATAATGGTATGGCAAGAGAAAGAAGTACAAAGAGAAAAAGAAATTACAAGAGAAAGTATTACAAAGCAGAAAATATTAATAGAAATTAATCTCGCTAATGAAAATTAATTTCTGGAATGGTGCCTTTAACCGTCGACCCACTGATATATTTCTGTCCCGTAAGCAGAAACACCAACTAGCCGACTAATAAATATAAATTGTCAAAAGAATTCTTGGAATCTCTTTTATTTCATTATATTCAACGACCTTCTTATACTCTCCATGTTGCATTTTTCGTTTGAATTCAATAAATATTCAGTCCCAATAATATTGGTCCTTAATTTCTATTCTGTATTCAATTCAGCATTCACATTAACATACGATTCAAGCCAATATGGATGCTTCCAGAAATTCGCCTTTCCTCACGATAATCTCGTTTTTCAGAGATCTGAAAATACAATTGAATATTCTTCGATAAGAAAACTGCTTGCCTTCTCCCTTTTCACCAACAATTTCACATTCCTGCCTAACCTCCAACATGCTCACGTACACATATCTGCGTATTTAAATGGATATTTATATATTAACTCATATCTACAGAACGACGGCTCAAGGTCCAATAATCCATCTGACAACAAGTAATACCAGCGGAAAGTCAAATATTCGTTCGCGCGTTACGTGTGAAACTGAATATTATTAAAAACGTAATCCCAGCGATTACTCTGCATAAAATGAAATATTTTTTCATGTAATCTGATCTTGCAGAATGCCACGTAATTGGCATCCGTCCGCACAGGAGCGTTGAAACAGCGTGATACAATCTCGTAAAATATATCATCCTTAGAAAGAAAATGTTAACATCATTACTGAAATAAAGACCAACATAATTGAATGGTTTTTATTTATCTGATGGAAATTGAAATCTGATGAAAATGGAATCCAACCAATGAAAAGTATTTTGTGTCTGTGTAAAATTAGGTTCACTTATATCTGATTTCAGTTTGAATGGTATTAAAAGCAGAACAAAGAAAATGTTGCGACAAAGAGTGAAAAAATCAGAGCCCATGTTCCGGGATGAGCCTAAAATCCGTTTTCAGTTGAATTTTCTGGTTTTACAGAATGTTGGAATTTATTTGGGACTCATCTAATCAAAAATATCATTAAAAACAAAGCCCAATCTCCCCATATTTTGAAATATCCACAGATTATTTCAAAACACAAGAGTGGACGCTTCTTATAAACTGGAAATAGTAATAACGTCGATATTTCAATTTTGAAAATCCAGTGGTTTTTGTAAGTTTTCCATTGTCAATTTTTTTATTTGGCATACATACCCCACCTAAAGATAATTTGAAACTCAATGCAGGCTTAGTACTCGGTAAAAACTGAAAATACACTTTTTTGATTTCACATTTTTCAGATAATTAATTTTAAATCCGAACTTGATTGTCGAATCCGAGGATATGATTTTCTTTATCCTGAAAGTTCAGTTGAATGTTATCTAAGTTGAGCTTAAAAGCCAATCCAAAGAATTCATTGACATCACCCAAGAGCCACGTCCTTTCTG
This sequence comes from Stratiomys singularior, assembly GCA_954870665.1. Classification (NCBI taxonomy): domain Eukaryota; kingdom Metazoa; phylum Arthropoda; class Insecta; order Diptera; family Stratiomyidae; genus Stratiomys; species Stratiomys singularior. Next base: position 130,161,563 of record OX940878.1, on the reverse strand, counting down.
ACTAGAACTCGGTCATTTATCAGTCGCTATGTCGGAAACGTCAAGTGCAAGTGTGGTCTCACTATCGGCGCTTAAAATAAAACATTATAACTATTATGCTCTTATGCTCCCATAAAACTTGACAGCAAAGCAGAAAAAAGGGAAGTCGTTGACATTTAGAAAGGCATGCAACGCCACGCGGAACGATTCATAACCTTCACATAGGCATTGAGACATGTGAGTATGAATGCAGCAAAATGGGCAATGCATAAATTCAAGGAAAGCTTAATGAAGGCTCAATTTCACTGTACTACATTTTGAATTTGGCCTTCGACCGAAATAGTTTGGGAGAAAGCTATGGGATACAGACTAAGAGAAAATTAGGAAGGGTTAAAAAAGGAAAATCGATACACCTTCTGTCAAATAAGTACCGGGAATTTGTAAATAAATCACACATTTTACATTTAAGCATCAAAATTTATTTTGTCGCCCTCGAGTTGTTTGCCCGTAATTTCGGCCGTTTCTTCCGAATTCGTTCACGTAAACGCCTTGGTACGCTCGAATAAAACTTCTTATTCACCGTCTGACCCGGTGGAACAAACTCATGGTGACCAGACCACGAATATAGAAAAAAGCAATGAGCATCACCTTGATTTTTGACCGACTTTGAAATGCTTTTTTCGGTTTCGACTCATATTTAGTACTCCATTCGGAAGCCTGTCGACAGGTGAGAATGTCAAATTCATATACACATGTCTCATCACTAGTTATGGTCCGCTCCATGAATGTTGGGTCGGAATTCGAGCATTCAAGCATGTCCAAAGGGACTTATTCACGGTACTGTTTTTGAAGAAAATTGAGCTTTTTCGGAACGCTTTGTACCACTCATATGCACGATTTTTGGAAAAAATTGAATCACCATAAGCCTTTTCCATTATTGTCAATGTCTCAGCACAAGAAATTTCTTTTGCAACACAAAATTCAAGGCAAACTCTTTTTCAATAACTCCGCTCTAATGAGGTTGACTGACTCAACCAGCTGCTGTAAACAAACTAGTTGACAGATCACGCTAAAAGGTGGCATAATAATGAATCACAGTCCTACCAACAAAATCTATTCAGCGTGAGCGTTTTAAATACCAGATTCCCTGTACTTTTTTGACAGAAGGGACATTATTCGATTGAACTCTAAGTAAAATTGCGAGGAATCTGGGTTATTGGCTTCTTAAAACTCCTGTCACAAAAAAATTCACTCTGTCAAAAGTTCACAGCTTCTATTTTAGCTTATCTGACATTAACAGAATCGATACTACCTGAATTCGCATCGTCAATGTTACCGTCTTATTTAGCATAAATAAACAACCAACATGCTGCATTGTAAATCTGTGTTTTTTTGTTTTTTTTTTGTGTGAGAATTCTAAATGGATTATTGCTGGTAGCGTATTGTTTGGTATCTACAAAACCTTCACATCCACAAATCCTTCAAAACTTTACAACCCTTCCAAGATTGGTGTGATTGTACTTGAAACTAGACTTACTACTTGCTTACTTTTGAAATCCAAGGATTTTTTTTTCAGAAAATCATGTCGCATTGAAAATGAAATTATATGAAATGGCGGTGTTGAAAATATAGAGGATTTCCATTCGTATATGAAAACAGTTTCCTTTTCCCATTCCCGCCTCTGACTATATGAGTCATGGAATTGTGATTTTCTAAAAGAAATACAGATCCTCAAAATGTTGTCAGGTTGGGACTCTACTCTTCGAAGCAGGACTTCTTATATCTGACATCAACTTCACTTAAACTGCTAGGGACTACTTTCTTACCGACTTAAGATCGAAAGTTTATTAACCTACCACAACACTTTGGAAGTATAATCCTAGGCAGAAATCCTATAACATTTACGAGATGTGAGCATGCTCGAGAAGATATAACTTATTAATAATGTTTTTTTTTTTTTTTCAAAAAAAAAACATTCATTTTCACCGGATTCATTCTCCAAAGGGAAGAAAATTGAAAATTTTCACTTCTCAAAAACCGAGCGTCCGTGGTCAGGTATCCCCCAATTTCCACCCTAACATCAAAACCGACTCTTGTATTTAAGCCTTAGTTAGTTTGCCATGGAAAGGTGCCTTACCTGCAATATATGGGGGAAATATTATTGTATTTTGTATGTAATATGAGGCGTCTTTCCTAAACTTTATAATGTTCAATCGGAACCATCACGTAGAGGGACTAGCATCGCAAAAGTTCATTTTGTGCAGGAGCTAATGCTAGCGCATAGCGCATAGCAAAGATACATAACTAAAAAGTATCGACAAACAGATATAATAATCTTTAAAAAATGGATGTTAACTACTTGTCTGCCCTTACTCTGTCTGTCATCTTTTCTAATACGTATCATTTTGGGCTTTTGGACCTGCGTTAAAAGGTTTTATTTTATTTTACTTTAACATAATCAAGTACAACCTAATTTAGTTTCGCTTCGCTTCTATAGCCCTATACTGTCTATATAATGCAAACATCACAATTGTAAAGTTTCGTCAGCTGCAGGATAATCTAATTCTCGACGGAAACTGATGGTCGTTTGAGTTTTTAAGCCTTACTCACGTATCACAACACATGTACCATCCGTTTCGATGAGCTTTGTTAAACATCTTAACAAGGCTCATGAGCTTACACTGAATCAAAATAAAAAAAGGTTTGCTCACTGTTCCGACGGAATCACGGCACTAGTGGCTGAAGATAACTATAAAATCTGTCTGCTTTGTTTATACCTATAATTTTTTTTTTTTTGTAAACAGGCTTAATACCTGCACTATTTGGGTAGTTTGGCTCTGTAATAAGGATCAGCTCTTTGAACACCTTTTAAACACTCTTTTTAAAGGAGATGTTTCCCAAAATGTTTAAAAGTGATAGAGTTTATTCACGCCTTTTACGATTCTATAATTTTACGATTGTTCTACTGCAATTTTGTAGGGCTGGAAAAAAAGGATTTTTTATCTGATGAATCAAAATTGCGACGTTATTGAAAAAACTCCTGACGTTGTTTGTATAAGACTTAATAGAAGTGCATGGATCACGTTTTTTCTGTTGATCTGTTCTAAAAAATTACAAACATACGGGTCCTAAGGCGTACACCTGAGGGATAAGTCTATACTATTAGAATATATTTTATATTTGTTTATAATGTTTAAAAAAGTTATTTACTTGTATATAAGATTTGACAGTGTTTACCCCAGTGAAAATATAAATTAAAACTTTGAGTACGTCCTTCCGATGACATTATCGACAGGAAGCTGCCGATGTTTCAATCAGATCTATCAATATCTTTTTGTGGTACTGCACCAACAGCTTTTGAAAATTCAATTTCGAAACTATCGCGTTTCATTTTCAATACGCAAGACCTAGTAGCTTTAGTTTCTTATTGATCAATCGACTATCCCAGTCTGTTATATGAGATTTATCACAAATCTGTTGGTCTTACGAATGCTGCTCATTCAATTTACCTTTACTACTTACGCCTGATCAATGGTCTCGGCAAAGTCTTTGGAGTATTATTTACTATCAAATCCACTTAAGGCCTTCATTTAATATCCGAGCAGCAGGGTTTTGGATAACATTGGATTCAATTCATTTTTTAAGATATTTCACGCATAATCACCTTTCGTTTCGGGCATCAGGACTTCAGGTATGACTACCCAGATTAATCATAGATTCAATATCAAAATTTGTATAAATTGGCTGGCCTTACTGTTTGATCTTGTGTCCAACTAAAGAAGAAAAACTCCACTTTTCGCACTTCGACATTCGCTTCCAAGGACTAGTACACACTTCTTTGTCGTAATCAACTTCATGGTTTTTCTAGTAATAACAAAATTTCATTGCAACTTAATCACTTCTAAACTATTTGGACTATTTAAAAATATTTGTTAATTTCATTTTGCAAATTACTTGTTAATGATTTTAGATTATCTTAATTATGTTCAGGAAAAGAGTTGCCGCAAAGTCCAATATATAGTGCAGAATAATCAGAAAAGCTTGGACAGTAACATGAAATTTTTTCGCGAATATTTTTCGTTGAACAGTCTCTACATTTGTTAGTTTTATTTCTCATCATTGGTGTAAGAATCAAAGTATCGAGAAAATGAAGAGTATTTCAATACTCATAGTGTATTGAATATTAGCCACCATCTATTTTTGTCATAGTAATATAGACTTGGTAACTATGGCAAAACATAGATGGTGGCTAATATTGAATCACAACTTGTCTATATTGAATCGCTCTTTGTTTTATTTTCTGCTTTTAGTTCCTGAAAATAAAATATATTATAATATTATGAACAGTTTTTTCCATAATGCGCTTGATTATTTCCTTATACAAAAAAGGAGTTTTTCATTGTGGTGTTGCAGTACGGCAGAATGCCATTCAAACCACAACGTATCTACATACAGTGCTAACACTCTCGGGCGAGTTCTCTTGGACTGAAATAGAAAAAGCGCAAGTAGATTTATATTTGTCTAACGCTTTGTTACAAGAGCTTTGGAAGGGGAATCTGTTTTTGTGGAAAAATCAATGGAATTTTACCAATCCACCGTTAGATCGGTACTTTGCTCAAATTTTTTGTGCTTTCTGTAATTATGATTATAACGATCAAAATTTGCTATATCTTGTGTGCTGTGCTTTATTTAATAGTTAAGCATATGACGGAGAATTGTCTACTTGGGCTAGCATCTCAACGATAGCGAGTTGCAGGAATTGCCCATATACTAAACATAGAGCATGGGCAAAAGGATTAAATACCCTTATATAGACAAGACACTCTAACAAAAAAATAAGATATAAGATTTACCGTGCATTCCGGATTGAATCCTTTATCTATTTTTTGCCTGACACACGTTATACTAGGTGTATAAAACAACTAAACAAAGGTGGAACCTAAGATAAAGCGTAAGCTAGCTACGTTAAGCATAGTATATAAGTTAATTAAAGACGAATTGTAAATATTCAATATGTGGAAATAAATGTAATCTAATGTAATGAATAAATAGTGATTCTTCATCGATTGTTAATTTGTAACTTAGATATTACTTTACTTTAAAGGGTTACTTTTATGATTCACTCGTTACTAGACAACAATATAATGAACCAGTCTTCCATAGTCTGGCGTCTCCATTTATGAGTCCTCTTCAAGCGTTCCTTTTCCATTGTTCTGTGAGAACCAGGGCTTCTTACTTCCCTACCATCCTTTAAGGGCAGCTTTAAGAAGTCTCCATCTCATCGTACACGCACATACTTGCTTGCCTGCTACTTCTAAAAAAATTGCAATGAGCTGGAAAGGAATTTTTTCCAATCTTGGATGGAGTGCCTCAGGAGTGAACGATCCTCGTTTTTTGTTGTTATTTCCATTGTCTTGTTCTTAGTATATTCGGATGAACTCCAATTTTTTCGAAACTTTTTATGTCCATTGCCCAGCACAACTCGAGCACCTTACATACCAGTTTATTTACGACATGCCTTGTTCAGCTAACAAGTCTAAGTCAGCACTAATTTCATATTTTTTAAACATTCTCGATGGAAATACATATTGCTTTTCAAAAAAATAGCTTAAAAATAAAAAGTAGTTCGTAACAAGGATAATTGATGTTCTCGCTACGAGAACTTGCAAAACACTAAATATTCAAAACACAAACAACCCAAAAGATAAAAAATCATGTGTTGTACCATAAAACATACATCCAATTGCGACATAATGTTCCTATTTTTTGAGTCACCCTGCCACTAACGCAAGAATGAAAGAATAACAAAAATCCTTGCTACAGATTTCGTGATAGTGTAAAATAGTTGGGATTTTCTAAAACGTTTTCTCTGTCAGAATTATATTCAAAATCTGTCACGGTATAAAAATGATTCTCTGTTACAAATTCTGGCGTTTCTGATATTCGAGAAAAGAGCATAAACCTTAAGAAACTTTGAAATCAGTTTGAATGAAAATTTATTTTATCCTAATAATTTTCGAAGGTATACAAATATTTAGTTCCGATGTCAAGAATCAATGGCCCAAATAATTCACTACTTTGCGATAAGCTCATTTAAAATCCTAATCCTAAATCCTGAAAGATTCGTTTATTCTCTTTCGCTCCTTTTAGTCTGCAGCAAACTGATTATCAAATGAAAAGTTCTAAGAGTTAACGATCTAATTACTAATTACCTAGCCTAGAATTCTAAACTTGTCGGAATATTCAAGCCTGGATTTTTAATTCATTTCTTTAATTTCTTTTGTCTACTTCTGCCCAAATATCATCAAATCTCGTATCTTTACTTGCAGACTGCACAATATTCAATGTACCACGAACTTTTTGGAATATTCATTTGCTGATTCTGATTCAAACGAACTTCACTTGTTTTCGAGATCTTCTGTTCGCAATAGGATAAACTACTGTCTGATTCGTCTGATTCTGTCCCGTACTCACTATTATTTGAAAGTCCTTCATGATAATCCACACCAGTGCTACTTGATATATACCATCGCCCATACTTAACGAAACAGCATTTTAAACTGAAAAAATAAACAACTCTTAGATGAATAACCTCTGAATAGAAATTTGACGTTGAAACTACATTTGCCTTTTCTTACCTTACCTTACCTTATATACCATAAACCTTAATTAAACAACATAGACATATGATAGAGGTGAAATGTGTTCAAGGTTATGTACCACACTTCATAATATACTGATGCGACTTGGTAGGAGGAAAACAATCCCGATAAATGAAACGAGGTGTTGCATTTAAACTCCACTCAACGCTATCAAACTACACAGTATCCTGTTTGTCTTCCACGATACTGGAATCAGTACAGCGCCTTCAGCAAACTTTAATTTTTCATCCTTCAACTTGTTTGGAAAATTTTGCTTTGCTTTAAGAGTTCTTATTACTACATCCATCTGCGCGATCTCCTGTTTGTTTTCATACTTAAACATACGAAAGCATAAGATAGAATGTTGAATCCTGTTATCTACCCAGTGCCAACGACGAGTATAGTCGTCCTTAATTTAATGCAGTTAAATGATTATTTGTGTAAATACAGATGATTTTACCAAGATAAAACACAACAAAAGAAAAATGGCGATTGGGATATGATTTAGGATTGGAAATTAATGGGTTAATATTACAGTTTTTCTTCTTGAGGATAGCTAGACCTCTACAACATCCTAAATAGATCCAAAAAATAATTGAATATTTTTCCAAAAATATTTGAGATATTAATTTGAAAATGATTGATTCATTAATGATTTTAAAAAATAGTCTTAAAACAATACTCGGACAATTCTTATTCTCATATCACCAAATATTAACGAACCATCATGGCATCTAATGCACAATGCTCCAGATGAATTTTCTTTAACTGTCTTCCTATGAAATTCCTTCTATAATGAAATTCCAATAGTTCATCGAATATGGGCATAGATGCATTCTATTTAATAAGCATTCTCCGAGTCAAATGGTTTCCATTCTTCATTTCCAAAGATCAATTTCATTTTGCTCGGTTTCCGTGGAGACGGTCACAAAATTTTGCAATGAAATTGGCTTATTGGCAAATTTTATAGTGGATCAATATTAGGATTGAATAACATCCATCGGTTGCCTTCCATCTTTGAACTACCTCACCAACCGCCAGCATTTAACATCAGAATGGTTTTCCAACTCCTATATAAGCTATACTAAACGGTAAACTCGATTTATGTTAATTAAGGAAGATGGGACTTCTAAACGTTTGATTGGTAATTTTCCTATTCCAGGATTGTTTGTGACCTTCTGCGCTCAATTTACTTGTGGAATATTCTTGAAAACAAAATTTTGTTTAGCAATCAATTTTCTACGAACCAGATGCTATCACAATTTCAACTTTCAATATTCTCGAGAAGATTCTGTGGAAACTCTCCTATACGGATCACTTTAGGCAATTTGAAAATATCCTTTCATGAGACCACTCATATTCGGAGCTCGCTTGCTTTTAATGTCAATCAATATTATATCGCCGTTTCAACGAAACCATACAAACAAAACACTCATCTAAGATGAATTAACTAGGGTGTGCATCCTGATGGTCCTGATGTTAGAAGTCAGCTATTTTTGCGACTATGCTGAAAGCTTCGCTCCTCCGAGACGCAAGAAGCAAGCACTCTGATTACATAGAATGTTGCTGACTGTCTGAACCCTTTTGAAGTTCTTAACGACAATCACTTCCTTCGCGAGGCAACGGATGATGATGTACATGGGTGGAATTGAATTCAAGAAGAGGGTTAACTTTTTGTATGTTCTTGTATCATCGCCCACCCTATGTTCAATTTTCCGTCTTTGCAAGTCACTTTTACGGTTGTGATTTTCAATGGATGTATTCGCAAAGAATGATGTGCTTAAGTTGAACTCATGAATAATTTTGTAATATCGAAAGTATTAAGAAATGTATCAATCTTCTGTTGTTTAATATTCATGTCAGGGGAACAGTACACAGCAAAAGGGACATCTCGAACAAAAAAGTTGATTTTCATATGAATTTTATCCTTTGATATTAGTGCGGACGCGGAAAGCGCAAAAGCGGTTGTTCTTTTTCAAATCATAAAAATTTCATTTGGAATATTGCATGCAAAGACATTTTAAAATGGCAAAAAAAGTTTGGCTTTTTCTTATAAACCTTACAGTTAAGTTGGTAAATAGAAAAGTTTAATAAAAAAAATGATTTGTACACCCCTTAACAAACTTAACCTTTGCTGCAATTTTCAGGACAAAAGCTCCAAATAGTCCAGGCAAATTTGTACTAAAAAAAGCACATCCTTTCTTAGGACGCCGAATGTTCCGAACGATGCCAAAACAAGAACACTTATAAGAAAAAAACGTCTTTAACTTTATTTAATTATTCATTTCCATTTCCTTAGGATATTCAAAGAGTGAACGTTAGACCTAAAAATATGGAACTCTCTGGTATACAGAAGTGGATTAGAGTTTAAATATACACATAAAATACAAATTAATAGCTTTAATTATAACTAACTTAGATATAATTTTTTTTACATGTTATTCGTTGATCTCATAAAATCAGAGAAAAATCATAAAGTAAGTCCTCGGTCGGGGCCCTACTTTTAGCTAGTTGAAATAGTGTCTACAGAACTCAAACAGGAGGAACATCTGATATGAACAAATCAGTAAAACTTCTAGCCAAAAAATCAGGAAATTGGTGTTGGAAATGATAAAATTTACATTCCAATAAAATATCCTAACATTACAATATTACAGTGCACAATTTGAAACACAGATCTCCAAAAATAAAATTTAAAAAAAGAATTACTCGTAAGTGTCCTAGTAATAGTGATTCAACATGAGGTTTGATTTTCAGTAGGCTTTTTTGACAGATCACACATGGTTCCTGTCAAACTGTAATGTAATTTTTATTCAGTATTGCTGGACACAACATCATGGAAAGACTCGTTACAACGTATCGAAATTGTTCAGCTGTATTACGAAAATCAGCGTTCGGTGAGAAATGATTTTCGTGCCCTTGGAGCAGCGCAGGGCGTGCGTCGTCGGCCTACCGCAATCACTATAGCCAATACCATCCGCAAATTTGAAACCAAGGAGACATTAGCGGATGATGCTCGACCGATTAGACCACATCCAGCACGCAGTGAAGAGAATATAGCGACTGTCGCTGAGCATGTGGGTGAAGACCGTAACTAATCAATTCGGTGCCGTGCTCAACAGCTTAGTTCGTCGTAAGATATTTGTTTACCTAAAGATCTTGGTTTCAAGGGATACAAAATTCATCTCGTGCAAGAATTTAAGGCGGGTATCTTGGGCTTTTGTCGTGTTTTTGGTGAATGGGGTCTGAAACAGCTCAATGAAATCCACTGTTTTATCTCGAAATTTTTTTAAGTGATGGCTGAATGGTTACTTCAATGTAACAAAATTGCCGTATCTGGGCTGACGAACAACCTGTAGAGTTTCAACAGCTAGAACTTTATCCACACAAATGCGCAAGTTGGTGCTTTTAGGGGCCGTTGGAGTCATCGATCCATTTTTCTTTAAAAATGACTCCGGTCTGAACGAAAATGACACTGGCGACCGCTTTCGCACCATTATAACGATTTTTTTACACCTGAAATTGAAGCTCGTGGTATCGATAAGCTTTGCACTACAAGATCGCATACAGCGAAAAAAACAATGGACTTATTGATAAATGATTTTGGTGGGAACTTGATTTCACGTTTTGGACGTTTTGAATTAGATTGTGTGATATTACACCTTTAGATTATTTTCTTTGGGGTTGCACGAAGTCTCTGGTCTTCGAAACATCAATTGACGCTTTGGAAGCCAACATCACTCGTGTCATTCGCGAGATACCTGTCGCTATGTTGGAACGCTTCGTTCAAAATTGAACCCTTGAAAACGAGATAATCTTTAGAAAGTAAATGTGATAGATTGTTCAAACTGATTGATTAATTTTTTCGAGTATCGACAGTTTGTAGAACTGAGCTAGCGCTTCTACTCTCTAGCTCGGCTCTCACTTCGAACAACGAAGTCTATAACAGTCACGATATAGGAGCAACTGTCGAACTCCCATCGCAGAAAGTGTCAATATATTTTCGCTCGAAAGACTTGAAATGGATATTATCCACACATTGGCTAGAGAACCCGGTGACCAAGCATTGCCAAACACGAGACAATAATGTGCCCAAAATCAACACCACAATCGTCATTCTCAAACATGCGTAGCCAAAGGAAAAATGCATGGATTGCGTGACATTCTTTCTGACGATTGATAGGTGAAATAAGTTATCGAAGTTGCCAAACTATCATCACAAATAAGCTATGATTCCGTAGAATGTGTGCTTAATTAGTGCTCCTGTTTTTAATCGTAGACACTTTTTGAGGACTTCCAGCAGCTTGTGGAAGAACATGATTATTTTTAACTCAGAATATCATACCACTACACTCCTGAATCGAATAAACATATAAACAGTCGCGAAGGGAAAGAAACGCGGCCAATGGCAGGACCCAACTGTTAACTCGCAAGGTTTTTTCAACAATTTTTTTAAAATTGTGACTTGCTAATATAGTCAGAGACTACACAAAAAACTATGCTTTGATAGAGAATAATGACGTGGAAGAGGAGATTTTGACTTGAACGGATGAAATGGTAGAATCTGAAATTCAGGATATGCGTGTATTACAACTACTTGAGCTCCCTCAAACCCCAGGCATGATGTGGGGACTTAACAAATTAAGAATTCCTGGCGACGAAACATTTGTAAATCGAGCACTTGACCCGCACTACATCTTTTAGAAATATTTGCATACACTAACAACACAATTTTCCGCCTGCTAGAGAAAATTTCAACGCTTGAAAGCCTTTCCTTGAAATAGCCATTCCAAAACCAAATATTATCCACACTTTTCCGAAAAATTGGCATGTACATAATGTCCTTCCTCGAACATTTTAAATTTTAGCTGTTAAAGTTTTTCTGTCCTTTGTTATAATTGTAAAAATAACAATAAGGGAGTACCTCCCCCAAGAACTATTAACCTTCAGAGTTACACAATCCATAGAATTTCAGCTTACCAGGATAGAACGTACCTCAGCCAGTAAAAGGATCCATCATCTTTGTTAGTTGTAGTTATAAGAGCTGGCGTTGACAATGTGCCTGTACTGAAAAAGACATTTTGTAATCCTTACAAGTAAGTTTGTCACTTTCTTTTCTCAATTATTTTTACACAATATTCATTTGATATTCTTGTTCATTATTTGTGTACTGTGAAAAAAGGAAAAACAATTTATTTGTAGGATTTGTACGTCATTATACTGTCTGCCTGGCAATGTTTTTTTTAAATGGTACTTTCTTTGATTAACAGGAACAATGTTTCCTACCACAGAATCCTGGAGGACTTCAAGAATTTTACGGTGGATGTACACTATGATATAGTAGACCAGTCCCCTAAGTGATAGAGACAGTAGCGTCGTCCTAGATAACCAGATTGTCACTTTCGAATTTGGCATGAAAACCAACATATACTAACTGTTCCATGACATATGCTACCGTCAGGTTGCATAACGGTAACGTGCAGCTTTGACAGTTCATTTCGTTCAGTTCTGAGTGACATGACGGAATGAAGCCATGAACCCAATACCTATCATTAGACGAAATGAGAGTCGATGATATACGAATGGATCCAAGACTTCAGAGAAGCCGAGAATCGAAGAAGTTAGGCCTGGCATCAAATATTTCCATTCATTGAGAATTATGCCCAATATCTTACTAGCAGAGTTCTATTTCATTGCTGTATAGACACAAATGATCACTGACGGAGATTATAGAGAAAAAACTCTGGCTAGTCTATCTGACAGCTAATTTGCCTTAGAAGCCTTAATATGCAATAGACAAATGGGTTCTAGAAATCAAAAGAACTGGGAACCGGAGTATTTGGATCCAGCATCAAATATTTCCAACCGTTAATAGTAACTTTCTCGCGAAGTTCTATGCCATTGTTCCACGGACGCTAATGATCAATGGTGGCGATATGAAGGCATAATAACAACTTAAGGGCTATAAGTGTAATACATAGATCTAAGAATTTCAGTGATAACACAGTCTTTCGAATTCCCAGTGATAGCACAAGCTTTAAAATTCTCAGCCATAACACGAAGGACGTTGAGATTGCATTAAGTGCACTCGAAAATAATGGGGCAACCTTGAGTAGTGTGACACCCAGGAGTCGAGCGCAACGACCAGACTGATCAAATATCGAAAAAGAGAATTCATGTGTTTCAATTTCAGTCTCATTTCTTCAGCATTCCACATTTCCACCCTGAACATCTTAATCCAATCGAAGTGAATTTCTTTTGGAAAAGCCTAAAAGAAATCAAGTATAGAAAATGCAGTAGGCTTTGAAGAAGACTTTTGGAGCTTCAAACATCGAATCAATCTCTTCGTCAACATCTATAACCAATATTCGGTTTGAGCTCTTATTGGAATGGATAAGAAAACGGCACGCATCCTTATTGGGAGCTTCGAAGATCATGAGGGTTACTCTGAGGCTATGTTGAAAAATGCACTCGAATTCGTACGATGCGCACAGTATCTGCAATTTCCCGATAATCCTACGGGAACCCGAAATTCTTTTGCGCTATTTTATTTTATTTTAGGAGAAAATGCAACCTGGAACGCTGAAACCCGAAGCAGACCAATCACTTTTATAGGAAGATTAACGCTATCGAATTGTTTGGGCCGGAAGAAAACGTTGTTTATATTTTCAAATCTATGAAAAAACACTGTCGTGACGCCTGTTACGATGTCTATTGGACTTGTGTAACTTAACGTGTCCTTTAGCAAAATGAGCTACAATGACTAGATAGTTGTGATATTAAGCTTTTAAGGCGTTAACATATATGTATATCTTCACATGTGAACAATGAAAATAAACGTTTTTAATAAATTCACTTTAATCCCTTATTAATTGTCCTTAAAAAGTTTTAATTCCAAATGCACAAGACTATGTCAACTTCAAGAATTTCCCTACCAATTTCATCATCCAATAAATCCTTTAAATGAAGTTTATTGCTGAGAAAACTTGATTTCTTCTTGAAACTGTTTGACACTTTAACTCACACATCTTAGGATTACATAATAAATTTCTACGTGTTCCCCGTAAAACTTTATATCCGTTTCGTATTCATACACTCCAGGCAAGTAGTCCGGCCATTGCTACGATTACTCATCCCATACCCGTAATGAATAGAATACGTTCAATGATACTATTACTCTGGAAAGCCTTTCGCACGTAAAACCGTAGTAGTACTTTACCCTGCACATTTAATGGTCGAAAATATATCATAAATGAATGATGGTCCATGTATTCCATAAAAAATCCACAGAAAATCTCTTTTTGTGTCTGGTATAGGTACAGGGATAAACAATTACGCATCATTCAACCTATGTACCATATTTCATCGTGTACGCTTTTGATTCTGAGTTGCTAAAGTAGGAGGATTGCTACTGTTCCACGCACTTAGATCGCACTTATATCGCACTTATATAAGCGCTGCTACTCCCTCAAAATAATAGAGCCTAGTCAGATCGTCGTCGTCTAGTCTAGTGGCGCCTCCATCTTTTACACCCTCTATGTAACTTTTAAGGGTCCACGTATAAGTATCACGACAAGTGTTTCCATCTTTTGCTAGTCTATTTATTGCGAATATATAATAAGAACAAGAGGGGGACTTGCTACGACACGCTATGAAAGGAAACTCAAGTTCCATCTATGCTTCCGCCAGCTAGGATATTCGTCGATTTACAATCCCTTGAATTACTAATTAGATTGAAAAACTAGAATGTGCCATTCAACTGTCTATTGCACAGTGAAAGCTTTGGCTTTTGTTCTTCGAAAAGTTCACGTTTAATGCATTCTTAGTGCGATGAAGAAACGAGGGAAATGCTTGTAAATTATTTATTGTACTGCGAAGGACATAAGGTTCAAAGAAGAATAAATTGATTGGCAAGTGAAAGCTAATGCATGACCATTGAGTAGGATATAGATATAGCTACAAAGCTGATCCAACGAAGTCGAACAACGGTTTTGACTAATACTAATTTTGGTATTCTGCACATGCTAAGCATAATGTGATGAAACATTAAAGGCAAACGCCGAATTTCCCCATAACTCGCAAAGAGAAACGGAAAAAAATTCCAAGTTAACAACAAAATTATAATTTTTAATTTAATAGTCTAGTTCATGAATCGATAGATAAAGCGTCCAAATAAAGTCCTTCCGATTCAATTTGAATACGAATTAAAATAAAAAGACGACATGAAAAAGACAGGGGATAAACGAAAAAAAAGGAGGCAAAAAAGAAAGGCAAAGGAAAAATAAATCACGAAAACAAAGCATAGCTGTAAGCGAAAAATATCCTGCTTCTCTGTCCATAATCTATATTACAAAGTACTCGGCAATAATTTGGTTGATTTAATTTCAAAGCATTTATTAATGTACTATACGTACGACGGATGCCCTTGAAGATACTTTAGAGTCCTTTGCGAGTGCTAAATATACCGCGGTTTTTTTTTAATTAGATAAGCCGCATACTTTGCGATGACTAAGAAAATTCATAAAATATTCAGAAACGTTGTGGAGGATTTCGTAGCAGTTTTCCGGTCGATTTCATAGAATAATTCATTACCTGGACTCATGAAACTTTTTAAGCAATCACAAACAGAAAAAAAACACACAACTACGCTAACTTCATCCAATTCCACAACATTTTTATCAAGATAGATTTCATAGCACTTATTCATAATAAAGTTATATACGACAACGCAGGATTTCAATAGGAAATGTTTGAATGTGATCTTACAGGTACGATTTCAAGCGAATGTCTGCTTGAAATCATTATGAAACATTATTTGTTTCGAGGATTTGATGCTTTAGAAGAATTTATTTCTTGAGTTTTAACCTTTTTGCATTCTCTACTTGGAAGAATTATTGCAGCACAATGAATTCATTAAACTGACGAACGATTTTCCATATAAGTGACATCTTAGCAGTGTTAGAATCAATAAAGTTTTGAACATAGTAATGAGTGTGTAATTTAAATTTCTTAACTTTTACTTTTTAAATATAATAATCATGATTTAAGCCGATACCTGCATTTAATTCGACGGAAATTGTAATTAAAGCAGAAAAATTTGTTTGTTTGAGATGCTCTTACTTGATTTCGCTACCGGTGTACTTAAATGCAGAATCGGACGTAAACGCTTTTAAAACCACTTTCATTACATTTAAGCCAGGATAAGTTCCTGACCGTATGAGGAGTGGTAACAAGAACACGTGATGAGCTTCAGCTGCTCGTGCTTCAAATATGGATGTGTACCACTGCTTTATGAGAAAACCTCTCAAGAATATCCTTCTTCGTTACATCAAACACATGGGAGCACACTTCAAAAATTGACAGGGCCGTGCTAAGGGTAGAAAGTGTCAATTCTATGTATTACGCCTCCTGGAGCCTAAAGTAAAATTCTACAAATACGGTAACTTACACATCAAGATCAATTTTTTTGATCAGCATTTGTTAAGAATCAGTACACGTAAGAGAGAAAGAGCTAGAGATGACGTTATAAACATTGTTGTAGACACATGGTTTTAACCAGAAATATGTACCTTCATAATATGTATTTTCCGTGGGTTTATAACATGCATTTTCCCACATCGGTTTAGCGTATTTTTGTTTAAAATATCTTTCATTGTACCTTTTATGGCACATCATTTAAGAGACCTAGCCCTTTAGTTAACATTCGATGTTTATTATAGACAAAAAAAAACCCACATGCATGGAACTAGACTTTCTTAGTTCATAAGATGCAATAAAACTATTCCGGAGAACTTGAGTGACGCAAATGTCGGTCAGGTACTAACACCACCACATCCGAGGTTAGGTGTTAACTACGAAGAACAAAATGCGGAGTCTGCCAATAGTCCGCGACGGATTCACTTCTCTCTCTTTTTTTGTATTTGTTTTTTCTTTTGTTTAAATAAACACATTATATTGTAAATTTATTTGTTTCAATTAATGTATTGAATAATTCAGTGAGCGTCTTGATAAATCAAGTCGCTAGTGGAATTTTATCGTATATCGAATTATAGAGTGTTACGCTAGAATTGCACCGACGCGCGTATAACATTTTACAGCATTGTAAACAGCCTATCTATAGTTAAATCTACTGAAGATGTCTCTTTTTTAGAGACATAGAACTTTAAGTTGGCAACACTTTTTAATGCTGCGTATGGTGTGGCAGCTGACATGCGTTTTATGGTCAAATTGGTTAGCAGCATGTCACCGTCTGAACTTCGTCTGCAAATACTACAGATTTATCCCGAAAATAACAGTTCTGTTCGAGAAACTCATCACGCACTCCGTCAATTTGATAACCGACATAATCGTCCATCGGAATAATTAATTCGATTAACCATGAATTGTTTCCGCACCACGTTTACACTCACTCACGCAACCATTGAAAGGTCGTACAGTGCGTAATTAAGAAACCATAAGAATACATAACTATAAGAAACCACATGTAGAGCGTAGTATCGATGAAAACCCAAGTAAGTTAGAGTCAATGGTAACCGCTATAAAGCCATGATAATGCAGTATCATGGCTTTATATATGCAGTATCATTGGCCGCTATAATGCAGTAGACCTATGTTTTCAACAGGGGGGCCTTACAATAATTTCTGGTTTTGGAGCTGTGACCTGGCCTGTAAAATCTTGTGATTTAACACCGCTGAACTACTTCTTGGGAGGATACGTTATCAAACATAATCAAACGGTTACGCCGAAAAGCCCGAGGCACTTGAACATTTGGAAGACAACATTCGCTGCGTTATTAGCGACATACGGCGACAATCATTGGTTGGAGCAGTCGACAATTGGACCTTGTTTTTGATTTCTTGAACGTCACAAATTATTGTTTCATTTTATTTCGAAATTTTGAATGAATGAATGATTTTGAATGAAATCAAATAAATTATGAAATTTTATATAATTTGCTTATGTAATGTTATTCCAAGAGGTTTCATAAGTAAGAAATCGTGAATTCTAGGGGCGTAATATAAGCCGATTGGGAAACTATACTAAATTTTAAGGGAAATGATGAAACTTTCAATGACTCTCATTTAACCCAATTCGTGCGAGATTCAAAGAATTCAAAAATTATATGTAAAGGGTTTTCCATTAAGGGCATAACAATTTTATTTGCATTAAAAACACAGAAATATTTGAGATATTGAGTTCAAATTTATTTTGGGTCTAGAAATTCGATTTTGGTCACATGACCACCATGTGCCCGTTCATAGCGTTCGATTCTTTGGATCCAATTTTGCACCACCCTGACACATATTACAATAAATCGATTTGAGGCGTGCTGTGTGGCTAGTGGTACATGTCATTGAGGTCAAATTCATCCAATTCTGGCCATAAATAATCTTCCAATATAACACGATAGCACGTTCCATTGACCGTAATATGACAGTTGTTTTTAACCACGAAAAAATACGTCATAATCACATCGCTGGCATGAAAACCGCACCAACAGTCTTTTTTTGGCGGATCCAGCGGGGCCTCAAGCAGCACATGTGGATTTTGTGCTGACCAATAATGCATATTTTGCTTTTTAACGAAGCCATTGAGCCAGAAATGAGCTTCATCTCTGAAGGCGATTTTTCAATGTTTTTCTTCATTTTCTTTAAGCTTTGGCAGAGCCCAGTTCGAGAAGTTTCGGCATTTCGAATGATCAAGTGGCTTTAGTTCTTAAGTCCATTTGATCTTTTAAGCATGTAGGCCAAAATCTTTTTGCAAAATATGCCACAGTGTCGTTTAAGCGATGCTGAAATCTTGACAACGACGTGGAATCGACTGATTTGGCTCATTTCGAATCGATGAACTACGGCTGCAATATTTCCTTTGCTTCAAGTGGTACGACATATTTTTGGCAAAATAAATTCACCAATTTCAAAAAAAATTGAAAAGAAAGCAAAACACAAACCAAAAACCTGCTTTAGCTTTTGATTATTTAATTTCTTATTTAGCAGCAGCCTTCATACATGTTCTCAATAAAACTTGCGATTATTTCGCTGAGTTTCACAACATAATTAAATAACGCCATAAAATATCCTCATTATTCTTATTCGTTTATGACCATACAACTAGTACTATAAATCATATTAACCGCAGCCACGTAATTGAATCTTACTTTCCTGAAAGCCAAAGCATTTTATCACGAATTATCTGTGTTTATTATGACGTTTCCACTGCCCTTTTCTAACGTATTCAATGTTTATAGGTTGGCGCAGGATATTTTGTGGCGTACACTGAATGTTGGAAAAATGTCAGTTTTAATGAAATCTTCTCATTATGGCGCTAATTAAAACTTGCAAACTACAAGGAAGACTCACATTTCATTATATTCCGACACAAGTAGGAGCAGAAAGTAGAGAAACTGCATGAAAAACTTTTCAGATGTTCTGGATGCGAAAGAGAATGTTTGTTGAATCGATATCGCTTGTTTGTGTGTTTAGCTATGAGTCTGGCATCTTGCTTTTCATTTTGTTTAATTAGAATATTTACGCCCTGATTAAAGCTAAAAATTTAATTAATAAAGGGAAAATCTGTCTGCTTCCTTGTTTCAGCTATTGGTTTGTATTGTAATGTGAAACTTTTCAACTGTTCTATATTGTATAAAATTGCATGTGATCGCAGCAACTGTTTTTGAAATGCTTGGATCACATATGGATCGCTATAAAAACAAAGTCTACACACATATACATATGCAGTTCGCTAAGTCTAAAACTGACAAAGAAGTCAATCAACTCATAACTATGACTAATTGCCCGAATTGAATATTATGAGTGAACCACATGTTAAGAGGCTGGACTGCGTGGACCAATTAGCGACAAAACATTATTCTTGGAAATTATTAAGGAAATACTAAGAGTCTGATGGAAATTAAGTTGTTATTAGTGGCGGGTTGAAATCATTCAAATCAATTTTTCTCCTGCGTTTGTGGGTTGGAATGCTGCTGATTAAAAATTACTTAATTAAATGCCTAAAACTGTCTACCAGAGGATTTATATATAGATTTATATTCTTTTAATATATCCAAGACCAATTTATATCACGATTGTTTCATATTTGTTGCATGTGTGAGGAGAACTTAAGGGTATTTATTACCGTTCATATCCTTCCGGAAAACACAATTGTTGTAGAAGCCCTTCATCATTTTCACAAAGTACCAAATCACTGTTTTTGATGAAATAATTAATAAATTCTTCTTGTCGGTCACGGAAATATGGAAGCCTTGCATTTTTATCCAACAAATATCATTGTTTTAATCTTGATACGAACAGTTCATCCTTTGATTTTTAGACTTCTGAATCTCGAACAAAATCATTTATATCCGAATTCGTTCCAAGACGAGCTTATGTTAAGTGTACTAATGAATCTAAAATAGCTGCGGAGAGGCTCAATTGACCGTTTGACCAATTTGAACTTCTCCATTATCCTCTATTTCATCGCTGTGAACACGGCATGTTGCCTTCTTAGTCTTCTTAGCACTACAGCTCTTCTAGGGTCTTCGCTTCCTGCAACAAGCGCCTCTACGTGTCTCGGTCTATTAACCACGTCCTCCAATTTTGAAATCCAAGCAGCGATTAACTGGCTTCGTCCACAGAGTTAGACGGGCGTTTTCTTGGTTTCCCACTGGTCTCCGTCCTTCAATTTCCCAACGAATACTTTTGAGGGTATTCGTGGTTCGTCCATACGATTTATGTGGGCAGTCTCTTCAGCTTCCGCGGTCTTACAATAGTTGGGATCTCCGGCTCGTGAAAAAATTCATACAGCTCATAGTTGTATCGAATTCGTCATTGGTCTTCGTCAAGCTTTGCTCCAATTATCCGCCTCATTACCCGTTGCTCAAAGGCGTTCAATATATTTGAGGATACTTGGATCAGGCTCAATATTTAACACCCATATTCTTCATAATATTGTATCTACAGCTAAACAAAATTTGCTATAAAATCAAAACAATATTGAAATTATGTGGATTTATTATGCTCGGTAATTAAGAATACACACCAATTCTCACTACATGAATCAGAATATTTCCAAGCTGACTTAAATAGCCGTCATAAATCAGGAATAATAAGTATGCGAGTTTCATAAGTATTTACACCACGGAGTCACAACGAGAACTGCACAGGTACCTGCATTCGTACGAAGAGATGTCATACGATATCATTCTCTCTCATTCTACCTATGCATGCCGTTTTCTGTGCAAATAAATTGGTACCCCTCTACAATTCACGTCCGTATGGTTCGACTTCTTCGCACTTGAAAAAACCCTGTCGCAGTTTCTATACATCACATTAAAATACAGTTGTATGATTTTGCAATTATAACGAATCTGCTTGCGCACGCCTGATACGTATATCGACTATTCATCTCATTTAATATATAAACAAATGCATTAAATTTGCTACAAATTATAAATTAGCATGTTAAAAATGTAAACAGTTCGAAAAAGTTGCGCGAATTTCCTAAGGTAAAGCAAAAAAAATGCAAATTCTTGATTTGCTTGGAGGCTTCGCCTTGTAGAAATAAGTGAGGATCATCGTAATGAAGTTATTCCTAAAAAAAGGTCCAACCAGAGAATCTTAAACGAGGGACTACTGTAGGATCTGAATAACTCAAGAACGATAGTCATTCAATTCAGAATTTATAACTATTAAAAAATAACGTTAAAAAATTCTCTCGGGGTAGCAAACAAAAGAATGAGATGTAGTCTCAGCGTATAAATTCATTTATGCAGTTCTCGTTTTGAACGAAAGTAGGATCTCATTGCGTATCAGTGTAATTTGTCCAGTAATTAACGTCACCTCTCCAATGATTCAATAATAAGTAAAAAAATCCAATTAACAAAAATGAAGTACCAACTTGGTATCTAAATTGTTCACTTATTTAGATCAGGAACACTACAGAACCTCTTGCAAAATGATTCCAGTTAAAAAGACGAATTTCCATGGCCCTCCGATGAGGTTTATAATCGGCATTATGCGCTGCGAGATACCGAAGACATAAGATTCCAGTGAGGTTGGAATTATCCTTTCGATCGATAAAAATACAGAGATAGATACAGGTAAAAGCTTGATTACTCAATGAGAGAGCTACAATCGTAGGGTCGATTACTCACTCAATAAAATCAACGAAAGTGCATTTTCAATTATTAGGATATAAATAATAGCATGAGTTCTACTGCCTTCTCGATAGGAGTCATTCCAGACTGCAACTAAGTAAAAGAGCTCGTAACTAGAATGAAATAAGGTTTTGATGCTTTTGATTATTGTTTCACCACGAAGCAACTTTGGATGCATCATGCCCGTCCATTAAGAGAAACAAGACCAGCTCAGTATGAAAGTGACAACTCATGAGCGCTGTAAAGCCTGAACTACAATCCGGTTCAGAAATATTGGGCGATGTTCTCAGCTAGGAGCGTCACCGTAGAGGACTGGATAAGGAGTAGAGATTTGAAGCATCTGGACTGCATCAGTATACTCAACAGCATGAAAGACTGTGATTTTGACGAGCGCAATTGTTGTATCCATCGCTCTCCTTGCTAATAAATGAAATGGGCTTTCGTTAAAATTTATGTACAGCACACGACCAAGAAGTACAAAAAAACGTATAAGGTATGACGGATCAAATATATGGGTGATGGATGAATGGCACAACTTTTTAAAAATTAGGCCGTGGGTCAATAGCATGCACGGTGACAGATTTCGGCCTGGCTTAGCGTTTGAGTGGGTATGCATGCTTCCAGCCTTACCCACATAAAATTGGAATTGAAGAGAAATTTGGCATATCTTCTTATTTATAATTAGGAAAGCAAAGACCCTCAAGATAGTCCAGAGGTCTTTCTGAATAGTTTGGAAGAAGAAATGTTTACTTCGTTTGATAAAGTAATGCTTGTAGCATGCTACTTGCAAAAAACAAAATTTTAAAAAAAGATTTTTTGATCGCTTAACAAGAACCAGAAAGAGGTTGTCTCTATTCACTGTAGGAGGAATCTCTGTGGCTTCCCAAAAACACTTAAAATATTGTACTAAGCGATTCCAGGCTCAGGCTGATGAGGACGTTTTATATGCTTTACACTGAAGGAAGCCTTATATGCAAAAAAATGTCCCAACCAAAAAAAATGTCAAAGTAAAAAGAAGATTTCCACTGCGAAACTCCCATCAAGATAAGTCCCCCCAGTAATTAGAAAAAAATATTTCAATTCACCAGTAGAAATGCTCGAAAAATATGTTGGTGGACTTTCTAAAGATTTTCGATAATTCACGGAACCTTTTGTTTCGTCTGCAGACATATTTCGTATATATGCAGACATGATTCGTCGCGGTATGGTGTGGGTTTTTGTACCCAATTTGTCAGTCTCGAATGCCCTTATCCTTAGGTCCACTGTTCATAAGAACAAGGTAGTAGTTTTTTCCGAATGCGTCCGCAATACAGGCTAAAGGAGCCCGTGGTTTTTTTATTTTAAATTTTCATTTGGTTTTTTTCTGTTGAGTTTTCTTAAGCAATCTAAATAGCTCCAAGGACCCGAAGCTTATACCATGCCAACCCTCTTTCGCCGAATTTTTGCCAAAGCTCTTTCGCCGAATAAAAATTAAATTTGTTATTTTAACCAGCAAAAAAAAGCAAGTTAAATGTCATAAATTATCTCTAACGCAGTTGTGAACATTTGACGCCGTACGTAACTGATACAACATTATACCTTGGAAATCCAATAAATCTTCTCATTTTTAAGTTAGATTTCAAGTTCACCAGCATGTTTCCAACATGAATGCGTACAAATCCAAATACCAAGTAGTGCATACTACGAAATTTAAGAAGAAGCACAGGAAACAAAAGTAAAGAAGTAAATTTTTGAAAATCATATTTGTCAAAAGTACGATCATCAACACGATGAAAATTTAGTTAAAAAATTCTTATTCTTATAATTTTTCTTAATAATTTAACTTTTCGAATTTGCTTGATTAGTAAATTGTAGAATTTCCATAAATATTTATTTACCTTAATAATATTCAGATTAAGGGATATTTTCAGTCTCGTTCTCGTGCGTTGATTCGAACAGACGAGTGGTTTGGAACTCTTGCAATGACCAATCACTTCATTTAACCCCAGCCAAATTATTATCAATGCGATCAAATCGACACTCATACTCAAAGTTTCTGCGTAGCACTTTCGAGCTACAATTTCAACTTGAATTGCAAATGGCTTATTTTGAATTGTAATTCAAATCTGTTCGTCATCAATTAGCCCCCACGGAATACTCAGTAACAGGAATTGTTTTAGACACACCCACAAATGTTTCACGAAATTCAAATATATCGCCCATATATTATTCATTACAAAAACAGCGAAAGAAGCTGTAGGATGGTTTCTTAAAGGCCAAAGTAAGATTTTGACTCCTATCCAATTTGCGTTTTTTTCCGACAAATTTTCGTTGTATTGCAGGCAACATATTCAACTATTACGCAATATTTATAACCTGAAACTAAAAGTTTTGCAGTACCAAGAAAAGTTTCTCTTTCCAACAAAACTCCTTATACTGCTCTAGAGTAAATTGTCTTTTATTCAAAATCTAGAAGGGCATTACTTCATCCAAATATAGTGGTACCTTTAAGCACTGGCACAACTTGACTTCTCTAATTTTAAATTTACTTTTTGAATTAAAACGTGTTAACAGAAACACATTTCCATCGTCTCTATCAAAGGAAATTCGTTCAAACTATAATTACTGCACCAAAACAAAAGCTTAACATAAAATTTTATTGTGCTTCTGTTCTACACTTGCAGTTATAACACACACGCAAGCCATTCGATGTTACATTTGTGGACCAGGAGCTCAACAACCATTTAAAAATGCAAAAACTGCCGCCGGTGGATCTAATGGCTACAATTTACCAAATGTTCTTGGGAATAATCATTCCGCTACACAAGTTCCATCATCTGCAGGAGGAACAACAAACGTCAATACTATCAATTCCATATTTATGCCATCATGTGAAGAATTCGAGGCGAAATCGAATTCTCCTCAGGAATTCATAATGGAATGTCCTACCCTATATTCCGGATGTATCACTGAAATTGAAGGTACGTTCGTGTTAATCCATGCAGCAAACCTATAAATAAATTTGAACAGGCCGGAAAGTAAATTGGTTGTGTAGTAAAATAAGTTATTTTGGTGAGTCAAAGTGTTTAAAAACGTATTTAAATAAATTTTTATTAGCATTCTTGAAAAGTATTTATGGTTATAAAAAATGAAAGAGATGCTAAAAATATGGCCAAGAGAGATCATACCGGTTCTAATTATAGAGGCCAAACATTAAAAAGACGGCGTGTCAAAAATCATGTGAATTCTTTGACGTTAATTGTCCATTTGTTGCCGGTTGTAGTGGCATAAGAATTCAATAAGTAAAAAATAACGTTGCAGGAAGTATTAATTAGATATAAATAACTTGAAGTACTTTCAGCATTTTTGAAGTCTCGAATTTGTGTGGGTAATATGTTTTATAATCAAAACTATTCAAGCTTTTGCAGATAAAGATAAAATGTTTTTGTCCTTGTTTAGTACAAATTGCTTCCATTTAGGTAAAGCTATCAAATGATTCCTAGACACTAAGTTCAACACCGCGATTAAAGTAAACAGTAACATCTTAAAGATGCTACCGAATTACCAAACGCTTTCCAGATGTTCATATTTTGGAACACGTTCAGCTAAATCAGAACAAAACTGTTATTACTAAAACTCTGAAAACCTCCTTATTGACTACGTGAGAAGAGATCCCAAAACAAAAAGAAAAACATTCGTGTTCCTGTAAAACTCTTTATTGAAAATTCTTTTAGATTTTACTTCACACTTAGTAATCTGCTTTTGCTGTCCAACTCGATTTAGAAGGCAGGACCCCTTTATCAGATTGATTTCTAAGAAACTTAAGTCCTGCTTCTATCGACTGCTCCAAATCTGGACGTGTAACTTTCTCCCGCTTCGCTGAACTAGGTCCGTAGTATTCAAATGTGGGCGGAGGAATTTCAACGCCCTTCGATGACTTCTTTTCATACTCAAATTCACTATCTTTTGAAATATCCTCTTGATATTCATCTTCCATCGCTTTTGAATAATTCCTCTTTGTAAATTCTCTGCTCGTGTTTTGACGATCGGATTGCTTTTTGGTAGTAAAAAACAATGGATTCGGACCAATTTCATTTGGATGTGGGAAGTGATGTGGATCGGAACGAAATTGTCGGAGTGGAGGGGGTGGTGGAGGACCCGACATTGGTGCAAATTCAGGATTACGCTCATCGCGTTTCATTTCATTCCATTGTTCTTGAGACATTGGTTCACGTTCTGGCTTATAATTCCATTCGGCATCACTATCAGAATCTGTTGAATCATTTGTTGGTGGCACTCCCGGCTTATGCTTATCCCATGGACGTATATGTCTCTTTCGCTCCTCTTCCTTTTTCATATCCTCTTTCTCCTTTTTACGTTTTTGCTTCTCTTCACGCTTTTTACGTTTCTCTTCGTCCTTAGTGTCATACAGTTGTTGTTCGGTTTCAGGTTCCGTTTCTAGAAAAATTGTAGAAGAAAGCGTTAATTTTTTGTTATAACGAATGATATTGAAATATTTTTCTACCTTCCATTGGTGGCAGTCCCAACCGGGCCCTCTGTCTATTTTTTGCAGCCTTTACTCGCTCTGCTATGATTTTTTCCCTGCCCAAACGCTGAGCTTCACGCTGCCTTTGTTGTTCAAGAGTCTTTCCACGCATTTCATCCAAAGCTTTCATTTGTTTCGCCCTCTCTTCGTCGTCCGTTGAAAAGGCGTAGTATCCAACACCATGCGATCTGGCCTCTGAAAGTAAGTAGAAATTTATTGGAGAACTGTTTGATTGACGTGAATATTTTCCATATTTTATAGGTTTCAATACGTTGGAATGTGATTGAAATTAAAGAAAACCTAATTTTCAACACAATCTTACTCAGCTGAGATCCTTTCTAATTCGAAACTCATTATTTAACGAACTGGATCTCTTCATATTTTACACAAATTGCCATGAAAGAAGGCAGTCACTGCGCTCATAATATGCATAAATATAACAATATACAAAAGAACAAATAAATTGAAAACGAGAAGTGTTTTTGAACGGCAACTTTAATGAATATCTTAACAATTGAGAAAAATGTTTAGATACCAATTGAAAATAAAGATTGATACTTTAATTTATAGAGCATATAATTCTGTAATAGGTGAAAGAAAGAAAAGAAAGCACCAAAACTAGACATATTAGAATGACTTGAAATTCAAAAATACAGAAAAACGTACTTAAAACTTATTAACAAACTGGTGACCATTTCTGATTCTGTATAGCGATATGAATACCAGTAAATAATTAAAAATAAGAAACAATTATAAGAACAGCCCCAAGTTATAGAAACTTTATGATGAGTCAGATGTCTGTAGGTTTATAAAATTATTGAACCTGTAATGATAGGTCACACCTAATACCAGAACAAATGACACATACTCATAAAGGTATTTCGTGATAAAGCATAGCATTGCAGGCCAGTTGGACAACCACTAAACCGTTGTCAGATCAGCCTCCATCGATGAGAATAGCTAATTGTTGCTCGGATTTCAAAATGACAATCAACACCTATCGACATTACAGTTCGAAAGAGCCTACAGTGTAATACCAATGGCAGCACGGAAATATTGGGGCCATTTCTATCGAAACCAATCGTTTCCTTTTCATAAAGAAAGTAACAATGAAGTGAGATTGGAGGGAAAACAAGATAATTTGACATAAGCCCTACTTCCACCTAGACCTTCTTGAATATTTTAGGACTTTTCTGCCTCCTTATTTTATTAAATAGAAGAGTAAATTTACATCAATCAGCTTTAATCAATGCAGATTTATCAATGCACATCAATGTAGCTTTATGCATGGGTTCTATATTCCAGACAAGATTCTTTTGCGTTAGTATTCAAATTTGTCCTTGTTTTCTGCAATTCTCCTTTGGTGTCGTTCATCTAGTTGGGATCAGGCACTTTTTTTTTGGTCTCGTTCATTTGTAGTCTCCCGCTTTACTTCCTGCTATATTTCCTCAGCAGACTAAAATTTAGTTCAATTTACAGAGCTGCGTGTCTCTGAGTCAAAGGCATTGGTCAACTGGTTGCTTATTTCGACTTGTTGATTGACATGATGACATTTGATGTTGTTGTTGGCTTGATATTCACGACATTAATTTCATTTTGGTTAGGCAGAATTATTTTGCTAGGATGCGAAAATCAAGCATGATTTAGTGCGGTTTGTTCCGATCGATACTGTCTTAAACTTGTTTAAAGGCCACTTAAAAGTAGAGGACATTGCTTTTGAACTCCAAACATTTAATTATTACATTATTGCCAAAATTTTGGGCGGCTCTAAAAGTTCCGCTAAAATTGAATATTTTTACAGAAAAGAGCGAATAAAAGCACATTTTTCTAAATTTTCAAACTCTGTTCTTCTCCGATTTGATTTATCGTTTGCTGGAAATTCATGTCTTTTGTAAATGTATAACCTTATTGCGTATTGAAATCTTTTTGATTCCTTCTCTTCAATCGCTTGTTTCTATCTTTCCATCACCCATTATTATATTCAATTTAAATTGGCCAAACATTAGTAACTGCTTATATTATAAAACTTGTGCTATTTGTCTAAAATAAATGAATCTTAATCTCAAACAATTTTATATCGAACACATCCCGATGAATAAAAGTTACAATTAACACAAAATTTTCCCTGGCAAGATCAATCAAATTTTAATGTGCAATTATGCCTTTTCACACACAGCCCCAATAAAATTTAAATGTGAGCAGCTACTACAATTGTAGCGCTAATCAAATTATCGATTCAATCTCTAGCCTGCAAATTAAACAGTTTGTATATCCATGCAAACATATCTGTATGTACAATATCATCGACTGTCTGTTAAAAGCAAATAATCGAATTTTAATGATTCCATTGCATTTTTCCTACAATGCTCTCCATTTTTTATTTGCAGGAAACCGAACAACACGTACATGCGAAATCTTGGATATCAACGATTGTAAAATTGCTAACAATATAACATATTGCTATTGCAATACGGACTTGTGTAATGGCGAAAAAGTATCAATTTTAACGAGGCGAGCGTGGAAATCCAATGACCCTATGGAAGATTCTGATGACGAGGATTTCATTGAATCATCTGGAATGGATGAACATGGATATCGTAAACGAAAAAATAGGATTAATTCAGTGATTGACATTGGAAAAAATAACTCCGGGACAACACTTAAAATCCCGCATTTTTTTGTTATTGCATTTTTTTATTCGGTTTCGCATTCGATTTTACACGGAGCTTGCTTACATTCCATGGATTAATTGAAAAAGGGATGATCCTCTTATATTTTTTTTATAAGGAGAGTAAGATAAGAAAGTGGATTTAAATTTTCTAATGGCTTAAAAATATTTATAATACTATATACTTTTATAAAAACTTATACGCTTTTCCGGAAAAACCTTTACCATGTTATATTTATGATATATATATATATATTTATGGTATGAAATAAAGTTAGACATAGATGAAATGCCAAATACCTCATTGATTTGACGAGAAAATAAATACATTTTTAATTGAATTATTGAAATATTGTTACTTTTGATGTTCTTACATCGGGTTGGAAGGGGAGCAGGAGTGTTTGGTTAGAAAGGATTTTAATTTTTTACACATATGTATAGAAATTATGAATGAAGGTAAAAGTGATAGAACCTTAGATAAAAAGATTGGAATTCAAGAAGAAGCTAGAACTTTAAGTAAGTAGGTAACAAAGTCACGAAGAAGTTCTGAAGAAATTTTACCAATGTGTAACCCTTTTTCGTCTTTTGTTAATGAAATATTTGTGGGCAAACTGGAATTCGACTTAGCAGACAAAATATCATGATATAATTCCAAGAATGGTGAACGACAAATTAATTATATTGTGACGTGTTCAGGTCACGCGAACTGTAGTCGGCGTAAATAAAAAGTCGTAAACATGTTTACGACTATCTGCTACCAACACATCGATTGTTCTCGTGTGCGCAAGCATAAACACGTCACGCGCATCAAGTACAACAGATCCCGGTGCAAGCGACTCGACGCGTACACGCGAGAACAATCTGTATGGAAGGTTCTGGGATGGTTGGTAGTGGTATATAAGCGACTACGGCGAGCGACGAGACAAGCAGTTGTGAATGAAAAACGCGAGAGTACGCGACAGTGCGCGCCAGAAAAACTCAAAATAAGAAAAGTGAGAAAAGTGTTAAATAATTGAATCAGTGTTTAATTATGTTGAATAAGTGTTAATTAAATAATTTAATTCATTAAAGTGATTAGTGATTTTAGTAAATTAATCATAAAGTGTAGAAGAAACTTAATTAAATTTTAAGAATTAATTTTAAAATAGTTCGCGAGTGTTTTATTTCACTATTAGCAATATTTGCGAATAGCAAACAGGTCGCGCACCTGCTCAACGCGCAACACTGGTGTCAGAAGTGGGATTATTCGTGCAATAGTGAAGTGAAAAATAACTCAAACACTTAAAAAAAAAAAATCGTGAACTATAGTGAACACTTTTGAACATTTGAAGTAAACTTGCAAGAAAAATGCCGCGTAAAATCAACGCTCTCACTGTGCGGGAACTAAAGGAGGAGTTGGAAAAGCGGAAAATTTCCACCGAAGGAAGCAAGGCTAGATTAATCACCCGGTTAAACGAAGCGCTGGTAGCGGAAGGAATGGATCCAGAGTCCTTTGAGTTTCCCGATGCTGAAAGTTGCACTGGAGGCGAGGAGGAAGAACAAATTCTGAGTGCGCAAGGGTTGATGCGAATGTTGATGGTAATGCAAAAGCAATCAACCGAGTTGAACGAGAAGCTCGACCGGCAGTCAACTGACTTAAAAGAGAAGTTCGACCGGCAGTCAACTGACTTAAATGAGAAGCTCGACCGGCAGTCAATTGACTTAAATGAGAAGCTCGACCGGCAGTCAACTGAGTTAAACGAGACGCTCGACCGGCAGTCAACAGCGTTCAACAAGCAATCAGTTGAATTAAGAGCTGATTTAGGTGAACTAAGCCGAAAGCTTAACCATCAAATTGAAGGTTTCCAAGAAAGGATGGACAAAGTGGAAGAAAGGATGAGCAAAGTGGAGACGGTTCGGGAAGAGATTGAAAGAATAAAAGAAGACTTAAAACAAGGGAAAATAACGATAGCGAGTAGCCCGGCCCCGATAGCGAGCAACCCGATCCCGATATGGAGTAACCCAAGCCCGATAACGAATACAGCCAGTATCTCAACAAGGAGTGTAAAAGCGCCAACTTTCGATGGACAAATGGCTTGGAGCGTTTACAAAACCCAGTTTGAAGCTGCCGCTCAAGCAAATCACTGGAATGACCGGGAGCGAGCGACAGCCTTAATCCTTGCTCTGAGAGGCCCAGCTGCGGAAATACTCCAAACTGTCCCTGCCGAGTTGCAGTCAAGCTCCGTCGCTATCATGAACGCACTGGACATGAGGTATGGAGATAATCACCTGAAGCAGATCTATAGGTCACAGCTGCGCAACCGGATCCAGAAACCAGGTGAAACTCTACAGCAGTTGGCTCAGGATACTGAAAGACTTGCACTTTTGGCTTACCCCACATACAACCAATATATTCGGGATGATGTGGCAGTAGAAGCATTTATTAGTGCGTTGCAGGACAGGGAAATGCAACAAGCTGTACGCCTAGCCGAAAAATGCTCAATAAAGGACGCACTGGCATATTGTTTAAACTTCGAAGCTTGCAAAACAGCCACTCGTAACACAGTCAGCATCCGGCAGGTTACAACAGAAGGATGCAGATGTGACCGTGTGGGCATGAGCAATAGATCGAAGGTGTATGTTTCACCTAGATGTTGGATTTGTGGTCAACAAGGGCACCTGCAGTGGGGCTGCAAACAGCGAAAAACATCAAGCCATTGCCCAAGCTGTGCCACTAGATGGAGACGCCGACCAGAGCCAGAGCTTGAAAATAAGGCTCCTTTAACTGAAGGGTCAGGGAAACGAACTAAAGCCAACTTCGTGGAACAAGGGTTGGTTAAAAGGATGGAAACACCACAGAAATATAACCACGAAACCGTCCATCGAAAAGGAGTAGTGCATGGGAATGCCGACGCTTTATCCCGTCGCCCATGTCCAGCAGCTTGTAAACACTGCCGACGGTCTGAGGAAAAAGAACAAGGCGTGGATCTGCGTGTAGTCACAACAGAAGTCGACGAGGGTTGGACGCAGCACGCACTGCGGGACGCTCAGCTAGCAGATGATGATGTTGGACCATTGTTGGTATGGAAGGAGACAACTGGACGTCCTGAGTGGAAGGACATATCAGCACGCGGCACGGTGTTGAAAAGTTATTGGGCTCAATGGAACTCCCTTGAGGTCGAAGATGGAGTTTTGAAACGGAAATGGGAAACGGCAGATGGCACTTCACATAGGATGCAAATTGTTCTTCCCAAGAGTCGGGTCAAAGGAGTAATGAAGGAGATGCATGAAGGCACATCGGGAGGTCACCTTGGGGTAAACAAAACCCTGACAAAGGTGCGAGAAAGGTTCTATTGGCTCCACGCTCGAGAGGATGTTCTTGACTGGTGTCGAAAATGCACAATATGTGCTTCCGTCAAAGGCCCAAGTCGAAGAACGCGAGGACGAATGCAGACCTATAACGTCGGGGTACCATTCGAAAGAATAGCTGTGGACATCGCAGGACCCTTTCCCGAGTCCGAATGGGGAAATCGGTATTTACTAGTTGTAGCTGATTACTTCAGCAAATGGCCAGAAGTCTACCCAATTCCTAACCAGGAAGCAACTACTGTAGCGGAACAAATCGTTTCTCAGTGGGTTAGTAGATATGGCGTACCCCATGAACTACATTCAGACCAAGGCAGAAACTTCGAGTCACAAGTTTTTGCTGAAATGTGTGAACTGCTGGGTATACGGAAAACACGGACAACGCCACTTCACCCTCAGTCCGATGGAATGGTCGAACGGTTCAATGACACGCTCAATAAACATTTGGCCAAGATGGTGGATGAAAACCAGAGAGTTTGGGATCGACGCATTCCATTATTTTTGATGGCATACCGAACTGCGGAACATGCATCGACTGGAGAAGCACCCGCAAAAGTCATCTTTGGAAAAATGATTCGTCTACCGGCTGATGTGAAGTTTGGGACACCCCCTGAGAAGCCCCAACCTATTTCGGAGTATACAAGCGATTTAAGGCAACGGCTGAGTCAGATACACCAATTAGTGCGGAAACAAATAGAGTCAGCCACTGATCGCATGAAAACCAGATATGACTTAATGGCAAACTCATCTGGTTTCCAGACGGACGACTTGGTTTGGCTATATAACCCCCGGCGTCGTAAAGGCAGATCTCCGAAGCTACAGCCGAATTGGGAAGGACCCTATAGAATCGTCAAACGGATCAACGATGTGGTATACCGGATACAAGAACACCAGAAACCTAGGGCAAAAATGAAAATTGTGCATCTGGACCGCCTTGCCCCATATTATCAGCAGCAAGACGCGGAGATGGTTAATGTCACACTTTTTCGGGACGAAAAAGATTTAAGGCGGGGATAGTGTGACGTGTTCAGGTCACGCGAACTGTAGTCGGCGTAAATAAAAAGTCGTAAACATGTTTACGACTATCTGCTACCAACACATCGATTGTTCTCGTGTGCGCAAGCATAAACACGTCACGCGCATCAAGTACAACAGATCCCGGTGCAAGCGACTCGACGCGTACACGCGAGAACAATCTGTATGGAAGGTTCTGGGATGGTTGGTAGTGGTATATAAGCGACTACGGCGAGCGACGAGACAAGCAGTTGTGAATGAAAAACGCGAGAGTACGCGACAGTGCGCGCCAGAAAAACTCAAAATAAGAAAAGTGAGAAAAGTGTTAAATAATTGAATCAGTGTTTAATTATGTTGAATAAGTGTTAATTAAATAATTTAATTCATTAAAGTGATTAGTGATTTTAGTAAATTAATCATAAAGTGTAGAAGAAACTTAATTAAATTTTAAGAATTAATTTTAAAATAGTTCGCGAGTGTTTTATTTCACTATTAGCAATATTTGCGAATAGCAAACAGGTCGCGCACCTGCTCAACGCGCAACAATATTAAAGAGAAAGGGCTTCGAACCAATCCAGGCTGCATTCCATAGACTTCATCAGGAGGTTACCTTCACCTGCGATATATGTTCGTCCTTGGATGTTTTGTTTAACTAACACGGAGGAAATGGACACAATGGGTACACATGGAAACAAAAGATACACAGAGAGCTAAAAAAACATCAGAAGCATGATTCGAAACATTTCGCACGAGTTATTAGGTCGCAAGTTTTAAATACATAATCCGACGGATTCAAATATTCCTAACAGCCGCGGACCGACCGGGGAAAACTAGACACGTTGTAGGGACGGCGAGGTTGTAAATATACCTCGATCAAACAATCATAGACTTAATGAACAACACAGGAAATTACTGCAACGAGCTACATTGATCAACTTTACGACATATGAACCATCCAGTAGAAGTGTCACTAAGTGTTAACCAAATTTCTCTCCCGTTGGAAGCAGTTTTTATCAGTTCAGATCCCCTTTGCAGATATGGAAATTTTGGAAAATGATAATATCACTTGCTCCTTTTATAACAAGAACAAGATCCGAAAACCGGAATATGCAAACACTCTTTAAAGACCATCAAGAGGAAATAGAAATGGGGTAGGAAAGCACAACGGGCATGAGATGAATAGTAGCAGTATTAATAGTAGCAAATCTTTAGAGAATAATGAATCAGACTCATGATAATAAGGGTTGATTCCATCGAAGATACGTAAAGAGGAAGATTAACTCCATCAAAGGAATCATTTGGAAATCACTAAAAGGCTCGCTTTACAAAAAAGATCAAGGCGATGGGGTTGGTTTTTTTAACTTCAGAAAGGAAACTGGTTGTATGGCACAAAGACCAACAGGTATACAAAGGAGGATACAAGACTTTCGTCATATTCGCTATAACTTTTGTCGATAGTGCAAAAGCAATGGACTGCATTTTAAAGCGATTGTAAAAGCACTGGATTGGAAAAGGAGCTTGAATTTAAGCCACACAAATATCAAAGAACTCGAACTCTCACTGATGCTCCGTAAAAATTGTTAGATTATGTACAGCCAAGGATCTGAACCGTTGCTAAGAGTACGGTTAATATCTTTTCATCCGATGAAAAAAGCGTCCCAATCGAGCAATTCATAAGCTCAATCAGGGATTAGACTAGCCTGTGGAGGCAACAACAAAAACTATCACACTGTTACTGTTAAACTATCGCAATTGCTAAACTATCGCAATTGTTTGTGCAATTGCTCTATTGTTTAAAGGCAATATTTCTCACATAATTTCGATCGCGCATGGGACTTCACTATCATCAGATGCCAATCCGCTCGGATTTCCGATATGACAAAAATTTTTTTTTCAGGCAACGGTCAACACGAAAAACTTCAGGGTGCTAATAAGCTCATAAAGGCTTTTATCTATGAGTTGGATTTCGATAGGCTCGATAAGTTCAACTAAGATTTATTATTCAAATATTCTTATTTCCTTAAACTTTCTACTTTCAGTTCAATCGAAATCGACTATACATTGTTCATTATACTATCATTACTTTTTGTTTTTCAAATTAATCATTCTATGATAAATATTCCAACAATAGCTTAAAATAAAAACCTAAAAAGATGCAAAATATGAAATTAAACGGTCAAATATATGTAGATCAGATCGCGAAGTATATTCGTCAAATTTGTATAACTTGCAGTTGGAGATTATTTCCAAAATTTCTACCAGCAACTTGATAGTGATTTATCTTCGAAATTTACCATTGACCAAACCACGCAACCAACTTTAATTCCTAGAAAAACTACAAAAATCTTTTAATCTTTTGTTACATTATCGCCTCCTTTTGTTGGTTACTTTTGTTGGTTTTGTTGGATACGATCAGGCTTCTTTTTTCACTTGAGCAATAATTGCACACATTTAAGATTGCCTGTGTTTCTCCCTCAATTTCTTTCACTTTTTTTCTTTCTTTTGGCTATTTTCAACAATTTTCATGAAGTAAAACATCAATTCAAAAAAATTGCACCATACAATTCCAAGTACACTCTATTTTCAATGTTAACAATTTCGCTCATCCAATAACATTGAGAAGACATAAATATAATTGAAACTTTTTTTTCAGAAATATCCAACACTTTCAAATTATGACTAATAATCGTATGCACTTGAGAAATATATTTTATCCATGCAAAAATGCATTTCAATTTACCAAGAGTTGACCCTTTTTTGGATTTTCTTCTATTTAAGATTCTCTTCAATTTATGGGTTGGTATAAAAACATCATTCAATTCCATGCTATTTATTCAGAGCAACTCTAGTACCAATTTAATAAATACTAAACCAGCTCTCTACTTAGGACAATGGTCTTGATATCAACATGAATGAAGGCAGTATAGATACATTTCCACAGATGTATGCCTGCGAGCAACTGGGATACATTACAGTCTTTAAATTCATAAAATTTAACATCTTAAACAATGTGATTACAGTTCGATGCAATGCGCTATGTATATCTGCTAGTACACCAACAAATCCAATAGGCTGGCATAGCTTATACGTACTTAAAAACACATTTCACCTCTGACATTTTAAATCCTCTTCACGCAATTTTCATACTTTGGATTGTATGCAAAATACTTCGTTGTTAATTTAAGGGGGGAACCTGGTTTAGAGGGTCAAAAAAATCGATTTTTTGAAACTTATCTCATTCGATTAGAAATATATTCAGAAATATTTTCATTTTTAAAAATTTCAGAGTCAAATTCCTAATCGTTCCGCAGAAATGGCCTCTGAGAGACAATGCGCTCAGGAGACTGATAAGCGGGCGCGAGAGCGCGCGATGCGTCTAGAGTCGCTCGGTCTCCAGATAATAAAAGATTATCGGATTTTACATCATCAGTCCCAAAAACTTGATTTTCGTGTTTTCATTCGTGTGCACTTCACTGAATTTCCTTCTCAGTATTTATCTTTCCAAAGCAAAGCGCGCATCGTCATATTTTTAAAACTGCTATTCGGTGTTCTAATTCTGTTCAGTAGAGACGGTATTTAAATACGAAATGAATTCTTATCCAAGAAAAAAACATGGTGAACGTGGTCGTTCAGCAAGACCGCCGAAAAGAAAGTTTCAAGGAAATCAGTTTTCCCAAAAAAATTCCAGTGAACAGTGCAGCAGTTCCAACGACAACGCGTCAGCGCGGAAACTCAGTAGTGCAAATTT
Source organism: Stratiomys singularior (assembly GCA_954870665.1). Taxonomy (NCBI): domain Eukaryota; kingdom Metazoa; phylum Arthropoda; class Insecta; order Diptera; family Stratiomyidae; genus Stratiomys; species Stratiomys singularior. The sequence continues at coordinate 130,124,488 of OX940878.1, read as the reverse complement.
GGATAGTGTAGTGACTACCTCATCACATTTGTATAAGATAGTGGCATTTTTTTGTGTTTTCGGAACTCTCGCGGAAATCCTGATTTGTAAGACTTGCAAAAAAGACATTCAGTTTCAAGAAACCGGGGATCGTGGTTTTGGCTTCAAGATTCTTGTTCTGTGCTCCTGTGGTCGGAGGGAAATAAATTCAGGTCCATTGATTAATACAGGCTTCGAGATTAACAGAAGGATCGTTTTTGTGATGAGACTCTTAGGTATAGGTCGTGAAGGCATAAACATTTTCGCTGGACTTATGGATTTGGGACTTGGTGTTAGCCGAAATACCTACGATCTGATAATACGACACATACACTCTACAGTGAAATCAGTTTTTGAAACTGTGTGCTTAAAAGCTGTGAGAGAAGAAAAAGTTTGCAATGTTAACAATGGAAGAAAAGAAGATCAGTTTAAATTATCTGCCGATGGATCGTGGAAAAAACGCGGCTTTACGTCTTTGTACGGAGTTGCAACACTTATTGGATATTATACTGGCAAGGTCATCGATCTCACTGTAAAAAGTTCATACTGTCAAGCTTGTGTTTATTGGAAAAGCAAAGAAGGTAGTGATGAATATGAAAAATGGTATGAAAAACATGAAAGTGAATGTTGTGCAAATCACTCGGGTTCAGCTGGAAAAATGGAGGTTGATGCTATCAAAGAAATGTTCGCGGCGTCCGTCAAGAAATACGGAGTGAAGTATTTGAATTATATCGGCGATGGAGATTCAAAAACGTACAAGGCTGTGGCGGATCTCAACCCTTATGGAAGCAAATATCCTGTAAAAAAAAGCGAGTCTGTGGGTCATGTTGAGAAAAGAATGGGCACGCGATTACGGAATGTGCAAAAATCTGCGAAAATTGGCGGGAGGGGCAAGTTAACTGCAACTTTGATTAAAAAATTGACGACATATTATGGATTAGCCATTCGTAGAAATTCAAACTCTGTTGAAGAAATGAAAAAAAACATAATCACGACTCTAGATCATTTGATTTCCACTGACAAAAAACCAAAGCACAACAATTGCCCACCCGGAGTCGATAGCTGGTGTAAATGGCGAAAAGCAGAAGCAGCTGGAAACCTCACGGAATTCAAGCATCCTGATCCACTTCATCCCGATGTCATTAAAAACATACGTCCGATATACGAAGCTTTATCGAATGAAGATCTTCTAACAAGATGTTTAGGTGGTCATACACAAAACTCAAACGAAAGTTTCAATTCCACCATATGGCGCCTCGCTCCGAAGCACTTAAATGCTGGTTCAAAAATCATCAAGATTGCTTCATTCATTGCTGCATGCGTATTCAATGAAGGATTTTCGAGTACATTGAAGATGATGAGTGACCTGAACATAAATATTGGGTCACACGCTCTGAACTTCGCGAAGAACTACGACGAGCAGCGAGTATCACGACAAGGTCGGCGCAGTTTTGAAAGCAGTAAAGAGGCTCGAATGGCTCGAAAAGAAGAACTTTTGGCTCAAAATGAGTTTTACGAAGAAGCTGAAGGACTAATGTATGGAGCAGGAACAGCAGACTAGCATTTGGTGTTGGTGAGTTTGAAAAAAATACAATTAATTTTTATGAAAAACTTTGAACGCGATTTTCTCAAAACAGTGTTTTTCTGTTTTGTGCACACGATTAAAAAAGTTGTAATTGTCGCATTTTCATAAGTGATACCTTTTTTTACAGCTAATAGTGTAGGTTTCTATGTGAACCTAAAAAACCACAATAAAAAAATTTTTTTATTAACTTTTTTCAATAAATTATCTTAAAATTTCTTCAGAAAAACGCAAAATTTTTTATAAACAGTCATAAAATAAATAATTTTATATATTTCTTCGAATATCTTAGGTTCACATAGAAGAACAACTCCTAAGCTACAAAAAAAGTATTCGTTTTTATGTTTCAGATGAAAACTACGATCGCTATCGTGTTCACAAAATAGACTCTTCGAGCGAGAAGTGCCACAAACAAATACGAATTGTTATTGCTTAACAGTATCAAATAAAGTGAAAGTGAATTTTTTTTGCAAGATTTGTGTATCTATGACCTATTTCAAAAGTACTTGAAACATTTCATACGTTAGGCAACCTAAAACACTGTGCCGAATATCATGCAATTTTCAGCGTTCTAAACCAGGTTCCCCCCTTAAAAAAAAAAAGGTTTACGGGCAGCAGAAAAAACATCAAGAAACGGAAAGATAAAGAAAGAAGTGCATGTGCAGCGTACTTATATATATTTCATTAGGCAAGATCAAAAAAGGGTTCGCGTTAAAAAATTAATAGCGGATATGCCCGCAAGTTCATAGAAACGAACTCGGTGCCATCAAATTGATATTCGAACAGTGCAATAGAGAAAAGGATTTTACTGTGATTTCAGATATAAAGAGATAATATAAAAACTTTCATGTTATTTTAACTCAAAAACCAAGGGGGATTTTTTCTATTAATTTTTTATTTGGATGTTGATTTATTTAATATAGCAACGGAAGACATATATTTTGATTCGCAGATGATATATTTAAATAAGCGATCTGTCTTTTACACAAGACCATTGAAGAAAGTTTGTTACTCGTTTAATTAAATTAATTTGCAAACGGAAAATGAGTAGGGTTGAGTTTTTACTAAGATTATTTTACTTTTTTATTATATTATTATATTACGAAGTTCTATTTATTAGAACTTGATAAAAATTTAAAAAAAAACCGTTATTCAAGTTTTGAAACATTTAATAAAAACACGGATTTTGTCTTTAGCTTTTTTATTTTTTAAGACGGATATAAGATGGAGTCTTTTTAAGGACGAAAAAATTAGTTCAAAGTTACTTTAAGATTGATAGAGATGGCTTGCCTCATCTCCAAAGGGAATTAGCATAAAATGTAAGCCAGTGTGAGATGATATGTTGGTTGTAAAAACTCGGTGGAACAAATGAATTCTAAGCAGATCTTGCTACTCGTTCTTTTTAAACACTGGTTAAACAATGGGTTGGCGCTTTGCTCGTTGTTTCAGGAACATTCAAACATTTTCAATGTATTCAAAAGTAATCGATAGTGTTTTGTTATCAAGACCTTGAATGTGCCGATCAGAAAATGAAAGTTTAAAAGAAAATGTAACAATTTAAATACAGTTACCGAATTGAGTCCTATCAACGCATTGAATGTCTCGAAAATTCTGAAGGTGCATGCGCCACCCGAGGAAAACAAAAAAAGTGCGACTTCTATACTCAACTAAAAATAGTTGTGGCTGCTTTTCTTCAAATAATCTTTCAATTGTTTGTATAGAGTTGAATCATTAAGAATCGGTATTTATTCTTTTACAGATTTAATATAATTACGAACATCTCCAAGCATCGAACTATCGGGAGTGGAATCTTGTCCTAGGTCAACTTGCCTCTATTTATGAGTTATCTTACCTTGATCACGGGTTTCTATACAGGATTGTTTTTTGTAATAAATTTTATGTACGTTCATTTGGTCATTTCAGGCTGCTTTTGTGGGTCTGACTCCCTACGGGGTGGCGTTGTCGTGCCTTAAAGGGGTCCACCATAAACGGGTCTACTTGCATCATTGACATATCAATAAGCCGTTATTATTTCTACAATCTTTACCAACTCAGTTCTTCCTAATCAGAAAGAAAGGCGATAGAGATCGATCAGCCGTAAAGATTTTTCTTCCTTCACCACACGACTGCATAAGAACTCCCAAATTTGTCACTTTCATGAAAATAAATCACTTTTAAGTCTTGTTGACTTTATGCACCAACCGCCATAAATAAAATGGTCTCTTACCTTAATCTGTAGACAGTACTGGGGTCCACTCACGCATGCCCACAACCCTATCTAGTTTCTTATCGTTTAGACAATTGAAGAAGCGAGCGATTATGGTATGTCTCTGCTCGCAGCTAAGCATTTGTTTAAACCTTTCTGTGCATTAGTTGCTCTGATTCAGCCTGGTCGCTGCCAAAGGGCAACTCTTCCTTTGTTGAGAGCGATTTCTATCATGGATGGCTCCCAATCAAATTCTAACATATAGAGCTACAGAACAATGCAAATAACCTTCTTGTAATAATGTTATTTTTCCATTTTGTCTGTGGTTGTAATTTGCAAATACAAATGCCTTGAGATCATCGGCATATTGATTTAAAATTTTAGCAATAATTGGCAAAGTTAGACATTAAAACATGCCCTCGAATAATATTAAAATAAGCAAGTGACTCTTATCAGGTGGGGATTTTTATATTTGGTTAGTTTTCGATGTGAAAAGCTTGTTTGTCAACGAAGTCATTTCATTTTGAATGTTAAATTAGTCTTCCGTTCACATTTAGATTACATTTTGATACTCAACGCATTCAAATGAAAATACTGCAACAAAGTAGTCTTCAAAATGTTGTGTATCTTTTTTGTATAATTATAAATGTAAATTATGTATAATTTTTCCTGGATTTTGTTTATAATTAATTTTGCAATATCAAATTGTGGATTCATTTTAATTTGCTACTAGAATGGAAAATGCCAAAAATATACGACGGTAAATATTTATTGCTAATACCTTTTTATATTTCAAATGAAGAAGTAGCACGTCATCAAAAGCACGTAAAGCAGGTAATTAAAATATTTTCTTTTAATTACGTGCTCCTCTACTGTAATTTATTCGTTCATTGTAATTCGTTGGTCGTCGATTCGGGATCAGCAGCAAATTGCTAACTTAACCTAGATATTAAAAGTGCCGGGAAAGGGATCTTGGCTTATCATAGTTTTGCCGAAGCCGGAACGGTGGATTTACTTGTTCAGCCAGTAGGAGTTCTTGCTCGTATAGATTATAAACGAAGCGAATATTGTGTACATGTTACATTTGTGTAGATGGTTTCAGAAGAAGTTTCTGTATAATATAAATTAAACAGAATGTTTAATTGTAAAATAGTATGTTTAATGTAAAATAGTATAGAGATGATTGGTTGACTTCTATTATATCAGAAATATACTTGATGAAGTTCCAGATATCTTTTCATGTTTCCCAATATGCTTATTTCTTGCATCTTGGCCTCCCAGCATTTTTGTTTTGTTACTTTTGTGCTTTTTTCCAGTCCTGGTTCTTCTTTCTTGTCGGAGCTCACTCCAAAGCGGATATGCTTTTGATGCATTTTGTACAAACTGTTTTTTGGCTATTGTTGTCTATAAAATGCAAAGTTCATCCTTCCATCATTACTTCGAAGAGAACCTGTAACCTTATTTTGCGGTGTTTAAAAATATGATCACCTTGTCGTATGTTTCTATTGAATGTGCTCTAGGCATTTTAGTTTTGTATAATTTTTGTTTTGTATAATTAGCCGTTTACAACAGCAGCAGACAGACCTGACACCGCAGGCAGAACCTACACTGAAGCTTATAACAAATGAGAGTTTGAGTTTTGAACTATTTGAAAAGCGACCATTTTTGCGTTTCTGTCTGTATGAATCGGAAGTTGAGGTTTTTTTTTCAATCAGAAGAATAACCACACCCTCTCCCAATTAATGATTTCTGAGTTTAAAGGATGTTACAAGATTGCACCTTTAAAATTTTGGATCATCGTGAAAGCTACCTAGAATTTCTTTCTGAAATACAAAACACAATTTTTTTTTTCATTAAATAGAATTCGTGACGATCTTTGTTTGCTAAGGCTTTGAATATGCAATTGAAGTATATCAACCATCTCCTCGTTTCGTCGACATATACCATAATATTGACATTTTTAAATAATTTAACGAGATAATCCTGTTCAATTTGTTGGTATTGCAATTGTAAACAGTGTTTAGAGTATTTATTTCTGTAAAGTTTCTATCGCTCTTATTGTGTTTTCTTTGTTTTCTACTCGCCAGTGATGCTATCTGTGCATAATGTTCTATTTATATTGCTTCTAATTGTTTTTGCAGTTTTTTCATGATATTATTAATGGAGATATCAATACGAATTAGTACTAAAGAGAAAGTTTGCTAGGCTTTCAGTTCGGAGTTTTTAACGGGAATTTTGTGAAATAATTTATTTTTTGTGAAAACCAGTGAAATTTATTGTCTAAATGTCTAATCTAATGTCTAAAGAACAAAAATACCAAACACTTACCGTCAAACAAAACATCTTGATAGTGCACGTTTTCTTTGTAAATATTTTCTTCCTCTTTCTTCTCCCAATTCATTTTTTGCTGGTCATGTTTAGATATCATTGATGTCAATTCCGTTGCATCATCGGCCACTACTGATTCTGTTATTGGTTTATCAGGTTTCGTGTCAATCATCCACATTGGTGCATTTTGCTATTATTAAATAAAATTTAAATTGTTTTGGTTAAATTCTTAAATGTTAAATTCAATACTCACATTTAATTCAGTTCGAGGTTGAATATTTTCCGCCAGCTGACTATCCTTCTTCTTGAAGAACTCTAAATACTTCTTTAAGCATTGTCTAGTTCTACCTAAGCAATCTGTGTACTCGACCCTGAAGATATACATGATTTTCTTGAATTTGTTTCATGCAAGCACTGATATTTATACGTACCATTCTTCATCTGCATGTTTCGATTTATATTTTCCTGTGGCATTTTCATCATCACTTATTTCAGATTCTGAACTTGAATCAGAATAAGGTTTAGTATCTTGTTTTTTCTGATTGAATAGAACCAATGAATTATCATCACTGTTTAATTTTCCGCCAGATGCAATCATTTTATCATAAAACCGACTTTTTGCCTCCAACACTTTTTTGGATTTCTCCAACAATGCGGAATCTTCGTACTCTTCATAATTTTTGCTTTCTTTACTTACAGGTTCCGCATTTTCTTTGTGATCTGGTTTGGTAACTTTTTTTGGAATGAAAGTTTCAGCCGATTGTTTAAGTTTTGCTTTGTTAACCTCCTCTTGTTTTCGCAATAATTCAGCTTTAAGACTTAACAGCTAGAAGTTTGGAGAACAAAAGATTTAATATAGTTTGGGTAAGACAAAGAAAGAGACGGAGAATGGCAGGAAATCGTTAAAAATACAACAAATAATATGTTATTAGAAAATTGTCGAAAAGAGTGGATTGTTGTAGAAAAATATCGAAAATCTAGTAGAAATGAATAATTCCAAATAATCCGTAGCTATCACCTCTTACTTGAGGTTAGATAACTTTTACTATTTTTACTACTCGATATAATATACCAACAATGTTGCGTTTTCCAGGTACGCGGCCTTTACCTTACTAAACTTCTTACAAGTGAAACAAATCTATTGTAGTTAATTGAGATTTTCTTTCAATTTTATTTTAAAAGGCTTCCCTAATGTCAACTAAAACTGCACTCAATTGTCAATCAACTTTTAACTTCGATTCGAATTTATAACATTGAACTTTCTTCTCTCTTTCTATTTTCTTTACACTTCTTTACTAACGTACAATTTAAGTTCCCTCTACACGGTTTATTCGGACACTTTCGTTGATGGTTACTTCTTAATGGTTGCAGCTCTCTTTCTCCGCCTTCTGTAGCCTCTGATGTACTTGTACTAAGCCAATCCTTCTTCTTCTCCTTCATTTGCCATGCAGATTATTCTCGAGTTCGCGATCTAAATCACTTGCATTTGCATTGTTCTTGTTGCTTTTATCAATAGATTTGATTGCTTTTACTACTTCGAGAATGGTCCACGTATTTGTTTTGTTTTGGTCGACGTTATTTGTTTTGCTATTTGGCAACGACAGTGTGGCCTGAAATTCTTTGAACGCGTAACAATAATATACATTTGTATATTAGATTGTAGCTTTACGTCATAAATTCCTTACATTTTATGCCCTTAACTACAGCTTTAACCCTTTACTATAGCTAGATAAATAATATTTACGCAGTTAAAAAAAATCTTATGAAACTTTTTATTCTATTTTTCTGAGATTCAATGTTTTTCATTCAAACTGTTGACAGAGGAAAGGTAGTAAAATATTGCGAAAGAAATAAGTATTTATAACCGAGTTATAAGGGCATTTTGCGTTACGCAACTGAACAGAACTTGTTGACGTAATCAAAATTAACTGAACACGATTTATTACTTTGAAGAGTCAAACGTAAACAAATTCGAATCAGAATATGGTTTTAGACTGAAAGCTAACATTATTCAAAACTCACAAAAAATCGAGTGATCAAGTTTCTCTTTGCATGAAACATATGGCCAGAAGTCATAAAATTAAGTGGCTATTTATTTTTATTGAAAATTCATAAAAGGACTTATTGGATTGCACATAGGACTTACAGCCTCATCAAACGTAACAATTATTTCTGTTTAAGTCATACGGAAGCTAGGGCAATGAATAACAAACTGAACATTATTTGCCGCTGGTGATAACTAAGACGGGATCGCGATACTGACGAAACGGAGCGTACCAATAGTTGTGTTCATGATACCAGACTCAAAATTTAACTTCGTTGAGATTCAAACCAGTAACCCGGTCAAATACTGAAGTCTGATTTGCGGTGCTAATTTTTCCTACTTTAAACACATCCGCAACGCATTCATCAAAGAAGCCCGCTTAGTTCAGTAATGGCGAATGTCTCTGATCTGATGATCTGATCAAATCTGTGAAATTTACTGGGAACAATGAACACCAAAATATTGTATCGTGTGGCTAAGAATCGGCGCGATGCCATGTATGCCAAATTCAATACAAATAGAGAAAAAATAGTAAAAACACAACCTAAAACTAAGAATTGCCTGCAGCTATGTCGCTGTCTCCAAGCTCAGGGTTGTGGTTGCAGTTCCAATAGACTTGCTGGCTGAGCGATAGACGGTCTAAAGGTCCATCCTCGAGCCTTGGCAAGACAATGTTAAAGTGATTTTGGTCGCTGGACGACCAGACTCATTGTACCCGTTGAACCATCATTCTGCCCTTAACATCGGATGAAGTGCTTCAACTTTCATCAAGTCTCAGTGGGGCACGGGAATTTTGTAAAAATCTCCATAGAATGGAAAGGCTCCATAGAATTTTTGTAACACTGGAATAGACGATACGTCGCACATTCACTTCCAGTTAGTTGTTCGCATGTTCCCATGGTACACCAGTTTAAACCTAACTCGAACGTAGAAACAATGTTGCATAGGAAAATGCCAAGGAGGCAACGTCTAACTTTGATAAATTGGTCCTCATCAGAAACGAGAAGAGTTATATGCATTGGACTTATTTGATTTCAATGCTGGTGGATTAATGTTGTCAATCAGTCGATTGCCAGAGCGCCTGCGAGCATTAAGGAAAGTAACAGACGGGTCAGCAGCATTCCGAGTGATTAATTAAGACGTGACCATTTAACACAGTGTGAATAGAAGCAGAGCTTGAAAACTTTCGGAAAAGGTTTCCAATGAAATTTTTGTATGACGTGACGTCGAAGTGCTCCTCAACTCATGCTAAAAAGTGCATGAAAGATCTTCCAGCGATCTTTCATTGGGTGTGATTCTCTTTCAACGAATAGCGATCAGAATATGTCGGTCGTTGATTAGTTCGATCAACAAGATTCCGTGCAGACAAAGAACTTGCTACCAGTCGTTATTCATTTAATGAATTTAGGGCGAATAGAAAATTAAGTTACATTTTTCATATGAAAGATAAGAGCAACGAAAAATTAAAATCATGCATATGATATAATGAAATGCTTCTCTCTTCATATTGTTTGGCCTATTAAGCGGAAACCAAAAATTTTCTGAACCTTTTATGAGACAAATAGAGCATTGGGTGTGAGCAGAAAAGAAGAAAATAAAAACTAATTAAAATTTATTCTGGAAAAAGTAGGAACACAATAAAACGAGACCTAGTTTGCAGAATATTTGACCAAGAACTCAAAATGGAGCCATGGTCTCCACGGCTCCCTAAACTCATGCGGAATTCGCACGAACCAATACTGGTTGACTATTTTATAACCAACATACACTGGACTTTTGTCACACTTTGGAGTAAAAGAAAAATACCCAAGTTTTATTTAAGGATGAGGTTTTTTCGATCAATTTCTGCATTCTACATCAATTTGATACAAAACTGAAATATTTAGACCTGAGTTATCAATTTTAAGCTGCAATGCACTCACCGATGATATATTAACGTCTATTCTTTTGTTAGGATCATTCATTTTGAAAGTTAACTTTTGGCGCTCTGAACAACATTCCACTATTCTCAGAATTAAATTCACAAACTATTTGCAATGAAACCAATAAACAGCTGACTTTGACTTGGATTTGTTGTGACATTTTTAACCCCCATAAGCTCACAGCTGGTATTCTAATCAGAACTGCCTTATCAACATTCAAATTAATGATTCACTCCGAAACAGCCGGCTGTCTAAAGTCCTATGACATTTAATCGTCTTGTGCTTGCTGATGTAAACAAATTGAAAACATCGAGGTATATCAATCTATATTTAATCTATCGCTATTAATGATTCTTCAATTCACAGATGGTTCGAATTTTATTTCTTCATCCAGATCTTGGTATAGGCGGCGCAGAGCGCCTAATGGTCGATGCAGCCCTTGCCATGCAACAAAAAGGTCACGACGTCAGCTTCCTGACCAACCACCACGACCCACTACACTGCTTTGAGGAGACACGCAACGGAACGTTATACGTAAAGACAGTCGGTGACTGGTTACCACGACAAATTTTTGGAAAATTTTATGCATTATGTGCTTACATTCGTATGGTGTATGCCGCACTGTACACTATATTTGTCGTTTCGCGACAAGAAAAAATCGACATAATTATCTGTGATCTTATATCCTTGGGAATTCCCATTCTCAAATATGCCAAAGCTCAACCAAAAATCATTTTTTACTGCCACTTTCCCGACCAGTTGTTGACCACTCAAGAGGGTGTTTTGAAAAAGATCTACCGCGCTCCATTAAACTTTTTGGAGGAATGCACAACCGGCGCGGCTGATCGAATTTTGGTGAATAGTAAATTCACTAGAAGTGTTTTTCGAAAAACTTTCCAGCGACTCAGTATCACGCCGGACGTCCTTTATCCATCCCTGAATACAAAGTTTTTCGATAACACAAAAGTCTCAGATACCGAGATCATACTTAATCTTCCCAGACAATCATTCATTTTCTTATCAATAAATAGGTACGAGCGTAAGAAGAATTTAGGGCTCGCAATCGAAGCCTTCCAAAATATGGAAAAACAGCTCAGCAGAGCTGAATGGGAACGATGCCACTTGATACTTGCTGGGGGGTATGATGTGCGTGTATTAGAAAATATACAGCACTATGATGAGCTTGAAAAATTGGCCAATGACTTGAATGTCTCGAGGAAAGTCTCGTTCTTGCGTTCGCCAACTGACAGAGAAAAAATCTTCCTCTTGAAGAAATGTAATTGTTTGGTTTACACTCCTCAAAACGAGCATTTCGGTATTGTGCCATTAGAAGGAATGTATATGTCTCGTCCAGTAATCGCTACAAATACAGGCGGACCAACCGAGACAATTATCAATGAATCAACCGGCTTCCTTTGCGAACAGACGAAGGAAGATTTTTCCAAGGCTATGATGAAATTGGTTCGCGACTCACAATTGGGCGAAAGAATGGGAGCTATGGGTCGGAAACGAGTACAGCAGAAGTTCTCGTTTGAAGCGTTTGGTGATCAACTTGCTCACATTGTTTCGGAATTATTAGAGTTTAAGGACAAATGACATATAGTTTAATGGACGTTGTGAAAGGACTTATCAGCTGACGTATTGAAACGTATGCTAGAGTGCAAATGTATATTAGAAGTTAGAGTTAAATTTAGTTCTTACTTAAGCTTTCTAAGCATTTCGGTAATAGAATTGAGAGTCTACTTTTGTGGTTTGATGACAATTTATTAAGCTTACGGAATTGTAGTAATTGCAAAATATCATAAATAAAGTACACAGCATCAAATTGTAGCAATATCACAGTTATGTGTCAACCTTTCTGGAAATAAATTTATTAGAAATTAAACAAACGTATTGATTGCCAAATATAAAACTGATATGGATGGTCTCTAGAAGGATACTCATAATCAACAGCGGCGTCAAGGCCCAAGGACAGCCTGCTGTTATTCCGTTCCTTTGACTTTTGTCGCAGGCGATGACAGAAGGACATATGCTTTAAGCGTCGCTTTTTTTGCCATAGCTTCATTCATAGAGGTATAAGATTATACCTTTATGGCTTCATTTGCAATTCTCTCGTACTATAACCTTCAATAATAGCCTAAACAGCCAGTTATTGCGCATTTCTTCATCTGACATTTTACTCCTGTTGATTTCGAAGCACCCGTTGTACTATGAATCCACTTTTTTAGCCACCGAATAAGTTTTCATGAATCTCCTCATTTTTGTAGAACAGGGAGAAATCTTGATTTAAAAAGTCATGGATTTCGAGGTATCATGAATTATGATCTTCGACTGTAATAAACTCCATAATTGGTTTGTAGATATTAATGCTTAGGAAGAATGTGCGAGCACAGGGTTTTGATTTGACAGTACGACCAACAAGTTAGCCGGGAACAATTACTTTTTGTATGTGGTTACAAGCGGATTGCCGGCCAATGCAAAAATTTTGAAAAAATCAAGAGACGCCCCAAAAATGCGTACATAATAATAGTTATTTTTAACCAATAGTGAATAGAGTTGCATTTTGTATTCACTATCTCTGGAGTAATTGACATTAGACTAAAGAAATTTTCTCTATGGTGCCGTACAGATTTCATCAAAACCAAAAGAAAGGAAAAAATAATTAATTACTGTGCTATGATTCTACTACCTTTGTTATCTCAGTTTGTAGTACCCTCAAACTACACGTGGTGTAGCAAACGAACATCACTTTATCACCGTATAAAATCTTAGATTATTGATGTACATACATTGAATACCCAAAATATAATCCCTGATGAGAACAATTTCTTGCTTCAATGAACTTCCGGCGCATTCTTATGTACAAAGGGCTCAACTCCTTTCGCAACATCCTTTTTATCATATTGCTTGTAACATATTTTCGTCTTTCTGTGGTTCACCTTCGGCAAAGAAGGTCATTTGAGGTTCGTGTAAACTGAACAAAGTAATTCATTTACACTATTTTATTTCCTACGCATCCGTGAAATTTCAAACGAAAAACTTAGCAACTACAAAATAAATCTAATGTAAATATCATTGAATTCTATTGAATTTGAAGTTGGCTTGATATTGTAAACAAAATATTTCGCAACATTCAAATGAACAGAAATTGTGTGAAGACCAACAACAAAACTCTCTGTTGGATTCCACGTCTCCTTTGTTCGTAACATAAATTTTACTGTAACATTAGAAAACCCCTAAGGATAACGAACATAATCAGTGACTTAGCAAGATCGGACTGAAAATCTCTAAAATTCGATTATAAATCATCTGGAATAGAAGAAAAGGGAGAAATTTATAATCCTTTTTTTCAACTTATCTTGTGATTGAACTAGTTTCTGCATCATAGTGTAGTGCTATGGAGTGACCATTGAAGACACTCAGTGATGATCATATGCGAAGGTCACCCAGTAAGGTGTATATAGTGATGTATTAGCAAACCAAGAGCATTACCGCTAGAATATATCCTGAAAAGTCTGTCATACCAATTTATGTTATATATAAAATTGTAAATAAAGAAATCGATCAAATCATCATTTTTTTACAGTTGTTCGTTGATAAATTGCGAGTCAAAACACGTGTTTATAAATGCAAGAAGTAATTCATAACAAATAAATGCAAGGCACGAAACCTATTAGATGTTAACTAATCCATGAACCATAGTACAAATAACAAACTTTTCATTTTAAAGTATTTATTGGACATCAATAGGGGAATTCAAAATAAGATTATAGAATTCTGTTATTTTATCGACGCAGGACTATTATTTACCGTTTTATGACACGCTGTGTAGCAAAACAATAGCCGATATTTCACTGTATCGTTTAACTGATGACAGCGTTACCAATTCACCCGGAAAATGTTTCTGCAGTGCTGTACTGAAAATAACTAAATGCTTCAAATGTGGTTTTCTTCCGAACAAAAAAAAATCGCTTTCTCCGTCGTGAAAGAAACACATCGTATGAGGTAGCATTTATTTATTTTTATCTGTTTTTTTTTTACAATATATTGTAATGCAGATGTCTTGCAAATATTTGAACCGACTAGAAGTCAAATCGATGTCAAGTTCTAAACTGGTTGCTTGTTGAATATTAAAATGATAAACTTAGATTCTAAAACGAATTTTATTTTCAATTTATTTTTGTACAGTTTAATTGTTCAACTGATTCCTAGCTACTAGGTAAACTACGAAGCTGCATCATGGATTATTATATTCTGAAAGATAAAAGGAAAATAATACGATTAATTGGAAGCATTTAACTGCAATTTAGTAAGTAACGAAGTTGAAGCAGATAATTTTCTACATTTAATTCAAACATTTTCGGTATATTTGTATCTTTTAAGTCCTATGACCTGAATTGCAGTGAAATAGCATCTTGAGATTCAGTCAACCTCTGTTTCGGTCGATCCAAGCGAGGCGAGTCTTCAATCGACAGCGATCCGAAACGAATATCACAGAACCATGTCCAGTCACATCATCCTGTTCCTACATAAAGTATCGACAAATTCTGCAACTGTCTTGCCCTTTATGAAGTAAGAAAGCATTATGTTTGTAGACAAAATTAAATTTTTTTACTCTCATGATGATGGCAAGAAAGCACAATACATTTTCCCAAGCAATGTGGTCTGTGACTGAATTAAATACTAGCTAAGGAACCAGTATAAATGTGCAAAAGTTATTTGTAATGAAATGTTTCATTGAGTAAGAAGAAACGCCAATAGCTGAAAAGTTCCACGACAAATAATTGACTAATGTGTAGCTACCGCTCGAATAGAAATGTCAATAAAGTTTTATATTCTCCAAGATGCGTCGCATTAAACGTACGAAAGCCATTTGAGACGCTCATTTTATGCCAATTTTAATGCTCGAATTCATAAATTTATCAAGGAAATCATGTCGACAGCCGACAATACCGAAAATTTCAACAAAGTTAACTAGTTTTTAGAATATAATATAAGAATATAACTAGTTTTTAAAAAATATAGTTCCATTAAGTTCAAGTTTTTAGGAATATTCTCCACATAGAAAACCAATAAGTCATGAACGATTATGGAATAAATCAATATCACATAAACACATTTTTATTATTGGCCATGATATTCTTTTCTCATCGGCCAATAATGCAACAAAAATGCCTAGGTCTCTAACTAACGATAACCTGATCAAATCAAGAATTTTCAAATAGTTGTCCATACAAGTAAGCAGATAAAACAGATGTAATATACAGTGTAAAATAATCCAATAAAATCGTCAACTTACCTGTTTTTCTAAATGAATTGGAGCAAAATTGTCGAAGACCGTTTGCAGGAAACGAAGACTGACTCGGTCGTTTGAAGAGTATTTGTTGCTCCCATTTAAAGAAATCTCCAAAAAATTGTACATTCTATCTTCATCGGTAGCGTCCACTTTCAAATGAAACCTGACTTTATCATCAAGTATTTTCACGATAAGGAATTTATGACGCCAAAGTGTAATTTTTGGTTTTAATGGCACATTGCTAACAGCATTCATCAGAGGGACTGAACTTGTGTACGATGTTGATAGCATTGCACTTCTCGGTAATCGTTGCATATGCAGATTAGTTATCCACAAATAATAACATGTTAGTGGTTGATTAATTTGACTCAAGACACTTGTATCAGTTTCTTGGTCCGAACCAGAGTCATCAGTATCAGCCGCTGATAGTTTTTGTTGCGTTTCAACATTAAGTACTTGTACAGAATCCCTTCTTCGATCGTAATTTGTATGTTTAGAACTAAGAATATTTGATCTTAAATTTCGTTTCTCATATTTTAACGATTTTTGACTTCTTTCTGCTGAGCGAGTATTTTTCAAATATTTTCTTTGTGTGTTTCTGTGCATTTGGTTAGTCATATTTGATTTTGTTGATTTTTTTCTTACATCGACTGATTGTTTTGAAGGGACTACCTGAATTTTTGAATTGGAGAGGGTTAATTTCCTCTTTTTATTTTTGGTTGATTTATCATAGCCGGAGTTTTTTCTCTTCCGTGTTTTCTTTGGCAAATGAGTAATTTTTTCGCTTTGATAGGGAATAATCACCGAACTTTCGCTCGCAACTGTCGTATCTGAAATATAATCACTCATCTCATATTTTGAATCGGAAGCACTATGTTCAACAGATAGTTCCATAATATTTTTTTCAGGAGTTGCAGAAATGTCTGAGTTGGATTTGATTTCCCTTGAACCTTTTTCCATTAAATATTTTCTCAAAATGTTATCTTGGTTGTTTGAAAAATTGTGAGTTGATTTCAAGGATTTTATATATTCGACTGATAACAGGCGAGCGCATGATACATAGTTACTTCGTTGTATTTCTTTATGTTTATCTTGAGAACTTTCTATAATTTTTGATAATTCTTCGAAGAACTGATCAAGTTCAATATCATCGGAACTCTCTAGTTGTTTTGGGTTAATCGGTTGAGATTGATCCGAATAGCCACTTACGGTATTATGAGATCCGTTCTCTTTATTGCCGCTTTCAATGATTGGTGACACATGCACTCTGTCCCTGGGAAAACCATTTTGCGATATCTCATTGGGATCAATTATGTTCATCATTTGTTCCAGCAGATCATTAACTGAACCTTCATGATCTCTTATACTTATGACCTCATTGATATCATTTTCAATAACTTTCAAATCGGAAGAATTCGAGGAAAAAATGCTTTCTGTTCTTTCAGAACAATTATCAAAGATTTCAGGCTTTGAGTCTGTGCTTTGAATCGGCGCTACAGAAGAATAAGTTCGGTCGTTTGATCTTTGACTTTGTTGAGATTTGGAAACTAATTTCGAAAGTCTTTTTAAATATGAATGAGTTAATCTCATTTCCAATGCATTTTCTTCTTGCCATTCGGATTTAATATCTGCATTGGGATGTTCTGCATCGTTATTAAACTCTGATTCCAAACTTTTACAAAGATTCCGAAGAACATCTAATTCCTCATTCGTCACATTATTGTTTGCCTCTTCTTTAATATATTGATCATGAACATTATCTGGGAGTGAGATATTCCCAAAATTATGTTGCGTATCAAGCATGCTCCGCGAAAATGGAAATATTGTTGTCATAATAGAATCTTCTGAGCTGCAAAAACTTTCTCCATCCGATTCCAATTTAATGTCTTCATTTGTTTCATCAGGGTTTTTTATTCTAAGCATTTTGGCGGGCTGGTCGCCTACTTCATTGGATTTTCTCTTTCTTTTGCGATTAAAGCAGTTATGGGGAGATGTAATATCGGTTCGTAGAGATTCCATGCTTGAACTACACGCAGTGGACGTACTTTCTGTATTACTGAATAGAGATTCTACATCTTTTGAAGAATTACTTTTGTTACGTGATGCTTTTGAGTTACTGGTAAAATCATGAATTATTGTATTTACAGTATAAGGCATGTTCGTACATGCAGTCCGCCATCTGTTTTTTGTACAACTCCTGGTTGGTGACATGAGATTTTTTTTCATTTGTAGCAAATCAGCATCTTCAAGTTGCGCATTCAGTGTTCTTTTCTGCATTAAAAAAAAAGATATTTATTAGTCGTAGTCGCGTTACAAACATGAAGCTAAATGAACACAATTATAAATCGGATGAAGATCGGACAATTCACTCTATAGTTAAACTCTCCTACTACTTTCCAACTCTATATAGTTGCTTATGTTCCGTAATAGAAAAATAATGTACAAACCGAATCATTTGTGCGTATCAGATTTGGACTTTTAAATACAGGTTCACTTGCATCACTTTTCTCCTCCTGTCTTTCTGTTACCTAGAATAATAAAACAGACCGTATATAGCTTGCGTTAATGAAAACAGGCTGTAATATAACAACCCGATTGGACAATTTTCAAACAAAACTTTAAGAAAAGGGGCATCAAGAAGTTATGTTCTTATTGACATTACACAAGCGAAACTTTACATTGGTTAGTGACGTTTAAAGATTTTATTTTATTTATTTTTAATACGAGAAGATTTAGCAAATTTAAAAATGATATTAATACTAATAGTTAAATGAGTAAGTTCGTTTTTGTGAATAATATGAGTTTGGAAATGCTTTGTATGGCTTGCAAATCATTTGCAGTGTGAAAACCCTAAAATCCGTTTTATCGAGAGGCCGCAATGAGTGTCTAAATAGCTTGACCGATGTATGTTCTTAATACACATTCATAACCGAGAAAAGTGAAAATATTTTCTTGAAACATCAAAACTAGCTCTTTGTGGCATTCACCAATCTTGCAACTTTCAAGACATCTGTTCCTCGATGTGGTTTCAGTAAGTACGTGAAATCTGTTCCGGGGGTAAAACTTGCAAAATAAATAAAAAATTGAATATATCCTAACAAATTTTTACCAAAATTTTGATTATTTCGTTATTAAAATCAAAATTTAAGGACATAACAAGGTTTTAATTATTTTTATTGTATTCGTTCTCAAAATTATGAGAATCATTTAGGTCTAATACCATGGTTTATCTTCGTTTTGAAGACTATTTTCGCTCTGCTTGCCATGCAAATTTTGACTGGTCTAATTTTTGGAAAAACATTTGTATTTGTTATCAAAACTGTAGCAAACTTTAGTTTTACGTCCTGAATTTTGTCTGTCGCGTGAGATTGAATATTTCACTTCTTTAACCCCCAAGTTGCGCTACGACCAATTAGTTTTTCCTCTTGCAGTTTGTCTCGTCTTAAGTGTTTTCTATGCTTTATGTCGTATTAAGAATGTGACGTTTGGATGACCTCTAAACGAAAAATCCAATGCCGATTTCCAGAGATCGACGCAAACCAAACGGAAAGTTCAGAGTCGCGCCCTACAGGATTCAACGTCAAGTTATACGGCATCTAGAAGAAAAGCGTTTAGGAACATAACAAAGTCAAGAGAGTTGAGGGAACAATTTAAATCACTGGGCCCATTAATAATCATCAATCTTTTTGCCTAAGTGAAAAGCATTTCACATCAGAGATGAGATGGAAGCGTGTCCACACAGATTAAATGGAGGACAGCAATATCGTAGATATACGACAACAACCTAACGTACTATATCAACCGTAACAGCTAAAATGAGAAGCTTGGTTTTTTATGATACAATGGCTTTTAACCATCCTGATGAATAGAAAGATTAAGGAGATGAAATTGACATACATAATAGAGAATAATGAATCACGAAAACGGAAATCGTGCATATCATTTGCCACAACAAAAGAATGCTAAACCAAAATAACTTTTGTATTTTAGAAGAAAAAACAGATGAGGCTCAAGGAGAGAAGCATATCAGGTTCCGATCGTTCAAATTTACCAATGCACAACACAAAGGAAAAAATATATATGTTTAAACCAACGTAGTTGAAGATAGCGGACATCAGGATAATGATCACTTGTCACTGATCACTTAAGTACCGCATTCAAGAAATATATCTTAGAAGACATTAATATGTGTAAATTACTCAATGATAATAAGGCCTTACAACGATGTATTCATATCCTTTAAACTGATTTATTATATAGCCCACAACGTAATGAAAACACTTGAAATTTATATTAGCTTGCTAAACCCTAAAAAGGGAACAATTGCGTCTGGGAATGTTTGTCTTTGCCTCTTGAGAAGGATTATTTAGTGAAATAGAAGGAAAGGTTTTTTTTAATATTTAACTATTTTAGAAATTTAAATCATCTAATAGCATTTGCTTACCGTTTCTCGTCCGGCACCCTCGTTTCGCATTCTACCTTTTTTTCGATTCAAGTCATCCATGGTTTTTATAGTTTTGTCCAAAAATTTGATTCTCGATGGCCATTTTTTTCTCTTGGAAAAATATAGTTCATAATATTTCTTGATATAGGTTGCCACTCTGGTGAAGTGCAGTTGCGAATTAGCCGGATCTTTTCGCAAAATATCCTCATGAACACAAGATTCTATATTTGTGAAATTTCTAAAATCGTCATAACTAATTTGACACGGTAGAATTGCGATATTTCTCAATGATTCAGAATGATCGTTATCAAAATGTTCGATGTGTTCTATAATCATTTTTGATCGCGGCGAGTTTGTAATTGTGTTAACTGATGCACTCTGCGAAAGATAAACTTTTCAAGCAACATTTTTTTCTATATAAGGTTGCGTTTAGATTGTGATGAAGTGGATTCGAATAGACCACGTCTTCATTAACTTTCATGGAACTTACATCGTTTCTTGAATTTACAGCCAAGTGATCAATAAACTTTTGCCTGTTGTTTGAACCCATTCCATTCGCCTTTTATAAGTGTAGGTAATTTAATTGCATAAAGTGTTTAATCGCATTTACACAACGAATAAAGTAAATACTGACCTTTTCTTTGGAAGGAGAACCTTTTGCCACTTTTTTCTTCGTATTGTGTTTATTTTCATCGCAGGCAGTACTCACATCCGTAGATTGTTTTATATCATTTTCCTTTAAATAAATGATTCAGTGCTGTATGACGCTCAATCATGTTTCTATTCTACATATTTCAAATTTATGCTTACCTTGGTGTTTCCTTTGTGAATTTCCATTGAATCGAAAGGAATACAACTTGACAGTTTGGAATGTGCCTATAAATAATTTAAAATTCACCTTAAAAGTCACACAGCTCACTAACGTACTTATTTATACCTTACCTTTTCGTTTTTCTTAATACGTTTTAAATCGTCCATGGTATAAATGGAAGGATCTTTAAATTTCAAATTTCGAGGCCAACGTCGTTTATGAATGAACCCCGAGAAATAATACTTTTTTATGTATTTCTCAATCAAAACTAGGTAGACTTCAGACTTCGTGGGAAACTTCTTGAGTATATCATTTCTTATGCACGATTCAATATTTGTGTACTTATGAAAATCCTCGAAACTTAATTCACGCGGCAAAATTGAAATTTCACGTGTTTTTTTAACGAAGATACTATTGAGTGCTGGAGTTTTAGCAAATACAGTATTTTTTAGAGGGTTGTTTTCATCCCCCGTTAGTTTAGAGGTCTACAAATAAGTAAGAATTTTAGCAACTGCTACGAATTCGTTTTTTAAGTTGACAAACCTTTTCCTTTGCTCGTTTTCCAAACTTGCTATTTAAGTTTTTTGTACAGGAATTTTTCAAACCGTCTATCTGTTGCTGAGTTTTGTCATCTAAATGATAACGAATTTTTCCAGTTGATAGCGACTTTTGATCGGGCAAATTCGTTCTGCCTACAGGTGAATTATTAAATGTAGTGCCTCGTGTTAGGTCTTTTTCATTACATACTATGCTTGTTTCGCCATGTATCTGCATTTTCACATTTATCCGAGCTTAAATATAAATCAATGAATATTCAATATTGCGCAAATTATCAAATTCACTGGTTTAGTTCGTTAATGCAGTCAAAGATATGTTAAGCATTATTCATTGCCCAAACTAGAAGAGATTAGTAAATTATAGATTAGAAGAGAGAATTATACAAGATTATGTGCAGATTAAATAGTTTAATTTTTCAATTATTCCACGAATTCTTGAACACTTGAGTTTCGTTTAGTGAAGATATTGATAATTGTGAATAAAATTGTTTATATTGAATGACAATGTTTTTTTTTTTGCTGCTGCGTCTGTGCTTCCTCAACGAATTTGCCGTGTTGTCACAGGTGGTCCTTACTGATAAGGTTGTAAAACTCGTTAAGAAACTTTAATTAACTGAAAATATTAAATCTTCTTCAGTGATCGCATTTAAAAAAGCTAATTTCCTCATATTTCAGTTCATCGCTGCTGTAACCTAATATAAACTCGTTTTTCATCGCCAATTTTTCCTTTCTTAGTCTAATGTTGTTATAGGATCTGTTTCTGAGTGCCGTTTTTAGCTATTCCATAGTATTACCTGTCAGATCAATACTGTGCATCCCTATCCTTTTTTGTAAATAAGCGTTGATTGTAGCCATGGACATCAATTAAGGTTACTTGTTCTATCACAATTGTTCGAGTCAGCCTTTGTCAATTGATCTTGCAGTTTCGTTCTCTCCTCGTGTTGATTTGGTGTTTATTCCATCCGTTTTTTCTTCCTAAGCTTTCTTTGTCTGTGACCTCTAATATTGACGATCTGCTTTTTGGGGATGTAGGGTAAAATCAATATGATGTCTGGATAATTTTAGAGTTTGTCGAATTTTGACTGGTTTATATTTTAAATTATACTATAAAAACATTAATTAAGAAAGTTATCTATTCAATGTTATATATAATTTCTTCGGCGTCTCACAGGGGGTTATGTGATGGTTATGGCAATTTCCATCTTATATGGATTATTCTCGGCAATCGCTAGATACCTTACGATAATTTCAACATTCGTTGATTGGAAATGAATTTTGATAGATGTTAATCTATGCAAATTATATTGTGAAAGCTATAAAGTTTATTTTTAAGGCATATGAGTAAACTGTTACTATTATACTACATCTATATAACTGTAAAACTAAAATGTCTGTGTTTTCTGCAGGCTTTTATCTATATTTTTGCTTTCGAAAAAAGATTTTTTTGTCATTTTTATGTTTTTGCCTATAACAACATTGAACAAATTTTTTTCATGGCTAAGGTATATTTATTGTTTGATGATTATTGATGATTAATGCGGCCTAGTCCGAAGTAATGTGACAAACAGTTCCAGGCTAGGTTCTCAGTGTGAGGTGTTTAGTCGGTAGTCCGGTAGCGGGGGAGTCCGACACTCAGGGTGTAAATAGCCTTCACCTCCCAAATATACCTCCAGGTATATTTATTGTAGATGCGTGTGTACTTTCAAATCACGACCTTTTCCTAATTCAAATCCTTTTTCTAAATATTTTTTATGCTAATTCATAGGCATTTCTTAAGTATTTATAAAGTTGTTCGTAGGTTGGTTGCAACTCATTTAAAGGAGGCTAAAACATCATTATTTGGGGTTAGGGTTTTAATTTGTGAAACAAACAATTTTTTCCTCAAACAGCTTTTGTTAACTTCATAAATGTTAAACTTTTCATATAAAATCTAACTCTGTTGTTGATACTTCTGAATGGGTTTCGTTTAATTGGAAATGTCTTTCGTAGCTGCTGTTTCTATTTTTCGGAGTTCAATTCTAGGGTTAAGCTTCGATATTTATATTAAAGTAGGTTGAATTTGATTTATAGATATCTTTCATTGCTCGCGTATAATAATTTTCCTTACTATAGGTAATGGGAGTGGGTGCATGTGAATATGTTGAACAGGAGGAAGCACTACACGCCACGAGGAAAGCAATCTTTTAATTTTTATTTTAAGTTTTCTTCTTGATGTAATCCAATTTTTATATAAATATAAAGGATATATGGATTTGTAGATAAAAGATATGTAGATGTCATATTCATATTGTGATTCCTCTTTATTATCGTTTTGTGTTGCAATTTATTCACTTGAAAACTTTCGGTTGGTGTTAGTACAGAAGTTTTCTTTAAAAAGGATTTTTTTCCAGGCGTTCGCATAACTGAATCCGATGAAATTAAATATGATAAATAATCAAACGGAAAATGGAAAAATTTAAGCAGGTAAAATATAGCTTGGAAGACACGATTCATCCCAATCAAGGTAGAATTTTGATAGTGTCAAACTTATTCTTTGTCTGATGCGATACGACGGGTTTTATATATGAATTACTGAAATCTTCCGTAGCTAATATTGACAATGTCTAGAAACACCAATTCATTAGTTGCCAGCGAGATTTTGCAGAAAAGTTGCACAGACGGATAATGTAACCAACAAGATGATTTATCATGCCAATGACTACACTAGAACATCAATTTTTGAGCTGGCTAAACATTTTTTGAAAGCCAATTTTATCGGAGCTTCATAATAAAAGAATTTAATATGATTTATGAATTTCTAGTAGCTTTCTTCTAGTCATACTCAGTTTTTGCATACAATTACGATTTAGTTTGGCGTTTTTTTATAATTTTGAATATATTTCATCGTTTTCGAAATTCACAATTGAAATTTTACTTACAGCCATTAATATTTGTAAGAAAAAAGTGGATAGTGTTAATGGTTCCTAAACAATTGAGATTGAGTAATGACGTGATTTCAACAGGACGTCAAGTGAATCGGTTTCATATTGAATTGACAAAACATCTGAAAATGAGAATCAGAGCATCAACGTTTACTTTTTCTGTTAAGCTATGAAACAATTTTTCGGACTGAAATTCTTTGTTAAATTATCCCCATATTGTTGCGATTTGAAGATATTTTGATTTTTCTTGTAGGGAAGTTTGAAGAAAGTCAGTAGGTATTGAAGACAGGTAGCGAAGGCCCAAGATGTGCTGAAGTTCTAAGAACGACGAAGATTCTGAAGGAAGTAGAAGGCTGTTAATAGTAACACTATTATATGGAGCAAATGAAAAATATGATTTTGTCCGTCCAAGTTATATTTTATTTCATTGCAGCGTCTTTGCGCCACCCTGATGAATGTTTTTGAATTGTTCAATGGTATAGTCGTAATTAAGTTGGCAATTATTTGGTTCAGTAAGAGAAGGAATTCGCGAAATGATTCATAGGAAATATATTTCACTATAGACTTGGTTATTATCAAAAGTAGTAGACACGAAGTTAGATGCATTTTAGTTCGAAAAGGGAATCAATCTAGAAAGAAATAATGGAAATCACAAAAAAATGTTCTTCATTTAACTTCCAACTTATAAGAGCACAATTACACAATTTATTACAATAAACAAACATGAACATACGAAGACATGATGGGTCTATTTCCTTCGTAAATCTTGTACGCAGATCACGACGGCTGGCAAAAATACTTATTTAATTTGACAAAATTTCTAATTTCAAGATAAAGTCTAGGTTGTAATGACGTTGGAAAATCTTTGGATTCCTTGGAAATATATTGCCTTTTTCGTATTTCATCGAAATTGCCGGTTTTGTTTGTCTGACGTATATTTTTTGGCAGTCATCGGTTGGTTTTCACATTTGTATTTCCTTTCCTTTGATATGTTTTATTACTGCAAAAATGTATGTACAAGAAAATTTTAAGAATTGGCGTGTATTTTCTTCTTCCAATTGGAGGCGCAATTTTAAACACAAAATACCCTCAGTGCGCAAAATAGATATGCAGAAGTGTAAATCCATGTACCCGCTTTAATCATTTTACTTCTGGATATACTATAATTTAGCTATAAGACTCCTCGCAGTGAGCGTTACTTCAGCACTTCACGATCCATTGCAATCAAAATATTCTCCATCTTTAATAATTTACATTACGGACCATACATATAAACCAAAAAGAACATAATTTTTGCAGGATAATTCAATGCGGGGAAGTTAGCCCTCTGGGTGGTATCCATTCGATTTCATCATCATTACAATCAAAAAGGCGACACATTTTCGTTCGATTGGAACTCTGTGAGTTTAGGTAAAAATATAATAACTCTGGGTAGCTTGGGTCCGCCGGGCCTTGCTTCAGCTCGTTCAGCTTGCATCTTCAGCTCGTTCGAGCTGAAGATGGCTGTATGCAGCCGAAACGCGTCCTCGAGACCCACAAAGCAAGGCCCGGTGGACCCAAGCTACCCAGAGTTAATTTTGGCCTGCGGCAACACCAAAACGAACTTAAAAATATAATAACTTGAAAGTAGAAAATTATCTACAGCTAGAAATAATTGAAACGCATTTTCCCGAATGAGCAATTACTCTAAAATTCGGAACTTTGACTTACTACTATAGGCCAACCCATTCGTTAAGCAAGAAGCGTAAAACAGCGGGAATTCATTCGGCTCATTCATAATTTATGTAGCCCAACCCAATGATTAGGTTTAGGTCATGTGGGACTCATTTACAGAATTCATGAAATTCATATATCACGAACGCTAACGCAAAATTTATGAGTTGTTCCCAGCTCAAAATTAATTCAACTTCTTGTTTCATGATGGTCACCTAATGTTCAAATACTTGTACCCTATATATTGCTGACTTACTTCGATTGCCGAGAAATTTTAGAGACGTCTGAGACGCATGTGATTCATGTCACTTTTGTTTCTTACGATTATCCCCTTAAATTTGCAACCATCTTTCTATTATTCATTGGAATATGATTGAAATTGAAAGAATAAACACAGTGGGGTTGTATTAATTACACACAAACAACTGCCTACAAGGTTACTCGTTAATGCGAGCACTATACACTATACACTATACAGCTGGGTGCTGAAGCAGTTATAACTCACATTTGATCATCGAATGAATTGGACGAACCCTATATGAAACTATTGCATAATCTTTTCAAATAAAACCGAGTAGATAACTATAATGAAGTTCTGAGATAAAAATTATAGGACGAGGCATGTACCCTTCACCGGTGTCGTTTTCTGACAAATATTATTGCTGAAAATTCTGTCCAACCCTTGCACATCATGACCATTATCCTTATTTGTTCAATTCCATGGTACTTTAGATTGTGTGAACAAAACGAACAAATTGTGAGCACCTTAAAAGGAAATCTACTAGGCACCTTGCAGTACAGTGAAATTGCTCGGCTAGGATAAAATAAAACAAATTCGCCAGAATCTCCGAAGGGCATTAGCATGCCCGTAGTCAGGACCGAAAGGCATAAGCAACCCAGTAGACAAGTGTTGTTTCCTAGATCGCTTACGTATAGAACGAATCTGATAAATTACTTGGAGTAAGTGCTATCGCAGTTCCCCATAGCACTTACTCCAAGTGTCTTAGACTGAGAGGAATTCTAAACAGTATAATAGACCGTATCAAGACTACAAGTATACTTTGCATTTACAATTTTCAATCACAAGCAACGATGACTGCTATCTTGAAATCATTACGCTTCTACGTACCAAGCTCCAGGAATAAATACTACTGGGTGAAGTTATATTCGGATTTGTTGGCCAGATTAGTGTGATTCGCAATATGAAATATAAATCAGGGCAAATTGAGCTCCTTTGCACCAATGGTTGCGAAATGGGCATCCTTTAAAGAACATTAAGACCTTGGTCGCAATGAAGACTGTTACGCTATCGTTAATTATCCTTCTGACAACACAAACCACCGAGTCAAATTGACTAGCATAACCTTAATCGAACCTCCGTTTCTCAAATTCGTTTATTGTTTTCGCCGATCATACTGGATTAAATATTGCTTTAAATCGAATACGCTTTGTATTGGTTTCGTTTTCGATCACGGCAAAGTGTAATGAAATGAACGCATTACTCTGTTTGAGCACTGATGACAACTTGGTTGCAATTGATTTTCCATGTTCTCCTCTACTTTACCCTTTCTTCGAATAAACTTACACGGGACTACAGTATTTCACCTAGAGCCCGAAAAACTGTTTATATACACTTGTCACTGGGAGTAAGTTTCAAATCTAGACTTCACCTCAGCTTACGCTCCTGAACACAACCGAAAGTACACAACATATGTCGTTGACAACTGTCTTTCCCTTCTTAGAGATTGAACAAGTGGGAGATGTTGACAGCACAAAAATTTCGCCGACCGTTAGAGGCGAAATGCACCGATGGCAAGCTGCATTGCAATGCATAACGAATATTTAATAAAGTATGCTACCGATTTCAAAAGTCTGTCGATTTAAGACTAATTATAAAAAATGTATTGTGAAAAGTCATCAGCAATTCGAAGAGAAATTTCTAGATAATTTACTACAAATGAATTCAAAAGGATTTTTTTTCTCGAGTCTATATTATTTTCTCTAATCGGATGTAGCCAAAAACCTAATAGATACAGGGATACCATACAAAAATCTAAATCAGAATACCTCAAATTCTCCGGAACTCCGTCTCTGTTCTCAACACCGAATCTCAGGCGACTTATGTAGTTCTCAAAGAAATTCCCTTAAACAAAAGCATTACGCTATCAGTAGATAGCGTAATGCTTCTATCTCTGCACTACTCTATATAATTCCTGCACATGAACCACAAACGAGAGTTATATTGGCATATGGAAAAAGATAGAATAGCATCTGAAAATCTTGGGCACATTCAGAAGGGCACTTGGCCACAATGGCAGAAAAATGTTCGAAGAAATAGTTGCACTAACCATAAACAGCGCCTTCACAGTCAAACTGAACTCGATGAGTTTCTGAACGAAATCCTGGAGGAAAAGAATAGTAACTGGGTAGAGATACAACAAGTATCACCAACAACTTCAACAGCCCACCTCCTGGAGATATGAACAACCCCTCAGGAGCGCTATCAAACCATAGTTGCTCAATAGTAACCTTTAATTCGTATTTTCCTTTCAATTTATTTTCAAAACCAAGAGTACCACATCTGACAAGTGTAATTTCTGGGACAAGTATAATTTCATTCTTTTGCGTAGTCGCTTTCATTTTGGAATTATGAAGGCTTGAATTTTATACTCTCATTTCTTTCTCCTTAAGTTAAGTCCTTATCACGTTATAAGAACGCCAATGTATACCCTGTGCCTAGTCTGCCAGAGCAAATCGTTCGGTGCCGCCCCCAATGAAAAAGTAATTACTATATTTATAATAAATAAATTAATTCCGCATTCATTTCTTAATAAATGTAAACTAATTTGAATTCGTTTTCGAATTGAATTTTAAGCAAATAACGGACAAAATAAGGATCTGCTCAATAGTAGAATCTTATTATATAACAAAAAGGATAGTCACACATATACAATAAAAGTTAAGCTTAAATAATAAATGTAATAAAGGAACACCAGTTAATATTTGATTATATACATATTTTGATTATATATACGTTATATATTGTATCTGACTTGACTTTGAGACAATTTTACTCTGTCTCTAAACTTTGCGGCACTTCCAAAGTAATTTCAGTGTGTACCAGTACATTTCGTTACGATAACACTTCTGTTATTGTTGGAATTTCATTCTTTTGGGACATGAAAGTGGACACTTCTGCATTACTAAACAAGCGAAATCCATTTTATATTATTTATTTATTAACAGTTATTTAACGGTCAAATTGAATATGAATTGCGAGAAATAAGCATTTTCTACTCATTTTAAAGTTTTAATGTCATAACCGCAAAAAAGTGACTGAAACTCCCAAAGAGATATGAGAAGGTTATGATTTTAAGTATTACATCGCTCTTGTCAGAACCGGTTTACAAAATTTCAGTTTCGACCAAAATGAACCAAATGAACGACCAGTTATGACCAAATGAAAGCTTTATTAATTACGAATTAATTACACCTAATTGTACTGCACACAAATGAAAGCCATGTAAAATATCCTATGCTAGTTATAAATCTGAGCAATGAAATAAAATGTTTCCTTCAACGGCAAGTCGCTGAAGAGGACCGAAAGATCACGGTCGAAAATGCATTTCGAGAAAAGAAATCACAAAATTAGAAGGAAGCCTTTTATTCTTTCGCTCAGATTGAGTATTAGGTGAAATGAAAGCTATTACAAATATATATAAGAAGTTCAATATGTGGCTTCCATATAAATTGGAGGAAATTCACCGAATCAATATTTGCGCTACTCATACATAATTCAGACAACACCTTCTTGCAGGCTTGATAATCTAGCCTAAACTAATAAACAGCTGAATAGCACCAGACAAAGATCATCCCGGTAGTTTTGGAGGATTAGAAAGTTCTCATCAAGTTTGAATTTTCAACCCAAAAATTTAATGCTGATAACGTTTGAAATTGGAGAAAGAAGTCGAATCGAAGAAGAATTGGCAAATCGCCAACGAATCGTGCCTCACATCATCTCACACATCCTTATAGGTGGTCATAGGCTTTTGCTCTATGAGAAAAGCACACCAAATTGTTGAAGCTTGGACGGGAGGTGAAGTCTTATCTCCCATAAAGCCCGAACTATGAACCGTCGAATTATTATTAAGTATTGTGAGCATTGGTTTTCCCGGATTTTATAACTAAGGGTTATTTCGGGAATTTTCCGGTGCCGAGATCATAATCTCAAGCAATAAAGTTTATTGCACCAAGAGCTCGGGCCTGCCGACCAGATGGGAGATTCTCCTCGACAGCAAGGACGAAAGAAC
The DNA here is from genome assembly GCA_954870665.1 of Stratiomys singularior. Classification (NCBI taxonomy): domain Eukaryota; kingdom Metazoa; phylum Arthropoda; class Insecta; order Diptera; family Stratiomyidae; genus Stratiomys; species Stratiomys singularior. Next base: position 130,094,336 of record OX940878.1, on the reverse strand, counting down.
GATAGGGAATTAGTTGAGATCGCCGGACGGAACGATACACATCGCTCGCCTTCTAAAATATATTGACTTGTATTTATAATCTAAAATATATTAACGTATAAATATATATATATATATATATATATATATATATATATATATATATATATATATATATATATATATATATATATATGTATACTTGTATACAAGTATACATATATATATAGTATACATATATATATATATATATGTATACTATATATATATGTATACTTGCCGCGAATAATTTAACTTGTGACAGTATCGTCTACAGAATTTTAGAAATAGTAAGAACTTCAGTAATAACGATGACTACGAGTCGCACTTGGTTCACGTTTTTGCTACTAAGAATCAGATGCTCTATGAGTGCAGAATTATAAGGTCTCCAAAAAGATTAGAAGAGATCATCGAACAGAATAGAAGATATTTGACTGCTTGAAGTAATTTTTTTGTACAAAAAAATGTACTTTATTTCACACTTAAAAATACCAAAAAACTCTCTTGTCAACCCCATTATTCCGCACTAAGAAAATTATTTGAAAACCAATAATGCTAACCAATAGTGCCAATAAATGCATTGGAAATAATAAAATTTCTGAAGAACAAACAACCAGCTTTATTTACAGCTAAGAAATGGCAGAGAATATCAACGAAAGTCTACGAACATATATTAAACAACCAACTAGAAAATCAAAACCAGGGCAACCAAATCGCCTTAAGATCGCATTTATTCCATAAACCAAATTCAATGTCATCTTCTCATAAAAGCCTTCACATAGTTCAGGAAACATACTTTGTCTATTTCCCTCGACAAAAAAAAGGACACTGAATTCCTTTTTCTATGCTTAAATAAGTTTTTAATTATGAGATGAAGTTGAAGCAAGTATGCCCGACAGCTGCATAGGTCATAGGCTTTGTACGTCACAATTTTTTTACAGAGCCGTGCGCATTGCGGACTAACCAGAGCCAGTCAAAAGCTACATTTAGAAGCGTGTATAGCATGGAAAAGTGGGAAACCTTATCGAGAAATATGCCGGGGTATTGTTTATATTCCTATTGAATATGCCAGGAAATGGGGTTCCGTATAACATAATCACTAGAATACTTTACAGTTTTCATTTCGCATGTGGATTAAAGAGCTTCGAAGTATTGCAGACAAGAAAGTAAAAACTAAAAGGACGGAGTCAGCAGTTTCCTCTTGAATTAAATTAAAATTAGAGTCCAAATAAGATTCCAGAGTTATCCAGAGGGATGAACAGTATTTATTGAACATATCGTGAACAAACATGTTTCAGCTTTGTTTCACAAAGATATTGTCAAAAAAAACTACAAGATATTGTTAAATTGGCTGTACCGCTCTTGTATCCATGAGCTCTTGTTAACTATGATTTTGGCCAGTAATCATTAAATCAAAAACCACGTCAAAAACGTCAAATGAACTAAACTAAAGAACTAAAGTCTGAGGTAAGAAATGTGACTTATTTGTTAACGATTTCAATTAAACTTTTTAAGGAGAATGCAAACAAAAGTCTCGATTTTTATCAATGTTGGGAGTTTATATCATCCAAAGCAGCGTCTTAGAATGGTGGTCTTGAGAATAATTTCTTAGGAAAGGCTTAAGGGATAAGGGCGAAAACGAATGACAGTTATGACAGAGATTCTGTGCGATCAGGCTGTTTTTTTGCGTTTAAGTGTTGTGGAAATTAATAAAACATTACTGATTTCTTTGAAACTCCATGTTATATATATTCCAACATACAAAATTAACAAAATCCAAATATCTTTTTCAATAAATAAATTCGTAACGCATAACTTTAATTATTACAGTTCTTTGCCATTAGCAATGGAATCATCGTACATTATGTAATTATCACCATTTTTTAGATCCGCAGGTGGTAATTGTTCAATAACTTCAAATTGTATATCGTATTGTTGATCCAATCCGATGTAACCGTCTGAGACGAGATACAGTGTATATATAACACGACCAGTTTGAGGTGGAGCCATAAAACATATTTGATGAGAACTTCTGTTGCTACGATATCCAATTCGTTTCAACGCTAATAATTCACCATTCGATATTGAGCCCAATGTCAGGAACCATCCTTCATCTTTGCCCTTTGGAAATTTCGGACAATGGATTTTGTCATTTCTTTTCATACCCAAGCGATGTAAGATTACGTTAACGGTGTATTCCTGAAATCATAATCAATAAATTTTCGGTTTAAACTTGAACGAAGAATGTGAAAGAAAGAGTGCTGTTTCAGGTTTGAATTTTAAAATTAATTGATTCAAATGTATATAAATGCCTTGAACTCCATACCTGCTGCGCATGAATTTCTATCCAATTGTCCCGAGCTAAAGGTTGAGGAACTGGCCGAATAATATCATCTTGGTTTTTATATGGCCCGCATATTGAAATTTGTAGATTGATTGATGGCATATCACAAAGGACCTATTTGATATTATTTTAGTCATTTTCTGTTTCAATTATCGTTTCTAAATTACCTGGTATATTTGTTCGATTTCCGGTTCATTGAATTCCTCGCGTAATGGTCCAGCCAAGACTTCATAATTTCTCAAACATACCTCTTTGAGACCGGGTAGTGTGAGCACAGGGTAGTTATGTTGAATTTTGTTGAACACAGTGTAGTTATATGGCTCAACGTGTGGTAGTGTTAGCACCACCGGGTCATCATACCATCGTGCTTGTATTATACTCTGCATAATTTGTTGTATTCGCAAAGTCGTTGCCAGCCATCCTTTTTCTGCAACAACGTCTATCATCGCCTGAAAATCAGAGATCGAATGAAAATCATAGGATCTTTGTTGAGATTTAAAATAAAGAAGATCTAATATGTGCATGCGACAAATCAAAATAATCAAAATTATAAATACCCAATATATAAATATAAATTATAAAAACAATAAAATAAATATTACTAATAAATGCACTTTAATGTCCATTTATCGCATTTAACAGGGAATTTAATTTAAGTAAATTTAAGTTCACGCAGAGATATTTTTGAAGTCGGTCGTTTAGTGCATAAATTTGATCTAAATAATGACCATGCAAATGTGAATTCTCTTGCATGATAATGCGATTTGACGCCTCTCAATTTTTACTTGCAAAGTATATCCTGTAATATAGTAAATAAATACATTATTGAGATGGGGCGAAAAGCATAACATTATCGCAGAGATAAATGCGGTTTTTGCAGTTATGTAAAAAAAAGTCATCAAAACTTTGAACTTTCACTCTTCTCACTTTCGACCTGGGCCGAACAAAACAAATTTAAAGATTTTAATTGAAAACAAAATAAATTAAATAATTAAATTTAAAAATAAATATAAAATAATTAAATTTAATTTTTCTGCTTGATCAGCAAGAAGTAAGATATTTTTAGAGCTTCTCCGTTTGGGATGCTTCTCATTCAACATGACATTTTTGAACTTGATACCGAAGTAATATCAAAGAGGATTGTTTTTTGGAGGAGGTTAGAAAAAAGGAATGTTTATTGATCACCACAAATATGATCGAGACCATTTTTAAATTTAGGCCTCATTTCAGTTAAAATTTAACCGAAACCGACAAAGTAATTGTGTAGTTTGGATGCATTACTACATTTCGAAACCAAATTTTAATACTGAATTTTGAACACATATATTCATGTACCTACCTGTAGGACTCGGATAGACTGATCCAAAACAGATTTGGTATCTGTTAAGAAATCAGAATTAGGTAGCGGCAAATGTGAAAAGTGTGCTTGCATGAGCAAAAATGTTTTTGTATGTGGGGAATCATACGTTAGAGGATCCACTTTAAATCGACACAGTTTGGCTAAATCTCTGAAATTCATAAGGAAAATCGTTTTAAACTATAATTCAGATCACCATTCTGCGATCTACATACCCATTATACACATCTTCGTTATGCCTAACTGGCTGTTGATTAAATTCATAAGCATCACACATTACTCGTAAAAGTTCTTCATTTTTCATATCGTACTGCAACGAGTCCGCAAAATGCCTCATCGTTTGATGCGACAAATAATAATACGACGATATACGACCCATTGACGTCGGATAAACATATCTGTCTTCAGTATATACACAACCAGCAACTTCTAGTACGTTTAGAACATTTTCTACTAACGTTGAAAGATATTCATTCACATTTTCCGGCGAAACATTTTCCAAGTGATAATAGCTTGGATTCCGCAACAAACGCCTGAAGAAATATGTCCACGTGAAATAATCTAGAATGCTTTGCTTAGTCTGGACCGTTCCAGCTACAATTTCAGCATTAACGTGATCCGGGAGAACTTCAAGTAAACTCGATTCTACTGGGAATGGATCATATAAAAATTTCTTATAGAAGTTCTTTTTGACGTCGTGTACGAGAACAACTGCAACTCCTTCGGTGCCGAATTGCGGTCGCCCAGCACGGCCCATCATTTGAAGAACATCTGTTATAGGCATATCAACATACTTTTTTTGTTTGCCATCGTAATATTCAGTTCCTTTGATTATAACTAAATGAGCTGGCAGATTTACACCCCAAGCCAAAGTTGCTGTGGCCACGAGTACTTGTATCTTGCGATGTAGGAATAATTCTTCACAAGTCCTTCGATCCCGCTCAGTCAAACCCGCATGATGCAATCCTATCCCGAACGCTAACGTTAACTTCAAATTCGTATCTTTTATGTTTGACAAAATTTGATCCATTTCTTCTTCGGGAATATGTAGGAACTGTTTTGGATTATCTTCAGCCGCAAGGAACGCAATAAGATCGAGTGCAGTTAAACGAGTTTGGCGTCGAGATGCAACAAAAATTAGGGCAGGAGTGCACGGCGAATACTGACGAATAGCCTGAAAAGCCGGACGGTTCATTGTTGCCATCCGAGGACAATAATGCTTTCCTGGGAAGCCGCTTATGTGAACACTCAACGGAACTGGTCGCACTGAAGGCTTGAAATTATATAAGCCCATTTCTTTTATATCAAGCCAGTTTGCCAAATCGCGAGCGTTAGCCAACGCCGTTGACAATCCAATGATTCTCAGCGTTCGTTGGGTATGTGAAGCAATGAAATTTGTACGAGAGACGATTACTTCTAGAACTGGTCCACGATCCTCTCCCAGCAAATGAATTTCATCGATAACAATCAGGGCAACATCACGTACGTAATCTCTTGTCTGCCATGATCTACTGATACCATCCCATTTTTCAGGAGTTGTAACGATTACTTGACTTTCACGAATCGCACGAGCATCAGGAGTAACATCTCCTGTTAGCTCTACTACTTTTTTACCTAGTTTATGTTCAAGCCGAATTTTCCAGTCTTCTATTCTCTCCCGAACAAGCGCCTTCAAGGGAGCAATGTAGACTACTTTTCCTTTCGGATATTTTTCGAATACACGAAAGATTGCAATTTCGGCAGCAATTGTCTTTCCAGAACCTGTTGGTGCTCCTAACAGAACATTGTTGTCCGAATGGTACAAACAATGGAAGATCTGTGTTTGAATTGGATTGAAATGCGTGAACGGGTAAAGAGATTCATATAGCTTATTGTTCAAAACACTAACGGGGAGTGGTTCAATAGGTAACAATTCTGTGTGTGGTGGATGAATTTCTGGCAATATTAAATGTTTGAAGCTCAGTGGTATCCAAGTAGAACTACCAAGCCACGTGTCGCTCGTAGCCCTGACATAATATTGTGGGGGCAATGGATCTTTCAGAGGAATTGTCATCACCAACTCACACGGTTCTTTACTATACGCTTGCTTTTTCGTCAACTGGAAAAACTCTGAATGGTAAATGAAGCTACTTTCAGGATCTTCAATCCACAGCCAAAATGATTCGGCGTACTTGCCGTGAACGCGATCATTCCATTTGAAATTCGCAGTTATAAAAACTCGTATTCGCAAAACTGTTCGTGTAATGGGTTGAAGTGTTGCTTCGATCTCTAGTAATGGAAATTCCTCGGCACATTTGGCGACTATAGTTCCATATCTTTGATTCCTCAACCAGTTGCCAATTTCTTTGGGATCCATCTCTCGGAGTGTATAAATACTTGAGCCTCGATTCTCAATTTTTTCGATAATGTCGTGCCCTAGACAGGTAAATTGTCGAAGAGGAGTTTGGAAGTCCCATATTTGTTTTTCAAACATTTTACTCATAGTTAGGATGCGCCCAGCAAGAATCGGGTTATTTTGCCTGAGCACAATAGTGAACAAGGCTCGAGCTATTCGCACAGCATTTTGTGTGATATATGACATGTCGGAAACTAGCGAAAAGGATTTGACATAACCCCGAGAAAGGTATGTTTGCATAAGGATATTCACTTTTCCATGAATATTTTCGCTACCGCCTTGCGCCACTACTTCACAATAATTTCTTTGCAGTTCGTCCAATTCATCCAACTCATCATCCCTCACTTTGAGTTGTTGGAACTCGTGTGCTTGTGACATCATGGCGAGAATCTCACCTTCGTTCATAAACGGTTTCATCATTTCATTAAATATTTCTACAGTATCGTATTTTATGTAGAAATGAGACGCTGTCCGTCCTAAATCTGTTATATTTAAATCACCGGTTCGCGCGTTGTATCGAATCATCCGGGCTTTATCAAGACCCATAGCTGCCGAAATTATAAGCTCCTTCCGCTTGGCTTCCAAAGAAGGATCGTGTTCAACATCACCGTAATTTAATCCATACACCTGTGGATTTATACGCATTCTTACAAATAAGTAAGTATAACTCAGCCATTCGATGGCTTCATCGATGTTACATATTGTACCCAAAGTAATTTCGGCATTTAGATTATCAGCAAGACATTGAATGAAGTTCGATTCAATTGGAAATTGATTGGTCAACAATGACAAATAGTGATTTAATTTATCGTGGTTGGTAATGATTGTTCCAACGCCGCTTTTATCGAACTGTGGCCGCCCAGCTCGACCAAATATTTGCAATACATCGAGAATACCTAAATCAATAAATTTACCATGTTTCGAATCGTAAATTTCTGTTCCTTTTATTACAACAGCATGAGCAGGTAAATTAACACCCCATGCTAGAGTGGCTGTACAGCATAAAACTTTTATGTGGCCTTCGGCAAAGTATTTCTCAACCATCGATCGATCCGACCTTAACATTCCGGCGTGGTGCATCGCAATACCAAATTGAAATAATTCGGCGAGCTGTTTGTTTCTACTTTTCGAGATGGCCTTTTCAGCCATTCCGTAGCTTGTTGTTTCATCTGCTTTGAATAACGATATTTGGCCCTTCTGTTGCGCAAGTTCCCTCAAAACAGTTGCGGTGCGAACTGTAGCATTGCGAGCATGAACAAAAACCATTATTTGATGCCCCTGCTTAAGCATTTCCACACACTTGTCGTAGCAAATCTGATCCATATTGTTTTGCGCTTGAAGTGGGTTAATTGCTTTTACTCCTATGAAGTTTGTGCTCAGGGGAACTGGTCGAAATCTTGAGTCGAAAAAGAACAGTCCTCGCATTGGATTGACTCGAAGGAATCGGGCTACGTCTATGTAATTAGGAAGTGTTGCAGACAGACCAACAATACGAATCATACTTTGCGAAGATTCCACAAGCCGCAAAGTTCTCGCAACTAGCGCTTCAACAACCGGTCCACGTTCTCCATGAAGTAGATGAACTTCATCGATGATAAGAAGTTTGACTAAGCTGATTAACGCAACATCGCCACTTCCCTTCCTAGTCACAACGTCCCATTTCTCTGGCGTCGTTACTAAAATTTGAGTTTGTTGCATTTCACTTTTCGTTAATTGCATGTCGCCGGTCAATTCACGTACAACTATATCTAGTGGCTTGAGTCGCTTTGAGAAGTTTTCTACCATTTCTGCGGCTAAGGCTTTCATTGGGGCAACATAAACTATTTTGAATTGATCTCTATGTATAACACCACCATCAGCATGAGATCGAATTGTGTTTGTGATTGTCATCATGGCGACATTAGTTTTACCAGCCCCTGTTGGCGCGCACACTAACAGATTTTCGTTGCTATGATAAGCTGCGGGATAAACAACCGACTGTATTCTGTTCAATTCCTTTGTACCTTGGAAAATAATCTGTCCAATATCATCTAACGCACTAATCTGAACGCGATTGTTTCCAATGGACAGAGGAGGGGGTTCGTTCGCTGGGATTTTCACTTCTTCGTAAATGTTATTATCAACCCTTTCAACATTTTCGGGAAGGATGAGCTTTGATCCTGCAATAAATCCTACATGTGTTTTGGCTTCATTTTGTGAATCGAAAACAAATGGATATCGAACGCGGGGTTGTTCTGCAACCGCAAGTACTTTTAAGGACTGATCTTTGAAAAGTGGCTGTCGTTGGGCTGTCTCTAGCAAATTCTTTTGCTGCTGCCAGCGTAACTTCATTGGGTTAACGATCTCCTCATCCGATTCTTCTTGATCTTTAAGAACAGTATTGATCATTCGTTGCATTTTTTTCTCGTCCTTACGAACTTGTTTTATAAGAAATTTTTCTTGCTCAGATTGAACAACTACAGTACTAGCAATTCTTGCGCCTTGTTGTTGCGACTTTATTTCCTTACTTTTACTATCCAGACGCTTACTTTTCAATAGGCTTTTCTTTTCACTAGCCTCAAATTTTTCAACAACTTCCTTACGATTTTGAAGAAATTGTTGAATTACTTCAAATTTATCAAAACCTAATAATTCAAAAAGATCGTTTTGCAACTCGTCGTTGGTTTTTTTTGATTTTAGAAATTCTATTAGGCCGTTTACTAAATCCGAATTCACTCGTTTTTCGAGCCATGCTCGTGAATAAATATTTTCTTGTTTACCTTTAGAGGACGATGATTGCTTTTGTGCATCGTATTTCATTGAAAATGTCACAGCCGTTTTAGCACGCCCCGCTAAATCGGGCGATAAATCTTGTAAACGACTAATATCTAGCGGTTCCATATCGGGCATATTACACGTGATTTGATCACCCCAACATTTCGATTTTTGTTCTTCTTGTTTTTCTGTAATTGATTGCAGGAAATTACGACATTCTTCATTCAATAGTGGACTTATTTCACAAACTACTGAACACATTTTATTGGCTGTTTGCGATATGACTGAACCAAACATGGTTTTCATTTGGGTCATATGTTTCATCATAACAACACGTACATCGAGGAACAATCGTAAAATGTAAATTGCAGCTTCATCGATAATGTTAGCGTTCTCCTCGGACCCAATCATATCACGAGTCAGTGTCCAAAGTGTTTGTAAATGTTTTGTTAATATATCGGCAGTCTCTTTTTCGCTGTTGTTTATAATAAATGTTTTTAATTCTTTCCATGACACTCCTCTGAAATAAATTAAAATTAAGATAAGCAAGTAAAAAACATTTGTAATTTTTATTGGATAACGACTGTCGTTAAAAGAAACAAGCCGTTAAGCTTTGTGTATTTAAAAAATGAAGAAAGTATTGAATTACTGTTTATTAAATACTGATTGATAATTATGATAATTACTGATATTACTGTTTGAAAACTATGTCGAAGAAAACCTGAAATCGACAGAAAATAAGGACAAAAACCATAGCAGTACCGAATTACAGCATCATGGCGTGATTTCCGGGACTAGTGTTTTGTAAAAATCTACACATTCGAAGCCATGATGATAGTTATAGGATATCAGAAAATTTCTGGTTTATGGCATGTAGGTCAAGTACTTTTACAAGCCTAGAACATGTTTACGTTAAAAATAGGTAGCAACTTGTCCTCAAATATAGTCCTTCAGGCTAAGCGATATCACGTCATTGTCTTTTATAGTTTCTGTAGTTATCCCTGTCCAATTCTTCTTTTTATCTGTCTTTTTATTGTTTTCTCTGAAAAGTGATGACTAGTATTGAGATGATTAAGTTGGAAGTGACCAATAAATTTTATTGAAATTAACAATTTTCTACAGATACAGGATGTCCGGCGGCGGGATAAGAATCTAAAATTCTGTAGTTATGTTTACAATTAGCCATGATTGCACAGTAGAAAGATCAGCAACTAGCGTTCATGTGCGCGTAACATTACTATCATGCGATTACGCCTACGATGGACGCCTTACATCTTACTCGCAATTTTTACCTTAGGAGTTAAATAAAACCGATATAAGCAAACTGATGTATTGATTTAAATGCCGTCAGCATTTATCTACGGGAGTGGTTTTAACTTTTCGGGGGATTTTGGGACAAATGTAATTGGTCTAATTTTTCCACATAATTATGTTAATAAGTTCATGGAAATCTAAATACATATTGCTGGGAATTCTTCATAATTAATAATTTGTTATGCAATTAACATATGCTTCACTGTAGTTACTGTTCGCTTCGAAAAAGGACAGATTATGATGCACATACGAAGCGCTAGAAAGGATTATCGTCCAAGCCACGAACAAAATTGGAGAGACTATATCGAATAATGAACCCTTTGAAGTCACACGGGGTCCAGTATACTGGAGACGAACTTTGAAATTATTTTAAATTTAAAAGGACTTTAAGGGATAAGATTTAGTGTGCCACCTATTGTTTTTTGAAGTCCTTATAGCAGGTTTTAAAACATTACAAACATCTCCATAGCGTCTGTTCACCTGCAGAGTTCAGTCTAGTTTGTGTCCAGTCTCGTAGTTCACTAGGCCCCGTTTGATCTAAGTGTAGCAACAAATAAAATTTTTATTTCATCGTCTATTTGTATTTGCTCAGTAGGTTTGATATTTTTTTCTTAGAAAAACTTTGCATATGTTTTTAATGGAAATGTTTTGCTATTAGTTTGTGTAGCATAGATAAAATAAGATAATAAACTTGGATAAACTTTCTTTTTATCTCGTGAAGCCTTTCTTAGAACGTCGGTACAACAATCACGCGGTTTGTAAGAGAGATCGAACGTGATGAGTGATGCGAATCGGTATCGCTTCAATTCTTGGCGAAACAGAAACAGCTTGCAAAGAAGGCCCTGAAAGAAGAATTGAGCTGTCAAGTAAGAAATGCTGCGAACGCGCAAAACATCGATGAACAAGAATACAATGTCCTTCTTGCGAACGGCCCATGTCCGACGAACAGCGAGTGTACATGTGCATCAATTGTGATGGATGGGATTGATTTACTAAATATTTCCTGAAAATGCTTGTAATTCCTTATTGTAATTGGTGTAATAAATGATTTTCCTAATAAAAAACTGCTTTTACTTAAACTACGACACATTGAAGTTTTTTTTTTTTCAAAAACTTCAATGTGTCAATGTACCATTTCCAGTTTACGAGTTTAATTTTTTAAGGAAATTCGTAACTTCAAACTTTGAAATAAATGTACTTTTTTCAAAATTTATTAAATATATAATTTTTCACTTAAACAATATTGTTTTCCGACTAAAATCCCGTTAGATGTTTATCCAAACCTTTAAAATTGAAATTTCTATGATGTTTTTTTGTAAAAAATTTCAATTTATAATCGAAATAATAAAAAAAAAAGAAGAAAAGTTAAATTAAGGTTTCGTGCAAGATTAAAGTTAATGCATAACATAGAACACAAATGTGAACGGTTTTGCTGGGTGCAGTCCGCTGGACTCCACGTGACCGTTATGTTCCAACGTGTGACCGCAATAGCTTAATAGATGGGAACGTATGTCTAGTGGGTGGTATTGGCTATATGTCCGCGAATCTTAACTAGCGTTTTTCGATATGAGCGCGCTAAGCTCATGTTTGTAATCATTTTGTTAATCTGGATCCTTCTGTAATCCGGATCAAGCAGAGTTTCGCGAATCCGGCTTGCATGTTACATAGTGCAATGGTCAATAATACAGTGGAATTATGCTATATTCACTTACACATCTGATTTGATATTTTTTTATACATTTTATGCCTCCACTTTCTATCTACTTCTATGTACGCTTAATTTCATATTGTCCACAATATTGAACTATGGACAACACATTTTCACTATATATTCGTCGTTAAACCGGGAATTCCCATATTATATGATGTGCTCATACTCCTTACATTGGCTATTTTTGGGTGCGCTTTATTTCACTTTTGACAAATGGGGAACCTCCGAATAAGAATGGAAGGCAATGAAAGGAAGGTTGTTAGTCAGTTTTTCGTTGAAATGGCATCAAAAAGTTCTCATTAAACATTAACTATTGCGGAAAAAGAAAAAATTGTAATGCAACTTAACAATGGTGCTAGTGGAAAGGTATTAGCAGAAAAATATGGCGTCGGTACATCTACAATTTCGGATATAAAGAAAAATAAAACGGTATGTTCTAATTTTTTAATGTAAATACTACCGATGTATTTGAATGCTATTTTTTTAGGTTCTTCGCAAATTAGAAATCTGGAAATGACTTCCGGATCTAATTTTGGTGTCTGCTACAGAAAGAATTGCTCCGGGGAGAAAAACCTCGTAAGAGAGAGTGACTTGTCTTGTCTGTATAAACGAAAATGGCATACATAAGCTTAAAATGATAGTCATTGGAAAAGTAAAAAATACTAGAGCATTTAAAAACTACACCGACCTTCCATTTGAATACTACTCGACGAAACATGCATGGATGACTTCGAATCTTTTAAGGCAATTTCAAGCAGAGAGCAACCTGACTGGCTAAGCAATTTTATTAGTAGACAATGTTTCATGCCACGTATCGGAAACGCAACTAGACAGTGATGATGGTAAAATTTTGACATTGTTTCTTCCACCTAATTAGACCGCGCTTATCCAACCAATGGGCCAAAACGCAATACATTTAACCGAATTTCATTAGCGAAAAAGCCTCTAGATACACGTTCTGTCTTTGGAAGAAAATGACGTCTCGAAAGTCATTAAAAATCTCACCATTAAGGATGCTGTATTCTTGCTTGCGAATTTTCGGGATAAGTTGTCGCCTGATGTAATAATAAAGTGTTGGAAAAATATTTTTTGCTATTCGGTTGATAGCAATTCGGTTAATAATGAAAATCCCATCATCAGTTCTAAAGGAGAAATGGTTGTCAGAGAAGGAAGATGCACAGGAATTAACCGAAATCGGAGTTTTGCCATAAAAAGTATATGAAAATAACCAACCATCACAATCGGAAATTTGTGAATGGCTCGTTGGAGATGGAAATAATTTATCCCTTGACAGTGACGGCAGTTCCTCAGTCGAAGAAGTTGACAAAGATGAGCCAAAAGTTAAACGTGAAGACGCCATTAAAAACTTCAGTACCTGCATACAATGGGCGGAGGAAAATGCAGTTGAATTGGAGAGTTTTGCAATGGAGGCGACGCAAGGGTGCATTCGCCAAACAAAAGTTACAGATTTTTAATAAATAAATTTTTAGTTGATGGATATTCCCATTACTTTATACTTAGTTTTAGCGTTTACGTTGAATGGATTGCTTTGTTTTTCTTGGATATATTTTTATTATATGTTAAAATAAACAAATAAACAAGCATTTGTTAATGTTTTCAATTAATAATATTAATATGCCTTTGGTGATCCGGATACCCGTATAATCCTGATTGGGCCGGTTTTAATTGATCCGGATTAGCGAGACTACACTGTAATTTTTAGCCATTAGAAATCGCTTCAAACTTTCGCCATTTTGTCATAAATCAATATTTTTAAATTCGGCGATAACATCTACATGATTACACTAATTAAGTAGATTTCAACGAACAGCTGGGTACCGTTCACAAAGATTTTTTGCGGTGCTCCAAGAATCAGACTATATCCTTGCATTCTTTAGGTATTTTTAAATAAAAAAAAAGCAAAACATATTTTTGAATGTGTATTCTTTTCGATACGTAAACTCGCGATCCTCAATTTCCCATAGTTTTCCTTAAAAAAAAAATACACAAAATGACCTTTTTATCCTAGGGCCTTTTGTCCTTCTAGGTGTATATTTCCCCTTAATTTTTCCACCTTCAAAAATAACAATCTAAATGCAAACAATATAATATTAATATTATTGAGAAGTAAACATGGAATTATTCATTCTAGATTAAGGTAACGATAGTGATTGACGGAACAATTGTACAAGTACTACCAGGAGGTAAAACAGAAATAAGTTCGAATTAGGAAAACGATTGTAGATTGAATAGAAGTGAATAACATGAACAGTAAATCCATCGGAGTTAGTAAGGTGAAAAGATGTAAACAAAAGTCGATTGGACCAGTGATCAGTATTTGAAAAATGTAGCGGATCGATTACAGATAGTAGTAAAACATATGCAGTTAATGTAATAAAGTATTTGGGTTACCCAAGATTTATTTTCAAAGGAAAGAAGGAAACTTTTTTTCTGAATTCCAAGCCTCTTCTTCGGGCAAGAATAAATTAGAAGAATAGGAATTTGGTCGTTGTGCAAATTCGAATTTTATTGATTAATTCTTTTGCTTTGCTTGCATTTATTGAAATTAGTCAGCTGTTTAAATTTCTGAGCTGAGACGTTTGTAGAAAGCAGCTTGACCCATATTATTAGAATATTGATAAATATTCGATTTTCAATCATAGCGGGGGAGGATTCATTGGGAGAGAAAGAAAACAATAAGTATATGAGATCCGCGTAGATATGTAAGCATTACATTATATAACTCTTACATAGTTTTGAGCTTCAAATAACCAAAAATGTAATTATTGTAATTCAAATTTATATTTAAAAAAGGAATCAGAACGATGATGTTTAAACAGCTACTAACATTCGCGAGTTTCTAATGTTTACTTCATTACGTAACCGTAAGCTCTTATTTTTTCCTAATAAAGAATAGATATTACCTTTTCGATTCTTTCGATCGCCACAATTGCAGATTGATCCTTTCCTCGTTGGTCATGGTTAGATTTCGACCTGTTTCCAAGTCCGTGTTGGCACGCATTGCCCGTGATAAACGTGGTAGTTGATACATTTCTAATAGCTGGGATTTTTAACTCAATCACTTACAACAATTACACTTAACAAGCTATGCGGGATATAATATAAACACGTTTTAAGCTTTGTTTTGTTGTGAAATTCCGGCGACAGCAGCAGAAAACACTCATGACAATTCACTGCTAAACAAGTGTCAGTAATTGTTCTTTTTGGATGTAACTGTACCAAAAGTAAATAAAAAAATGTGTTGATACTCCGAACTCCGAATTGAAACTTTATTATCGATTGCAGCTGTTTTTGATAGAAAACAGATGCTCATGATTATCAAATGACAATGAATTGTTAGTTTATTGCAGTGCTATTCAACTTCGATGGGAAAACATATTTGATTGGGATGGATGTCAATGCTGATATTGATGACTATTGGAATACTTCAGCGAACAAAGCATTCAGCTTTGATGACGATGATGATGTAAGTTTTACAAATTTTATGCATTCGAAATATACTCGCTTCTACTATTTATATACTTTTACCTTCCAATTACATTGTTTTTTTCCGACAATAATTACCAAATTTTCACAATTTTCAAAGCACGCCTCAATGAACACGCTACACGCAACTAGAAGGCTCAACTCTAAAAAATACTTTGGAACCCGCTGATGTAAATACCCCTGATAGTCTTAGCCATAGCAAAAGAGAGACATCCTCACAGCCTAAGAAATCTACCTGATAATGATTTAGAAAACTTTTCTCAGTAAAAAAATCCAACTAAAGACTGACTCCCAACAAACTCTCCGCCCATTTCCACGGCACATATATATAAACAACGCAGGCTTATGAAATTGTTTCGTCCAATTCGATAACTACGACAACAAATTCTCGTAGAACTTGTGCTAAACAATTTAATCGATCCCCGCAATAGTCAACTCTCTGATCGATACGATTTTTTGCATTGATGCTGCCAAAAATATCCCTACGACACAGGATGTGCTTATTTACGATCTTTGTACAAAAAAATCACAATAATGGCTCCTCCAATAAGAACGCAAAAATGTTTGCCACCTCACTGACTCTATTAGAGCAAATACATACAAAAGAAAGAGCATTCTGACATTTATTAAGTATGAACGATTTACAAAAAGAGCACCCAAAAATATATTCTTTCCCAATCAGATGTCATTTCAAAAAGTGTAGTAAGTGATTTCACCTTTCACGCGATCCCAAAAAAACGGCAAGAGGAAAACTCTCGATTTAGCAGGTGCTGCTAAGAAACACCTATTGAAAAGGGACCCAACGTCCCTTGTCATTTTGATCGAAGTGATATTCTGAAAAGGATCATTAAGTCAAGTCAACGAAATGTGTCTCACGGAATATGCTTCCAAACAACAAGAATAATTTACTACGCTTTGTCTTTGACAAGAATCTATCATTAAACAGCATGTTACCCGAAAGCAATGCAATAAAACAAATAAATATGATTCCAACAAATAAAGCATGCAACAAGATAAGACTGAAAAAAGCTAACAACCAAATCCATCTATTGCAGATGGTGCAGTAGCTATGATTGAGTTGAACATCAGATTTTCAAGATCTTTGAAAGCGTAAGAATAAAACTTTCACTATTTCAATAAGTACTGCCTCTGCAAATACATTAACCCGAATAGGACGTGCCATATGTGACAGCTGAGAGAATTCATGAAGAAAACTGAAGCGTAGAGAAAACACAACTCACTTCTCACGGAACGCACACAGACTCGTTCGAACGAAATTGGTACCCTAAAATTGGCCAAACTAACGAATATCTATTACAAAGTCGGCTATGTCGAATTAAATCGAAATAAAGAATGTCCCGAAATCCACAAAACATGAGCTTAGCGCGCTCATATCGAAAAACGCTAGTTAAGATCCGTGGACATATAGCCAATGCCACCCACTAGACATACGTTCCCATCTATTAAGCTATTGCGGTCACACGTTGGAACATAACGGTCACGCGGAGCCCAGCGGACTGCACCCAGCAAAACTGTTCTCATTTGTGTTCTATGTTATGCATAAACTTTAATCTTGCACGAAACCTTAATTTAACTTTTCTTCTTTTTTTTATTATTTCGATTATAAATTGAAATTTTTTGCAAAAAAATCATAGAAATTTCAATTTTAAAGATTTAGATAAACATCTAACGGGATTTTAGTAGGATAAGTGAAAAATTATATATTTAATAAATTTTGAAAAAAGTACATTTATTTCAAAGTTTGAAGTTACGAATTTCCATTAAACTCGTAAACTGGAAATGGTACATTGACACATTGAAGTTTTTAAAAAAAAAAAACTTCAATGTGTCGTAGTTTAAGTAAAAGCAGTTTTTTATTAGGAAAATCATTTATTATACCAATTACAATAAGGAATTACAAGCATTTTCAGGAAATATTTAGTAAATCAATCCCATCCATCACAATTGATGCACATGTACACTCGCTGTTCGTCGGACATGGGCCGTTCGCAAGAAGGACATTGTATTCTTGTTCATCGATGTTTTGCGCGTTCGCAGCATTTCTTACTTGACAGCTCAATTCTTCTTTCAGGGCCTTCTTTGCAAGCTGTTTCTGTTTCGCCAAGAATGTCGTAGTTTAAGTAAAAGCAGTTTTTCATTAGGAAAATCATTTATTATACCAATTACAATAAGGATACTGTGTGTGTTGTCCCGTGTTTAGCACTTCTAGATTAGATCCTGTTTTTTTGTAGCTTTTCCATTTTAAAAATGCTATGTTTTTTAATTTGTGAGTTGCTCCCTTAGGGAGCAACTCACTCCCGAAATAAATATTTGTTCAAAAATTAAAAAACATAGTATTTTTAAAATGGAAAAGCTACAAAAAACAGGATACAATAAGGAATTACAAGCATTTTCAGGAAATATTTAGTAAATCATTCCCAGCCATCACAATTGATGCACATGTACACTCGCTGTTCGTCGGACATGGGCCGTTCGCAAGAAGGACATTGTATTCTTGTTCATCGATGTTTTGTGCGTGGGCAAAGTTCGCAGCATTTCTTACTTGACAGCTCAATTCTTCTTTCAGGGCCTTCTTTGCAAGCTGTTTCTGTTTCGCCAAGAATTGAAGCGATACCGATTCGCATCACTCATCACGTTCGATCTCTCTTACAAACCGCGTGATTGTTGTACCGACGTTCTAAGAAAGGCTTCACGAGATAAAAACAAAGTTTATCCAAGTTTATTATCTTATTTTAGCTACACAAACCAATAGCAAAACATTTCCATTAGAAACATATGCAAATTTTTTTTAAGAAAAAAATATCAAACCTACTGAGCAAATACAAATATACGATGAAATAAACATTTCTTTTTTGCCACACTCAGGTCAAGCGGGGCCTAGTGAACTACAAGACTGAACACAAACTAGACTGAACTCTGCAGGTCAACAGACGCTATGGAGATCTTTGTAATGTTTCAAAACCTGCTATATAGACCTCAAACAACAATAGGTGGCACACTAAATCTTATCCCTAAAAGTCCTTTTAAATTTAAAATAATTTCAAAGTTCGTCTCCAGTCCACTAGACCCCGTGTGACTTCAAAGGGTTCATTATTCGATATAGTCTCTCCAATTTTGTTCGTGGCTTGGATAATAATCCTTTCTAGCGCTTCGTATGTGCATCATAATCTGTCCTTTTTCGAAGCGAACAGAATTTGCTTTGTAGTTGTACAGTGGCCAAAATGAATCATAAAAAAATATAACCGATTTCCTAAGTCATTTTGTTTTAAGTCCGAAAGCTGGGTTTTATTTACCAAATAATCTCCGTTCGCTTTTTCGACAGCGTACCAAACACTAAATCTTAAGTCTGTTGGAATTCGAAAACCTGTACTATGGAAAACCTTTTGCCGAACTGATCATGTGCATGATACACATTTCTGGTCAATAACTCACCAGAAACATGGATATTCGTTTGTTCAAATTCTTCAGATTTTCATTCACAATTTCTTTAAAATGTTGTTTCTGTGCCCGCTTGAACCTCACGACCATGCTATCTGACTGCGCGTGTAACGGTTTTATATTCGTCTTATGGGCAAACTAGGTTCAAGAGCGGAAATTTCTTCCTCCAAAATGCCTAATGAAGTTTTTAACAAAACGCCACCTCGGCTTTCCGCTTCTTAATTCGGTATTGGGGAAAACACCAGGATACTTGCTTGCAGAATTGCCACTTATCACTTGTTTGTCTTTATTTCCTGATTCAGTCTTTGCAAAAAGTTCAACCGCATCCAGTGCTGTTCCTTCAAATGTGGATCAAATGGGTGGGGTTAATAATACCTTCACACCGTTCCATAATTATGTTGTCTTGAGTAGGAGATTTCGGCCATTTGTATAATAACAATGACTACATTTATTAATTTTTTCTGACACCCAATCAAATTGTTACTGTTTAAGTTTCGCGACAGTCCTCGTGAAGCCTAAATCTTTCACAGTTGAGTTATGGTATTCTGCCAAAATGTCAGCAGATTAAGATTCCGGCATCAGTCGTGCCTTAGGTTATTTACTATTCTCCAGTGCTCATAAATTTGTTGAATTTAATAACTTCTTTTTTATGATGCTTGTGGATCCATGATATTCAAGTTCTTGGAGCTCAAATTCTAATTTGATGCTGCGATCTTTAGTAAAAGTCGTCAATAAGAGTTTTCAAAAGCTTAACTTTACCTTTTTGCACGAATTTGCACGCTGTTTATTCTAATTGTTTTATTATTTATATATTTTCAAATTAGTTTTTAATGAAAACGACAATTTACTCGTCCTGGAAAATGATTCAATATCTTATTGGATGCTTCAACGTATATAACGGAGAACGATTTCAAAAAAAAGTTACAACTATATAACAATACTATAAGAGGACTATTAAGTTTTTTTCCTTCAAAATTCTGTTCTTTCAGCATAATTGCGTTATAACATTAGAAAAATGTATGCTGGCACTAGTTCATTTTCCAAGGGAGGTAATTTAGGTGCGTCTATAGTCCTTCAAATTTCATATACAGGAAATTCAATAGATGAAGTTATGGTCGGTAGCGCAGAGAGGCTGTGTTGATCTTTGGTAGTTTACGGAAGGATATAAAAAGTCTTATCAATGTTAACGTTAGTTTGCCTTCTCGTGTTTTACTTATATAAAATAACAAAATTAAGATTTTAAATTTGAATAAGTAACAATTTTCTGTTTCACTGAGAGACGCGTTATAACGCACCCGGAGGAAACGTGCTTCGAATATTTTCCCTTGTCTAGAATAAATTTGTACCCGTCGTACGAAATCTTCTAATATTTCAATACAGATCATTGAATGAGTGAAGCATTACACAAATTTATTATTGATTATATCATTGAATAAAATGTTTCATAAATTTAAGATTTATTAATATATTTAAAAACATTATTTTAAGTACATTTATAAATAGGAACCTTCACATGAAAACTTATTTAAAATAATAAAACTAAAATTTTTTTTTTCACTAGGTACCGTCCCCAGAAACAACTGGAAAGTACAGACTTATAGCTGACGATAATACATCTGAAATAAGTTTCGAGTTTTCAACAAATGAAATTCCTTTAAATGCTCTTATATCGGATGTTGACCTAAAAAGAAGTAAAGCAAATACTTTTCCCTATTCATAGTCAAAGAAAATCAATCATATATTGAACTATGTTGAAACAAAAATTTTAAAAATCAATAAAACAGTTTTAGATGAACAACTCTTGGAGGAAAGTCATTTTCGCAAAGGAATGTCCCAAGAGGAAGAGCTAAAATTGCTTCGGCGAAAAATGCAAGATCTTGTTCATGCTCCACCAGCAGAAGTTACTATTAACAAAATGCTATTGGGTAAACGTTGCTCACTCACCGCATATAAATCGCTTCATGAAAAGCAGAACTTATTAGATGAAGCTATACTAAGCGGAAACGGGGATGCAATATTAGGAGTAAATTGGAAAATTTCAGGAAAAATTCAATTTTCTATTTTAAAACATTTACACAAACCTAGGTTGTGCTTTTTTTGGTTAAAACGTTGAACAAAAAACAGTTGAATCGAATGCTATTGGAACGTCCAGATGCGTGCAATCATTATCTGAATTATCTAATCACGCGTTTAGATATTGCTGAGGCAACTGATTTTTTAACGTAAGTTCATGATTAACAAGTTATAAAGTATTAGCTTTTTATTTTTCATTTTAATCCTTAGCATGCTTGGAAGAGATCAAGATGCTGCAGTAAGTTACAAATAATTTTGAAAAATTAGTTTGTTATAGACTATGTTTAACTTTCAGATTTTACAATTTAAAACAGCCGTTACTATGCATTCTGACCCAATGATGAAAAAGAATCGCCTGAAGAAAGCTTTTTCAGACTATTTCACTCAACCAAGCACGATTCCGTTGCATTCACAACTTGTAGCCAGTGCAATAAATTTGCTAGGTAAGTTGTTTTGACAAACATTCCTTTTTTTGTAGAGTTTTTGTTAGTTTTTTTTTGTAGAGCTGCATTTGAAATGGAGCTGCTTGCATTGAATTTAATGTTACGTATATTTCTTCTGCTGAATGTAAATCGCTAAAACACAAATAAGTGATTCTATTAGGGCATTTGATCGATTTAATTTCTTTTAGCAGTAAGTTCTTTGTTTAGTCAAAAGTGTATGTGAGAATACTTCAGATGTATTGTTAGTTAGACAAAGCTCCTGTTTGTAAACTTGCAGATTTGCAATAGATTCGTTTAATGGATCACATAGCACTTTTTCTTGTTAGTTTAAATTCCAAACCTATCCATTAAATTTCAATCCGTTGCCTTTAATAAACAGTGATTTATTCACTAGCAGTAATTAATTCGATTTTGAGTCAATGTTCACAACACTCCAATGATTGAGAAAAAAGCTTATAATTTTCCTTGCGCAGCTGCGACTTGATCTTTTAAACAGCATCAGACTGATTTGTTGACGCCGATATATGGTTTCTTTTTCGATGTTAATTCTATACCCACATCAGTATGTTGCTCTTTTCAATACATCATGAACGGTAAATTATTAAGAATTTTTCTCAATTGCTTATTTGCCTATTATATTGTCCTTTGTGATGTAAACCCTTAAATATATAAATATTTCAGCGCATTAAACTTTGTATTGATGTTTTCTCATTTAACACGAATTGACTTCTCAATTTTTTCTACGATTCATTTTGTTTCGAATTTTTTAGATTTACTTCACAGTATTTGAAAACCCAAAACTGATTAGCAAATATTATTTCGAATAGTGTTGGTTGTGATTTTCAGGTCTGACAAATACTTTGGTTTACATTTTCGAGCAACTCATCCAAGTATTTCATTTCTGTATTTCATTCATTTCTTTTAGATTTTTCATTTCATTTCTTTAGATTTATTTCGGATATGTTAGATTTTTTTTGGTAGCAACATAACTGAATGGAAAATTTTATATGCAGTATATCTCTCCAATATCTTATCTTATTTTATTTTTTTAGACAGAAATAAGTTTGTCTCTCGTGGTTATGCCATGATTTCAATCGAACCCATTTCATATTTTTTGGTATGAATTTAAAATTTGAAAATTTTGCTGCGTGCTAGTTTTTAATTTTCATATTATTACATCAAACACTGACGATTCTAGTTATGGCAAATATTATAACATAAAGCAAATGTTAAACAATAAGACTATCAAAAACTTATTGGCACAAACGGCTCTCTAAATTGAAACATATCAACATAATTCGCAAAAACAAGTCAAAGGTATTTCACGGGTAAATTGTTGATTAGGATATAATAATTGGGACATTGGGAACATTAATTATTGGCTAGTGTATGATATACTAAGTTGAAATTCGTTTTTCAGTTCGAAGTTCGATTTATAACTTCCCATTTTAGCGATTTACAGATTTGCAACCATTTGCTGACCGTAATGCGATTTCATGCATTCCGGATATTGCCATAAAAATTTTAACAGTTAAATGTTAAATTTATTCCATTAATTACATTAAATATTTTTTAGCTTTAGTATTACATATACCAACGTTTGGGGAAGTACTTGTTCCCTTTATTTAGTGATCGTTTAATGTATTTAAACAATTTTAACAATATGTATCTGTCTACCCTCTTTTTATTCTTTCTTTGGGTACTAAAGTTGATAAATTTTAAAGAAATGTTTCCTACACTGTATTAGCTTTGTTCAATATTTATAAACATGAATACTTTTATACAGGTCTAGTTTAGAGATGATAAATGGACTAAGGATGTGACTTTTTTATTATGTGCCCTACGATGCCGTAAATATTCCTGGCTGTCTTCATGTTCGCGTTTTTTGGGTCATCTTTCTGCTTCTCTTTTGTGTCCTCATCAGTACTTACCTTTTTGTTTGAGCCATTACATATCTCATGCACCAAGGGCATGAGAGTACGTGTCTCGAATTGTATTTAGTAAATTCACTCTTGGAAACCATTTACCCGTTGATGTATTCGACCATGACTTTTTTCATTGTTGAACTTAACTCGGTTGCTAGATATAGTTTTGTTGTTTGTTTTTTACATGGGTGAAATGGGAGATTAACTTGTTTTGATATAGCCTTTTTCTGTTGCGTTGCATGATGTCATGAATTTCTGTCTGACTCTTTTACATACGCTACAAGCAGTTTTGATAAATACTTTATCGTGTAGAAAAATTATGATTTTAGTACTTCGTCTCTTCTTTCATCCACAGACGCGTTTCAATGGCGTTGCAAATTTTGTGTGTTGTTTCGTTCTATATTTGTCGGTCTTAAATGTTCGTATCTACAGATTCGTCGTTCATGCACATAAGCAGTTGTCCTTTTATCTAGGAAAAACAAAGTCCGTGATTTTTGTTTATTTGAAGGGGTTTGATTAAAGGATTTTGTTTTTTCATTTGGTTTCACTTCTCTAAAATTATTTGAATGTTGAGTCATACCCTTTTAATGATGAAAAATGGAAAAGAAAAAAAACTGAAAGTCTTAAAAATTATAAAAATAGCGTTCATGATTTCTTAGGAAATACTTTTTTTTTGTTAATTTTATAGCAAATACTTCTTTAAATAAAATTTCGTTTTCAGTCAATTCAGACTTGAAGGGGACTTGGCTAGGGGCGAGAATGAGATTATCATTAATACAATTCAAGATAGTATTCTTAATTCTATGAAAATTAATCATGTGACAATTTCGACATGAACTCGTAACTGTGTTTCTTACAGAATGGCAACTGTTGGAAAATTCTACATCAGCATCGGACATCGTTAACTCGTCAGCTTTAGAAACATTGTATTACGCATTCGGAAAACATAAATGGAAGGAACGTGCCACCAACGATCATAAAAATCCATTTAAATTTTCGGCGGATCATCAAATAAGTGCAGCACAATTAGAATGGGTTGCCTTGAATGAGAGAGCTAAAGCACAAGCTTACCTAGATTTGGATGGGTTATTTGAGAAATCTGTAAGTATGATTTATTTTAGTCTTCTGCATTATTTATTTGCTTGATCTGCCACGCCATGCAGATTTTATAATTGAATACGCTTTTCTCGAACAAGGCTTAACATAGCCGGAATGCGTTCTTTCACAAAACCGGCAGAACAATTTTTCATTTGTTGATTTTTAATGTAAGGATCACTTACACTTAGGAAAAGCTCTAAAGTTTGCTATTGGACTCTTATACGGAGTCGGTGATATTCCTTGCTGGAGTCTTTTTCCAGCCAGTATGGTTTCCAAGTAATTTATAGCTCTCCGCAGAGGTCAGTCAATTAGATTGCGACAAATTGGTCCAGTTGGGTAGCTGTTCATTATGGTTGGGTGCAGATGTTCTTGAACCTTTTGTTTAGTCCTCTCCTGTAGTTTTTGTAGAATTGATAGGGAAGATAATCGTATTCTGCTGTGGCCCCGCAGATCTAGAAAATAAATATTTCATTAATCAACAAATTGATTTTGATGACTCAAACACATTTTTTTTTAAATTTTTTTTCCTACAGACATGGCACTCGCTTAAAGCGAAACAATTCCACATAAATATTCCTCTGGAATCAGCAATTCTTCGACTGCATCAATTGAATGCACCACAACCAGTTCTGAATTCGTTTCTATCTCATGTAAGCGATCCTGAAACAAAATTGTCATTGGCGAAAGAAGTTAAGGCTGTGCGAAGTATAGTAGATGCTCTTGCAGCATTAAAAGAGAAGGCAGAATTGGAAAGATATCGCGATTCGTTAGGTGAAGGAACAGAAGAAAGGATTTATGCGGATAATGCTGTTAGAAATTTTGTAAGAATTCAAAATAGTTTGATTCAGTCATTGAGTTCATTGAAACTTTAATTTCAGAGTAAAAAATGGTCAACAGAAGGAATCAAACTCATCAGAAATACCTAAATTGAGCGATTAGAATTTATCATGACATTGGAGTTGATTCGCATAGAATCAACATTTACTTTCAGCCTTAAACTTATAAAGATTTATAGAAAAATATGAAAAAACACAAAATCAACTGATTAATAATTTCATAGACGTAGTATAGATTGTAATGTTTCGTCTTATGAATTATATTGGATTCATATATATATGCCTTACGATCGTGTTGCTTTTATTGCGTAAGTATATCAATAAAATCATTTCTCATGAAATATTGTCATATGGTCAATGTTTTTATACGTAAAAATTTAATCTGTAATGGTTCACAACATATTGAACTTCCTCCCGATTGATCTGAACAACTTGCTTATCAGCTTCATTCAAATGAGTTGTGTGACAGCATTTAATTCGTCGTATGATTGATTAAAGTTATTTTGAACCATAAATATTCCAAAAAAATATGGAATTTAGTTTTGTTTGTGTACATAGAAGCGCGTTCCCGGAGCTAGACTCGGGTTTGCTTCCATGGAATATTTGCAACGTAAAAAGTTTGTGGACAAAATTTATTTTGTGCATTTACTTTATCGGCTGGGCCTACCCTATTAAAAAATTACTCAAGGACGCCCGTCCGTTTAAAAATTTATTTTTATGATGATTGTGTAAGCAAACAAAAATTCAATTACATGAATCAACCTAGCTTTAACGGCTTCGGTGACAGGTAATTTTTTATCATATTTGGTTTCTATGTTCACTATCAAGTGACAAATATAATCGTAGATAAAACTAAAGACAAATCTTACTGTACATCTCGAATTCAGGGCAACACAAGCTGAGTTTTTAAATGTTGTCAATATGCCAAGCGAATCATCTAAACATTGTAATGGGTTTTTCACAGAAATGAGTAAACTATCGTTGTATAAATATGGAATCTTTTCACAATTTCTCTTTCTGTATGGGTTTTTTATAAAGCGTTAAGCCATAAACCGTTATATTTCATGAACAAGCGTTATATTTCAAGGACTCATGAAAATATATTGCAAGGCGATTAAAAATTTCCTTAGTAATAAATAGAGCCCTTTCTTCTGTGTCAGTTTTTCCTAAAATATTACACGTCAAATATGTGATTATAGTTCGAAATATGAAAAATTACCCAAATCATCAGGTCCAACAGAGGCCAAAATCATATCACTAGCCCTAAGAGGCCTTGAACGATTAACGCTGGTCAATGCTTTTATAGGAATGACCAATAAATCTTCCTGAAAAAAGGAAAAGAAGGAAATAAATGAAAAACTACATGTTTTGCGAAAACTAGAGAACAGCCAACGTAACTAATAGTAAAAACAAAAGACTCACTTTCATTAGGAAAGTAATGAAATAATATACAGCAAAAAGAATGAAATTAATGATGTGCTCATAGAAAGTAGCGCTAAATTTTTTGGTTTAGTTTGTATTTGGTGTAGCAGTTGTCGAAGGCAAGGTAATTTGGTCAAACTTACTATTCACCTTGGTATGCTGGTAGATCGGTAACCAAATAATCTTGAATATTTTCATTAAATTTTATTTATTTATTAACTTATTAAAGTATAGTTGAAGATTGAGTGTATGGGTGGTTGGGAGTGTATAGTAGTTGTATTCATAGTTGGAAATTGATAGTATGACTTGAAGCCAAGGTACGCTCAGTAAAGGGTGAGCGTTCTAGTAAATGTAGCCTGCTGTCGAGTAATTTTAGGTCCCTACTCCACATGTTTTCCGTGAAGCCTAGAATATAATACACGAAAATAAATTCAAAGTCAACTGAGGGGTTATTAAAAATCGACCGTATAATAAAAACTGAAAACAAATTATATCAATAATAATAAAAACTTATTGCTAAAAACAATACTCTAAACTTAAGCATATTTTATTTGAAAATCAAACAGAAATTATTGACTATTTGTCATATATTTATTGAAAAAGATGTAAAAACCAATCTGCTCTATTCAAAATAAAACATAATTGACAAAATGCAAAAATAAACTTAGACTTGGATCGAACATATATTCCTCCATTTTATAGGTTGTTTAGGTTTTTATAACTTTTATATTAAATTTTTATATAAACTCAACAATAACCCAAACTGATTCTTCTAAATCGAAGAATCGAATTGGGATATTGTTGGGTTAATCTAAAGATTCGATTTGAAACAACTTGCCCTATTTTAATGCCGTTATGGTTTTAGACGAAGGGACTTTCATAGGCGAAGAAAACGCAATTGAATCCTTTTTCAAGTTTGGTTTCTTTCAAAGTTATCAAGCGAAACTTCTATTTGCTAATTTTTGCATTCAATTAATTCAATTTACGATAACTAATGTTAATAATTATATTTGGAGGACCAAGAAAGCATTTCCACATGATCACAATTCCGGACATAGCATTTGAGGTCAATGATCATAGAACCCTTACTGATGTCTTCCAACAACTATCATACATGAAATGAGGATTAACTTAACTGCCACTTACGCAAACGTTTAAGTGTATATATCGTAAGCGCCCTTCATTAACGCTATGGACCAGGTAGGGTACGCAAAAACGTCAACATTATGGCAAGATAAATTTTCTGAAAGCAATACCGAGCATGGAAACTGAAACAACGTGAATAATATCCGATAAAACTGGACGATTTCAAACTGTTACCTTGACCGAGTAAACAAAATGCAATCTTAAGGAGTCCATAATGATGATTTTGATGATCTCTAGTGAAAAGACTAGTTCTCTCTAGTTGGCATATGTAGAACCCGAAATATGCGCAAAGATAAACAAGCTTTGCATATACAAATCATGCATTAAACAAATGCTGATCTATGACTTCAAATCCTGGACCTTAAACAGCCATTTGTCTAAGTACCTGGATGTGTTCAAATCCAAAATGCTGAGTGGATTATCAGCCCCATGAAGGATGCCATTCAAGTGAGTGAAAGCAACGCAGAGTAGCAAATTGTTGCTATTGAGCAATTGAATTTTCTGCTTCGATTAGTGCATCATTACCGATAATTTCAATTGCAAGAAGAATTTCTTCCATGAATTTATTCACTAAATGCTTTGAATGTCTAGTTTCAGGCCTACGTTATCGTTGCGTAAATAAATAATTTCTGCTCCTATTGTTTGCGAAAGCCAACACATAAATGTTAGTTAAAGGAAAATGAATTCATATTGGTGAAACTGACAGCAAAAAAAGTTGTTTGTTTGTTCATTATCGATGTGCATAAATAGCCTAATGCAGATAAAAAATAGAGTTAAAAACTATAGTAAAAAAAACTGTAATATAAACCAACAAAAACAAGATTTTCTAATACCTGCCTTGAGGCGTATATAAGGTTTAGTGGGGTGAAAAGTTGAAAACTTTAATTTTAAAAGCTTATATTAAACGTTAGGATTGATTTACTCCGTAGAAAACAATTAATTAGCAAAGGTAGCACAATGTAATCAACAAATTTATTTCATTACATTGATTTCATTTCCACATTTTTATTATAATCAAGTAATAGCAACTATTGAAATTTTGTTTCTTATTGAAGAAGTTCGCAGTGAAATCCTCAAAATTGGAGAAGTTCAGTAAGTAAACTTCTTAATATTCTTTTCAGCAGAAAAATGCGTTTAGGACTTTTAAAATCGATATCATTGATCATATTTCTAAATCGATTCGGGATATATTACTTGTATATTCCAGAACAATGTTTCGAAATAACATTGCACAATCAAAAATCTTGAAAAACTAACTGTATTTGCCCTTGAAAAAAATACTATAACTTGACTTTCAATTGTCCTTATGAGAAATTTATTAATAACATAAATAAGTAAGCATATAAATAACAATTTTTTTCCTGCATACGAATTCAAATAAATATTTATAAATGTTTTATGGAAAATATTTTCTATACCACAACTCTGTCAAATTCTCATGAAAATTCTTGAAAGAAATATTCAAATTTTAATCTTATCAAAACTTTTCAAACTGAAGTTTTGTGTTGAAAGTCATTGGCATAATATTGATAAGAACAATAAACAAATTTATGACGTATTCCCCTTAGTATGTACGGCTCAGATGAATTAGCTGACTTAATGTTGTTGATTTCAATTGCTGTCCCAGATGGATGAAAAGTTGAAAAAGAATAAATTCCAGAAATTTTCAGCTGTTAACCTTGCGGGTGTTTAACATTACGATCATTTCAATTCATCCGATAAAGTTGTTTGCCTTGTAATTGACTAAAAAATGAAAATAGCTTGTTTTTTATTATTACGAAACAATTGCGTTTTAAAATTCCTCTTCGTTTGCAAAGGCTTTGGGCATTGTGTTTAATATTAGCTAGTCCAAAATCGAAATTTTACTGCGTTTTGCATTTTTTTATTTGTGTTCATTTTGAAATTAAGATTTGTGAGATCATTTGTTAACTTTAACTGGAATGTCTTGAATAAGAATTTTAGTATTTGCTCAAAATTCTTGTGTGAGAATGCTAGTTTCCTTACAATGTTAGTCAGTTTTTTTTATATCTCCATTTCCTGAAATCAAATATAAATCAGAACTATGCTTTTACATTGGTGGTAAGCACAAGGAGTAGCTTAATATCTTTGCGTTCGAGGACCGGCCACGACCCGTGCTTCACTAAAGCCTATTGTTGAACATACAGGAGTGCGAAACATAGTTGTATCAAGAGGAAAGAATCCATCATCCGTATAAAAAGGAATCAAAGAAAGATGCATTCATATTATTGTTGACTGGTTGTCCATGAAACTTTAAAAGCTTCTAAAGGAAGTATTTATTTATTTATAATAATATCTGAAACCTTTTGTTGGAAGTAGTCAAACACACAGTATCTAATTTCAACTCAATCAACGAATTCAATGAAAGTCAGTGGTAAACTGTAGATGATTTAGTTATTGTCCTCAAAATTTAGGTATTCCATATTGAAGCGCAGTGAAAGGAGAGGTGAGTATTATAGGGAAAGGAATGCGCACTTAAGTGACTTTGTATAGAATCATAATAATAAATTATCCATATAACTTCCTGTAACTAACGAATATTTCCCTTCTTTGGGATTGATTCAAAGGAAGCCAACAGACCACTATTATCATTTAAATAGGACCAAATTCTCCTTATCCAACAGTTTTCTACAAGCAATTCTTTTGAAAGCCACTCTGGTAAATTATGTTTAAGTGTTCTTAGAAAAGGACGATTGTTTTACGCCACGTACGTATGAAAAACTTTTGGTTTTCGAAATCGTTTGAACGGCGACAAGATGATACTTCTAGGCTTGATATTCAACATTTTTAAGTAACCACATATGATGTAAGATTATAAATTTAAAGATCTGTTACTCCTGCGGTTTCTTTTAATAAACTTTTCAGTACTACGTTGATAATTGTGTTTATTGAATAGTTTGCTGCTCTCACGTTGAATATTATCAGACTACTTACATTTTTTTGCCGTTCCGTTTGAATTTTATAAAAATAAGACATCGACTATGATTTCTATACATTTGATTTGTTCTTGTTCAGAGAAAAAGTGGGGACGAAAAGAAAATGGCACACGATCATATAGTAGATCTTTACAATTTTGGACCCGTTTCAGAATGAATCTATTTTCAGTAACTCTTAATGCTTTATTTAAGTAATTTTTACTGTGTTCTTTTTGCGTAAGTATGAATTTAATGGAAGGCGATTGGCAGATCATCAACAAAAGGAAGAATTTATTTAAAAACAATAAGAAAGTAGAATGGCTTTGACTCTACGACAGCGAAAAGTTGATTTGTACACACGATTTAGAGAGGGGCCGAACAACTTTTCGTTCCTTTTGGGTTGCAGGGTACAAATCGAAATAATAACATTGTGCTTATGTCTCATGTTGACCAGAATCTTGAAACCGATCTTTGCCTCTTACGACGATTTAAACGGAATGGATTTGAATGATTCAAATAGCATCGCTCGTTCAACATATAAATAAAATAGTTTAAAAGTTTTTGTGGAAGCAAATAATTTTGAATTTCAAATGTCAATTCCGTCGGTACCGAACATTTTTGATGGTATTATTTTAACAAATGTGTATCAGATGTAAGTGTAATACAAGCGCTTCATATCGCTGGAGCGTTAAAAGATAGCTGACTTTGAATACTTGAAGATTACGGAAGTAGATGCTCTGCTTTGCTTCTGTTGGGATGAACCATGGACAATTCGATCATTTGCCAAGATTAAATCATATGCGTGATTCCGTAGGTTCACTGCAGGGTTATTCTTAACCAAGAAAGTCTCTGAGTATTGAACTTAAGTTCGCATTTCTAAGGAAAATCTTCTGAAATCGATGAAATACCTTTGAAAAAAGCTGCTGTCGAAAAGAGGAATAAAAAACTAGACAAAATACGGTAAAATGAATTACAAGAAAAGAAAATATTTTATAAGCTTTATAAAGATTAAAGAAACATGTGAAAAGAAACATCACACAGAAGATGGCACATCGCTAAAACGCATATGTGAACAAAATAAGCAATAAAAGACGGGAAACGACGAGACTTCACAAATACTTCTTTTCCTGCCGGAAAGCATTCAATCTGTGACATAGTTTCCAACAATATAAATTCATGAATTAATGAAGATATAAAAAGAATTTTCATGTTAACAATGGAATCTGATACAGTGATTGCGCGATCAATTTCTGAGCTGCTTACTGACCGAATTTACTTATTGGAGATGATCCACCACGTCAATATGGCGCTATATTTCACATTTCAATTCCACTTCTGGTTGCGGTCCACTTACTATCAATTTATGGGATTTCATTTGAGCCATACATGTCTAACGCAACTGATTGACTCGATTGTGGGCTGTTTATCGCTTCTGAATGCCCTATCATTGCTTAAATAATTGTTCCTGCAATCGAATGGATTTTCTTCCCAAACATCCATTCGAATTTTTTCCCATAACCCTAGATGCTTTGTTTTCTAGTTGGTATTTTACTTTCTCTTCTGCATATTATTTATTTGTCGACAAAACCATGGCGCTCTGGTTGGCTTGTTTCAATATAAACACTGATTTCTTTACTTCTATTGTTTATTAGGTGATGAGTTGAAAAATTTACTCTAGAAATTGATCGAGCTGAGGTCAATGACAATAGTCAGATTCTCGGTTATTGCGTTACGGGTTTTCTTTGTGTACAGCAATAATGAGCTATATTGCTACGTTTTAATGTTTGGTGTTGTCATATATTATTTATGAATGCTAAATTTACAATAAGGATATACTTCAAGCTGTTTATTAATATTATGTATTACAGTAAAAATAATGGATTTACGGTGAAGTAAATTAAATTATATTTTATAATGAATTTACAATCATTATTTATCTATATTATGAATTTACTATCATTTATAAGTTTAATTTGTTTTAAACTCAAGATTTCTGAAAAAGAAAGACTTAAGGTGACAAATGCTTCAGAACGTTTCTTTCAGTTTGTATTAATCTTGAAATTAGCTTGTTATGATAAAAAATTTAACTGGTCAATAAATTCACCGTGTCGAGAGCTTAACATCAGAACCACAGATGCAGATTAAGTTGTTAATACATGGACTAACAGTTGTACCACCTTTTATAACAAACTGAAAATTCTTTTTTTACACCCAATTCTTTCTTTTGGATTTCGCTAAAAAATATTACGATATCTATTCTACATGAGGCGTTTGTTGATCAGGTTCGGATAAACAAGAAGAAAATGTTCTGTTCTTTTCCTCGTCGTAAGCTTGGCGTGCCATCCGTTTGGATTTTTTTTTCATTCATTTGATGATCCTGAAGTGTTTTTTTGCCATTCTGGGTTTTCCACAAGAGTTCTTTGTAGCCGTTTTGTTGGAGTCATTCTAAGTCGTATTTTTTCAGAGGGTTTCGTCTAGTTGTATTTTTAGAGTTGTAGTGGCGTCTTTATTGTGCCTACCTTAGTTGCATTTTGGTCGCCTCATCGGTTAGTGTTGGTGATCACGTGATCAACGATTGCGACCACTACCCCTACTACTATCCATGGGCGCATCAGCGCCCACTTTCTTTTGTATTTTTTGCTCAGTTAGTTCTGTCAGTTGTACTTCAACGATTCACGGCTTTTGTCTTTACTTTTGTATTTCGAGGTTAATAAAGCCAATCGTTTTTCAGTCGTAATTCAGTCGAGCGTTTCGTTTTTCATTTGTCGCCAATCCTCTAGCAGTTAGCTCATACGCTATTTTATGAGCTTCTAACTCAGGGACCAATGATGGTTCTATATTGGTCGGCTTAAAATCCTGCATTGGCTGTGAAGCTATGCAGTGCCTGCGGTATCGACATGCTGCCTGAGAGGATATGCACTTAGCTATTGGAATGGCGGCTAATTGTCGTTTGTGAAATCTTCTGTTGCAAATATTTCCGACTGGAAAATCGTGATATGATTCCAGAGTTAGAATAAAGGTGTATTTATCGATTGACATTTAGTTGTCACCATCTGCATTGCATTGTAGTGGTTAGGTAGATCTAGATTTTTTTTCAAGTTCTCATTTGTAGTGAGCGGTACCAGACTATTACTTCATAGATGGTTGTTGGTCTCGCGACTGAGTTATAGATCCACTGACTGATATGGGGTTCTATCTGACATACAAACATCTTTTATCATAGGCCAATAAATCCGGCAGAAACAAAGCAATAAACCCTCAATAAAATTTCTACTGACGGTTAAAAAAGACAAATTACAAAATAAAAACTGTAGTCCATTGAAATTCGTATGGTTTATTTCAAGCTTAGCAAAATATATATTTAATAATGTCTCAACATATTATTACATATCTGAGTCTTTTAAAGGAATTCTTACTTGTACAATATATTTTAAAATTATGTCTCTAATCACATGTAATGGTAAGAATAGGTTTAAAATCTCCCTTTGTATTTATTCCATTGAAAGAATTAATACAAATTTGTGAATAGTGTGCAATATGCACTACATCAATAAGAAGATTTTAAATAGTCTCTATATCAAAAGCTATCTACATACGTCTACATATGTATATTTAAAAAAACAAGCATTCTATTTAATACAAAAATCACTGTGGGTTTTTACGGGTTTTCCGGTAGTCGAATGTGTTCATTACTTTATTTCATGTTCATATCGTTGCTAACTATTCGATTCAATTTCGAATTTCGCCCAGTTTTTCGCCGAATTTAATTTGTTGGCCCGGGACAATGGTGAATCTTTAAATAAAATAAACATTCAATAATTGAATATGTTTATTGTGCAATCATAATTCTTACTCAAAATTCTTTGGCGCTTCAAATATCAATACGATTGTGCTGCCCATATTGAACTGTCCTACAAGTTCACCTTTGTCGAGGGTTATACTGCGAGGAATTGTTCGTTCTGCAACTTGCTTACGTTTAACTGGGCCAAGAATATATTGATTCGTTTTAAGCTCCTCGTCAAAATATATTTCTACTGATCCAACATTTGTAGCGCCTGTGACGAAAAAAAAGTATCAAATTTGTAATGGTGTGTCTTTAAATATGCTTGTTGTGAGTTTGAGAAGTTAATTAATAATAATAAAAAAAAAAAAAAATGGTGTTAGTAGGATGAGTACGACGTATTTAATATATTAATTTTGTAATAGAATATTTCCCGATGGTACTCGAAATGCAGACTTCGAATAAACTTATTCAAAAGACAGAATGAAATAAATATATTACAAAAAGTGGATGGCCAATATTTATCCTTGGGATTTTCCACTTTTTTTCATTTTTGCACGTTCAATATACCTGCACATAACGTCGATCTCCTAGCTAAAAGAAATTGCTAAGCAAAGAATTTTGTGGATTTTTTTACACAAAGAAATTACTAGAACATTGTGTTCGGGCAGTCGTGGCGGTCGCTATTCCATTATCACTAGCATTGGTTGCACCACAATATTCTTTTATCAAAATAAGCAGCTTGTTGCCAAAGCCAATCTATTTTGTGCGCTTATAGAAATATGTCAAGTTGAGGCCAGATACCTTTTCACATGAGAAAATTCGTTCAAATCAATGAAAAAGTCTTGCTGGGCTAACACTTTCTGAAAGGAGACAAATGAGGACTCGTACCTAATTTTATGCGGAATTTATTTGACTTGGAGATGCTTAGTAGTTATCTCCTTGTATGTTCATAGTTGCATTTATTAGAGCCAAAGTGCGATGTTCGTTATATTTTCTAATTTTAAATTATTCCACAAGAATAAATCAGACGATAGCGAGTCAATGTTTCAACCAAAGCAATACGATCAGAAGAAAATAAGATGTGATTTGGGCAAAAGACAATTTACATAATCAAACAACATTAAAATAAATAGGGGATTTTATTCTGTAACGCACTTACTTTGACTCAATTTATTGAACAAAGAAGAATAACAAATTAGGAGGTTCTCGGCGAAATCTAAATTATACTCACCAACAGCTGTGAAACTAAAAAATCCATGCTCCCATTTTCCTACATATAAGGCACGTTCATTTAAACAGAATAAACCGGGTAGCCATTGGGCGATTTTGGGACTAACAGATAGTAGCTGGCCAGTGAAATGGCGACGTAAATGCGGTTCCCATTTAGCTGGCGAGTGAAAGCGATGATAATCACCAGGTGCCAAGTAGATTACACACTGATACAGTGCAGTATCCTGTTGGATTTTAATTTGTTGAATTCACTTAGATCTTGAATAGGTAGGAAAAATTAGCTTACCTTGTTATGTTTAATTGCCTCCGCACAACTGTTCGCATCACATTTATCAGTCCAGCTTGGTTGCCCCAAGAATGATTCTAAGCTATATGAAATCCCTTTAACCTACATGAAGAAGGAAAACCATTAAAAATTAATGCATAATTCATTCGTAAAACGTTCTAGGTTTTGATATTTGAAAATTAATAAAGTATAGTTGTCTTACTGAACGTTTTTCAAATTTTCATTATGTAATTGATACATATCAACGGAGTCAATACTTAAAATCGACTGGCCAGAGAGCAAAGGTTTTCAATGTATAGAAGAAAACCAAGGTAAGCGATAATGGTGATGGTGGCCTTTACAAGTACTGTTTTTGCGTTTTAATCTTTTAAGTTCGACATTTTTTGACCGAAATACTTAATTTTTATTTTTGTTTATCTGTACACAACCAGAAAACCTTAATAAAAACATAAAAATGAAAACTAATAGATTTAGCATTTTCTGCTCACATTTGTTTTTTTGCTCCAATGTGATAAAGCATTAAACGCTCTTTAGTACTGAGGTGTTTTTTTTTCAATCATTAAGAAAATGATTTTTGTAGTTTAATTTAAGCAGAAATAATTCTAAGGTTGAAAACAAATTAAAATTGTTCTAGAATGGCCAGATGAGAAATGAGTAAGATAAGCATATTAGCAATATGAAGTTTTATTACTAATAATACTATTGGGAGTACAAATTAGTTCGGTCCGTTTTCAAAAGATGGCTCTGGCTGTTATGAATATTGAATAGTAACAGCTGATGTCGATAGTTTTAGAAAGGTTAGACATCTGTCAATAATATTCAGTTCATATTGCTTCGAGTTTTTTTTTTTAAAAAACCTTGTTTTTCACTGTGTTAATTATGAGCAATTTTGTGTTAACTAAGCAGCATTTGCGGGAGGTTTAAGTTTTCTGTTTTAATTGGAAGAAAAGTGCAGCTGAAGCGCATCGAATGCTTGTGGAAGTTTATGGTGACAAAGCTCCAACTGATAAATCATGTAGGGAATGGTTTCGACGTTTCAAGAATGGAGATTTCAGCGTTGAAGATAAGCCTCGCTCTGGACAACCAAAAAAATTCGAAGACAAACAGTCGGAGGCATTGCTCGATGAAGATCCGAGTCAAACGCAAGAGGAGCTTGCAGAATCTTTAGAAGTGACACAACAAGCAGTTTCTGTACGGTTAAAATCCATGGGAATGATTCAAAAGCAAGGCAATTGGGTTCCTTATGAACTGAAACTGAGAGATATTGAAAGGCGACTTTTCACTTGCGAGCAGCTGATTCAAAGGCAACAAAGAAAAGGTTTTTTTACATCGAATTATTACTGGGGACGAAAAATGGGTATTCTATGATAACCCCAAGAAGAAAAAATACTACGCTATGCCCGGTCAATCGTTGTCATCGACCTCAACATCAACACCAAAGCCGAATATTCATGGTTCGAAGGTCTTGTTGTGTATCTGGTGGGACCAAAAGGGTGTTGTGTACTATGAGCTGCTACAACCTGACGAGACCATAACGGGCGATCGGTATAGGCTGCAATTGATGCGTTTGAGCCGTGCATTACGAGAAAAATGGCCGGAATACAAGCAAAGACATGACAAAGTTATTCTCCTGCATGACAACGCTCGGCCTCATGTCGCAAAAGTCGTGAAAAAATATTTGAAAACGCTCAAGTGGAATATTTTGCCGCACCCGCCGTATTCTCCGGATATTGCTCCTTCTGATTACTGGTTGTTCCAACGGATGCAGCACGATTTGGCAGGTCATCGGTTCACTTCTTTCGCAGAAATCGAAAATTGGCTTCTAACTTGGATCACCTCAAAAGACGAGACATTTTTTCGAGAGGGAATTCAAAAATTGCCTGAGAGGTGGGAAAAAGTAGTAACTAGCGATGGACGATACTTTGATTAATCTTTTAATTCTTTTTATTTTGAAATAAATGCATTTTTGACCACAAAGACCGAATTAATTTGTACTCCCAATACAATACTACAATCGATAGTCAATATCAGAAGGTCGACCAGAAAAGTCTTGTAAATCAATCCGTTTGCTAAGCGATCATCAATATAAACTTTGCACACTTTTTTGAAATGAAAACTGAAATTTTTTCACCTCGTGGTCGAATTGCCTAAATTACCAGATGCAAAAAAAAATACACAGAATTTGTTTCTATAGCATCCATGAGATAGCACCTACCAAATTTCCAAAGAAAAAATTGGAACGTTAATAAATGAATAACTATACAGAAAAGATTAAACTGATATTACTTCCTTTCCAACTTATTTAGCACATTGTAAACGAGGCGGGATAAAACCCCTGTAGTATCCTTAAAAGAACAACGCGAGGCCTATCGGCGAATACATTTAAAAAAGCCTTTATTATAAAAGCTTCTTTTCTTGGCGTCATACAGTTCGTGTTATTAATTTATTATATGTAATACTCGTTTTTAAATTTAACAACGAGAATTGTCTATGCATGGTAAATTTTAACGTTCATTTTGTGAATTGCCATCTATCAGCGGTGCGTAAAATTTTCATATTAGGCCACTTGATATTGGAGTGCACAATAACTACAGCTTAAAATGACTGTTGCGTAAGTTGCCGGTTCTAAGAAACCGTTACAAAGCCCCAAACCTTGGATACACCAAGCGGGTATTAAAACCTGATTTGAGTGTGTTATTTATGGTATTAGTAAAACGAAGCCATGTTTGTAAACGTTAAAGAAAAAACATTTCACAATTATACCGATAGCGCCAAAATTGTTCATTCAGTAATGTCAATAAATGAAATAACATTTATTTAACATTGTCTGCTACCCTGATTGACAAAAAATACCAAACTTCTTGCTACCTGTTATCAATTCATGTTAGAAACAGAGAAGATCTAGGATGCAGCAGACACTCTTCGTACAAACACTCTACGTTTGTTAATGTTGAACAAACCATAACGTTAAAGTGTATCTGATTATTGATAACAAAAATTAATGATTTAACGATTTTGGTTTAAGTGTATCGCCATAATTTCAATAGGAAATGGTATTCAAAGAGTTATTGATAATATTAAAAGCAAACTAAATATAAAGAAAGTTACGCAATCTGAACCAATTTGTTGCTTCTTTAATGTAAATGATAATAAGTTCACTCATTTATCATCACCATTACTGTGAAAGTGCTTCAAATTGGATAACAACCCCTTTGAATTTACTGTTTCACTGTGGCCAATATGTAAGGGACATTACATTATTCGAATTGTATAAACATGAGTAATATCTAGAAAGTTTATGTATATTTTCGTCTGTTTTTAAATTGAAGCTTATCTGGTTATCAATCAATATTAACTGCTTGCGTCTAGAATTCCTTTTGCAATATTCAATGCTATATACGTTTTACATTAAATATGTAAAAGTTACCTGTTCAATTTCTGAAGACGTTGCCGAACCAAAGTGTAATACTTTTCCATCGGCTGGCGAAACAATAATGGATTCATCAACTTTCCGAGCATCAGCTTTCAATGAACGTGTAAAAAATTCCGAAATACTGCGATAATCTCTACACGTTGTGACAAGGAAGGAAAAAAAAACGAAATAAAAATAAAGAAACGTTAGTTTAACATAGAATTTAAATACTATTTTCAATTTTGTAATCAGTTTTGTGTTTAACAAAAAAAAATTAGTCAGAATGTTCGCGTGTATCATGCTATGTCGGCAAACTTGCAAACAATCAAGTTCAACGGTCAGTTTATTAATGATTTGCATGAACAGAACACATGGGATCGCCAATTGATTTAAATGAAAAAATTAAAAGGGAAAATGAACGAGAACTAACAAGATGTGAGAATGTCTGGTATTCAGCTGATAACCTTTTCAAATTGCTTCATTGAGGTCCTTTTGCTTGGTTTAAGCATTTTTCCCACAACGATGTCATGGTTGAGCGGTGAAATAGTATCTAACAGATAATTCACGACTTTTTTGGGGTTCAACTTAGTTAATTTCAGTTAATGAGAGTGGCGTGATACATTTTTTTGGGTATATCAAATTCCGGGTTTAAAAATAGATCCGACACAATGAGACTATAAATCATACGAACTTAGAAGATTTAAATATTTATTCCTTGCGGATTTATTTAAATGATTACGCCCTTTGAAGACAAAACTAAATTCCGTAAGATAGACTAAATAGAAGTTTAGATAGTTTGAAAATTTTTCGAAAATATGTTGTTGAATTCAGTTAGGGGTTTTTGCATTCGAGGAAAACAATTTAATGCTCATGTTTGTGGACAGTAAGATGATTTCAAAGCTCGTGCATACACTGTAAGCGGTGTTTAGTGGTATTGAAAAAATACTAACTCACACGTGAAGACATTATAAAAAACTATCTAATATTATACAAAAAATACCTAGATACATTTAAATGCGAGCATTATTATATCGGATATTTTGTTCAAAGATAGGAACTTAGACTAGCTAAAACACCAACACCAAAACATTTAAATTCTAGGTCAAACAACACGAAATCCTTAAGATAATAGGAATAAAATTTCAATTCGTATACAAACGGTAAATTTTGTTCCACTGTTAATGATTCGTTTTTTGTTCACCCAATATGCTACTGTATCTATAATAAATGAACTTAAAAAATAATTCAAAGGAGCTTTCTGGTAGATATTGAATGGCCCTTATGATAGTCTAAAATGTCTATCAGTCGTGCACATGCAAACTAATGCATTGCTTTCTGTATCTGCAAATTTACAACAATTGAATATAATAAACTTTAAAAACACCTACTTCAATTCAGGATTAAGAGCCTCATCCATATTCACTTGGAAGGCATTTATGTATGCACCGTAAACAACAGGTCGTAGCGGTGTTGGTATTGGACAGGATGCAAGCCAACCCCATGTGCGACTCATTAGGCGTAGCGGTAGTGAGCAATATACTATTGTCTGTAAATAAAAAGTACAAATATTGAATTCCATATTTTATTATACATCAAAGTTAATTTACTTTATATCTATAAAATATTATAATTGGTTTCTTCTTCTTTGTGTACATATTAATTGTGAGGTATAGAAAACTTTGCGAATCGCTCCTGCTTTGCAGTCTACTAATGGCCAGAAACGAATAAAATATGTGTGGAAACAAGTAGCCCTCGCAACGCTCGCTAGTTTCTATTGTGTTGACGTCAAAAACTGGACACGGAATTCACAAATAGGATTGCATTCAAAAATGTGCTCCCCTCGATACACATAAGCACGTGCCACGAACATTTGTGTAATTTGATCTGATAATAGGTCAGGTTGAATAGTTAACAGAAATATTGAGAAAAAATAAATCAATCTGTAAGGATCAAAAGAGGAAATCCATCGTGTTTTCCTTTGAATTGAAATTAAAAGTTATTTTTCATTATATCAAGCATTTAATCTGAGAGCATCCGATGGGGATTTACAGTTATCATTTTTTTCCAGAAGATTCAGCTAGAGGGCAAAATAAGTGTTGTGTTTGGGGTTGTATTCACTGTTAGGAGTAGAATTATTTTGGTTATTATTTTTAACTATGTGTTATGTAAAGTCAATTGTAATAAGAAAAAACATCGTTATTTTTACTTTATTATTTATTTTCTGTTGAATTTTGGTATTTGAGTGGATATTCTGTTTCAGTTGGACATCCTGTTTGTGCCTAAATGTTAAATTAGACAAACTAAACTGGGCAGAACGCTGTTAAATGTCTTCTTCTTTCCCGTAATAAATTCTTAACTAATAAGATTTAACAATAAAATTAACCAGAATGTTACACTGCATTAAGGATGAGTAAGGATAACACTGCAAGAAGAACTCCGATGTCCATGCCATGTGCAAGTGAAACTACAATTGTATCCATGCCTACCACGAGCTACAATGGCAACCAAGTCATATACAAGTAAGTTTTCTGGTTACTTATTTTTATATCGGTTTGTTTTTCCACCATTTTATCATCATTTAAATATGCATTTTATTGTACAGATCGTTTTGTTTTGCATGATTGCAAAAAAAAACCTGGTAGTGTTTCATGCCAATGTATGACAATTTTCCTTAACAATTTTGATGACGTCGTTTTTAGGTATCCTTAGTTTTTTCAACTATTTTCGTATTCATGACGTGCCTTTTATAATTCTGCGTTTTCAGACTTTTAGCTACGCATGATTACTTTTAGATAGGTCACAGAGAAGTTAAACACTACTTATACCACTTTCTTGAAGCCGATGCAATCTCACCGTATTAAAGATTTGCAAAAATGTCTTTGTGACAAACTTCGGTTGAAAGCGAGGATATTTTTATTTTTTTCTGTTATTTTTGCTATAATAAATATATAAGGAGAAAATATGGGCTTATACCAACAAAATCTAGAATTCTTTTTTTCAAGCTTTATGGGGCAATGACGCTTCAAATAATATATGTTTTGTCACTTTTTACTTTGTTACGGTTTTGTAAAAATGTAAAAAGGTCAAAGTCTTTAAAATTCTACTAAAGGCTCTGAAATATAAAATCGCATTTAAACTTTGCTAAAATTGTGCTCATTTATATTTCAAAGTTGAATTCCGGAGTGATATTCGATGCAACACTTCCATTCAAATGAGTTTGCGATTGACACTTCTTATTTATTTGTACACAAACTTTTTTTATGTAAAATTATCCGTTTAAACTGCAGACTTATCTAGACACCTTTAAAAAGGCTTGCGTACAAGATAGT
This sequence comes from Stratiomys singularior, assembly GCA_954870665.1. Classification (NCBI taxonomy): domain Eukaryota; kingdom Metazoa; phylum Arthropoda; class Insecta; order Diptera; family Stratiomyidae; genus Stratiomys; species Stratiomys singularior. The sequence continues at coordinate 130,051,560 of OX940878.1, read as the reverse complement.
CAAATCGTATTGAAATGAGGTTTTAGTTCTGATTTCATGTGAACTATAGGCTTGCGTGTAAGATGATAAAATTGGATCGGAATCGGATCAATTGAACCCTTTAGACATTAAATATTAATTCGAAGTCAAGGGTCATGTAGAATAAGTATTTTGTGTTGATTTGCGACTAAGAGTTTTATGTAAACGTTTTCCTAAGTTTAATCGTATGCTTTCGTTATAATTTATTATTCTAATTAAATTATTGTAGAGAAGATAGACAATTTTAAAAATCAAGTAATGTACAGCATTGTAGCAATATTTAAAATGATATTAATACAAACATTGCTAGTTATAATACTAAATGTTTGAAATTGTACTTTGCGAGACGGTTTTACAATCAAATTGCATCGAATAATCACTGGCTGACTGTTTGAAATAAATGAAAATATGCGATACTCTAAACGATACATTATTTTCACACATGCATGTAACTTTGTACAGATGCAATTGAAATTACTCAATCAATTTACTGACGTAAGCAGTCTGCATTCGTTTATTCAATCAAAAGTTGAATACTTCAAATCACTCTAATCGATATAGGTTTTAAGCTTGTTGTATCAATAAAAAGTGCGAAAAACAAGATCACTGTCTGGATTAGGATTTTCTATTTTTAGATGGGAAAGGATGATTTTTTTATGTAAAAATATTGAAATGTTTAATAAACAATATAATTAAAATTGAAATCATTTGAGTGAGATTACCGAACAACGCCAGACATAAATTTTTTTCAAGATCAATTGTTAATAATGAATGAAATGAATGAATGAGAAAATCGGCCTTGGTTTTTATTATATAAATATGATTTTTGTGTATTTTTTGTTGCATTGCGATAACGCCTAGAGGGCACGGCACGAATTGAACTGCCATCGTAATAAATTCTGATAATGTTCATGCAAGACTTTTCCAGAATAGTTCCCATAAAATTTTGTGTACTCGCCTCAAACTAACTCTCTTCTACTACTACTACGATAAAAATTATACGATGTTTTTTTAAATAGTCATTCCGGTAGAATTGAAATATTTTTGACGATTTTCAAAGAACAGTACTTTGCCTATAATGTTAAATGTTATTTTGGCTTTGGTTAGGAATATCAATGTGTCTTGCGACGGCCCATAGAGAGATTGATATTTCCATTAATTCGCAGGGTCTCATAAATTACTGGAAAAGGACTATCCCATATACCCACAAAGTGGGAACTTAACCAGTTTTTTGTATCTGGAGAATAAATAGGGATTTTATTCAAGTTGTAGAAAACAGCAAACTGAGCCGACTTTTATTTAAACGACATATTGGAGACCCACAACTTATTACAATTATATCCCAACACATTGAGGGACATTTGCTGCATGACATGGCTATTGTGGGACGGAGGGAGAGGAAAGTATATTGAGTACACATTAGTTTTGTTTGGAATTTAGAAATTGTAAAAAAAAGAATTCTTGCATTTTTTAAAGCTCAGGTCTCATGGTTTCAATTTTCGGGTACAAATGTAAAGATTGGTTATAGTGACGGTGTATGCATAAATCCATCTTTTCTCGTGGAAAAGTGAATAGGTATCTACCATTATACTTGTCTTTTTTTGGTATTCGGAACATTCTCCCGCATTTGTTTTCAACATATCTCAACAAACAACACAAAAATCTTATACTGTGTGTGTTGTCCCGTGTTTAGCACTTCTAGATTAGATCCTGTTTTTTGTAGCTTTTCCATTTTAAAAATGCTATGTTTTTTTTAATTTTTTTGAACAAGTATATATTTCGGGAGTGAGTTGCTCCCTTCTTCAGTGTCAGTTATATATATAAATAACTGACACTGAAGAAGGGAGCAACTCACTCCCGAAATATATACTTGTTCAAAAATTAAAAAAAAACATAGCATTTTTAAAATGTAAAAGCTACAAAAAACAGGATCTAACAAAAATCTTAAATTTACAATGGAGACAGAGAGAAGGGCGCAAATAAATTGCCTAGACATTGCGATAAAGAACATCAAAACATCACATTCGAATACGAGCTATATAGAAAACCAACAGGCACAGACGCAATAATACACAACTCATCGAACTATTCCCAACTGCATAAAAACGCAACAATAAGGCAATTAATAACAAGACTAGACCGGGCACCCCTAACAGACCAAGCCTACAGCAAAGCATTAAACACAATAGCAGAAAACAATGGATACAAGAGAAACCTGGTGAACAAGATAAGAAGGAAACACCTTGATAAAAAGGAAGGAACACGCTAAAAGCACAGAAAAGACGAAAAAAATGACAAGAAAGCTTGGACGACATTATCATACACGGAGAAAACAACATACACATTGGCAAAGTTGTTGAAGAAACACAACATCAACACGGCTTTCAAACAAGGAGCAATTTAGGACAAATACTACGAACATAAACGAAGAGAACCCGCTAGAAAAACAATAACAAATTAACCTGTGCGGATCAAAACAGCTTCATCGGTCAATCAAGACGGCAAATAAGGACAAGATTTCGCGAGCACATCTTGGACTACAACAAAAGGCTACGAAAATCGGACGCGACAACTGAGTTCAATTTCGCAAACGACATGAATGACAACAAATGTATACCTTTCAAGCAAACAGTGAATGTACTACATGTACAACATAAAGGACGCCGCTTGAACGCACTAGAAAACTTGGAAATATAGAAACAAAAAACATTTGACGGACGCATCATCAACGAACAAACACTCAATCGAACATAATGTTCGAGTCGCAGAAACTGCTCAACAGCAACAAACGAAAAAGACCGACGACAATTTTAGAGGAAATGAACAATTATTACTTTTTCGTTCACATCTTTACAGTACAGCTGAGTGTGTTTCACTCTTAGTGAATAAAGTGAGTGCTAACAATTTGATTCAAATAATAAGCTTTTTTTTCATCTGAATCGGTTTAACGCACTAGAAATACACACGCACATTCTGAATCCAGAATCGGATAATATTCTTCATTTTCTGAGTTTATATTCCATCTAATTCTTTTTGAAATTTTAGTTGAAATTTCCAAACAATTTACTAAACATTTATTTGATATTAGAATTGCTTCCTTGTCTATTACTATTGCACACAGGGACTACAAGTTGGCAAGGATGGAGTAAAGTTTTGCCGCGGTTACTGTGAGGAAGAATTTTAGCTCGGCGAAGCTTCCTTCAGTTCATTCTCGGAAATACTTGAATCAAGGAAAGAATGAGCGTGAACGGACTCAGAAGAGCCAAAAACCTCGAAACAGTCATGGCAAGGCAAGACAGAACTATATCGCGATAGTTAATAGCAGTTATCTGGTTCGACGTCCGCAATTGGCGAAGGTTGTTTGCAATCACCTTCTCCAAATATTTATTCATTCCTTCAAGTCGACTAATGAGCTGCAAGAAAGTTCGTAGCAACGTCAATATTTTCGTTGTTAATATATGGCATGTAGGAGTGCTAAAAATAACTTTATAGTTCTAATTACGGAGTTTTACTTCAAAAAATTAAAACTTTACTATTGTCGAAATGTGTGTTGTACATTTTTTCGAATTTAACATAATTCTTTACTTAGAACTATTGGTTTTTTACTCTTAATGACCCATTTTGCACATCATGTAATGTGCAGTACAATGTTTTATTTGATCAACTCAACGTGAGCACTGGATGTTACGTAAAATATGACTTCATTGTCTTAAAGTTGTTCGCATTTGCATAGTGAAACCATGAGGCATGACAAGAATAAGCCAAGAACAATGCGTCACATGGCAAAGCACACCATTTTTTCTTACAGCATTATCTAAATGAACTATCAGAGAGTGAAAGTTCGGAAGTAGGGGGAAAACAAACTCTACGTAGGTCGATATGTAATGACGAAAAGTAGATTTAGGAAAACGTGTCAATGAAATGTAAATGACACACTGGACATTTAATAAATGTAGAGAGAAGCACGTTTTTTGCCGTTTTTTGCAGGCAAAAATCAATACCCTTATTTATTAATGCTTAATCGCTTAGTGGAGTTATTATATTCGAATGCGGAGCAGTTTTTTTTATTTAACGATGAATTTTCTACGTTTTCATATAAATTCCATAAATAAACCATTTTCAAAGGCGAACAACGGTTCATCGCATTATGAATTTCAATGTTCTGTATGAGTAATAGTACGCATAGTTTGGTCTAACGTATGTAGACAAATCACAGAATTTACATTTGTTTTATTGATAAGGTTAAAGACAATTAAAAAAGTAGCAAACAAGAAAACGAACTAACCTGAAGTTTTGATGCAGTTATCGGTAAGCCCTCTCGTTCCAATTTGCGAGTATGATAGTGCCAATCGAGGGCCGCTAGAACACAAACGCCTATTGGGGTCCATCGTGTAAGAAGTCCAGATAATGTAAACCATCCTGCAGCCAACAACCACCAATCCAGTACTGATATTATTGTCCAACTAGCCCCCGCTTTCCAACTCCATTTCAATTGGAGGCTTTTTAATTTACTCAATTTACCTTTTTTCTTAGAACATTGTTGTCCATACGTTGCTGAATGTATCGGTTGATTTACAGCATTTGTTGTTCCTGCGGTGCTTATAGTTTTGTTTGAGAGATTACGACGCGTTATCGGTATCCATTTTGGGGTCCATTTATTCGGTAAATTCCTTAGATTGGCAGCTTTTGTGATGCTGTTGTGAAAAAATACAAATTGTTTCATTACTATTAAATTTTATTTTAGTTAATTTAAATAAGATACTAAAGATTTTTTCACACACATAAGTTCGGCGTGATCATTACGTTGATCATTACGAATAAATGACATACTTGTAAGAAGAAAATGTTAGTTTAAGATAATATAAGAAGCTCGTTAACGACTTTGTTGCAGTCGTAATTAAAAGATGATTTGTGCTTGTATGAACTCATTTGTTGTGCTTTAGTTAGTTGCCTTTAGCGCAGTTGTAGGCAACACTTAGCAGGTCGATAATGATGGAGGGTGGTAGGTATAAGGAATGCATTCTATTTCATATGAGTCTTAACAAAGGGAAACTCAGACCTTAACCCTTTGCACTCGAGAGGTGAGTCTCACTCACCATGCGATTTCATGCCGCAACTCGAGAGGTGACTGTCGCTCACCAAATGGTTCGCAGAGGTAATCCGATGCGCGGCGGAAACTTTTTCCGTTTGCCTTTTTGGCACGGGTTCTACGCTCTTCTTGTATCATCTTATGAAGTATGAAATGATATCCTGTCAATTGGAGATAAGACTCTCTTATCTCAAATTAGTACGCAACTACGAACCGAACTCTACCTTCGGTCTCAGTTCGAACTTGACAGCCGTAGCAATAGAACTAGAAAAGTTGAAGTTTTCGATCCCAATTACCATGGAACGCAGTAATGGAATAAGTTCTAGTGGAGATGAGTTTGATTTAGAGTTGCTAAACGAGTAAATTACAGCAATACACAGAGAGCTTGGCGAAAGAGAGAATGCGAGCAATGATGATGATAATGATGAAGTAAGAGGTGTAAGAAGACGAAAAATTAAAATAATAGACAGTAAAGGTGACAGTGATGCTATAGAAGACCCACAATCCGACAGTTCGGAATGGATTAGCTGTGCATAATCCGAAGCAATACCCCAGATAATACCGTTTATAGCCGGCAACAATCCTGCAGGACCGCAGATATTGACAAACACGAAAGAACAGTTAGATTTTTTAAATTTTTTTTTACTGATGAACTCGTTAATGAAATAGTTACAGAAACAAATAATTACGCAAGAAGAAAGTTAGAAAATACAACACTATCACTGTACTCGATATGGCGGGATTGGAACAACGTGACTACCAAAGAAATGTGGGCATTTATCGGCGTTATAATAAATATGGGGAAAATGCCGCTCGCGAGATAGGTTTGGCCAGATTTTTTGGATGCTTCATCTAAAAACAATCTCAACAACTGATGCAGGTCCAAGAACCCGTTTGCAGCTGGTAAGCTGCTTTCTTGAATATATAAATTCCATTTGAAGTATTTTACACCGGGAGCAGAAATTTGTGTTGATAAGTCCACTATCAAATTCAAAGGTCGGGATTCCTTTTTCACGTATAACCTGAAAAAAACCAATGAAATGGGGTTTTATAGTCTACACAATGACAGACTCAGGTACTGATTATATCTGTGGTATTCTGCCTTATTATGGAAGTCTTACCACGGAGAAATTGGTAACGCCTAACCTTCCAATATCTGCAAGAATACCGCTGCACCTTTATACAATGCTCCTGGAGAAAGGACCTGGTACTCAAGGACACCACATGTTCACCGATTGGTACTACACGAGCTTTATCCTGGCTGAAGAGTTATTTAAACTGAAATGCCACTTGTCAGGCACAATACTAACAAATAGGAAGAATTTACCTAACCAAATCAAAAAACTAAAATCCGGCAGAAAATCGACAGTAGCATCATCATTTTATATTAGAGGTAATAAGGTGTCTAAAAGCGCTATGAAACGTCTCGAGTTGCTGGTTGGTCCGCACGCAAACGGCCTCGAGCGCAAAGGGTTAATTGATCAAATAAACTTGTTTCGATGCCTTGCATATAATTTTTTGAGGAATTTCGCTAAAGAGGTCACCATATTGCTTATCCCATCTTTTCCAAGAGGAAAATGTGTGACAGGCGTAATTCACCTCTCCTGTACAAAGGTTAGCTTAGGAGACCGCGACCTGTCAATCTTGTACAGGTAAGACCGAAAGCATCCATGCTTGTTTATGCGCTGAGTTTCTTGAGCTCGATTGAGCTACGGCGTCAGGTCAGGGCTGAGGCGTGCAGCCTACCTTCGCTTTGTTTCTTGTTCCCAGAACTGTTACCAGTCGCTAAGAGAGGGTTGTCTCTCTTCCCTGGGAAGAACTGCAAGGAAATCCTACGTATACAATCAACAACAGTGACGATTGCTTTTAATGTATTCGGTGGTATCATTTTTCAATTGGTGTTAATATGAGCAGTGAAATCAGAAATGCAAATATTTCAAGTGTGAAAAATTCTTGTTTAGTGATAATGTAATTGAACTTAAATTTTCTCATATATCTGCCGCAATGGGATTGAATTTCTCGTGTAAGTTTTAGCAAATATTATTGAATAAAACGGGTTATTTTTAGTGGAGTATTTCCTCTACTTCTTGTTGGAAGACTTTTCTATATATAATTCAAATGGTACTGTACATAGCATAGATTAGCTGGAAATTTGCTAACCATATAGAATAAGCAAAGCACAATTGCTGTAATTATCTTCATGCTAAAATCTTCTGAACGCTTTGAAGGGTTATACTTTTGGTAAATTCAAATTTTAACAATATACTGTCGAATATGAACTTTTATGATTATCATGTTTTTAAAATCAAAGCTGTGCCTGGATATTTCCACGAACAATAACTATACTAACGGTTGAAATTTAAGCACCTTTAAAATATAGCAAGCAAGGAATTCCAAAATTTGAACGGTTTTTTGACGATGACGTATACCAATTATGGGATAATGTTTAAGGAGAAATTTTATATGCATTTTATTACACTCTTTTAATTTTGAATCATTGTGGATTTGCATTTTGGAATGGTTAAAAAGAGGGCTTCAACATAAGATCAATTTGGCTAAAGTATAATATTCTTTATTAAAAATCGATCTTTTGATATTTCAGACAAATTAGGTATCGAATTTTGATCCACAATTTAATTGGTCTTATGTTGAGTATTGAGTCTTTGAAACTATTAAATTATACAGCGAAATCGAGCATAGTGATTATTGTGAGCGATATTAATATTTGTGAAAACAAACACAGGTGTTAAAATTACCTAGGGTGAATATTAAAAATAGTATTCGCGCAACATCTTTGTTATCCTGCAAATGCCCTGATTCCCGAGACATACTCAGTTCAGATTGAGCTGAAGATGGATTTCAAGAGCCGGAAAAGTTCTAAAAGTCGCAAAGCCAAGGAGTAGCTGATCTAGAAGACTTCTGTCGCCTTGAGAATACAGGCTGGAAATGTTTGTTACTCTACTCCACGGCGTTTTTTGTTACCGGACGGGTTAGTTATTTATTTTTTTTTGGTGATAGGAATAAAGAGAGAACGTTTGCTTTGTGCCAACAAAGGATCCTTATTTGTAAAGAAAATAACCTGTGCTTGGTGAGGCACGGAGAATTTTATTAAGTATCAAGAAAAGTACATAAAGATAAAAGTTAAATCAGAAAATCATTCAATCCATACCCCGGATCACGGTTGAAAAATAAAATTCTACTCGTTCACCTAGTTTTGCTACCATAGAGAGCAAGTTCTTTGCTCGTAAAGCCGCCCCTATTTCTTCTCCTTTATGCTGGTAGAACCTCCTTGTTCTTAAACAAGGATTCAAGGTACCTTTCCACTGCTAATTCGCGTTGCTACCAAAAAGGCAGGCCGATATATAAAGCTTAGGTTGCATTTGTATATCGCAATGCCATTTATAATTGAAAATGCGAGGCAGAGAGTATTCTGAAATTCGGGATTGTAAAAATTTTCATTCCGGTAGAGGTTGATGCTTCGCTCTTAAATATTCGTTTTTAGAGTTAAAATTTAGGATTCCTTTTAAACTTAAAATTCGGTCGTATTGCATATCTTAAAAAGAACAAAATAAATTTAAACTTAATAAAAATGAATGTAGTATTCGTTGCTAATTGCTGATCGATTTAAATTTTCGAAACAGCCCAAACAGTGTTAGACAAAAACATTCAGTCTATTTTGCATTTTTGTATTTATGCAAAAGCTAAGGACAATTATCAGTTAAATCACTGCACTTTAAGGCTTGCAGTTAGAAAGCGCTCAACGACACAAACGCTTTACTAAAGAAAAAATTGATTCGGTCCATTTATAGTAAGTATAGCGTAATAATTTTTTAAAGGTGATTGCAGCAGCCTCATCATTTTATTTTGCGATCTTAACGTTGTTGCTATTACTATTTGAGTTGGAATTGTTGATAATATTACTGAGGACGCCGCCGATTATGCTTATGATTTAGTGTCGCCTTTCCGAAAAAATTGCATATCAATGCTATGGACAACCAGAGGATCACAGTTTCTGGTGATATCCTGTCCTTATCCCTCAAAGAAATAGTTTCTTTATACTCTATTTCATTGGTGATTGAGGACTTTGCTGTGAAGACAAATTATTAAAAACTTTGTGAATGTTCAGGAGAAAAAAGTTTGGCTTTATTAGACATATAAACAACCTGGCTCGGTATAAACACCACAAAATTGTAGGTTAAGCGAATTATGACGCGAGTTCTGCATAGAAGGAACCTGATGGAATAGTTGCATTATAAGAAGAAACTTCTGTGAGGTATGAGTTTTACATGGCCGACGTAAAATAGGTTCCCTCTCCAATGTCTCACCCATGCTACATGAAGCAACTTTTGTACCAACCATAACAAATCTAAGTATCATATATGAGAAAATTTCTAGGTTGTTTTAAGAATGTTTTTTAATAAGACATAGCAGTAGACATTTAATTTTTCGTATAGGGGCGTTAATTGCAAATTGAGACATGGACATGGTATGGTTGGAACAAAAATTACGTCGTGGATCATAGTGATACATTGTAGAGGGAATCTATTTAAAAAACTGCTAAACATTTTTCCGCACCGTTTCGAATCAGTTTCAAAAAAATTGGACTTTTTCAGCTAGCTACATGAAGTTTCAAGATCATTAATGAAATGCAATAGGCACTTATCTAGAATAAGAATCTTCCGGACGAAGCAAAAACGCACAAAATCTCTTGCGAAGCAAACCCATGCGAAAATGTGCATGGCAAAAGCTGTTCCTTTTTTGAAAACGCAAAGGGTTATAATTAATAAATGAAAGAATTGTGTAAGAATAACAGAATCCGCGAAAAAAACCTCAACAGCCGCAAGAAACATAAGGCAACAAACTCATTTCGCGGTTATGTGCAACATCATCCTCATCCCGAACAGGTTCAAAAAAGGTTGGTTCTTTATATCCAAAATAAGAATGGACAATTTTAACAAATTCGTTCGGGTGAGGCCCCTAAGTTTATTTTAAATGGCAGCAAAAATGCTGAAATCGCTTGCAAAATGTTTAACTACATACTTAATGCAGGATTTCATCCTTTTGTATAAGATAATGAACAACATAGGCCACAAACTCACCCCGAACGCAAAACTCAGAAAAACGAAGAACCCAAAAACATATGATGACGGGCGTGTTTGGTTAGTTAATCCTATTAAGTGTCAGTTTGCAGATAGTGGGACATTGGGAAGATAGTGGGATTTTGGGAAGATAGTGGGATTTTGGGAAGATAGTGGGAAAAAACGAGCTGGTTATGATTAAAAGTAGTCGAAACGCGTTCTCTACTAGAATGCAGCATGACACGGAGGACCGGAAAACCAGTATGAGAAGATAGTATTCGTATGAAAAAAAGGAGAATTTTGAATAGACTGCAAAGATATTTTATGACAAACATATGACGGACATATGACGGTTGATTGTTTTCTTACATAAATTTTTTGAACAATGTTTTTCTCAAAACCACTTTTTCCGTCGGCAATTGTAGTTTCCTCGAAACCCTTGAATCAGGTTTTCCGATATATAAAGCTCATATTTTATACGTAATAAATTCGACAAATTTTTTTGGGTCAAATATAATAAATATGTTAAAAATATGACGTAAAACCACCGCAGACGAATCTAAGAAACTTATATGTAGTTTTGCAAGTAGCAGGAAGGAAATTTCACCAGATATTATTAAACATAATACATAAATCGTGTATATAATTAATTTAATTTTTAATATTTTATTTCTAGGTGTCTGAAATTTGCATCGTTTCAAAGGCAACGGTCTCGCTTTTTCACTATTTGAATTTTTTTGGGATAGTTTGAATGACTTTTTGAATGAAATTTCAACTACTGAAACTGTACTAGTTTTTCACTTGGCCCAAATTGTCGAAAAAAATATACAAACTCCGATTAATTATGATGCGAAGCATAAGCATAGGCTAGAAACATATGTCTGGCTCTGTCAATCATGTGACGATTAAATGGATGAATACCATCCAAAGTCATAGAAGTGAACAATTTTATAACACTGGGTAGCTTGGGTCCGCCGGGCCTTGATAAAGACATCAGAACGAGCTGAAGATGGCTGTATGCAGCCGAAACGCGTCCTCGAGACTCACAAAGCAAGGCCCGGCGGGCCCAAGCTACCCAGAGTTAATTTTGGCCTGCGGCAACACCAAAACGAACTTCAATTTTATAACATCTTAGATCATAGTCGGTTAATCTCATCTTTCTTAAACCTTTATTCTAAGTCTCTTTTGAGCTCCAAATAAGCAATATTTTGACTTTCTTAAATTCAGCATTCACATGTTGCGTTCTGTTTCTATGCTTCGTCCGCTCGTCTTTTGCCTTAGAAATTCGCTACGCTACATTTGTATTTGTTTTCAGTAAGAGTACGGCCGTCATCTTGCCGCATTTTTCCAAACAATTGTACAAGGAAGATAACACAGAAGTTAGTCATTCAAAATAACATCGTGAATTCCAAAATTTCAGTCATTATGGCGTTTGGCCCCTTCAGTTGACCGTTTTAAAGATATTTATCATTTATTCTTTGGCATCTATATTTAAATTGATTTAGTTATTATTAAGGCATGACTCGAATCACTTTCACAATCGCTCATATCAAACGAAATAACTTTTTTAAGGTGTCTGAAGTTTGTATCGTTGCAAACGCAACAGTCTCAGGTTTTTGGACATTATGAATGTTTTTTTTTTTTGATAATTTGATCTAAGTTTTGATCGCAAATTTGAATTTTTTGTACTCGACTAGGTTTTCCATTCGCTTAAAAGGAAAATTGAAAAAAATTTGACAGCGTTGTCAGACACTTTTTCTGATTTGGAGTTTGGTTTGAGATGGACTTTCAGAGGGTGAGTTGAGCTGTTAGCGAGCATTTTCGTATAGGTTTTGTGACTAAGAAGGTACGAAGGGACATATAGGATCATAGTTTGGTCCTTCACAGTTGCTGTGGTTGTCTGCTTCATCACATCTTTATCTTTGATTAATTTCTCAAGTATGGATAAAATTGCGTCAGAGCCGTTTCTCATATTAGCACACATCCAGTTTTTACAGAATGCCAAGTCTCATTCGATTATTTTGTTTACAGGGAAGGGACATTGGGTTCCTCATGGCCTGGTGTATTTTGGAGTTGAAAGCGACTCAATTGTGCGTTTATAAGCGTTCTTAGGATCTATAGTTATTTTTCTTGTTGATTTTGCATATGAGACACTTGGACAATACCTGGATTCCGAACAAGGTATTTGACGATGAACATCGAACGCCAGTAGGCATACTTTGAAATTGCCTGACAAAGTTCGTCGTATAAAAATGTGGGGCTGGGCGGATTCACAAACTGGTAGCAAAAGGTAGAGAAAGATAGGAGTGAAATGCTTCGAAATGAGACTAAACGGTAGCTAATTTTTTCATTTACTTTTTACAATTTTGTTTTTCTTTTTTTCTACCTATGTGCTTTGCTTGGAATGATATTAAAAAAACACCCACATGGAGGAAATAATCTAAAACGTTAGCGGCTGTCTAATCAAGACCGTCGCTTGCTAATATCCCATGTTTGGTTAAGATCTATACTTCTGAGATTTCCTAGTGAATCTATTTGATAATCTGCGAATCTGGTGGTGCGTCTAGTTACAGCATGGTTACTACGAATTTGTATATACGAAGGATATAAGCCATTAGGTTGCGTGTTAGCATGTTTATTATATATTTTGCGGCAAGAACATTTCAGATCAAGATCAGTTCTAAGTATTTTCTCATATCATGAATCATGTTTCGGCAAATTAATCCTGAAGATGAAATGCAAATCTATATGGAAGTTGTGCTTCATCGTTTTTACTTCAGCTAGAAGTTAGTGGAAAACTTTTTTATTTTCATTCGCAATTTTGGCATAATGTATTTAGAGTTAGCTGCTGATTTCTTGACATACTTGTTTTAGTAGCAGTAAAGCAAATTTTAGTCATGGACTAATAATCGTTAAGGACGCTGTGATTCTATAAGAAGTTGAAATTAACACGTCCAAATCATGCAGATTACCAGAGCGATATTTGCCTATAAATTATGTCGCATAATTTATAAATTTTGCAATAAATTTGCATACATACAGCTTAAACCATCTGCGGTTGTGTTACATTTTTTGTCAGTTTAAATTGTAATTAAAAATCGCATCTTCTGTGGACGTTCGATATTCATATTTCCTAGGTAATCGCCTATTTATGATACATTAAAGATTTTTCCACCGTCTTGAAATGATCTCACCCGGTCAAAGTCAAGTTTTGCGCGCGATTTATCGCATCATATTGAATTTGCTAAAATCAATTTTGCTTCACATTGCATAATAGACATGTAAATAGTCTGAAGATGATTGTTGAAAGGCTTTCGGTTCAACAGGGGTCACATTTTTGGCTACTCTATAAGAAATGTTTTACAAATTTAATATTCCATATGGGCTCGCTTTTGATATAACTTTGAATAGACGAGTTAGCAATTTCGGCTCATGCCGCATGATTGAAGCAAAACGTTCACTCTATGCGCATGCTTCCCGATCAGATTTGATAACAGACACCAAAACTCATGTGTTAATCAGGAGCCACATGCGGGGATGAGTATTGCTACAATTCATATCATTTGGGACAGACGACAATAAGTCTTCAGGCGTTCGGAACATTGAGCTTCATTTCAAGTCCATCGCGTTGAAGTTTGAATTTGTTTCGGCAATTATTTAACGAGACAAATATTTACGTCTAGACTAGCAATGAAATTCCCTCTCGTTGGTGGCTGTAATTAGAAGATAAGGAAAAAATGAAATGAAAACTGGGGGCAATTAACTCACAGACGTAGAGAGCATTTTCACGAATTTGGAATTTGTTGTTGATGTCTCAATTAGCGGTCAAAACAAAGGTTATCGCAGAAACAATGCATTAATGATCAGCTGGCCGGATTGGGGCGAGTATTGATTATTTGAGAACGAAGTTTCTCAACAGCATGCGCTCAAACGCAAGCTCTGCATCAATTTAGTAAACAAGTCGAGGCCTCGGTATGATCAAATTTTTTCTAGAGAAGTGAGTACAATCCATTGATTTCGGGACGTTGGCGTGGTGTTACCAATGACCGTTGTAATGGCTACTACAGTATAATATTTTATGTTTCAAATTCGGCCGGAAGGAAGCTACAATGATACCTGCAACGCTCGTTCAACACATAATCGAAAGGATTCTCCGCTTGCCCGAACATTCAACATCCAGACGTTCAACAGACAACAATGAAAGATATGTCGTAACATTTTTTTTTGTCACCAAAACTAAGCTCGGCCTGATAACCCCACAAACTAATTTCGAATATTTGAGTTCATTGCGTAGCAGATATAGCGTCTTTGTTAGGTCTGATTTAGTAATCATAACACTACAGGATGTCACAAATTTACATTAATTTGCCCATTTTGCATTTCGTTTTGATTGAGCCAAACAAATTCATATGCTAGAAAGCTTTGGAAAGAAAACAAACATCAATGATAGAATGTGGGGTTGGAAACAAACGATTGCGAGCAACCACTTACAGATGATTCTTTGGCATAAAATACACGGCCATCGTCAGTGGGGCATACACTTTTCACATATATACTTGCTGGAAGTAAACTATATCACTCCGTGAATTCACGATTCGCGGCGAGAAATCAAAATATTCGAGAAGTTTAAGTCTATTGCGCTAAAACCTTTTTACAACTGAGAAATTGAATGAGCTTTGCTCGCGATTAAATACGATAGGAAACAGCTGACGACTATGACAGCAGTGACATATCTTTGACATTATTGCGTAGATTGTAAAGCGTTCAGTGGACGTTTAGAAGTTTCGAACATCGGCAGCGAAGACACAATAATGTGGATCTTGTATTTATTCTATAAAAATGTCCACAGCGAAGACAGCTTAGGTAGATGGACGTGATGCTGATAAAAAGTCGCTTTGGAATCTTAAGCCTCATTTTTATTTTCACGGTTGGAATTCGAACGATCGTCCATGAAATTTTGAATAGACTACTAGTGATTGCTTGGTTTATTTTGTTGGATTTTGTCAATATTTCACAAAACTATGATTACCATGAGAATGTAAGCCATTGTAACAATGTTCACTTATATAATTTTACCTACAGCCAAGTTAAGTCTGCATTTTTAAAATATATTTACGGGATATTTTTATTTTTAATTTTCGGACATGATGTGGAAATCGTCATCAGGATAAAAATGCTTGCAAAAATCTATAACGTCTTTTTTGCTTAAAAATTAAATTTCATTGCCTTTTGGTCTGGAATGTATTTTTTTTTTCTCCTATCAATAAATAATATTGCAGCTACACACGGAGTGGCTCATTACGAGAACTGTGTGCATGTTTTTCAGGACAACCACACCCCCATAAAAGTACTGTTGGCAAGCTGGAATTTCTGTATTTTTCAGAGAGGCACAAAAGAAATGGATTCAATCGTAGGAAGGCAACAGGCCTAGTTATGTTTGACATATCTCAAGTCTTTGATTAAGTCTGACATGCACGATACATCTTCAAAATGCATGAAATCCCTATCCCCCTATCACACATTCAACTCATACACAACTTCCTTGTGTCTATTTTTTAGTTTTAGGATAGAAGATCATATCTCAGGCCTGCGGACTATTTATTACTGTTTTGGACTATTTCACCTATGCATTACAATATGACGGCCAAATGATTTACAGACGGCCAAAATCTACCAAAAAGCGTACCGGTCTCTGTAGAATACAGCCCTATGGTAGATTTGTCAAATTTCAAGTAATATTCAGAACACATAAATACACAAGGACTTATATTTAGAAATTGTAACTGAAACTAATTTTCAAGACAGACAAGATTGGTAATGGTTGCATGACAGTTCTCGAATTCCCATCGATCCAAATAATCAAGGCTCCGATAGATCACACATGAAAGGCAAGACTAAAGATTTTGGTGAGGTGTTAGTGAGTGTTGTCGTACTCACAGAAAAATATGGAGCAAGAGTGTGCAACCGCAACAGCTATGATTAACCCTTATTTCAAGGAATTTCAGTACATGCTGGATTGAATAAACTGAATAAACAATATTTTTATTTCGTTACCAAAAAATATTGAGCATTGCAATAACTAAAGAATATTTGAAAGAAATGTTATTGTACTTCTCTATTGTAAAAGAATATGCAGCTAAATGAGACATTTGAAGGATATATTATACGGGAAACAAAGTGCATATGACGGATTCAAACATCGGGAGCAGTGAAAAAGTTTCAATACAAATGATGGAGGAATTTGTTTATGAAGATCCATGTCCAATGCTTTCTGGATACACAAAACCATAACGAGTAGATGATACTACTATTGCAAAACGTTTGAAAACATAAAAATACATAATTTTCATAATTTTCAAAGCAAGACCCTTGGGTTGCTGAATGAGTCGAAGCCAAAAAAAAATGTTCTCGTTCGATCATTTTGTTCCAAGCAATTAATCTTGAACACCTGCTTAGCCTAATAGCCTAATAATAATAATAGCCTGATAAACAGCATAAAAACATTTCGAATACTCCTCGATCTAACGGAATTCAACGAAAATAAGTGGAATTTTATTCATGAATCTTCAGTGATTTATCTGCAAAACAAGAATAATCCTCACGATTGTAAATATTTTTATTTCCTATTTTATCTCCTTCTGCGAGAAGTTGTCCTCGCCACGTTTTCGATGTTATTGCTTACGGTATGAATAATAGTATATTTATGTCTTGTGTCTAGGAGGTTATCTACAGATATTGTTGTTGAACCGGAAATAGTTTTGTTGTAAGGTTGTAGAAAGGTGTGTAGAAAATTCTTCATCCTTCTTTTTGCTAAGTAGTTTACCTTGACATATATTCATTGTTTACATTTCTAGTGTTGACGGAGAGATCTTTGATATCGAATGATGTTGCTAAATTTTTCACTCAACTCTGTTGTGTGACATATCGCAAATTTGCCAGGGAGTTAAGTCCATTGCTAAGTTTTTGGATAGTTAGATAGATATATTCTGGAGCCAAGGAACAACACCTCCTGTGATACAGTACCGTGCTATTTTTTCTCGAATTCGACATGTAAATTTATACGTGTGATATGTTTGGGACGTTAAGGATAAAAATATTTCTGGAACATTGCTTTCCACAGCATCACTGTCATGTATAAAAGTTGTGTAAAGTGCAGCTAGATTTAACAATAAGGCCCAAAAATCCAAAATCAATTAGCAAGAAAGCGGTTGTTACTTTTGAGAGCAAAAGAATTATCGCATATGCCATGTTAGAATGAGAGTCGAAATTTTAGCAAGAAAGCCATTTCGACCAAAATTCATTTTGACAGTCTAATTCTAGCACGACATATGCAATAATTGAAAGTTTATTGTGCTATCTTAAGTTGCAAGTTGTGTTGAAAGGTTGCACAATGTGTGCATCCTAGGCAAAAGTTTATTGTGTTATCTTAGAGTAGGCGCGCACTACGGGTTTTTTGCCGCGCAGCGGAAATGCTTTGCGGCATAAAATCGCGCCACAGTATTGTAACATTGAGTTTTCAATTTTATTGCGCGCCCTTAGCTACAAAGTCGCCGCAGCGTCGAAAAGTCTGTAACAAGTTACAACTTGTTTGCGGCGCGGCGGTTGATCGGTTTGTTGTGATACATAAGTTTATCTTTAACTGCGCACACTACGGTGATTCGCTGGCAATTTTTACGTTATAATTATTTATTTTGTATTTTTGGAGGAACGATGACTTCATTGAGTATCGTAATGATTAGGGTAATAATTGTATGTAATATAAAGTCCAACTCGTTGTAAAAGTTCATAAAAACATTCTTTCGTCATTCTATAATATTGGAAAAACTTTTCGGGATAATCGTTAAGTTCACTAAATATTTTACAGAATTGTCCCTTGTTTAAACGTTCATTGACAAGAGGATGTACCCAAAGTCTTTTTTTATTTTTACGAGCTCTAATTACAAGAGCAGAAATACAAGCTGCTTCAACTAAATCCATTTTAAAAATGATTTTTTATGCGTTATTAGGCCGTAGTGCGCGCGTCTGCTTATTTTTTATTATTTTTGCCGTACTTAAAAATGTCGCAGGTTTTTTCGCCGCGCGGCAAAAAACTCGTAGTGCGCGCCTGCTCTTAAGTTGCAAGTTGTGTTGAAAGGTTGCACAATGTGTGCATCCTAGGCAAAAGATATCACCGATGAAAAAAAGGTGTATTCTAAGGATGAGTGTTTAATCAACGAACCTGTTTTTTTTAAACAGTTTTTCAAGAATTAACCCGTTAACCGTTTTTTTCAACGCTCAACGAACGAACTAAAAGAAAACGTTTCGCCCATCGATTTCTTTCTTCAGAGAACTAATTGAATGGGTCGACTACTTTTTAAACGAACGATAAACAAACAATTTTTGTAAACGATCATCGAAAAACGATTAAGAATATAACAAGTTGAATACATCAACCGCTTTGCTTTAACGAAAAACGATCAACGAGAGAACGAAACGTATAGGGAGATTGAAAGTTGATGTATTGCTATTGATAGAAATCTCTTGAAAAGGAGAGAAGAGAAA
Organism: Stratiomys singularior; assembly: GCA_954870665.1. NCBI lineage: Eukaryota > Metazoa > Arthropoda > Insecta > Diptera > Stratiomyidae > Stratiomys > Stratiomys singularior. The sequence continues at coordinate 130,032,834 of OX940878.1, read as the reverse complement.
GGAGTTGTATTTGTTACAGTTAATGAGTGGAAATTCGCGACAGAAAGTCTCTTGTATGTGTGATTCAGTAAACATTTTCAAGGAGTGTATACACTAGCCAGTCCTGAGCCTGAATAAGTATGAAGGGACGTATACTCCACATTTTTAAAGACTGAAGATTAAACTCTTCTGTCTTAACATTAATTTGAATTTACTTCATTACAATTATCAGTTCAGTATGTTTAATTAAGTCGAGCAAACCGCTTAGCATAATAGTTACAAACGTTAACTGGTTTTTAAACCAGTTGACGGCTCTTCGTAAACGGTTTCGTTACGTTAACTGAAAAACCATAAACGGCCCATTTGTAGTTTATTCATATTTTGTCCGGGAAATGGTTTTGTTGACGGTATTGTTAACCTTTTATCCTTTAAGGCGTGATGAGTTTTTTATAACCTAATATATATCAAGTGGGTTTGCAGTATTGAACTATAGATGGCTAATAGGACTTGTGGTATAAAAGCACTTATAGTTATACCGGAAACTCTTGAAAGTAATTCGAAGGAGCGATAGAAACCTATAGTGTATAGGTATAGGGTGATATAGTGTATCTCATTATCGAATCTAATAGTTAATTTATTTTAATGCATTCTTTTTTAAACAATAAAAGAAAATACTTCTTTGAATCTATAAACATTCATATGGCGAAAGTTTCTGCAGTTCTTCTCATCAGTGGCCAAAAATAAGTCCTTTAATAAATTTACCTCAGTATCAAATTTTTCACATAGGGATAGGAACGAATTCAGCCAAACTTCCTTCTCTTTCTACTTTTCCTCAACTCCTCTCTCACAATTTCTTCTAAACATTGTAATGCGATGATTTTTGCTATATTTAAACGTTGGTCTCCAATTAAAGCTATTTTGTCATAGGAATTTTCTTGACAGATTCTGCCCACTAACTTAAAAAATTTCAGCAGTACGTTAAACATGAAATAAACATTAAAAAAGTGACTTTGGGTAGCTTGGGTCCGCCGGGCCTTGCTTCGTTGGTCTCGAGGACGCGTTTCGGCTGCATACAGCCATCTTCAGCTCGTTCTGATGTCTTTGTCGCGGTGTCCATCTTTTTATATGTGAAACTTTTTTCGGAGGGGTAGGTCTGGTTAATTAGGTGTTAACGAGGGTCATTAAGTTTGGGTCTTTTCAGGATCGTGGGATTATCGTTGTCGGGTTCGTCGCGTTTTCTTTTTTTGACAAGGATTGGGTCGAACGGACTGAAAATATTGTGTCGAAGTTGGTCATTATTTGTTCGTTGATTATATTTCCGTGAGTTTTTTTATGTTTGTAGATCTCTAATTTCTCTAATACGTCATGTCGAAGTCCCTTCTTTTGTTTGTGTAGTAGCGTCATTGAGTTTGCCATGGTATCGGGTTCGTGTGATTCTGTAGGTGTGTTGCGTAGTTGGAGTCTACTTTGTTATGTGTAAACGAACGTATGTGTAAAAAAAAAAATTAAAAAAGTGTTTGAAGCCAGAGTAGGTTCAGTGTTACCTTTAAAATTCTTCCTCGAATTATATTGGGTACCAAGACTGCAATCTAAATAAGGCGAGGAGGAAGTTAAAACGAACTTAATTCTAGAACTGAATGCCATTGATGCTTCTTTAAAATTATGAAATAATCATGTGAATATCGTTGGTAGTTGTCATATTGTTTTAACGCTAGAAGCCCAATCAAATTTTTTTGACTTTTAAGCTCGATCATACGCAATGACGTCCAAAATTCATAGTTTCAGTTTTTAACTAGGATTTATTTCAAACTATCATAAAGTGAAGTATAATAAAGTAAAAAAAAAAAAACGAAAAAAGAAAAACGTGGTTATGATTAAACATAGAAAACTTAACAATAGGTGAATATGTCGCTTATTTTCCCTTATTCAATAAAAAAGTAAACAGCATTCAATATTTGAAACAGTTATATAAGAAAATATGAATAGTTTGAGTTTCGATCATTCGCTGTTTTTATAAGGACAATAATCACGGTAGCTAGTTTTTTGGGTCTGGTTCATCACTAATCCTTTCCGCAGGCGACGTTCACAGAACTTTCTACATACTTGTATCTTTGTATGGCACGATTAGCAAGGAACGTTTCAAAGTTGGGGTTTCCAACTGTTTCAGGATGACTTCAAGTCAACACTCAATTGTTTCGCGGTTCTTTCGATTAGTTAACTTGGCAGTAAATAATATAGGAATTAACAAAAGCCATGTTTAGCGTCCCATAAAAAACTGTCATCGACCACTTATTTGTTTTCCTGTTCCTTATGTCGAGCTTGTAGCGTTTATTTTATTTATTATTTTATTTTATTTATTGCTTCTATTGATAAAAGCGTCTTCGTCACATAATGAAAGTAGGTAGACCATCTTATATGGCTTATATTTATAGGACACCAACGTTAGAGGGCCATTAAAGCAGCATTAAAGCAACAACGCGAATTAGTAAGGACTTCTTAGTAAACTTATTTTAAACATGCGAGATTTCTGTTGTTTCCATCCACCGTTTTTTTCAGCTCTTTAACATAGATATCACTCAAGGATAGACCCTTGGTGTTAGTACTTACTTTTAGTTCGAGTATGATATAGCATTCACCATGTACTTGATTGAGGCATCACATCACATGGATAATTTAATCCCATACTTATAAGGTTTGCTTTGTAATCACATATGAAAACCCAACATCTGTTCGTTTACTGGTAAATGCAGCCCAGGTGTGTAGTTAGTTCTGGATTGATTGATGAAAAGTTTCTAGATTTTTGGCACAGGTGTGTAATCATTCGGCGAAGGAAGGACGCAACGATTTAACGTCAATTCTCAGACACTTCAGGGAAAATTCAATCCGTTCTTTACTCATTGCAGAAACATATCGAGAACCAGAAAATTATTGAATAATAATTGAACAATTCATCAGCTGACAAATGATTGTCTGCTGATTAACGGCGGTTAGTGCAAGAATTCCGATTAGATGCTCAGATCTCTACTTCATGAGTATCTCTGTAAATTTGTACGTTTTTGCATTATTTCCACGTTGGTCCATTTGACAATTTCATTGATAATCTCAACTACGAACAATTTTTGAAGCAAAGTAAAGGATCAACGGTGTGTTTGCATGCTCGGGTGGGTCCCCTATTTGTACGCACTATACTTGTAGAAGAGGGCTGGCCATTTATAGTTATTTTTCGAACATAGCGAAAGTGATAATGTGATAATGTTATAATTCTGTTTGAAGTTGACTGCAGTGCCTCGAAGTTAGACGTCAAGCTTAATGTTACAAGATCCTCTCGTGTAGCTGCTAAGTTATTCAGTTCAATGTCATTTAGCATCTCATTTTCGATGTCACTTCTAACCTAACCATCGGTTACCCAATTTTCATCTTCGGGATTTGTATAAATTGCCATCAAATCATCATCAGCTTCGAAAATCGCTGAATTTTCTTCACAACTCAGTGGACGTCAGGAAGTCAATTTGTGAAAGTATTTAATAATTATGAACAGCATCAACGCTAAATAAAATATAACGATAATTACATAAAGGTACATAAAGCCTGAAAATATGTCAAAGCGACGTGCAACATCACGATTACAAAAAAGGGTGGCACTTTCGGCAGTGGATGACCACGCTCTATACGGTCTCAGCAGTAACTGAGCTAGTTTAGAATGTCAAAGCAATTTTGTTGAGCGCGTGGATGAAAAAGCGGAAACGCGTTAGAGTGTATTCAAATCGACGTAGATTTGACTTTTAGGGTTAATTTAAGGTTTTGATGTGCATGTTGGTAAACCCTATTTTAGTCGCCGAAGGACTAGCTGCACACTATTTATGACTGTTTGATGTATCTTTAACACTGTATACAGATTGTCGTAGGGACTACTGGAAGGATACGGAGTTATCAATTAGTGTGCAGTGTAACAAAGCAAGATTTGAATTGTTTAAAACGGAACAAATGATCGGCTAGATCAACCCGAATATAAGCTTTAATCTACTTTAAAATTGAATTATTGGCACGAAGATTTTGGAGGTGATAGAAGATTAGAAGATTGTTAACATTAAGAAGAAGCGTTCATGTGACCTAAATTGAATTGAGTCGACGTGTAGGTGGAGCATGTTTCAAGATTAATGAACCTCGTCAATTGATTTAGAAGCAAGAATGGGAATCGGTACTTCTTCTGCACATTTATTGCAAACTTGGGCCGGCATCGAGTAAAGCTCACATGACTTCGGCATGTGTGTATTTATTATTGATCCGGTTGCGAACATAAATTGTTGGTTCATTCCAAGTACGTTGTCGTCTATGAATATGTGTACGATCGCCAAGTACGTAAGTAAAAAAAAGTAACTACACAATTATCGTAGAAATTGTATGCTTCGTTATAGCGCAAACTTGAAATAAAAGTTATTGTGTCGTAGCGCAACGGCAACGGCGAGGGAAATGTGAGTTACCTTCCACTGCTCCATAGACTTTTGTTTCGAGCCGGGGTTCGGCCCAACATCACCAGTTTCCTATAGCTTTGGCTGCAAACTGATCTTCAGTTCATCAACGATAACCGTTCTCTTCATATTGGACATTCTGTTCCTAAATCTCGTGGCGAGTGATTGATTTTTCCCGGACTCCTAGAGAAAAGATACTTTATGCGTTTTTAATCGGAATCGATATTTCGCCCGAGTATGTTTGTGTTGTGATTTTTTAATTTGTGAAATCATTCGTTTGATAGTTAGAAGTTATTTTCTAATTCGTAGTGAGGGGAAATTTGCATTGACAAAATAGTAAAGTGCCGGATGCATGTTTTTGTGATTGTATAATTAGTGAATGCACTGAAGTGTTTCGCTTCACGCATTGTTTTTCCGTCTACGGAGTCACAAATTTATTGGCAACCTGTGAGTAGGGCTTTTATTCAATAATTATTTTATTTTCCAGCAATAGAGTACACTGGTAAAAAATTGACAGTGAAAAAATTTCATACATTACTGAAACATTATCGAATCTAACGAAAAGAACTTCCTGAACAGTGGGACAACTGTGAATGCACACGAGTTGTTCTTTTCCTGGAATTAAACAAATAAACATGAAACTATAAAAATTTATTTTGTTCATGAATTGTCTTTTACGCAGTTTTTCTTCGAAGAATATATTGCAATAGATAAGCAAAAAATTCATAAAGCTATTAAATATACAAAAAGAATATTTTCCCCAAAAAAAGAAAGGAAAAAATGTCTTCAACTAAACACATCGTAAATAAATTGATTGCTTTCAAACTGGTTTCCTTTCTATCTATTTGGCAAAGAGATCTTTATCAAAACTAGTAATGTAGGGAAGATCAAAACAAAATTGATGTGTTTTCTTCTTTTTGTGCATTAAACACTTTTCTGAATTCCAATCATAGTTTTGGCTTATCCTTGACAATATTTGCACATGCACTAAGAAGATCTGACCGATGACTTTATTTTTCATGTAAGGTGACTTGAATGACTAGACATTCAACGTTTCCAAGCATTGACTAGAAACGTGCAATCTACATATGAAACCTTTGTGGGGTTAAGGTTCACTCGAGGAAGGAATTAAAAATTTTCCGACCTTATTAGCTATATCAGGTGCCGAAAATTTGGTAATAACATAAGTAGCATATCTGTTTTACTTTCTCTAGTTAAAATCCGCCAATTGTTTATTGATTGTGGTAATATTGCACATTTTTATTTCTTTTCCATTTGAGCGAAGAGCAGGTAGGAAGAAAAAGTGGTACACTCATGGCGAAATTAGCAAGATTTGAATTGATTAGTAGTCTTTATGGTTATAGGTGAGCGACACTAACTACATGGACATTTAGCGTATACATTTAAAAGAAAACAACATAAAACTGTTTCGGTGTTTTTGAAATATACACATATTTAATTAAGCACAATTAACAAAGTTCTTATAAAGCTTATTACCGTTTTATGAAACTAACATACTTTCACTTAATTGACATTAACATACGATAAACGAAAAAGTGGCTCAAAGAGTAACTACAACAAAATTCTACGTACGACTGCTTCATTAGTCAAGTGAAAAGAGTGCCGTTAGAATGATCACAGTTAACTTGCGAAAAGACGGTGTTGTTGGTCTTAGTGAAAAGTGGGATGTGAATATTGCCAGTAGTCAAGCACATATTTCGCCAAAATGCGTTCAAAAAGAAGAGAAGCTCTAATGGGTGTTCGGATAATAATAATAAAGTTAAAAAATTGAAAACGAATTTTAAAAAATATCAGGAAAATAGAAGAATTGGTAAAGGCAACTGTGCAAATAATTAAAAACTTAGAATACTGGAAGTAATGGCATCAAGTCGAGATCTGTGCGACCTCCTGTTCCCAAAAAGCGCAATCAACAGGACATTGTTAGAAAAGTAGCACCGAAACTGACATCAAGTGCCCGAAAGGTGATAGATGATCTTGAAGATTTAGTTAGAAATAAAGTATATCTGGAAACTGTACGACGCTCTCTTAGAAATGCTGAATGGAACAATACAAGTCGCCGTAAAAATCCTTTAATAAGTAAAGCTAATAGGGCCAAGCGCCTTGATTTCATCCAAAAGTATTTTAAGGAAGAACGATGAAGAATCGAATGTCAACGAAGAATTAAAAACGTGCTTCCTACTTTTGAGCTCCATGCTTAAAAGCACTGGCTCTTTTAAGATCTGGGGCTGTATGGCGGCGAGTAGAGTTGGTAGAATACATTTCATCGAGTGTTCAATGTATCAGTATGTATACTTGGATATTCTTAATGAGTATTTTCTTGCCAAACGTTGATGAATTAGGATTGGATTTGTGTTACACTAGGAAAAAGACTCCACTCCGGAACTGAAACGGTGAATCCATAAACTGGAAGTATGCACCAAGCGTGACTCTAAAAGAGCACTAACAGAAAAAGCGTAGACACCAAACCAGAGTTTATTGCCAACAAGATACTTAGGTGCATACTGAAAATTGAATAAAGAATGAAGCACATTCCTAGATATCCGAGGTTTTATTTCCATGCCTTAATGATATCTTCATGATATCTTAGCAAAGGGTATGATTATCGTATAAGTTCTAAATAAGGATCAATAAGGTGTCTGACGTTAGCATTGCTGCAAACGCAACGGTCTAGAACTTCGCCACGTTTTGATTTTTGTCAATGCTTGCACGGAAACGATAAATTAACAAGGTCCAAATAAGTCGATATAGCGAAAAGAAATTAACAAGTCAAACCAACTTTTCAAGAAAACTAAGAAAGTGGAAAAATTCAAGAACGACGCGTTGAACGTCCGTAAGAAGTTTGATCAAATTTTTAATCGAATGAATTCGACAGCGAATTTTTATTAGAAAGAATTTCAAGAAGAGTTGAAGTTGGTTTCGAGTATGTGTCCCTGTCTGGATGGCAAACCATCAGTTAAAAGCCTTTAAAACTCCTTTTCTCCTTAGCACGGATATTTCAAGCAGAGGTATTAGAATATTTTAAAAGTTTTAAGAAAAGTGTCTCATTTTAAAAAATTGTCTTTCGTCATAAGGTGGACTCAGCAGATTCAGCCTAAGTAGGATTCGATTAGTTTTAAAACAACATGTTTAATAAGAGGGTTTCAGATATTTATATTATATAGTATTCCATTGATATTCCAGACTTATCTAGCGTAATCGACATATGTGAATTTGCATCGTTATTATTTTCGAAGTAATCAACCATCAAGGAAGATATTCTTCTTTTGTTTTGGAGTAGGTATGTCGCTTTTGTTTACAGTTCATTTTTTCCTTATTTCTGGAGTTCCACATTAATTCATCATTATATCTATGGTTGCGTAAATTACACTTAATTCATGATTAATTTTCTTTGGATCAGATACTATTAATTGCACGTAATTGGTGTCATTTTCACAAAATATTTCTAAAAAATAAAAAAGGCCCTCTTTTTAATTTTGTGTGTTAAATAGTTTTATTTTTTTGTAATCGATTTTCGACTGTCGGTGTTCCTTTTTGTGTGAGGAAAATTTTTTAAAGAACCTAAACTACGTTGACATCTTCATCTTCATCTTCATCACCTAAAACTATTGTCCTTATTTGTTGTGTGCATTGTCTGCACAGTGATCTGCATTATAAACTAATAAACCTAGACAATTCCATGAGTAAGAACACATGATTATGGTTTTAATGTTTTAGAGTGACTTGACATTCGAGGATTCGAGGATTTTGTGATTTTTTTGAGCAGCATGGCCATGCGTAAATCTGCAAGTTTATGTATAGCGCTTGTATTAGCTATTTTGTTAAGTAATCTGGAGAAGGAGCAGCAAAATTTGTATAACACGAATTTTGAATAGCAATTTAGGGTAACTTAAAAATGACAACGGCTATTTGACTGGTAGATAATAAAAAGCTTCGCTGTATTTTCTACCATAAATGTATCCAATATATATAGATATCAGGTGGTAGATTGTCATAGGTTGGATGCTCATGTTAAGAATGAAAATTTTGTTTTGTAGATTCAAGGGTGACTTTCGATTGAGTCATGAGTACAAAAACAGGACAAACTTGAATATTTTAGGGCTTAAGTACCCGATTTGCTATTTAAATATTAGTTTCCGATCGAATTTTAGACCTAAACAAGTCAAATTTTCGGATCAGAGAATCCTTTTCTTTAGGAAGTTTATAGGTCTGCCAGGCAGCACGGTGTATTTTCGTTTTCTTCTAAAGAATATTCTCATTTTCGTAACTGAGTTCATCTTTGGAAAATGTTTCTGAAAAATGAAATGAAGACCAGCGATCGTAGAACGCTAAAAAAGACCAAACGATAATGACCTAAAATCAATGGTAAAATTAAGGGAAATTATGGTAAAAATTTCAATTAAAACCGCAAAATTTAAAGGAACGCCTCTCATATTGTTTTTCATATTACGTTAATGACAACTTTCCATCTGTAAAAATACTGTTAAATAGTCTGCAGTCTAAAGGATATCTCTAGGTCGAAGATGATCAGGTTAGGGCTGTTGCCAGAGGTATAGAAGCAAGTCCACATGCTCGTCCACAAATGCTATTAATTGGGTCTTAGCTTATGAATCAGGCGGTATCACATATATTGAAAAATGAGCGAGTCAGACATGAACCTTGCGAAAAACCAACAGGAATGATTTTACTTTAGGTGATGTTGGCCATTCTGGTATATTTTAACCAACAGGATAGATGTAGTCAGTTTGTGCAAGTATGGTGTGGTTCTTTTCACTTTGAGCTTGTGAAGTAGGCCGTCAACGGCCTATTATAATTGTCATTGTCCCGGAATAAATATATTGATTTTTTTCATGAAAACATTTGTGCTATTTTGCTCCTTATGTGTCTTGACTAGAGAGATCTAACTTCTCACGTGTTAGATTCCACTGTTTCGCCTTGATAAGTTTATACTTTCTAATTAATTTCTGCAAATACAGAGGTATCCGACCTTCTGCATTTTCATATGCAATTATGTGGCTCAAAGTTTAATCACTTATCTTTGTTTCTCTGGGTTTATTTATAATGAGAAAAAATTTCTCACATTATGCTTTATATATTTGTTTTGAAACCGCTCACTGCTTCTGAAATTGTATGCATGGCTTTCTTCGTTTGTTTAAATTATTTGATATTTCCCGTCCTTTAACTAGGATATGTTACACACCATTTTCGTCAGAGTCACTTTCATCCGAGAATGACGAGGACCTCAAAATGTGCTTTCATTTGTGAACATCCAAGTAAGTTTCAACACCACTATCGCAAATTCCACGTACAAATCGAGCAATACTTTCCGAGTCAATAATATTTAAACATTGATATTCGACATGTTCTTGATCAACCTCAGCCCGTTCTGAAATTTTCGTTATTTTCATGACTGAAAAATAATATTATCTAATTGGTAATATAATAGTGTAATTATAATTCAGACCGTACTTTTTTACTAATCAACAATATTCTTTATTATATATTTTAAACAATTTACTGATAAACAATATTATTTATTGCTTGATGAAAACAAAAAAGCGTTAAAAATTAAACTTGAACCAAGACTGTCGGAAATCAGTAATAACTCACGCTCACGACATACGGAACAAAAATAATAAACATGTTCTCTGTCAGGCTGATGAATCACGGAAAAGTTTTCCGTGCACTTTTATGAAAAGCCAGGAAATTTTTCGAATTCTTCGGTACAAATATGTAAGTGTATCACATAATGAAATTATAAACAGGGACCAGAGAAAGAAAAACAAGCCTAATAACATTATCCCACATGGACATGTTTAAATAGATCATAATCAAACACCATTAATGAATACTTTGAGATTGTTTTTAGGGGTAAATTTATAAAATCAGTTCAAATGACCGATTATTGGATTTCGTATAAGGCCAAAATAACTAACGAATTCCGACTGAGAATGGAAAGTAATGATATAAAGTTGATTATCACTCACAAATATTGATAACTTTATCAATATCATTCATGGATTTTTGTTCGATTTAAAAAAATACGTCCAAAAATCCTGAATACAAATATGGAAGGATTGAATTATTCCTATGAGAATTTAGTTTTAAACAAAAAAAAAAAAAATTTAATTATTTCTCGTTTTGTTCAAAATATTGTTCATTCGAAGCTATTACTTTTGCACTTCTTTCGGGTATCTAAGCTCTCCAATTTTCGTGTTCTTCATGATGTATTCGTATCTACTTGACTGTTATTACTTCTTTAATGTTATTACATTAAACAGCGAGAACACTTCGAAAAAACTCCAGATCTACCAGGGTTCAACCGAAATAAGTACAGTATTATTTGCATTGGTACATTTTTTCTTATTATATGGTTAAACGTAAATAACACACTCAAAGCAAAAAGCTTTTTTGACAAAATACAAAAAATAACACAACAAACGTCAAAAACAAACTTTTGAGTTGAGCAACAAACTGTTGAGTAAAACTCCAATCTGAATCGACTCTTACTTCTTTATCTCTTTCTGTGAGAAATCGCCCGAAAGTGTTTGTGCTTACAGTAAGGAGCTTTTACTATGCAAACGTTTTGAAGAATTGTTTTGTATATTTAAATTATAAATGTCATTTATTTGACGTTATGCTTTTCTGAACATTGAAATGCAACATTTTGAAAATAAATGCATACATATACTACATTAGTTCAAACAGAATCTCTGCAAAAGATAAGAAATCATTAGTCGGGCATAAGTCTTTGTTGATATGCTCGAGTTTCAATACAATCAACTATAACTGATATATCCCCAGTTATCAATGATATTATTGGTAGTATCATGTTCCAATTCCGTCAATGGTTATAAAATGTCTCTATGAATCATAGGAGTACATTACTAAGAAACACTTGTTCGTTATAGAAAATTCTTAATTAACTAGAAGTATGTTGGTAAACCTTTTGTTTACACATACTTGCAATATGGAGTATACTTCATGTGATGTGCAAAGTTTAAACACATATGTTCTCATAAGATAAATTTATTGCACATACAATTGTGAACGATTGCATAATATTGACGCGTAGGAAAAAAAGTTATTTCAGTTTAATTTAGCTCCATAATTACCAACAATAAAAATTATTACAGGCAATAAAGTAGTGCACAATGTGCCAAGATGCAATTTAAACGATTTTTTGCTCTCGATTATAAATACACGCTTTAAATTTACTCTGCAGCAATTTATAAATTGGAGTATTGATATAACATCCTATTTTCTTGAGTTTCATCAAAAAATTTTCGCAAGAGCCTGTTGCTTTCACAATCTGTTTGCTTCTCGATGTATGTGCTACAGTACAGAATATATCAGCTTATATCAAACAAAGGGTAAATGTTTGAACTTGTTTTTTACTTATCTAAAGTTAAGTATCATGCCTTGTGATCGTTCACACGTGTTTCTATGTTTTACATTATTGCAAAGTTTTGGTTCTGGAAACTTGGTTTTGTTGCCCAACCTATTAAAAGATGCGCAATGTCATACTAAGAGATGGGGCTAGCGAACAGTACGCAACCTATTAATTTGACACATACGCCATTTCGGTTGTCTGACATTTAGCTACAAACACACACAAGTTGAGTCCGTTAAAACCAGCGTGTTTGTTTTATCGTGTTCATCGATCACGTCAAATTTTGTGCCTTAAAAAAGCATTTTCGACATAAATACTTTTCTTCTTTAACCAAAAGAAAAAGGCAGTTGAAAGTCATCATTTGCTGGTAAAAACAAATGGTGGAACACAATCAATTAGGACATGTCAGACATTATTCCGACAATTCAAAAGTGGTAATTTCAATGTGAAAGACAGCGAGCGCTCTGTGAGACCAAACAAATGCGAAGAGGAGGAATAGTAGGATGGTGACCCAGTTCAAACTCAACGGAAATTAGCAGAAGCATTAAATATGTCACAAGAAACGATCAGTAGACTTTTAAGAGCAATAGGTAAGATCAATAAACTCGGTAAATGAATGCTACACGTTTTGAATGAACGTCAAATGGAAAACCGCAAAGTTACTTGTGAGATGCTGCTGTGGCACCACTACAGGAAATCATTTTTGTATCGAATTGGGACGGTTGACAGAAAATGGGTTTAAGTTTAAAAACCCTAAGCGGGATAAATCGTGGCTTTCACCTTTCAACTCCTTCAACATCATGTCTGCATGTCTGAATGCATTATCACACCACCACACTACATCAATGGGGAACGCGCTTGTTGAGCAGCACTTCAGCGATTTTTAGGAAGTTGGAATTCGGCTTGACGTATGGTTTGCCAAAAAACACAGGCAGTGTTTCTGGCATAGTATTCATAAATTACCCGAAAGACGGGCGAAATCTGTAGAAGCTGATAGCCAGTATTAAAAATTTCCCTACAAAATTACGTATTTTTCTACCAAAAAAAAAAAACAATAAAAAACTTATGCATTCACCTGGTATGCAGAACATCCTTTTTAATTAACTTCTCCTATAGGAGAACTTCAAAGCTGTAGAGCAATATTCATAACTAGTGAATAACCAGTCGACATCCACCTAAGCTGGTAGTGCCAATTGACGCGTCCCAGCCTGTGAGTTGGTACCTGATGAGAAGCGGCAGGGACGCGTGTTTGAAACCAGCTTGAGCTCTTTCCACATTTCTCTATAGAATATCCTTTTTATGTCAAATTGTGTACGAGACTGAAATTTGAGCACGAAATCAGTCACATTAAACCACATTATCTTCATCAAAGTGCTTTTTATGGTCTTCTCAACAAATGATTATTCAGAATTGTCCTTGAAGGTACGGTTTTCTCTTTTAATTTTACCTCTGTTTTATAGTGCTATTCTTTACGCCTCTATTCGAAGACAATTCTAGTGGGAGATTAAGTTATCATTTTGTTCTGTTTACTTTTAAAGTCCTTTTTTATCGTCTGTCTTAGAAAGGATCTTATCCTGATTTTCAATCAGGATTTTTCTTTTCTGAATAAATAAATTTGTGATATATCAAATGCTATGTTGATGGCTTATCACGCTCAGGGTCCGTTTCCGAGTTTCCTTCACACTTTGACGCTTTTTTTTGGGAAAAACTGAAATTTAGGACGCAACTTTGTTATTTGCTAGTTATAGTTGTTTTACATATATTTTTCACTCTGTTCTCCCTCCACCACAAAGCTACTAAACAGTTCGGGTTATTATAATTGCAGCTTCATACACATTTGGATTCATATTAATAGGGTTGTGCTTCATTCAAATGCAGTATCATGGAATCCTTCGAAAAATTCGTAACTGGTCAGGAAGGTTAATGTAAACAGTGAGAAAACTTTGAAATACTTGTTTTTCCTTGTTTCCTTGTTCCTTAGTTACCTTGTAAAATTTCGTTTTTTTAAGCTGAAGAAGAACAAAAAAAAAACCTGGAATAAACAAGTCACCCCAGGCGGCCCAAAAAGCATAATTAAATTGACACCCTTATAAGTTAATTACCCTTTAATTTCTTAGAAAATGTCTCGCCATGTAAAAATCTAGAGTTTGACCGATTTCGCGTGAAGAATCAAAGTCCATAGATTGATCCGATGATCGAATTTTAAATTTCAAGTATTTCTGGATTGTTTTCAAGATCAAATTGTCGCTTAAAATTAGTATTGGAATTCTCCAGATAACTCTCATTGTTCGAATCACTTGCTCAACCTCCTCGTTACAATTAATTCTAGCAGTTAGAATCGAAGTGTACTGTCAGGATGGCCCAACTCCAACTCTCTTGAACTTTTGAACGCATTCCTCAATTTCGGAACCCTATGAGCCCGATACTGTATTTATCGATTAAAACAGTAAAGCACTTACGAGGTTTGCCTACTGGTTCGCGAATTCTTTGGTATTCCCTTATAAATACTTAAAAAAAATTGTGTATTCACTGTAAGTGGTTATGAAGTCGAAGTGTTTTACAAACACACCTGCCGTTAAAGCCTCATTCCATGCTTTCCGCAGACTGGGTTGAAACAAAGTGTCAACCACTAAACCCCTAGATCAGAAACAAATTTCAGCCTTAGGTCCCAATTTGATTTAAGTGATTTGGTTTCCCGAATGCCACTGGGATATGCTCAACATGCTTTTAAGCCTTCGAAACCACAGTCACTACGATTCAATCAGGATAGGCTTCTAAATGTGTGGGGGCTGACAGTAACCTCTCCTGGGCGTCATCCAAAAGATAAACCTGTGATCAGGTTGCGCTCTTTTACAGACAAGGCAAATACTTAGCTTTTGCTCCAAATACACGGGATTGATCACCCTTCCTCAAAACTACAAGTACGTGGGAACGACATCCACCAAAGACTGCGGAGACTCAATCGGAGTTAAGTCCTCTCTGCGTCTAGGCTATAGGGTCCGGGTTAACATCAGTCTTTACATGAATTTATAACGGCACTTTTATTGTAGCCTCACTAGCCTCGCATCCACCTCATCAACGAAGTTGATCAACAAACATCAACAAAGTTGATATACAATCTGAGCTTTTCGACTTGCTAACTACATTTGACATCACATAGTTTACATGTAACATAATACTCAGTCAGTTAGATTTAGTAAATTATGTAATCTGTCTGTGTTGCAACGGTATACAACAGATATGAACTTCTCAGGCATCATTTTCTTCATAACTTCTTCTTAATCCATTCACTGGCAGATCAGCATAAATCCAGTCCGCTTTGGTTCTCTCCATATTCCTTGTCAGTCTATTCCTCAGCCACCCCTCAGCCCATTCCTCCGGAAAAACAAGATGTGGTCCTGAAGTCTTATTTAAAATGATGGTAAAATATGGCAGTACCATTATTGTCTTCTTGAAGAATGAACAGTCCCCTGGTGTTTCCTCGTGGACACGTTGAAGACGGGCAGGATTCAGTTACAAAACCTATAAAAAAAGTCTATAGGTTTTTCTGAGCATTTGTTTGTTATTTTGTCCGGTCAAGCTCAATTTGCTAACTGACTAACTTGTTGGCTTTTCTTACCTGCTTGTACTATCTTACTTCAAAACATATGCTAGCCGGCTTTCTTAACTATATGAACATTGGCGGCGTTGTATCTTAAATCTATGTTTACATAAAGCAACAGACATTTTATTTTTTTGTTACAATTTTGTATCTTAAATCTATATTTACATAATTGTTGCTCAGATCCTGCGAAATGCCGTAAAAACAATAAATCCTTCTGCTATCTAAGGAAATCAATCGATAGTGTTAACGCTGCATGTTGATAAGTTGTGGTTAGGCTATCATTGGAGAGCTGAACGGAGATTTGGAGCATCCCCAGCTGGTAGACATAAGATAACAACTCGTAAACAACCCGATCCTTCTTTCGCGTCGAATCCAAGAGGAGCGAATTCTCTTACGTGAATTGAAATAGCATTCCATGGTTGCAGTTTAGTTTAATTGTGTTTTATTTTTCTTTGAATACCGAAGGTACTTGAATATACGAGGGACAGCCATTTTGAATGTTCACCATATTGTTTCTTGGAAAAGTTATGTGTTTTCGAGTTAGCATTGAATTGTTAATCGTTGCGATTAATAGATGCAGATAGGTATAGACTATTATACATGTGTATATGTAATACAGAATTTTCTTGTTGCACTCATTCTTAATCAGAAACGGATGGACTAATTTTACACTCTCTTTTAATGTGAAAATTTTTTTTACTTCCCTGGCAATGGGCCTAATATTTGTATTCCATGGAGCTGCAATTGTTTTAATGAAATACAAAAAAAAACGCAAAAGTAAACAAGGTTATTTTGGGATTTTGAAATTCAGTGTATGGGGTATATATGTATATGTCATTGCATGCATATTTTTATATCTAAGGTAAATTCCAAAGTGTGTTCGGTGAAACTACAATAAACTTCACAAAAAATAAACAAATTACTACGACCAACGAATATTTAATGAACGTTCACGTTAACCTTCTCAATTCCAACAAGTTATTAGATATGTAGGTAATGATGAGATTTTTGCATCGTATACTATGGTAATTTAGTACCAAACTCATGTGTTTTTGGTGACTAAAACTGAATTTATTGTTATATTGCACCGACATGTGTGGTATATGTATATGTTGACAAGTTTTGATAAATTGTAAAGGAAAGCGTTTGTCATTCTAAAATTTATTGTGTTTTTATAGCTGCTGAAACGTGGTAAAATAAGCGAACATGTGAATGCATATGCACCAGTCTTATGCAAATAGTCAACAGTAAGAAGGATATTTTACTAGATTCGAAGAAACATGCCATAAATCAACTTGAATTTGCACACACTTGATTCGGTGAGATTGCATTGTACTTCGGCTGAGTTTTGAGGGGATTCACCATTCGAGCAGATTTTACTTTGCCTGAGAAATAATTCAAAATTCCCCAATGCCCACAACTTAACCGCACGCTTAATTATTGCCCGGGAAATTTTTTGGCGACTAAGTAAATCGATTTCTGCTAAGTAAAGAAAACAAATATGTGTTGGGATTGCAAGGCGTCCAACTACTTGTTGAATTATTGGCGGTTTCTGATATCATGCCATATGTTTGGGGATTTGATGACGCTGCAATGCAAATGTTCTTTACAGCATGTTTCGTGCGCAATATAGAGGAACGAGTGCCACTTTACTGCAAACAAGCTATGATGTAACTCTTCCTCGGTTTATTGACTTTTATGTGCTATGGTCTATGATGAAAACTCACCTGAAGGTAATGTGACTTACATGGAATCAATTTATGTGCTTAACATGTGACTTGAGACTAAACGTGTTCTTCAATTTGCGTATAACAAAGATGCTCACCTTGATGTTTGATGCAAGGTTTGGCAGTAATTGCATGCTGAAGATATTGGAATCAATGCTAAGGGAATCAAAGATACGGTTCGAAAGATACATGAAGCTGTAGGATACTTGAATGTATTTAATATTTTTTTCTGTTTTTTGTTCGTTTCTCAACAAAAACAAACATAATGTCTATTGAATCAGAGTTTCAAAGACTCTGACTTCAAAGTAAGTTAGTTAAAGTTAGTTATCAAATTCTATTACTTTTCCTTCACGCAGTTTCAGTGTACAGAAAACAGTTACTGGCTTTCCATATCTATAGACGTAGTGAAGTTACAAAAAATATTTAACATGAAAAACAAATCCGGTAAGTTATTGATTAATTACAACTTCTATAGTCACAAAAAGTTTGCAGAGAAGGACGCTTATTGTGGGATTAACGATTGAATCGGCCTTCTTTTGAAAAGATGGGTCTGAATTTTGAAGAATTGAAGTTCAAAGTGTCTGTAAACTTTTTTCTGCATCATAACATCTAAGGCTATTGATAACGACTAAATTACTTATGAGGCAACAGTATTTAGTTATCCTTGAAAAGCTATTCTTGCCAGGTTTCAGCAAACACAAGTATTTCTCTCATTGCACATTCCTTAACAGATGGAATGTATTTTGTTTGATAAAGGTTTGGGTTTCCTTCCTTTACGAGGAACATCCAGTCTGCACTTTTTCGCAGTAGTTGATTTCATTCGGTATCCGGACTTCAAAATCGAGGGATCATTCATTTGTATTATATTCTTTGACCAAAGTTGCGCCTGCATCATCCTGTTTTGAATGCCTGCATCACCGTTGTATCACAGATACAGGGTTATTAAATTCGTCATGTATTTCAGTACGTGATCGAAAGCTTGGTTATTTATTTTCTTTTTTTATTTTTAACCCCTTTTTTATTTCTTTTCGTCTTCTTTAAAGATTACTCCCTTTTTTGATTGGAGGAGAGCTTATAGGGAATAATAATTGCAATAGTATGGTGAAAATTAACGGTACCCTGACATGCAAATCAGTTTCATATATCTTCCCAAACGGCAAAGAAATTGTATTGAAGCTGGAATTTATTTGTTTGTTCAGAGTCACGCACTAAGAACGCTTGAGCAAAAACGCAATACAAACGTACATGGACTATTGCTTTATCCTTCCCTTTTTGTCGGGAGCCGGCCAATAGTGTTCTCTCTGTTTTGTTTTTACGACTTGAAATTGATTAATTACTTTATACAGATGAAGTAAAAATTATTGATTAATGATATCATTATTAAGATTCTTGTTTAGGAGCCTTCAAAAGCAAACGCTGAAATTCGAAGGTAACTAGGTTTATATGCAAGTCTCTATTCTTAGGGTATTTGCTTATTATCTTCAAGTAATATATGTTCGTTATTGATTTCATCTTCGCAAAATAATTCTGAAAAATAAAAGAAAAACGAAAGATATCGCTCGAAAATCGGGGAAAATCAAAATATAACGCGCGAGAATAATATAATATAATAAATAAATAAAAATTAATACAATAAATAAAAATTAAGCAGAAGCCTTTTCTTTTATGTTTCGTTTGGGTCTTGTTAAATTAATTTAAAGCCCCGAATTCACCCAAGAGCTAAATGAATTATCAAGAATTATTCAGGATTATTAGACTTCCTCCGATTTCAAAAATTTCTAAATACGAACATTTACGAAAGTCTCGAACACATCGAAAAAAAAAACGCATTGAATTGCAATGCATGCATTATGTGTAGGACATATGTAAACCACGTGGTCCATAACGACGTTGTACACAAATAATACAATGCCGAAGAAGGAATCTTGAAAGATATAGAAAGAATTGGCCGATAGTGGGCACTTCCTAAATACTAAAAAGAAATATTCATTCATGGGCTCAAAAGTAAACCTTGATTAGGGAAGTGATGAAACGGTTTCACAACAAGAAAAGACTCAAGCTATCCTTAAATTTCTGATAAGAACCTCTAGTTGGTCTCAAGACCAACTGAACTTCTTTTAAAAGTGGGAAAGCATTTAATTTGTTGATGACAATGCTCGGGGTCGAACTTGCCGTGCAAATATCGCTTTTAATGACTAGACGTTGTACATTGAATATCTAATCTAAGAAAGAATACAAGGAACCATCAATTCAGCAAAAATTCTCATATTACGGGGACTGAAAGACGATACAAAGTTTATGGTAACTCACGGAATAGGCTGACTTTAATTTTAATGGGCAAGAACTTCTGTCTATTTTCCATAAACAAAAGAAGTACTCAATTCTTGTTTGTCACAATGCCTTACTAATGAGTATGAATATATGGCCCGAAAAGAGATGGTTTTGATGCAAGTTGGGACCAAGGGGCATGCGGCCTTGTAATTTGAAAATCTAAAATAATAAAAACCTATAAAATTAAAAATTAAAAAATTATCATATTTTTATTAAAATTATTGAAAAATTAAAAATTAACCTGGGAACTGTTGGCAAAAGAATAATTTTATTTTTTCTGTGGCTCTCATAGCTATGTTCATTATGGTGTAGAGGTTTGTGTGATTTAGTGAATTTTTCTTATTATTTGTATTAAGCTAGTGTTTTCAGCTGGTTTTTTTTTCAAGTAAGTATTTACGAAAAATGCTTGAATATCTTATAGCATTTTTCACCAACATCTCTGTGTTGGATACCTATAAAAATCGTATTCCGTGCGTAGCCTGTTAAGATTCTGGATCAATCGGGCCGCGAAAAAATGACAAATTCAAGAGTTCAATAAATTCCCCGAGATTCTCACAATAACCTTCATAAAAAATATGATAAAGCGACTTGATAATGGTATTTTGAGGACTATAGTGGAAAATCAATGACTATTGACTCCGAAGATGATCAGGAATAAATTTATGAAATATTTTTATAAATTAAAAATTTAGGAAGTATTATTGTAAATCATTTACCCAGCCTTGGTTTACAATTGATGTATGTTGATAAGTTCTTTATTGTTTCTAAAAATTTTACAGGACTAAGCTAATACTTAAAGTGAGAGTTCTGAATTTGATATTCATTGCATCTACATAATTTTTTCTGTTTGTACCACAAATGTTACTTATTCATATGACATAGTTATAATAGTAGAGGAAAATACAACAAAAACCTCTTTTAAGCTTAACTCTAACTTAAACTTCTATTACCTATGTTAAAACCTATTTACATACTATTTTGAATCTTAGTAATAACTATGAAAACTCGGTTGAGGACGCATGATCTCTAAGGTTAATCTATTAATTTACATCCTGAGTGCTTGAATTGAATGTATGGGTTCAAAGCGTGTTCTACCTTAGCTAGTAGATTATCTCTGCGTGAGATCGCGAGTTTATTGATAGGGCTAATATTAGCAAGCTCATGTAATTTGCGTGATGAGAAATAAAAAGGCTTATTTAGCGCCATTTTTAAGTACCTGTTTTGAGTGACTTGAAGCTTTGATATCAAATATTTTGCGCATTGACTCCAAGTAGGCGCTCCGTATAATATGATAGGCTGAATTACCATTTTTAAAATTATCATTTTATTCTTAATGTTCAGTTGGGACTTACTCTTGAGTAGTGGATACAGTTGAAGTACAGAATTAAAAGCTTTAATGCTTATTCGTTCAATGTGGTCTTTGAACATGAGTTTCTTGTCCAACATTAGCCCAAGATACTGCAGATTTTCTGACCATGGTATGGCTTGTCCTAAAAAGTTGATCGGTCGATTAGGCAGCAAGGAACATTTACGTTTTTTAGTGAAAAATATTGCCTTAGTTTTATCAATATTGATGCTTATTTTCCACCTGTAAAAGAACTGATAAACTTTTTCAAGTATTTTTTCTAAGTTGGCAGTTATTGTACTTGGGTAAATTCTTGAAGTATGAAAACAGGTATCGTCCGCAAAGGCAGCTATTTGACAGTGCTCGCTTGTAGGGAGATCGGAGGTGTAGATATTGAAAAGGGTGGGGCTCAGACATGAGTCTTGGGGAACACCAGCAGGGATGCATCTTACAGTAGAGGTGCTATCTCGGACCTTTACCTTAAATGATCTGTCTTTGAGGTATGAAGCTATCAATTTACGTATGTATTCTGGCGTTTTGTACTCTTGGAGTTTATAAAGCAAACCTTCGTGCCAGACTCTATCGAAAGCTTTCTCAATATCGATGGTGACCATTCCAACTGATTGCTTCCCTATTAGGGCTGTCTTTATGTCCTTTGAGACGCGATACAGCTGGTGCTCCGTTGAATAGCCGTGCCTGAAACCGAACTGAAAGTCAGGAAGTATGTTGGCATTTTCCACGAAGTCTGTGAGTCGTTTGAGAATTAGCTTTTCGAATAGTTTACCAAAGGCTGGCAAAAGGCTTATTGGCCTGTAGCTTTCTGGCTCATGTGGAGCTTTCCCAGGCTTTAGCAGAGGTACTACAACAGCTTGTTTCCAGGCGAGTGGAAAATACGATAGTTTGAGGCAAGCATTGAATAAGAGGCAAGTGAGCACAATCCCTTTCTTTGGCAAATTTTTCATCACATAATTAGGAATTCCATCGATCCCAGGAGCTGTTCGATTTTTAAGTTTTTTAAGCTTGCTAACTATTTCTCTGGTCTTGATGTAGGCGCCGGGGGACAATTGATGTAATTGGAAAAGAATTAAGCAAATTTAATATGCCGAAGTGAATGACGATACGGTTGGATTGAAATAGTTTTCGAAAAAATTTCGAAAATTTGGGATCTATCCAATTAATATGGTTTCATTGTCTGATCAATCTGTTTTAGCATAGTTTACCTTACTATGTACAAAAAAAACCCAAAAACTATATGATCTTTTCGGTCAAAGGGTATTTTCATGCACCAATAATCATATTACTTTACGGGCCACGCTGAAGATCGAGCTTTACAGGATCTAGCTTATAAAATGCAAGACCTTTTTTGATTGCATTTTGTCCTAATTGAACCTTACATTCTTTATATTTTCTTAATTAATAAATTAATAAACTTTATCCAATGTTTATTTTTATTTCATGTGATGAATAATTATATTAAGAGCGGACTAGCAGTCAAATCAATGGTATGTCCTTTATGCATCTATTATATTGATTGTGTCTGCATAGGCTGTAAATTTTATAATGCAATGATCAATATTTCGTTTATAAATCTCCTATAATAACTTAAATACAAGAAAATTTTATATCGATACCCTAAATATTGAGTTAGGTGTTCCCTTGAATATTGTTTCAAAGTCCTCTGCCTTCATTAACATCAACTAAATTGGAGCGAATTTGAGATAGTCGCTGCGCTTTATTCTTAACTTTTTAAAGAAAATATTATGATCAGTGATTCCAGTTGTTGATAATACCTGGGATATACCTCGACATTTGAACTAGTTCTTGATGTCAAAGTCAGAAGAACTTATACTACGATTTTTTTTTTCAAAAAGTTAAATACTCGTTTTCTTCTAATTGAATGTTTATTTTTGATACTTTATGTGTTTCGGATTGTTTCATCAATCCCTCATCAGTGTAAAACTTTGCTTAATTTATGTTTAGCATTTAAGAAGGAATGATGGTTTGAGTGAACAATCTGAAATATTGCGGTGTCTGCATTAAAAAACAACATAACAATGAGTTTGAAGAGAACGTTGTTTCTTTAATTTTTTGAACTTCTTGAAAAAAAAATTTTATGTATTGGTGAAATTCGTTCAAGCGATCGACCTAGTTTTTAATTGTTTAATTGAATTAAATTTCTTATGTTTTCTGTACGTTGACGTCATTCTGACATGTTCAGAACTAGTTCAAATGGTGTCGTCTGTCTCAGATATGAGAACGATTTAGAAACGTCTAATACTAAGGAAAAAAACTATGTTTCAAAAAAAGGAAAAAACGTATCATAAAATGCTGAAAAAATTTTGGGTTTATCAGTGGTGATGTCGGTGTCGACATCAACTTGATAATGGTTGACCTGATTTCGGATCGGAATTTGTTTTTAGTAGAGATTCACTTCGCGCTGGAAGGTATTATGTCCATATATTGATGCAATCATACAAAAAGGTTGATGTCATACCAAGGGCGGGGTTCAAAAATAATGTCGAAAATTGAATATCAAACGATTTATCATATTAATTAATTTATTTTTATTAACTGTAAGTTAATAATTAATCATGAACATAGATTAAGAAACCAACCAACTTTATTTTTGTACCAATACCCGAGTCGAAGAAGATAAGGAAATCATAAAAATTTTACTGTGGTTAAAAATAAGAAAATAAGTTTTCTCGCTGATGTTTATCCTCCTTTAGTGAAAGGTATAGCCTCCTCTGGTTTTGATAATGTATACCATTCTTCTTTTCATGGATTCTTTCATCTTTTTGGTGGTGTGACTACGGTATGTTTTCCCATTCCTCCACCAAAGCAGTTTTCAGCTGTAGGAGCCAATTCTCGTTGTCTTACTCGCCGTGTTAGCTCGTCCCAAAAGTGTTCTATTGCATTAAGATCTGGACTTTGTGCTGGCCGGTCCGGAACCTCTATCTCCACTTCTCGTAAGTAGTCTCTAACGGAGATCGCGGTATGGGGGTGTGCATTATCGAGTATTAATTTAAATCCTTGGCCGATTAAGCCAGTGCATGGCACTACATGCTCTTCAAGAATGTCACTGATGTACAATTAAGCGGCTGATGTCTCTTTATCTGAGGTAACTAGCGCTGTACGAGTGGTTAAATTGATACCTTCCACACGCATGACAAAGCCATCTCTAAAACTCTTCCTTTCGGTTATGGCAAATTGTGCATATCGTTCTCCAGGTCAACGGTATAATCTCTTACGATTATCAACATTACAAAGATACATACGAGACTCATTAAAAAAGAGTACCTGCCCCCATTGTGCCAAAGAGCAACCACGGTTTTCGCGCGCAAAATTTAATCTTGTTACCTTATGAGCCGTGGTTAGCTAAGCTCCTGATGCGGGTCTGTATGGTTCTTTAAATCACGTTCTTTAAGACGTCTTCTTACTGTCCTATCACTTACAATAACACTTCGAACATCTTTGATCAGGTGCTGCAATTCTACGCCGGAACGACTAAGACTTGCTGACACTTTAAATCTATCTTCCCGTGTAGATGTCCTTCGACCCAACCCAGGTCTTCTGATATAGCTACCAGTCTCTAGGGACCTTCAAGAGTTCGATGTAACGTTGATTTACTTTTTGATTCATTCCTAGACAAGAATTTTTTATAAAAAACCAATTAGTTTGCAGTTATGAGATCAATATATTTATGTTTTTTTGATCGCACGACGCGTTTTACTGAATTCATGGTTGGTTTCCAGGAAGTGGTCTGCTACGTTAGAATTGGATTTTTGATGAATGTAGGATTTGAAATGCTCATTAAACCTGCCTTTAAAGGATCAACCTGTTTGGCCAATATACCCACTATTACATTCTCCACATGTAATTGTATGAGTCCCGATGTATTAAATTTGCTCGTTGATTGTTTGGCATTGTAGAAAAGGGTGGAAATTTGTTGGCTATGCTTGAAGGTATTTTTTGCTATTTCTTTGATGGTTGAAACTTCGGTATTCAGAAGTTCCTTAGAAAGAGGGATGGAAAACGCACGGTCAACCATCCATCTATAAGCCGATATCTTGTGGGACCAAGGGTGGCATGAATCGGCTGGAATAGTTGCATCCCATACGGTGGGCTTTCTAAAATTGTTAAATTCTAGGCTGTTAAAAAGATTCCTGGTGATGGTCAGATCCAGGAAATTAATTTTCTGATTATTTTCCTGTTCAATTGTAAAGGACATGGAGGGATGTAAATTGTTCCAGAAATTTAGAAGCTGGAAGAGTTGGTAATTGTTTCCTGTAAAGTCAATAAGGATGTCATCAATGTTTCTATACCAAAAAAATAACATGGTTTGTGAATTCAGATTGTAAAACAGCTGCCTCAATATTATCCACAAAAATGTCTGCCATAAGCGGACTCAGAGGGGAACCCATAGCTAGCCCTTTTTCTGTCTTTAGAAAGTGTTTTCAAATTGAAAATAGTTGTCCTTAATACAGAATTCTAGCAAAGTTCTAATTTCCGTTTCTAAAAGCGGGTCGATGTTTTTGGGGACTAAAAGATCTTTGGCTATATCAAGAGAATCTTTATATGGAATATTGGAAAACATGTTTGTACCATCAAATGAGAGAAGCGAGCAGTTATTTTGAATATTAAGATTGGCCAACTTTTTGACCAGGTCTGTGGAGTTTTTTATGCTGTAAGATCTTTCTTTAAAGACTTTATTAATAGGTATTGCTATTTGTCTCAAGGGGCTGTTTATAAATAAGATAACTGGTCTAATGGGGTTATTCTCTTTATTTTGACCCATTGTCCCTGATCTCCAGCGTAGTGATGAACTGTCTTCGTCGGCTGGCTCCCTATTAGAGCCTCGACTCAGATCCTTGTAGTTTTATTAAAGTCCAATATTTTATTATTTTTTTGTCAAATCATTTGAAAATTATGATTCTTCAACGAAGTACCTGTTCAAAAGACTTTTTGAACATATTTTGACGCAACTTACAGTCAATTTATACTCCATAGTTGACGCTAGTGAAAGTAATGCGAGAAAATAGTTTTCTAAATATCAAAATTCAGTGGTTTCGGTAAAAACCTACTTACCTCGTCATCTTACGTTGGCGAGGCCAGATTGCTCCAGCTGATGAAAGTTGGAGAACCAGCAACTCCGGTACCAGTACGGATTTAGTATCTCTGATGCAATGGCATATCAACATAAAATTGAAAGAAATGATTAATAACTCTAAAAAAAGGTCCATAAATCATTTTACACGATTTATTCTTAGTTAAAATGTTTACTTGCATAAGGTATTAATTATCATTTGTCTCATCATAGAATAAATGAAAAATCATAGATTAAGACATAATTAAAACAAATAAATTAAACTCACTGTCAATATGTTGTGAATATGTTAAGTAAATAAAGTTAAATGTTAAGACAATTGCTACAATACAATTGTACAATTGACAATTGCTTGCGGTGAAGCGCTAAAGGCTAGCAATAAAGAAACATCAGTTACAAAATAAACTATTTCAACAGTCAATCAGGGAAGCGATAATTGACTGATATACTTATTAATATTAAAATCGCTTAAGGGTGTTCATAGGAAACACCAAAGAGATCGTGATTTTCACTAAATATCGGACGAAGTTGCTTATGGATAGTCACGTTTGTTTACTTATGGACAGGTTTGCAGAATTTTTAACACAGTCCACTCACCGGTTTTTATGTAAAAACGAGTAAATATTGAGTCCATTAATATCATATTTGATGAATTTGAAATTCGTCGGTCATGGCAATGTTTTAGCACTTATATTGGGTTTAAGAGGGTTTTTGTTTTAAACCAATATCCACCTCCTACGTTCAGTTATAGAATACACATATGGTTTGTTAATTTTCGAAGTTAGACTGAGTTAGACTTCTATAAAGATGAGTTTCTCGAATTGCATCGCAAGCTCCTTGAACGGTCAATACTAAATACATATTCCTCGGAATTCAATTTTGTTATTTTTTATTTCAAAATCTCCTAATTCAACTCATTCCAGCAACAAATAAAAAAGCAGACTTTGCACAACGCTTGACTAGTGTTAAAATTATTTATTAATCAGTTTCTTGTTTCTAGTTTTCATAATTACCATTAATTTTTCCTCAAATTAATTAAAAATTTTCTGTTTATGATGGTATAGTATGTGGGAGGTTTTATGATTTATACATGAATCCGCGGAATCAGAGTTGGTTAATTGATTTGATCTGCGATAATGCCCGGCTATTTGACACAAATCGAGACAAAGTATAGCGGCACGATGCAAGAGCTTCTAATTTTACTGTGTTTTGATAAGGACCATCAAATTGTAAATAATGCCCGTTCATTGAGATTACTATTAATAATTCGTTTACATTGCCAAGTGTAAACAGTCAAATCATTGTGGGTGATTGGTGTTTATAAACGGAAGTTACATATAACCACTGTCAGAGGAGTTAGTGGAGGCAAAGGTTATTACTGTTGACCGATAATGAATGTGATAGGAACACCATTGGAACTAGATGGAGCTTGAAATGGGTTGAAGAGATGAAATAACGTCGGTTCCTAATAATATGGTAGTAGAACAAGTCTAGGAAAGATGCATAATTTTTTTGTAGTTTTTAAAAATAATAAAAAATTAAAACAAATATAAAAACAAACCCATAAATAAAATAAAAAATTATGATAATAGTAAAAACGATAATCATGCATTAAAAAGTTGTCCAGCTTCAATCTTCTCAGACTCATACATAATGAAAACAAGTTTCTCACTTCTATCGTATGTAGAGGTAATATGCCTTAAGTTTTCTCTCACGAAAATATTAAACCTAGTAAAAATATAATACTTTTATGGATCAGTCACCTCATAAATAGACAATAAATTAATTAATTTTATTAATAAAATTATGTTTTATGTTATATATCATTGCATACTAATAGAATAAAATGGGTTTTGCCGTGAAAACATGCGTTGAAAAGTTTTTCTTTTTTTTTAAATTTTCTTGAAAGTTAGCATCGTCATGACGCGACTTATTAGTTCGAATTCGAGGAGAATTAGTTTTGAACAGCAGATACATGGCAAAATCGTTAAAAAATATTTTGAAAAAAATGTGTATCTTTCCTTCTACAAATACAATTGCTTTGGATTTACCCTATATGCTCTATAAAACTATTTACGTAGTTTTAAAGCTGGATCAAAACATTTCACAAATTTCGACAAATAGTATAACGTCATTAGTCAAATTTCTGGCCTTAAACTTCAAACAGTTTAGATGATTATCTGAAGGAGGGCGCTCTTTCTGGAACCTTTCTTTCTTGCGGAACTTTTAGGTCTCTCAAATCTGGTTTGAAATTTCATGCAATCTTTTTCAGAAAATTTTTATAAAAGAAAGTATATAGAATTTACTAAGCAGTAAAATGTATTTTCGTAAAATGAATTGGACAAATCCTTTCGTTAAACGAGTGAATGTTGTAAAGTGGAGTTTCAATAAGGTCAATCCTTGAGATTGATTTAAGAAAACCTCAGGACGATTTGATCAGACTTCTATTTCAGTTACCTTAGGGCCACTATCAAAAAGAAATGTTGTAAGCATCTATGCAAGATTTTTTGAAAAGTAAAGTCTTGAAGTAAAGTCGTGTCTTAGCCGTAATTAGTTTAAGGTATGATTGTTGCCCAGGTTGTATAGCACTCTCTTGCAGAATGGATTTATTGAAGGATAAGGAATATACATGTTACTGTCGTCATTCCATATGAATATGAGTCGAATCATAATTGTAAATCTCTAGTATTCTGAATGCTCTCCCATTTTAAGCGCTTTGAGGATTCTTATTATTTTACATGAATACATCATTTTTATGTTAAAAAAAAAAAACAGATAAAATTGAATTTTCATTCAAAAAGTAAGAAGGAAAAAATATTGTTGCGTTCTTTTTCTGGGGTTCAGCGTAGTTCCATATAAGCTGCGTAATACTAAAGCCGAATATTATATTGTTGACCGGTTCGACTAACATTGCTCAGTTTTTTTCCGTCACTTTCTTATAAAGGCGCCAGTTAAGGCCCAGATACAATACAGCGTGACGGCGACGCGAGAACACGATGCGATTCTCGCTCGTCGTCGCGCAACGCATTCAATTTACAATGCGTGCGATGCGAGGAAGAATAATATTCATATGACAAATGTCAAAATTGAACGTTTCAAATGAAATTTGATTAAAATTTTTTTTGATTTTTTAAAAATTTGAACTTGGAATTTTCCTTCATTTGGCGAATAATAGCCTCAACAAGGATGCACGAAATTTTCATTCAACATTCATTCCGAATAACCCTCGTATTTAAAAAGTAATAAATAATAAAAATTTGAATTTCAAATTTCATTTACGTGCCATAGAGCATCCGACAAACGTCACGCACCTCGTTGCGAGGAATTTTCGTTTTTCCGAATATTTCTCGCCTCGCATTGAGACTGCGAGACATTCGTCGCGCTCTCTCGCAGTATTGTATTTCGACCTTTAAATGGATATTTTCAATCGTAGTGTAGTAACAAAGTAGCGATAATATTCTAGGTGCCAAAATGAAGAAAAAATTGAGAAAACAATGGTAAACTTATAGTTGTATTGTTACTGAAGCGTTTTTAACGTGTTTTTTTCTTGATAACACGAAACAGTAAGATTGAAATGAGAAATTTTTTACCAGTACAAATAAAATTCAACTTTTCTCGTTTGAGTTCTTTTAGATAAAAAGCATGTGCAGCGTCTCACATTTTTGGTAATACGCTATGCTTTCACTTAAATCCGTTGCGGATAAGACACCAAGCAAAATAACTGTAGCGTGGCGGTAGGGTAACATTCAAGATTCGCGTACTTATTGTCCTCTATACTAATAATGGGTATTGACATAACTATTTTGACACTTCCATATTAACGAGTATTGACGTAACTATTTTGACACTTGCAAATTAAGGAGAATCGACATAACTATTTTGAAACTTGCAAATTAACGCAAAGCTCCGTCGTTCCCCGTCTGCTTCCGTGTACCGTACACATGGGGTGTCTTTGTTTATGAGTTCGTCGTTTACACAAGCAAGTAGGGGTCCTTTTTCTAATGTAGGGGCAAAAACTTCGTAAAATTCCGGCTAATAGGAAGTCCCTCAGTTTGGTCCACGCTTGCTCCCTTATCTGTTGTCATTGTGCGATGCTGTTTATGTTTTATGTAAAGTTATTTTAGCGGGACGTAAACTGTGTCTGTATATGAGTCTGATATGTATGTCAGACTCATGTGAGTATGTCCTTCGACTGATTCTAACGATTGTTTTTGTTTGTTTCTTTCCATGATTTCGAATACGCTCTAAAAACGCCGTCCTTTACGTTTGACATTGCAGATCTTGCTTTCCCAATGTGAGTTGGTAAACATTTATTGTTAATCATGTGGTTTGCAAAGTTGGATTCAGATCTTACATCCAGCTTTCGTAACCTATTGTAGCAACCCCCATGTGTCCGCGAAATATCATTTTTACTTCCTTACCTGATCGACCGATGTAGCTGTATTGACATTAGCATTAGCAAAACTATGCAAATAACTAAAAAACTAAAACAAAACTATACAAATTATTGTATGTTGCATAGCCGGTTGCTTTATTTTTCCTTTCTATGCTTTTTGGCTGATTTAAAGGTTCTTCTTATCTTGAAGTTCGTTTTGGTGTTGCCGCAGGCCAAAATTAACTCTGGGTAGCTTGGGTCCGCCGGGCCTTGCTTTGTGGGTCTCGAGGACGCGTTTCGGCTGCATACAGCCATCTTCAGCTCGTTCTGATGTCTTTGTCGCGGTGTCCATCTTTTTATATGTGAAACTTTTTTCGGAGGGGTAGGTCTGGTTAATTAGGTGTTAACGAGGGACATTAAGTTTGGGTCTTTTCAGGATCGTGGGATTATCGTTGTCGGGTTCGTCGCGTTTTCTTTTTTTGACAAGGATTGGGTCGAGGACTGAAAATATTGTGTCGGAGTTGGTCATTATTTGTTCGTTGATTATATTTCCGTGGTTTTTTTTGTGTTTGTAGATCTCTAATTTCTCTAGTACGTCAAGTCTAAGTCCCTTCTTTTGTTTGTGTAGTAGCGTCATTGAGTTTGACATGGTATCGGGTTCGTGTGTGTGATTCTGTAGGTGTGTTGCGTAGTTGGAGTCTACTTTGTTATGTGTAAACGAACGTATGTGCTCCTTATATCTAGTTGTTAGTTTCCGTGTCGTTTTTCCTATGTATACCATGTCGCAGTCCCTGCATGTTAGTTTGTATATGCCGCTGTTGTTGTATGTTGGTGTGCTGTTGGGCTTCGGTGTTAGTTTGTTTCCGATGTTGCTGTTGGTTTTGAACGCTGTATGTATTTTGTATTTTTTAAAGAAGCTTGCTAGCTGGTATGTCTCCTTGCCTACGTACGTCAATGTGGTCCATTTGTGTGCTTCCTTCGGTTCGTCTGATGGTTGGCGTTTTTTCGTCTTTTGCTGTGCAATCAGTTTGTTTATATCACGTTTCCTGTATCCGTTATTGTCGGCTATCTTATATATGTTGTTCAATTCGTCGGTGTAGTCGCTGGAATTCATAGGGATGGAGTGTAGTCTCTGCACCATTGATCTGTATGCTGCTAGTTTGTGTTGGATGGGATGGTTAGATGAAGCGTGTATGGTGTGGTCTGTAGTAGTCGGTTTTCTGTAAATTTTGTGTTCCAAATGGGCTTCTCTGCGTATGATGGTTAGGTCCATGTAGTTGAGTTCTTTGTTTGACTCTTTCTCCATTGTGAACTTTATGTTGGGGTGGATGTTGTTCATGTATGTGAGGAGTTCGTCTTCCGCGTTCGAGTCGATGATGATAAAGCAGTCGGTCACATACCGTTTGTAGTATACGATCTTGAATTTTTCTACTATTTTGGGTATGTGTACTTCCTCTATGGTTTGAAGGAAAACTTCGGACATTATAGATGATATTGGGTGTCCCATGCCCAGTCCGTCTTCTGCAATGTAGATGCTGTTGTCGAACTCAAAGTAGTTCTGCTGGAGTGTGATCCTGACGAGGTTCACCAGTTCTTCAGTGAACCGTCGGCTGTTGTTCAGTTGTATTCTTCCTCTTGCGAGAGCCAGCGTTTCATCGACGGGTATGGAGGTGTAGAGGTTGGTGATGTCCAACGAAAGAAGCCGATAATTGTTGTTCAGTGTTATAGATTTGGTCGAGGTGGCTAGTTCCTGACTGTTCTTGATGGTGTATACGTCTTCAAGATTGAGGGCGTCTACCAGTACAGATGCTAGATGTTTTGACAGTTTGTAGGCGGGGGCTGGACGGTAGTTGACGATGGGTCTGATGGGGATGTTGGGCTTGTGAAGTTTAGGTTGTGCTTTGAGGAGTGGTGTTGAAGGGTTAGGGTCTATGTACCGATATTTAGCGTTCGGGGGTATGATCAGTGGTGCTCTTAAAAGTGCATTCCGTATGGCCGTTTGGTATTTGTTCGTGGGGTCTCTGGTTGTCCTGGTGTATCCGTTTGTGTTGATGAATTCCTTTGTTTTTTCAATGTAGTCAGCTGTCTTCATTATCACTGTTGTGTGTCCCTTGTCGGCCTTTGTTACGGTCAATTGGTTGCTGATTAGCTTCTCATTTATGTCCCTAAGTGTGTTTTGGTCTTTTTTCTGGTACGTCCTGTTTGTGTTTGTCCTTATCTTTTGTAAGATGTCCAATGCTCTGTGTCTCGCGTGTGCCTGTTGTTCTTGGGGTAGCTTGTTGATGGCTGTTTCCGTGTCTACAGTTAATTGTTCGATATAGGCAATATATATGTTTCATAGGCATATATAGAGGCATATATAGATAGGCAATAGATATGTTTCAACCATGAAAAATGGCACATTTTTGAGAATTCTTATTAGGATTCCTGAGATTCAATAACAATACGACTAGATCATTCTCTGCCAAAAGAAATAGATTGTTGCCTGTGAAAAATAGCAGCTTTTTATAGCAAAATGAAGAAGCCATTATGATGCCGGTATGGGAGTTCGATAGTTGAATTACTTTAAGTTTTAGGGCATGTTTCCTTTAGCGAAGTACGTTCCTAGGAAGTTCGCAAAGTACTCATTGAAAACCATTATGCTGTGTGAAAGTACTGAAAGTATGATCAATGCTTTATCTTTTACCAGGCAAACTGCAGGCACAAATACGTTCTTACTTTGTGAATGCATCATGAAAGACTTAACCCAACGTTTTCATCATTCATATAAGGAATATAACAACTAAAGACCGGTCAACTTCTATTTAACTGATAGGGTCTCAGGGCCAACCTTTGTAATTGACATTCTTGTGCTTTCATAAAAGGAAATTTCTCATGATCAGAAAAATTCTCGAAATAGAGCCATCATTGGATCCATGTTTTTTAAGAATTCTGTTTTCAGAATCCCTCTCAAAGAATTCTGAGCGTGATAAAGTAGTATACTTGCTATTTTATTGGTTTGGAGGGGAAACAGTGATCACTGAAAAGAAAAAGCCGCTCATGATTGAACAAAACAATGAACACCAAACAAAATGAGATGTTGAAACTTCCTTACGTATATGTATAGTCGGACAACAAATATATGGCCGATGTGTCTATTTTTTGGGATACCAAACATGTTGTCCATTGATAGCTACGTCTATGCCAAACTTGATAAGATGAATGCCAGAGGAAAGCCATTTAACAAAAGCAAGTTTAAGAGAATTACTCACGTTTTTTGAAAGGTATCACACGGAGAGACTCCTTTTTGTCGTTTGCATAAGATGTTCAGGACAAACTTGAAACAATTTGTGCCTGGAAGCTCCGGAAAAGTAGCAATTCTACTGTTGAATCTGATCCGTAAAATAGATAAATTTGCCCTTATTGTAACCAAAAAAACATCTTATGACTAAGGTAACGTGTGGACGATGTCCGGAAAGAGTTTATGATGAAGGAGAGATGGACATGAGTGTTAATTGTTCAAACGATTATAAGATATGAGTTGTAGATATCTCTAAATAAGATTTAAATTCAAATGATTGTTTTTTTTAGATGTTTTTGTAAAAAATGAAAGACTGTTGTGATTTCAGAAAATGCTAGTGGTAATGTGTAACATGTTGTTTTTTTAGTAAATAACACTATGCAACAACGCAAAATGTTTTTTTTTCACTGGGTTCACAGTATGTAATTATGTTTGGCCATCTTAAAACTATGTGAATTATTGAATAAAAATTGTTTTATCACGTCAAGTTCAAGAGTGAAACGCATTTATTGATTTTGCTTAAAATTAGCTACATGAATTAGTGACATAAATTAATATTCCAGATAAAAAAACTGTTTTTCGAACGATGGGCTTTTCTCTTATAGTCAGCCGTGGCAGTATCCCTTTGGAGGCTCCAACAAGAGTCTGCAAGCATGGCTGGCTTCCATCTACCCTGGTAACGCTCTTCGTATTCTACAATTTCTTGATGAAATCTTTCACCATGTTCATCATTTGCTGAACCCATGTTATCGGGAAAGTAACTTAAATGCGAGTTTAAAAAATGAATTTTAAACGACATATTGCATCCTAGTTTCTGATACGCATCCAGTATCCGATTAATTTTTTCATGGAAATCCGGTGATTTGCGATTGCCGAGAAAATTTGTTGTTACGTCGACAATAGCTAACCATGCATTTTTTATCAAAAGGTCTGAGGCTCGATAAAAAAACAGGATCATTGACCAATTTCCTTATGTCAGGACCGATGTAAATACCTTCTTTACTTTTTGCCTGACTTAGCATAGGAAATTTTGTATGAAAAAATAAAAATCCAGGTCTGTCTTTGGGGAGAGCTTTTACAAAATTCTTTATCAAAGTAAGTTTGATGTGTAATGGCGGTAAAACGATTTTCTCAGATGGTACTAATGATTCGTTTTTTTTATATTTTTCTGACCAAGCACGAAACCGGATCTTAAAGACCGGTTTTCTTTTATGAAGTGATCTGAACGTGCTCTGTTATTCCATTCACAGAAAAAACAACAATATTTCGTATAGCCGGTTTGCAACCCTAAAATTAAAGCCACTACCTTTAAATCTGCACACACATGCCATTTATGTTCTTCATAGTTGAAATGTCGTAAGTTTCTTATAAGTGAGCGCTGTATGCTACAGGTAAAGATGGAAGTCATTTACCGTTATGGAGTAAAGTAGCCTTCAAACTTCGGTTGGATCCGCCAATGAGCTCTTCTGATGTATGCTTGTGACCTAATGCTGACATTAATCCATCTTTTTTGAATAAAAGGTAGATAAAGCAATATGACGTTTTCGATCAGTTGTGTTGTTAACTTCAGTTTGCAATAGATTCCATTGTTTTAATCTCGTGCCTAATATTTCACATTCTTCTTTGGTCCAACCGAAATCTCGAACTAGGCGATTTAGTTCTGATTGACTAATGAAATGTGCTGCTGTATTTTTTTCACCTATAAGTACTTCTCCGCTATTAGAAGGGCCTACTTCTTCTTCTTCTTCTTCAATAGAACTCGATAAACTTGATGAATTTCAAAATCCCTTCGGTACTCGAATGTCTGGAAAATGTCGTAGCGGCATTGACACTGACGATGATTGCTAGAAAGCGACGGTGAATTTATGGCTGGAAAGGGCATGGTTCAAGATATGCTGTCAACCGAGAAGAAAGGCAGCGCACAATACGCGAGTGGCAACAGTCCTGGGAAGGCGATTCTAATGGCCGCTGGACTGTGCGCCTTTTAGGGGATGTGGGATCGTGGCTAAATCGAAGACACGGTGAGACTGATTATTACCTTACCCAGCTTCTTCATTTTCTGCCCAAGGGAAAGGAACAACGCATGTCACACCTTCTTCAACTGTAGAAGGTGGAACAGGATGCGGCAGGACTCACACGGGAGAGCTTTCTCTAGACAATCTGACCAGCGAAATACTGAAAACTTTCGACAAATGGACCTGTGTGGCGCATTACTCTCGGGCAATACTTACAGCAGAAAAAGGTACTATGGAAAACCTTGGGCGCAGGGTCTAGGGGGGTCACTTTTCCAGCAGTGCTCCTCCATCCTGCCCTCTCCCGCTCTACGCTCCCGTCTCTACGCTGACGGCGCCCTAGGGCGAAGTAAAAAGAGGCCTAGGCCGACGTAATATGTCAAATAGTTCCAGGCTAGGGTCTCTTGATAGGGGGGGTGTTTAGTGGGTAGTCTGGTAGCATGCGCTCTTAGGAGTCCCACACTCCGGGCGTAAATTGCCGTCATCCCCCAACCCAAAAAAAATTGTCACTGATGATACAGTAGCATACTTCATCGAATGTTTTGATTTTTTTGAAAAACCTTTCACAGTTGTTAAACAGAAGTAACAGTCATCTACGGGATTTTGGGTTCAGGACAGTGCATTGGTACACCAAAAGGCATCTGTTTATTATTACCCTAGCACTAACCTGTCAAATATTTATAACATTTTAAACAGCACACTTTCGGCACCCATGATTTGTCTTGATTTTTACTGGCAATTTTAAAATAAGCGTCATAACACTTGTCAAACAGAGGCGAACTTGGCTTTGACGAACTTTTCACTTTAAGATATAAATTGACCACAAACATAACAAGATAAGCTTGGAGAATTAACATAGACACGCGGCATTTTGTAGATTTATGAATAACATATTAGGTGTATAAATATGAAATGTGGATTTTAATATCAGATGGCATAACCATTACATATGGTTTGTGTCGCGGATAAATAATATGGCATTTTGGAGGGTAAACATCTGCCAACAAATCTGAGGATGTCATAGGTTTTGATTGTACAAACAACATAGTTTTTTTTCGCTTCAAAAATGTCGAATTACGTGCTAGAAAAAGAGGTTTTGCGGGGAAGTCTAATAACCTTCTTTCATTTGAATAAAACGGCAGCAGAAACTTATCGATTGTTAGTGGAAGCATATGGCGAACATGCCCCAAGCCAAGACACTTCTGAACGATGTTTTAAAAGATTTAAATGTGGCGATTTCGATGTCAACAACAAAGACCGTAGAAAACCACCAAAAAAATTCGAAGATACAGATTTGCTAGGATTGTTGGATGAGGACAACACACAAACTGAAAAAGAGTTGGCAAAAGCGTTAGAAGTTACTCAGGCAGCCATTTCACAACGTTTGAAAGCCACGGGAAAGATCCAAAAAGCTGGAAAATGGGTGCCATATCAATTGAAAAAAAGAGGCATCGAAAGGCGAAAAACCATTTGTGAAATTTTGCTTGCCAGACAGAAAAGAAAAGGCTTTTTGCATCGCATTGTTACTGGCGATGAAAAGTGGATTTATTTCGACAATACCAAGCGGAAAAAATCTTAGGTAGACCCAGGCCAGTCATTGACATCACAACCAGTCCAAAATATTCATGGAAAGAAGACTTTGCTATGTATTTCGTGGGATAGTAAGGGACCTTTGTATTACGAACTGCTGAAACCTGGTGAGACTATTACTGGCAAACCTTACCGCCAACAATTGATCAAATTGAACCGCGCACTTAAGGAAAAACCACCAGAATTTCACCAAAAACATGATAAAGTCATTTTTCAACATGACAATGCTCGGCCGCATGTTGCAATACCTGTCCAAAACTACTTGGGAAACATTAATTGGGAAGTTCTGCCCCACCCGCCGTTTTCACCAGACTTGGCTCCTTCTGACTACTGATTGTTTCGATCAATACAGCACGGACTTTCGGAACAGCACTTCCATTCTTACGAAGAAGTTAAAAATTGGCTTGATGAGTGGTTAGCCTGAAAAAATGAGAAGTGGTACTGGGACGGAATCCATCAATTAACAGAAAGATGGGAAAAAGACGTAGCTAACGATGGCCAATACTTTGATTATTGAATTCATTCGTTCTGTTATTCAAATAAATGCATATTTCAAGCAGAAAAAATCCGCATTTCATGTTTATACATCTATTAAATGTTTTGATGACTTTTGTACACATCTATGATATAATTTTATAATTTCATTTGTTTTGTAAGGATTTAAAGGATTTGATGACTTTTATAGTAATTGAGTGCTTATTAAACCTTTTTTTCCTAATCTAAAATGCAACATTATGCTATGATTTCGCATGTAAATGTCTAAAAGCAAAGAAATGAAAAAGTCTTCACTTGTTTTTCAAGACAAAGCTTATTTCGTTGTCACAAAACAAAGTTCATAAATAATTATTTTATTATTCTCTGTATTATCAGTTCAATTTGTTGTTTTGCTTTTAGAAATTAACAACTTGCATCATGTCATTATTTTTTCATTATCTACGAAGGGATTTTCCGCTGTATCGAATCAGTGCACGGTCCAATGGAGAGGAAAGTTGGAGCAAAATATTATGAGTTCTTAGAGGGTGAAGGTTTCACATTGATATATGTGATAATCATACTCGAGTATGGTATCAGTTGACTTAAAGTATTGTATATTAGTGGAAAAATCGAATCCACTTGACATTTTGATTAAAAATTTGAAATCAAATGAATACAAGTAAATTACTGTTGATTATTCGTGAAAGCAATCAAAACAGCAACAAATGAGTATTTCACAACAACTTTTAAATAATGTATTCGAAAAAAGGGGAACAAACAATAAATGGTTAGCATACAGAATAATTTTCCAAAATTGATATTAATTTTATCACTACTAATTTCATGTCGTAATTTACCGAAACATGTTGAGCTATGTTTTGTGAAGATCATTAATCTAATGTTTTATGTCGAGTCCAACCAATTGGTTCTGAAGAAGCAATTTTATTCAAGGCTAAACTATAAATTATAAAATACTAGACGATTGACATCCATGTTTCTTCACAAGTTAATTCCAAAGACGATTTATAATATCGCTTCGAAAGGTTACAACAAAAGGTTGAACTTGCATAAGAAACAAATGATATTTTTTGTATAATTAGTCGCATGTAGTTGATTCGCGGTCACGATTTTATTGTATGTAATTTATACGTAGTACATTCAGTGGGTTCACTATATCTAGGAGATAAACGAGTGAATGAGAATGTATGTAAGAAAGATGATCCAACAGTACTGAAGGATATTGAATTCTTAATTGAGAGTCGAAACTTCTGAATGCAAATTTACCGCGACGATTATTTTGTAGCTCAATCAATGTCATCAGATGAATTGCCAAATTATTTATGATGAATGTTCATGTCACTCATTTTGATACTTCAAAATTGATGGTTCCTCTTAAATATGCTGCGGAATAAAAGGACGATTAAAAAGTATGGACAGGTTATGAGGAAAAACTTAAGAATTCTTCAGCCATGTATTCATTTTATAAAAAAGGCAGTGTATGACAGCTTTAAACTTTAAACGTTCTTCTTTTCTTTCGCTGACATTCTTTTCTGATTCAATGACTTGCAATTCATCCAAACAACACTGCTACCGCGAGTTTCTTATTTTTACAATATAGCTATCGTCTTAAATACATTTTTAATCTTATCTTGATAGTTAGTTGATTTTTATGGATTCAGGTCGAAGCGAAAAGAAAGTTTTTCGAAACTGAGCATATATTTCTAAAATTAAAAAAATTGATTGATTACTTCAATGCATGCACATTTTTAATTTTATAGTTACATTTTGTTGATCATAGCATATAAAATATAAGTGTATGTATAGTAAATATATCTCCCAAAATATATACACGCCCAAAGGCGTTACGTTACAATTTAACAACTCTATCAATAAATAAATAAATCCCTAGATTTCGTTTTATATTTCGAAATTTTGTCTTCATAATTTAGTTATCATGTACATGTTTCTAACGCCACTGAATATAACGAGCAACATACAAAATTAATTAAGCTGGTTGTAAACTTTTTTCTAATGCAAAAACCTTAAATGAGTTAAAATGTGAGCTTATTCGAAGCTGACATACTTTATGGCAATTGGGTGGTTCGACGGGAAAATATACACAAAACGCAATTAGCATTTCTTTGTTGTAATAACATGCTTAAGTCCAGTATATAGTCTCGCGTTACTTACAATTTGCTGTGTCTAATTACACATACGTGCCAAATAAAAGACAAGTACTCTGTTTCCTTTTATTATAAGTAGGGCATAAAGAAAAATAAAATGAAATAAAAAACTAGAAAACAGAAGCAGATAAGTATAATCTGCCTTATAATTCTTCTTCTGGGTGTGTTTGTGAGTAAAACTCGAATCATAAGTTAATCCAGCAGTTATTGAGAGTTACTCCATTCTTCAAACCAGTAAAACCGGAGAAACCCTGAGAAATTTACTCCTTCAAAACCCTTTTTAGAGCTATCGAAATTCTATGCGTGGCTTCTCGTGAACACAGCGAGCAACCACCAAAATCGATAGACTAGTCTATAGACTAAATATCGACGAAAAATCATTAAAATAAGGACAGCAAATAGCATTTGGTATTAATAACTCCTAATTAATTACTTTTCAGTGGTAGCACTAATGGTGGCACTTTAAGCATGATGGCATTAAAAGTGTTATGTATTGTGGAATATTATTGACCTACTTCTTAATATTCCTATAGCCTTGGCCAAAAGTATGAAGCATTCCTATGAGAAACAATTTTTTTCGAAAGTGATAAAAGGAGTAAAATAAAACAATTTATAAAAGTTTGCATATGAGTTTTATTTAAAATGTATCAATATTTTGTAGCTCCAGCTTTTGTCATTATCACAGCAGAAATTCTTCTTGGCATAGAGCTTACAAGATTCTTGCATACTTCCGCAGTGATGGCGTTCCACTCTTGACGGAGGCTACTTTTGAACTCTTCTTTCGAGTTGATTGTGTGAAGCCGGAACTTACGCTTTAAGATCGCCCATAAATGCTCGATGGGATTCAGATCCGAGGACTGAACGGGCCACTCCAGGAGACCCCAGACTAATATGCTTCCTCCACCGTGTTTGACAGTAAGCACCACATATTCGGGCTTGAACTCTTCTCCAATTTAACGGTGCCAAAAGACAGCGCCAGGAGCAAAAACAAACCCCTTAAAATAAACCGAAAATAAACGTTATAGGAATTATCATTAAAAAACCAGTTTGCGTTTTATTTTTCAATTCTTTATATTTTGCCATTTTGAAATCAAAGTTATCTAACTTACCTCAAAGTTCGATTCATCTGACCATACAATATTCGACCAGTCTTCCGCGGTGTAGCATTGGCACTTTATGACCCATGAATAGCGACCCCTTTTGTTCCTCTCAGAGGGCAATGGCTCCTTCCTGGCGTTGCATGTTTTCCGGCCAGCTTCTTGAATCGGTCTAGCGGAAACTGTTTTCCCAACTTCCACTGAGCATTCATCAGTGAGCTCATATGAATTTCGCTTCCTATTTTTCAGAGACTCTCTCGCTAATTTTCGATGGTATCGTTGATTTGTTATATGTTTTTGGCCTGATCTAGGCCAACAGATATGTGAACTAGTTACGGCGAACCGTTTTAATGTCAGTTGTACTGCTCGGCGTGAGCATTTTACGGTTCTTGATATTTCTACTTGAGATTTGCGTTGTTGGTGTAAAACTTGAAAGTGTACACTTTTTTCAAGAGACAGCTCGGCTATTTTAGGCATAGCGTATTGTAATAAAAAAAATGAGAGAAGTTCACTAGAACACGGTATTAAAGGTTAGGTACTAAAATTGTACTGAAATATTCAAAGATTTTAATTTTTTTCAAAGTCATTATTTCAAAGTCATTAAATTCACCATAAAATCTCCAATTTTGAGAAACCCTTCATTATTTTCAGGTAAAAATGTGTATTTCAGTCTACCCGTCTAATTTGTAGAAAATCTAATTGACCTGCATCCCGTAGTTCAGGAAATAATAAGAAATTTTTCAGGTGTAAAAAGCTGAATGAAGGCCCAGATACAATACTGCGTGACGGCGATGTGAGAACGCGATCCGATTCTGGCCCGTCGTCGCGCAACGCATTCAATTTACAATGCACGCGATGCGAGGAAGCATAATGTTCATATGACAAATGTCAAATTGGCTACGTTTCAAATGAAATTTGATTAAAATTGTTTTTGATTTTTTGAAAATTTGAATTTGGAATTTTAGTTCGTTTGGCGAATAATAGCCTCAACAAGGATGCACGAAATTTTAATTCAAAATTCATTCCGAATAACCTTCGTACCTAAAAAGTAATAAAGGCGTTTGATTTTCAAATTTCATTTACGCGCCATAGAGCATCTGACAAACGTCACGCACCTCGTTGCAAGGAATTTTAATTTTTCCGAATATTTCTCGCCTCGCATCGACGCATCGCAATCATTGTACGTTGTCGTATAAAAATGCATGTTACAAAAATTGCTTGAATTTTGCTGCGAGACTCTCGTCGCGCTCTCGCATCGTCGTCTCGGGGTATTGTATTTCGGCCTTTTAAGCATTGTTGGCGCGTGAACCATTACAGGACTAGTTGCCAAAATATACTGAGCACATCTTTTGAGATTGACTGTATGAATTAAAGAGACGATCTAATAAAAGAGAGGAGAGAATTGAGAGAAGAAATTTGGTAGAGTTTTTTTATTGCTATGATATAAAATGAGATTTTTTTAAAAAAATTCTTGTTAGATTCCATTTTTAGGTTGATATTTTTATTTTGCAACAGACAGCTGTTTCGTGGCCGATATGGTCCCTTCTTCAGAGTTATGTCTATTGTCTAATAGACATAACAGTCCCTGAAGAAGGGACCATATCGGCCTCGAAACAGCATTTTTTAGAAGGTTGCAAACATCCGAACCAACAATTGGAGATTTTTTTATCGAAAGTTTTATATGTATTGTCACGAAATCTTAGTTATTTTATTCCAAACCATTGCCATTAAATCAATTTAATTGACCTATCACTACTAATTTAATTGAATTATTATTAACTGTTCAGCCAGCGAAAAGAATTTAAGTCAGATTAAATGTGTTCTTATTTGGATTTTTTCCGAACTTTTTTTTTTATTAATAATTGTTACGGTTTACTTTCGAAAAAAAAAACAATAAATACTGCAAAATAGAAAGGTAAATGCATTTGTTTTACATTTTATCGAGTATTTGCCTCAGGATATAAACTTGTAAAAACGGTACAGTGCACAATGAGGAAGACCAGGAGTATTAATGTGGTCGCAGTTAAAAAAAACTATTCAGCGATTTTACTAGGGTCAGGGTGAGATTTAACGAATCTTCAAAGCAATGAATTGAGTGCAGACATTAACAATATATAAAATACGTTCAGCAAATTTCTCATTGTTCTCTATCAATATTTTGGATATCATTAATGTCTTGGTTCATTCTGGGACCGCTACTTTCACCAGATGATTTAAGTTCATGTATCTTATAGTTACGAAGAAAACAAACAACAAAATAGTTGCATTAGTTTCCAAGTAAATTTTTACAGTCTTTAACATATCTTGTAAGGCTTAGATCTATGAAGTTTATTAATGACTAGTTTTATTTCAATTTTTCAACTGTCTTCAAGTTCAACGTACGAGCAAACACCGGTTTAATGTAGATTTGTTTATCTACTTTCACAAGTTGAGTGCGAATTACGCAATAAGCATAAACTAACTCTTAAACATATTAAAATGGCACTTTATACATAAGTGTGCCATTCAGACAAGAAAATGGGTTTTTCTTTGCCATGATACTCGTATTTCATCCGCTTGTAGAAATCGGATTCGGTTTGATCTCTGATCAGTTTTGTTGATCTATTATTTATAACAATTTTGATAATAATTGTTTAAATTTGTTTTAAATATTCAACATATAATTTGTTTTTAGTAGTCAGCAGACTATTTTGATTTTGTGATTTTGGATAAAGGTCGCGCTTCGCTCTAAAAGTGAAAACTGATTTTTTAGATATTGGTTTTTAATTATTCAATATTTGAGCTCTAGAATTTTCTGAAATCGTATTGGATTATGATAAACTAATAGATTAATATCGAGAAACGCTACTATCCATTTCATGCATTTTGATTTACGTGTCCATGAAAGTGATTTACGTATGATATCATCGCTTCAATACATAATTTGTTTATTCAACTTCAATAAATTTTCACACTTTAAGATACTTTAATCTTAAATATAAGATTGTAGTTTTCTCGTTACAAATAGTAAAAGTGAAAAACACGTTTACGAGTTTTATATACAGTTTTCAATAAGGGCAAGCCGATGTAAAATTGGATGAAAACAAGCTGTTTGTGAGTTATTAATGAAATCCATTTTCGTTTGCCATTATGTATGAAATAATACGAATTCAAGTGCTCCAAATCTCAATGATTTTGCCGTATAAATTTGCCTGAATTTGAGCAATGGTATTGAGGTTATTGGCGAAAATCGGCGACTTCAGAAAAATCCAAAATAAAAATTCTAGCAGAGATGAAAAATGACACGATCTTTGTAGTCAATTCACAGCAGCTTTTCATGCTTTTCTATGCCTTAATAAGCAGACAATTTACCATAGCATATTTTTGGAGTTCAAAACTATCAACTGATCCTATACGATATCTGATTGAAAGTTCAGAATAACTAAATGTTCTGCATAATTTTCTTTATCAAAAGACTTAATTTGTCATTTCAAGAACAAAAGTATATGTGAAGGTAATCTGCCCAGCATCCAATACAGCGAGATGCATAATGGTTCGAAGTGGCTTCAATTGTAGGAATTAAGTTCGAAGTGAGTAACGTGTATACCTGCCGTGTTGGCTTAATTCCGTGGTCTTCATAGACGGGGTTGAAACAATGTGTCAACCACAACCTTCCAGATATGAATCAAGTTTCAGTCCCAGGTCCCAATTTTGTTAAAGCTATCTGGATTCTCGAACACAACTGGTGAATACTCACCGTATTCTCTAGCCTTCGAAACCAAAAACACCACGTTTTAGCCAACGATAGGCTCC
The DNA here is from genome assembly GCA_954870665.1 of Stratiomys singularior. NCBI lineage: Eukaryota > Metazoa > Arthropoda > Insecta > Diptera > Stratiomyidae > Stratiomys > Stratiomys singularior. The sequence continues at coordinate 129,988,058 of OX940878.1, read as the reverse complement.
TCACCGTGTGGGGCTGACAGTAACCTTTCATTTTCCCATGGTTAAAATAAAGCACTGATCACTGATCTACAGTCCGAGAAAAAGTCTCAGTTCTTGTTTCCGACACATGTGACTGATAGCCCTTGCTCAAAATCCAGGTACGTGGGGGGGGGGGGCAGTCCTCAAAGACTGAGTGGGTTCAACCGAAGCTCAGACAAAGCTCGAAGCTCGAAGCATCAGCCCCCAGCGTCACCTGGAATCCTATAGCGCCAGTTATCGGGTCCAGGTTAACAAACGTTACAACATAAAATCGAACTTTAGAAGCTCATTTTACCACGATATTTAGACTTCAACTTTTAGCATGTATACAAATTTCGCATCCACCCCAGCAACAAGTTCATGTTATAATGTTATAATGCTTGGACAATTGAAAGGGGAGCAAGTAGAGACAACCAGTTTTGGGGTTGCTTTTATGAACGTAGATAATATATGTCTACTAGCCGCGAACGAGTAAAGGAACAGCTGTAGTACAGGAAAAATTTTGGATCGGAAAATTTCTTTAGAAACCTTTACGCCGATGGTTGCTGATTGGAGAGTGTTGCAGAACTTCTAGTATTATTACTCAGTGGGTGACCATTAATATATGTCGCTTGAAATCAGCGATCATTTTTGCCAACATTTCGCTGACTGTGTAGATTGTTTGAAAACTAGATGTCGAGTGGCTCGCTAAAGTGCTTTCATTTCTCTGGTTGGTGGAATTGAAGCTGATGACCTCATCGGGGGCTAGAGTAATTTTGTCTGTACATTCACTGTAACTTTGTGAATGGTCACGACATGGCACGGCTTATGCTTTTGGTCAGCTAAAATCGTAAAAATGAACTCCAATGCGAAGCCAAACGCTCAAAGTATTAGTCTGATCTACAGATTGGCAAGAATACTTTTTCACATGTTGTTAGAGATAGGAAGGTCCGGCGCTAGCTGAAGAGGAGCCGGGCTTCCTTGAGGAGGATGTTTGACCTGTTGGGCCATATCTGCAAATTGATTACGGTGAAGCAGGGTTCCTCAAGGATGCCTTGTATGCTCGCCGTAAATAAAAGTGGGTGAGATCGCTTCAAGAATCGAAGTGATTGCTATTCACGGAGAGCTGAACAGGATATAACTGCTATCTGAAAATGAATCCAATTGCACAAATAGAATAAAAGTTAGTTTTTATATCTGCTTTTTTATACGAAAGGACGCGTTTCGTATTTTTCGACTCAATATGACAGATATTTGGTTTGACAGGTTTTTGCTTATCGAGCTTGTCACGATTTCTTTTTCTCACAATTGATGTATCAAGGATTAATGATTGATTAAGTTATGTAAGAGTTAAATTTCCAGTTCATAACAATGCTAGACAATGCAAAAGACAAAAAAAAAACCGGGAAAGAAGAGTGGAATTTACAGAATGAATTGCCAAAGTTGTAAAAGGCATACATTGCGCAAATGAGACGCATAGTCAAAATTAGAATTTAAGAACGCACGAAAAAGAAGCAAAAGCAGTGATGAGACGAGGACACACAAGTAACGTGGGTCATCGATAGCTAAACATTTCAACGAAGGATACGGAATGAAATGAGTCAACAATTATTAGGAAGATGGAGCCATCTAAACTTTATGGATTATGAGAGAACCAATAGAATCGAGGATCAATGAAGAATAAGAATCGATACTTGAACCTACTAGAACCCAAGGTAGTCACGTAAGATTAGGCCACAACCAAATTCCATATTACAATCCACACAAGGAAAAACAGAAGACTGAAGCGCTAAACATGGGAGAGCACTCAGAATTCAAATTTGGAATTTTCCCCTTCCCACTGAAAGCAACATTGCTATACGTAAAGAGTTTTTTTTTCTAAACAGGCATTACAGTCTATTGCAGATATGATGAATAAACAGAAATTAAAAATTATAATAATCGATTAGGCAGGCATTTCTATGCAAACGTAAACCAAAGCAAAAAAAAATCTATAAAAAATTTTAATTTACTCAACTTTAAGTAAACCATATGCACGGAAAATTTATTTTTAAAGGTGTTAACGCATGCTTGCCACATATGTTTAGATTGATTAAAAGGTGTTTTATGGATTCCACAAGATTTCGTCATATTTTCGGGGCTTGTAGAGAATCCATTACCTAACTAGATTTGAATCATACGGTCAATAGTCTGATAGAGTTGAAGATATTACTAAATAATATTTAAAAGCATTGACAACAGTGTTCAAAATATTATCTCCATGCATGCAAAATAAAATTAAATAGAACTTAGTAGCAATTATAAAAAAAATATCACTGAGTGAATCGCGTTTTGTGCTATTTGATTATGGTACACATCAAATAACAAAAATTAAACATTACCTTGAGGATTAATTACTTTTAGAAAAAGACGCAAATAATGTTTTTTATGCTAGAAAGTGTGGATTTTGTTATTGAATACCACTTATTGTTTAATGTTTCTGAATTTGTGCAAATTCTTTAACAATTTTCCGTCGAAAGCACTTGGCGTTGGAATGTGTTGGTCTTGCATCTATAAATTTAATTGCTTCACTTCTGTTTTATGCTAAATTTTGTTTTTGCATCGAACACTTGTTGGAAAAGCGAAAAATGAAGAAAGAGGTGCAGAATTGCTGGCATGGTGTGATTATCTATGATATAGTGCTTAAATTGTAACGTAAAACCTTTAATGGAGCCGTATTTTCTCCTTTAAAAAATTTTTTTGTTACATTCGCGGGAGTAGATCCAAAATTGAAGATCTCTGGTAGTTCCCAGCACTATTGAACAACATAAAGTTCACATCGAATAATGTAGGGGATTTCCTAGAAAATGTTCTGTAAGCTATTTCCGAAATTTCCTTGGAATATGTAAATATATCTGAAATTTCTTGTCAAGTACTGGCAGATCTTGATTGAGCTACTTGAGCTTGGCTCTTAGTTTAACTGTCGAGTTCTTGGCAAAGAGGCCTTTGGAGGAAAGACTAACTACAGGTTGTATCTTTATCGCTTACGGGGTTCATTAGTTGAACGGGCTTAGCAAATTGATTTGGATGGACTGGAGGGACTTATTGTCAATGGATGAGATATCATCATAATCAATGAGACGATCTGTAAAGAGATCACGCACACCTCTCTCGGATTTGCGACCTTATTGTGAAAGTTTATATGTAAGAAGCAAGTCCCCGTTGACTTCTAGTCCATCCTTTTACGATTGCGCGGCTTTCCTTGTGAGTGTGAGTCAGTTTGTTGGCCCTTCTGAAAACATTTTTCTTGACAAGCATATACCGTGCATAGCCAGGTGGGAGAAATAGGTATGGGTTCCTTATTCATGATACCTTGAACAGATAATTAAAAACAAACTTGAGATATCCAGCACTGCAGTGCCCTGATATCTCACTAAAAATATTTAAAAAAGATTTTTTTTGAACTATTTAAACGAAAGTTTGATCATATTCTGTTCCTTTTTTGTTCAGACGATAGTCAAGTTTGAAGGGCTTTGATATGCATATGAAGGTTATCTGAATTACTTCAAACCACAAAAGAATTTTTTTGTAATTGGGAAGTGAAGGCTGTTTGCACCCTAAGTGAGGGGCTCCAATCGTTACGAGGCTAGTACATTTCCCTCCAAATATCCCCCGGTCACTCTGAGAACTGGAACATTTTGCCAAATGACGCCGGACTAGAGTTCTGTTTGCTCACCGACTGGCGCCTTTGGCTATAGGAATCCGGGAGAAAGCGGAGGGGTTATTGTATATTGTATAATACGTCTGTGACCCTTCCCTCCACATCATCTGGTGGTCAAAAGATCCTTTCTTTTACAGAAGAACCGCCCGAGTATAATCTGCCACATAGTTCCACTTGTTAACTGATGAGACCATCAAATCTAATTCTAATCGCTTGCTCGTAAAATAAAATTTTTCCAGAGGGTTATTTAACTGTTCCTGAATCAGAAATAAACAAGGCCTCGTTGGTTTGTTTCTGGTCTCAGAATGCCAAGAATTAATAGAAAGATAATAACATGCTCGAAGTCTCTGGTCAAGCGTTACGTGTGAAAACATTTGAGTAGTTCTACACATTCTGAAAGACGATGGCCAGATGAGAGAATCCAAAATCGCAGAACAGACCGGAACGAGCTTGGGTAGATTCTTAGTGATTATCACAAATGATATACGGTCCCGTAAACCATGTGTTGGGTGGGTTATTCTTTTACGTAAAACATGTTCTAGACGGATCTTCTAAGTTAAAAGATACCATATACTTAGGTCTGTGTTAAACTTCAAGATTGACGGAAGAATGTCATGCGTTTGAGCATCGGATCTTACATACGTCAACACTTGGAACCAGTACTTTAGTCTGGGATCCAAAGTGTTGGTAGCTAGAAGAGGAAGTTCCAGTAAAAAACAAAATCCGACTGTTGTCTTTTAAAGTTCAGTCCACTGCTTTTACGACCGGTGAGACAATGTCTCCTTTTTTCGTTTTCTAATTTTTCTAACTCATAATAAATGTTTCTTAATACGACAAGCCGATGCTTTAGTTGAGTGGTGTATATTGCAGCAAAAAGCGAAGCCTCACAGCCTCACTCACAGCTTGGACTAATTGGAGTGCTTGGTTTTTTGATTCTTAGGGACGAATGTAGGAAGTTAAACAGTGATTTGAATAAGAAGATGGCGTGATTCAGTTAACTTTTGTCTAAGCCACTAACTACTATGGTCAATTGCTCAATTGGCTCTTGTCTCAACCACTGTTTTATTCTATTATTCTGAAATAGAAAACTTTCTTCTATATTTCCAAGCGGGAAAACTAACTGCAAAGTAAATAGCCTTTTTGTTTCCTACAATTTTTATTCTGAATTTTTCAGTAAAATCCTTGTGTCATCGTTTCTACCCTCGTATATTCATTTTAAAACCATATTCAACACCTAGCTTACAATTGCAATTGAGATTGATTTGACAAATGCTAGATATATTCATCCGGTGTTCCAGAAGGTGCGCGTCAATCCCTACTATTATCAGATCAGATAGAAATCAATCTCAATGTTGCAGCTATTTTGGTAACTTTTAAATACGTAAATGGATGCGTTACCGCTTTTAACTAACTACACTATAATGATCTTATAGGACAAGATTAGACGAAGGATTTTTGTTTTAATGTAAACATTAAACATATTTACAAGATATATTTGATAAAATATGTTTTCAGAGTTCAAAGTCTTTGTAAAGCGTTCGAAATTGTTTTTAAAGCCATCTAAAATTTAATTAAAAAATTAACAAATTCTTAGTAAACAATAAAATTCAGATGATAACAAATAAATGAATTAATCATAGGAGAATTGAAAACAGATAAAAATAATACACACATTATTATGATCACAACAATTATGTTTAGATTAATGGAAAAAATATGATAAGGAGTTGGACTGACCGTGGACATTCTGCATGTTCTGTTCTGTTTTCTCTTCAATAAAATCGTGTATTTAGCAGATATATTTCGTAAACATTATTTAATATTGCACACCAAATTTTTATCATATTACTAATTAGAAAAAATCCTTTTTAAATAATTTTAGTATTTTAAAAAAAACTATTAAAATATTGTTAATAAGTTACATAATAATTGTATAACGCTGAGGAGGCATATCGCGATTTAATTTAACAATGCTTTCCAGGCCCCATTCAGTGGGCGACAGGAGACGTATTCAATTGGTAGTCCGAATGCTTTATGGTACTTGAAAGTCCTAGACTCAGGTCGTAAATAGTTTTCCCGTCACTTCTTATTGATCTGAAGCAACAAAAGTTTTTTAGATCTGTTTTCGTTAGAGGGAATTCACTTATGTAAATTTTAATATCAGAGAATATGTTAAAGCCTATACGAATTAATATTTTATCCACTAAATGTCTGTAAATTCATATAAATTTACATAAATTTCTAAAGTATTGATAAAGATTTCATCAAATTGGCGACCATGATTAATGAATATATTCGGTTTGCCTAGACATGTTTAACAGGTTTCTTGGGAATCACTGCTGTTTTTGTTTGGGTTATCAAACCAGTTAAAAATTTACATACGTTCCCCGTGCCAACTGAAAACGTTTTGAAATTTATCGATATTATATTAATATTGTTTTTTTACAACCAATATTTTTATCACACTGAATCAATAGATGAGATATTCAACGGACAAATTATTTTAAAATATTTGAAATATCCATGTGTGGCTACCACGTTTTATTAGCTATTTAGGAAAAATACTGCGTTTTTTTCATAAATGCGTAATTGGCTGTGAAATACGCCAATCTCTTGCTTAGAAAAAAATATAGCCAAATTTTTTGAGCAATCTATAGTGATATGTGAATGGCAATATAAACTTTACACCAGCAATTCTGCGACTGCTCGTTGTATAGCTTTTGACGAAGACATTCATTCTGAATAATATTAGAACACCAATATTTCTCCGTTCAAAATAAACGCAATTTAAATAATCAATTTAAAAATTATTATTAACAAATTGATATGCTCTAAACTCATGTGTCAATATAAAGTAAGATAATTGCTAAAATTCTGCTTCGATAATTGACGGACCACCTTTTGACATTAGCACAGCATCAAATCTTCTTGACTTGAGCTCAACGACCCATTTATGAATTCTGATGAGAATATTTCCCATTTCAGGAGCAATGCTGTTCTGGGATCATTTTTGAAAGTAATGTTAGATTTGCCAATGTTTTTGTTCAGTTGATGATCCCATAAATTTTCTATAGAATTGAGGACCTGTGAGGCTGTAGGATGCTCTAAAAATTCTCTCTATAATTTTTCCGAGGAAGTCTATATAGTAACCATTCCATCATAATTTAAACCGTATGTTTTGAGTAATTGTCCTGTTGATCAGGAATCAGGAATGACATTCAACCGATTTCATGATGCAAGGTTGAAGATTCCTCTGCAAAATCTCTGGTAATCTTCTTTTTTCATCCTATCTACAATAAATACCAGATTGCTAACTCTTGAGGCTGCAAAACAAATCCTCTAAATCATCACTGACACTATTCCATGTTTAATAGGTTTCAGCAGATTTTTTTTCATGCAAAGCGCTATTTTGGATGGTTGCCATTTTTTTATCATTGCAAGCCTACTCTCATCCGAGCATAATATGTTGGTCCAAAAAAGAGAAATCTATGCTGCTATAATTTTTTGTGTATTCAAAGCGGTATGTTGTGTTGATTTTCGATAATGACGCCTTCCTCCATGGTACTCTGCCGAAATACCCCTAGCGCGAAGTGCTTTCCGAACTGTTCTAGCACGAACGTTATCTTCTTTTGACTGGCTCAGTACTTAAGCCACTTTAGCCACATTTACCGGTAGATTTGTTCTTACTTGCGTCCTTACAGTCCTGATCTACGCTTTACAAAACTTTTTTAAACGCCTTTTATGGCAACATATGTTTTCCATAATACCCAAACTTTAGGTGTCTGAAGTTGGCATCGTTGCAAACGCAACGCTGTCAAATTTCTTCAGTATTTCTTTTTTGTAGACGATTAAAAAGAAGTGAAGACCTGGAAGAGTGCTTCAAAAGCAAATATGCGAATAAAATTGACCAAAGTGTTGTCCAACTCTCGAAAAAACCTTCAAAAAGTGGTAAAATTAAAGACCGTTGCGTTAGCAACGATGCAAACTTCAGACACCTCCAAACTCTTATATTTGTCAAATATTTTTTTTTGCTGCAACGCGCCTCATTCGGACAACTTTTTCAATTTCTCGTAATGGGTTTTTCTTTTGTTGTAGTCTGAATTTTCTGTCGTCCAGTGGGGGTTTGACAACGGATATTTTCTTCCATTTTTCTGAATTTTTATTAGCAGTCAATGGTGCTGACTGTAATATTGGAACAAGTAAACGCTGAATTTATTCGTTCCTCCCTTCATTTCTTCTTAAAATAACTTTTAATTTTTTTTGTGCTTATAAAAATTGACTTAAGACCATAAACAAACAATAGTATTAACAGAGTCTAATGGAAAGAAAGAACCAAAGGATCAACTGAAAATTAATCGATTCTCATTTTCGAACGGTTCTGAAAATAAGTCAAGGCAATCAAATTGCAACCGACTTCAGACTGCTAGAAATTTCGATCCGCAGAGTGCCGCAAATTCTTGATGAAAGCTTATTCAATTAGTTATAAGGCGGCAAGTGAGTTTTGGTTGAAAAAACAAATTATGTGATAAATTCAAAAGAAATTATGTAACTACGCTGTATCCGAAAAGAAAACCTAAGTGAACATTTTTAAAGCCATTAACACGAACTATGCGTTAGAAATTTCTTGGCAATTTTATTCGGGTGGAAAAATGTAACACTTAAATCGAATTACAAAATACACACTTCAAAAATTTTACTCCTTGAGATTAAATGTGGCGGTGATGCTGGACTTTTTAAATATCCTACGGTTGCTTTAGATTTTGCCTCGTGTTATAACATTTTCGACAAAACAAAAACCCCAATTAAGACAACGCGTTGTCGTGATCGTCAACAGTTCAACCACAAAAAAAACTTTTCACGACTGTTCTACGTACTGGAATAAATGCGCCGAAATGAAAAGAAAAGAAGATAAACGCAAATGTTGCAACTAACTTTAGGTCTCTTTATCACCCTTTTTTTTACACAATATGCCTACGCGGGTTCATCGGATATATTCGATAATGACACTTTTACGAACGTTTACTAGTCTAATTATATTTTTTCTTTTGTACGTGTGAAATCCATTTAAGCCGCTGCCTGTGCTGATTTGTATTGATTGAAAGATATTTTGTCCTCCTAAGATCCCACCAATGTCACCTCTCTTCAGAATGATTTATTGTTTCAACGTTTAAAATCATATTGCAATTTTTGGTCGGCACTTGGATTGGATTTGGTACGACTTGTAAACACAAATGTTTACGAAAGGAAATTATACAATGTTTCTATTCCATTGAAATAATGAAATGACCGGAAAACAAGTAGCGATAATATAAATATGAACTAATTTATTCAACAGTATTTACAAAAAAACTTGATAAACATTAGTAAACCGTAAAACATTAGAAACTTCTATTTAAGAACTAAAAAACATTGTTATGATAAGTAATTTGTCGAAAGTATGTCAAACTAATTACTTTGAAAAACACTAAGAAACCGCAAAAACAAAACTAATTGGCTGATACTAGACTTGATTCCACATTTACTCATGGAGTTTATATAATCGGATCGGGTTTAAAGAATATTCGCCATTTTCACGAATAAAAGAAAATTTTTCTTGTGTATCCAGTAGCATTTTTGTTCGTTTTTTTTTTTCATTGAAAAGAGGAATCCGAAATTTGATGTAAGTCTTGTAGAGTAGTATGAGGTTTTTTGGCTAAAATTTCAGTTTGGACTATATTTGAAAAAAATCCCTCATGAGCATGATAAAAGTTCATATTATACTTCGAAAAATTATTCATATTTCGAAAAATTAACAAACAATTGTCCTGTTGGTAAGGCTGGTGAAAATGTTCACATTACGTTTTAAAGGTCGTCAATTGAAGGCGATAGGAGTCCCAGACGGCTTCCACTACTGTAGGCCTACACCGCACATCCTCACAATCAACAGAGTCCTGAAAATCACACCGCTTGCAAGGAAATTGCATCCTTTTTATTAGATCTTATTTCAAGATCTTTATTTTTCATAGAACATCAAAGTTCAATAAATTAGTAGTATGCATAATAATTTTTAATAATTTTCATTAATAATTCGTGTTGTCAGAAATGAATTTTTCTTGTTGATAATATCGTGTGACATGGGCAGGATCTTGCAAAAAAAAAATATGCATGAGGATCTCCAGAAGCCGATCTCATCAAAATGTGGCAAAGCTAGGGTCTCTAATTTTTTTTAATGATCTTGTCGCATGGTTATACCGACAAAATTATCAATTGACGGTCTGTACTAGGTGAAGTTTCTTTTTTACGTCCACAATTTGCTCGTTTTGAGCAAGGGACTAGTATACTTTACCTAATTTTTAAGAAATGTTCACCACAAGATACGATGAAATTTCCTTTAAATGAAAAATTTCTCGAACTGTGTGAATTCTTGTCCTGAAAATGCCGCGATAGCAGTTTGGCATGTCTACAATATCTGGTTTACGGCCCATTACGAAATCTGGAAAGTATTCGAATGTTCATTAATATTGGCTTCTTGGTACCATAGCAATGTTGAACATTTGAACAATTTGACGACTTGTACAGTAATTTAATGTCAACTTCCACAAATCTATAAGAATTGAACAAAACTCGCGCAAATAGTTCACGTAATATACAAAAATAAGACAGTTCTTCAATCACATGGACTTCAGCATCCAACTCTTTTCATATCTCCTGCTCGTCACTTTATGCGGAATAAGTATCAAGCTTGTCAGGGAGTTCCGAACAATAATCATGACTACGTGGTATTCATTTTGATTAAAAGAAAAGATAGAAAAGAAAATTTTGAACGAAACCGTAGGAAATGATGAAATTCGCTTGGGTTTTAATATTTCATCCAGGAAGTATAGATTATAGCGTAACTACTAACATGTGCTAACTCTTCGAAGAAATTTTCAATCTAACTGTATTTTACGAAATTTTCCATAAGGAATGGTATTTCTAAGCAAAACTAGTTGAAGGTGGAACATAAAGACCAAGGTGCGAAAAACTTCACATTGACATTCTCTTAAATTTTGTATTCATGCACAATGGCATTCTCATAAACTTTTAAGCTAAGAACGTTTCCCACCACGATTTCTCCATTTACCTATGTCGTAAAGTTTCAAGCGCTGTAAAGCTCGCAGTATTCGCTATACGCAGTAGTCGCATCCCTTTCTTCATATTGTCCCTCCGAAGGCTGAAGTATTGGCGAAGTATTAAGTATTAGTAGTTAGGCGATAGTCGAGATTCTCTTGATTGTTCAGAAGGAGAAAAGTACTTCCTGTGAAGCATCGCAACGAATGATAAATCACGATTTTAATGTTATCGTATCGGAGTAATGGCCCGGTTGTTGTAGTTGGTGAGGTTTTCCTCCAAAACATCTCACTAAGTTCGATCCAATACAGACAATCCTGACGAATTTCGTCAATGACCGACAAACTGAGGTTGGTCACAAAAAATACAAATACTATACAATCAAAGCTCCATATTCAACCGGACTTGCTTGAAGGCCCAGATACAATACTGCGTGACGGCGATGCGAGAACGCGATGCGATTCTCGCTCGTCGTCGCGCAACACATTCAATTTACCATGCACGCGATGCGAGGAAGAATAATGTTCATATGACAAATGTCAAATTGGTGACGTTTCAAATAAAATTTGATTAAAATTGTTTTTGATTTTTAAAAAATTTGAATTTGGAACTTTCCTTCGTTTGGCGAATAATAGCCAGAACAAGGATGCACGAAATTTTCATTCAAAATTCATTCCGAATAACCCTCGTACCTAAAAAGTAATAAAGGCGTTTGAATTTCAAATTTCATTTACGCGCCATAGAGCATCTGACAAACGTCACGCACCTCGTTGCGACGAATTTTAGTTTTACCGAAAATATTTCTCGCCTCACATCGACGCATCACAATCATTGTACGTTGTCGTATAAAAATGCATGTTACGAAAACTGCTTGACTTTTGCTGCGAGATTCTCGTCGCGCTCTCGAACGCGTATCGCAGTATTGTATTTCGGCCTTGACTGGTGTTCCAAAATGTCTAAGAAAGCCACCTGTCAAAAAAGACCAGAAATAGCCGCTTCCATATAACGGAAACTCCCTCATCCGCTCAGCTTTCAAAAGCTTTGATCTTTTGTCCATTTAATCAATCATTTTTCTTTTCCAACCCATACGGACATAACCTTGCGTGTTATGAATATTTTGTTTCATGACTCAAAGGACCAAAAACTAGTACAATTAAAAAACGAAACACAATCAAAAATCATTGAGAAAAGTCTTTGTGTTGAAGACGAGACGAGTAGTTAAGAGAGTTATAATTAAGCTAACCCAAATATGGAATATGTAAAAACGGTCATTTTGACATAAGTCAGGTCACGTAATTTTTGAATATTCTATTGAACGAAGTAGGCTTTTAACCTAATAAAATCCTTTTCAATTCTACCACTAGTTTGTTCATAAAATGAACTAGAACATGGATACCGTAATATAATCGGCCTGTCTAGGATTTCAATAAAACGTGATATTATTGGCATTCTTGCAGGAAAGAAACTGTTTGACACATTTGTACTCGCTGCAGTTTGACAAATTTTGGCAGCATTTATAGTGTGATTTAACGTCTTTTAAGTTTTTTCAACCCACTGGAACTCATAGAAATTTCATAGAACTTCATATTTTTATGGGCCATAATTGACTTCACGAACGAGCTCAAGTTAGTTGCTTAGAAACATTTTTTTTTCACAAGCAATCGGAAGATATTTAATAGTTTGGAATAACCGTCTTAAGGATCTCAGAAAAATGTTCGTTTTTTTATTTAAGGAATTAAATCTGGTGTTCTAATTACAGATATCTTGTGATTAACAATTGATAACAATTGTTTTAACAATAATAAATAATTTTATTCTCGATAGTGTACATTACCTTGATTATTTATCTTAATATATTTTTTTAAATTTTTATTGCAGACGCAAATAAATCATAGGGAAATCGAAGTCCTTAAAATTTCGAGAAAGTTATGGTCCATTAACGGTATTTAACATAGCAATATAATGGGGTAAGTGCTTTACATATAATCAAGCTTATATAGTTAAGAATTAGTTTGGTTTTGGATTGTGGTGGATATCTTGTTGATATATTTCATTGTGCCCTTGGTAATTTATATTTTTTGTTGCGGTCGGAAAGTGCATTGAAAGGTACATGCGAGTACAGTACGTTGTTTCGTGCTTAAACTTTCAGATGTATTATGTTTCTAATTGTGGTAATATATGACAATGAATTGTTGGCATTCTACAAGTCTTTTTAACGGCAAACGCGTAAGCAAGATTGATCATTTTTTTCTTGCGGTAAGGAAATCGAGATAAGAAAATTATGAATGGTCTGCTTTTGTGGTTACTAATAAATTAAATTGAGGATTCAAAGCTGTATAAATTATAATAGAAATAATATTTAAAGGTTACAAACAGTATTAATGTTATGATATCTTAACAATGTAATTTTGACATATACAAGAGCACTATGCTGAATATTTAAATACTTTGATTCAAGTTATTTATTTTATTATAAGCCGCTAAGTTATTTAATATCAATCTTACATAAAGTCAACATTGTTATTATTGCCTTTTCTCAAACGTTCTGCTAGTGGCTGTACCTCCTCCTGTAGAAATGTCTTCCCTTACCCTAAAATAAGTTTGCTATTCCTGTACGAAAATCCTCTTTAGCTTTGTATTCTCTTGCCTGTAGCTAGTTGTCCAGGTAACAAAACAGGAAATAATCCGTTGCAGCAAGAATGGAGGAATATTGTAGATGGAGTTAAAATTCCCAACCAATCTTCGTCAATTTGCGTTGGGTTGCTTCAGCTGTGTGCGGTCTCGCATTGTCGTGACGAAAGATGACTCCGCGACGATTGACTTATGCAGGGTGGTTATTCTTCATTGCTTGTTGAAGTCACTCCGATCGTTGACAGTACAAGCTGCGAATAAATGACTCTTGGAAGATTTAAAATAATCAGCCAATAAGATCTTCTGTGGATGCAAACCTGATTTTGAAATGGATACTGATTATTCACCACTTTTGCAAACTGTTCTACGCCATTTCGCGTTGTTGTACAGGACCCAATTTCATCTTCAGTAACCATCCGCTGGAGGAATCCTTCATTAGTTTCACAAACAAAAGGGGAAACACAGCATACTATTTGTTTTTCTCGTTTCTTTGTGGAAATTCGTGAGGAACCAGAGCATCCAACTTTACCACATATCCTTAATGCATGGATTCTTCTTCTGTTGTTATATATTTCGATGAATTTTTGCTAGGGGGTGTCAAAGGTGAAACTCTGTTAGTAAACAATGCCAAATGCACATTGCCGAATGAGATAATGAGATTTCGAAAATGCTACCTGCTCCCTAAATGGAATCCAGGATATAGGAAAAAGTACCGAAAAAAATCTTTCGCACACATACAATATTTGCAATTTTCGTAATGTTCATTGTATTTGAGTATAATGACAATTACAGATGTTTTTCTGATTTTGCTGATGATGTCTTTAATGACTTCCTATTCTATATTTGAGTTTATGTTTCGGTTATGATAAGGAAATGGAAGTAATTTTTGTCCACTGCCCTCCACCCATGAAAACCACGTTTTGCATGCTTTCGCACAAGACTGAGTTTTGTTCCCTTTTCACCGTTTTCGCATATTCTTACCACTTTGAAGCAATGAGAATATTTAAAAATGAAGTCTAGATTATTTGACAACTTGGAACACTATGATGTCTCTAATTATTGAGAATTGACAGAAAAGGAATACGACGCACGTGCACATTGACTGTGGAATGGCATCATAATGGACAGCCATTAAAAATGGCCACTATAAAATGACATTAACTACAGAGTTAATGTCATTTTATAGTGTTTGCGGTGGCTTCAAGTTCCTCCATCTACTCTGTGAGCAGAATTGAAAATGTACATAATAAAGTTCAATTTCCCCTATAAATTTGTCTATATTTTTGTTCACAGAGAATCAAGGAAGGATCAAATGCTAATTTTAAAAGAATTGCATAAAACTCACATGTAAAGAAGTATCGTTAATCACAACTTAAAGTAGTCAGAAATAAACATTCAGCTGTCAAATCCGACACCACTTGAAAAAAGTTTAGTCACTTTAACATTTTATACTCTGGAATGAAACACATATAGTTGCTCTGAAAACTTTGTTTAAAATTTTAAATAGAGTTTAAATAAATAAATAATTGACAAATGGCCTCTTTGTATCAATAATTTAGTATAACTTTTTATCAATGTTAATGACGATGTTAATGTTAAAAACGATGATGATGGCCCACCGTCGAAACGCGTCTGAGGACGAATCAAAGAAGTGACGGGGAACGACGGAATGTTCCGAATACAAAAAAATAATTTCATCCCCGTCAGAATGCATTATTTCAAAGAAACAATGTTAAAAACGTTCGACACTTGATCCTTAAAAGTGGATTTTGGATCAGCAAAGTCTTACATTAGGAATACATTATGCATAATTTCCAATTCATTATTTCACGATAAGTGAAAAAAGTTTTGATAGTAAATCTACGTATCCCAGATAAAAAAAGCTGTAATAACAAATGGGAATCTGGTGCCACAATATCGAGCATGTACTGTGGGCGACGAAGTGTCTCTCGTCCTAGTTCATGAATTTTTGGGGTTCTTTTGGCCGCTGTTTCGTCGTTCGTTATTTAGTTACAGAACATCGATTGACAACTGCTAATTCGTTGGTTTTTCCGACTATTTCTTCATGGTATAGATCTATGTTCACAAATCTACCGGGTTTGAGCATTTTACAAGGGGGGATTTGCTTAGCATATGAAATTCTCCGCTTGTGGTTGCGTACTTGCATTAACAAGAATTCATGGTAACTAATTCAGAAAAATCAAGTGCTTCTTACACGTTTTATAATTAGAGCCGATTTAGTTTTCAACTCCTATAATAACAAAACAGTGATAACATACTTCAAGTTCCTTTGAAGCACTTCATTTAACTTGAGATTTCGGTTAGGTATGGTCATGTTATCAGATTGAGTAGTCTTTGATACCTTTATTAACAATCAAGAACAGAATGCTCTTAGGTGTTTCACAATTTGTCCCGCAAAGTGTGCTATTAATATTTCCTAGAAACACTTATGCTAGCATTGACAGCATATAATGCTCCGAATAGGTTTCGCCAACCAAAATCGCTTAGACAAGCGCAGATGGTAGAGTGGAACTGGCTTTCAAAACAATTTTCAGTTCAAATTATATAAATAAATTATAAATATAAATTCTTATATGTTTTTTATTTGACACATGTGACAATAAGGTGCCTCGATCTTTCACATTCCACGGAGATGTTCATGGTTATATCCAAACTCAATTAGAAGCTAACAAAGTACGATTTACTTAATAGGGGTCCCGACTCACCTATCATCCAAGAAATTCAATAAGGCGACCTGTCTAGCGACCGGAATATTTAGCTGTAAAGCGTTGTTTCCCCTTTTCGCAGCGATTTTAGCTTTAGCTTCTTGGCAGCCTATGTACGAACCATTTATATGTTATTCTCTCTACCTATGATACCGCAGGAAAACAAGGGGAATTAAATGAATCATAGGATTCTATTGATATCGGTCTTGCAACCACAAACACTACATCTTTAGAGAGTTGAACGTAAAAAGTAGTTGCAAGTAATTTTTAATGTTTCTTGACTCGGAAAGCTTGCTGCCCTCTTCGGTACCCACTTTCTTTACCAATCCTTCGAAATGTCACAATAGAGAATAAAATGCATCGTTGCTATAGCCGATTGTCTTATTGCTTCCCAAGGCCGACTTCAATCATCAAAGTCTGCTCAGTGACTGGTATAGGCCGAGTTTATTACAAACTTTACAGAATCATTGTGGAAAACCAAGAAAACCCGGGTCTCCTCAAACGTTTCTCCAACATGCAGGTCTTTATCTTAACAGAGTTAAATTTCACAGGAACCCAAGTTTACGTAGTTGGGCGTCTAAATAGAAGGAGCTTGTTGCACTATTTTTTGGGTATCTATTTTCATAACTTCCACACTTATATCCTTACGAGAGTATGGCTAAGGCCCTCTAAATGATGATGGCAGTATCAACAATACAAGTGTCAAAGAACCTTTGGAACTGAGTTAGAGGCAGGGGCAAACTTCGATCATTCAGTCCATATGTTTTGCAATAAATCCTACCGCCTGCATTCTTGCGTGCTGGCAATGCTGGATCTCCTTGAACTAACGTCACCATTATCATCAGATTTTTTAAAAAATTTATTAGTTTTTCTTTAATATAAATGAAAACATCAAATGTAAATTAAAAGCAAAATTAATTTTTCCTTTGTAGAAAAGCGTCATATACGATTAATGGTAAGGAGCATGTAGAGGAAGTGAAACAAACAAACGATGAAGCTGCTGAGGTGGGAACGTTTCGAAGGATTCTTCCACAAATATTAGCTAGTACCGCAAAAAATTTCTTACTCTTCGACTTGGGGTTATCGGTTGCGTTTCCTACAATTGTCATTCCAGCACTTAGAAGGACTCTAGTAAATGAAAACTACGTGGAACCATTGTATTTCACGGATGTCGAGGCTTCATGGTTTGGTAAGGATAAATTTGAATTACGATTGTCATGTTATTTGTTTATCGTATCATTTTCACAACCAAATATTTGCTATGTTAATAATCTTCATCCGTTTTAAAGACCTGATTTTGAAATGCACTACTCTCCTTTAACGTAATAAATATTTCATGTCACGTATTCCTTCAGCAATGTAGCCTTTACAATCATTGCTTGTGATAGCTGATGAAATTCAGTTTATCATTTATACATATTTGCAGGAAGCATCCCATACATATGCCAACCGATTGGAAGTATTTTTTCCGGTTGGGTTTCCGAGCCTCTGGGCCGTAAACGAGCTATGATAGTAGTCAATATACCTCACATCCTAGCCTGGCTGCTCTTGTACTATGGAAATTCCCATGAAATCCTTTTTCTTGGCGCAATACTCCTCGGGCTGGGAGTTGGATTTATGGAAGCACCGATTATCACATACGTGGGAGAAATATGGTGAGTGCTCCGCATTATATGGAAGATAGTTCGATATTTATGGGTTCAATCACGTCCTGTTTAAATTTCAGTCAACCGTCTATACGTGGTGTTTTAATTTCGTGCGCTGGGGTTGCAGTAACGTTGGGCATCCTTGTGGTGTACTTGCTCGGATCATTAACAGATTGGCGAACAGCAGCACTAACATGCTTTTGTGTTCCCCTCTTAACGATGATTGCTATTTGTTTTGTTCCCGAAACTCCCATGTGGCTACTATCCAAACAGCGAGAGGATGAAGCACTGAAATCATTGCAATGGCTCCGAGGTTGGGTGTCGCCAAAAGCTGTGGAGAAGGAGTTCACAGAAATGAAAAGATATAGTGAAAACTCGAACAAGTGCAGTACGTGCACCAAAGCAGACCTTCCATGCCCACATCCGCTTCCTACACTCACGGAAAAACTCATGGAATTGAAGAGAAAGCGGAATATTAAAGCGTTTGTATTAGTCCTGAGTATTTTTGCATTCGGTCAATTTAGTGGACTCCTGGCGATGCGACCGTTCCTAGTGCAAATATTCAAAGCATATGGCGTTCAATTAGATCCGAGTTGGTCGACAGTTGTATTGGGAGTTGTGTCTGTAATCGCGAATATCAGTTGTATGATATTCGTGAAAATTTTAGGGAAGCGAAACATAACCCTTATTGGATTGGTAGGATGTGCACTAAGCACCATTGCGTTAGGATCATACGCCGAAACGTATTTCCCGTCCAATTATAATTCATTCGATCCGACACCGGGATTTGCAGCGCCATCCGCAAATTTTCCGTTGATTGCTTTCTTGGTCCTGGCATTCTGCACGTACGGAGGAGTTACATCAACCCCGTGGATGTTGCTCAGCGAAGTTTTTCCTTTCAAGTAAATTTGCATCCTAGCTGCTGTTTGTGTTTGAGAAATGATAAGTCTTTGATTGTTTAACTTAGGTCTCGCGGATTAGCGACTGGTATAGCTGCAGCTCTCAACTACGTGATGGGTTTCATAGCAGCGAAATCGTATTTGAATTTGGATAAAGGACTTTCGCTCAACGGAACAATGTGGCTGTTTAGTGTTGTGAATATTTTAGGGTAACGAATCATAACGATTTTCAGCGGATTTTCAATTAAATTTCTTATTAAATTTCAGACTATTCTTCATATATTTCTTCATGCCAGAAACTGAAAGTCACACCTTAGAAGATATCGAGCTACATTTTTCGGAAAATGATCGGAAACTGACGGATCTTAAAATCAAAAAATCGGCTCCGTTACCACAAGACATAGAAGCTGGCGTCGATACAGGAACAAGAGAGACTAAAATGATTAAGGATAATATAAATGCAACCAGTAATGATTTAGATAATAAAGTAGGCTGTGATAATAAAGCTTTCGTAGAAAATTTATAAATGCGTAGGCCTCGTTAGACTTAATTCAAACAAACTTGTACACATTTCTGGAAATTTTGTAAAATATATTTTAGACTTTTTCGAACAAATTAATTATGTTATATAGCAATTATTTTGATATCATATTTTTATTGCCATTGTTTAAGTTGAGAGTTTATACTATTGATATTAAAGTTGTAAATATATTTTAATGCCGTTTGTTAGTTTCTGATTTTTCTTATCAATGTTCACGAAGTTTTTCAAATGGAAGCCATTTGATCTATTAAAATGGCAGTAAAATGTTATCACTAATAACTTTATGTCTCTTGCACAATGTGTATGTTAGCCAACTGAACCATTTTGACAGCAAAAAGTGAAGCAATGCGAGTATTTTCTCAAAAAAATAAAAAATTAAATTGTGCTCTAGCAGGCACCGTAGATAACGTGAACAGTGACTGTAGTGTCAGTTTGTAGATCGAAGTCTAAAGAATATAAAGGACATTATATTGAGCCAACACAATCAGTTGGTTGGATATAGCAATCGAGCAACGTTCGTATCAAATGAAAACAGTGCAAAAGTTTAGTGTAGGCAGAGCCTTTTGCTTTACCTAGCAGAAGATAAAGGCGACTCGCGAAGTTTCGTTCAGGTCGAAAAACATTAAACACATTCAAATGAAACGAAGTATGATTTACATAAAATTTCAGTTGCTTACTACAGCATACTGCAAAAAATTTATTCAGAGCGTATAACTTTGAGCAGTCTGGAAATTTCGTTCGGGAATGTTAGAAGATTGTGTTTAGTAGAAGATTGTGTAAATTTAGGCTTATTTGGCCGATTTGATTCAAATCTGTCGCATTTTTTTATTTTTAACGACGAAGATCCGGCAGATTGGGATTTAATCATGATGAGAATGGGACATTGAACAGAATCTAACTACTTCCACTCAGTTTGCAAGCAGGTATTTGCTTGCGATCAGTTGTCAACAGTTGACATAATGAATGTCTTACCCTGACTTATTCTAAAAACAAGGAGATTTTGGAAAGGACTTGGAATTTTGAGGGAAAGGATAGCAGCAGCAGCAGCAGCAGTAGTAGTAGTAGTAGTAGTAGTAGTAGTAGTAGTAGTAGTAGTAGTAGTAGTAGTAGTAGTAGTAGTAGTAGTAGTATTAGTAGTAGTAGTAGTATTAGTAGTAGTAGTAGTTGTTGTTGTTTTTGAATACTGTTGTTTTTGGACACTGTTATTTTTGGATGGATTTTGTTTTTGGGTCTGATTCTGGACACGCAATTGTTAGCCTGGGAACATATTCTCACATATGGCACTTAATGTCAGCTTAACGCTAAGTTGTTGTGATGAGGTCCATACTATTGTGGCCATACAACATTGAGATCTGGTCTTACACTATGAAAATCAAGAAGCAGAAAGCAACGTACAGTACAACGACAGGGAACACCTTAACCGAAAGAAAAATTTCATAATATCAAAAGCCATAAGCTAGTGCTCAGACGGTTTCCAGAACAATTCAAAATGGGCGGCAAAACTGAACAGCAAATGTTTCAGGCTTGATAGCTCTTCTTTTTATACTTTTCGAATGAAAAGAAGCGCAGGATAAGAGGAATCCCACGTACAGGGTGTAGATTCAGTGACCGACTTGGGTTAAAAAAAACAATAAAGCCCCTTCCGAGGATGAGTTTAGTTTGCAGAAAACAGAAGCGACTGGCCATTAACATCAAGCTCCGACTGTTAAACAAAAACATTATGCTACTACGCATTACGTTCAGTTCGGTGTTTCCCACAATGAAATCAGTGAGAGAATACGTGAAACTAGGAACAAGACTGCAAAAGTTCACAAGGACCATTCAAAGGTAACCTATTCGAAATCACAAACAGATTGTTGCAATATTTCAAGAAGCTATTCACAGCACCTCCAAGGACAATGTAACTTCCAGACGAACCTTTTGTGACGTTCCAGAAGAAGAAGAGAAGAAGAGGTAATAGTTCCACAAAAAATCACCGAAAAAGTACGAGCAGCAGTACTAGATCTTAGAAAAAATATAACTCCTGGATTAGATGGAGTCCCAACAGAACTGCTCCAGAGAAAGATTCCCATCTAGGTACTCTTCTTCATCATTTGAATTGGAAAATATGGTCAAAGGAACAGTTATCAGAGGCCTGGGGAACAAAATTGTTTGTTTTGTGCACAAACAGGCAGACCAGTTAATGTGTGAAAATAATAGAGGCACCGCGTTGTTGAGTTCTTAACAAAAACTAATCGAATATTGAAATCGTACTATGAACATATTGAAAGAGAATATTTGGGAAGCTTACGAAGTGCACGGTCTACAAAAGATCAAATATTCTCAGCTTTGTTGGGGCTCAAAAAGCGCTAGGAATATTGCATACGAGTGCTCCAGCCCTTTGTTGACTTTTAGCAAGCGAACGACAGTCTCGACAGAAATAGGCTGAATAAAATAATGATTGATTTTGATGTCCTTACAATCCATTAATTCGCGTAATCAAAGTTACAATGCTAAAGACAGAGTCAAGGGACTCAAGGGACTAAACTCAGAACTAACGGACAGCTTAAAAATTAAATCGCGAAAACCTCGGGTACACTAATATTCAAGTCCACAAAATTGGTTGTATAGGAAGTCGATGAGTCTTTGGCGTGGACTCTTAAAGTCTTAAGGCCTTTCCATTGATTGAAATAATGCGGACACCAACAGCCCCAATCAAGATGGGGTACCCGTTGCTACCCAAGCGCAGGTTACCCAACACATAGCTGTTGACTGCTCATAACGACGTTTCAGCCAAGTATGGCTCCTTAAATTGTAGAGGTCCCCCTAACTCGTGGTTCAGATTAAACCTCTGATCAGGTTGCGCCCTTCTCTAATCTGAGAATGACTACCATCCGAATTAACCCTTCATCCGGGGATGTTTGCCCCACAATTGGTTAAATAAGTTGATTATGTCAATATCATGGCTTAATAGACACTAGATGCCAAAGAAGCGTTTCAAACCTAGAATCGGAAGGAAACTGAATCGGCCTACAAGTTATTCAAGCGAAAACTGTAGGCATGACTCCAACGAGAAAGAATATTTCAGCCCGACGAAACCTGACAGTAGGAAGATATAACTTTGAAAATGCAAATGACTTATTGTGTTTTGGAGTTAATATAAATGAAAAAGGCACCGATAACGATGGGATCGGATCTATAAATAAAGCCTTTCCCTTTGCATCTTACTATAACTTACATTAAAAGGTCCTAATTTGCGCAAAGACAAAATAAGCATTGCACCTACAAATCACTCGTCAGGCCTGTATTGCTGTGTGGAAGTGAACCATGGAGCCAGAACGGTGATTCCGAAAAAACAAAGGACGGATTTGAATGCAAAGTGCACCGGAAAATTTATGCTCCAGTGAAAGCAGGTTCAGACTGGTGATTATGTTACAACGATGATGCGGGGCAATTGCGGGGTATGTAGAACGAGTGGAAGGAAACCGGCTGCTCAAATCATCATTGAAGGGTAGAGTTTAATGCAGACGTCCAGCAGGAAGATTGAGGATTCCATAGGCGACGCGATAAACACGATTAACAATCTGTGAGAAGAAAGCTGAGTTTATTGGGAGTCATGGTGAAATGGAGAACGGGGGTCGCAGAACCATGATTAAAGGAACTTAATTCTGGACGCTAAGGCCAAAATTGGGTTGTTGCGCCATGAATGATGACGATCCTTAGAGTAGAGTGCACTTTTTTCCATAGTGCACAAGTTAAAGCCAGAATCAGTCATGGAAGTAATTTTATGAACTGACGATGCATGTTACGCAACCGCTAGGATTGTTGGATTGGGCATACAGCAGAGCCGAGAAAAGTTCGGTTCATTTGTGGAAGCTCCCTTATTTGACTGTTATAGCTTCACTTGCCATCAGCTCTTAGCTCTACTAGAAGTAGACCTCGTTGTTCTTGCTTCTTATTTATAAACCAAATGAAATTGATTGCAAACAGAAAAATTGGTTTCCTGATTGCCAAGCATCCTTCTCGTGTGAATCACTTTTCAAATTTTTAGTTGTGGTCGCGATATCCTGACCAGTAAACTAGATGGACATACATTTGCAAGGCACATGAAATACATTTGCAAAACGGCATGAATTGTGCCGGGTTGCATATGATCCGAGACGTAATAGTTAGAATTCATTTAGATTGAGTGGTGATTAAATTTGCTTGAGAATTTCAAGGAGTAAAATAAAAATAAAATGTGACGCTGAAGCCATTAAATTCACATGGATAACTTTCACAATGGATGGAATACAGTTGGCCCGGAATATAAGACTTTTTGGAGTCCCAGTCATTAGACAATCATTCACTCGTTATGTCCTGCAATGATTCTGATTGTGATATCGGTATTGTGATGATTTTTTTACTGGAATACTGACCAATTGTTGATAGCAACAAAAATGGTAATAGCATTTGGCTAGCTAGTGTTCAAAGAAATTTTCAAACAAATTTACAAACAAATTTTTATTTTGGTGTATCACTTGCTTAAGATCCAATTCTACCTAAAGATGAAATAACAAACAAATCGGGCTTAAAGTAGTTCATTTTTCTCTCCCGTCATTAGGAACGGTCATACAATGCATGAAAAATATAATTTCTTTGAACCCGAAGTCATTGGAAAGGAAGATATAGTTTCCGTGCAAATCAATCAATCTGTCGACCATTTACATCAGCCTATTCATTACACCTAAAACCGCTACACATTTTCCCTCTTAAAAAATACATTTACTTTATTGGCACCATTTTGGTGCTCATATTCATATTTTATCACATAATATTCTTCATATGAATAAGTTTAAGCTTAAACTTCTATCCAAGCATCTCAAAATGCTGCACCTCTCTTTAATTCAGCGAGCAGCTGATAGCACTTCATTTCTGATGCGAAACTTCAATGCAGACAAACGTCAAAACAAACAACTGTCATTCGTCGAGTGATTGTTGTACGGTTCGGCTGCGAGTAAAGTTGTAAGATTGTTTGTCTCATGATGAATATGCACGGTGTTCCTCAACCTATAATGGGTCCGGGTGGAATGCCCACTGTTGGTGTTTCTCCGGGCATGATGCAACAAAGTTCCCCGCAACAAGCACAACAAATGCAACCTGTAATGCCTCAGCAGCCGATGCCACAACAGCAGCAACAACAACAGCCGCAACAGCAAGCAGAAAAAATGGATAATATATCTAAAATCAAGAGTTTAGTCGGGCCACTACGCGAATCATTCTATACTACATTCAAATCCGCTGCACTTGTGCTGCAACAAAACAATTTATCAGACGATTTGTAAGTACCCATTGCACTCACTTTCACGCTCAAGTATTTATTTTCGCATGCAATTACAGAAAGAAAGTAAACAGCAATCCGCCACCGCGTTACGACAAACATTTAGAAGAATTTTATTCGATTTGCGATCAAATAGAACTGCATTTGGTATGTTTCAGTTTCGAATCGAAACTAACAAAATTTCTAGTTGTGAATTGACACTTTTCTTTGCTCTTCCAGAAAACCGCAATTCAATGTGTGCAACAACTATCGTCAGCTCAACACTATCTACCGCAGCCAGTAGCGTCGAACAGGATGGAACCGTATCCGCAGCCAGATAATCCGAATGCAGCGATATCATATCCTCAATATCTGTCCACAGTGCGCTCGCATATCGCATCAGCAAAAGAGATCCACGATACCCTGATTAGTGCGGCCCAAAATATTTCACAGACTGATTGATAAAATATTTTACCTATTTGACTTGTATATTCTTATTTTATCGCATTGTAGCATGTATTGTGATTAATTGTACGTTTTCCAAAGTGATTGGAATAAAGTTAGGTTTGAATCAGACTTGATTTTTTATCCTGGAGCTAATTTTTGTGCATTTATAACGTCTTGATCTGCAATAATGAACGAATATGTGTCGATGCATCAATCCAACATCGAATAAAACCATGGCCATGCTGAGTTATTAAAGCTGTTAATTCTACCAAAATAAATAACGAAACGGTTTGGCCTGGAGAATGAAATTTGGGGCGAATTAATCAAGGTGAGCTTCTACTTCCTGGCACAGCTGCCGGCTTGATGCTAAGCAGCCGCCAGCTTGCAATAAAATTCAATAATTCAAAGTTGCAGTGGTATTTATTTGATTGTTTGAAACAGGTCGCATTCATTTTATAATGAATTACTCATTCTGAACATGTGATCGACATTTTTCATAGCACAGAAGGAATAGGAGTTTCAGCAAGTGTTCACACTTATTGATTCAAAAGAATTAATGAACATTTCAGTTGGGTTCTCCTTCTCGAATAATTTGTGGTTTGAAATTTAAATCGCAAGCTTTAGCCAAAGACTCTGCATACAGAGGGAGGCGTTGTGTCATTGGGAATCCCCAGAAATCTTTCACCTGCCGACATAAGTTCAAGTCGATTTCAGCAATCAGCAGACCATCTTTGTCGCGTGAAAGTCCCTGAAACAAGCAACTTTCAAACTGAGCACAACTTTTAGGACAAAATGCATACCGGAGTCCGTACACCATTTGGAGCTGCAACATACGAAGAACCGTAGAATGGACCGAAATCTTTGTGAGCGCCCTTTCCATCGGCCGAAGTGAATTCATTTGGAAATATTTCAGTGCCAACACGATTTATTGCTACAGTAAAGTATCCATTAGCGATGGCTGCATTCCTTGCTTCAATACCCCACAACGGCTCACTTAGTGCCCCCACCGTTGCAGATGGATTAAACACGATTTCAGCACCGTTCAATCCGAACATCATCCAATTCTGGGGATGGTGTCGTCCGTAGCAAATATTTATAGCAATCCTACCGTATTGAGTGTCGAAAACTGGATGTCCTGTATTTCCTTCAAAGTAATAAGTTGATTCGTTGAAATCACCAACGCGCGGAATGTGATTTTTACGATGTTTGCCCAAATATTGTCCTTTGTTCGAAATAACAACGGCCGTATTCCAAATTGTATCAGAGTGCTCTGCATCACGTTCCAAGATTGGTGAAATAATCACCATGTTGTATTGCGCAGCGAGAGCTTT
This sequence comes from Stratiomys singularior, assembly GCA_954870665.1. Lineage (NCBI taxonomy): Eukaryota > Metazoa > Arthropoda > Insecta > Diptera > Stratiomyidae > Stratiomys > Stratiomys singularior. The sequence continues at coordinate 129,961,773 of OX940878.1, read as the reverse complement.
CACCAGTTTCGTAGTGGGACCGTCTTTTGCGTCCTCCGCAAATTCACACCATGGGAATTTCTCGCGGGTACAAAAAGCAAACGGCATAGCTGTGGAAACATTTAAATTACATCATTTGTAATTACACCATTTGTAAACCCTGAATAAATTTATTACAATGAGCAATGCTTTGAAATTAATGCAAGTACGGATTAATGAAATTTTCCGGTAATGAAATTCATGTTAATAAATAATAAAATTGAGCACAACTTACTCCACGCTTCTTGCATACAAACGACATTAACTTTGGCTGCGGCTGCAGCTTTGATGATTGTTGTTATTTTATCGTATATGGATTGTCGTTGCTTTTCCAAGGGCTCAGTAGTTTTGAGGCAAATGGAGTTTTGGATGGCAGCTATACGAACTATTCGCGGAACACGGAACTCTTCTTTTCGTGCCGGAATTGAATAGGCTTTGATTTCAAATCCATTTTGTTCTCCCAACACTTTTGATTCTTCCGGTATTTCGATAGCGTTACTGCATTGAAAAAGGAAATATCAGCGTATGTAAGACAGGTGTGGACTGCAAACAACATACTCATCTGATCTACCAAAGAGGATCCTTTTCACTTCTTTTAGCTCATTTTGCGGTATGTGCTCTTCAAGGCACTGTTCTAAACTTGCCAGGCTCAATTCAGCAGACATCTGGAAAGGAAGTTAATGATATGAATATTAACGGAATGATATTCGATATTTGGATAGGTGGTGAATTTTTGTTTCATAGCAAGAAACTGCACGTAGTTTTGTCGTTTGTTAAACCATTAAGCATGCTAATCTGTTTTACTTTTTCAGGCTAAAAAGAACGTCACCGGAAAGATGCGTCATGAAGAACTTCCAGGGAAGGCTGTGTGTGATAAAGAATTAGACCAATGAGCTTGCTTCCCTACATTACGAAGGTGTTTCAAACGTATATATTGTTTTTTTAAAGAGCATGTTAAAATTGAATTGAAATGAAACATTCCCATGCCCATTTAACATTTAAACATGATTTCTGGTAAGAGGTCAGTACGACTATCAATTGCAATGAGCATTTCAACCGCTTCCTCCATTGCAGCTGGTCTAATTTCATCAATGGCATATTGACTGTTTTCCTCCAATGTAACTAACGTTTTTGGTTGGTAAGGAAAAATTATAGACTTGTAAGTTTCAAAAAGCATAATGAAGGTGCTACATGACATGATCTTGGAAGTCAGTCGACCGAGCCAATCCGTGAAAGAGTGTCCCCAATCTGCTGTTTTGATGAAAGTTGATTGTTTCAGTTGCGTTGTGGCATGTAGCGCCGTCCTGTTAAAATCTCATGCCTTTAATGTTTTGGCAAAGTATTGAATAAGGTTCGATAATGCTTAATATGTGCCTCGATTTTGTCTTTTAGTCCATGCAGGTTCCTCTTCGTTTCATTTCCTGATTTTCTATGGTTGTTTTTCGTGTTTTTTGGATACAACTCGCCTTCGGAATCAAATTGTGTGTCATTTTGAGAAATCCCAACATAACCTGGACCATCATGCTGTAGCACATCTCCTTAAACATTGTCTTCATCAATGTGATTACAATCAATTTGATAATTTGGTTTTCAGGAAACAATTACGATGTCGACTTGTTGGTCGAGTTCTGCTACATTCTCTACATCCAAACTCGAATTTTTGTATCTTTTTCTAAACGACGTCGTGTCAATCAATCGTTTATATATTGGTATACACAACATAAAATAGTAACTTAATGCAAATAATCAAAATAACTAATACCTTTGAAATCGTTTAGAGAAAAATTGTTTTCTTACTTCTGAAATATTTTATGAATTCACGGACAAAACTCGTTACACCAATTGCTCTTTTTCAACCTTTGTTCAGGAGCGGTTCCAATCAAACTCATGGAGATATGACGTCTAATATTTCGCTTGAAACATTCGACCTTTGTCTAGTTAACGGTTCCGCTGGATAGCAAAATCATTTTTCCATCTATCGAGCCGGAACATGCAACTATTCGTACTGTGCTCAAACGAGTACATTGGGAACAAATAGATTTGAGTCTAGAATCGTAACTGCGCCAAACTTAATATTTGGGATCTGCAGCCTTTTTGAGGTTTCAGTTTATAACGCATTGCTCACGTGATTGTCGATTGAATTTCGTTTCGTGGATTGAAATGTAGTAGTTCATAGGAATATTCAAAGATTCACTTCTACGAGAATAGTTGGCCATTATAAGCAGTGGACTGAACTCGCTTTTATTTAAACGAAGCTGCGATTGATAAATCATGGCCTGAAATTTAGCTTCAAAAGTGCGAATCTTAAAAACCCAAAAATGCCATTAGATTATCCTTCGAAGAGTGGAGGATGTCAATATTATCATGAAAATCTTTAAATTTTTTTTGGTAAGGCATAAAATCTTTTCAAAATTCTTAAAATGCATAAAATCTTGGTTTTTTTTATAAGCACATTGTTAAAAGTCTCAAAAAACTTATTTTTAATTTGATGTCAACATCTTCAGTGGAACTTGAGGCATAGCTTGATGCTAACCAACTGATAACCGATTAAAATCAAGGACTAGTATACCAGCACCTTCGTTGTGCTTAATCGAACTTAGCATCCTTACCTACCGGCTTTGATTATTGTTGCTTATTTATAAACAAGCCTTTCTGAAATGTCTGTTCCAGTTTCAAATCTGTGATTGTGCAGTGCGGTGTCGATTTATAACCGAGCAGAAGGTGACAACACAGATAAAAAACAAAGCATTTTGAAAGCAACATCGCTCACAAAGAGAAAAATACAAATTCTATGGTAAAATTTCCCACTGATGAGCAAGATGTAGAGTTAGCTAAAAGGTTTGCCAAAACCTTATTGAGTGAACTCATAGAAGACCTTAAGGTTTCCATCAAAGAAAACTTCAGTTCATGTTTTCAGATTTGACATGTGATGGAGCGAACTGCATCTGTCATCAGTACCTTGTTCTCACGAAATATCCATGTCAGTGAGCCAACTATGGACCTAGCAGCACTAACCAAAACATGAAATTCGACGCCCAAAAACATGAAGATAACGATCCTCTAATGATAACATTAATTTATAAAGCGGAGGAAAGGTTTACAGAAATGCTGGAACTTCCTAGATCCTAGACTACTAATGTAAATGAATGTTGGAGGCATTTGAGAAATGGAATAACAGAAGCTGTAGATGTAACTATTGTTAATTGTTCATAGTATAGAAAGAACTGAGTGGCTCCACATAAATACAAAAATGCAGTAGATGCAAAAATCAAGTTTAAAATGCAGCTATGCCTAAGCCGACCAACAAGAGACAAGAAAGAAAAATATGACGGCTTGGGCGATTACAATGCCGAGGAAATTTGCAGAAAGATGAAATGCAAGCAATTCAAACGTGAACACTGCACGATGGACAATAAGTTAAAAAGTAACAACAACTGATCCACATATAAAATACCAAAAAGCTTCTAATACTGAAAGCAAAAAAGCATCTTTACGAGGGCACGGCAGGTGTCATACTAGGTGAAAGCGAAGCTGTGAGAAACCAAATATGTTGAAACGCTTTTGAATCCAAAAACTCTAATATTTTCGAGAATTACTACAACAAACAAGAAATGTTTGTTTCTCAAGAGTTTCTCAAATTCTGTCGTTCCTCAGGAAACGACGAGGACGAAACCACATACTGAAGATGGCACACTTCCGAAACGCGTATGTGGGCTATGCAAGGAAACAAACGAAGAACGACGGAATTTCATCCGGAGCACAACAAAAAACAACATCACCATCCCGGTAGGACAAAACACGGAGAAAAGAGAAAGGACAAGAAACCGTATAAGAGATTATGAGCTCTCATCCATTATAAAAGAAGCCAAAGCACCTCCCAAAACATAGAAAAATAATAATAAAGGAATGGTAGCGTTTCTGGTAACGATAAATTTGAGGTCATTCTTCTTGGACTAGAGCAATCGATCTGGAGAGAAGAGGATATTCCAAAACAGTGGCAAAGAACTAAGTCTGCCCGATCTTAAAAAAAAGTGACAAGTGGAGCGGTGAAAATGATCATTTATGCATAGAATACAAAATCTTGACGAACATTTTTATCAAAATGACTGCGTCTGCTTGCAAAAAATCTGAAAATGAGTTTATAATGGACTTTCGATTACGAAAGCTATCAACAAAGATCCAAATTTTCTCTATTACGCTAACCCTGGGGCAATGTTGGACGTGAGCAAATTTTTTATGAACTTCAGGCAATTACGATTGTGTTTACCACAAGGGTTTAGTACGAAAAGACCCGGAATTTAACTGCAACTAATTAAAATGGCTGCGAAATAGTAAAGTCAAAATACACGAGATTTCAAATTTGATTACGTACTAGAGCATGTTATAAGGCAACTACCGGCTGACATATCAAGAAAATTAATCAACAAAAGCTGTCAAAATTGTTGTCTACGCAGATGATATAAACATCTTAGCACGTTCTAAATTAATTGTTCAAGAAATGCTTACACTTTTCACGGAGCGTCCGTGAAATTAATGATAAGCAATAAACAAAAACAGGAAAAATCTCGACTCAGACTAGAAACACAACGCCAAGTAGACAAGTCGTAATACTTGGTAAACGTCGCATAGGATACAAAGATAAGTTTGATTTTCTATCTGAGCGTACATTTGACGAATAAAAAATTTGGATTATACTTGCAAATAAAACACGTTATCGAAAAACAAAGCATAAAAAAAAAATACGGCGGCTACAACGATCCTTTACAGCATTAGCATACTGTCCAGGGAATAGTGGGAACCGTTACAGGATTTCATTCCTAGAAGTGAAATCGCGATCTACACCCATTATTCCAGGACGGATAAAAGAAACGGCACCGGAATTTTGTTCTGAGATCATCCACAATTCAACCAAAGTTATAAACTTGAGATCCATACCACAGTTTTCCTGTCGGAAGTAAATGTATTAAAAGTGGAAGTATATCGGACGTCGGAGGTACATGCAAACAGTTTTAAAAGAGGAATACAAATATTCTCGGATAGAAATCAGCACAACCGGCGCTTACATCTAATTACATGGTTTCACAGCTAGTGTGGGTCCTTAGGTGGACCTTAAACAACCGCAAAAATCCAAGTAAATGTAAAACTGTTATGTATGCCTATACACAGCGTTGTTAAGGGGAAATGAATAAGTGAAAGATCTACAAAAAGCAGGATCAATCAAACAAAAAGTAATTGCGATGGGAACGATCCAACTGCCATTGGCAACAGTAAAATGGAAACTACAGTATGGAAAGAGGAAAATACGGTTTGTAATGACAGTAACTACTGCAGGATAAGCCGAACTTTTTGGCCTCATTCTAACAAAACGAGGGTATATCAACTTCTTCGTATAAATAGAAATGGCGTAAGAATCCTGGTAGCACAAACCAAGATCCAAGTTTTTAGGTCTGCACGTCAAACGTATATGAATGACACTACTCGCACTTGCGGCGAGAAAGAACAAACGTAGGAACGTGACCATTATATGCTTCGCTATATCGAAGAGAGCTAATATAATACAAATGGACCACTTGGTAGCCACAGAGGTAGGAGGACCTATTTGGTTTCTGTTGAACGACAGGAAGTACCATCTGGAAAAGCACCATTAGCGGGAGATAAAGGACGATGCGGACGTTTGCTTTATTCCATTAATGGATCCAAGTAAATAATGCTACAAATAACAATAAAAACGTCTCTTAAACTATCAGGACCTGGTTTATGTTATGATTGCCAGACGTGAACCTTAACTTAGGCCTCTATACGTTTAATCGAACAATGGGTCCAAGAACAAATCATCAGTCCAGTCCCAGAAGAAGCTCAATAAACTATGATGGGTATGCCAGGGTAACTGCATAAGGAGAGATTACAAAGATACTCCAACAGGAGCGATGACCCAACAAGATCGATGCCCCAACAGGAACATTCCACTGAAAAGGAAACATAGGAAATTACCGTCAAGCAAATTATGGAAACGATAAGAAAATTTTTGTTGGCGATTTTGGAATCAGAGGACGTGCTCGAATGACTGAGGTCAATAGCGACGAATTTTAAGTGAAGCCAAAAATCAATATTGGAGTTAATGTTGCTAATTTTGCACATAATTCCATTTTCATCCATTCCGTCTACCTGTCATTTCTTTTTCACCTATTCCCCAGAAAATTTGTCCCCAATATTCATATCAAAAGTCCAATTCAATGTATTTGAATTTCGTATCATTCGAATGTTTTGAATTATATCAATTATATATCTGGGTAACTCAAAGATCACTGCTAAATAAATATCTGCGGCAGCTGTGGTTCGTAACAGAATTTGGCGCCATGGAAACTAACATTTAAAAAAAATACAATCAAGCAAATAAAACAAAAAATCGCTTTTCGGCGGAACCATGTTTTTTATTTTTGAAATGTTAACTTCAATGGTGATCGGCGAAATCGCCAAGGACGCCTATCAGTGACAACTTTTGCTTTAACTGTCAACGTCCTCTATATCCAGGAGAGTATAATTTTGTCAAACTGTGTTGAATGTTTCTCAAACTATACGCACGCGTGAATTTTATGAAAAAATAAAACAAAAATTTTTTAACTCCAATGGATATTGGGTGTGAGTTGGTTAAGAACTTTGTATTAATAAAAAAAAGACTTCTGTTGGTATTTAAATTTAATCTTTTCATTCAATCTTTTCACTATGGAGCATATCTTTAACGTGTTTCCTATTTCAATGCTGCTGCTCTGCCTCCACCATTCGATTTTTTATTATTATGTTAAAAATATTTTTTTGTATCTTTCAAATTAGAATGTATTTCAGATGCCAAGTCCTTTCTAAGGTGTTACTCTACATCCTCCACTTGGATTTTACATGCTTTTCATGGGAATATGATAGCAATTATCGCATAATTTAATATTTATATTACATTCCGTAAAACTAATAATTCGTTATTAATCGCACGAATAAAGATAATTCCGATGATAAGATTTTCAAAATTTACTTATTATTGATCAACATTTTCATTGATTAAGTCAAAAATTAGTCGTGCGCAGAATCACTCGGAGAAAATTGCGAGAGAAAATTAAATTTTCTACGATAAATCTCATCAAAGAGCAGTTATATGGAAAATATAATTTGATTTTCTGTGCTATGCATCTTTGGGCGCGAATTCTCAAAGATATTTAGGGACAATTGACCGTTTAAGCTGCATAAAACTTACAACAAACGTTTAGCTTTGCACAAAGTACCTTTGTTGGGTTCTAATGAAAAGAAAACTGAGTACTAGTGATAACAAATGAACACCACACCGAATTTCCAATCACTTGCTTATCACAGCGCGAAGCACCGCGAACTTGAAATGCGGAATAAGAAAGAGTAACTGAATCGCGAAAAGAAAACTCGAGTGTGGATAAGTATTTTCTCTTGTCAATTTGTTGTTATCACTCACAGTGAAAAGCTATTTTTATTTTATTACTGGAGCTTATGGCGTACAGCTGAGAGATTGTTTGCGGTTACTTACTTAGCATTCAGCATGTAGGAATTGTAGTGTGGAAAATTGTTTGTATTTTTAGTATAAATTGAATATTTGAAATAATTTATTCGTGTACCAAAAATTTTTTTAAATAAATTGATCAGATTAAATCACGGATTAAAAAAAAATTATGAAAGTTAAAAAAAAAAATTTAAGGACAGGCGTTAAGATTATATCAAAACGCTTCACATAATTCTTCATCGAACGTGCTGCCACATCGTATCTACATACAACGCTAACACTTTGAAAAACTCCCTATCTAACGGTATTCGACCAGAATAAGTGGGATTTTAGATCCCTCAAAATCTCATTGCGCTACTTCTATCTCTTTCTGAGAGAAATCGTCCAAGAGCCATTGTGCTATATTATAACGTAACTACTTACCAGCACTCAAACAACGAACAACTTCTTAGTCTAACAGTATTCGACCCCTAAATTTCTGATGCGTTGGTTTTTTAACGAAAACTTGTTGTAGATTCGACTTAAAATGAAGGTTTTTTTTCCAATTTTTAAAGGGTTCTTACTCAACTTTGGATTTTCTATTTGATACAATTTTTTAAGCAATTCTAGCTTTTTAAATATATATTTATTCCATTTTATTATTTTATTTCAAGAAAATTCCAATATTTCGTATACTAAAAACAATTGTTTACAAGAATAGCATAGACTCAATGACAATTTCAATAAAAACAGTAACGAAAATAAAACAACAAATTTAAATCGAATAGAGAAATCACTATCGTAAGGACCGTATCTTAATAGATACCGCAGAACGGGGCTACTTTGACTTCCCGGGTTACTTTGACAGAATTTGGGGCTACTTTGACAGAGCGCCAAACTCGGTTTTCACGTGTGCTCAGCAAATGTGCGTGACCTCGAGTAATATTGCGCAAGGCGTAATGTGTGGGGAACGCGTCATAGCATTGTGATCGGTGCGCCCGCCGACTAGTCCGAACAGGTTCGTCGCTTGAGTTTGTTGTTTTGTGGGTTGTGTGGTGGTGCAAAAATACGACTAAATATTGTTGGGATCTTTACTTTTCGGTAAGTTTATTGTATTGTTTACTTAAAGAAAAATACAATTGTGAGTATTCGTGATAAAATTGGTGTAAAATAAGGATTTTTATTTGTTTTAGGTTACCTTTGTATTTACAAATGAACTACAATGGTCAGAGAGTATAAAAGAAAACTGGTAGCCCGGAGTTACAAAAATTACAGCGATGAAACCCTTGCAAAAGCCTTTGCTGAAGTGAGGGCAGGTCTTCTTACCCCGAGTGCGGCTGCCAAGAAGTATAAAATAAATAGAACAGCTTTTGTAAACAAAATTCATCACCAACATGAACTAAAGCCGGGTCATCCAACTGTTTTGACTCCTGAAACTGAAAAACTAATAGCCGATACCTTGAAAATATTAACAGATCGGGGTGTTCCTCTTACTAAGTGCGATATCCAAATTATTGTTCAGATGTTGGTGACCAGGGAAGGTAGGGTTATAAAAGAATGGAAAGACTCACCGGGGCCGGACTTTGTGACCGACTTTGCAGCGCGAAACAACCTTACTCAGAGACTGGCCACAAATATCAAACCTGCTAGGGCATCAGTAGGTCCTAATAAGATAAAAGAATTTTTTGAGAATGTGAGACCAGCTCTGGAGGAGACACGTCCAGGTCTTATTTACAATTATGATGAGACGAACATGACTGATGACCCGGGGGCAATAAAAGTTTTAGTCCCTCGAGGTCACAGACGTGTCAAACGAGTCCAGGAGCATTCCAAATCTTCGGTCAGCATCATGTTTTGTGGCACAGCAGATGGAAAAATGATTCCTCCTATGGTTGTCTACAAATCAAAGCACCTGTACGAGAACTGGACAATGGGAGGCCCACTTGGAACAATTTACAGAAATAGTCATAGCGGTTGGTTTGACATGAACCTCTTCGAGGTATGGTTCTTCAAGTTGTTGTTGCCGAGCATCCAGGAAGAAAGAATTGGAAATGAAAAAACTGTTGTCATAGGTGATAATTTAGCTTCACACTTCTCACCTGAAGTCGTTCAGGCAGCAGTACAAAATAACATTCATTTTACGACTTTAACACCAAACTCGACGCACATAATGCAACCCCTCAATGTGCGTATATATGGTCCTTTAAAAAGACAATGGAGAAATATTCTGGATACTTGGAGAAAGTAATCGAGAATACGGGGCATCATTCAAAAGACACAATTTCCCATGTTACTGAAGAGATGCATTGGCTCCCAATATGATGAAAAATTTGCAGAGCTCCTTCAGAACTACGGGATTTTACGCTTTCGACCCTCAAGCTGTTTTACAAAAGCTCCCAGGTGAACGCGAACAAGAAACAGGACGTATCTTAGATAGCTGTCTGCTGGAGTTTTTAAAAGAGACAAGAGGTTACAACACTGAAAGAATTCGTCACAGAAGAGGGAGGAAAGTCGTTAATAAGCCAGGAGCACAAATATTGGTTACGAGCCAAAGAGATAATGCAGAAGAAGATTTTCCAACTATGGATGACTCTCCTGAAATAGAAGATAATGTCTCAGCTTTCAAGAATAATCAACCAGTCCCTTCAACCTCTGGACTGCTTACAAAGCACCAGACTGATTCCGACGAAGATGTGCCTCTGAGTTGATTGGTTCGCAAGAAGGAAATCAAAAACAAGGACAAGAAAAAGAATAAGAAGGAGTCTAATTTTTGTTATATCTGTAGGTGCGACTATAGGTTCTACCGCCATTCTGTTGACTGGATATGCTGCATTACCTGTAAAACCTGGGTGTGTGCGATATGCAATAAGGGCTCAAACAATCCGTCATACGAATGTGTGGCATGTGAGGACGACTCTAACTAATTGTTGACTCTAACTTAAGAGACTGATTAAGTGGCATTAACAGTACCTTACATTACATTAACAGTAACTTACAGTACTAAAGAAAAATCCAAGTGTAAAAATATTTGTTTTCATTTAAATCCATGTATTTTTCAATAAAATAATAGTTTTTTTGGTCAAAATGATGTTAAAGTAACCCATGCTTTTACTATCTTTGACGCCAGTTGCATTTCAATGCCCTGTCAAAAAAACCCCACTTCTGGGGTTACTTTGACATTTAATAAATTAAAAAAAGTAGGGAGTTAGGGTGGTGGTAAGTTTTCAATTTGCTATAGATCTGATAACTAAAAGACACATTGTTCTGTTGGCGTAAAAAAAGTGAAATTCGAGTCGTAAAAAAAAGTTACAATCCAAAAACCTCCAAAACCTGTTCAAAGTAGCCCCGTTTGACGGTATATGTGAAACTCATCCAAGGAGAGATTAAAAATAGATGACAAATTTTCAAATTTTATGCTTATAATTTAATTTTGAATATTTTTTCATTATATTACAATTAAGCTTAATATATGGCATTATAATTATGGTCCTTGATTACAAACCAATTTTTATTTATAAATATAAGGTGTTTTTGTAAGAAGTGTCGAGCTTTAGATAGGCAACAATTTTTTAAAGCTACATATAGTGTGACAGGTGTCATGCGATTTGTGGTTGGTTTAAAATTTTATCATGAATAGTTTGACGTCTAAGAAAGAATTGCAAATTGCGCAGGTTTGTATCGAAAAAAAACACACGATTCTGTACGACAAACTCATCCGTCAATTTTATGGCCGACATAACTGTCCAGTAGAACCATTGATTCGATTAACCATGGATTGTTTCTGCACCACGTTTACTTTCAATTATAATACGGATCCATCTCGATGTCGTACAGTGCGTAATGAAAAAACCGTAGCAGCTAACGAGCGTAGTATCAATGCAGACTCAATTGAGTCGATTCAACATCGTGCTTAACAACTGAAACTGTGCCCACGCAAATTATGGAAGATTTCACGGAAGGATCTTGGTTTGCGGACTTACAAAATACAACTGGTGCAAGAATTGAAGCCGAACGACGAACGGGCATTGTGTAGACTCGATTTATGGGAATAAGAAGAAATTGTTGAAGATCCCGAATTTTATACGAACATTTTGTTAAGCTATGAGGCCCATTTTTGATTGAATGGCCACGTCAAATAACAAAACAGACGGATTTGGAGTGATGGATAATCACTCCGCGGTTGTCGAAACGCCGTTATATCCGGAGAAAGTCAATGTTTGGTGTGCATTAAGGACTGGAAGAATCATTGGTCCATATGTATGTAAAAGTTTTGCTGGGAATAATATTACAGTCAATGGTGACTACCATAGAGCCATAATTGATGACTTTCTCCTTCCGGAATTGACTTGTCGTAATGCAGGGGACCTTTGGTTTTGACAGAATGTTTCGGCATGCCATACAGTTCGTGGAATCAGCGACTTATTGAAGGTGGGATTTGATGAGTGCACAATTTCTCGTATTGTCTGGCCTGGAAGACCTTCTGATTTAACACCACTGGATTATTTTTTCAGGGTACACTTGAAATCACTCGACTATGCCAACAAACCCGAGATACTCGACCATATGAAAAACTATGTATATTGCGTATATTGACGAGCTACGGCCCTAATTATTGGTTAGAAAAATCGAAAATCGGACGTGTGGATTGGACTTCTTACACACGAGCGTACAAAAACCATGCGTTAAAAGACTGCCAAACGCCACAAAAATGTTTCGCACATCTAGTCAAGCTAATGTAGATCCTGTCACCCTAAAAATGACAGAGGTCAAAGAAGGTAGCATAAAAATTAAGAAACCACCAAGGGTTTATTAAGAGATCAAAGATCGTCCAAACAATCGAAGTGGTAAATAAATGAACAATGAAGCGGTTGGTTTTCGTCTTTCAAATGCTTTAGCAGAAGGAAAATGAACTAAATCGGAAATCTAACGAAACCAGCATAACGATGTAGAATTGAGGAAAATCATGCGATCAAAGAGTTAAGACAAGAAACCAAACTGATAAGGGTTTTGCTCGTGAAAATTATCCTACAACGAAGGTATACTAAGCGGGATGCTTATCTCGTTTCTTGATATTCTTCTTGTGGTTCCAAAATATGGAAGAAAAACGTTGTGGAAGAAAAATATGGGTACTCCAGTGGCAGACATGTGGACATCTTCAATACTTTCGAAAGAATCAGGAGTCAGGTTCCGGGTTGATATTTGCACTCTGTCATGGGTCGGCAAGCAGTCAGTGAATACGTTCATTGGCACTGGGCACTGGGAACAGCTTAATGTTCGAGCCCGATTCGAAGTAGAAATAACAGACATGTCTGGACTATTCCCCAGAAATGATTCAGGAAACAAATACAAATCGAGGTAAACATAAAATGAATAAAATTCAACATATTTGTGAACTAATGTTAAAGCGAAAGGCACGTGGAGTTTTCTAACAATGTCACTGTAAATTCCTTTCTTTCACTGCAGTTTTACGCTCATGGAATTTCCCATACAATTAGGGTATCAGTTTCATCAGTAACATCAGAACCAGTTTCGACCCCTGAAAACTGATATTCAAAAATCCAATTCTCCTTAACGAATGAAGCACATTCATTTGAATCGAGTCCAAGAAAAAGTTTTCATGATCAAGTGACTATTACGTCCGTAGAAAACTTACCTGAAGTTTATCGTAAACGTCAATAAGTAGTAAGTTATAAAAGTTAGGCCCTAGTGGTTAGTTCACCTTTTGCTCGTGCGACTGCAATGTCAAAGATGCCGAAAATTAGTGTGGCTCTTGGTATCAATAGATTCCTCATTTCAACAGATTTCCGAACAAAGGTAGGGTTATTAAATAAGTTATTTTATGATTGAAACAAACGGAAAGATCAGAAAATTGCACATTGTAGTAATGACCATTCCACGTTGGTGACCACAAGGGTCTCACCATATTCACTATAAATATGTGATTAGTAGTGCGCAAAGTCAATCAAACATAGGTGCTGCCAGGCCTATTAAATATGCACAGCTTCGTAAAATGTTCAAAATGTCAGATGTCATTAGCTGAAACGTAGCCATTTAGAATTTTTTAAATCGAATGGGATACATAAGAGTTGTTAGAGTCCTGAGGGGCAAATGCGTTTGTTTCCTCCAATAAAATTGACGAAATGCTTTTGTTCCTCAATTTCCGGCTGAGGCATTCCATCTTTGGGATGGAAATTTGTCTTCAAATGTATGTTGGTGTTTCTTTCCCATGACCAGGTGTGCTTCGTCAGTTCCGAGAATTTGCAAGGTTGCTTTCATAATATCATTTTTTTATTTATGATCTCCTTTCGTTTTTGAATATTTATGGTTTGATTAAACATACGTTTTATATGTGGTTTCAATGCTTGGCACGGTTCATTTATCATGGAGAGTTGTACCAAATACAAGGAGTTCGCAGGCTTGGTGCACGTAACAAACAAAAGAATAATTTATGGTGGTTTATTTTATGCGCTTGGTAAACCTTGTTTGAACTTTTTGACTAGCAGATATAATTTCTGTTAGAAATTATTAATGATTCATGGATTTTTTCTTAGTAATAAAAAAAAACATAGTTTCTTGAACGAAAGCATATAATGATAGAATATTCATTAAAGCAACTGAAGTAATTCGGGCAAAGTACAGTGAAGTGAATTGCTAATCCACGGTAGCCCACATTAACTGGAGACAAATGTCACTGAGCGATGTTTTTTAGTGATACCTTGTAGATGCCAAGTATCAATTTGGTCTATAGCGTCACTCTTCATGATGAAAACAAATAACAAAAGCTTTGGTAATGGCAAAACTAAGTTTGCACTCATTTTGAAATATTTTTACATGTAATAATAATGCAAGGCCTGTCTCGAAAGTTCCCGGACTGGTCAAGAATAAAGAAAACTGGTGGTGGCATATTTTAGATCGTTTCGGCATTTCATCTAACATACATCATAGACGTTGTGTCAATTTCATGACATTTGAATGAATAGGAACCAAGTTATTGCGCTCTAAGTGACATTACTTTTGTATTATCGGTCAAAAAATGAATTTCGAATAAAGAGCGATTATTAAATTCTGTTTTAAACTCGATAAAATGGCAGCCCTGACGCATCAAATGATGCAAAATACTTATGGCAGTGAGTGTTTATACCGTAATTCTATTTTCTAGTGGTTTAAGCGTTTAAAAGAAAGCCGGGATGTCCTGGACGACGACGAATGTTCTGGCAGTCCAAAATGAGTTGTGAACGAAATGAACGTTGAATTTGTGCGTAAATTTATTAAAAATGAGCCAAAATTCTCATTGCGTTACATGAAAATGGAGCTTTATATGTCGCTTGCGTTGATTCATTGCGGTTTGACGGAGCAGTTGGGCTTCAGAGAGAAGGCCAAGATTTGTGCACGATTCATTCCTCACAAGCTGACTGATGACCAAACATTACTTCGCATTCAACATTGCAAAGACTTGATTAGGGAAGACAAAAAGGTCCCAAACTACCGAAAATCTATTGTAATGGGTGACGACGTGGTGACGTGGTGCTATCAATATCATCCCGAAATCAAGTAACAAACTGCCAAATAGCAGCATCCAGATGACCCCAAAATCAAAATATCGAGTTTGGAGAAGTCAAAACTCAATCAATGTTGATTTGTTTTTACGAATCCAGGGAAATTGTCCACAAAGAGTTCATTCCACAAGGCCAAACGGTTCATGCTGTATTTTATCTTGATGTTATGAAGCGTCGTGTTCGGCCAGAATGTCGAGAACCTGGAAGTTGCCGTTTGTTACATGATAATGCGCCGGCTCATCGTTCAACGCTTGTGACCAATTTTTTGATAAAAAATGATGATGTTGATGAAAAAAAATTCTTTTCATCAACCACTCGCCGTATTCGCCTGATTTGGCACCATGTGACTTTTTTCTGTTTCTAAACATGATGTCAAAGAATGACATAAATATATTTTTTGACACGCTTATAGACCGTGAAAAGCGGTGAAGAGAGGTCGAAGGGAACTACGTTGAATAAAATAAATACGTTTTGCGAAATAATTCTTAATTTTATTTTTGTATACTACCTTGTATATTGAAATACAAAGGAGTCAAAGTAAGTAGGAATACAAATTTTTAACGTACTTTTCACGAAGTAATGTGTCAGTTTTAATTTAGCATTGAATAATGTTTTAAAAACCGTTGTCAAGTTTTTAATGTTAGTATTGAATGTTCGTACATTTAAAATTCAAAATCAGTGAAGTTATTTCAAAATGCTGAAAAATTGCTTGCAATAAGGGCGGATATTTGTATGAAATTGTGAACATTCAAAACAGTTAAGAGAGGATTGTCACAGCAAAGAGAGAATCGGAAACATTTATCCGTTGTAAGAAATATGGTTTCGTATAAGAAAACAGTGAATGAGTGGTTGAATACTTGTTTGAAAACGAGTGCATTCGATTGTTTGAAGGGTGTGTTCTTTGAAAATGAGTTAGAAGCAGCGCGGGCAATTTATACCAACGAAAAAATAAGGTGATTCTCTATGATCATATTTTTTCGTATTATTAATTAAATGGTTTTTTAAAAGGCAATTTGCAAATGATTTTCTTAATGAACGTCAAGTAATCGTTACCTGTGATGCAAAAGAGTCACAAATGTATCGAGAAATGGGAAACGAATCCTTCAGAAACCTCGACGGTGCGAAAGAAGCTGCAATCTTATATACACGTGCAATTTATAAAGCACCGAATGGATCAGAAGCTCTTGCCATTGCTCATGGAAATCGTGCTGCTGCCCTCTACAAACTTGGCAATCTAGAGGTATTTTTTTACTTAGTTAAACCTCATTTCATTTTTGTAAGCATTTTATTATGCGCACAGGACTATTGTATTTTCCTATGTATCTTCGGGTGAATTAAGGGTTACTAGTTGGCCATAGGCTACTTCTTATATCTCCTCTATCTGATTGGACGTTCTCCAATATAGTCAACGTGCAAATGCAAAAAGGTTTTTTGTTGGAAACTTATGATTTGTCCACAAAGTCTATCAATATGGATTTTTGCCGTAAATATCTTTAAAAAAAAGCGTTACAATCAAACTACATAGGCCGAAGAGGTATGGAACCTCATAAATAATAATGTTGCTAATGTGAACAAACGCGTTTCTACCTGGATGTATTATGTTGATAGATATTCGACTGAGGAGTAGGATAAAAAAGGGCAATCCGCTCCCTTTCTTCTTGTCTCAAGCGTTAATTGTCTTGAATATAGGTCATACTTTGTCTTCAACGTAGATTACAGATCTTAGTCTACAAAAAGATTGAAAACATTAAACAAACATTTCAAAATTTTAAAAAAGATGAAAATGGTTGTAATAATTAAAATTCTTCTTTATATCATTTTGCCAAGTTGAAAAAAATATGGATCAAATTAAAAATTACTTATCTTATGGTACTTATCATTCACATATAACAATTAACTCATTAATAGAACAGAGCCAGAAAAAAACTGATAAAACAGAATATAAAATCAACACCTCAAAAAGGACTCATAAATATTGTTCGACTCATTCAAGAAGAATTTTCGTCACAGAGTATCTTCGTATTGAATGTTGAGCCCTTGCTCGAATTTATCGAATACTTTTCTCAATATCGTTTGAATTTTTAACCGACGCAATGTAAACACAGATCAAGTGTCAAATCTAAACTACAGTTAAGAACATCGTAAACGGAAAGCCATGCGGCTAATTGAATGTGTGTACGGAATCAGTGCTGGCAATCAGTACGATATAGCCATCCGTGCTAAGCAAATGTGTACGAGCGTATGATTTTAACGGTTTTCTTCAATTAAAATTATAATGTACTGCTGTGAATTGTCGCGGCATATACAACTTACATTTCAATTTGATTTGGTGAAGTTCACAAATACATTTTAAGCGTCTAAATCGTGGCATTATCAACTATTTGTGCTGCTCATTTCCGAAATATGTTTCCGAAATATATTGTTTCTTCTGGAGTTCCTCCTAAATACCTCTGTCTATTTTTTGATGCCATGCCCTCAATTTTTCCAAATCTACCGCACTATCTTTCATATCCTTAAATCCGGAAGCAGCAGTCATTATTTCGTCAAGAACAATTAGCTGAAAATTTTTACATAAGGATTTAGTTGGAGATTATCAAAATGTTCAGGCATTTTACAAGCAATATTAATTTATGGTGCTCTTGCCACAGCGTAACCATATAGCACTAAAACTCATGGGCGGCTCCGCTCAATCATGAGTAGAATTTTACGAGGAGATTTCTATTTCTATTGCGATTTTAAGCAAAACCTTTTAGAAGAGTAATCATGTTTTACCCGAAACTAAGAGGATATTTCTAGTCAAAGTCAAAAGCGTCTTATTTAATATCACGGTATAAATTTTTTTTGAGAATTTAAAGCTGATTCTAAACAATCAAAACACGAAAACACTTAATGGCCCAAACGGCTCATAATCATTTAATATTAACAAAAACAATATCAAATTCGATTTAATTGAAATTATTACATATTTTTAGATTCAATTGGAAAAAGGAGAAAAAAAAAACAACCAACAATCAAATTAATCAAAAATTAGTTATAATGTTAACACAACAGTGAACTTTTATCCTACGCCTAATATATTTTAACGTAATTCTAATCAAATTCAATCGAAACAATTTACCTTATATTACTGTAGTGCTAACAATATTCCTAGTCCAACTTAAACCTCATCTCTAGGGCATAATATAATAACATATACTTATACTAAATATTGAAACCTATGCCTAATTTTTAACGCAACAACAACACTTAATGTAGCAACCATGCGCTGAAACTCAAAAACCAAGAAACGAAAAGTACAAAAACAGAAAATAAAACACGAATAATTAAGACACTGTCATTCAGCCACCAATACCTAGACTGGTCCACCTCAGCCCAACCAGCCTCCATGAATTTAGCAAAGGGATATCTCCTTACAAATCGTTGATCTAGTGTACTCAAATTCGGAGGATAAATTATCTTCTTATATATATCTGGATATATATCTGCCCGTATATACATCTGGAATATTTCTATACCCAAATATAATTTCATCTATTTTTCTCGAATAATGATAAATCAGTAGTTTGTTCGAATTGGCATAGGGTTTGTTCTTACGTTATCCCTAAACCCTAATGTTTTTGCGCAGTATTGCTCGGCAAGTGATCATTGAAAGGCGAACCAGTCGACAAAGCTTAGAAATCGTTATATTTCATCAAATCGAGCCTTAAGTTTGCCGAATTTTTCCAAGCAATGAGGCAAATGTCTGATGTGCGTCGCATAATACCGATCTCTAAATTTTTCGCCTCCTCAACCAATTTGACAGAATTGAAAACTGAAGAGAGAACTGAAGTTAGTCGCAGATGCACTGAATTTTTCGCGTGAACGAACCGGTCGCATAGATAAGAATGTCTAAGGTGTAAGCCTGGTTGAGGGGAAATCCGATGATGTTTGTTCCATGTTCTCTGAAGTTATTGCGTAGCCATTGGTCCCAATGGGTTATATTAAAACTATTCACTGAATATGTAACAGAAATCATCATAATTTAGATACTTTGTCAAATAACGTTCTTTGTAACACGAAATTTTATCCATTATTTTTATTCACTACTAAGTAAACCTCAACTTTTTCACAAGAATACACAATCAAACAATATTTGATGCCATAAAATATTCAGCAGCTCCTTTGGAGTGGTCTTAAGCTGGTATGGAAACGATGGTAAATGTTTTGAATAATGTATGGTTTCGGATTATACATGGTTTGCTGTGTCCATCCAACAGATTTTCATTGTTTCTTAGTTTCATTTGATATTACACATTTTTGTTTGTTAGTGTTTCCGAACTAGCATCTCGAAATTGAGCAGGTCTTACCTTACGTTTTTTTGGCACACGATTCATATGATTAGTTTTTTCGAACATAGTTCAAGGTCTTCCATTTTAAATGGTCAATATGAATATTAGGAACATAAAATTGACAAGAATTGATAGCCGTAGAACTTCCTTACACGGAATTTGACAGAATAGGATTTGACAACTTCAGCAACCTAAGGACAAGATGTGAACGAAAAATATTTGATCAAAGCTTCGATCTGAAACGTCTGAAAGGTCATCGAAAAATTCGTTTCATAATACAGAAGATTTATTGCTGGATGAAAAATTGCTTAGAACTCGTCGTAAAATACCCTTGTTGACGTTGAAAATGCATAAATTTGCCGATGCAAAAATGACAAAAAAACACGTTCGATGTTGATATACATATATGCTGGAAAACACCTACATGGTTCATTTTGTGTATGGAGTTATATAAAATGAAAGTCTAATGAAACCGAAGAAAACAATACTTGGCTCCGGCTGAAGCATCTAAAAATTGATGTTTCTTCGGTTAGTGGAGACATCCTTTCAGCTCTGCATTAGCACTTGAAGTTTGTTTAAAATTAACCCAAAAATACCTCAATAGCCAGACAATTTGCGTTGTGTTGACACTGTATTGTGAAATTGAAATTTTGTTGTGAAAATGTGAGAAAACTTGCTTTTAGGTTTGGAATAAAGAAAAAAGGTTTTGTAATATTTTACTTGCTAATTTTTAAAGACAACATTTTCGCAAAGAAAAAAATTTAGGTTTTTTTGACACGAAAAGCTTGAAATAAATTTGAAGTGATAATTTCAAACCATTACTTATAAGGGATAATGCGTCTGAACACGAGCCTTTTTAAAGCTAGATGCAACGCTAACTAACTCAATGATGCTTAACGATACCTAACAAAACTAAAATTTTTAAGCTTGGGTTCTTCGTATTTTGACTTCAAATGTCTTCATTGATCGAAAAAAAAGGATTAATTCCAAAAAATAAAGTAAATTCCTACAAAAATAACAAAAATTATTAATTTAAGTATTGCCTTTGATTATCATTTGCTCTGACCAACCATTGTTTTTTTATAGACAGCTCTCCTCGATTGCGAACTGGCCCTAGAATTTGATCATCCAAAAGCTGACGTTATTCGAAAACGACAATTGACCATCTCTGAACGTTTAGCTAGTAAGGGCTCAAAACTTGAGGTTTGTGAAGACCCAGAAGTGCTTCCCATGCTAGCGGATAGACGTTATTTATTTTCATCAAATGGAAAAAAGCTTAAGATGTAATTTAATTAATTCTATACTAAAATTTGATTTATTGTTGATGCAATATTCCATCAGTTTAAAAAATGAACTTCAAGGAAGGTATATTGTTGCAGATGAGCCAATCAATACGAATGACACAATATTGGTTGAAGATGCACGTGTATTCGTGCCTTCTCTTTATTTTGAGGAGCTTCGCAAATCTTTTTTGAAATCGGCGGATACTACGGATACGGATAATGTCAAGTTTGTATGCGATAATTGTGTAGAAGACGATATCGCACCATTTCCTTGCTATGAATGTCGTTCGGTTTTTTATTGTTCTAGAAAATGTCAGAAGGACCATGCTCCTATTCATCGCATAGAATGTAATGGGTATAAAATGTATCTTTTTGGCGAGAGCCAAGGTGTACATTTGGCATTGAGAAGTCTGTTCGCCGTGTTTGATAACGTGCTCCGAGCATTAAGTGGTTCAGGTGATATGAGGGATTACAAAGCCGCGGAAGATCTATGGCCAACAATAGTAGAAGCTGGACAAGATGGAGAGCTATTAGCCATGTATTTGAATTTCAAGCATATTCAACAAGAAAAGGATATAATACGTATGAGCATGGAAGCATCTTTATTTTGTTGCTACCTTATCAATCAAACGGAATTTTTGAGCAGAACGAGTCCTGAACGGTTGAAGCTAATGCGATCAGAATTCGATTGGGAAGTCGTTGTGTTTGCCTTAATTTTGCGGCTATGGTGTCAACACTCCTTTTGTTCATATAATTGTGGCCAGATCGTTTCCAAAACAGCGTTCTCTTCATTATCTACCAAACCGGGCGAGTTATATGCCTCGATTGAAATCGAGTCATTATGTACAGCGGCCTTACCCATTATAGGGTTGCTGAATCACTCATGTGATCCTGCTGTTGAAATGGTTATTAGTAAACGGAAAGTAGCTTTGGTCTGCAAGCGGGCGCTTTCTAAAGGCGATGAACTGTGTTTAAGCTACATTGGATATGCCGGGTCACTAAATAAAAATGAAAGGCAAGATTATTTGTGGCGACTATTTGGATTCAATTGTATGTGCAGTCAGTGCACAGGACCCGAAGACTCGATCTATGTAATTTCTTGCATTATCCTTTTGCGTTTGACCTAATCCTCAATTTTCGCATTTAGGATAACGCAAATCGTATGCTTTGCAATCATTGCGGTGCTAGTGTTGTATGGGATAAATCGTGTACCTGTTCACGATGTCGATGTCCGATGAATGCAGAATTTTATCTAGGTTTACTTCATCGTTCTGAAAATATGAATGATTCTGTTCGTAAATACAAGGCCCTTTATCAGACCTTAATTTCAATGGAGGACTTTATTCCGAGAGGGACTTTGTTGTGGCAAAAGCACGCAATATCAATATTAACGAATTTTTCCAAACTGAACGATCTGAACATCAAAAGTGATCGCCAGGTCAATGATTGCATGTTGAATTTAGTCGTGAATTTATTAAAATGTCTCGAAATTAAAAGCTGTCGTAGCTTTTCTTACATTCTTGCAACGTCTTTATTACTTGACATAATAGCCATGCTGAAGGCAAGCGGCCTTCAGAGGATATCTGTAGATTATGATTTGATGAAGGTATGGCAATCTTTTGACATGTTATCCGGGAAGATGAAAGAACGATTTTTGACATATTATAAAACATATGTAGAATGAAAAAGTAACAATGGAAGATATTTCAAATAATCTAGTCTTTATTATTATATATTTACGGATCACAGTAAACCCTCTAATTGTGTCCAACACCAATCAGATTTGTAGGATGCCACGCTTTTTTTAACGTCATTTTGACATTTTATATATCCTGCGATCATGCCTTTGCTTGTGTCCATACTGATTAGATCGCTTATCAAATCTAGTGTCGTTACAAACTATAGAGTGTATTTGTTTCGCTTCGCCTAAACATTGAGAACGAAAGTATAGCAATGGGACATGCTATTACCATAGGCAAATACTCTGTCAATATTTTTTACATAATAATATTGACAGTTTTAAATATTCCGAGTAAATATTGTGTACACTGATGTTAAAGAAACCATTATAAAATTTAAATTGCCTTATACTAATTTACCCTTATTTACTAATTTACGTTAATTTACCCAAGCCCACGCAATAAAGTTTAAATTCGTTACCTTGTTTTTCTAATTTTCCCAATTACACCTAAGTCTTTGTTTTTTCTAGTTAATAAACCGATGAAAAATACGACAAGGAAAACTTCTCACATCACGGAAATTCTGTTCCAATATATAGGGAACAGGCGGCAAAAATAAAATCAAAAGCAACGTAGAAATACAGACATGAAATTGCACTTTATGACTTTATCTAGAGGTCTCTTTAGATAAGAGTTGATATGCGTCACCTACCGTCCCATATTATATCGTATTCGAGTACCGGTAATATGTCATCCGTCGCCCAATAAGCTGAGCCTTCCATTCTGATGGAAGCTTATCTGCTACCCGTGGTACCTGAATCCACCTCCAGTATTGAAGTCTTTGGGATAAGACAAAACGATACTCCATACGTGGTATCCTAGTGATCTAGGGACAGCCGAAACTTCAACTCTCGTCAGGTTCAATATGGTCAGAATTTCAATCTCGTATTCGGCAGATGATTTTTTTGGGCAGGACTGCCCAACATAGCAAATGGAATCCAGAACCAAAGGCGACAACTAAAATGTGTTCTTCACACTACAACTGAATGTGATCACTGCCAAATACCTTCCGATCATCCAGAAGTCAACAAAACTATGCGCCAAATTTTCCCTATGAGCACTCTCAGCACCAAAAACTGACAAGACATTGAAATGCCTGACAAAAGTAGCTTCAACTTCAAAAAAAGTATGTGCATAGCATGCAATATGAACCCTGAAGGGTTGCATTTTAGGTAGGATATGATCAAACTTGGCTAAAACGGTGTTCGAAAATTGTAGACAATGACATTGCCCAAAAAGCGTTCAAAACTATATCTTGACCTACAAACTGAAAATAAGGTAAGCCCTGTGTTGCTCTGGGTGCTTACCCATCTTTACCACAACACATCACCTCCGACTTCACAGATTTTATTTCCATTTGAACGCGCGCCACAAAATTACGTTTGACAGATTCATTACCCTGTGGAAAGAAAGAGAGAGAGAGCGAAAGACCACGAGACAGAGCGAAAAAAATTTATAGGGACACCTTTTCACGCTTGCTGCACGTCAATAAATCACGGACAAGTGTCTAGAGCATCGGCTTTCTCCATATTGATTGTGAAAATTACGAAGGTATCGCCTAGAAAATACCAGGGCCAGAAGAATTATTGCTGGTTTAAATGCTGAAAACTTGGCAGCGCTAAAGAAATGTGAATTTAAACCTCTCAACAGATTTTTATTTATATTTAAAGATAACTTTAAAGAATCAGTCAAATTAAGTGACCAATTACGTCTTCTAAATTGTAGGATTATCTAGCAAAGACTTCTTGTCCTAAGAGAGAATGACCATACCAAACCACTTGACCGTATGTTATGTTCAAGTAGAGATCATCAGATCGATTTTCGAATTGCTCTGATGGAGATATGATAGGAGAATCCATCTTGTTATTATAAGCGTTGAAACACTAAAGCCTTTGCATTTTTAATCTTCGAAGCTTCAAACGATTAACTCCATCGACTGGAACTCGGTTATAACCGGAACCCGATTATAGCCTACTCAACAAAGCACCAGAACATAGAGACAAATATGATAAGAAATTCCTCGTATAAAGCACGTCGTATGAAAAGTGAGAAGAGCACCAGAACGGTAATACTCTGAACCTTATTGCACAGAAAATCCTGAATGGGTTTGGCATTTATGCTAATATTTCATTCCAGGGACTCAGGACTAAGAACGAAAATATGCCAGAAGAGTTTAGCATAATTCAAATCGCCACCAAATCTTCACAAAATGCTGAAGAAATCGGCAGATATACGCTGCAGTCACTAAAACTTCGCTGTTTTTCCGGCACATAACGTTAAAAGACTCTTCCGTGTAACTATTCCACTTCAAACTCCTTTTTCTCACTCCGTCAATACTATCTTCTATTGATGCATCCTCTATTCAAATATAAATGATATCAACTGCATTTTTTATCGTTGCAGGTTATCATCTTCTTATGCTGTTTGGAGTGCACTTAGTTCAGTCAGTATCCCCATTTTTTATACTCCATCCAAGAGGAGTGTTCAGCCTACTCTTATTTGGAGTGCACTTAGTCGTTAATTCAGGGAGGGAGACAAGTTAGGTCTAGGGTGCAGGACACATAAACCTACAATTAATATTCAAATTCATCAATCGGGTACGACCAGATTTGATTAATATAGCTCTTTGACACTTTAACACTGTCACACATCAGAAAAGAAGATAGAAGGCCAAGATACAATATAGCGAGACTGGAATGCGTGTCTTGCACGTCTTCTTACATCGCATTCCAATTTACAACGTGTTATGTACATGCGATGTGCTGAAGAAATAAATTCTTTTGGCTATTCTCAAACTAGTTATGTTTGCTTTGTACAAGTTTTCGTTATCAAGTTTACACTTTTTGTTGAAAATAATAATGAAAACTGCATTTTTTGTAAAGTACTGTGCTATTAAGTCCAGTATGTCTTCTTGTTTATTTGAAAATTGACAACAAATTGACAGATGACATATGTCAGATATGATGACATTAGTCCCACACCGAAGAATCTCGGATTTTGGGAATATTTATCGCCTCCCATTATTGGATTGCAATCATTGTATTGGTGTGCCTAAACACCTGAACGATAATCGGTTGATATTCAATGCGTGAGACGCATCATAGTCTTATACTTTTGTATTGTTGGCTTCACTAAGCTATATTTCTATGAATGTATTTGATTTATGAGTTATGTATTGATGTATCTATCCTCAATATATTTTTATTCCAAACTAAGTAGTATTAATTCGTTTTATAATAAAATATACGGGTATCTTTGTTGTTAAAATAATTTTCATATTCGTACAAATAAAATATATTCAAACTTATTTTTAAGTATTCTTATTATAAATAAATTTCTATCGTTAACTCAAACTATCGTAATTAGATTAAAAATGAAGTCGATTTATCACAGATCTTCATGGCAATGTTCGCTGATAGCTAAGATTCAAAGATGTGAGGTTTCCAATGTGTCCTTACTGTTTTTTATTTCGTCTAATTTTTGTAAAAACTTTTTCATATTGACATCAGTCACTTTTCTGTTTTCATCAGAGAAAAATCGTTCAATATCCTTAAGTGAAACTCCTTCGGATTCAGGCATTAGAAAGAATATGAGGATGATTCTGCAAAGAAAATATTGAAAAAACGATACGTCAACCCAAAATGAGGCTCAGGAGTGCGGTGTGACTTACCCCAACAGACTGACAGCAGCAAAAAACCACATTGTACCACTGAGTGCGAAGCCTAGCTCGAGGTAAATGTAACACTTTGTGGTAATGAAATTCATGAGTTGTCCGATTCCAATAGCTAAACTCGTGCAAGCACATCGATTTCTGCAGAGGATAACATGAATATATCCTGATGTACATACAAAACTTTATTTACCTGAACGGAAACATTTCGCAAAGTGCGATGAAGGGCATACTTTCAACCCCAAAGTTATGACTGAAATAATATAACGTGAATAGAACCAGAGGAATATGACTACTCTCGATTTCAATGTCTACAATCTTGCGAAAGGAAATCCAATACGCTGGCAATCGTAGTTTAGCGTAGATACCAAGTCCTAGCACGGAAACAAATGTCCCAAACAATGCGAGCATCCCGACTTTACGTTTCCCGAAAAGTTTAATTGCAACAACACTCAAAATTTTCCCAATAACGCTGGCTACACCAATCGAAATAGTTGCCAAATTTGCATCGATGGACACTCCATAGGCTTCCAGGATTTGAATGATGAAGGGTCGCATGGGAAACGCTCCAGTTAAGTAACTAATGAAGAATAGCATCAGGACTACATAAAATACTGAACGATTGGGTCGGTTGAAAATTTCCCGTATTTTGTTCCCAAGTGTTCGGGTTGCATG
Source organism: Stratiomys singularior (assembly GCA_954870665.1). Lineage (NCBI taxonomy): Eukaryota > Metazoa > Arthropoda > Insecta > Diptera > Stratiomyidae > Stratiomys > Stratiomys singularior. Next base: position 129,935,009 of record OX940878.1, on the reverse strand, counting down.
AGTGCAAGGTCCTTTGGCCGTGGCACATTTGAAACATTGCGCTGAAATATCAACTTGATGTTGGAGCTCTTCTAGCTCGACTTTAACATGCTCCGGTGCCACCCATCCTCGCAGCCATTGAAGAGCAGCTTGAGCGTCTTCCTTGCGATTCTTGGATAGAAGCCACATTGGTGCTTCGGGAACAAAGGAAATAATTAAGATTGCGATGCATGGCATAATTAATATAACTAGAAGCACGGTTCGCCATGGGAATAGGAAACCCATAGCGAAAACAAACAGTGTTCCAAACTGGACCATAATGCTGCTGATGGCAAGTAGCATTCCGCGGTATTTCGGCTGACTGTAACGGAAAGCTGATATAAAGGATGTTGTTATTAGAGATTTGCAGGCTTACCTAATTTCCGACACGTAGGTTGATATTGCAGATTCACCTAAGCCCATTGCGAAGCCCATTATCGAGGCCCCTACAAATGCCATCGGTACATTCGTGGCGAAGTAGAGCAAAGCCATACCAAAAATATGAGGTACTGTTGAAGCCAGCATTGAACGTTTACGCCCCATATATGCCGCCGTGCATCCAGACAAAACTGTTCCAATGACGAGGAACAATGGTATCATGCTTGCTGAAAAACAAGAAGTTGGTTGTTATCCTGATTCGCAGATTCGCTCGAATGAAAATATTCCCTTCATACATACACAAAAGACAAGACGACCAAGGACATTCACGATTGAATAAATTATTAAAAAGCATAAGAATTAGCTAATCAATTTTTGAGTCGTATTCCATAAATGAAAATTTTTCGGTTATTCACCAAATAATAAATAAGAATCCTGAGACGAAAATGGGGAGACTGTAACCTAGGAATGGATGTCGATACTTTTTACATGTTTGTTTAAATCATAGTTTTAAAGGTTTTTAAATAAAGACATGGCTGGTAATAAGAGAATTAAGAACCAGCCAGTGTTGGAAGCAACACTATCCATCCAACATCCATTCATCCATCTTTATCCATCAATGAACATCCAAGGATTTTTAGCGAGAACAAAATTCATTGGGAAGTTGTGAAAAATCTGCACAAAATGGAATCTTGAGACTAGCGAAGTATGTAATGGAGTCGGATGGATTATTTTCAGGATTTTATCACAAAGATGTATTGAAAAAAATGGTACTTGTGAAGACGTCGCTGTATCCTTCTGTGAGTCGGACTGACGGTCTCTGTGCAGAAGACATCGATAATGCTGCTGAAAGGTGCACCCAGCCGAAGTCGTGCACCATGGTTGCGGTATAAGGGATGAGCTCTCTTGGATGAGACAACAGTCCCATACTTGGAAATTCGTGTGTCTGTCCTCCTTGAATGGTCTAAAGAATCGTCTAACTAAGCTAGCCTCTATGTTGCGCTGGGTGTTTAGGAAGGGTTGGGGATTTCGGAGGAAAGCTCTCAAAGGAATATACTGTGGCATGTTTGTCGCATGTGTGGTCTATGGGGCGCCAGTATTCCTTAGGCATCTTATGAGGGCATCTGGTAGAAGTCTTGTTATTCGCAATTACCAGAGAGTTGTTCTGCTCGTATGACTACCTGTAGGTCGTACGGTTTCGACTGAAACCATGCAGGTTCTAATGAGATTTCCACCGCTGGACTTGGATATTTCAGTAACTTTCAGGTTGCGAGAGTGAATACCTGTAGGTGAGAATGATTGGTTCTAAGACTCTGACATTAGGTTATACAGACGCTCCAGCATTCGGTCCATGTTAGAAGATGGGATAGTCTCTACCTGGCAAACCAGGTGCAGTGAAAGCCCCCGGGGACGCGTGACTTAAGTACGAATGCCAAATGTACTCTCAACGAGGAGTGTCCCACATGTTAACTTTTGTCTGAGTTTGGCATTATTGTGGACAGGGCGTGAACCATGAAAGAATGGCTGTGCAATTGTGATTTGGCCAATATTGCAGATCTGTGCTGCAGGCATAGAGAGACCTGGAAGGATGTACTATTTGAGTATTCTGGATATATCGAACTCCACAGTGTATGTGGCATGGACTCACTCAGATGCATTACAGACGTCCATGATGCTCTGATCAATGCACGCGCTTGATGTATTTCAACACTTATGCTCGACAAGCTTATTAATAGTGGCTGTAGCCCCGTTCAGAGGGAGAAAATGTCGATTCTGCTGGGTCAGACGCAATAATGTGTCTGTGTTTGTCTTTTAGTGTGCGAAATGTTGATGTATGTTCTTGGTGATGGTGTTTGAAATTGTGTAGTTCCTAAGACTGGCTGCGGATACTGCTGCAAACCACAAAGGGATACACAGATCTAGGAAACCAGCTCTATTTTTCCTTGGGAAGTGGACTCTAGGCTGGGTCACTATCCCATTGTAGTTGGGAGCGAAAATTTGTAGAGGCACTTTCGTCGAGTGTCCCGAAAACCTGAGCAGAGGTTTCGTCTGTAGAACGGGCTAGGGGGAGCCCATGACAGGTTACTGTTACCTCCTACACGGTGAGAAACCTACTTTAGCTGAAATTTGGTGGTTTGTGGTTATTATTTGTGGCTAAAATGGAAATCAACGCCCTTATTAGTGCGTGGTGGGCTCTCAACGGGGATTATTGGAACTCCATCGCTTGGATGAGGGGCATTGGTTGACGAACAGTTCAACTTTGTCTGCGGAAACCATGAGGTTTCCACATGTTTCGTTATGTTACCTATTATCTTAAGCCATGCTAATTGTTATGGGTTGGCCAGAAATAGAATCAGAAATCTCCTAAATCTCTAAAGTCATTCTGAGACTGAAGTCTTAACATGCCTCTTATATCTGCATAGAAATTGAAGGAACGGTTAGAAGACGTAGTGGATTTAATAGATATTTAGTCACTGTTATCCGACACTACGTTGACCCATACATCGCAATGTATAATTAAGAATAGCATTATTTGTATAATATGAATGTCATAACAAAAACCCAATTTAGCTTAGCATTCATAGACTCCTTCAAAGTTTTGCGCCATGACTAGAGGCATATTAGCTTCATAATCTGCTGGCCAGCAATGTATCTGCTCCTACCTTAATGGAGTCTAGGAATCAAATCCAGCAGATAAGCAAAAGAGGAGCAGTTTAGACTTACTAACCTGAAAATCATCTGGTATCCGCTAAAAGAGTCAGCGAAATTTCCCCCCATTGGAAGCGAGTGTGACGGCCTCGATAGTTAGTTGCCTTAAAAAAGTGGGCAGAAAAAGGATTTCTTCGGATATGCAGTTGGTAAGCGACAGTGACAACAACAAAATAAGCACAGTGGTTGACCTGGACTTTGGAAAGGAAGGCAGATAGAAAATTTATTCACCAGCTGAGGCTTGAGGAAAGGGTCTCATACCAAATTTGACCCAAATGGAAAGTAACCTTGTTCCGGTGTAACCAGGGGAAGTCCCCTGAACGAATGTATGTGAAAGACAGCTTCAAAGGAATCCTGAAACGAAACAAAAGACTAGTTCCCTAATCGTACACGAACTTCACATAGCAACATGACACTGGAAAACAAACCCTTGGCTTTCACCTTACCAGTATGATGGCCCAATAATTTACATGGAGGAATGAGAATAATGCGGAAAGTGTGACCATACTGTTAGCAAGCGACTTTATGCGCTTCTTTTGAGACGGGTTTTCTTTTAAGCTTCTGTAAATTGTAAAAAAAAAACTTAAAATAAGATATAAAAAAATTCGTATGTACCAAACTAGGACCAAACCTTTCATGCAGATGACTTCGCGTTTGTGATAAACACGGGTAATGTCCTCAATATTAGACATTTCAAGCAAAATGCACATGAATTTTCGACATGATTTTACGGGGGTATGCTGAGTAGAACCAAATGAGATTGAGAAAAGCGGATCTCATTGTCTTCTCTTTCTTGTATGAAGATATCTTCGCGTATAGACATGTAGCAATAAAACCCTCGGACGGCTTCCCTCAGAAATAGATAGGAAAATACAAGTTTATTTATATTTGCATTGTGAAACATCAACCAAGCCGAGTGAACTACCACCGAGAGAGCGGGAGCTCTTCCTTACAGACAGTAAGAAAAGCATGAGTAATATTCGTGAATCCTTTATCAGTGTGCATTTAATCGCAGCTGCACGATACCCCTCTCTATTTTATTTGTGGTCCATATCTAATTTTTTAAATATAGAATCATAAGATTGCAAAGAGTTCCAATTTATACGAGGTTCGTGCTTGAAATATCCAATTTATCTTTATTTCTCTGCGGCACTAAGTTCAACCTCCCTCTACTGGGTATGGATACAAACATCAACTCTGCTGAGAGATTTTCGATGCCAAAAATTTTCTCGAGACGTCTTAGTTTGCAGACAGCGTGTATTTATTTACGTGGAGTTTTTCGTATTTGGCTCATGTGTATTATTGTAAACAATAGAAAAAGTAGATCAACAAATTTGCATTAAGTCTTGCTTTAATTCTAGAGAGACTAACTCGGAAGCAATACGAGGAATAATATAGTTGGAGCGGACTGTTTGGGTAAAGTAAGAATAAACGAGTCATGCCATATAATCGGGTCATCGCAATTTTTTTGAAAAAAGTAAGTGCCAACAGCGCGGGTAGAACAGTTACGCAAAAGTGGTAACTGACAATGCAAATAGATCGTGAAACTCAAAGTGATGAGATAATATGTGTGGCTCTTGGCGTTAATAGTACAGTAATTTCGACCAAGCCTGTGTTAAGATTGGTTAAAAAGACACAAGAAGGGAACTTGGCTAATTATATAAGCTAACGAAATGCAATTTTTTCAGAAAATTGAACTTTTCGGTAATGAAATATGCCCGATTCAAATTTCATGGACGCTGTGTTTTATCTCCCTTGAAACCCAATTAGGCAACGAAGGAATGGGCTGCCAGGCCTATTATTACGCACGGCTCTAACTATTATTGGACAAGGAAAGGATCTTGAAATACGATCAACTGATGTTTGGAGAATTTTAAACCGAGAATTTTTTAACCAAGATTGCAAACGGCGAAACAGAAGAATCTTGGCTTTGAAATCCATTGAAAGATAACATGCAAATGTTTTCTAATGACTGAATTGTTTGAAGAAAATTATCCTGGATCTTTTATAAATGCTGTTTAAACGACGTAAGACAGGCTTAGCTTCAACCGAAAAACAGTCCGTTGAAGCTAATGCAGGTAATGCACTGAAAGGAATCCCGAAAGCTGACTTTCAGGATTCTCCAGGAAGTGAAAATAATGTAATAAAGTTAAGTTGGACACTTTTGAGATAAACTTGGCAATTTTGAAACTATCTTATTTACTTGTTTTTTCCTTTATTTCTGGTTAAAGTTCGTTCATTTCAAGGCATTCAGTTGTGGAAACTGCTTAAAACGACTTAAGAAGCGCCTTAAGAGATTTGACGAGGAGAAGAATGAAGCCGGTGAGGCAAAGACTGCGTTTGCTTATGGAGTGATTGTTTGCCTATGTTTCGGAACCTTAAACCAATAATAATGAGAATGATGACAATAGTAATCATAAGAGTTCTAGAAAACCTTGTGCAAAATCATTGGACGTTTATGGTCCTCCTACGAAAGACTTATTGAGTGCGATTCAGACCGTAAACCTTTTTTTGTTACATAGTATAGAGTATTTACATCAAAACTGAGAGATTATTGCAGTATTCACGTATTAATTTTCAAAAAAAAAAAAACTTAATAGCTCTTGTATTAGGATGTAGAAAATCCATCAGGAAAAAAGATGTTATGTGAATAATGTAAATATTTCAAGGGATGATATAAGAGCTTCTATATGCTGGCGGAAATTTTGCACTGTTATCATTTTCAGATAAATATTAAGAATTTCTTTTCAGGACTCGACTAATAGCTGACTCATTTTGTCGTCATCTTCATGGCATTTTCTTAACAATTATTGTAAGATTATGCCGCATTTTTTCTTATCTTAAGTATCTCTTCGTATCTTCTTGCATATAAGCTATTTGAACGGTCCCGAAAATCCTACTTAGTTAAAGCACGTTTCATTTTTTGTTTATATGCCTAACGATACAATCTATAGCTTAGCAAAAAAAAAAAAACGATTGTAAATTGTCTTTAAGATTTAAAGGTTATTTGTTCCTCTTAAGTTAAGACCTTTTAAGACTGGTTTTGTTGATTGTATTCCACCGAAGACATATGCACAGATAGACTATTTGTTGATTAACATAGTAAAGATATCCAAGTGCGCAATTAATTGACCGAAATGTACCAAATCTGCTGAACGATAGATAAACTAATTTATATTCACTTTGTTAAGATTGCGATGCTTTTTATTGAGATATTTTGCCTGGTTTAATGTTGGATGAGTTAATATAAAAGCAATAATGTTTTATTTTAATTCACTTAACGATGAAGTCGTACCGACGTTACACAATTTACCTAATAATTTTTTAACACTTTGGGTACATCAGACAATATCATTTATAAGGATTATTGACAATGCTATTGCCTAATAGTTCCAATTCTCTAGACGGCGTCAATCATGAAAGCATCATTGTTAAATCGAATGAAATACTTGATATATTACCCTATTGACTTCGGCACCATCCAAAGAAGCCTCTTTTGTAATGTATTAAAAAGTATTTCGTTGATAAGACAGGGAATGCTTGCTCATGGACTGCATTTACTTGGAGGTTGGGGCCATGATTCCATTGTGCTTAATAATAATTTGTTTATTATTGTTAAGCATTTTGTACGTTGCACTCGTTGCATGAAATCACTTGATGTACTTTTCCTTGATTACACATTGATGAATACATGCATATATCTTTGAAAACAAGATAACCTTTTCACAAGATGTTCTTTTCCTTCGGGTTATTTTTAAACAACAATTTTACATTATTTAAACGCTACTAATGACACACTTACCGAACCAAGAGGCCTCGTAAAATGTGAAATGCAAATCACTATCTAATCCCGTCAATGCTGGAATTGCAATTGTTGGAATAGATATCACTAAGCCCGATATAAATAAAATGCAATTTTTCGCCCAGCTTGCAATAAATTGTGCAAAAAATGTTCGAAAATTGTTTAAATCAATTGCAGCCATCGTCGAAATCCGTTCTGGCGTATTCACACTAGTTCAAAACTTTTGCCACTTAAAAATTATTAGCACAATTTTCTATTTTACAACTTCCTTGTTGCTTAACGACCACCGTCTCCGAAACAACTAATTTTTAACAATATAAACAAATTGTATAGTCACATTTATTGTTTAATGATGCGTTTTGCGTTTACTGTGCGGCGCGGCGCTACCGTTTCTTCGAACTCGACACTCGCTGATAAGAATGAATTAGAACGTTAGAAAGTATCTTCAAGAATGTGAATAACATGCGCTACTGTTGATGTATGTTGAGTAAATGGTAGACAGATACTGAACAAGAACCCAAGACGTTCTCTTCTAAAGTAAATAATCTGTTGGTATAATAAAAAGTAGAAAAATGTTCGACTGGAATTCATTTATTGTAATTTATTCTGTTTGCAATCAAATAAAATTGACAACATTTAACAATATTAATATCTAAACAAGTTTCATTATTTATATACACTCCGAATGAGCATATAGAATTTTTACTTTTTGTTTTGTAGATAGATACAACACGAAAGATACTCAGGGAAAAGCAGATTTGAAAAGTGAAAAGTGGGTAAATGTTTTCTTACTAAGAGATATAACTACGTAATGAGTGAAGAATTATGTGTTTTTCATGGATTTTCATTTTTTTCTGGCCAGAATGGATTTTCATGCTTTATTATCATTACAGAATTGTTTATCTAACATGGCGGATGTATATGCAAAGTAAAACTAATAAGAGGTTAGAATTAATGATTTCCTCGGACACAAAAAAAAAACGCAACACAAGTTTATCTTCAACTTTATTTTTTTTTTCCACGATTAATTATTTACATGTTCCGTTTGGAATCTTTCTTAAGACTAATGTAGACTTGAGAACTAACTTCTTATATACCTATGCAGTCGCCTCAATATCCTATCTATTAGTTAATTATTTCGCACATGTGTTAAAGGATTAGGATAGGTTTTATGACGGTAAAAAGATCTAAGGATGTTTGCCGCGCTAAATACGAAAGGAAAAATGTGATGGTTTTATGACATTGAAAAGATCTAAGGATGTTTGCCGCGCTAAATACGATCGGAAAAATGTGATGGTTTTATAACATTGAAAAGTCTATTTAATGAGAGGTGTAATATGTAGCGGAAACATATGTGCGAAATTTACATGAAGGATATGTAACACCCCCACCGTTAGATTGAGGCTCCGACGAAAATAGCTAATTACGGTTTAGGTGTGCGACTGTTACAAAAATTATTGCAATTACAATCATGAAATCTGACCCCAGACTTATAATATTGTCAGTTTTGTTCTAAATACAAAGTTATCAATAGTATTTGTATTATCAATTTGCTTCAAATACAAATCTACGATTTTGATATAAAAATTAATTTTGAAAAACTATTTCATTGTATACTTTGAAAAAGTAACTGTAATTTAAAGATTAAAATCCGTAATATGATTTATGATTTTTTTTTTTTTTTTTTTTTTTTTTTTTTTTTTTTTTTTTTTTTCAAACGTTTTTGTAGTGTAATTTATATTATTAGGCTCTATGGTATATTTTTTTTTTTTTTTTTTTTTTTTTTTTTTTTTTTTGCATACATCTTTTACTTCTTCTAAATTATTATATATATATTTTTTTTTTTTTTTTTTTTTTTTCATTAGGGTTTACTTAAAAATGAGATCGTAGAGATCGTAATTCAATAACAAGGACCTATTCTGAGTGGTTGGAATTGGTTTGAATAATGTGTAGCACGTTATTGTGATATTCGATGGGTTTGTGGTACATTCCAGAAGGATACTATAGGTAGTAACAACATTTTCCTGGGAGAATGACATGCATAAGGGTTTTAGTTATTGGTGGTAGATTTAGAAGTCGAGGGTCGGTTTTTATTATGTTTCTTATTAGGTTTTTGCTTTTATGGTTGGGTGTTCTATATTTTGGTATTTCTTTTTTGTCTTTATGTGAGTGCGAAAGTATTTGTTTTGGTTATTTGTGTCTACAATGTGGTCTTCGTCTATTTTTTCAGAGTTAATTTTCCTAAATTTAGTGTGATTTTTACCTCCTCTGGTTTCCTTAATAAAATTTGGACCGGTATCTATTTCCACATTTTCTCGGTTTCGATTGAGCTTATCAATTATTTTTTGTTTTCTTTGGTGGATTATCTCGTGGATTGCGGGATATTCATCTTGGTGGATATTACCGTTGATGAAGTCAATGGGTTTCCTGTTTGTAGAGGAGTGTATGGTGTTGTTGTAAAAGGTAATTATTTTCAGAATTTTTTCTTCTACTGTACTCTGGTTATTAATAGGGTCGTGTTTGAGAAGGCGAATGTGTTCGTTGATGGTATTGTGGAGTCTTTCTATATCAGCATTGGAAGTATGGTTGCTACTAGAGGTATAATGAACTTCAACCTTTTCATTTGATAGAAATTCTCTCAAAGGGATTGCTTTAAACCCTAACTCATTGTCAACTATTATTTCTTTTATTGTACCAAACTGACTGAAATAATAGGCAAGAGCTCTCTTAAATTCGGTCCAAGTTCTTCCAATAATTTTAATAGCACATGCATGCTTGGAGAATTTATCAATTATTGTTAAGAATAGAAATTTTTCTAATGTGTAAAACACATCTACATGAATTACTTCTCCAGGTTTTTGTGGAGTTTCTGTTAGTTTGAATAGGGGCTTAGGTGGATTTCGGACGTACTTTTCGCAATTGCATATTTCACAGTTATTTATGAAATTTGTGACTCTATCCTTCAGTTTCGGACAGTAGTATTTTAGTTTGAGTTCTTTAGTCACTTCTTCGATTCCTCTATGATTATTTCTAAGGTGTTCTTCTTCTATAATTTTGGCTAGGTTTTCTTCGTCTGTTACGTCTTCTAAGAGGACGTTACATCTAATGATTTTGAATTTTCCATCGGTAATAAAATTGTTGCTAAATGTGGAATATATGTTTTGGAAGAAATCTTCGTTTTCAATTAGAATAGCGTTTAATCCATTGGGATTAAAATGGTTCTTTAGCAATGTGATAGCGTCTTGCTCATCCAGCTGTTTGGCGTTGATAGTAGTCCTGTTTTTGTTGAAGATTTTTTTCTTTTTAATTCTAAGGGAGCCTGAGTCTGATTTATTTATGATTATTTGGTTTTTGAAAACGTTGATACAAGAAGAGCTCGTTGGGATTATAGTTTGATTTTCGACTAAGTTTATTTCTGGTTTAGGTATCCTGGACAGAGTGTCGGCATTTACGTTCTTTGCTCCTTCCTTGTATTTGATGGTGTAATCAAACTCTGAAAGTTTAAGTCTCCATCTTACGAGTTTAGAGTTGGGCTCTTTTATAGAAAAGAGCCAAGTGAGAGGTCGATGGTCAGTTTCAATTATAAACTTACGTCCAAAAAGATATGGGCGGTAGTATTTTGTGGCCCAAAGAATAGCGAGAAGTTCTTTCTCAATGGTGCTATAGTTAATTTCGTGGTCATTTAGTGTGCAGCTAGCGTAACTAATTGGTCGTCCTTCTTGAGATAGGACGGCACCAAGAGCATAGTTACTAGCATCAGTTGTAAGTGTGAAGATTTTATTGAAGTCTGGATATACTAAAATGGGTTCGTTTGTTAAAAGATTCTTGATCGTTTCGAAAGCATGGATATATTCTGGATTTTGTATGTCTAACTTAGCATCCTTTTTGAGGCATTTTGTCATGGGTTTTATAATACGGGAATAATCTTTTATGAATTTACGATAATACCCAGCCAGACCAAGGAATTGTTTGATCTGTTTCGGGGTTTTAGGTATAGGAAAATTTTGAACGCATTCAACTTTTTGCGGGTTGGGTTTAATTCCTTCTCTGGTGACTACATGGCCTAGGAAGTTGGTTTCGTGTTTGAAAAATTCAGATTTATCTAATTGTACCTTTAAATTAGTTTCTCTAAATCTAGTAAATATTTTGTTGAGTGAATCAACATGTTCTTGCAACGAAGTAGAGAATATTATTACGTCGTCTAAATATACGAGACATATATTGTTTATGTAATCTGCAAGTATGCAATTCATAAGACGTTGGAATGTGGCAGGGGCTGTCTTCAACCCGAAAGGCATTCGTAGAAATTCATAGTGCCCACCCTCGACACTAAAGGCGGTTTTATGTATATCCTTTTCTTCGATTTCTATTTGATAGAAACCTTTTGCCAAATCTAGCGTGGTAAAATACTGGCTTCTTCCCAGTTTTTCCAAGATTTCTTCGATATTGGGAATGGGGTACTTGTCATCGATCGTAACTTCGTTGAGTTTTCGATAATCTATTACAAGTCTCCATTTAGGTTTCCCACTTGCATCCATTTTTTTTGGAACGATCCAAACTGGTGCTGAATAGGGTGATTTGCTAGGTCGTATGATACGTTTCTCTAACATTTCTTTGATTTGCTTCCGTACTTCCTCCTTGTGAATATACGGATACCTGTATGTTTTTGCGTATATTGGGATATTATTTGAGGTGCGAATTTCATGTTTAATTAAATTAGTGAAGGATAAATCAGACTCTTCGTTATAAAAGATGTCTGAAAATTTCTTTACTAATGGCAGTAATTTACCTTTTTCTTCATTATTCAGATGATCAATTCTAATCTGTTCAGAAATGGAGAAAGATCCCTTAACCTCGTTATCAATTACATTAAAGTTTTCGAAGGTTACAGGTGTGGTTTCTTGTGGGGTAAATTTAACTTTTGTGGGATGTTCGTTTAGTATCTTTACTAAACCTAATACTTTAGAATTTACTGCGTCGTAAATACCTTCCTCAAGTTGGACTTTTCCATCTTTGGAAGTCTTTCCAGGGAGGTGTATTAGACCGTGTTGTTGGTCTACAGGCACGGATACTTCGTAGAGTCCGGCCCTATTAAAGAGACAATATTGCTCATCTTCTTTGATTTCGAAGAAGATGGGGATAGTTTTTTCTCCGGCGCGTAATATTTGATTCTTATAATCTATAATTACATCGAGTTGTTTTAGTACATTATTGCCTAAGATTCCGTCATAAAATTCGTGGAATTGACAGACGAATAGTTCAATTTCTTGAGCCTTGTCTCCCAATTCTTCAAAGAGCGGAATTTTGACTTTTTCGTGAATATTAATAACATGTTGGAGGGTTTTTAAGTTTGTATCTGGTGTATTTATTTTCCACTTAGGATGACAGAGACCGGGGTTTATAATAGAGTGTGTAGCTCCGGTATCTATGATAAATTTTAAGGGTTTTGTCTTTGTCTTCACAACTATATAAGGTAATTTTCGTCCGAGGCTTGTGGAAGAAAATTTTGTGCCATTTCAGTAATATTTATGTCCATGGGTTCTGGCGATGGTTGCCGTTCGAAATACCGAGGATTTCCTGATGCGTTAGGATTATATGGATATTGGGTTTCGCTTTGATGAACTCTGTAGTTGTGTTCATGAGGTCGTCTTTGTTGTTCGCTTTGTTGATTATTATTATTAAATCGGTTGTTATTGTTGTTGAATCTATTGTGATAATTGTTATTATTGTTAGCGTTGTTGTTATTATTGTAGTTACTAGCATTATTATTAAACCTATGATAGTTGTTGTTGTTGTTATTATTATTATTCCTGTTTTGTCTATTATCATTTTGATTATTATTATTAGGCCTGTTATTGTTATTATTATTACGGGAACTGTTATTTGGAATATTTGGTTTATTATTATTATTGTTATTGATTTGGTTTTTGTCATTGTTTCCGTCTGTAGTCTGGTTTTTGTAAATTTGTCCATTTGAACCATAGTATGCGTACCCAGCCGTAAAGAGAATGTCCATGGCAGATTCAAGGGTTTCGGGATTTCTGCAAAATAATATTGTCTTCATGGGTTCGGGTAATTTGTTTTTGAAGACGTTGAGTGCTGTTTTCATATTATTTCTAGCACACTCGTTGGTTGCAGTGCTTGTTCCTAAGACTATACGGGTTTTATTATTAAGTCGCCTAAGTTTGCTTCTAATATCATTATAAAATTCGAGTGTATTAGTTTTAAAGATTGCGCCTCTAAGGTTGTCGAAGAGTTCGTCCATACTCAGACGATCTCCAAAGTTATTTTGGAGGATTTGTTTAATTTCCGACCAAAGGACAGCGTGACAGTTAATGTCGATTGTTTCCTTTGCTCTCCCTTTAAGCTTACTTTTAATGATGTCACTGAAAAGAAGTTGAGAAACTTCATTGTAAGCTTCTAGAATGGGTTTCACTCTGTCTACTAAATTTATGAATGTTTGTAAGTTCTCGTGTTTACCATCATATTCGGGGAGACTGTTTAGATATTTAAGGGGGTTGATTTGTATTGCAGGGGCTTCGTTGTTCGTCATTTTTTTCTTTACACCAGATTCCAAACCACTCTTACAAAAATGATTATAAACTGAGATTTTGGGGCAGTTTTTGGTATAAAAAAAAAATACAAGATTTTTAGATAATGGTCTATACAATATATATATACATCGGATTTTAAGAATATAAAAATTTTATTTTTGAATATGTAAAATTCACAGTGTAAAATTTACTTGGTTTTGTGCTGGAGCTCCTGTGGACCGACTATAAGACTCCTTTCAGCGTGATTCCTTGTAATCTGCTAGTTGTTTATTTTTTTTTTTTTTTTCAGCAGGTCGAGTTTTCCTTAAAACTTTTTATTCGCTTTCAAGAATTTTTCTTTTTTTTTCGAAGAGCACGGGTTCCTTGTCTGTTAGCACTATCGTGAACGATTTTTGGTTTTTTTTTTTTTTTTCAGCAGGTCGAGTTTTCCTTAAAACTTTTTATTCACTTTCAAGAATTTTTCTTTTTTTTCGAAGAGCACGGGTTCCTTGTCTGTTAGCACTATCGTGAACGATTTTTGGTTTTTTTTTTTTTTCGAGATCACTTTTATTTTCGCGTCTGCGTTAATCGTGAATTTTCCTCCTCTTGGGGAATATCTTTAGACAGACGTGATACTATACGCGACTGATTTTTTAAAAAAAATCGAGTAATCTTTTTACTCCGCGTATCCTACCGACTGCGCCATTAATGATTTCCTCGGACACAAAAAAAAAACGCAACACAAGTTTATCTTCAACTTTATTTTTTTTTTCCACGATTAATTATTTACATGTTCCGTTTGGAATCTTTCTTAAGACTAATGTAGACTTGAGAACTAACTTCTTATATACCTATGCAGTCGCCTCAATATCCTATCTATTAGTTAATTATTTCGCACATGTGTTAAAGGATTAGGATAGGTTTTATGACGGTAAAAAGATCTAAGGATGTTTGCCGCGCTAAATACGAAAGGAAAAATGTGATGGTTTTATGACATTGAAAAGATCTAAGGATGTTTGCCGCGCTAAATACGATCGGAAAAATGTGATGGTTTTATAACATTGAAAAGTCTATTTAATGAGAGGTGTAATATGTAGCGGAAACATATGTGCGAAATTTACATGAAGGATATGTAACAGTTAGAATCTACATCACTACTAAGCTTATATTCTATTAATCGGTAAAATCTTAAGAAAATATAAATTTTTTTAGCTATGTAGGTGTACTTATGTGTATAGGAAAACGAAAAGAAATAAAGTTTTTATGAATAAATTATTAAATGTACACTTAACAGTTAAAACGAACAGTCAAAGCGTGGGAAAATAAATATTAGCTTAGATTTAGGTTATAAATTTATAATTATGAGTTGTTTGCTCTTCCAGTTCTGAATTGAATAGTTTTTTTTTAATCAATAATTTCTACATTCTGAATAATAATGATCCGTTTAATGTTTTACTCCCTTCCGTGCAGAGCAGTTGTCTAGGGACCGAAACAAGGGATAATCCGTTGAAGCATGATCGAAAGGTTAAGGTGAGAGGGGATTAGATTGTCCTGCTAATTTGCGCTGCGTAATTGCAGCTGTATAAGGACCCGCATTATCGTTGTGAAAGATGATCCCTCAACAATAGACAAAGACAGGACGCTCAAGAGGGTAAGCGTCCTGAATTATTTTTCTGCATAGTTGTAACTCTACTACACCTCTCCTAGTAATCCTCCCATCTCTTTAATCCGTCCAAATAGTGCTCGCCGTTTTTCATTATGATTGCCTCCCCTTTTGACGTAAATGTCTGTCCTCCGAGCGCAGTTTTTAGTTGAGGGAACAAAAAAAGCAGCTTGGGGCTAGATCTGGTAAGACGGATGGTCAAGTAGATCAAACCGGAATTCGTGAATTTTTGCCATGTCAACCGCTAAGGCGATGATGCAAAGCATTCTCTTGAGTTTTTCCTTTCTGAATAACTCCTTTCTGAATAACTAAAAAACAGTCGCCATCCCTTCCCTGGCCGAAAAATCAGTTTGTTTCTTTTTTTCGGAAATTTTTCTCCATTGGCAGTCCACTGTTTTGACTGTATTTTTTTTTGGGGGTATAATGGTGTATCCAAGGTTAATTTATAGTATTAAGTCGGCGCAAAACCTCGGATTTATTGCGCCTAAACTGCGCCAACAGAGCGTTGGAAACGTCCATTCGAAGACGAATGAACATTTCCAACGTGAGCAAAAGTGGTACCCAACCGAGGATTTAATATGTGACAAAAACGTTCTTTGGACATTTTCATAATCTCTGTTATCTCTCTCACTTTAACTTGACTGTCGACTAACACCATTTGGTAAACTTTAGCAATGTTAAATTCAGTAGTCGCAGATTTCGGACGTCCCGAACGTTCATCATGTCCCAAGCCTTTACGGCCATGTTTGAATTCAGTTGCCTCAAATTTGACTGTGATATATGATGGTCCAGAGGCTGTATACAGAGAGTCTAACGCATTTTTGATTAGCGAAGGCATATTGCTTTTCAAAACCAAAAATTTAATAACACCTCCACACGTAATATTTTCCATTTTCACATTTACTCATTTTCAAAAGATGCACAACTACATTCGTTAGCTTTTATTGACGTATGTCGCCATCTTGACGTTGTGGCCGGAATATTCGTGGAGACATTCACGAATATTCTCGTATCTATCTCGTATCTCGTATCGTATCCTCGTATCATGCATTGCTGGTTCAAGTTGCTCCAATTGCTGACAGGACAAGTCTGCGTTTACTATTCCATCGATGAGCCATCGTTGCGCGCTGTTAAAGATCAAACTCATATCAGCTTCCATGTTTGTCTTACCACTCTTGCTTAAAAACTTAAAATGCGAATTCAGCGGTGATTTCTTTTAGGAGCCATCATGAGATTTGTGAAATGCTACCCGCTGCCAACACGAGATCGATGATTTCTGATTTATTAAATAAAAGAAGAAAAATCCGGGAGACTCAAGAAAGGTTTTGCACACACCTAATACATCTATTTCCATCAAAACTGGAATTGAAGCTGTTTATGCATTTGCATTTCATTTTCCTTTTATGATTTATTTTCAAAACACTGAAAATTGATGCACAGCCCAGTTTTGATCACGAAACTAAATGTTTGAAAATGTTTGAATTCCGAAACTAAATGTTTTACTGACTAACTGAAACTTTAGGTAAGAGAATATTCAATAAATGTTACATTAAAGCTGATGGAATCATGAAAAAAAAACATAACAATTAGCAATTTATTTCAGATTTATTTAAAAGTTTTTGAAATTTTGCTTAAAAACAAAAGATTTCAAAACGTTTTATAACGATATATTATAGTGTTCAACTGTTGTTGTGGTAGTGATCATCATTGAATGATACTTTGATAGTAAGGATTAGACTTCATGAAATTTTCTGATCAGTAATCATAATATAGTTAATAGTACTAGCTTTGAATTTAGCATCCAAGATTACCCAGGACTTGCCATCAGCTTGAATCAAAATACAATTCTGATCAATATTGTTTTTTTGCGGAAATTAAGGCAAAAATTGCCTCTCGCAGTTTAGCCAGTCGTCACATGTGTGGGAGGGTGCAACTCAATCCCACTCAAAACAATCCCCTATAGCTACTGTTGGGAATAGAGCCCGACGTGGAACCGCTCGCACATTACTTCAGGATCCCTTTGTGTATTCAGGTTTCGTTTTCCAAGAGATGAGTTAGTCCGATGAACAAGCTTTATCCCTCTTCGTTTTGAGGACGGACTCAATAAAGTGAGCTGTGGCGTTCCCTTCAGAGAAGCGCTTACAAATGAAAAACTAATGGAATAAGTCGTCTTATTCTATTGCCTGGGCGAAATCGAAAAAAAAATACTCATTCTGTGGAGCATTCACGGAAACATCTGTGTCCTGTCAGAAAGTGCGGAAGATAGATGACCCAAGAAGAAAAATAAGTCTAGCTTTTTTATGGCTTGGAGCACTTGCACTGCAGCGTTGCTGGATTAGAAGAGGGGTTTGTATGCGTCTGGCGCTGGTTTCAGCTTCAGCTTCTTTGCTGCCTATTTGCAAACTAGTTTGATATCTTTTCCTATACTCAAGTGCCAACAGTTCTATGGAAATTACCACTTTTCCTACACCATGCTCTATCATCCATGCTTTGATGTTGTTCGTCACTTGGTTCGACTTCTTTTAAGTGCCTTCCGGTTATCTGGAAGATATTACGGCCACCGTCAGCGAAACTTTTCAGAAATTTTTCAGCGAGCTTGAGATAATTCCAGTAACTTTGAATGATTCGCTCGAGGTAATTCTGTGCTCAGAAGTCCCGCCTGAGTGCTTTCAGCTTATAAATTTGTTTGCAGAGTTGGAGGTTTACGCACGTGAAGTATATCCAACATTTAAATATCTCTTGCGTCAGTTCTCGCGGCCACCGTGGCAACCTCAAAGATAGCGATGAAATCCATTCTTCCTCGGAGACAAGTCTCTTGAGTCTTTAATAGAATATAATAGAATTTAATAGAATATATAAATAGCCGAGTTCTGCGTATTGCTTCCAGCTTTTGTGCTGTGTCCAGCATACACAGTGGCCGATTAGAGAATGAGCACTCCTTATCGAACAGTACAATACGAGCTACCTACGGGCGCGAAGGAAACACACTTGAAATTAAACACGCGTTATTATAAATGTGCTGAAGTGATTTCCAATGAACTTCAACCACTGCTTTTAGTGTCTTAGATGGCGTTCTATCAAGGCCAGGTGCCTTGTTGGGCTTTGGTCTAGCCATAGTACCAACAAGGTCTTCTTCGGTAAAGACGAGTATATCGACCAGTGAACCTGAGACTTCCTCCTCCATTCCATTCGCATGCCTTGGAAACAGCGCATTGACCACGCCCTCCTTGACCATTGGATCAATCGCGACACTTGATCGCATGGTGCTTAGCCCTTACGTGACGAGCTAGTAATCCTTACCACAAGGATCGCGGTTGACCTCATCAGACAGAGTCTGCATTTTACATGCATCCTTCACTTAATGGCCCGTTTTCGCATCGTTTTCGGGTAACGGGTGGCCGAACAAGTTTAGTGTTGAGTTGCGACTTGAAAGTGAAGATTCTAGGAACCATGGCGCTGGAAAAATCGGGTTCAATAATAAAACCAATGAGCACCCATGAGTCTTGGCTGAGTTAGCTTAGCAAGGGTATAAATCACTTACAATGTTGTAAGTGAAAATGGAAAAATTGATCTACCAAAAACTTCTGAAATTGATAAAGCCAGACCAAAGGCAATTTGGAATATAGGAGAAGTTCAAAGCTGTAGAGCAATATTCATAACTAGTAAATAACGAGTCGACATCCACCTAAGCTGGTAGTGCCAATCGATGCGTCCCAGTCTGTGAGTTGGCACCTGACGAGAAGCGGCAGGGACGCGTGTTTGAAACCAGCTTGAGCTCTTTCTACCTTTCTCAATAATAAAACCAATGTTCAATTCAATGACGTCTTGTATAAGTCTCATTTTAGCTGGTACACATCACATGGGACTTCCTGCAAAAAAAAGGAGAAATTCAAAATGACTTGTGCTCTTTTAGCTTTTTCCTATATACAAAAACTGATACTCTTTGATGTTTTTAATTTTATTGAGTGAAACTTGAGATATTGGGTGCGAGTTGAAACAAGTAGCTTTGAGGAAATTGTGTTTAAAGTTTTTTTTACAATAATTTGTACTTGTAAAACGTGTATAGATATAGTTTTCGAGTTTATTACCATTAATCAGCCATCCCAGGTGTATACTGAAGGTCTTCTAGCTCCGCCAGTCTTTCCAAATCGTTTTGGCATGCAATTTGTGCTTCTTTTGACAGATTTGGTTGTCTTATACCTATTTGGTTGATTTATACGGGCCTCAATAATTCCATATGCCCGAATCATTACTGCTTCATGATTTTTATTTTCATAAAATCCATAATGGGAAGATGAGTTCTGATACCTTCATTAAGGGTGGATACTGCGTTCCAAGCAGCAATTTCTACATTTCATCTGGTAGCAAATGTTGATTTCGGAGTGAATATCTACATCAAATTGTTTTAACTCCCAGCGTTTTGTGAATTACCACCAAGACGTCTATAATATCTATATTATATCTATCATCCTCACTTAGTGACTTATTTTTTCTGTTTATTCGCATCAGTCCAGATTTCAGTTGGGTATCCGTAGAAATTCGGTGGAAATAACTGACAAGGATTTCTTTTTTCTTTTTTAACCGCCGGTACATCCTTTTACGAACGTGAAAGATGCACTCTAAGTTTTACAGTTCCTGAGTCAAGTTTCAAAAAGTTTTGCCATAAATAACATTGAATAAGTCTTTAGCTCTTTTAAAAATGTCCAAGGCTCAATTTTACCGGAGGAGCCTTCGTTGTTAGCGAAGCACCCGCACTTATACTAATCACACAATATGGAAAAATTCAACAACATCTAACCGCGGTTTATTTTGGTTATAAAAAGAAAAATGATGATTTGACCTGTAGGTCAATAACTTTACCAGTGAATTTTCCTAGAATTAAAATGACACCGACCAAGGATATAAAATCTCTTTTCATGCACGAGCCATCTCCAGAAATGGTCGAAATTTCAGCTCCATTGCCAGCTTCCGTATTCACCTAGATTTCCTCTTTCAAAGTTTTTCGAACAATCAAATCAAAATAAATTTTTGAAGCTTTATGGATTCTTGAATTCACAGCACAGTAACTGGTAAACGTAGAAGATATATCTATCAAAGAAAGGAATCTTTTCAGTCCTTGAAAACCTACGCCAAGACTTTTAAAAACAAATACTATACTTTGATTTATTTAGTAAACATTCGTGCTTATAATTGGTGAAAGTTTCAATAAATTATCTTCCACAAGACCACTCATGACATATTTTAGAACTCTTTTCTCTACTGGAGAATGAAATATTACTGTTGTATTCTTTGCACTTTGTTTATTGAGAGAGAATTATTAAAACTAAGAGGAAACACAATATTACATATTTCGGAGAGTTGTCAGCTGAAGGTATGAGTTCATCGCTTGTTTTCAATTTTTTTTGCTCATGAACTCGGTAATTCAATATTACTGTTAGTTACTGGTTAGCTGGATATTTTTCTCGGTTTTGCCCGGCTTATTCTACGAGTTTCCGACTGCCTTTGTGACAACCACCAGATTGAGGCATTTTTAAAGACCTTTTTCCAAATCATTTTATACAAAAATATATTACATTCTTCCTTCGAGAACGATATTTAGAAACTGTTGTGCTCTATAAACATATGTTACAAACAAGCAAACACAACTGCTCTCCAAAATGAATAGAAACTGGTATATTTTCAGGCATATAAACAGTTACATATAATTGGTGTGTTCTTTAGCTGCATGAGATGTTTTGATGCTTGCTGTGTTGTTCGACAGTTGAGAATGTCAAACTGTGTTGATATTTCTGTTCAGTAAGGTTTGAAAATTTATCATGGATTCTTTTACGGCTGAATAACGCTTTCAAATTCTGAAAATTTACTTTGGACAAAAAAAAAATTGAAACTGTTTGCGATGTTCATAGAGCACTTTGTTTATTTTACGGTCAACGAGAGCAAGCAATTCGTACAGTTATTGATTGTTTTCGCATTGATTTTACTCTTCTCGATTCATGCTATCAACAAAACAAAGAAATGTGTGTACCGAAGAGAATATTGCTGCTGTAGCGTGACGCTGCTTGTTGAATAAGACGCCTAAATGACAATTTGTCGCCGTTCTCAACTTTTTGGCCTTTATCCTTCGACTACGTGGGCAAATTTATGTAAGGGTCTTGACTAACGTGTCTATTGAATACATCTCATGCAAGAATGAAAGCTTAATGATATATATATATATATATATATATATATATATATATATATATAAATATATGTATATATCTAGTAAAAGCTCTCATAAGCGGACACTCACTGTTCCAAGAATTTTGTCCGCTTATGGGAGGTGTCCGTATATAAGAAAGTACCTAACATAAAGCGATGTAAAAGAAAACGTAATTAAACGACTAACGTGCTCTTACTTTTATTTAAAAAAAATTAATACGTGTACATTATACACAGTCGTGCCATAAATTCTGTCCCTAATGTAAATGCGTCTAATTTAAAGGCAAAATGAATAAAATACAAGGATGTGTGCTCATTTTATTTAACACTTACTAAACAATTGTAAAAATATTAAAAATTATTCAAAATGTCCACCTTTTGCTTTCACACACTTTTTTAAACGGTCCGGCCACTCGTCTATCGCTGCACGCACGACAAAGGTATCGAGGCTGCTGTTTTCACCAAATCAGTTTTTAATGCCTCAATATTTCGATGAGGTTTAGCGCAGGCCCTCTCCTCTAAAATGTTCCATAAACGGTAATCCAAAGGGTTTAGGTCTGGGCTTCCCGAAGGCCAATCTTCAGCAGCAATAAACTCCGGTAAATTAGCTGCCAGCCAGCGCTGTGTTGTCTTAGCCTTGTGTGCGGGTGCTGAATCTTTCTGAAATATCCAGTGCTTTCTCGCGAACATGGTTTCACTTAAAGGCTTAACTACCTGTTCTAAAATGTCATTTTGGTAATTAGCCCCCCTGTTCACAGAAATGCAAGCGAGTAACGCCATCGTACGCCACTCCCCACCAAACCATCACAGATGCTGGGCGATGTCCTCTTTCTACTTTTGAAATTTTCTCAGCAGCTTCTCGAGAGCTCTGAGCGTAAACTCTGTCATTTTGGCGATTAAATTTCTCTTCCACAGTGAAAATTTTTTCATCCAGAATTATGACAGAATTTGGCGGTAACTACCACTTGCGTGTCGTTCGAATAACTTTTTTGATTTTGTCGCCCTGATGTGATGTAAAGCCGCTGTCAAACGCTGACCGGTAGTTCTTCGATAAGCACCAAGCCCAAGGTCTTCCTTTATGATGCGAGACATGGTCCGTCGCGGGATTTTCATCTCCCGTGCCATGATTTTTTGCTTGCGGAGAGGATTTCTGCGAATTCTCTCAGCTACAGCTTTAATGGCTGCTTTCGTTCTTGTGACACGTGGGCGACCACTTCTTGGTTTGTCATCGGAAGAGGACGTCTCATTGTATCGCTTTATAGAGCGATAAACAAATTTTGAAGTTATTTTTAAAGGGTTTAAGATGTCGAAAATCTCCTTAGGTGTTTTCTTACACTTGTGTAACGCGATCACTGCAATAAGATTCTCTTTAATACCCCACTCCATGTTTACTGTTAGACGTATTGTGTTGAAATGACTTGTTTGTAATACTCAACGAATTTCTAAAGCTTTATCATCTAATAAACTAAGCAGCACTACTTAAAATATTTTTTCATGACGCACTTATAAGAGGGACAGAACTTATGGCAAGACTGTGTATTATCATTTAGAAATACAAAAAAATTATGTTCAAAAAAAATCAAGTATTTTTGACTGCTTTGTTTTTTCACGTTTTTCTCGCAAAAAAACAATTTTGAAAATGTGATTCAAAATTTTTTTAATATTCGAACGGAACAAAATCTTCTTTGAAAATTTTTTTAAGGTTTCCAATGGCCTCTAAGGCACTGGCGTAAGAGTTGATTCGACTACGATATTCATTTTCCTCTTCGTCACTGTCATCTGATACTATATCTAAACTATCATCTACTTCTATACTCGCTATATTAATTCCGGCTTTTTCATATTCATTTGCTTCCTCTTAAATTGATAAAGTGTGATGCAAATTCATAAAGTCTTCATCCAGTTGATCAGATGTTTCAATTTCATTAATGTTCCTCCAAAACTCTGCTAGGGTTGCTAATGGTACATCATCCTCTGCATCATTCATCAGGTCAACTTGTTGAACAACGGATTTTTTAAAACCTGCTTTGGTGAAGCATTTTTGTACGGTATCTGGAGTTACCTTGTCCCATGCGTTTTTAATAAAGTAGATAGCATCCAAGCATGAGGTGGAGGAAACGTTCTCTATTTTTGAAAGAACATGTTTCAGAATTACACCAGGATAGAAGAACTTGAAATTCTGAATAATTCCCTGGTCTAAGGGCTGATAAACAGATGTGGTGTTAGGCGGTGAAAATATTATTTTAATGTTTTCCAAATTCAGATCTGTAGGATGCGACCCAGCGTTGTCCAGAAAAAGCAAAATTTTACGTTTTTGAAGTCCCATTCTCCTGTCCATATCTTGAAGCCAGTCTGTCATTATAGTCCTTGTCATCCACGCCTTCTTATTAAAAGTCCAGGTAGCAGGCAAACTACTAACAGTAACATTTTTCATTGCCCGTGGTCAAGCAGCTTTCCCAATAACCAAAAGCTTTTCTTTTTCTCCTATCATATTCGCCCACAACATTATGGTCAATCTTTCTTTTGCCATTTTGCCACCAACGAACTTTTCAGCTTTAAAAGTTAATGTTTTGTCTGGCAAAGCTCTAAAATATAAACCACTTTTATCTGCGTTGAAGATATCTCGTGTTTGGTATCCTAATAGCATCGCTGGCAATTTTTGTCGAAATTGGTCCACGTCTACCATATTAACGTCAGCTGACTTACCAGAGACACATTTCAAGCTAATGTTATGCCTTTTTCTCCATTTTTGTAGCCATCCATCCAATGCACTAAACTTATCATATCCCAAGGCTTTAGCTTCTTCTTTGGCCTTTGCTTTTACTAACGGTCCTGATACGGGAACATGCTGGTTTCTGGGTCGAGCAAATCTTGTCACTTGTCACCACTCGAAACAAATCTTGTCAAACTGTGCTGCATCACCTTTTAATTTTTTTTTTGTTTTTTGATCTAAATTATCGTTTGATTGCCATTGGCTACGGATGATTTCCTTCTGCTTTAATATTTCTGCCGCTTGAGTTTTACTTATTTTAAACCTAAAATGGATAAATTTAATTTTATGCATTATAATTTTTTAAAGCTGATTATTGAAACATACCTCTCGCCCAATTTGCGAACACCTAACTGTTCTTGTTCTGCAACAATAACCACCTCCATTTTCTGTCTTAAAGACAGAAAGCGTTTGGTTGGTGCCATTGCTGCACTGCACTGATAAAAAACAGTATACTTCAAGGCACAAATTAAAGTATCAGAATGATCACATGCGATGCCTGGCACTTATGTGCATGCATGTAAAGTGAAATTATTGTTGACCGTTGTTGGAGCTTCGAGTCCGCTCTTGAGATCGTTTCGATTCTGTCGGTGACAATTCATGGTGTCCGTGTCCATCCGACAGAGCATCCTCTTATGAGAGCTTATTTTACATGTAGAGTCATATAAAAAATATGATTCCAAAAAAAATCGTCCGCTTTAGAGAGATGTCCGCTTGTGAGAGCCGGCGGTAAAGGGAACTTTCACTATATATATCCTTCACCTGGCATGCTCATCCTGAGTAACATACCTGGACTCGTGGGGTACGTACAAACCCCAGAGATAAATATCTTTCTAAATCTTGGTTATTTTGTCTTAAAAAAAATCAGAGATCATCTTTAGATGCCACTTTCAACTGTAAATAGTCCGAGTTGAAAAAATAACGATCAGTGTTCATAAAAAATCCGGAAAACTTGAAAAAAATGCGTTTTCTACAAAAAAATTCATAACTTTTTTTTCGATAAAAAGGGCCGGAATTTTAGCTGTGTCATCTTCTGTTACATCGCTTTAAAAGAATAATAATAGTTTTCATAGGTCTTTAAAAAAGGTATTTATTTTGAGAAATTACGGTATGGGTTTTACGAAAAAAAAAATGAATTTCTAAATATAGAAAAAAGTCGTTGTTTTTTATTTTTTAAACAAATGTATTATAAAATCATCATTGAAAGAAGTAGAGTTAATGAAAAAAAGCTTTGTAGGTTATAAAAAAAAATTTAAATTAATGACCGGTACAATCGGGGCACATCAAAATCCTATGGTCTACGCATATAGGGCGTTTGCAGGATGCACATCCTTTATCTGTCTTCTTGTCTTTCTTCCGATCACATAAGGCGCATCTTTGCTTAATCACAAGATTCAAATTTTCTACACGACATTCAGACAAAACCGATCGATTCAAAATGGTTCTTATTCCTACTTTCAAATCTCTGGGGAGCCTCGATTGAGTATGGCGACGTTCCAAATGCGGCTTAATTAAATGTAAATAAATTTTCCCCAAACAACAATCTGCAGTTATTTTTATTTCTTCTTGATTTTGGACGGCTTTGCATGCTCTCAAAATTCTCGCATTCACAATTGCCATGTCCAAGATGCCTTGAAAATATCGCTGCGGCCACCTGTACGTCTTTTTACGCACACTGAAAGAGTGACACAACTTATCAAAAGTGTCCGTCCCTCCTTTATTGTTGTTATAATAAAGGACAATATTAGGTTTATCCTTTGTCATTTCTTCTGTGTGAAGAAGCGAGGAAGCCAGGAGGACAATTTTTTCAGATTTTTTTTCTTCGGAGCATAGCTGAGAAGCGTTGAATTTTCAGCATGGCAGAACTTTGTGAGTGGTCGATCTTTTTTTGGAACCTTCGCAGTAAAATTCGCTGGAATTTCCCTTTTGTTCTTGCGAATGGTACCGGTAATGCTCAAATTATATGGTTCATCGTACATTCGTTGAAGCAAACTAATTGCCGTATACCAATTGTCGAACGTTACTGATCGGTTTGTGTTGTAAATAGGTTGAGTTACTAATCTAAAGTAATACTCGGGAACTTTTTTATAACCTTTTACGATATCAGTATTCTTCCCTAAATATGGAATCGCGTTAATCTGTAATAAAAGTTTTTAAATAAATGTCTTTAAAAACTTTATAAAAATCAATGGTAAAATACACATATATATTTACCACGTACGAAGTCTTTGCGTCGTTTAAACTAATGACCTTGAGCCCATATTTATCCGGCTTATCTTTCATGTAAACTCTGAACTTACAGCGTCGTCTGAAACTCAGTAGCTGTTCGTCAACAGTACATTCGTGACTCGAGCTGTAGTTACTTTTACAATTTTCTATAAACATGTTCCATAAATTCCTGATCGGAGCAAATCTGTCATTTTCTTCTCTTTCGTCTTTATTATCGAAACGAAGACAAGTTGATAAGAAAGTAAACCTGTGCCTTGTAAATACGCATATGTAAGTTGTGAGGCCATTAGCTTTTGACCATAATCGATTAACATCAACGCCTGCAGATTTCCATAATCCACTGTAATACAAGATTCCGATATAAGCTCTGATCTCAATAGCATCAGTATGATAATGGTAACTTAGTTTTTTTTCTTCGACAACGAATGATAAACTTTCATCTTCTATCTTCGTTCGTATTATGTACGATTAAATTTATCATCTCATCAGTAAATAGACACTCCCAAATATCTTCTATCGTTTCAGCATTTACAGCGTTACCAGCTGGACCGGGCTCTAACGATTGCAAATGTCTGTCTGCAAAACCAATTACAAAAATTAAAACGAATAAATATTAAATAGTTATCAATAAAAAATTATTAAAATCATAGCGGCTTAATTTAATTTGTATTGAAAAAAAAATTCCTGATTTACGTTGGTATTCCCTATACGCGCAAAGAAGGTAGGCATCGCCTACACCCAAAAATCTCGCTATTAACCGAGATTTAACATTGGAGCTAATAGAGAATAGAGAGAGACAGAGATTTTATCGAAGAACTGTTCTTCTGTACGCTATGATATTCTTTGATACGCGTCAGCAAAGAAAATTAAGAATGACAAAGAAGAAAGAGTGGGAGAGAGTGAGAGACAGACAAAGACAGTTGGAGGGGGGAATGGGAACAGCTGCGCTTCTTACCTGATCTACGAGATGGAGTTTTTCTGGTCCACTTGAAGCCATCTTTCCCATAGAGATGTTTTGGCGGGCGGCCGTGTTGTGGCTCACTTCGATTTTTATTAAGCCTTAGATTTTCGCTCGGATCCTCCGTGTCGATGTCCATAGCATCGTCAGATTCTTCATAGCTTTCGTCTGAAGAATTCTCCGAGCTTGAAAGATGATCGGCACTATTATCTTCCATTGTTTCCTCGTCTAAGTCATCCTCGAGCAACTGCTCTTGTAAATATCGAGAACCCAAATTATACGCCATTCTAAATGTAAACAAAAAACGTTGAAAATCGTAAAAAAAAATTTTGATGCATAGAAACGTTGATTACTTACCTCTCTTTTCTTCCTAAACACGAAAATTAAAAACACAAAAAATACTCCAATTCACGAAAAAACGACGTTGATGGCACGGTGGGGTACGCACACACCCCGAACTGCTTTTGATGACTGCTGCAGACGAACTAACGGTCGCAGCGCTATCCCACTAGCATAGGTATAAAAGTATATCCCTTGACTACCGATAGAAGTCGTTCCGAGTTTCGATTTCGAAGATTTAGATATCGAAAATACCCCACGATGCCAGGTGAAGGATATATATATATATATGAAGGGAGCTGAAGATGGCTGTATACAGCCGAAACGCGTCCTCGAAACCCACGAAGCATGGCCCGACGGACCCAAGCTACCCAGATATATATATATATATATATATATATATATATATATATATATAACTTTTGCTCTGTTTGACTTGGTTTTGGGAGATCATTTCCATACGGAAAGGTTCTTCAAGCGACAGACGGAGGACTATGGTGGCTTCTCGGAAAGCCAAGAATGATACTGACTAAATTCCTATATTTAGAATCGTCAAAGTCCATAGTCAACCACGGAAACTTTTCATTTGACATAATAAGAAACAAATACCAATGTTGCTATTTTAAAGAAATTATAAAACATATTGTTCGAATAGCTGCGTTCAAATTTTATATCTGTTGATCATCTCATTGAATAGCTTTTTTTCGGAGGAAAAATCGACCACTAACAATTACCATAAAAAATTTGTCCTGCGTTAATCTCATGGGACCAATTAGGCCGATTACAAGTATTAAACAGCTTGCAGTGAGTATCCTATGGCGGCAATTCTTTTAATTCGCTAATCAACAATTACTTTTTGTTAAGTAGTGAACTATAATTATAAATTGATATGTAAGGTCAATGTTGTCAAAACAACATGTTACAATTATTATTAATTAGAAAGATTTTATATAAATGGGGTGCGGATCCATAGTCGCTGAATGAATAATGCGGACATTAAAATTAGTTTTGGATTTCCGTTTCGAATTAGATTTAAATCAAGTGACTCATGAATTTGAATTATGGGAATGATGTGTTATTACCAAAAAAATTTATAAAGCCTCTCTTCGTCTCTTCAAATTAACAATAATTTTCGGAGATCTACTTTGTTGGTGAAAATTTAAATTTTATTTATCAGCATCGCATCATGCATGCTTTAACAATCAGATTACAGTGGAAACTCGATTAACCGGACTAATTGTTGTCGTTAGGGATTCGGATAATCGAAAGTCCGGATAATCGAATGCATGAAGAAAAGCGGGTTTTGTGAAATAAAATAAGTTTAATAATAGTAATATTTATTAATAAATAATAATATTATTAATTAAAAATAATAATAATTTAATAATAAGTTTAATTTTGTTTAAAATACATGTATTTGGTAATTGGCATTTGACGTAAGCTACTTTTTCTCTTCATTGCTGCTATATCACGAATTCGTTTCAGCTGTAGTAAACTTACAGTATCACTCTCTGTTTGTTTTTCAAACCATTTGAGAGCTGTTTCCAGAGCCTGAAGTGCTTCATCATGAGATGGTCCTACATCATTTTCTACGCCTAGATTTTTTTCTGTTTCATTTTCTTGCATTTCCTGCTGTTCATTTATCTGCAATATGTTTTCTACGATTTCGTCATCCGACATAATCTGAAAACCTTGATCATTACTGTTACAAGTGACCCACTCTTTGATATCATCATCATCACAATCCTGGCATATTTGTATCTTTAACATTAGCTCATTAATATCCTTCAAAATAAAATCATCCGTATTGGTTATTGAATTTTCATTCTCCCGATTAAGTACTCTGTTCCAAGCCTTGTTTAAAGTTTTCCTTTCAATCAAATCCCACGCATCTACAACCATGTAACAACACTCCTTTAAATTCATTCCCTTAAAAAATGATAAAACGACTTCTAAATCATCTGCATCAACAGATAACAACCTACGTAAAAGTTGTTTTCTATAAAGTCGTTTCAATGTTTCAATAATACTTTGATCCATTGGTTGTAGCAAGGATGTCACATTAGGAGGCAAAAATTTTACTTTAAACTTCCCATTTTCTCTCTCTAACAATTCAGCCGAAGGATGGGTTGGCGCATTATCCAGTAAAAGTAGTACATTACCTTGCTTGCCAATTTCTTTTTTTTTTTACTTCAGGGATAAAAGTGTTGTCATACCAGTCAATGAATATTTCAGAGTTCATCCATTCGCTTTTTTGAGTTTTATAAATTAAGGGCACTCTGATATTTTTAAAACATCTGGGTTTTTTTGATTTTCCGATGAGGAGCAAAGGTATTTTATGGGTCCCGGTAGCGTTAGCACAGACTAATATAGTTACTTGCTCTTTGCTAGTTTTATATCCTGGAGCTGAATTCTCTCGCCTAGGAACTAAAGATTTTGAAGGTAATTATTTCCAGTTTAATCCGGTTTCATCAGCATTATAAACAAAATCCAAGTCATAGTTATTTTCATGCAATTTCTTCTTAAAATCATCTTTAAAAGAGTTTGCTGCATCTACATTAGCTGACATTTTTCACCTTGTATTTCCAATTCACGAATTCCATGACGACATTTAAATCTGTATAACCATCCGTTACTTGCGACAAACGATTCATCACCACCTAATTTTTTATTTAACTGTAATGCTTTTTCACTGAGTAAAGGGCCAGATATCGGTTGCCCAGTTGATCGTTTTTGTAAAAACCAACAATACAAAGCGTCTTCTAAAAGTTCGTTTTTCGGGTTCTTCATCATTTTCCGATGTTTACTCCCGTCTTCACTATCTAATTTGCAGGTGTACAACAAAATTGAATCGGCATTCTTCTTAATATCACTTATCGTGGATGTACCTACACCATACTCATCAGCTAACTTACGACCGGTTTCTCCTTCTTTTAATGAATCAATAATATTTATTTTGGCTTTAAGCGATAACACCACTCTCTTACGCTTTGAAATTTTCAAATATTTAGACGCGACACGCACATCAGAGCGGAGTAACAATTGCTAACTAACTAAAACAATAACGAAACGCGTGGGGCAGCGATCCCGTGGGGCGCGGGCGGGGTAATGCCAGTTCCGACTCGTTCGTGCTTGCATAAATTCGACTTTTAGTACATATGTTAAACATTTTGTAACTTGGCTCAATATTACTTAATTATTTAATTGGTCGCAGTTTATAGTCCGGATAATCGCGAATCCGTATAACTGAGGGCCGGATAATCGAGTTTCTACTGTATTATTTGATTAGCATCAGCTAGCACAATAAATTTTTTATTGAGAAGTAGTAAAGAAAATAGCCTAAAAAATGTATATTACAAAGTATAGAATATGCATCAGCACTTTTTCGATGATTCAAAGAGAATATACCAAGGTATCACATTATTGATTCATATTTCAACCATTTTCATGGCATGATTCGAACAAACACTTATCGAAATTTCTCATCAATCAGTGTTGCCTTATATTAAGCGTTTATGTTAGCAATTGATGTTTTGTGGTTCTCTCAAGTCGGACTCATGCCAATCTTCAAACTTTCTACCTAAATTTGATCCTTCGTCAGACAGGATATCCAACAACTTTTGCATTAGAATCAACTTATGCTGATAAGATTGCGGGAGCTAATTGAGCCAGTCTGTCGGTTAGAAATCTGTACAACCACGCTGCAAGGTAGATATAACTAATCGGATTTCCTATGCTAGTAGATGCTTTAATTCATACTTATCCTGGAAACTTTCCTTCCTAACCATCTCTAATTTACGCTGCTCTTCGTTTAAGTCTCAATATACCCATCAATATGCTTATCGATCTCGGGAAATTTGTATATGTTTGTTAATTTATCGAATAGTTCTCAACGAAGGATAATGAAAGTTATGCAGTTATAGATTTCATAGAGGCGAGTATGCAATATGATGTTTGTATCCGTTTAAATAACTACGAATATATTCAAGGTCTAATCTTCAGATCAAGGATCTATGGATATGTGAGCAGTTATTAAACCTTTTTGGATATTTCCAGAAGGACCCGAAGTAAACATGAATGTAAAAAAAAAACAAAATCAAATGTAATTTTTTCCCAGATATAATTCCTAATAATATTTTACCACTCTGGAAAATTTATGTTAAAAAATATTGAAAAAGAGAAAATTTCCGACTACTCTTTGAATTAATGGAAAAAGCAATGCGTCTTACATAGTAATATGGGGTCTTTCCACGAAAATTCGACGAAATAAAGAAAAAATGAGACTCGATATTTTACGATTTCCTTGAAATATCATGCACATGTAGTACTCCCGCATAGTTTCACTCACGTGTAATATTTTACCGAAGTAACCCATCGTTTGGTAATTGAAGGGTCTCAAAATTTCAACATTGTGATAATAATTTGCAGAAATTACAATTAAATCCCCATTTTAAAGGAATAAGTCCAGCCTTCCATTTAATAATACCTAAAGAGAAATTTGCGCTAAAAGGATTCAATGAATATCTAAGGATGTCTTTATGCTTGAATATCTCAGAACGCGAAGACAGGAATTTCTTTTTTATTTCACTTTTTGTGAATTTAAGCTGGTTATTTTGGTGTTTTAAGCCAGTTATCTTACGAAAACAATCATTAAATTTTATGCATGGACGAAAAGAAATATGTGGTGCACAATTTTGCAAAAGCTTACGATGTCAGGTATGTTCCGCACGAGTTGAAATCGCTAATTGTGTAAAGCAGTGAAATAATGTATTTAAATGGCATTTACTGACTACCTTTTAGAGTTAATTGGCTTTAAATACTTTGGTTATGTGACGATACTTATTTATTATATATATAGATACACATGTTAAATGCATCTCCATATCATCTCCATATTAATATTTTTTGTGCTTTGGATTTCCCATGTAAAGGTGTTTTATTTAGAGGTATAGAGTTTTGAAATGAAGTAAAATACGGCTAAAATGTTTCGGCTATTTTTTGTTAAATTTTATTGGAAAAATAATTCTTCGCCACTTTTATTTGAATATGATTTCAGACATGTCACGATCGCCACAACTGGCGCGGAGAAAGTCCAAACCGAAGATCTAATTTTCGACTGTTCCAATCAGTTAATGGGGCCGTATCTCGCCATTAACACAGCGACAATTGTTTTCCAAATGGTCTCGGGCTTTTCGATGTAGTCGAGTGATTTGACGTATCTCCACAACAAATAGTTGAGCGGTGTTAAATCACAATTTCCTGAAGGCCAGTTCATAGGTACAAAACGAGAAATTATGCGCTGATCGAATGCTTCTTTAAATAGGACGATGGTCGCACGACTTGTATGTCATGTCGCGCCATCCTGTCAAAATCAGAAGCCGAGCCGATTCCAGGACGAAAAAGTTATTGATAATGACTCTATTGACTGTAATGTTATTGCAGCAGCATGTTTGAAGACATATGGAGTAATGATTTCACAGTCCCATAATGCAGAACAAGCTGTAACTTTCACTGGATGTAACGGGGTTTAGATAACCGCCTGTGGCTACTCATCTCTTCAAATGTGGCAATTTTGCTTATTGACGAAGCTATTCAACCGGAAGTGAGCCTCATCGCTAAACAAAATTTTCTCAAGAAATTCAAGATTTGCAGCAATTGGGCCCATACACCGAATGTACTCCTTGCCCGGTGGTACTTCGGCTTTAATTTCTGCACGAGTTCGATTTTGTACAGCCGAAAACAAAGATCTTTCCTTAAAATTTTCCGTAATGTTGATTGGTACAGGCATAGCGTAACAACAAACAGCGCTAACACTCCGAACAAGCGACCGATCTAACGGTTTTCAAAAAATTCGGGAGAATTGCATTGGTGTTCGTAAAAATGTTTATTTTTCTCTATTTTGTCTATCTGTTTACGTTGTGCTTGTAAACAAAACGAGCAAAAAATAAATATTTTTACTAACACTAATACAATTCTGTAAAATCCGTTCTGGATTTTTCTGGATCGGTCGTTTGTTCCGTGTGTTATCGCTGTTTGTTGTTACGCTATGGTACAGGTTTTATTATTGAGCACGAAGTCAAATGGACTCCCTTGGGCCTACATCGATACAACGCTCGACAGCTACTAGGGTTTCTTCATAACGCACTGTACGACGTCTGGCTGGATGCGTATCATCAGTAAAATTAAGCGTGGTGCGGAAATGATCCATGATTAATCGAATTAATTGTTTTAATGGAAGATAATGTCGGCCATAAAATTCTCAGATTGTGCGATCAAATTATAGATCAGAATCATTTATTCAGAACAAACGTGCACAATTCGCAGACGTTGCACCTCTATTGTCAGGCGTCAATTTGTTTATGATCAAATGGCAAACGAAACTAACTATTAACCGTATGACAGCTTTCACGATATATGTAGCATTGAAAGTGTTACCAACTTGATGTTTTATATCTTTGAAAAACACATCCTTTACAATTAAACATGTGTGGCAAGTGGATAAGATGCAATTTTTGATTTGTACTCATGTATTATTTCTATACGTGGCAATTAACTAAATTTCAAGAAGAATAGTAGTTGTTTTTAATTCCGTTAGCTCTCATGATTTTTAAATCGAGGAAAAGTATTTTTCGCCAAAGTAAACGAAAAAGATAAAACAACTTTCTACCGAAATTAAACAACTTACACACAAACATCAAGTTTACAATTGAGGAAAAAAAAACAACAACAAACTACCTTTCCTCGATTTAAAATCATGAGGGCTAACGGAAAATTACAATCGGACATATACCGAAAAAATAAAAGCGTTCAAAGGACCGAACCAAGGACATCTAAACATGCATACTCTTAAAAAATGGCATCTTTCCATGCATGGATATATTTCAGGAATGGTGAAAAAATTTAAGCAAGAAGAACACGAAATAGCTTTACTATAAAGCAGAAGCCAATAACACAGAGAACAACAAAAGGCAGTGGTCATAAACTCAGATCTAACTGGAGCCTTAAGCAGATTATTAAAAGAAGTCAACATCCTGCTAATTGCAAGCAGTGTCCAGTTCCAACTAAAGAGTAGGTGCACAAACGCAAAGGACAGCAAGATGAAAGAAGAGAAAAGCGGTATCTACAAAATTAAATGCGATCACTGTGATAAAGCATATATTGACATTTGCGAAGAATATCAAATAGAACAAATAGAATGGAACGATCTCACGGTATAAAAGGAGGTAAGAAACTTGCGAAACCTTGGCGTGTACGAATCATTGTGGATTATGAGGCAGCCAACCGAAACTAGGCTCCATGATGACCTTGGAAATGGATACTGGGTCTCCTAGATATAGTGAAATTGCGTTGTTTGTTTCTCTTACTTTTTACTTATTTATCTTAAATAAAGTATCTAAGAAGTAAATAAAATAATAATAATAAAAAAATAATGAAAAATAAATAAAATGAAAATAATAATAAAAATAATTGAAGTAATACTTAGAAATGTACGCAGGTAATAAAATCTCCATTGTCATTAGACCTTAGGTAAGAATAAGAAATTTAAGATAGGTACGGAGACTATAAAATCCAATAGTAATTTGACTTCAAGCAATTAGATTTTAGGACTGAATTCACTTAGTATATATATCCCTATAAAGGCTTTGTCACATCAATCAATAATTGACACTAAACAAGGGAGCAACTGCCTCCCGGAATACATACCTGTCAAAATAAAAACCTAGCATTTTGGAATAGAAAATCAAGAAAAAATAATAGGTCTTATTATAAATCCTTTTGTGTTTAATAAAAGAACTGTTAAAACAAAAAAAAATTATTAACATTGTCATATATGTAGCCACTATAGATTCATCATTGTTGGCGTACAAAAAACATCGTCGTTCAGTCAATATCCAACGAATTTCTCTGCAACGAAAAATATGAAACAAAAACCCTCAAAAATATTCTTATTTATGTAGATAAGCCATGAACTAGGATTTCGAAATTTAACGAAAGCATATAAAATGGCAGTTGGTTGAGTTAAAAAAATCGAGTTTTAAAAATCTTTTGTTTTAAAAGGCGTAAGAATTAATATTCTAACTAGATTCTAGTACGGCTATGCCTACACATGTGAAAAATATGTAGGTAAAAATCCAAGAAGGATCGGTTAAGTGGTTTCCGAAAAAAGTGGGGGATAGTATCAAAAACATGGCTTTCCGGAAAACGCGGTAAAAGTTTTTTCTTTCAAAATATTCGTGCAAACAAAGCGTGCTCCGTTAAGAATACCTTCTGTTCTTTCAAAAATCTCGTTTGGCTCAACTTTGGCATTCTTGTGGCTTGCTTTGTCTGCGAAGCTTTTGTGCTACGGCAGTTCGCTAAACTTGTTCGGTCAGCATCGCCTTTGTTGCCATAATTAAAGGGTTTTGGGATCAGTCAGCTTGAGTCATAGCGTAACCACTAAAAAAATCCCCACTTCAGAGGGCATCGCAAAGAAGTAGATACAAATATCCAACGTAGCAAAACAGGGAGCTTTGTAAGATAGAGAGCTTGTGAATTAATCAACGTAGTTGAACGGAGAGGTGGCATTGGCGAGCTATCCGAGTTTAAGTGTATCTGAGTATAATTTTTCTGATGTAATACTATATGTTAAACATTGTTTATGAATACAAAGTTTAAGATATTTCTCCGCAACTACATCTTTATCTTAAAAATATCAATGCATTCGAAAAAGAAACCACACGATTCGGATTTTGTCTCGAGTGTAAGCGCTCTGAATTGGTAACGAAATTGTTAGCGTGTGCCCACCTCTGTCAAGTTCAAAAAGTGGCGAATGGCAGCAATCAATTAAGATTGATATGTGAATATTCACAAAAACTCTTTCTAATCGGCACCACAAGATTTTATTGATTATTTAAAACTGGAATAGGTTCAGCAGTATGAAATAACATCACATACGCCTAAAAGTCTACACCGGTTGCTCGTGAGCTTTCTGCAGGAAAATTGATATCATAAAGTGACATAGATTAGCCTTTTCCTGATTCGAAACCAATGGAATTTGGCTAACTTAATTACCATGAATCAAAAGTATACACGAAAAGACTAAATTCTCTGGATCTATTCAAACAAATATTTGGGAATAAATGGCAGCGATCATAGGGAACACATGCGAATTGGCGGCAAACAAAAGGATCTCATTTTTTTAGTGATAAAAGTATTCAGATACTGTCCCTTAACGATTTTTTTCTATTATATATAGAAAGTATGTATAGAAATATATACAGTAGAAGCTCTATAAGTCGAATATCAAGGGAGACGCCAAAGAATTCGAGTTATGGAGTTTTCGACTTGAGTTAGAGAGATAAAATAAATAAATATTCAAGTTGCAGAGGTGACACACATATTTTTATTTGTTTTATGAATCAACATTATTTCAAAACATCATTAAAAATTGAAAATATGGCATTAAAAAAAGTCGGTAATTTTTTTTGCTATAGGGAATTCGGTTCTTCTCTATCTATAGCAATGTCTAAGGTATAAAGAGCAGAAAACTCTTGTTCTTCAGAGTTGCTGGCTTACTCTATAAAAGACCGTAAAGTATTCAATGCGGTACTTGCCTCTTTGATCGGAACCCATGGATCGCATGTAGTATTATCCGAGTCTCCTATGTCTCCGTTTCGCCAGCATTAAAGATATTGTCAGGTTCTTAGCCATGTAACAAAGCTTGCAATTCACATTTCCATTTGTTATAGGTTTCAATGTTGACACTTGCACTTTGCTCACAAATTTTTTTGAAAAAAAAGTTCATGTCTTCTTTTGAACTTTTCTAGCCATCCATTACAGGCCCTGAAATGAGCGAGTCCCAATGATTTAGAGTATATTTCGGTTTGCCTTGTAGCAGTGGTCCACTAACACTTTGACTCCGACACTGCTCAAACCATTTAAGTAAGTAATCCCCCAAGCCTGGAAATCCAGGAATTCGTCGTCTTCTGCATGGCAAACTTTGACCATTTTGTATTTTTTTCATGATGTCTCATTCATTTTTTATTATTTTTGACAGAGTACTCATTGTATTATTGTTGACAGAGTACTCATTGGCACGCCAAATTGTTCGGCAACATCTTTCTTCTTTTGACAGCTCTTCACAGCTTCAATCACTTCTAATTTTTCAGCGTGACTCAAAGTTTTCAGCTAACGTTTCACAGCACTCATTTTCCCAAAAATTTTATTTGTAAGCTGTTGTACAAATTGATGTGTATTGCAGTAGAACCAAACTACTTCAAGCAATAAATGACTTGCTTCGCTAGAATTCAAATGAAATCAAAACTAATAAAATGCAACACTTGACACAAGCAAGCAACACGTGTTAACGTGACTTGTAAATTTGTTTAAATTGCTTTCTAAGAAACAATGGTGTACTTACACTGTCAGCGAATTTTTAAAGTCAGTAACACATTTTTATTCGAACTATAGAGGTAATGAGTCTCAAATAATCGAGTTGTAAAGGATGTAAAATAAAACATTGCGTTGTTCGAGATGCTGAGGTAAAATTTAATTTTTCGAGTTATGGAGGGAAAATATCTACCAAAGTGGCTTGAAACGACTCACGGATTATTTCGACTAATAGAGGGTTGAGATTTCGAGTAAAGCGGTTTTTCTGTTTGAAGGAAAGGAAACAAAACAAATTTTTCGAGATTTGGAGGTTTTCAACTTATCAAGGTTCGACTTAACGGGGTTCTACTGTATATAGAAATTCTATTATAAGTAAACATTATATAAATATTTTTGTTTTAGTTTGGATTGAAAGTTGATTAGAACCCTTTTATGCATTTTGGAGTTGTTAAAAAGTGCCCAAAATATTTGAGATGCTCTTTTCAGTTTTCGGGATGAGACAAAAATAAATGAACACAAATTCCAAACCAAAATATTGCTAGATAAATTCAGTAGAAAGTTGTTGTTGCGTTGATTCTGTTGTAACTTCTTTAACCATCCAGTCAACAGCTTAGAAACGGATATTTATAACACTATTAGATGGGAATAATAAAGTTTAGCAGTGAACTTAACAACAATTGCTGGGGACAGCTCATTTGCATTCACGCGTCATGATTTTCCTCTACAGACCTATTAACCTACTGGCTTAGTAATTTATGCATCACGTTATTACTGGTATTATCCTCAATGGATAATAGCTTAGTCTAAAACATATAAGTGAGTTTATGCCTTCGCTCAGACAAATAATTCATAAATTAACACCGCTATAATCATATGATAATGGGATTTTTTCCTTCTTTATGAACGTTTCGTATTTGTATTCCTATGAATAATTTTGATACCAATCAACGCTATAAAGAATCACTTTTTCATAGTAATCATGTAACCAATATTATGACGGAGAAAATAGCTTTTCCAAACCCTAAGCTTCTTTGCGTTGAGAGGCAACAGGATATTACCATCAAACATGTTCCGATTAAAGATACTTTTTAACGATAAGATGAATCTTAGTTTTCGCAACATTGTTATTTAATTGGAGCAAATCACACTCGTTCTAAAGGAAGTAGACGATACTTTCCTTAATGCTTGTTGATGCCTTGGTATACTATTTCGGATGAATTGAATTATTATATTTCCTTGTTATTCAGTTATTTTGGTTGTGTCGAGCCTTGGGTTATTTTACCTTTATTTAATTTTATTTTGAC
Source organism: Stratiomys singularior (assembly GCA_954870665.1). Taxonomy (NCBI): domain Eukaryota; kingdom Metazoa; phylum Arthropoda; class Insecta; order Diptera; family Stratiomyidae; genus Stratiomys; species Stratiomys singularior. The sequence goes on along the minus strand of OX940878.1, from coordinate 129,895,737 downwards.
TTATTATAATCCATAATTTCAAAATCATACGGTAGTCATTGACTGCTTAGTAGCGACAAAAATTAAGTTTTTTAATTAAGAATCTAATGTTTTTAAATTTTGTTGATCGAATTTTTTAGGTCCGAAAAAAGAGTGTGGAAATTTTTTGAATTTTTTTTTTGAAGAGTGTGGAAATTTTTTTGACCTACTGCATTTTCAAATGAGTTACATCAGGCGTGATTCAATAAATTGTGAAATTTTCATAACAACACCATATGTTTATTATAATCATTTTAAAGGCATAAATATCTTGACACTATAAATACAATTGGACACTACAAATTGTTTTATTCAGAACCAAATAAATGCCTAATATCTAACTAGTGCTCTCGATTTGTGTATTTCGTTGTTTTTTCAAAAATGAATTTATATTCACATTCGTAATTTTATGATTTACATGTGAGAAAAACGTTTCTATATCTTCTGTACTGATTCCTTCCGTTTCGGGTAAGAAAAGATACAGTAAAGGAATGCTAAAATAAAATGATTTCATAAGGTCACGTGTATGTTAATTCGAGTAACATTTGTTAAGATAGTTTTTACTTACGAGAATATTGTAATAGCTGCAAAAAATAACATTGTCCCACCTATTGATAATCCGATTTCAAGATCTCTATAAGCTTTAGTATTTATGAATCCAACTAATAAAGCGATAGTCATGGTCATTCCCGTTGAAAATCCACGAGTCCTGGAACGAATAGTGGATTGTCAGAAGAATGTGAAACAGATATCAAAGAACACAAAATACAATAATTTTTATGTTTCGAATTGCCAAATAGAGCCAGTCGGATGCAAGGAAGTTTGAACTGGCGTAATTTAAAGGGGCTTTTAGGTTAGAAATTTTCAAAATATCGAAATTTTTTTTTACTGATTTTGATTCTAATACAAATAAAAATACGATGTAAAATTTCTAAGAGTGACATAAAAATTTCAAACTAGTTGTTAAGTGCCTAAGGCGATACGCGGCTGATTTTTCAACTTTGCAGCGTACTTAATCGCTTTCGGCTCTCCACTCGGTTTGACACATTTTCTTTGATTTATACTTGGATTTTATACTATATATTACATGTTTAAAATTAATGTTATGTAGAAAAAAGTGGGGAAACTAAGAAGAATCGAGCTTTAAACGTGAATCTATCGAAATCACTTTTTTTGAGTTTACTTCCGTTCTGTTTTTTGCGTTCAGTTCCGATTACTTTGAAAATTTAATATGTTATTAGTGACATATCTCGATATAGCGTGAACTAGGATCATGTTGTTTGGAAATAAACTTTCCGGTTTCCAGTGGAATTTCTAACCTCAAGAACAAATTTTTTTTTCAATTGATTTCAATCGATTTTAGGTATTTTTTGACTAATTCTTAAAATAAAAAAAAACTAGTTAGTAAACATCTGTGCAAAATTTCAAAAAGATATTTTTTTCCTTAAAAAAACTGTTTTTGAAAATCCTAACCTAAAAGCAAAACTTCAATAATTTTAACTTAAATGAATACCAAAAAATTTGAACCTACCGAAATTATAACAGAAAGTCATTCTACAATAGGCACAAAATAACGCAACACTGTATAAACTAACAATCAAAACCTTATTATATAAAAATTTTAAGGGGGAGAAATTTCGAGGTTTTTACTTGAATTAAATCGTTAAGTCATAATGAATAAGCCTTACTGATTCAATGTCAGGGTAATAAATTCATTTTCATTGTTTCTACATTCATGGAATCGCCTGAGTTGTCTAACATATTTCATTGTTTAAGCCGTACTCGCAGTGGGTCTTTCTGTGCCAGCTTTGATTAGGTGTTTTCCTCACTAGATGTGTTGTCGCCTTCTTGATTGCCCTTGCCGGGGGTCTTAACGATAGAATCCACCCAGTAGAGTCACCACACACAGCAACCATAGCGTAAATAAATACAGTGGTAACACTATTGAGCGGCTTCTCGTAGACAGAGAAAGAAAATGGACCAGTATATTTTTTTCTGTGTTGCTATGTTAACATAAAAGCTTTGAAAGCTGTTGCGTTTACATAGCAACGTTCACCAATTTTGGTTGGGTACCGTTAGATCTGAGTTTGTACCAAATGGTAGTGCTTGATAGTATCTATAAGTATATAAGCTATGGCGTGGCTTTTTCATCTACCGAAAGGACATCGTACTCCCAGGTGACTTCTTGATCTAAAAGCTATGGGGATGTTTTAGTTTTACGTGGAAAAGAGAGAAAATTTATCGATTTAAATAAAATTCCATTTTGATCTAGTCGCGTCAGATCTGTGATAACTGTCTGTGTTAACGCCAAGCTTAGAAAGTTCTTAGAGGGAGTTCTAAGATTAAAGGGAAATCGTCAGTCGTAGGTTCTTTGCCATTTTCACACTCTGCTAATGTTTTTTTTATAAATTACCGTTGTTGAAGAAGTTCTGAATTGATTTTTTCGTCACAAGACTCCAAACTTCTTGACCGTAATTACGTTTGATTTTACGAGTAATGATATCTCTAATTAAAAATAATTCTAGCCAAAACACGCCTGTAAACAGCTAATGCAGCCTGATCTAAAGGCTGAATGACAGAGCTCTTATCAGTAGAAAGAAATGATAATATTACTAAATAATAATTTCTACTAATAATATTAGTAGAAATATATAATTATCATATTGACCGCAAGCGAACTATTGTTATGAGCAAGTTTGTTGTCTGTTTGGAGTTTAATTTCCAATTTTTCCTTTTCCAAGTGTTTCATGAATTTTTGATAATCATTTCTCAAAAAGAGTACTCGTCAATCAAGCTATTACATTAAACTCATACTTTATGCTAGAGTGTAATACGTGTCTACCATATGGCTTTGAATTCACATTTTTGAAACAGAATCTAGGGAATCACATTAGGGACCAGCAAATTTTACTATCACCAACAATGCAGTTTGTCAGAAATATTCATATATACTCTGATCAAAAGAGTTACTATATTCTTGCTAAGTTTCTATAGATCACATATGTTGTTTTTATAAGCAAGTGTTTTTTGAGTGGTAAATTTCAAATGTAGACCAGTATTCATTTTCTTTCAATATTTTTTGTTGGAAGAATGTTTAAGAGAAAAGATATGTTTTCTCTAATGCAGAATATGCAATTTGGAGACCGTGACTAATCAACCATATGCAGGTAAGACTTAAAACGCCCGTGTCCGCTTCATATTTAGGTCAGGTAGAAGTCAGTGGCACCATGCTTGCAACTGAGTCACGATCTCACATCGTTGATGAGCCCCGAGATCCACCTTCCTTTTGGTTCATGCTCGTAGGATTGATGACGCTCGTCCTTGAACGTAAGCAACTGATTGTTTGTTATCCTCTAATTTTCTCAGTTAGGTTCTTATGCTCTTTGGCAAGGAGGATAAAAGGTATGTCCCTGCGATTACCAACACCGCTGACTCGGAAATTGTCTAGTAAAAGAAGGTAAACGAAAAGGCTTCAGACGATCAAGTATGTCCTTTTGAGTTGTAAGAACTACCCAAGATTCATGTATGACCTGCCGATAGAATCCGCAGTAGTCCTCGGATTGCAATTTTGTAACGGAAAATGAAAATTGCTAGAGAAGAGACCTCTCCAGCCCAGCCGATGATGTGTGCTATTTTTAGTTGTCATGTATGACTTGGTTTCATCTGTCAGCCTGTTTTGCAGAGCTCTTCAACTTTTTTTGGGAAGATCACCGCCACGTGTCCCATCTATTATGAGAAAAAAAATGACTTCTTATGAAGAAAGAAACTTAAATTCAAAATACGTCATCTGGAGATAGTGAATTCTCAATCTTGTGCAGGTAAGACTGAAAACAATCGTGTTCGCCCAATAGTCCGGCAGCCATTTTTGATGCAGCTCCTTACTGAGAGCTTTTCTCCATTTTTTCGCGTAATATAGAAGCGGAGGTTGTACGACACTCGTCAAGAGTCACCGTTTTGTTAGGTTTGGTCCCAAAACATTGAACATTTGTCGACTAATTGCCGAAATTCCTACTTAGGCCTTTTCAGCCGTTGTCCTGATTTGCTCCAAGAAGTTCACCTTAGTGTCTCGTCAAGATTATAAATATTTCAGGTTTCCTTTTTTTTCTATTGTCCTGTTTGGCGGTGATCATCTGATTTCTAAATAATCTTGTTTAGCCCATCAAAGCCATATTAACATCCTGTTTTTGCTTTGAAATTGGAACTCATCAATTCAAATACAAGCTATTAGTTTGCACTAACAAGTAAAGGACTATTCCGTAGAAATTTCTTATAAAATGTCTGTTTCAACCATTTTAAATTTAAAACAGAAGTGTCTACATTAAGATTATCTAGTGCATTTTCCAATTTATACTTCCATATTTTAAAAATTATTTCCTCTCTGATATTCACTGGTTGAAGCTTCTAGATAGCGTTAGCTTGAAACTGTCAACCTCGGCCTTTCTCTATTGCCCCTCTTTTCTCTCTTTTCTGGGTATTTGCTACAGGGGGAAATAAAATACTTATTAACCTTCAAAAGCAAGCTATCTCTCAACCAACTCTTATAAGATGTCACAAGAATAACAACATGAATGGCTTTCCAAACGAAAAGATGGGTGGTAAAAATCTGGTGCTTGAAACTGAAAATCGTACCTTGGTGAGTTTGGTGACCGATATTCACGTCAGGATGCAGATAAGAGTCGGTCGCCAACAAAACAAAACATCTGTAGGGGACACGCCAGAACGAATATCCTTCCTAAGCGTCACGGTTGCGATAAGGAATGCAACAACTGCGGAAATTGAAAAAATTCTCAATCTCATGTCGCACGACAAAAACATTTCTAGAGAGTAATGATTTGCAAATAGTAGATTTAAGACTCCAAAGCTCCAATCCAATCACTGCGCGATGGGATACCTTCACATAATGATGCATATGGCGGGGATAGCTCCTTGGAAGGAAGTAAGCTGAATAAATTAAACAAGTAGTGGAGACGATTTTTGCAGGACGAACATGCCACTTAGAGGTATTTTGTCAAAGGCTTAGAGCAATATTAAAACGCGATTGATCTACCAACATTGGATCGGCTAGCCAAAGAGCATCTAGAAAAGTGACAGTTTAAAATTGATATAAACAATTGCGAAGAAGAAACTGGTCCGAAAATAAAGAGACGCAATGAAAACAGACGGCAACGACTGGAAGATCAGCCGTTCTCTTTGGCCTCAACCTGACAAGAGGATGTAATAGCAACTACGGGAGAAAAATAAAAATTGAGGTGTTATTGAAAGAAGCGTAATCTTCTGGGTTAAGCCAACAAATGAACAGGAAATCAATCAAATAATACTTGTCACATTTGCGATAATTTAGAAGAAACTACAGAACTCCTAGGACGTTCCAGTATTATCGAAAAAAATATTTCACTACCCAAGAAAACTTATCTAGTAAAACCACACTGAAGGACTAGTGCATTGGATCCTGGGATGTCAGATCACTGAGAAAGCGTGGCCCTTTTCAGGTTGATTAAACATATTCGAAATCCACGGAACAAACTGGAATGGAGGTTATATTGAAGATATGAGATCGCACACAATATTCAAAAGTAGAAATCTCATTAAAAGGCAAGAATTTAGAGTGGCTTTCATTGTGGATAGAAAGTTCGAATCGCAAGACCCTAAAACATTGGAGCATGTAGATCTAAAGATTCCTCGAGAGCTTCCATTTGCCCCGTCAACTATGGATGAAGTATCAAAGCCAAACAGCGATCGAGTGGAGCTAGTCAATTATATTCTCTACCCACAAAAATAGGTGACAAGCTACAGTGCGAAAACTATAGAGGCATATCGCTCACCGCATAATCAAATATTTTCGGAGATCTTTGAAAATAAAGTCAGATTCCGCCAACACTTTTATTGGGGAGTATTATGGTGGCAGTAGAGCAGGTAGATCGATGACAGACCAATTGCCAAGCAGATAGTTGAGAAATACCGGGAGTTTGAAATATATGTTTGCCACATATTTTTTGACATTAAGCTAGAATACGAGAGTATTGATCGTAATGAACGAAGCATTAGTTGATACTTATGCTTCGCTTTGGTTTCCCAGGCAAATAAATCCGTCTTATCTAAATTACACTGACGTCGACAAGCTCTCATGTCCGCATCAAAAACAAACTCACTGACTGCTTTGACACAAATACCGGACTAAGCAGTGATATGGGCTGGCCCTTTTCCTATTCAATTCGGCTTTTGAACATGTCATAAGAAAGCCACCTTTCAATACAAGAGGCACACTCCTATACAAATCAAGCCAAGCAGTAGCCTATGCCGATGACAACATTTGCTTCACGGTCACTAATAACCGCTAAAGAACTTCTCCTGAAACTTGACAACGAAGCAAAACGAGTAGAGCTACAAATCAATGAGAACAAAATAAATTAAAACAAAACAAACAAAAACTCAGAATATCACACTTGGCGATTACAGTATTGGAAATGTGAAAAAAAAATGAAAACAAAACAAACAAAAACTCAGAATATCACACTTGGCGATTACAGTATTGGAAATGTGGCCGAATTAATGTATCTAGGCATGAAAGTAGCAAGAATCGTCAATGAAAGAGACGAAGTATGCCGTAAAGTACAGCTCGCAAATGAAACGGTTTATTCAGTTCTGAAGATTATGAATACCAGCTGCATTCATAGGAAAACAAAGCTCCGAGTTTATAAATCTGTGATAAGGCGTGTGTTATGCTATGGGTATAAAACATGGACCCTAACCCAAGCGCCTACAAATATATTGAAAGCCTTTGGGCGACGGGTCCTGAGGCGGATCATTGGAGCGAAGCTGGAGAGGGATCAATTGCGAATTCAATATAATCATGAGCTGATTAAAATTTTTGATGGGCCGGAGATCTCAACGATTGTATGACTACGGAAGCTACAATGGGCTGGTTATGTGAATTGTATGGGCGAACAACGGATATCCAAGAAGGTATTCATTTGGACAACTGAAGGGCTAAGACCAGTTCGGAAATCGAGGTAACGCTGGATTACTCTGTTAACGAAGACAGTTCTGATGCTCGGATTTCATAATTGGAGGAAGCGGAAAATGGACCTTGTGATGCGAAGCGAAGCCCTAAGAGTTATTATTGCGTTTAGCAACTATACTGTAAAACTGATTGTGAGACACAGTACAAACATACATCTACTTATGTTTAATCTATCCCTGCCTGCCAGAAGCCGCTCGCTGTATGTACTTACACTATGATATACCTAGAAATAATTGGCAACGACAGAGCTAGGGAGCACCTTTTTGTTTTAAGGATCACAGGATAGACCGTCTGTAAAGAATATAACCATATGTAACGAGTAACGAAGAGGTGCTGACGCATGCTAAACTCAAAAGTACAAAAAAGAATATTTGCTTGACCTTAAAATGAATATCCTTCCTCGGGAAATTTGTTGGAAGAGTGGTTTGATTGTGATAACCAGTTGTAGATTTGATTTCCTCTAATGCACGTAATCAGCTGAATAGCATATAATCTGATTCAAGTAATCCAAAAAATTTAGTATATATTAGCATATATAAACATATTTTAACCTTTTATTCTGTTTAACGAGGCCATTTCAGCAAACTGTATTCATTTTTACCTTAAATAGAAAAGCCTTGAAAATTGATGCAACCGAGAATATAATCCTCCAACAAAATATATATGAGTGTTTAATTACTCATCAAATCTTTTCCCTTCCTCATATTTCTTAGTTTTATCTTAATTAGCATTGCCTAGGAGCTAGGAACTTAACTTTAGGAAGATTTGCAAATGTCCTTGTATCAAAAATTATGTGCTGAAAGCTGCGGGTGTTTTTATACGTGCATTTGCTTGTAAATAATGTGTTGCATTAGAGAAAGAGGTAAATTGTGAACACGAATTGTGCCAAGTATGTAATCCATATTCCTGGGAGACATCAACATGAAGCCTTTGAATAAAATGTACCAACCTGAAGGGAAATAATTCCGCCATATACATCCATGGAATGTCCGCGATACTTAAGCTGGTAAAGAAGAATAATCCAACGATACATACTAAAGGTACCCAACTGCTGTTTAATTCCACATCTTGAGCATGATCAAAGGAATTCCAATTTTTCGGTAGCTCATTAAGCGCATAAAATCCTAAGGATCCAGTTGAGATGGCACACATGACTAAGCCGAACAAACATATTTTTCGCTTTCCCAAAAACTTGACACACAGTGCACATGCTATCGTTCCTACTAGGGACACGGCTGCGATAACGACTGTGCTCCAATTCGCATCGACATTTGCACCTTGTGCTTTCAATATCTGCACTAAAAAAGGAGTCATTGCAATAGAGCCGTTTGAGTGACCAATCACGAAGAGTAGATTTGCAATGAAAAAAGGAACGAGATTGGACCGTGCGGTGAAGTGCTTGAGCTTATCTCTAAGGATGGTGCATTTGGTTGAGTCACTTAGTTCTGAAGGTTCATCCTTTTCCAAATTCTTTTTCATCGTTTGCAGCTCATTTTCCACTTGATCTGGTGCCACCCAGCCACGAAGCCATTGTAGAGATCTCCTGGCATTGTCCTCTTGTTTCCTTGAGAGAAGCCAAATTGGTGTTTCTGGTATTTGTAACGCAAGAAAGAAGCTACTTAACGGAAACATTAAGGATATTAGGGAAACAAGCCTCCAATTTGTGAGGGAGCCAAGTGTGTAGAGAATAAGAGTTCCTGCTGTGTAAGATACTGTTGCTGTGCATACCATGACCGCACGGATGTTGGCTTGGCTATAAATATATATGAATGAACTTTTCATATGTCCTCTTGATATGTTGTTGTGAAATAAATTAAAGTCAAGTTTATCCAAATATACCATACTTCACCAGTGTATGTAACAGCTGCTATTTGCAGGATTCCATTATTAATTCCAATAATTGAATATGCCACGAAAACGACGACTATCGAATTAGAAAAATAAAACATAATGAATGAGAGGATGGGTGGAATGCTTGTAGCAACGAGTATTCGCTTCCTGCCAAATGCATCCACGACATAACCAGCTAAAACGGATCCGATCAACTGGCAAATGTGAGTGAGACTTCCTGGAATGATATTAAATCAAGCAAACGGCGTGTGATAATCGATATCGATTTACCAAACCATGATGATTCTTCGCTTGTGAATCGAAGACTTTCCTCGTAGTTCTTGTCGATGGTGATAGCAGCAAGTGCCGGTATGATAATTGTTGGGAATTGATTTGATATGCCAGCGGTGAAAATTGTGTAGTTTTTCACGGAGCATGCAATAATTTGAGGTAGCAGAAGTTTAAATTTTCTCGTAGCACTAGAATCATTCGTGTTAGTTTTTGATTCAGTTTTTGAGTCCTCCAGCATGTTTATCTAATAAGGTTCTCTACTGTGAAGGATTAAAAGAGCTCATTTTTCTAGCATTCATACTTATATAAATCAATTATCGTTCCGGATTCCAAAAATTGGTCCCAGCGAACCAATTCCACCCGTGAATGCTCAAACAGCAAATATTGGTCCTGTATGAAATGTTTGTTTTTGTAGCATGCATACAATACTTTGAAATGGATTTCGCAAGACTTCAGAAGGAAAGGAAAGAAATCCCTGAATGTTCGATAGTATGTCTACCAAACCTAGTTGATTCAGTCTATTAGAAAGTAGTAATTTTTGCAAAAATTTGAAGGACTTCCGCTCTGAGGTTGCTCGCAAGGATGCCCCAAAATTTGATGCCTCAAACAATCACCCCAACTGACCTCACTTTTATAATCGATAAATGTTTAAAGTCATCTGGAAATCATTCTTTTCTACCTCCAAAAATATTCGTTTAGCATTCAAGTTATATTTCATTTCTTACTCCTGCTCCTCCTCCATTTTGCCGCCGCACCTTTTATTCATCAGGATGATGTCATGGGATCTTCCTCTACCCCTTTCACCCAAGCCAAAATTCTAATTTTTACCCCTCGTGCCTGCGACGCTTTGCTCTAAACTTTGATCAATTTAAGGGCATCTTTAAAAGCATATTTAAAGTGCATCATCCCCTCTGAATAGGAGCCCAATCAAGGCCCAGATACAATACTGCGTGACGTCGCGCAACGCATTCAATTTACATTGCACGCGATGCGAGGAAGAATAATGTTCATATGACAAATGTCAAATTGGTGACGTTTCGAATGAAATTTAATTAAAATTGTTTTTGATTTTGTAAAAATTTGAATTTGGAATTTTCCTTCGTTTGACAAATAATAGCCTCAACAAGCATGCACGAAATTTTCATCCAAAATTCATTCCGAATAACCCTCGTACTTAAAAAGTAATTAAGGCGTTTGAATTTCAAATTTCATTTAAGTGCCATAGAGCATCTGACAAATGTCAACGTACCTCGTTGCTAGGAATTTTTGTTTTTCCGAATATTTCTCGCCTCGCATCGACGCATCGCAATCATTGTACGATGTCGTATACAAATGCATGTTACGAAAGAAGGTTGACATTTGCTGCGAGACTCTCGTCGCGCTCTCGCATCGCAGTCTCGCAGTATTGTATTTCGCGCTTCATCTAGACATTTGCCAATAAATCTACGCAGAAGAAATTCTGGGTCATCGATCGAATACCTACGAACAAAGGAAGATCAACTCCGTAGCACAGCGTAAGGACTAACAAGCGCTCAAAATATGAAACTGAAGGATACACGACTCAGTATTTTCAGATGAGTTGGAAGCAAAAAGTGCTGGGGATAGGACATAAAAATCAACGTGCGGAGAGATACATATCAGCATAAAATTTTGTTTCTATATAGAATGATCCACTTTTGCTTCTGAGAAATTATTCTCACTCGCAGCTCAGGAAGCGATCGCTATCTAATCAGGTACACCGATAAATTTAAAATCTCTATGTTATGCAAAAACAGCTTTATATACATGGGCTATTGGTTCCTTTTTTTCGTTATATCCCTCCAAATCGTGTAAATTCTAAGTAGGGGACCACTATTGGAATGATTAAAGAAGTTTCCGTCGTCTGTCATGTCCTTCCGTCATAGTACGATTAAAAGTTGATCTTTCTAATTCAATACTGTGAATACAAAACTCAAAAACCCTAAGTTTTCTCTGAGTAGGAGAAACGTCTAAGAAACGAAAAAAGATAAACTTTTCATTTAATCAAAGGATAATATTGACAGTTCTGAGTTACACTTGGACATGGATCTAGTAGAATCATTTTTTTCGATTCCGCGTTCAGATATTTCTCCAAAATTACTATTTTCGCTAACTGTTTGGAAACGGCTGAATGATTTTTCAAAATTTCGTTGAACACATTGAAGAAAATTAGTTCAGCTTTTTTCAAGCCATTCATTATCCTTTGAGAGTTGTTGGTTTAAAATTTTTCATTATGGTTGAGCTGAAAGGTATCTTTTTGTATTGTCTTCTACATTGAGGCATATCTTGGTGGGCATACTTCAATGAAGTAATGAATTTCCCGGCAAATTTCTCCAAAAAAAAAATCGTGCAGTATGCTTGCGCCATAGCCGTTTGCATTCAAATCATTATGCGAATCACCGATTTGCCACGCGACAAAGTGATTCTAGTTTTTCTTGTTCACTGCGCAAACTACCTATCTGTTATCAATCTGATATAATTTTTATCAGGTTTTAATGGTTTTTGCCCTCTTTCTCCGACATTCTCTGGTTTCTTGTTATTTTTTCAAGTCAATGAATCCCCACGGAATATCAACGTCATCAGTTGCATGGAGAATAGAGCCCCTTCATAAACTCTATTCTCCATCATAGCCAGTTGCTCGATATTCAGTCAAGCTCAGTCAGTGTAACGTTTCAGCGTTACAGTCAATTTGAAAATAAATACTGAAAAAATGGATTCAATAAATAAGGTTTTTGAGAAGCGCATCGATCCGTGTCTTTTCGCAAAGACCGAAGACAGAAGAAAATACCGCCAAAAAATCGATATTCTGCCGAAAAAATTTCCGACGAGAGTATTAGTGCGAGTGCAAAAAAATTAAAAACTGATCGTGACACCTCTGCACCAGAAGATCCAAACATTGGATATCGAATTTTACATTTCGTAGCTGCTTTTTCCGCTTTGTCGGGATGTGTGAAGTGCAGAGTGTAAGAGTGATGTTCAATTCACTACAGAAAGCACTCGAGCACTCGGTTTGTAAAATTGTAAAATTGTAATTTCGTGTTCATCGTGCAAACCGACTTTCATTCCTTCGTGTCCGTACGTCAACATAGCTTATGAAATAAATACACGATTTTTTTTTTGTTATGCGTTTATTGGGGGTTGATTTGCGTGGAGCCATGAAGATTTGTGGACTCATGACTTTACCGCCTCCGCTTCGTCAAACGACGAATGATACGATAATTGATAATATTTACTCTGCTGCCTTAAGTATTGCTAAATTGGTGTTGATAAAAGCTATAAAAGAAGAACAACAAGAAATAACACAACAAAATTCGAGTGCTAATGCAACGAATCTGACCGTTTCAGGAGATGGCACGTGGCGAAAACGTGGTTATACCTCATTCTACGGAGCTGCGATTCTCATTGGTCAATATATAGGCAAAGTTGTTGATTTTCTTGTAAAATCTTTTTGTTGTGTTTAATGTAACTATTGGAATGAACACCAAAATACCGTGCAATATGAGGAATGGAAATCGGATCACGAAGCAACTTGTCAAATCAATCATACCCGATCGTCAGGCAAGATGGAAGTGGATGCCACAACAGAAATATTTTCAAGATCTGTCGAAAAGCATGTAGTTATGTACGTTAATTATGTGGGAGATGGCGACTCTAAAACGTACACGGGAATAGTAAAGGCTGCACCGTACGGTGATGAAATTGAAATCATTAAAAAAAATGCATGGGACACGTTCAAAAGCGAATGGGAACCCGTCTTCGTGAATGTTAGAAAAAGAATAGGCGACAAAAACAAATTGGCAGCAAAACTTAGAGATAAACTGAGTGTTTACTATGGCTTAGCGATTCGCAGAAACTGTCTCTCAAATGATGACATGAGGGCAGCGATATGGGCAACATTTTACCATTACAGCTCAACAGACAGCAAGCCTTGACATCATTTCTCTCCTGAAGGTCATGAATCGTGATGCAAGTGGCAACAAGCGCAAGCTTAAAACGAGCTGAAAAATTTCTGTCACGATTATGCTGCATTGCCGGAGTTGGTGGTAGATGTTATCAAACCAATATACAATGATCTCAGCAATGACAAATTGTTAGAACGCTGTGTTGGCGGCTATACCCAAAACTCCAATGAAAGTTTCGACAAAATTATTTGGAAAATAGCTCCAAAAACAATGAGCAGCGGGGCCAAAATTGTTAATATTGCTCTGAATATTGCGGCATGTACGTTTAATAATGGTGTCACGTCATTATTGGAAATTATGAGTGTACTGCGAATTCCACTTGGATTAGGAGCGCACTTGTACGCTGCGCAAGAAGACGAAAATCACAAAGCAAAAGCCGAGTTCCAAGCACACACCCAGTCAAATGAAGGTCGAATATGGCGTCGACAAGAAAATTTAGATGCCATGGGAATTTTGTCGACCGTAGAAGCCCTACACTATGGGCCTGGTATCGATGATTCCATGTAAGTTGACAAATTTTATGATTTATTCATTCCCAAAATGAATAAACCCTAAAAAACGCGCTTTTCTCAAAAATACGTTTTTCAAATCAGTACCCAAAATTTCTCGAAAACCAATAAGCCGATTGACTTGAAGTTTTTTTGTGGTTATTCTATACACCATTATCTAGTATTTGTCATAGGATTTTTTTTCGTTGCATACTTTTTTTTTTATAGCTAAAGTTATTACAAATTTGAGACCCAAAAATCATAATCTATATTCACATGACCGCCATTTTGTTATAAATCAATATTTTCAAAATCGGCTCTGACAAGTACTAGATTATAGTATCTAATTCAATAAATTTTTGATGCAGATGATTTTTGAGATACGCCAGTGGGTACCGTGAACGCCGATTTTTCAAGGACCTCCAAGGATCATACGATTTCCTTGTATACGTTTGATATTTCTACATAAAAAAAATTTCACATATAATTGAATGTGTATACTTTTAGATAGTAAAAACTCTGATCCAAAATTCTAAGCATTTTTCTTTGAAAAAATTCACAACTATGCCTTTTTTCTACGGCTCCTAGGTGTATAGCTCCCCTTAAAGATGATGAACAATCAGGTCGACCAGATGAATTTAATGAGGATGAAATCAAAACCATCATCGAAACCAATCGTTACGCAACTACACGGGGGATTGCAGATATGTTAGATGTTTCACATACAGCCATTGGGAAGCATTTTAATTATGTCGGCCGAGTTGAACAAAATTCAGCTGACCAAGCGCATCAGCCTTTGCAAATTATTGCTAAAACACTATGAATTCGATCCGTTTTCAAAACGAATCATCATTTGGGAGGAAAAATGGACTGTGTACAACAATGTCAATCGAAACCGATCGTGGTGCACACCTAATAAATAATGGGATAATATAGTGATTGGAAAGGTATTTTGAGCTGCTTGTAAGGAAAACAAAACCATAAATTCAGAGGTCTGCTGTTGGCAATTAGACAAATCGTAAGCAGCGGTCAAGGAAAAGCGATCAGAATTAGTTAATCAATCAGAATTAGTCATCTTCACCTAGCCGTTTTCCATACATCTTTCGCTACTCGGAAAAAAAGTGATGGATATTGGTTGGGAAGTGATGTTACATCCTCCATATAGCCCTGATCTGAAACGATCTGATTGCCACTTGTTTTGATCCCAGGAGGTCTTGCTTCGTGGTAAAACTTTCAATGATGATGACGCTGTAAAATCTTACTTAACTCATTTTCATTTTTTGGCCGGTAAGGATCAAACTTTCTACGAACGGGGAATTTTCAAGTTGTCACAGAAATGGCCAAAGGTCATTGAACCAAATTGAAAAGACATTATAGAATGAACTTCATTCCAAGTAAAAAAAAAATGTTCATTGCACAAACCGGCAATTAGTTGGTTGCAAGCCCAATTTATACCGATTCAAATCAGTAGCCTGAATTTAATTCACACGTATTCAAATATTCACATGACTCTATCAAATGAGGAAATTCAATCTTCACTCTCTCCGTTAAAATTGGTGCACATTTTCCACTCAAATTTCATAGTACCCAAAAACTTTATCAGAATTTTCAGAAACACATTGTTTTCACTAGTAACATAAAATAGAATATAATCTTTGATTCAAACTAGTTATCATAGATTTTATCCTTTTAGCACAATCCGCTTGGGCACAATAAACAGGATACTAGTAAGTCTTGATGCTTCAACTATTTTAAATATACTTTAACTGAAACCAATCGCAATAGTATCACGTCACCCATTGCAGTATGTGTGTTCAACTCATTTCTATTGCATATGTGCTTAAAAACTACGTTTTGTCAATGTATTGAACGTTGCGAGTCGTCTTTATAGATATATTGTGCATTGAATTGCACCTATCCAAAGTGTTTCCAGATCGCTTGACATAAAAATCAGTAAAAAGGTTCAATAGTTTTCAATGTTTCAAGTGAAAACTCGAATGTGTTATGGAGTAGTTGTTAAAACTCACATTTGGTTATTTATTGTCAAATAAATGACGGAACATATATTAAACTTTGCATAAACAATTTTTTAATATTCTGAGAGTCACGTTTTTCAATAATAATGCCTTAATTTTCTTATTATTATTCAAACACTTAATATCATTTTTCAGCGTATTCGATTTTGTTGAAATCACCTGAGAAAAGTGCATGTCGTTTAAGACATGAAAAATAGGAATTATTCTGTTGTAGTGGTCACACATTGTGTAACAATTGCTAGCAATTAGGCGATGCTCCGGGAAGCTGTAACGTCCTGGCTCGTTCCGTGCAAGGGACCTAATTCTTATTCCGTGTGTAACAGGAGAATAAAGAGAACATTAAATGTGTGGATTGTGGAGTTCAACACTCATCTAGCCAATATCCCGCTAGGAAACAAAACAAGCAAGCGTCGGAATTGGTGAACAAATATCGCAATATTTTCTCGACTGGTCAACACGATCGACGACGTACGAGTATGGTGACTCACGTTATAGACACCGAAGATGCTAAGCCGATTCGACAAGTGCCAAGACGACTGCCATTAGCCAAACTGGGAGAAGTAACCGCAATGATCTCAGACATGGCAAAACAAGGAGTAATCGAGCCCCTGGGCTTCACCTGCAGTCCTGGTAAAGAAAAAGGATGGAAGCACTCGGTTTTGTGTCGACTACAGGCAGCTCAACGATGCCACGGAAAAAGACAGCTACCCGCTTCCACGCATAGACGACATTATAGATACAATGGCGGATTCGAAGTGGTTTTCTACTCTCGACTTAAAGAGTGGATACTGGCAGGTTAAAATCGATAAGAAAGACAGAGAGAAAACCGCATTTTCAGTGGATACTGGATTGTGGCAATTTGTTGTGATGCCATTTAGGCTTCGCAATGCTCCAGCAACATTCGCACGCCTCATGGAACGTGTAATACGCTCATGGAATGTGTACTACGCGGTTAAGCTAGAAAACATGCTCAGTGTATCTGGATGACATCATTGACATAGGTAGGAGGTTCGACGAACATATGCGCATCTTGGAAGAGGTATTCTCAAGGCTACGACGGGCTAACTTGAAGCTGAGTCCAAAAAAGTGCACACTTTTCATACCTGAAGTAAAGTACCTAGGACATGTTGTATCAGCAAAAGGCGTGAAAACGGACCCAGAAAAAATAGATGCTGTGAGAAGTTGGCCGAAATCTTATAACAAACGGCACCTTCAAAATTTCCTTGAACTGGCGACCTATTATCGCCGATTCGCCGAATCACCCCTTTATCTGGAAAGATCAGTCTAAAAAAGTCTTGGAGATGTTGAAGAATCAGCTCTGTAAATCACCGGTTCTAACGTACCCCAAACCTGGAAAAATGCTCGTAGTTGATACCGATGCGAGTAACAATGGGATTGGGGCCGTATTGTCACAATAGGTTGACAGTGAAGAGCGAGTAATTTCATACTACAGCCGAGTTCTGTCAAAGAGTGAAAGGAACTACTACGTAACCAGGAAAGAACTTCTGGCTATAATTGAAGCAACAAAGCAGATCTATAAGTACCTATATGGACAGAAATTCGTCCTTCAAACAGATCATGCTTCCCGAGATGGCTGCTTCATTTCAAAAACTCAGAAGGGCAAGTTGCTAGATGGATCGAAAGGCTACAGTCCTATAATGACGAAATCATCCATTGAAAAGGACGAATGCATAGAAATGCCGACGCTTTATCCCGTCGCCCATGTGCAGCGGCTTGTAAACATTGCCGATGGTTTGAGGAAAAAGAACAAGGTGTGGATATGCATGTAATAACAATGGAAGTCGACGAGGGTTGGACGCAGCACAAACTCCGGGACGCTCAGCTACCCGACAATGATATTGGACGATTGTTAGTATGGAAAGAGACAACATGATGTCCCGAGTAGAAGGACATATCAGCACGCAGCACAGTGTTAAAAAGCTATTGAGGTCAATGGATATCCCTTGAGGCTGAAGATGGAGTCCTGAAACGGAAATGGAGAACGACTGACGGTACTTCATATAGGATGCAAATGGTTCTTCCGAAGAGTCGGGTCAAAGGAGTGCTAAAAGAGATGCATGAAGGAACATTGTAAGTTCACCTTGGGATGAGCAAGATCCTGACAAAGGTGCGAGAAAAATTCTACTGGCTCCACGCTCGAGTCGACGTTCTTGACTGGTGTCGTAAATGCACAATATGTGCTTCCGTTAAAGGTCTAAATCGAAGAACGAGATTGCAAATGCAGACTTATAACGTGGGGGTTGTTTGAAAGAATATCTGTGGATATCGCAGGACCCTTTCCCGAGTCTAAATCGGGCAATCGGTATTTACTTGTTTTGGCTGATTACTTCCGTAAGTGGCCAGAAGTGTGCTGGATTCTTAACTAGGAGGCAACTACCGTAGCGGAGCAAATCGTTTAACAGTGGGTTAGTAGATATGGCGTACCCCGTGAACTGCATTTAGACCAAGGCAGAAACTTCGGGTCACAAGTTTTTGCCGAAATGTGTGAGCTGCAGGGAATACGGCAAAGTCCGGCTTAGTCCGATGGAATGGTCGAAAGGTTCAATGACATGCTAAATAAACATTTGGCCAAGATGGTTGATGAAAATCAGAGAGATTGAGATCGGCGCATTCCATTATTTTTGATGGCATACTGAACTGCAGAACATGCATCGACAGGAGAAGCGCACGTGAAAGTCATCTTTGGAAAAATGATTCCGCTACCAGCTGATGTAAAGTTCGGGACACCTCCTGAGCAGCCCCAACCAATTTCGGAGTATACAAGCAACTTAAGGCAACGTCGAAACAAATCGAGTCGACCACTGACCGCATGAAGACGAGATGTGACTTAATGGCAAACTCATCCGGATTCCAGCCGGACGACTTGCTGTGGCTATGTAACTCACGGCGTCGGAAAGGCAGATTTCCGAAGCTACAACCGAAGTGGGAAGGACCCTACATAATCATCAAGCGAATCAACTATGTAGTAAACAGAATACAAGAGCACCAGGCTTGCCCCATACTATCAGCTGAAAAACGTGGAAACATCTGTTGTGACATTTTTTCGGGGCAAAAACGATATAAGGCGGGGATAGTATGACATGTTCGAATAATGTCTCGCGCTGCTTTAGTCGTCTAAAGAGCATATTTGTAAACAAGTAGCAACTACCAATACATCGATCAACTACCAATACATCACCTATTCCTCCTCGAGGGGGGAATAGGCATAACGTAAACACATTGCGGACAACAAATACGTGTGTAAATGACTCAGCGCGTAAACTCGAGAATGATCCACGTGGAAGATTTGGGATCGGATGGTACATGTATAAAAGCGCCTACAGCGGGGCGGTGAAGAAAAGTCTTGTGGATGAAGCGAAGTCGTGTTGCATAAGCGAAAAGCGACAGTGCGCGTTAAAAGCAGTGCGATAATCAAATACTGTTGAAGTAAAATAAAATGGTACGCGGATTAAAAAGCGGGGAATTAATTAATTAAAAAGAAAGTGAATAAGTGAAGTAGTAATTAAGTGAAAATAATTGTAAAGTGTGAGATTCATTAACAGAATAAATTCTCAAACAACTAATTTTAAATTAGTCGGGTGTGTTTAATTCACTTTTGCGAACATTTGCGAAGCGAACAGGTCGCGCAACTGTGAAAGCGCGACATTATGAAGGGTCCACAAGAGACCCTAAGAATGTGAAGTGAGTAAGCGCCTATAGCACAAATAATCTACATAATACCGATAAGTATTATGCAGATTATTTGCAGACTAAGCTTAGCCAGACTAAGCCTTGCAAATACACGCAATGCAGAATCAAATTTCGTTTCTTGGGGGAAGTACGAAGTCCTTGCTACAAAGGTCTAGTGAAACTACAACTATTCACTCTCAATGAAGCAATATATTATTGTCAAAGGAACATTTTTACTTTAGACAACGAAGCTTCATGCAGCTTTCTTCACAATTTTCGTTCGAAGGTCTTGGATGGGCTTCTATCCGACCATTAAACGGTGTTATCCATCGTAGAGGATATTTGGAAATGAATGAACATTGATGTAAACAGAAGAAAATGTGAAAATTTCAGTTCGTGAAAAAATTAAATACTTGATATAGGATGCACATCATTTTAAATCAATAATGACCAACGAAAGTTTACCTCGTAGATAAGGCAAAGATGTCACGCCAGATCTGTATTAACCGCCATTTATGCCGTAAAGTATTGTCAAAAAAATATAATCAGCTATTTAGCTAACAGTTTTAGCAAAGACCACTGAAGGCTCTGACGGCTGATCTTCCAAGTGACTACTTCGGAAATAAATCAAAAAGTTTCAAAATTAATAATTGAATAGATAAAAGACTAGCGAAAAACAGCTTACAGGAATAGTTGGAGAATCCGGTACGAAATTTGGAAGCTTTTCTGCAAATCCTTGACATGTCAAAGTTCAGCCCTAGATGGATGTCGTGATTGCTAGCTTAGAAACAGCACCGCGTAGAGTGATCCTGCGCGTTTTGAATCCCATTGTAAAGACAGCAGTGGACAATCGAATTGTTGGAGACAAAACCTGCGCTCATCATTATGAACATGAATCCAAACAGGGCTCAATGCTGTGGCACAAGAAGACCACATCAGCATCCAAGAAATTTAAGGTGTCACAGTCAGTTGGTAAAATCATGGCGACAGTCTTTTTGAACTCAAATGGGGTCCTGTTGAAACATTACAAAATTAAGAGGTCTCCACCGCTGGAGAATACCATGCATCAATCAAAGATAGGTTAAAATGTTTCAAAGAAGAAACAAGGGGGCAATCGGACCCACTATAACAGGTGTCACCCTCGCACACGACAATGCAGCTATTCACAAGAATCGTGTTGCGTTGGCTGTTCTACATGAGGTGGGCTTTGCTATTTTCGATCACCCACACTCAGCTGTGACATGACTCCTAGTGATTGTTATCTGTTCCCAAGGATTAAAAACGAACTTCATGCGAAGAAGAAATTTTCAAGCGATGAAGAAAGCAAGGACGTAGTTTAAGCTCATTTTTTGGATAACGACAAAATAGTTTCTTATGATGGCATACATAAGCCAATCGAAAGAACCGAAAATGTGTTAGTGTACTAAGCTCCTTATTTGGAAAAAAAAGAATCTCTATTTTTTCTTACTTCTTATCCTCCATTCCATGAACTTAAAAACGTCCCCTCAAAGAACATTATCTCAAGCTTTCGTACTCGAGGATGTCATCAAGGAGTTTGTTGTGTGCTTCTACCAGCCTATACATCTGTCATCGAATTTTTCGTATTTATGGCCTTACTAAAACTAAGGGCAACAGTAAGAACAAGGCTGTCACGATCAATAGATTGGACCATTGGACCAAGATCAATAGATTGGACCATTTCGGCAAAGCATGTTGTGCCCACATTGTTAGGGTAGCTAGGCTGTTTCTCACCCTATACTGTCAGACACAGACGTTTTTGAGGTATGTCTGATTGACTTTTGAGAACAAACATTCATTGAGTATGGTCCAATCAATGGAAAATTAAAATGTACTGAGTTTGTTTCGATCAATTTTTAATTGATTATGAGCCCTATACTCGGCAAGCCTCAATCTGAAAAGTGAATGAAACGCAAATACCACACAACTGTCAGTTTTGACACATAGCATACATAATTTATACCTGTTAAAGAATCTTATTTATCCAAAATAAACCTTCATTAATGCTTTTATGTAGTTCGAGAAAGAGTATTGACAATTATGTCAAGTAAAATGATCAGTCTGCAGGGATTTATTCCACTGCCATTCATATAAATTCTGGTTGAGCGACTTAGTGTACTTATATTCGGATGCATAGCGCATGAGTAACGGATATTCACTGTCCTCGAAACAAATGTTTCATGAGACAAGATTTGGGAAAGAATAAATGGATGTAAAACATAAAATAATCTTTTCCCAACCGTTCTCCTAATGGCCCTTACGATGCTATCCTAAGAGATCTGAAAATCTTCAAACATTCAAATGTGTAAAATAACTAGCCTTTAGTTTTTTTGTAAGTTTCATTCTAAAATCCCTTATTTCGTGGCCATGCATATGACTTACATACAATGTTAGGGCAACATACAATAGAAAATAGCAGTTACAAAAAATTGTTGCATGATATCTGGGTTCGATGCACACATAGTGCGCACAAGTTGGGCTGGTTGGCTACAAGACTGTCTAGTTACAAGGAAATTACTCACCTAGAGACTGAAGCCGACATTTTAGTTGCAAATCACTTCAATCAAGAAATACGATAGAAAAAAATTAAGTATATTACGACAGGATAAATACTAGGATAAGATAAGAACCACGCATGTACAGTATAACGTACATAATCTAACGTACTGTAGTATACGTGTGCCTACACACACACGCGTGTTCAGCTGAGCGCACGATGCGTCGGCGTCAGTCCGCAAGTGACCACCTGAGAGTGTGCACATGTAAAATGGAATACCGTCTAATAATAAATATTTCTTCTTAATAATAAATCATTGTGTTCTCAATTTAAACGTGAATATTATTATTTAACTTCAGCACACAACACATATCCTAGTTGCATATTGGTTGCTGTTTTGAGAATTACTAGTGACTTTACAAAATATTTCTTTTCGAAAGGTTCAGTCTTCTGTTTTTAAGATAATTTAAGATTTGCTAAATGCCAAATTCGATAATCTATTTTGCAATTTTTCCTTATGCCTTCTATGAAAGAATGACTTCTTATTACTAAATTGCCTTAACCACTATATTATTGCAATTCTGCCAAGTCAATTTTGTCAACGTCAACGCGTACTTTTCAAGTCTAGAAGGAGGATGTAACCTTTCTGAACAGAAAATTTTATTCTTTTTGAAATTTTCCATGAACTACAACAAGTGATTATTAGTATTTTCAGATAAGTATTTTCCAAGAGCGTCTACTCTTTTTCGTCTAAAAAAGTAGGACGAAAAAGATTTAATAGGTCACTTAAATTAATTAACAATTTCTCAAATAATTTCATCAATGAGTATGATTTAAGTGAAATAAGACGTTTCCATTTCTTTCTGTCTGCTGAAGAAAAACGGCAAATAAGGAAGAAAAACGTATTACATTAGTATAATTACTTAATCTCAACTCACCTTCACCTATTTACTGAAAAAAGCATCATTAATATCCTTGTAATAAGATTATAGCGCTAGTATATCGTTCCTGATTACATACACATCTCATTCTGTGTATGAACATTCACATATGAATGAAAAATAGTTTATATCCATAAATGTGAACGCTCATCACTTACATACAAGAAACTTTATCGGTAAGAAGAGCTATCAACTGAAGTAACAAAAGGATTATGTGAAGCAGTTTCATAGGCCATAAAAGCCAAAAGGCGTATCAAATAAACTCTATCGTCCTTGGACTAAAAAACGCTAAAAAAGTTTACCGGAAAGTGCTGTTTCGCACGTGTAGGCTATTTGGCACGCTAGTGATGGTTAACATTACACGTGTGTTAAACGTAAATCTGATTATTGAAATCACTTTTCGGCTTTTTTTATGTTTCTTTGTGTTACTGGGAAATCTTAAAAATTGAGTAAAGCGAAATGTTCTAGACAAAAAATTATTGTCTATTGTTAAAGACAATCGAAACATTATCAATAAGCTCTTCAACAGAATTATCTGCCCTAAGAAAATGTATGGATTTGCAGGTATTAGGTCGAATCATAAGTAACTTCCGTTTTTTTATTAGACATTCAACCCTTAAGGATATATTCAACTTTACCATCTTTATTAAGCAAACGGGGTACCAGTGTATCCATGCTCGGTTTTGTTTGAATTTTAAAGATTTCAGTAAAATGAAATGTAAAATAAATATATTTTCTTGTAATACACAGTAATAATAAATTTGAAATTGAAATTGAATTGAATTGAAATTGAAGCAAATTTAAGACAAATATCTTGCAGAAATGCGAATACCGTTATAACTTGACATGGGTCACCTCAGGCAGCAGATGCAATTTCTATTGTTCGGGGTAGAGTAGCTGCTCTCCAAGTCAGGAGGAATGTCAAAGCTGTTTCTGACATTTCGACAGCGGATTGGAGGCAAAAACAGTTTAGTATGCTTTGAGTTTCCGGCTGATTCAGACGTGTTAGTCAAATTCTTAGTGAAGTGAAAGAAAAAATATGGAAGAAGTATCCCGAACAGGTTTTCCTAGGTAAACTGCACATGTGTAAAATATTTGTAAGTCTTTTGTTGAATTTTGATATAATTTGAAATATTGTAATTTTTAACCTTTAAAATAATATATTAATTGCATTTTGAAAATGAGTGCAGAAGACGAAATGAATGAAGATATTCAAACGAACTGTCGGATAGTGATGACGAGAACTGGGTTCCTCAGTGTATTTCAAATTTTCCAGTTTCGGATCATGATTCAGATAATGAATGTGTAGAATTTGGTGATGATACAGAAGATAATGTCCTCTAACATGCAGAAGAAGAGAAAGAGGATGAATATGAAAATAGTGAGAGTGAGGATGATGATGAAGTATAAAGCGCAAAGCCAACAGGCAGTACTTTTTTATTTGACGATTATGAAAGAAATAATAATTTTTGTCTGAAAATATTAAATTTAGATTGTAATAGTTACAAATTCAAGGATCAGTAATTTATCAGTCTTATTGGGAAGGATAAAACTGTGCAGAAGGAGATATCATAACATGCTTTACGTCAACAAAAAATGCTTTACGTCAACAAAGTGGGCCTCATCGCAGTGCAGAAACACTTTCTATAATACTCGCAGTCAACGTAAGAAAGAAGGCAAGACAGCTCCAATCCGTAATTTATGGACAATGCTGAATGCAAATTTTTGTGAAATGTATAAGCTTATACCAAATTGATAACAATTGATGAACTGTTATATCTTTTTTCGACATCCTACAGGATTCACTCAATATGTGCCTTTAAAGCCAGCAGATATAAATCTCTGGTGGATTTGCGATCCTTTACATGGTATTAGTAGCACCGGTAAATCGAGTGGTTCTCATGAAAACATTTAAGGAGAGAGAGTAGTAAAAGATATAACATCTTTATATCGAGAAATTGGAAGAAATATCTTCATGGAAAATTTTTGTTACAATTCTACTCGTACAAAGTACCATTTTTGGCAAAAAATAAATCATGCATCGCTAGTATCAATGCAACAAATAGATTGAAATGAGAGAGCAATATTCGAGCGTTTTTGGTTTTCGTGACAAAGTTACTATTGTTTTCGACTATTGTTGGAACTATTGGCTATTGGTTCCTATGTGTCTGACGATACAAAAAAGAAACAGGACATGATTAGTTCTAAGAATATATATTAAACTGGCGTGGACACACCCGATAAAACACAACGCGGTTGTTCAATATAATCCGCTCACATGGAGAACAACGGAATAAGGTCTTTTTTGAACAAAGTAAGTGAAAACCTTGTAAAGCCAATTATTGAAGCACGCATTACAAATTCTCAGGTCATGCGCAACTACACCACCAAAATCGCAATTAAGGCCGTCAAATAGCAGCTATTGAAGAAAATTTTGGACCAACACTTGGGCGAGATTAGTTCCTTTCTTATGTAAAATGTGGTTGGCTTGGACAGGGAGAAGTTTTCATTAGCCTGCATGACGTACTCTTCAGAATTGAAGGCTTTTCCACTCAAAAGTTTTGTAAGAAACATAAAAGGTAAAACAAAAAAGGATAGTATGTGTGGGCAAGATCCGTGAACTAACGAGGATGGTCATACAATCCTCTGGTAATACGGATTCTCTTGGGTCCAGCATATTTTTTTTAAATTCACATTTAGCGTATGTGTAAAAGAATGCCGTTTTTGTGATGGACGCATGTCAGGACGCTTTTACTGTGGGGTTTCCCAAACCCAACTCATTATTACCGGTCCTGGAATTTCACTACTATTGAGGCTAGAGTGATTCCTTTTTACGCACTTTCTGCATTTCTGGTTTTGTTTTGCTTCTGGCCCGTCGTCAATGATGAAAATTTCGCAATCAAATGAAGCTTGCGTCACATTTTATGTATTCTACTCTACTTCACAAGGTAATAGTTGGCTCTGCAAATAATTTCGCTCATTCAAACACGTGATATGAACTATTTCTTCCTCTGAATCATATTTATGTTATTATTTAAGTTTGAAATTTTTATACAGACCATATGAAGGAACGCTTTTGTTGAAAGGAATTTTCCAAAAAATACTTACGATTTTCGTCAAAATCTAGTTTTGATGAGCTGCTTCGAGTGTGCCAATAGTTTTGTTAATCACTGTAACGCTTGTTTCCTATAGCCGAAAGAAAAATAGAGCAAATTTATCATCTCGACACTGAGCTGGACATATTTCTTTAGAACGCAGTAAATCAGATATAGTTTTATACCAGACCTATACTAAACTACTATCCGCCAAAACATTCGATCATTAATTGAATTTGTCTTGAGAAACTTATCACGCACTCGTTTAATTTGATTTCTGACATAATTGTACATCAGAACAATTAATTCGACAAACCAAGAACTGTTTCCACACTACAGTTACTCTCATTGACACGACGCATTCATTTAGACGTCATACAGAGCGTAATGAAGAAACAATGGCAGCTATAGAGCATAGTATCGATGAAGTACCTAGTGAGGCCATTAAACATCGTGCTCAACAAAGAAACCTGTGTCCATCTACACTATAAAAGAAGGATCTTGATCCTGAATTTCATTAGAAAATTTCATGGAGCGATGAAACTCATTTTTAGTTGAATGTCTACGTCAACGGCGGGCGGAGGAGCAACGATGGGCGGTTGATCGAATACCTTTACATCCGGAGAAAATCACTGTTTGGTGCGCTTTATCGAACGGTGGAATCATATGATATGTCTTCAAAAATGCTGCTGGTAATAACATTTCAGTTAATGGCGACTGCTATATGACCGTGACCAATGACCAATGACATTCTCGTTCCTGAATTAACTCGCCCTAATGCAGGGAACCTCTGGTTTCAATAGGTTAGTGCGACATCCTATACTGCTCGTAAAACCATCATTGGATGAGCGCATATAATCTCGTTTTGGACCAGTAAACTGGCCTGCAAGATATTGTGATTTAACACCGTAGGACTATTTCTTGTGAAGAAACGTCTAATCACTCCTCTATACTAGCAAGCAACAACATTGGCCCAGTTCTTGGCGGAATGTCGACCCAATTTTGGTAAGAATAGTCGAAATTGGACGTTTTGTTTGGACTTCCTCCGCACCAGTCGTGGTTTCACAAGCTCGAAATCATATTTGTATGAAAATTAAAGAAAAACGTAAGAAAATTATCTCACCGATGAAAACAATTTCATGACAAAAAAAAAATAAAATATAAAATATTTTATTGATAAAACGTTAAAATAATATAAAATAAAACGTTGGAGTAGCCATGATTAGTACTAGCTAGCCCAGTGTCTGTTCATCAAACAAAAAAAAATGCACTAGTCCTTTTAACTGCTATTGGTTTAAGCGTCAATAACAAACAATTTTTACTGGCGAATATAGATATAGGGATTGGTTGCTGCAGATGGAATGGCCGATTTCACAATGACATAAAGTTGGCTGCAATTTTAGTGTATTATGTTGGCACAAAGCGGCGCTTATTATATGTCATATTAAAGTATAAATACTGCTACCTTTGTTTATGGAGTCATTTCAGTTTTGCGATTCTTCGTAGTGATCGTTAAAGCAAAAAGAGAAAGTGAACATGTAAGTGAATCAAAAACCGCTACTTTTACTATACGAACTTAAATTAGAGCACAACGCAACGGAAGCAACGAGGAATATCAACAGCGCATTTGGGCCTGATACAGTTAGCGAATGAACCACTCGGCGGTGGTTCAAAAAATTTCGATTCGCTGATATGAACCTTGGAAGTGAGTCATGTGGACACCCAGGACAATCGATCGATAACGACGAACTGCTTGCATTAGCGGAGTCTGACTGCCACCAAACCTTAAGGGATCTTGCCGAGAAATTGGGCGTTCACAATTCAACAGATTGTCGCCACTTAAAACAGCTTGGAAAAGTCAAGAAACTTGACAAATGGGTTCCGCATGGTCTTATCGAGCAAAACATGACGTGTGGAATGGAAATTTCAACTTCTCTTCTCTCCCGCAACAAAAAAAAACCTGTCATGTATCGAGAACAACGGGCCAAAAATTTAACGAATTATGCTATGAGACTCTTTCTCGCCCTCCATATTCATCAGACCTCTCACCAACAAATTACCATTTCTTTAAACATTTGGACCACTTTTGACAGGAAATAGATTCAATAGTGAAGCTGCTGTCAAAAATGCCTTCGAGGAGTTTCTGCGAACCATAATTACGGACTTCTATAAAACTGGAATGAATATACTTGTATCTTGTGGGGAAATGTGTGTTGCATCTATTGGTACCGATTTTGATTAAATAAATTGTCTTTATAAAAAGCTACAGCTGTTTAAAAATTCATTACTAAATCGGCCATTTCATTGCAGCAAACCTAAGAGCTACAAAAGTGATAACAATATTTCAGAAAGGAAATGTCACATGTGATACGAATTCAAATGGCACGACCAATCAAAATGATTACTCTGGTCAATTTAGTGTTATTTGAGAGATTTGGAGTTTCGGAGATTATTACAGATGTCATGTAGTAAAGGAATCTTGAAACCCCAACAACTGAGACACACGGACTGACTTGTAAATAAGCACGAATGACATAAATCACAGGATTAAAAACGCTGGCCAGTGCCATGGCAGCAAGGGGCCAATTATTCACTGGTATCCATTCAGTGCGAATTTAAAAAAATGTTATTGAACCAACGGATGGCATATCGATACGCTGTAACTTGTTATAGATAAGAGTCCATATATCTTGATCCTGCAGTACGGTTTGGTTGCATTTAATTCCTTCGTTTTCTAAAATTCCTTAGAAGATTTCGTGTTAAAGGCGTTAGTTAATTTCAGATAAAAAATTAATCCTAAAGTGTTCTCAGTATTTGAGTACTGAATTGAACCAATTGCGCGCATAGAATGTAGAGACACAAAAATGGTGATTGAATTTGAAGAAATCGATGTTACTGATTAAAAGTGTTCCAAAAAAGCGTCAATATTTAATAGTTTTTTTCAAGAAAACATCCTGCCTTGTAGTGTCCACATGGCTATGTTCAAGCAGTACCTCCGGAAGCATTATTGTTAGTTTTATTTTGAAAAGTGAATTTATTTCGCTTTAAGTCAAAGCACCGCTAACAAAGCCACTAACAAGCACTGTCACTCCCAGATATAATATGAAGAAAGAGATAGGTATAGTGCATGTAACAAATAAAGCTAGCTAAGGCAAGACTTACATGTCGGTCACTGGAGATTGCGATCGATGGCGATCTGAATTGAATGTATTGTGTGGATATGTAGGTCACTTTGTATTAGTACAAATCTTGAGACAATGTTAATGGGTATCCCACCGCACCATTGTCTTTATGTCCTTTCTCGACCAAAGTCTTAAAATTACAGTTTTCGGTTATACAGTGTTGAAAAAAGTTCATCTCAAAAAAATAAGTCGAATCGTCAGATTGTCTGATTGTTCTAAGTGTTAGTTTTGCTCAGGACTCACGCTAACCAGGATTCTGATACAAGTGTTCCAGGCCTAGAACTGTCTATTTGCACACGCTATGAACTAGACGTGTGACATGTGATTGTATAACATGTCATGTCACATGTGATTATATCGCAATTGGTAGTTAATAGCCGACGAAATACAATTTATCAGAAAACAAGGAGTCTGTGCTGAATCAAGTTGATATATTGCTCATAATCCTATTTTGAAAACAAAGTATTTGGAATGGATTAAAATGTTAGCCGTTGCATAACTTTTATATTGCATAAAGCTCTTTGTGTTCACCATAAAATTCGATATTAGTTCGATTAGATTTGATTATTAGACGAAAGGATTACTCAATACGAATCATCAAACAGAGCTATTTGCGGTCTCTATTTAAACTTAATTTGGTTTTGAAATGAAAAGGCTATCAAAGTTTTAATTGAAATTCTACATGCATAATGGGGAGTAACTAACCACTAGCATACCGCTTTATAATCGTTCGTTGGATTTATTTGTTGTGTTCTTACATTAAAAATGAAATAGAAACTTCTTCGGAGCAAAGTTTGAATAAAAAGTATCTTTTTTATAGTAAATTTCGAATGAAAAATATCTTTTTCAAAGCAAAAAAATCAAATTAAGTAACTTATCACTGAAATTATAGCCACAAACGACTGAATATGATAGGATTAACATAACTTTCATGTCTGTATAATTCCCATTATTAACTTTCACCCTGAATTTGGTAAACAATTTTCGTAGGTTAATGAGAGTACAACGATATTAAAGCAAATGTGGAAAGACATCAAAAGTGCACAGTGCACAGCGTAGACAGTGGCAGTGGAAAGCAGATATGTCATTGACAGGATATTCATCCAAGGACGATGCCTGTTGCGCATTGTAACATCTTCACACCACTCCATTGTCCATGACTCAGATAATTCAACCCTGGACCTCATGTGCAACAATTGGCTTTCTGAGGGAAAATTCCCCTGTGCTTCCAACTAAGATAACTTCTTATCTGTATATAACACGGCATATACAGATATGTTGACAATTCCCTAGTGCCCTGTTCAGGACTAAAATTAAGCTTAAAGCAAAGCTCATGCTTGTCCAGGACGTTTGGAGCGGGGGATTTGTTAGATTGCTGATTCGTCTCTTGTTCGTCGCATCAACATAAACACGAAACTTCAATTGGTTTGGGGAATGTTTCAGACATGGTGCAACATTAAGGAGTCTTTGCTTGCTACGATTTTTACTTTGCTGATGATTCGTGTCCAGCACATAATGAATATTATATTTGTTTGTTTGTTAAAAGATAACACGTTGAAGTTGCAGATTATCCGGATTAGAATTAATATAAAATGTGCCACAAAGAAATGTGAATCGAATGTACACAAACAAAAATGAGATAATATTTTTAAAATAAATAGAATTTTCTCCTGATTTCTTTATAATGCCACTGCGCTTACTTTGCAATCACGAGGGTGTCTCAAGCCATTTTTTATGACTAAAGCAAAACATTTGAAATACGACATGATCTTTTCTGGAGATACGAACGGGATTGATAGCATTTAAAGCATGCTTAAGTGGAGAATTTGATTCATTTAGAGGTTTCCTGTTTCCTTATCATCCTTTAGCTGACCCAAACCGTTCTGTAGTATTTCTTTGACGAACATCAATTAAAAATGCACCATTTGTTACTAATCCTTTAAAACAAGCTGATAATGATACATTTAAGCTCAGAAGAATCCACAAAACAACCAAGGACACAGCTTTTGGGAATGATTGAATCTAGCGACGGAGAAAAAAAAAACGATTAAAGACCTATAATGCCAAAAAAACAACAACAAATAATTATCACAAAATACAGAGATACCCTCATTAAAAGTTCAAAAGGAGAATTATTAAAATTAAAAAAAATATTGTAGCGTGTAATAGTTAATACTTGAATATTTTGATATTTGATTTAACTTTTATTTTTCGTTCACGGATATTCGTCACAGTCTGCAATCTGATATACACCAATTAACACTTTATCGCTTTTTGATGTCGTAGACTATCCATGGTCTGATTTATAATTGCTGTCTATCTCGGGGACTGCCTACAGTGTCTGATTCAATTGAACGAATCTCACCCGGTTCTATTAGTGGTTAAATACTTTTCCAGGAATCGTGAGAGTTCTCATTAATTTATTAGTAGTTGTTCCCGTGGTCTCCAATGTAAATATGTAAGTTACTTTGAATTGTATCCCTGCGAAATAGTTCAGTGGCAAACGAAAAATTGACAGAGCATTGTAATTAGCTTGTTTACAAACTACGCCATCATTGCTTACTGTTATTGTCTATTTGTTCAACATTTCCATTACGGTTTCCTATTATAGGTATTCGCCCATTTCAGTGGTACCCAACATTTTCTTTTGACACATATGTTGCAGCAGTGCCGTCGGAATTCTCTGTCTTAAAATAATAAAAAGGGTAGTAAGAAAACTAAAAAATAGAGCAGTTCAAACAAGAAAGTAATAAACACCAGGCGCTGCAAATAATTAGAGTAGGAAACTTCTTCTCCCCTTTCCCAATGCAAACTTTTGGGTTGGGAAAACATAATGAAAACTCCTTCTCCTATTTCGAACTAATAAAAGAAAGCTATTTGCAGTTGGTTCAGAAAAATAATGTACCTCATAAATTCCTCTCAATCCTATTTTGCCAGAGTATTATACAATAGAAAACGTTTAACATCAGAGTCTATTAAGGCACAAAAAATTAAATCACACGAGACAGCATGTAATGGATTTTCCTTATTGCTTATTGCCATTAATTATATTGCAAATAATTTAATTTGATGAGATATCCACTCTGGATCTCCATAACACCATCATCATCATTATTAGCTCACCAGAAGACTCATTAAGTGATTCAGTGCTGCATTATGAAAGGACTCGGGAACTTGTCGCAATGTCTGCAGCGGGCGATCCCAAACAACACAGTTTTTGTGGGACTGGCTTTCTCTTGAAGGGGAAATTGTCAGCAAGGATACGCTGAGTACAAATGGTATAGTATTGTAGATATATGGTAGAGTATTAAATGGAGCAAACTCCCCCTGCAAATTCTATTAATCATGATTATAAATGAAACCTATCGCATAATTCTGCAGATGAACTAGCGGACACTAGCAATTCCTTGAGAATATCCAAAGCATCTCAAGTGTTCGAAGTATTGCCAATAGCGTTAGTATTGGAAACAAGTTTGACAACAAAGTTTGTTCAGCTTTTAACATTCAGATAAACAGTAAGATAGATTGCGAATTCAACAGCCTATGCACTCATAGAATTTATCGATGTCATGAGTTTAGACGCCCAAGATCTCATTCTCGTAGTCACTCCGGAGCACAAAATCGCAGAAACTACGTATGTTAGTTTCATTAAAAAAACGACACGAACGCCAGAACCTGTAGGTCACCATGCAAATTCCTCGCAAACATGAACGGCAGTGTCAAATAATGGTTAAAAATAAACACTGAAAAACGGGTCAAAAAAAGTTAAAAAAATTGTCAAAAGACACGAGTGGTATAAAATTGATCTTATTTTTGGCAGAAAACCGTCCACTATCTCGCATACTATCAACCACTTTCGACCCATGCATGAGGCCCGAAAATGCATGGTTTTCGCTGACCGTGTAAGCCGTATTCATTCTTTACATTGACTCTTGCCTTATACCAAAAACTCGGCAAGCCTACCTTGTGGACTAGGTGACATTTTAATTTAGTGAGTCCGTTTATTTTTGCCCGTTTATTTATAATTACAGTAAATCTGTCACAAAAATCATTTCTTCATTATAGGCGAACTTACGACAGGAAACCAATGAGACCCGTTCAGGATCTCCTTTGCTGATTCGCAATTCAGGAACTCAAGGAATTGCTGATTCCAGAAAATGATCTTTTTCCGGCACATCAGCGATGAAAGCTTGACCATAGGCCATACAGAAATATGCCTTCAGAAAAGTTGCTTTGAAGTTTGATTTATTAAATTTATCATCCTGGAGCCAAGCTCACCCCGAAAATATCAAAAATCCATGGTTTCAAGACACGTTTCAGCACGCATTGACAGCTATGTATCACCTACCACCCGGTTGGAACATCTACTCATCGGCGTAATTATCAATCTTTTTTTGGAAGGGAAAAGTTACTGCCTCATTTGTGTTGAACATTTCTGACCCTGGACAGAAGTGATGCAAATGCCCAACCTTGGTTCCTAACCTTAAACCGTTTGGAACCTTAAACAGTTTTTCGTTTTTTCTGAAAAGTCTTGATCAGCCGGTTTGGTTCGAATAAGTCAAGAACAGCTGGGAGTCGAAATTTTTCTGTCCTTGCAACCGTCCAGCTGCACAAACGTACCACCCCATATCATGCACAGACAAATGGAATAATGGAGTGTTTTTATAGAGAACTCAATAAAATGTCATCAGGGTAAGAAATGGATGAAAGTCATTAGAAATGCTATCATGGGCATTTTCATATTTTGCCTATCAGCCATACAAAATGTAAAGTGCGTGAGAGAGAAGAGAGGCAAAATATAGAGCCACTCAAACTAAAAACGTCTTGTAGGTAGACAGTCGTTAGCTCAAAAATATCTTTAGATCCCGGAGGGAGCCAAAGCGCAAATCAATTGAGCAATCTAGTATTTAACGAATGAATGACCAAATTGACAGGATGTTCGATTGGAAAAAATGAGACTATGCAAGAGCATCTCAGGACCACCAGTAAAAATGGAAATAAAAACTCATTTCTGGTCAGCAGTAAAGTTCAAGTTCACAAAATCGCCATCAATGGCGTCGATGCAAGTAAGGGAAAATATCATGCAGGGTACATAAGAAGGACTAGCGATATTTGAAGAACGAGACCGAGGCAGAAATCTGAAAACGTTGTCGAGTTAACGGTAAATTGAACAAGATTCAAAAAATTATTAGGGAATGGAATCGACTTAACCTTTTTTGTACTACTAAAATCTGAAGTAAAAAAGAAAAGAACGATAGCAGTCAACGTGCAGGAGGCTATGATCAATCTTTAGGTTAACGAAATGCCAACGATAAATTTAAATAAGGACGATTATCCCTTCTATTTGGAATTAATCATATTTATCCATACTATTATTATATCCGAAGAAACTCATACCGAGAAAATGTTTATAAACAGAAACCAAAATAAATCAATTTGTTCCTAATAAACACTTTCCTACATCCGTTTTATTTCTGTAAATTATCAAAGGTTCGTTTTCGTTTAGTAAAACAAACCCAGCAATAATCGCACTTTGATAGCTACAAGCTACTCTCTTACTGCATCGCAGTAATGTCCTTGCTTTATTGAAAAACCATTATAAAATAGATTTTTATATAAAAGCCCCCACACAAAGATATCCTTAAGTCAAAGTGTTTTTCTGAAGCCTGTAGTAAAAAATATAAAGGAATGTTTGTCGGGGGCCAATTAAATGGGCTTACAATGCGAAGCCTGCATGGAGAAACTCTTATTTTAAACTAAACCAACCCCCATTTAATAGCAATTGACGTCAGCATCTTTGAACGTTGCTATGGAGGGATAGGGTGGCAGGCATGCAAATAGGATACACTTATTAGTCTCTAAAGCTTTGTATATTTGGCGTTTGTTATTAATACTGGAAAGCTGGAAGCTAAGTCAATAGAAAATTTGATGAAAAATTGTTTTAGCAGATTTCCACAAACAATACGGAAGCAGGAAACTACGTTGGATTGATGAAGGATGCAATCACAAATTGCGATAATAAATTCAACATTTACTTTGAACAGTTGGTGAAATTAATACCCATTCGTGATACAACAGCAGCAGATGTCCTTTTAAAGATTTAAAGGTAAGCTCATATTTGCGTAGAGGAATTCAAGCTATTTCGCTTACATTGTTCAATTATTTTGCATATGCCAAATTGTAGGCCGACATTCACAAACTTTTATGTTTTATAAGCTTAAAAAAATTTGGGAAATTATCCTTCCCGTCAAGATTGTTTTATGCACTTAATTCAACATCATCATCTATGGCGCAACACCCCGAACCAAGACTTGACTCTCGGGTGGGCTTAACCTCTTCCAAACGTTCTCCAGTTGATCACTCCTAACAAACATCAGCTG
Organism: Stratiomys singularior; assembly: GCA_954870665.1. NCBI lineage: Eukaryota > Metazoa > Arthropoda > Insecta > Diptera > Stratiomyidae > Stratiomys > Stratiomys singularior. The sequence continues at coordinate 129,860,270 of OX940878.1, read as the reverse complement.
ACAAGGGTCAATCGTGTTTTCTCATCGATACCTCGGTCTTCCTGCTGCACGGTTGCATTTCGCTCCACCCTCCAATATCCTTTTGCGTAGCTGGCTTAGTTCCATTCTTACTTCATGGTCTCCCCATTTCAGTTTGCGAGTGTTTAGGCAAGCAGATACAGATCATCGTTGTAACGTAGTTTACAATCTGAAACTTCTTTCACTGAGCTGAAGATTTTCGGAAGCACTTTGCGTTGAATTATTTCCACTGCCTTTTCGATGATAATCTTGTATTTTCTGTCCGCAATTTTCGATCTTGGATTTCTTTGCGACGTTTATACGGCTTCCAATCCCGTCCTTTTTTGCTCCTGTTTTACTCAGGTTGGGTACAAGATATACTCCTGAAGTTTTGACGTTTTCGAATTTGAAGTCGCCCACGGTCAGTTATAATCGAGCTGGAGTGCTCTTTTTCTTTAGTTTTCACTGCTTTAGCTTTAAGTCCAATCCTGTTTGCATTGCAGTCTACACACATGAAGGCATCTTTGACGTCTGAGATTGATCAGGACATAATATTGACGCCATCCGCAAGACGTCACCATACTTATTCAATTCACACTGTCAACACCATCTGCGTGACTTTAGCATTCGTATTAATTTTACTTCAAGAATATTCAAATGGATCAATAGTATTAAATGAGAGTGAAATTATTGAGTTTTAAGAAATGGGAAAAGTTTTCTCAAACCAATAAACCTTCGAGGAAACTGTGATAGTTTTTCAACCGATAAATTCATCGTATTGCTAGATATAATGCAATCTGATTACCCTGAAAAGGCCCTTGACATACCTTTGTCTAGGGTAAGTGCTCATCATTTCGTAGAACATCCTTCATTGAATCATTGAAAAAGTTTCATCTATGGCACTCCTGTTAATACGTTATTGCAGTTTAAATATTAGTTTTGATATAAATCGACCACATTTCAGCCGAAATCTAAGCAAACGTTGCAGGAACTACCAAAGTAGATATCAAATCAGCTTGATATCCCCGAAGCCTGCTGAAACAAATGATAATGGCATGTGGGGGAGGGGGGGGTGGGGATGATTCACTAAAACATGATTGCCAACTTTTGTCGTATTATCGCAGTTAAATGTATTTAGGTTTCCATGGCATAACTTACTTTCACGAGGATACCGATGATGATGGATATTTAGATAACGAAATTCGTTAAGGTGAAAGCATTTGATATCTTTTATCTAATTCAACTGTTCACGCGAGAAATCAAAAAGCTTGATAGGAGTCTCGTGTGCACATCACTATGTATATGTACATACAAGACATGGTAGAAAGTCCTCCTGCCCACTGTTTGCTCCTGACAGCGCCTTAGCTGGATGTCATTTGGACACAATTGTGGTTTATGAACGCAAAAACATTTCGACATGAGCCTGTTGTCCTTTGTGAGGATTCAGCATGTATACTGGTCTTATGCAAGTTAATTACAGCTAAATTCATAGCAAGTTTACTTTGTGGACCGTTAACATGAGATTCAATTGAAAAGGAAAAGTTCATGTTTAATTCGAACATACTTATGGGAAAATTAATTATATTTAACGATGCAAAGATACTAAGAACTGATTATGATTTAATTAATTTGAAATTAGAAAACATAATTTCTGGGTTATGCAATTTTTCTTGCATAGAAATTTTATGGAACTCAAGGCAACAAGTAATGTTTTAAAAAATATAGCTACAAAATTTAGAATTATAATGCGTGCAAGAAACATCAGCGGGAAATAATACACTTTCGAGGAACAGGCGCAAAAGCCTTTATCAGGAAACCAACAATAACGGTTAATATCTTTTACATACTGGATTCAAGCTTAAGATACAATACTGCGAGACTGCAATCCGAGAACGAGACGCAAGTGTCACACTGAACGCCCAACGGCTTTCGTTAGATGTGTTTATAAACGCCAGTACACAACGATTGCGATGCTAGGACGTGATGCAAGATGTTTCCATTCCACAATTTGAAAATTTTTCGCAATGAACCGTTTTGACACACACTTGTCAGAAAAAGTTTCCGTACAATATAAGTTGCAGTGTTATATGGCTAATTATTAATTCAAATAAGAAACAATCCAAATATCTGACAACTGCCTAAGAAAATTTTCTTCGCGGAAAGAATCTTACAACATGCATTTGTGGGTAGACAATCGAAAATTTGGTACTTTTGTCACCTAAAAGGTTTTCATGCGAACGAGTAAGGGGAATTTTCCACGAACTATTGCCGAAGAATGCGTCATCCCAAAGACTTTTTCTGAGCGAAGCGGGAGTAAAATGACTTTATTCGTATGATTTGGATAAACTGTTTAAAAACTGATCGAAAACTGAGATCGGCTAAAAGTTAACATTTTTGGGCCAAGTAAGAGATATTACTTTGAAACAATGGATGGAAGGAAAAAAGTTCCGCGAAATTGATCAAAAAATCGGTAGTACACACTTTTTTGTTCAAAGAGTATTTAAAATGTATAAATCGATGGGGTCTGCTCTTTAAAGCTTACGCCTTGATTTGAGTCGAGAAGTTACAATTCAAAATCAAAATTAAGATTTTCCTGAATTCCTGAAGTACAACTTTAAGACAATATGCTACGGTGAAAACGATCGGAAGAAAGTATTGTATCCTCTTTCTTCCGATCCTTTACATTTCATCTATGAATAAGTTACTGGTGGGAAATTTGGAAACAAATAAGCGTTACTATTTAAGCGTTGTAACCTTTCACTTAGTAGCGTCAAACGTAGTCAAGGTTTCATTTTTACGGCTCTCTTTATATTATAGGTTCAGATACTTTGAAATCCTTTGCCTTGCTTGTTGACAACTTGTAAAGTTCTGATATGCAGCTGCTGCAAACAATAGTTATGATCCCAATTTGATGCTAGTTACGAATATAAGGACGAAACTGTAGTTGATAAATGTTTTTCGCATAACCCAGGTTTTGTTTGGTGGCACCCACCAAACGCAGGTTTCTTTTTTGCTGATGTGTCAAAAATGCTCATAAGGACAAACAAATTTATCCGAAATTGTTCCGAAACTAAATGGTTGCGTTAGTTTATATCAGTAAACATAATATTAAGTCTGTCATCAGGATACTCTGTTTATTTCAGCGCTCGTTTGGTGAATTACTCTGTTTTTTGTTCATCCGCACTAGGTTAGATGAATTGTCCTAGGCATTTGTAATGTCATCCTTACACTATGGCACGGTGTAACCTCTACAAAGTTATAACACTCTGGAGGTGTATCGCGTAGAAAGAGATACGAGTACCTGTGCAGCAAATAAAGCGAACTTATGAAAGATAGGGAATCATGGAAGTTAAGGAGCGAAAGCCTGCGTTTAGACTGATTTCGACATGATATTTCAAGAGAACTTGAATGGGGTCTCCTGTAAACTGAAGGAAAAAATGGTTTCATTTCGATTCGAAACGTCGTAGTCGTTTGAAAGATGAATGTACTATTTTTAAGTAATTATGATGGTGATGCTTGGTATTGAAATTAAGAAAAATTGGAATATAGCGGACTTATATTTGGGAAAAGTTTCTTAAAATATTATTTTTCTGTTACTTGTTTTGCTGAAAAAAATATGGATAAAACTAGAAAATTCAGAAACTAACTTAACGTCATACCTCTAACTAAGTTTGATAGCAGTGCACTAAATTTCAATTAATATGTGTAGTATTTTTGCACAATTGTGGTAGACAATTTAAAATATACGTTTCCGAGGAACTTTCGCACTTAAATTTTTGGAATGCAAGCGTTAACTTGGTTTTTATCATTGCGTAAACACTGAGAAACACTTAAAATCTGCAAGGGCATCACATCAAAACTCCGTTAAGAGTATTTCCTACAGCAAATAAAGAGAGCTTTGCATGATAGCGAGCTTAGAAATTAAACGAAGCTAATAACTGCTTGTATGAAAGGTGTATTAATACACAATTTAAGAGAATGTCAATGTTTAAAAGAAATGTTTTAGTTAAATTCCGCACCTTCGTCTCTGCGTCCTATCTTCAACAAGTGTTGTTTACAAATATCAATACCTCTGGAAAATCAGAATTTATTCTAATATGTTGTTTGTTGTTACGCAATGGTTTTTGTCGACTGGCGTTTAATTTACCATACTAGGGTCATATAGTTCTCTTTCTTGGTCACGTAAACTTTCGAAAAATGTTTCTTCCTACCCTTGATAATTGATTCTTGCCTCTTTACAATGTTGTTTTCTCTGCGTCTCGACCGGCCAAGGCACTTTGTGTCCAGTTTAGAGGCACATGCTTTAACGTGCTTTCATGGAGTGATGCCCATGGCATTCGTTGTTTGTTAAATCGCTCTATACCTTTCGTTGAAAATGGTGGTTGTCAGTGGTTGCTATTCCAATGAAAGTTTAACGACAATTTTTTAATGACAATACAATTTTTAATGCTTAGGAGAAAGAGAAGAAATGCAGCTGTTTGCTGTTCTGGCAATTTGCCGTTTGGATTCAGGCCCTTAAATAGTGCAGCAGAAAGGCAGTCCGCCTCCGGAGGATTCTTTCATAAATCGCAAGGTTGTAGACGCCTTCTATATGGCGGAAATCGCTCATGAAACACGTTGCTTCTGCCTGATGTCATATACATCCATCTTCGTCATTACCCCCATCGGTGTTCTTGGACTTATAAATGCGTATTTTGCAAAAATCAGACTTTGCAACCGAGCAAACAATTTTCTTGCTTTGGTGAATGATAAATTTACTCACTTCAATTGAGGACGAAAGCCCATTTTCCCTCCATTTGAGGAGAAACTATTGATTAACCCCTCTTGACCGATTCCAAGTCAAGAAAGTAAAGCTGCTTGCGATGAAAGACGATGCACCTTTGACGAATGGCAACAATCTTGAGAACGTGAGCTTAAAAGGAAGATGGACCGCGCGAATCATCAACGACTTGAGATCGAGGGTCAGTCGAACGCATGGTGAGACTTAGTTCTACCTGACCCAGCTACTGAGCGGACATGGTTGTTTCCAATCTTACCTGCACATGTTTGGTAAGTCATGGTCTCCAAATTGCATATTCTGTATTGATGCGAAGGATGACGCCTGTCATACTTTCTTTTCATGCAGAAGATGAGACAAACAGCGCGGTTATCTTGCCGAAAAAGTAGGAAAGCTCCATCCAGATAGCCTAATCAAAGAGATGCTGAAATCAGTTGACAAATGGAATCAAGTGGCGCATTACGCTCGGGCAATTCTAGCCTCGAAAAAAGGCATAGTTGATCTGCTGGAGGCGTCGAGGGTGGAGGGTTTCCTTTTCTAGCAATTTTCTTCCTCTTTCCCTCCCAGCTGGAGATAGAACCACGTAACCCGACGGCGCTAAAAGGCGTCAAATTGTGAGGCCAAGCCCGAAGTAATGTGTCAAACGGTTCCACGCAAGGCACTCCGGTTGACAGGGTACTCCGGTTTAGTCGGTAGTCCAGTAGGTCCGTTGTGACACTGGGAGTCCGATACTCAGGGCGGAAATAGCCTTCAGCTACGTACCCAAAAAGAACGTCAAGTAACCAAGTAACCTAACCGACTGTTGAAACCGTAAGAATTTTTCATAATAGGTCGCGAAGGCTATTTTTCACCACATTTACAGGCCATGACGATTTTGAAACCGCTCTCGTCGCCCCAAATACTGATTTGAGCGAAAGATAGTTTTCGTTACAGCTTTTAATACCGCAGGATCAAAGTATGAAGTATATCAGTATCAAGTTTAAGTTAAAGTTGAATAAGAGGCAGCTTCAGGGATCGTTTGATATAGTTTAAGGATTTTTCAAACGACGTTCACGTTTGATATTGTGAGAATATAGTTCGAATGTAATAGTTTGTGTCATTCATTACATATGCATATAAAGAGAGTTTCAGAGCTTGATGTTTGATCTCCTACCAGTTTTCTTTACAAATACCAATGCATCTAGAAATACATCAATTAGATGTCGATTTATTGGGAATTTGTTCAAAACTTTAGCAGGGGTCAGTAGCTGTGTTATGGCTGAGCTACAGTATTGCTTTACTACGTGGAAATACTGGATAGCAAAAAATATTTCAGGAGAAATGCAATGAGATCCTTGAAGTAATAATCATAAGTAATTGGTTCTCGACTTATGTCAATCAATACGACATGATAATATACATACAATAAATCCAAATACCAAATCTTTCGCTTTTCGAAGTCATTGAATTGCTCCTTAAGCTTCGGGAGCCCAAATAAATTCTTCTCGAATCTAACTCCAGTGAAACCACATATTGCAGACTACTGCTAATATTTATAGTGAAGTGGAATTGGAGGAGGCTTCACGAATTAACTCATAATATCAAGGATCAAGAGATACTCAAGTTGTGCTAAATTGTTATTAGTTAAGGAATATCATAAAGTTGGAAACAAAAAAAAAATGTAATCATCGATTTTCGTGTACTTCCATTGCCGTGAATTTCATTCACGTATCTAAGGCTCTCGTATCGTCGTTTTGCACATCGTACAACATTTTAATAAAAGTACTTCAAGTGCGATAAGAAGTTTAAACTGAAGTTATGAGAAAACTTTGTATATGGATTTTCCGAGATTGAACAACTATGCTTCACCAAGCAGGTGGTAGAAAAACTTCTCAGATGTAGCGTTCTGATGTGATACATATTTTTGGGAATTTAGTTTTAGGATACTGAGATGAGAATAACCAAATATTTGTTGTTTTTTTCTTGATTGTGCTCCTATTTCATACACAATTTGTTTTTTAATATAAAATAAAATTCATCAAAAAATTGCCACGCGTAAGTTCAGTTTCAAAATGAGCTGGCCCAAAAACCTATAACATAATTCAAAAAGGACTTGAATCGCATGATATAGTATCTATAGTATCATAAATTAACTCGTTGGTTAAAGATTGTTATCAAAAACAATCGAAGGATTAAAGGACTAATCCTCAACTGGATTCTTCCGCCAAAAGTTTCATCTGGTGGCTTAAAGTATGAATTTTGACCAAATTTTAATCTAATCCATAAATAAGAGAGAATGGTTCTTCGGTTCGAAGCCCGGTTGAAAAAGGAGGAAGTGTCTCTTTGTTCCTAACCCACAGCTTCCATGGTTCATCATTCCGAATTCCACGAATAAATGGTAGCAAATGTTCCCGGGTCGCATATAAGGTTTACTGGTTCATCAACGATGGTATTATATATTAAATGCTGAGAAATGCTTATAATTGTAAATAAACCTTCAGCTATACTACTAAATCTTACTGGCACCTCCTTTGTGGGGATGTAAGTGGGTGAAGGCGAAGGCGCCTGATAATGGAATCAAAGCAATAAACATGCTGCCTGAAAGGAGGTTGGGTGACAAGTTGACTCTCCGTTCCTGCGAAACCCCCATAATTGTTTATAAGTCTGCAGCAGAGCTCCGGAATAGAATGGACGTACGGCAAGGACCTCACAACCAAAAAATGGACTTTGGAATTGGAACTATGGAAATGGAACCCAAATGGTATTCGTTGGGTGAACTGAAGGGCGGAGACCAGTAAGGAAACCGAGGAAACGATGGTCTGACTCTGTTGAAGAAGACAGTTTATCGCTGGTCAATGGACCTAGGCAGTTGGAGGCACTTGCTGCAGGTGTTGAAGGCCCGAAAGAGGCTGTAGTTCAATGAAGAGGAAAAATACATAAAAACGAACTAAAAATGAAAAGTTTAAGGATTTGAGAAGGAAAATAATGTGATCGTTTCTCAGACGATACAATCGATTGGCAAATTTCAAGTATTTGACAATCGAATGATCGATTGTCAAATACTTGAAATTGGCCAGCGAGACTATTCCTAAGTGTATCTGTGACGATCTACATAGCACCTTGCAGTGCGCACCCTCTTAGGCTCTTGAGACACGATCATTATTTACTAGTGTGACAAATATGTCAGTCAAAATGCCTAGGAAGATATTCGCAGGTAAAGCTAGGAGGCGAAGGTCAGCGGGAGAGCCTAGCTAGCGTGGATTAGATTCGATTGGCCACGAAAGCAAACTACTATTCAGAAAGGATTGATCTGATTGGATGATGCAGTGAATCAACTGCAGTAAATGATGATGCAGTGAATAACACACTAAAGACCAAGGCTTGTGAGGGATCTAAACCTCCAGTGTGTTATGCTCGTTTGTCATGCTATGCCAGTGTCTTCTACCTGTGTCAAGTCATTGTGATATATACGAGCAATGAGACAAGTAATGAAAGGACATTCTTCTGCAGCATTTTTTTCCTCGAAATATATTTTCGGGCAATTTCAAATGAAAGATTTTGGAAAAAAATTCTTATTTTATTCAGAAGTAGATTTCAGGGTTTTTCTAAGTTAAACATTATAGGCCCGATTACATCTCATCATTTATTTCCTGTTTGGTTTGGAGTACAAAGCTTGCAATTTCTTTCCAGGTTTTCAAAAAAATAGCTGATAAGGATTCAGTAAGACTTTTGCTCTAGACAATATTTTCAAATTCGCTGTTGCCTATTTTTAACTGCGGCCCAATTTTTCGACAATCTGTTTCTTATTTATTTTTAAACGTTTTTGTTTCGGTTTTTTAAAAGACACTCTGCGACCATACTGAATTAAAAATTTACTTCTTATCAAAATGACAGCAAAGTTAACTTTCTTTATGTCCAATGACACTTTTCGTGTTACTTCGAGCTTGAGCCGACACAGACGTTTCCTTTATCGCAAGGTTTTTCTGACCAAACGATCAATAAAACAAAAGCAAAGGTCTTTTGGCGTTTCACGTTTTGCCAGATGTGTTTGCTGGCTACTTTTCTAGCATTCGTGCTTCCTCTAGAGAAGGAAATTAATGTTTTTCGGTTGTTACCTTTAAAGTTATTGTGACATAGTAGCTCACTGTAGAGCTTTCGCGGGAAGGCGTGTTAGAGTCACTTCTTGCAAGACCAAAGGTACCCGAGAAGGTGATCCAAATTGACAGTTGAGTTCAATGATTTTCTCAAAGGTGTCAATCACTGCACTCACTTAATATACCTTGGTCAAATAAGATTTATTTCTCCTTTGTTTGTGTGGGAAACTTCAAGACTCAACGGTTATCTAGATTTCAGTAATTAGTTATGAATAATGCTTTCATTTGTTGCCAAAGTTTCTTGACAAACTCGGTACAATCTTGAGAGTCCTGGTTAGTGAAAATGATGTGGCTTTTGGAGGTAGTCATCATTCCGTATTCCTTTTGTATTAAATCTCTGGCAGTTGAGTCCATATGCTCTCTGCAGGCTGTTAAAATTCTAGACTAGCACTGCTTAAAGTTTTTGAAGCCACCAGCTGCAAATGCCTAATAGAAGGTGGATGACGGCATTTAATGGCTGCGCTTTACGTTCAGTTCCCTAGTCAGTTGTTGTTGCCTTATGTCATCCCTAATGACATATCCTACATCGAAGAAAACTGATGGGATACTGTCAATGTCAGATGTAGTAAGTGATACAGTTTTGTCAGCTCGGTGATATGATTTTTATGGTATTATTACGGTTTACCTGGTGCTAAGACTCCTTTTAGACGTTTGTTTCCCTTAGGTGACACCTACAGCAGTCTCTGTCAATCATGTACTCCATTTCTGGCAAGTGATTCACTATCCTCGTCGGTCTGCGTCCCTTCTAATTCATCCTCTGCACGTGGCCAATTCATCACAACCTGCTATATTTTGTAATTTTGGAGACCTCCAGCTATTCAAAAATTTCGTACAACCCGTGGTAGTACCTTATTCGCCATTTGTTGTTTTTGTGGTTAAGGTACTATTTAGCATCTTAGGAACGACCTTTCAAACGTTTTTATTTGGTTTGCAAATATTTTAGTCAGGGTCTAGCTGTCACTTTCGATGTGTTTCCGTAAACATTTCCTTCGAATAAATTCGCAGCAATTCATCCACTGGAATATGTTGCATTATAAAGATGCTCAAAAATAACTATCAAACTCTCTCAGATATGGATGATTTCATTGTCTGGGTCAGTTATGTGTACTTGTCCTAAAACGGCGACTTTTCTATCTTAACTAAAAATCCAGAGACCGCCGTTTGAGGTGCTGCTTATTGCTGGGCTTTGATAACCACAGAGAGTTTCATTGTCTTCGTGCAGTAGACGGATAAGGTAAACCCTACCTGTGTTGATACTGTTTTTGCTTAATATATCTTGATTTTAGTCTACAATTTCGATATGAATTCAACTGAATCAGTTTATCCTTCCGCAGAAGCAAAGAAAATTGCTCAAACTTCTCATCGCTTCAAGAACAAGGCGGTTTTTTTCCAAGATAAAGTTCGTAAATTTTCTCTGGGTAGCTTGGGTCCGCCGGGCCTTGCTTTGTGGGTCTCGAGGACGCGTTTCGGCTGCATACAGCCATCTTCAGCTCGTTCTGGTGTCTTTGTCGCGGTGTCCATCTTTTTATATGTGAAACTTTTATCGGACTTCAAAACGAACTTCGTAAATTTTGTCTGTTTTGGATAAAGTAGAGACAACTGGTAGCTATTACATCGACGTATATGTCAGTGAATTTTTTTGAGAGATATTCATTTTGGACACGTCAAAATAAGAATTACCCTAGATTGTGATCATGAAGCAGTTTGGTCGCAAAGATGCTTTGCTTGATTGTTTCACATTATACAATATATCACAATTTACTCATGTCATATGAATGATTAGTTGCTTCCGCGTATGCCTTCCTAAAGGCTGCATCTGCGTGCCTCTGCTTTTTCGTTCTTTCATCACTTATGTATCTTCAATACTTTTTGTCAATTTTTTCGTAGCATTTGATGACCAGGTCCATTTACTGAGTTTGATGTTTGCAAACCTTTTGAAAATCAAAAAAGTTCTCATCATTTCGGAATGATAAAATGATAAATTAAAAGTTTGGAAAAGTTTCATACGCACGGCTGATGTTTTATTTTTAGGCAACCGTCCGTCAAGTTTGCCCAACACATACTTTGCTTTCACGAACAAAGTGCAAACGTTGATCCTTAAAGAAAATGTGTTAGATAGTAAAACCTATGCGTATCACAGTTCACTGTCACTCAATTTTTACCCTGAAGTTGAGCTAAGTCTACTAAGAAGGAGTTCATCAGGACGTCCAAATTGGTAAACCTCAGGGCAAAATTGTTTGCTTTAATCGTCTTTAATCGTCTATTCTCTTAGCACATAAGAGAAAAAGGCCCTATTGAAATTTTTAGTTATGTGTTGAGGAATTTGGATTCACTCTTTGGTTGAGGAGGGAAGGTTTCCGATTAGCAGTTGTAGCTTCTCTGAACATCAACCACGACGTAAAGCAATCACAAATAGAAGTATACACAAAATTTTGAAGTTAATGCTATATTCAAAATATTCTTTCTCCAAGAATTAAGAATGATAAAAACGAAGAAAGAGATCTTTAAAAAATGTCTGGGTGTAAATAAACATAATAGAAGATTCATATAAAAAAAGTAAGTTTATAGTAAGAATGTAATGGAACGGTTCAAAATTTTTTGAATGAAATTTATGCTTCTATAACTTGGTGGGGTATCCATTTGCTTTCATTGGTGAAGTTTTAAACGAATTAAATTCGAATTCAGCTCCTGGTGACATTTGGGCTGATTTTAGGCCGTTCTTCTTTAAAGACTTGTATTACGTCCTCTTGGGCCTTAATCTCATGCTTTCTTGTCTGCCGAATGAGAAACTTCCACAGATGCTCAATCAATTTCATATCCGGCGATTATGATGGAGTTTTCGGCTGCTTCGGAAAATTGTGCGGCAGGCTTAGCGCCATTTTCTTGTTGGAAGACAAATGACCCCTCTAAACCCTAGTTCCTAGTACTGGCATGCACGTTTTCCTTTATGTTTAAATACCAAAGTCGATCACATATAGAGTCATTAATGAACACATTCCCGAATCCTTATGCTGCCATACAACACCAAACCATTACTGATTATACTCCAATATTATACTCTTCATTTACATTCGGTTCGATGAAAGGTTCGAGCTGTAGCGAGGGTATTTAAGCGCTGTCAATACCATTTCAGGCAATTTTAGACTTGCGAGGACTGCAGTGTGCGAACTTGCATTGCATTTTGCATTCTTGCTGAGATTTCTTTGAAATTCTCAGACGTGGTCTCAGGCGTTGGTGTGTACACTTCAAATACTGATTTTCAAATCCTTATATATTTCTGCAGCAGCAGTGCGATGATTTCAATAAGATCGCAAACAGCTGCAACGTTACCAGTCGTAAGGCTGGACCTAGGCAATCTTCGGGGACTCAAGCTTCTACTTTTTCATGCCCTTCCATGAATTACACACATTAGGCTTTGATTCATGGTCATGGAAGTGAATTTCTCCAGACTGTGCGCGCAATCGATCCCCGATTTCAGATGGCTTGACGTCTTCGTTCGGTAAATTTTTTATTATGATGCATTGCGCAACCGACAAATGAACTTCTCTTTCCTTCATTTTGAGGACAACTATAGAAACCAGTAAAGCCGTTTTCTCAGCCTCGATGAATGCACAGCAGATCCGCTCTCCCGCCACCCTTTCTGACACTTTGCCTATCTCTATCACACTTTTTCAGACATCAGAAACAAAAGGCTCGTCCATATATTAACGGCCCTTATTTGAGACCCTTGTATTTTCATAGACATTAGTTATTTTGTCACGTACTATACTTAAATTTTGGGTGTTCACTTACTTTTGTGACTCACTGTACAACATACAATTGATTCAATTGGATATTAGAAGACGATTTGAGTGGGATTTGTTTATTTTAATGCCCCATGAACAGATACCAAGTTCGGTTATCTCATGGTTCATCGGTTGTAACATATACCATATAATCTTCCTGTATTGTTGCTGTGAAACCTCCAAAAATGGTTGAAAACTTTGTATAAATTAGTCCTTCTACCTTTCAAATTGATCCCAATTAGAACCAGTTCCAGGTTCTTAGGAAGATGTTACTGAAACAAACTAACAGGAGAACCATCCTTAAAAAGCTAATTGTTGCTTACTAATTAATGCATTATGTATTTTGCATAAACAGGATTGAAAATCCTGCGAAGCATTCATTTCGTCCTGTAGTGTACCTGCAAATGTATGACTCCTTGAGCATAGTATAAAATGTGAATAAAAAAAGTGAGCAGAGCTACTACCGGGTATGACTGCTTTACCTCTTCTGTACACCTGTAGCAAGGACATACCTGTTGGTTGCCTATTGCTCGTTATACGCTGTTGCGCATATTCGTGAATGTATCCCTACATGCGGTCGTCGCATCCCGTTCTGTCATGTTGCAGGATGCCTCCACTAGCAGGATATATACATAACGTGAGGTGGAAAAGCTTACTGCGAAATTTCCACTTGTTCAGTCTCAGTGCTCCCTTCGGCTGGAACAATCTTGAAATTCGTGGAGTCCTTTTGATAAGGTGATTCACATTGAAATTGTGTGTTTGTGCAAAGTTTTCAAGGCACCAAAATGAGTTTCAAAGTATTTTTAACCAGTCCAGATTTACATCATTACCGTACCAAATTATCGTTGAAAGCGTTTGTGTCGAAAAAGAAGTGAAAGTGCTGGTTTCGATGATATTGGACGGAGATGAGATTTCCTTCCATGGCTAGGATGCGACCGATTCGGATAAATGATCAGCGTGAAGTTGCTCCAATCTACACCATGTAGTGGCAATGGATCTATTTGGTTCGAGAAAAGTGTTGTTGTTCTTGTTGTTGTAAAGACGATTGATACCAACATAGTGGGGGGTGACCACCAAAGGATTAATTGACTAGAAAGCGAAATGATGTAGGAGCTAATGTAGTCGAAATAATTTCCATCGACATTAAGATTCTCTATCCATCTAATTAGGGCTTTATGTCGTCCTCGTGAGCAGAGAATACTAATTTTAGTACAAGCTGTTTTCATGTTGAATGATATTAGCTATTTGCACGGGTACCTTTGGTTGTTTTGGTTATCTCAAGTGAAAGATGCGAATATGAATGTATTTGATGTAAAATCGTCCTGGATTCACTTGTTTAGTGGCAATCGCTTTTGTTTCTGGTTGGTCGGGTGTAAAGATATCAAAATAAGATGTTTCAAAGGTGGTATTTTCGGGTCGTATCTGGGTATAGTTACAAAGCTTGTAGTTGTTTTCTAGTTATTTGGAAAAAGATGTTCAAACATACAATCGTCATTGCCCGGGTGAAATATATTTTTGTCAATGCTATTTCAGAAACAAAGGCAACGTAGTTGCATAAAGCAGACAGCGTTGAAAGATGTTTCACCCAAAGGCAATACGCGAGCGAATGTTGTTCCGTTTCCTGGAAATTTGTAATGATGTGGAGGCCTCAAAGTGTCGCTAAGGAGGATTATCTGATATCTTTTCAGACACATGTATGTTATTTCCACTTCAAGGATTTCGCGTTTCTTGGGCTTTTTAATAATATATAAATATCTGCTTTTGTGTATTTGCCAAAGCATGTATTTTTTACGATTCTTTTTTTCCCACAGTTCACTGTAAGCAATCCGAGGAGAACTTCGTTTTCAGGGACATTCTGATCAAAATACAAGTTATTTACTTTGCGATGAATGCAAAAGCAAAATCTTTTGAAATATGCGTTATTAAGGTTGTTTCGAAGGTTTATTTTCAAATTCAAGGTTATTTTGAAATTACAATATATTTTGAGAAGGATATTCGTGTGAATCTGAAGAGGCTTTTTAGAGTGACGTTTAATCTAAAAATTATGGAATCCTGCCAGCCAGTCAAACTTGAACTTGATTTCAGAACGTACTGAAGAACTTTCAGACATTTGTGACAAATGATTAGGAAAAAATAAAAATATTAAAATAAATCCAGTTCAATTATACATGTCTTTAGGTTGACTTCCACATTGTTAACCTTTCCATAGCTATGCTAACGTATTTTATTGTAATTGGAATCTTATGTGTGATTTTAAGGATCTGAAAAGTTTTGCTTGCGCAAGAGATGTGAAATATTCGGAGCTCCGATTTGTGATAATTGTGCATATTTGACAGAAATTAAAGTACAATGCTTGGTTTGGATTCAAATGGTTCCGCTACAAGCTTCTGACGAGCCTCATCCTTTCATTTTCTAATCTTGCACGAAGTCAGTTCGTCTAACTATACTCCCCTTTACTTTATATGAGCTGAAAAGTCTTTGGTCAGGTAATCAAAAAAACAATATTTGTAGTGTAAAAATGATATTTTAAGTGCAAAAAATGATCTTATTTTTTGTCATAATCTTTTAGAGTAATGAAGCTAGTGTCACGATCTTCGAACATTTTGTTGTCTTTCTCTTTGTGGTCCACGTCAAGTCCCTCAAAAATACGATTTTTTCATATGCGCGCTCCACATTTGTATAAAATCTCTTCCTGGCGAGCCAATTTTTAAGCCCAAGAATGAGGAAATGTTCGCTGGGGGCTAGCTTAATTCAGCAAATACACTGGGTTTTCAACGACTTCGTAACGTGATTCCTTCAAAATATTGGCTTTATCGCTAGCAAAATAGGTTAGAGCGTGGTCTTGGTGAAAATAGATTTTTTTCGTGTTCCTTGGTCTCTCAGACTTGATTTCGATGTCCAATTGATCTAATAATATGCAGTGATTATTTTTCAATGTTAAAGATAGTCTATGACGAGAATATCATGTGCGTCCAAAAAAATTTTCGCTAGAACCTTGCCAGCTTCTTTTTAAGTCCTTAGGTGATTCCTACTATTTTCATCAAGCAAAAACCATTCCGCCAGCTTCCAATTCGCCAATGACGTTTAGTGATGAATTCATGTTTCTTCAATCGTGACAAATCATCTCAAAAATTTCTTTTCTTTGTGGCCCCAAAGCTCCAAATTTTACTTTAAATGTAATGTAATGTGATGAACACGACTTTCCGGTTAATTTTTAGGAAACGCAACACCTTTCGCGCGCACAATTTTCGCATGTGTTAATTTTCATGAATTAACTGTGAAACGCGTTCGTTTGAGGTTCCTGTGATGTATGCCATCTCACTCAAACTAAGTCTTTGATCATTCAACACAAGATCCGTAACTTTTTTGATGTTTTCCGAAGTCACTGTTTCATTCGACCTTCCAGATTGCGAGGCATCACTATTGTTCTTGCGGTCACGCCGAAATTCAGCAAACCAACATTTCTTGTTTAAATATTTGGGGCTATGCTGTGCTATTCCTTTGCTTACTTGGTTTTTTTTCCGTCAAAAAACAATGTTTTAACAAAACACTAAATTTACTTTTTTCCAATGTAACAAAAAATTCAGAGGAAACGTTACTTAGAAAGCTATAGCTTGAAAATGAGTAAACCAAACGTCGGGAAATTTTGACAGTATTGAAATTTAGCTTTGTGCATTACCAACAGTTCATTGGTTTTAGATTTGTAGCGCCATCTCTTTGTCAAGCCGAATACTTTTCAACCGGTGTTGCACAATAACTGCTCTACTTTTGACTCAGTTGCAGAATTTTTGAGTTTTCCACATTTTCATAACCAATTCTGTCGAAGAAAATACTGTTTTTATAAGCTTGCAATAATTATTTTATATCTTAAATGCAGAGTTTTTTGTCTTCACTTTATGTGCAACTTCCTGTGAGGAGGTTGTTTTATAAGGTGAAGAGGTTGCTATATAATAGCACTTCTGGTAGTGTATTCGGCCCACCCTAGAAAAGTATGAGTATCTATATCTATCCGAGTTGATTCGAAAGATCTTTCTAGCACTCCTCGTCGAGATCTGTCATTGCTGGTTTTATCTTGACTGTAGAGTAAGAACACACAGCACAAAAACCTCGTGTGAATTTCCGGTCAAATACCATTTGGTCAAAATAATAATAATAACTATATTTTAATTGGTAGATTTCGTCTCATTTTAGTGTAAAACAAGATTACCCTACTTCTGTTTTTTTGCGAGGAGTCGCAACACGAATAAAATATTATTCGTGCTTTTTCGATCTCTGTCTGAGGGAAGCGGCCTGAGAGTGTTAGCGCTGTATAGAGCTACTCTGTATCTTGTAAACTTGACCAACTTAGCTAATACCACTTGATCACGGAGGAACTCATAAATTTGTGAATTTGATATACAAAGGGAATTTCTAACTATCATGTTTAGTAGATTTGATTGTGTTATCATCGATACACTTGATGTCAAAGTCAAATATTAGTCTCTGGTTGGTTTCGTGAAAATTTTATCGTGGCCAAACTGGTGTCATTTTATTGAAAAACCACCGCTCCTGCTAAACATATTTGCTATTTTATCAAATCTCAGAAGAAATTTACCAGCACTACCATGGTATGACATATTATCAACATGTGCTCTCAAAGTGGTCACTTTTATAGTTAGACTTATTTGATTAGAAAAACTAGGAGCGCTTTGCAATCGAGGATTTTTTTAATTAAGCTAGTACACCTCATTGAATTTAGGTTTCAAACAATGATTGACGCATGTATTCGCCTTTGTCTGTCCAAGTTTAAGGGCCAGGCCTTATTTTAGCAAACGAGGCCTTGCTTTTCAGCTTGACTACGGGAAGACAAGACTGAGTTTGAGAATGAAAGCTATCAAAAGTTGTTGGGCAATGATGTTTGCACTCCTATTTCATTTTGATGGTTTTTTAATAACATTGAGAAGCGAGTTGTTAAATTATTTTAGTTGACAAGTACTCGCATGCCTGCCTAAAGTTAAATGTATTCTATGGAATCCTATTTATGAAATATGCATTTCTTTATAGAAACCTCAATGCCTTTGCAGAAACTTCGTGTTTTGGAATATAACTTGTGAAAAGTTGTTCGCCTAGGCTTCAACAAATGGTTTTCAACAAATGAACTCGCTGAAAATGATGTTTGGTATTAACTTTTCGTTGCGTCAGTGTTAGCTGAAGAAATTCCCGTCCACCATAATATATGGGTGATAAAACAAGTACTCATAATGCAAAAATGATTTGTTGAAATAACATTTTCGGAAAAGTTCTGTCTCATCTCTTTTTTGCCAACATTTTTCTGATCATTTTTAAGGTATCTAAGAAACATGATCCTATTCATAGAAATCTGTGTCAAAAATGAATTTGTCAAAGTTTTGACACTTCTAATGCGTTAAAAATGATTTGAAACTGACCTAGGTGGTTAAAGTAATTTTCTTAGTCGACGTTACCGAATTTTCGAATGACTTTTTTGTGGTTATGGCTTTCACTGCAAGGTATTCTTACACAGTAGCGTATCTAGGTCGTCTTTATATATGACTGTAGAAAGGTAACATTGAGTGAAAGGCAAACCGGTATGATATTTTTCATTTCGGTTCGAAAGACTTTCAGATTGCGATAAATTTACTTTCTAACGTTGCTTAATACAAAATGATGTGGAAAAGTCAAAAATGGACTAAAAGTAGATATATACATTTAAAATAAATAAAAATATATATATATATAAATATATATAAATAAATACATAAATATAAATAAATACATTTATACCAAATTCCAAAATTCTAAAAAAAGTACTTAGACATGTCTAAAATATGGTTTGTCTTTTGCCTTTTCTGACAGTTTCTGCCATGTTTGCTTGGCATTAATGATCCAGTTAGCAGTTCCTCTTTTCTTGATAGCCTATAATAAATATGCTCCTTGCAACACACCGTCTTGAGAAAGAAAAAGTCAGAAAAAGGTTCTGTGAAATGTTGCTGTAATTTCAAATTGTCGGAAGAAACTCCATTCCGTAGGTGATTGCTGTTTTTGGCAATACTTTATTAGAGTGGCTCTCGAAAGTTGATCCAAAATAACCATGTCAATTTCAGCAATCCCAACACAAATCAGTACTCTTCATTACATTAGTAGAGACCTGCCTTGAGGTGTCCAAATACAAATTGGTCCATGGATGGTCTATGGTCATACCTGGATAGCTAGGAGAAGCGGAAAGACCAATAGAGGTTAGTGAATCGGATAAACAATTATGCTCGGAAAAAAAGGACGAATCACTGTCATTGATGTATTCGTTGCAAAGACTGACACTCCGTCCTGTTGACATAGGAAAAAGCAAAGATGCAGTTCAGTTTAACGTAGTTAAAGTTCAGGTATTAACAAATCACTTACTCACGTACCACAGATGACACATTCAGGTACAATCTGCGTGTAGTGCCTAAAAATTCGACAAATTGTGTTGTCATTACCATGGAAAACCTATGATCCAATTCAACCTGCTACCGTGTTAATCGGTTACACACATCCAAGAGCAACTTTGGGGATACGCATGGGTGTTTTATGAAGATTTCAGGGTTTTTACTGGCCAAATAGTGGTAGGTACAATGGTGGTACATTTTCCTCAAGTCTCACGTCCAATCATGCAATTTCTTTATTGCAATTTTGCTTATTGATTAGACCATTCTTAGTGCGTTTACTGCACTAAGGACCGGACATAATAAATGATGGATTCTTAAAAAGTTATATTGAATTCCGGAAGAATAACACACTGTGTCATTCAACATACTTGGAGCAGTTCAAAAAGAAACACGATATCCTTGTGGAGATTCGTTTAAGCTAAACTACGTTTTAATTTCTAAATCGATTGGTAACAGCAAAAACTAGCAATAAATCCTGCAACAAAATCCCATCGCACGAGATTCGAGCGATGAATTTCTAGATGCATTTGTATTTGTAAGAAAATTTTGCGTGTATTGTAGACATCCGTAGCTGCATACGGCCGAACATTGTCAAGGGCAAAAATCACTTTGTTAATTTTTTTGGCATTTGGGGCTTTAATATTCGACTCACTTACATCAACTATTATTGATAACGTTCCTTAGTGATTTTTTTTTGTGGAATATCTCAGAGTAGATCACTCCGGGTCGATCCCAGTAACTGTACAGCACTTTCTTCTTGCCAGGATTGCTCCGTTTGGATGTTAAATTGGTTGCAAGGCTGGACTTACGTTACGTTTTCCTGTGGTTTTTGTTGTGGTAGTTGATCCACTTTTCGTCTTCCATCACGACTCGATACAAAAAACTCTCCCAATTTAGGCTTTTTCGCACGTGAAAAAACGGTGTTCGGTGTTCTCTTGGCTGATGTTGATGCAGAACCCCATGTACGTTGTTTGGACCATATCCATGGCTTTGATATGGTTTGAAATCGCTTGTTGACTCACTTCGTAGGTTCCAGCAAGCTCCTCTTGAGTTTAGCATGAATCTTGGTCTATTAATGCTTCCAGCTCAGCGTAATCAAACATAACTGGCATTCCTTCGAGTTTTTTGTCACTGACGTCAATGTCGCCATTTTTAAAACGCTGAATCCAATACTCAAATGTTTTTATTAATAGAGCATGCTCTCCTTGTCCTTCACGCAGCATTCCATGTTCTTCAGTTGCACTTTTTCGCAAAGTTGAAGTTGCTTCCCAAAGTTGCTTCGCACAACTATTTTTTCTTTAGCATAAAAGTTAACATAGTTTTTGCACAAAAAATGCGTATTGACACCTTAACGAAATGACATATACTATGAGACCAAAACGTTGACAATTTAATTTGAACATATAAGTCACAAGATAGTCCGATGCAATGTTATACTAGTAATGCCATCTTTTATAAATCCTGATAACTTATTTGTACACATTCATGGTGCAGAACATCTTCTTAATCAAAGCAAACAGTCAAAATTGCCGTAACTTTGCTGCGATTTTGACGGAATATTTTCGCGCTTGGTGGTATAGAATTATACTACTGTTCTTTCTGAATCATAGTCGTAAACTCGTGATTCGTGACGTCATAATCTTTTCGAGTAAATTTTCGTCAGTAGACACCATTTCCTAATGCTTTGAGTGATTTCAAAGCAAAAACTGTTCTATTCAGCCATTAGCGATTTCTAGAAGAATTTCGCATACATGCCAGTCATTTCCGAATTCTAGATTCAACTTCTCTGTACAGCAGTTTTGGTACTTCAAGATTATTTTTTGGATCGCCTACGATCGATAGTCAACCGACGATCTTTTTCAATTGCAAGTTGTACATTTTGGAGTTGTCTGATGTTATTGCGATCGAAAGTCATCCGGAGTGAAGGCCCAAATACAATACTGCGTGACAGCGATGCGTGAGAGCGATGCTCCCACGTCGCGGCACAAGGCATTCAATTTACAATGCACGCGATGCGAGAAAGAATAATTTTCATAAGGAAAATGTCAAATTGGTGACGTTTTAAATGAAATTAGCTTGCAATTATTTTTGATTTTTGAAAAGTTTTGGATTTGGAATTTTCCTTTGTTTGGCAAATAATAGCCTCAACATGGATGCACGAAATTTTCATTCAAAATTCATTCAGTACTTAAAAACTAATTAAGGCGGTTGAATTTCAAATTTCATTTAAGCGGCATAGAGCATCTGACAAACGTCAACGCATCTCGTTGCGAGGATTTTTCGATTATCCGAATACTTCTCGCCTCGCATTGACGCATCGCAATCATTGTACGATGTCGTATACAAATGTATGTTACGAAAGCGGGTTGACATTTGCTGCGAGACTCTCGTCGCGCTCTCGCATCGCAGTCTCGTACTATTGTATTTCGGCCTTGAGCATCACTGCTAACTGAAGTGCAGCGACGCTTTCATTATTGCCTTTTTCATTCAATTGTCCGTAAATGCTCAAATAATAATATCAATTGGTTCCGAGTGAGTATCTACAGGATCGAAAGTCAATGTGAATTCGATGATCTAATTTTTCTGTCATTTTTAGCAATAAACAAATTAGATAAAGACGAAAAATCCGACTTAAATAAATGCTTGTGGTGTAAAGGCTCAAGCGTCTCACTAAGAACTGAGGTAGCGAGTGAAGTCCTGAGGAATTGTTGTTTATGTTAATACCCGGTAGAAGCACTTGAACCTTGTGGCGCATAGATATAAAGACAAAACTTCATGAAGATTTGTTTTTATATTTTCATTTGTTGCTTCTAACAAATTTATTACAAAATACTTGGATAATACATTCCAATACTAACTGATAATGTTGATTCGCATTAAGTTGTTCTGTTATTTGAAATCACAATTTCCAGATTAAAAATGTAGGTTTAGTGAAAAGCACAAACGCTTAGCTACCCGTCAACTATGATTCCGCGAAGTTTTTTTTCCAGCCTTTGCCCAGAGAACATCAAAGATTTCATGAGCGCATATTGACTTTTATGAAAATTTTAGAACTCGGCTTGTGACTGTATACTAACTAATGGAAGAGGTTAAAGGATATATGGTGGAATGATTTTGGATGATATTAAAATTTGTACTAATATCATACATAATGTTTTTCATGAGAACTTACTTTCACCAAACAAACCGTATCATTTGCCAATTGCAAACGTGACGACCATCTGAACCTTCACTGTCAGGATCTACAAAAACAGAGAGGAAAAATCCTGTTTGCGATATTTATTTATGAAATGAATTAAATTAGATGTTTGCATAGTAGAATACATGCTCTGTAGATTATTTGCTACTATCCTTGAACGTGTACTATCATTTTTCCTTCGGTCCCTTTATCCTAGAATTTTCGTCCTAATATCTCTGCTTAAGGAAAAAATTTGACGCTGAGTTGATTCCCAGCTTCTCTATATATATCATGCTCGCTATAAATTATGAATCACGACTTTATGACTGTGGTGGCTTTCAACTTTCTCTTTGTTGCTAGCCAATTAAATTGCACTTTCACTCCAACACTGTTTCATTTTGTGACACAGCGTGCACAACCGAGTGTGTAAAAAGGAATTTTTTCATTTAAAATTAATTTTCAAATTTAATTAAACTTGGAGATAATCTCTTCTGCTCTCTTAACTATGAACAATGGGGACAGGCAACGAATGACAAGAGGTTACAACTTGTCACTTTGTGCAAACGCGAATATGTATAGTATATTATATGGGGAAAACGCCAACAGAAACGTATACGCTAGCATCCCTCATACACAAGGACGAACGATATGTGCGAGCGCTTACCATGTTATCTGGATTTGCAAACAAAAATTACTTTCGCTCCTTGTTGTCTTTCAGACTATAAAATTTATCTTGGATGCTTGTGTTATGCTTTTCTCTTTGAATTGAGTGAGTTGGCGTTTTTCTTGAATAAAGGATCACATGAACAGCGAGCCAAAATGTTTGGGACGCAGCTTTAGAAAACGTAGCATTGTTTAATAAAACGAGCTTTAGAATTGATTGAATATGTAATCAGCTGCCAACGCTTCACCAATCCTAATTTGAAGGAATATCGTTATGCCAATCATTTCGCCCATTTCATCAATATCCTATGATACAACGTTCCTGGGAAATACAATTATGCATCAAATTTTAACTCTTTGAACAAATTAGTCGGAATGAAACTCCACCTCGCCCCCTGAACTTTTTTGAAGGAATTATGTTGAGTAAAACGAATTATCCTTGGAGCGTTTATAAACTTGAAGTAAGGAAAAGAGCGTCAATGAAGCACGTGCAAGGTTACGGGAGGCACGTTTGAGAAAAAAAAATTGCATTGATTTGGCCTTGGTGGGGGAAACATTTGCGGGTTACGACAAAGAACAGGTAAGTGTTACGCAATTCATTTTGCCAAGGGAATAAATCTTCCAGATGTAGGCTGAATAAAATAAAACTTGTGATAGCATCATTAACTTGAAATTCTCAAAGAATATATTTCGAACTTTTTAATAGAAGTTTAGAAGTCAGACGCCAATAATGCCTTGAAGGCGGACAAGTCTGTGAAAGTGGATTACAAGTGCCTTCGCTGCATCTAATAATAACTGAGCAAACCGAGTTGGAAAACCTAGGTCAAGAAACAAGGATCCTTTTTTATTAATGACTGATGTCGTTCATAAAAAGCGCGAAAGGGAGTGACCCTCTAGAGTTGATCCCACATATAAACGCCTCCAAACTAAATCACAAAGTTTTTAAATTTTTTAAGATTCCGATGAATTTTTCAATAATTTTTGGACCCAGCATTTGGTGATTAAACCCATGAAAATTTTGATGGGATTTCAATATTCCACAGTTCAGCATGAGTTTATGAAATCTTTCACGATTACCTCCTTATAACCTTGATTTAATTGTCTGCTTGGCTCCTCGCTTACTATGCTCGCGAACAAGAAGAAAATGGAAATCTTCGTGTAAGTACAACAGATAAGCTAAAATCCTTCGATTGTATGAAATGAAAGCGTTTGTCTGGTATTTTGGTCAATACATTCTCCGATTTCAAACAGCCAAATCTGACTTGGTTCGATTATAACTCATTGGACCTGAATCCTTCCTTTTTTTGTTTGTGAGTATAAAGTTTATCTGATTTAACCAAGAACATTAATGCTCCACATGTACTGCTTGCTATATTACATTCTTTTTTAATTGTTTTGAAATTTCGTATGTTGGTCCTTCGACCAGGCAGATTGGCTCTGACACTATGTCACAGGCCAGTCTTAATGCGCCTGATCTGTGTCATCAGATCGGTCGTCAGACGCCAGATAGACTAATGACAGCGTATGTATGTGTCAGTCTGTTAGTCAGTTAGTTAGTTAGTCAGTCTGTCAGTCGATCAGTCAATCTGTCAGTCACTTAGCTAGTCAGTCAGCTGTCAGTCATTTAGACAGCCAGTAAGTAAATAAGTCAGTCTGTCAGTTAGCTAGTTAGTTAGTCGGTCAGTCAGTCGGTTAATCATTCCATAAGTCAGCCAGGCAGTCAGGCGGTCGGTCAGACTGTCAGTCAGTCAGTCAAATACCCAGGAAATATCAAATATAAAGTGTGAAATAAAATAAGATGGAATGAACTCCAGCTTAGAAGACAATAAAACACTTGCACGAAAAATTCATATATGCTGGTATTGCTGCTTGTCTGATGCGTCCAAGATTTCTAAAAAGTCTTAGCCATTGATATTTCCAAACATCTTAGCCATTTTGATGAGAATATCGCATCCCTACAACCCAATGTTAGAACCTTTCTTTGAATATCAAGTTCGCTTCGTTTTCTCCAATTGGGCATCTATCTTGCCAAGCTATAGCGCATATCTCATTACAAATTCAAAGTTTTCTCGTACAAAATGCAATTGATTGTTAAATCGACTGATATGCCTTCTCCTTGAAACTTGTGAATTTCGTCGTAGAAATGGTCGAATCCCGAGTGAATTTTTGACATAAAATCATTCAAACATGCGTTTCAAGGTGTTACTTGGGATAGTAAACCAACAAAATGGTTGCATTTAAGCCGCTGGAACATTTCAAAACATCAAACAAATACTTTCGAAAAGCTAATAGTGGCAGAGTGATGCAGGATTCGTGGTGATAGGGTCATAGAGTCATCCTTTTCGAAAATAAAATCAGTTTTGTAAGATAACTAATTTTTTTATTCATTCTGCAATTCGTGAGAATGGTTATGGTTTTGGCGCTACGTTGCACGCAGCTAGAAAATGAATTGATTTGTTAAATATATTGTTCTATGGCCGTTTAATATCCAAAAAAGCTGGTTTTGATTGGACACTGTATTCGTCGCATTTCTGACTTAGATACTTTTTACTGTGAGGCTATTTTAAGCATTTCTTGAACAGAGTCGGGGCGTCTACGAATAGCTAAAGCCTAGTAGGTCTACAGCTCTTCCATAAGCTTGATCGTCAGCTGTTGAGTTTTTACAACTGGTACTTTTTTTCACGACAGCAGTCTTCTTTTTCTCTACAACTTTCTTAGTTTCCCCTTTTGTCCTGGGCAGCTTTCCTTGTCTGTTTAAGACCTGTCCTAGATACATGAGCTCGCACAGAAGCTCTATTAGCAACGTGTAAGACGCACTCTAACTTTTTCACAATAAACTCAATACTACAATTTTACAACGGCATTAAAAAACTTTTAACAGTATTTCCAGATTAAAACCACTAAGCCAATAAGAGACATATGCCCTCTTCTTTTCCAAGAGCCATAACCTTGAAAGTTCATAAAGTCTTTGGGTTGCCCGCGCTGATCGTTGGATAGTTTTTCTTCTTCAAGAGTCTTGAGCATCGCTAGATCGAAAACACATTTTATGGCGTTCGAATCAATAACTTTTTCATAAACAAGGGATAAAATTCTACATCAAAGTTTCACGAGACCATGAAACATGTTGACACTACTCAATCCAACATCAATCAAACGCATAACATACACCATGCGTCTTTTAATCTCGTATTCAGTCGTAATGAACGGACACGAATCAATATACATTGGTTCACAATCACGCGATACACAAAGCTTGAAACCAAGTCCTTTTTGTCCATATTTTGAGAAAGAAACATCTTTACCACATACTTTACACTTAACATAGCGCTGTAGGGTTGAAAAAATCGGTAAAAAAATGAATCGCACTGTTCCCTGCCCTTTGCTAAACATATACATTACAACTTTGGTTGTTGGATTTTTGTAGCTTCTTCGCCGATGCATGAATTGTATTTGACTTGAACTCTTGTAAACGTACTCGGTGTAATTTTCTGTCTCTTTTTTTCGGCTTCGAACCTGGTCGTCTTCATCGAGATTTTTGTTGCGAGATTGTCTTGTCCATTATAGATGTTGTTCTATCAAAATTTCAAATTTGACTGATGTTGGAAGAGCACTGTTATCCTGGGTTTAGTAACCTCCTGCTCCTTAATTGACATGTAAATGTTCAATTCGAAGAATGAAGGGTGCGAATTCAATAGATTCGAGAATATACACTATTCCAACAGAATGCAGCGGTTGTTCTAGCCAAACAAAACCAAAAATGGGATGCCGCTGCGTGCGGAGTGGATTAGTGTGCTCGAGTGACAAAGTGAAAGGTGTCAGAAATACAGTTAGACTGCTCCGATCTTTATAAAATTTTACTAAGATATTTTATTTCATTATATGAGATAACTTTATATGTTATATACTATCCAAATAAAAATGAAAAAGTTGCATGAAAAGGTCCTATTATTGTATTATCCGTATTATTGCAGCTAAACAAAAGGTCATGGCAAAGTTTGTGGGCCAAACAAAATTGTCATCACTGTTATCAAAAATTGTTAGAATTTCACTTTTGTTTTTTGTGCTTAGTGCTTTGCCTACCATTTTGTTATTTTACAAACGCTGCTTGCCGTGCATTCCACATATTTCTTGGACTTCAGTTGAATAAATTCTTGATGTCGGTTGGTCTACAAAAACTTCAGATAATAACTTCACGACATATTCTTGGTTTTGCAAAAGTTCTAATTAAAAATGCTTTATGAAGCATATAAATATACTACATACGATACTATGCAATAGAAACAATTATTTAGCGGTATGAAATCTTTCAAAAGAAACAAATTGTGTATGACATATGTCAAAATTGACAAATGTTTTTGGTAAGTAAGTATTGCCATTTTGTGAAGGCATACCAGATTGGGCTCACAACCTATTGGCAACTTATCCAATTTTTTTCCTTAAAATATTAGGCGCTTATGCTGAGTAGTAATGTAATGATTGAACTGATTCGAAGTGTTTAATTCAGTGATTAATCTGGTATGAACTTTTGTTTCTGATTTACTCAAAGTATCTGTAAACAGTTTCTAAGAAAGTATCTCCTTCCACTTC
Source organism: Stratiomys singularior (assembly GCA_954870665.1). Taxonomy (NCBI): domain Eukaryota; kingdom Metazoa; phylum Arthropoda; class Insecta; order Diptera; family Stratiomyidae; genus Stratiomys; species Stratiomys singularior. The sequence goes on along the minus strand of OX940878.1, from coordinate 129,832,728 downwards.
TGATGCGTTGTGCCACCCTTAGTTTTACTCTGAAAAGACGTAGTCAAAACAGAATATTGTTATTACGAGAGTCATATTAGAGTACATTCGCTTCAGTTGGCGATCATGTATTTACAACGTTTAGTATCAAAGTTGATAAGGAAGACATCTTTGATATCGGGCTGTTATGAACAATATCTCAACAAAATGGGGCATTCGAGTATCTAACGCTTTTTTATAATTAAAAGGCTTTTCTTCTCAATCCTGTTGTGTTTTTTGCCTCTATACTTTCCGGGAGCCGAATGTAGATTGCTCATCTTTATAAAAAAGGATCTAAACGGGCCAAAACGTGCCCAATTTTAAATGCGTATGAACGAAATAGAAAACAAGTCAGACCACGGTTAGTCATGAGGACGATCAACTTTTTCTGATGCCCTCATTAATAGTTTTAAACCTACATCATTAGCACTGACAAATAACAATAGGGAAGTATTTCAAATCGTTTGTGTTGCTGTTTAGCGATGGAACAATGAGCAACCGCCAATACTCTATCAAGAAAATATTAGCCAGGAAGAATTTAGTAGATGCGAATACAAAGGGTACAAAAGTGTTGAAAATCGCAGTGTACCAACGTCCATCATATAAAAGAAATATTAGGCACATGTGAGATTTTTGTTGAAACGCGTGAAAAAGTCATTCGATATATGCCACAAGAAACGTTATCGTTTAAAATGATGCTTTGCGTCAGAACTTTATTTTTCAACAATTGATACGTTAAGGATATTTGGCGAAATCTCCGAAAATGTAATGATTTAGTAAAGTAAGGATGAAAGGGAATCAGGATTTTTTCTGTAAAATAGCATAGAAGTTCGTTTAATTATGTAAAGTTAAAACGATGTAGGAACAAATCCCTAAATCATTACTTATTCCTTAGCTTTTTCTCCGCTCCATCCTGATCACCCCTTGAAGATCAAAATTTCTTCGGGTATACAGATCCAGGGTTAAATTTATTTGTGATGCATCTCGAGCCACTTTAAATGAAGGCGGTAAAAAGGACAATTCAGATGTAGCGAGTGTTTTTCGTCATTGATTTACTTGCAGAATGAAGATGTCAAAAGAAAGAAAAAGGAAACACCACTTGAGCATTTACCTTTGCAATTTCTAATGTGAATAGTGGAAACCACAGATAGCACATCTGTTGATGTCTTCATGGGTTTTTTAAAATATGTATTAGAACTTTTTTAGTTTTCATTCCAAACGATTGTTTGGTTGGTATAATCTGTATTAGAAATTTTGTTAAATATCGCTCGATTTAAATATGTTTTATAACTTGTAAGCATATAAGTACGTTTCAAATTTCAAAATCAGTAAAGCCAAATTGAAAAATGACCGGAAAAAAAACCGTCTCAGTTTTTGATAACCATGTTTCATTGGGGTCAAAGAGTTGCTTTTTCATCTTCCTTCCATAAAAATTCGTATTCACTATCATAATTTACTGGGGTCTGCTTTTTCAAAAAAAGCATAGGTAAGCATGGTCTCTTAGTTTCCCGCGTATGGTGGAAGTGTTCACAGACGGTCCATTCTGTCATACTACAGAAACCATGGAGGTCCCCAAGGCTCTGTGGTCACCAAGGGTCCGAGTTTTATCATGTTAGCACTCCTTACCTGATTGAGGCATTTGCTTGCCATCTTTGGACAATCTTTTGGACGAAGTGTTCTGTACATTCAGTTTTCTTGTCATAGGCTCGGCAGCTCTCATCCCTTTGGATTCCTCTACGTTTGGAATGCTAACATAGAAAGTTGATTTCTGGTTTTGTTCCCAACTATGCTCTTACGCCATCTCTGTTGTCTGTAGGAGCTGTGTTGTCTTCATGGTGTATTGGTAAAGAATAGAGTTTGACTTGTCCTGTCTGCTCATTCCTGTCATTCAAAGCCGTGTTTATCTTTTTCCAGTGCGTCTAGTTCCCTTCGAACAGTTGCAAGTTCAACTTTGTTTGTTTGTATTCTAGTTGTATTTTGGTGGGCTGCTCCTGCTCTTGATGGATTATTCGCTGTTTTTATTATCCTCTCCTCCGCTGTATCTAGGGAGCCATGTCAATGATATTTTAAAGTTAACCTGACATAAAATATAAAGTACTATACTGACTTGTGGTAAGTGTTGAAAATTAATTATTAATTTAATGCATAGCGAAATTTACTTTATCTTACACACCAGAAAAACTAATCAATCGCCGATGTTTTTTAATAAAATTTGGACTGAGGAATAGGAAAGCAAAATTAATGATACAAAATTTCAGCTACTTTAAAAAAAATGAAGATTTTTCAAAAAACTTTCAAAACTCTTACAATTTTGGTGGTTTTTGAGGCCAAATACGCGGCACTATACCGACTATGTTGACTTGCGGGCTCAGTGGTTTTGAAACTCATGTCATTAAATAATACAGGATGAATTTCCAAAAAATTTAAGATCTCTTATGAAAATTTAAGATCTCTTATTAAAATTTAAGATCTCTTATTCAATTTTCATCGCTAATGACAGCGAAATGCTTCATTATTTGCTAGTCAAGAAAATTCAAGAGAAGAAAATTCCTTTTTTGGATACAACAGCCATTAATATATGGACAAAGACATCTGAAACACTTGAAGATAATAAATTTCTTTGAAGTTTCACTCGTGTGACCTAGTTTTTCGTTCAACCTAATGTTTTTTTGTCTACCCCAGGACACTACACGCAGATATGCTACCAATTCACCTAAATTTGATGAGACGTCATTCTAACAAAGACCTTAGTATTAAAAATAAACCTCATTTGTCCCTTGTCAAAAGCTCTCCGTTATAAAATATTCATAATCATATCAAGCTCGTCGTTACATACTCTTTTACCTTGAACAAATATTTCAGGCATTCAAATTGATTTTTGTATAAATTTTAAATCTAGCGAAAAAGCTACTCCTTGAAAATTTCTCGGCTGGAACTCGAATTTCTTCTGCCAGGAAGGATATAATTCACCAAAGCTTTACCGAAAATCATTAAAACTTTCTTTCAAGGGACTTCACTTTTCCATATAAATTAAATTCGTGGAATAAACATTGACGAAGTTTTTACGCTCAGTTATCCCGCCGTCACCTTCAACAATGGTTTTGCCACAAGAAAAGAGAGAAAAAACGCAAACAAGAAAATCACACATAAAAGGCAATCCCAGCAGGGATTACGCATTTTTTAGAGACACTGCTTAGCATCAACCACATGTTTACAGTCTTACTAACGTTTGTTGTAACTATTTTATATATGCACTATATACAAACGTTTGAGGCGCTTAACCTTCACATAATAATTCTTTCCCTCAAACCAACACAACACCAACAGGAGACGGGCTACCTCACCTGCTGAAGAGGGTCTATTAAGTCTGTCTATAAGTTCCCAACAGCAGGATCGAGGCGAAAAAGTAATAAAGGACAACCGTGAAAAAAAAGATGCTGCTTTTTATTGTCCTTAACTGAAGCTACAAGTGAATTCTAAGCGCGACCGTCAAAGCATCCTACCTCACTCCAATACAGAATTGTGCTCTTGAAAAATCGTCCTGGAAAACATCATTCCTGTTGCGCATCCTTTGCCTTGCCATGCAACACCGTAGCGTTACATGTGACAGAGCTATTATATACAAGTTGGTACATACATGTCCTAACGGTCTTCGGGGGGAAGTCAGGAGCAGGAGAAGGCGGAGGAGGAGGAAGGACTCCGTGTAGGTACTTGCGTACATAAAAAGCGAGAGTGTAGCAGGATGTTGAGGAAGCTTTCGTCGTAGTCACCCATATAACAAGGACCTTCGTTAAGGTTCCCATCAACCGAGTGGAAAATTCAGGATATTATTTTTAGTTGCTGGCACGCTTCGCCCGAGACTAGACAAAATTGTTTGGTGGCTGGCAATTGATGGCGTTTGGGCAGACTAATCGTCGGCTCAGTAAGGTCTAATAAAGGAAGCATAGTGAAAAGGCTAAAAAGTGGGAGTGGTGGTTGTGGCGGGTAAGAAAGATGTGAATTTAGTAGTAGCGATTGCATTTACGGCTGCCATGGAACTCATGAAAGTGAAAGTGAATTCGGTTACAGAAATGAAAAATTAAACATGCAATGTATACAGACGCGAAATTATTTCGGAGTTTCGTGTGTGAACGACGTAACGCGGGAGGGCAATAAAAAGGATACAGAACGTACAAGTAATTTCGTTTCTGACATGCTTTCTGATGTATAAGAATCCGCGGAGTGCTTGTTGCCTTTTCGTTGTGCTCTGAATGTCGTTTGTTATCGTGTGTGCTGCTTCTGGTTCCTTTTTTTGAGTGGGCAATAAAGTGTTTTCTCATCTTGCGTGGATGAGTTTATACACATTTTCATAATGGTTGTGATTAAAAAAGACGCTCAACATCAAGGCTAGGCAAAATTAAAACAAAACCAAAAAAAGAAAATGCTCATTTTCATGCGTTAAACTGTTCATTGTAGCTTAGTCGTGCGTTCCATTATTTCGTGATACGCTGACGTCAAATTTTGCTCAATTCATTACAGATGGAAAAATTTGATTAACACTAGTCCCCGGAGGGACACGGATATTTTTGTGAAAACAGGAAATGTATCAGTGGAGCCACATGAAGCTATAATGGTATCAGAATTTTCAGGCTTTTGACTATTCAACTTTCAGAATTTCTCATTTGAAAAATCTATGATACCCGTTTCGAAACCAAACAGAAAATGGTAAACTGATATGATGGATCCGTTTTCATTGCACTTTCCAAAAAAGTTTCCGGTGATTAAATTTTATTAATCGCGAATTTCATATAACTGGATTGACGTTTTCAGTTGACTTTTGATTGCCTGCTATAATTGAATTCTTTGAGGAAAATCTTTCAGGAATTCAGACCTCAGCCCCTCTGAAATACAACTTATTTTCCAACAGCAGTTTCAAATATTTGACCAAGGGTTTTAATAAAATTAGAAAACAAATTATGACATGTCTATTTTTTCATTATATCTGTTTTAACTATACATTATTTTCAAATTTCCTACTTTGGCTATAAATTATGGCATTGGCGTTGATTTACGTTTCGTGGTTCGAATTAATTTTAAGCTCACAAGCTTGTCAAAAAGAATAAAAGCATAAGGCCCAAAAAATTTGGATTTTCTCTACATTTAATTAAGTAATATTAATTATTGCTCACTCTGTGTGGTACCAGTGTTTGGTATCCTCAACTATTTTATTAAGAGTCGAGACGTATCATCCGTTTTTCCGCGATGACTAAATGCATCCGCCCCCTGTATCCATCTCAATACTAATGAGAGTAATTGTCTGCTAAATGTAATGCATGGAATATGTAAACCAACTTCTAACATATCAAATCTGAATTTTACTCTGAGATAAATTGCGTTTGATTCCCGGAATTCATAGTTCTTAGATAAATACTAGGATAATTTGTGGATTGAGGAACGGTTTTATTAAGCTCTTTTTGATAAAATAATCCCATATATCTTAGACCGAATAATGCCCTCATCGTACAGGACATGACTTTGAAATGCATAAATATTTGCATGAGCTTTCACATTAGAATTGATATTGCAGTGGTCTGGCTCTTTGGTAAACCTTTGGTCTGGCTAGTGTGGTGGAATGAGAATTATTCTTCTACGCAACAGGTCCTGGGTTCGTGTTCCAAAAGTCCGTGAGAATGCGTTTTCCTGCTAGAGTATCGAGAAATTTGAGTGTGGTAGGTCATTATTAAATTTTATTCCAAGTAAGAAAGAAAATGAATCCTGTATCCCATCGTGCACCACCTTCTCGCCAAAATAATGGGGGTTGGCACAAGTTAACCCCGAGTTTCAAAATATGGTTGTTTGCTCCATGAATTACCAAGGATATTTAAAGACCTCACGTTTCTATTCAATCTCTGTTGGTATCTTAACACATTTGTGACCACGCATCAAAACTGTTGAATCAAAACCCAGATGCATTAAAAAAATTTAATTTATATTCTACATTGACTGATAAATTAACGTGTCCTTGAATGGGTCCAATGGGGCAATAAAAAATATTTTATGTGGGTTTAAATGAAAAAAAAAAATAAAACTCAAAAGCGTGCAAATAATGGAAATATCCTTTGAATGAAATTTAACAAAGCAGTCTCATTCAAACAAAGGCAAATCTTCGTTTCCTTGACGTTGATTTGCACCACAAAATGTAAAAGTTTATATAAATAGCCTGTTGAGCTACAAAGCTTCCAATCTTTGTATCCGAATCATACTGGTTTTCCTTGGATAAACAGCTTTAAAGAATGATGTCCGAAGTATTTCATTGTGGCCTCGTCTATAGATAACCTTTCATGAAAAATACTCCAACTGAGAAATCGTATTCCACATTTTATCTGTTCCGGTTCATACTGTTTGCAACGATGGAACCCTAAGATCCCCATCGCTAGACCAGTAAAAACGTTCTCTGGGCAAATGATGATATCCACTTATGAGAAATATTGCAACGAATATTTTTATCTTATTTTCAGCCACTAAAAATACATAATTCTTCTTTTGAAGGCATATCTGTTAATCTGCTGTACTATAAATTTGACAATATCTTCGTCAAAAAATTTCCAAAAACCTTTACAGGTGACTTATTTCTTAGCTATTATATCATGGTATGTGAGCGTTGAAGAAATGTATTTCCTACCTTCCGCCTCGTTTCGTTTGTTTTCTTTGGTTGCTTTTAGTCGTTTCTTTGATACAACATTCGCAGTGGCTACTCATCTTCAGAATCAAGTTGTGTGTCATTCTGAAAAGTCTCAACTTTACATGGAACATCATGCGGTGAAATATCTGCGTGAAGATTGTCTTCATCAATATCACAATCAAGTTCATAATTTGGTTTTTGGGAAACAGCTACGATGACGATATATTGCTCGAATTCTGCTTCATCCTCTAAAGCCAATCTTAAATTTCTGTATGTTTTTCCACACGTCGTCCTGCTTACGGATTCCGCACTGTATTGTCTAAAAACTGAATACTTATATAACATAATCTTTACGTTCCTGTCTCAAAATAATCGTTTATGTTATGGTGTACACATAATAAAGCATTAAGTAAATTTACGGACAAAACTCGTTACACCAATTCCATTTTGTTAACCTTTGTTCAGAAACGGTTCCAATCATACTGATGCAGATATTAAGTTCAATTTTTGACTCAAAACGTACGCCCTTTGTCTCGTTAACGGTTCCGAACATGCAAATATTTTTACTGTACTTAAATCAGTACATTGGGAACAATTGGGTTAAGTCGTTTTCATGAGATAAGAGTGTAGGTATTGGTTGTCCTATTACTTCTATTGGCAAATGTAAAAGTGTCAGTAGTAGATTTTTCACTCTTCGCAATTATTATTATTTATTATTTTTTATAAGTTATCGATTTTTAGGGATTATTAATCGTTTTCATAATCTGGTCGTTCATATTGTGCTTACCAGGTAGACAATTGAAAATTGTCATAACATTATTCCCACACAACTCCATACGCACGAACCTTTCCAGGGATTTACATGAAGGGTCCATGATTTTAATAATTAATTACAAGTACTTGAAAAACTTGTTTACGTACTTCAAATAAACACGAGAATGGAATGAGGAATCTGAATAGTTTAGATAAGAGTTTAAATATTTTAAAAACAACTCAGGTACTGCTATTAGATGTAGATATGTTCAGTTCACTTCAGATTCACATGATCCAGGTTCCTGAGAAGATGGTTCAGCATTGAAAATTTTGCAGATCATTACCGAGGCAGACAATCACGTTGTTGTATCCTGCAAGTTTCAGCATCGTGTAGAAGATGACCATTAATCAACGCTTCTTGTTTCGGGATACGTTACAAAGTTAGCACATATCGTCAGCTGTATCTTCTAAATTTTTTGTGGAATTCTAGCAGGTAATGATCTGTGGTTCCTTGTGCTGTCCGAATAAAGGATCAATAGCGTCGTTACTATGATGCGGAGACCAGAGAACTTCGTGTTTGCCCCGGTGGGGGTTTTCGCAACCAGAAATTTCCATGTAATGAAACCAGAATAATAATGTTTGGTTTCTTTGACATATACAGATTTTTTCAAAGATTTTCACCGGTCTGATACCAGTGAGTTATTGGTCCTGGCTGCTATAGCAGTGGTCACCGTTTTGGATCCTGTGTTTGTGATTTATTGTCCTTAACTTAGGATAGTGTGCATGTCTTTGTCCATACTTAATCCATGGATTCATGTCATGTGGTGTTTGGGATGATTTCGTTTTTATATTTTTAAATCTACTTCTGAAATAAATGCTCCAAAATTTGAGTTGTGTGTTTAGTTTAGTGTTATGATATTTGACAATTTAGTCATCAATATTTTGAAATCTGTGACAGAAATGGTATTTGACCTTGATCCTTTGAAATTCTGTGGAATGAAACAAAAGGCAATCTATCGTGTCTGTATTTTTATCTGAACCATGGTTTACTGCTTGTTATGACGTCGTGCGCCTCTTATCAGATGCAAAGGATGTAATTGGTAGTTTTTTCTCATTGTTGTTTGCCACTTTCCTTTTACCGGTTCTTTGGTTAGGGCGACTATCTCATCTAGTTCAGAATGGTTTTCAGTTTTTCTGAGATTCTTTACTCCTTCTTTGGCTTGTAAGTCATCTGTATCAAGTTGTTTGATACCCACGTGTCCTGGGCTCTAGATGACTTTGAATATTATCTCTGGGTCTTTGTTTGTGCTATCCCATATTTCATACTTGACTTTCCTTTTTTCTAGGTTGTTGTCTATCCTATAAATTACGATGTTTGCTTAGGTAAAATTAATATCGTTTTGTGATCCTGAATTTTGTTATTTAGAAAGGCTACCAGTATTGCATTTAGTTCAACTTCGGTGATCTTTACGCTATTGTTTAAATTGGAATTGTACATGCTGTTACTATTGTTAATAATGAACTGGTTGCCAGTTCCAAGATGGGTTTTTGCCCTGTCTGTGCCAACGATCAAGGTTGTATGCTGCATTGCATTTTCAATTTGTTCCTGTAATATGTTGTTGAGCTCAATTTCGTTACAGGTTTAAAATAAGGGAAGTATTCTGAATGTGGTATGATATTTAAGTTAATCATTTTGCTTGTGAGAAGCGTTGGAGTATACAAGTATCTTCTGACAAATACAAGTTCAAGCGACAGCTGGTTCATATGCAACCTGATTTTGACAAGGAAGGGTCGTTTATGTTTTTTCGACCAAGAAATGAAAATAAAGTCTTTGAACCAATTGTCAGTGCCAATGTTATACCTGTTTCTGCGTAAGGGCTTAGGCAGTCGTAAATCGGCGTTACTTGGTATGCTACTGAATTGGAAGGAACTTCATCGTTTTTCGAAACATTGGAATATTTCATCCATAGTGATATTCACATCAAAAAGCATAGTCCGACAAATTCAAATACTTCGTGAATGGAGACGAGTCAGTCATACAGTATTTTTAAGTCAAGTGGTAGTCATTAAAACCAAGCCAACGTAATACTAACTTGAACCGTATAAGACTCATCATTTGGGCAAACTTTTCTAAGACATAGTCCCTTTAGCTCCTGCTACGTAAAGGACGAATATAATTGCCCCCATTTCAATTATATCTGTGACTTCTTGCCCTTCTCCCTGGAGAGTTCATCCTTAATTCTATTGTTGAATTGACTCTTGCGCTTCCCAATTGACTAAAACATGCCATGATTGAAAACAAGATTATTCCATATGCAATTTCAGCTCCGATGACTTTGTCACTGGTAGCTTTTCCGTCCTTTTGGTGAACTTTCTAACGTAAATGCTCATTCTTCTTCTATATCATAAGCTCCTTTACCATCAGACTCGGTGGTGCAGTCTTGATCTATACATGAATACTTTTTTGTTGTCCACCTCATCTTGTGAAGTAATATCACATTTTTCTCCCAAATCTTTTATCGTCACTGGACCCTTTTTATCACCAACGAAAAGTATTATCCTTATGTCTTCTATATCCTTTTTGTTGTTGAAGCTAACTTTCTTCTCGGTCATATCAGAAGGAAATATGATCTTAATGAGTTTGGCTGCAATGTTTATCTGACGCATATCATTCGGAAAATCGACGCAATACAATCATGAAATCTACAAAAAATAAACCTTCCGAATAGTTTTAAATATAACTATTCATGATGAATACTCGGAATTAACACTGAAAATACACTCTTTGAAGTTTGTGACAGTTTCAGTCGCAATGAGCTTGTTAAGTCACGTACAGTAAAATTGCTCAATTGAGCGGTGGATGATGCTCTAAACTTATTTTGATCCTTATGGATATTTTATACAGAACATGACCTTTAACAAAGCTCTCATCAGTCAATTTATTCTAGAATTTGTCCATTAAGGCCTCAAGTTTTTGAGATGAAGTCACAAATATCAGTCACTGGGTTTGTTGGACTTTCTTACAAAATCTGACAATGTAAATGCTTCTTTGAATGGCAGATTAAATTTCCTAGATAAATAAATCCTAGAATAAATAAATCCTAGAATGACGCCTATTATTGAAATTATCTGACAACATTAGGTGTGTTTAATAGCACTTTAAATGAGAAAATTGTTGATTTCATTACCGCAAGTTTGTTAAAAAAATTTTCTCGAAATTCTTTGCTTAAAATAAAAAGGATGCTTGATTTGATATTTCGATGTAGCGATCATCAGCTTGTTCTCAGTGGTTCTTAGTAGTTTTAAGCGGCAAAAGTTGAGCAGAATAGCAACCCAAAGAAACATGTGGATTAAAGTGTAGTTTTCCTCGAAATCAAACCGTTTAAGAGGTGTATTCCCATCTTAATTTGGTGAGAAACCTCTAGGTGATAATAAGTAACAAGAAGCTAACCAACCAACCAAGAACAAACTCTCGCAAACCCAAAGTTCTTTACTTTACTGCTCCTCTACTTTTCAATATTGCTTATTTCAGTCAAGCCTTTCTTTGTCTGATCCTTGTCTGTTTCCTACTATTGCTTGGTTGAAGTGGTATAATACAACGCCGTTTCACCTGAATCCCCGGCAATAAAAGAGCTTCATGTATGTTCGCTATGAAAATTACTGGATTTACATAACAACCAATTTTTCCAACCTGATTTTGTCTCGTCAAGTCTGAACAAACAGCTTCTGCCGGACTGGAGCAGGGCGGTGGGCTGGTACCACTAATGTTTGATCTAGATCCTGAATATGTGATGAAAACTCTAGAGGCTGTAGAATATGTGATGAACGCTATTCGTTCAGCGGGTACGCTGCGCTATAAATCGAACCAAGCTACCTTAATTGTGGTTAAACATATGAAATTCACTTACTATCACAGTTCTCTACATCTGCTGACAAGATCCTGTTAATCATGCAACAAGAAGTAAAGCAAGCTGAGCTACAATTTAACGATGGCAAGACGTAATTCATTGTTCAAACAAGAAATATGACACCAGACCGGTCAAAGAATAGAAAATATTGTGATTTTCTTTTATGTTAACGTATATTTCGGGAAAGAGGGCAACAAATCAGCTCAAGTAAAAAGAAAGGTATAGTTCGAATACATGATTTTCTTCTCCGTTATTATATTCGTAAGACCACCTGCACGCATAGGATGGAAAGGCTAAAAATATTAAACGCGAAGATAAGGCATGTGTTGCCCTACGAATGTGACACGTTGACCATGACGTAAACATTGACAATTAAAATAAATTCTCAAGGATTGTGAGACTCATTATAGGGGTAAAACATAAAAGAAATAAATGGAAAATAAGGAAAAACTATGAAAACAAGATCAATTGACAAGCCAGAGGTCTTCAACTGCGGAAACTTCAATGCCCGTACCATATGGAGTGGATGAGGACTGACAGTAGCTGACAGACTGTTGAGGTTTGACCAACAAACAAATGTAGACAAGCCCATGTTTTTAATATAATTTTTTTTTAAATTTACTACCTTTATTTCCATTACTTTTAAGCCTCTCAAGAAAATTATATTTCTTGAATTATTTACAAACAAGTTTCCTGTATGTGAAATTTCATACTCAGTAAGGGTGGATCGTTGTTTATTGAGTAATTCTGCAAATATCTCAGTTAACCACGTAAAAGCCACCTATATACAAATCTGTAAAATTCTGTAGTAATTAATTCTGTTATTTCATAATGATTGCTATCAAATTTTTTATATTTTAACATACTATTATTTGAAAAGAATATTTTCACCTGAAATTTTCGGTCAGGTATTCAGGTATTATCTTTCATTTCTTCTTCTTTGATACTTTTGACAGGTTTTTCGTTACTATACAATATTTTGTATTCATGTTTCAGCTCTATTTACCTTATGAAGTTTCATATCTAGTTGAGCTACGACGAAGTTTTAGGAAGGCAATTCTGAATCCAAAGAAGATTTGAGTCGTGGCGGAGGAAAGAGGAGGCAGCATCTTTTTCAGTCCATCGCTTGTTTTTACAACCAGCAAAACATTTTCGATCAAAAATTATTTGAATAAGTGAGACACAATAAACTCTGCTTTCTTCTAAGTAAAAGAAAGATGCATATAAAGCGTTCCAAGAAGTCACCTTTCTTTTCAGCATTGGCATACCTCATACTGTTGGTGTGACAGTCTCTTTCCCAAAAGAAATCTACTTAACAAGCCGTGATCATCTTCCTTATAGCTCAAAACTATCGCCTTCTGAATTTCATCTAGCTTATGGAAGCCTTAGGAAATTCATGATTTGCAAATGTCAAAGACGTCTAACCGTTTTCTAGACGCCAGCTTCATGACCTCATGCAGCTACCTGAATCAAGTCAAAAGCTTGACATGTAGAAACTCAAAGCGTCATGGATGTCCTATGTGATTGATGAGGAAATAATGGACGCTGTTGTTCGGACACTTTTTTCTGTGGATCCCGTTCGCTTCAATGCTTCACATGAGGAACGTCCTCTTGTGTGCTTGTTTTTCAGTATCTACGAAAGCCTGTTGTGCCTGTTTTCTCAGTGTCTGGACAAAGCACTCCAGTCATTAAAAATAGAAAAAAAAAATACACCGAGAACACACGAAGCTTATGTACCAAATTTACCCTGACATGTTACTCAGTACAATAAACGCTTTTCCAGGAGGATGTGTTCCTAAAATGGCGGAAAGAAGGGAGGCTTGAGCTGATTACCACGGAGAGCAATTTAGGGACTACCTCAAGATCAGAAGCTTTTCTGCATTGGGGGTCAGCGAAGAATGTATGTGTAATCAGGGGTGGCGCAAGGTTCAATTCTTGGCCCGTACCAGTGAAATGTCTAGTAAAATGAGCTGTTGAGGTTGCAGTTACCGGGAGATTGACGCCTGGTCAGCTATGTTTATGTTTTAGAAGCATTATTCGCTGGACCGTTGAACAGACACAAGCCTCACAAGGTATGATTGAGTACCGAGTTTTGTTCGGTTTTTTGCGGATCACTCGTGTTGTCTCCGCGCTGGTTGAAGAAACGATTATCGATTCGAACAAATGAATAAAATACCTTAGCTTGACAATTGACTTGAAGATGACCTTTTTTGATCAAGTCTGAGCCTGAGCCTTCTGCGAGAGTGTCAGCTCTCAGTCGCCTTATGGCAGACACTGACGGACCAACTTCTAGCTAAAGTGAGTGGAATGGAATGGAGTCCAGTGCTTTTGTATAAAGTCTAAGCTGATGCTCTTCGTAAGACAGACTAACATCCGCACTGTCTGTCGAAGATAGCCCCATTACATTGTAAAGAGACACCAATTTACGTTGGGGGCCTGCATCTTTCCAGTTGGTAGATATGGAACCCACGTTTTCCTGACTGTTGGAAGGAATATTATACTTGGGCGCCACCAGTCACCACAATACTTTCTGAAGAGTTGTAAACCAATAACGTGGCCCAAACATACAGATGGGAGCTTTTCCGCTTTGGGTGGTACCTGAATATACTTCAAGGCTTAAGGTTTCGGGAGCGAGTCGGAAGAAAACTCTATATGGTGGTAACTAGAAAGCTCGGCTGATATCTTTACACTACGATCCTAGCTCTGGTGGTTCTAACAAGCGTCTAGAGACTACGGAATTTTAAACGCCCGTCAGGCTCACTGGTATTGTCGCTTTCACCCAACAATAGGGATAGAGGTTTCTGTTTTGTTCTCTGAACAAAATTCTGTTTTCCCTGTCTATTTTCTTGAATCGTTCACATACACGTTTCGGCAGTGTACCATCTTTGTTGTGTGATTTCATCCTGAGTTTGTCCGTCTTAAATATCTTTATTTCGGGTTCGTCGCTTATGCAAGCAAGTAGGGGACTTTTTCAGCAAGCAAGCAGGGGACTTTTTCAGCAAGCAGGGGTCGTTTTTATGCTGGTGGGAAAAAGTTTGTGATTTCGTATTTTAAGGGAGTCCCTAAATTGGATTCCGCGTTCCTTGATCTACAGTCATTGCGTGGTATAGCCTTTGTGTTTTGTTTTGCGCGAAGATGATGTCCAAAAAAGAGTTTCTCTGTTTGTTAATGATTCGTCCATCAAATGTTCTTGTTTTCTTATTTGCATGCTTTCGAGGCTGTTCAAACACCGTCCTTGATGTTTTCAATGTTGTCCTTCCACTGTTTTGCTAATGTGAGTTAGTAAACTTTTGTATTTAATCGTAGTTTGCAGAGTTCGTTCTGCTTGTGTGAGCGCCAAACCTATAAAAAGGACACGTAAGACCGATAAACTGAGGATGAAACCATGTATCAAAGATAGCACAGTGCTAAAACTCGTATTTGAACGATAAAAGGATAACGACGGGGAACGTCGGAATTTTGTTTGGAATTAAAAAAAAACATTTCCATCCTTGTCGGACAACACGAAGTATAGGAATTATGTTTTTTGTCACATCGGTTGGCACTACGGGTACTTATTATCTAGAATTTACTGATTTTTCGAAAATAAGTCCTGTCCTGATCTCAGCTTCTATGAATGTGAGGTATTGTGCAGGCTTAAGGAGCTCGAACAGCGGTACGCTTTCAGATGCTGCAAGATCATCTAAAATAAGAAAAACAAGAAGTTCAGACAAGCAATAATGAATGGTACCAAGACAACATCCGTGTTACTAGACGGAAAAGAGGAAGGGAATTATTTTGAAAACTTTTGAAATTCAAATTCAAATTGAATCAAATTCAAATTCAAATTTAGCAAAATAGTTCTCTAACTCTTATGAAATTACTCAGATGCTAGCGGTTGAATTCAAATGAAATTAATCCGACGTAAAAATCTTTGATGCAGCTTCAGAAGAATGATAAGATTTGACGTTTATTCGACTGACCTATGGGCCTTATTATTTGACTTCTTACCGACAAATAATACCATGTTTCATTTAGTTGTAGTGGTGCTCGTGCATAATATCCTTACATCTTATATCCTGATGCCTTACTTGCTCTAAATGATTTTAATGCTTACGAGAAAACGTCCTTTCCAAACAAAATTTTATCTGCCGAAAATATCGATTGTATATCCTTCCGTAAGCAATTTCATAGTATCCTGAATTTCATGTAGATTGAATTAATTCTAAAGCGAAGTTTTAATAAGAACCCAAAGCTTTCGTGATTTCTGAAGTTTTCGGAAAGTTTATTGCAACGTTTTCGAGGTTTGTTCTCCAACAAGTGCAGATTTTGAAAGCGTACTGAATATAATCCACCCTAAATTAATTCCTGAATAATGCAACGTCAGTTTCACAAATCATTCCAGATTTAATGAACACCTGAAGCTGATTGAATTTTTTATCAACACGATTTCGTTGATTCAAGCTACCCTTAAAAACTATCGCCTCCTTCCTCGTCCATTATCGACAGAAGGAAAAGGAACTATTTATTGTGACTGCTGTCTATCTTTGTGACATCGAAAAATAAACGATCAATTCCGGCTAACTGAATGATTTATTTATCCTCCTGAAATCGGAAATTGAGTACTCATTTACCAGGACCTCCCATCACTTCCTGTCTCTAGTATTCGTGCGTAAGTCGTTGGCTGGCTAACGTGCTCGTTTGGATACAAACTTTTTGTCAATCTTCGATTCCTTTACATGTGCCATTCACTGGCTCTTCCTGATTCCTAAGTACGCGCACACACTCTCAAAACTTCTCCGAACATTTTGACTTTTGCCATTCTCAGCATGTGATAAATGTGTTTGTGACAGTGAATTTTCCGTGGATTGAAAGACGAAAAGTAAAGCGTCGTTTTATCAATAATCGTGTAAGGAATATTAGAAGGAGAGTCTGGGTGGTATTGTGAAGGGGGTAACGACGGATGGGATTGGCAAGGAAATTGTCTTCTATGAATGCAGCACAAAGGTACAAAGGCTCTTTTGGTTGTGTAGCCTGCGGGAAATTGAGAAGGCATGGACGTAGCACGAAGCATAATATCGTAAATAATAAAATATGGAGCAGAAAACTCAACTGAAATCTGAATTGTGCTGGTGGCAAATGTTGAAAATAGCTTCCGGTGTTTCGTTTGGCTTTTACGGATACACGTTGTAGAGATGCTGCGTGTATGGATGAAATGGGGGAGTGGAAGGTCAAACTTTCAACCTTGCTTGTTATTAGTGGAAGCGTGCCTGGATTCTAGAAACATTTCATATCATATCCTGTGCTGTGCTACCTTTAGGGTCTTCCCACTTCGTGTTGTTAGTTTTATAGAGACATTTGAGTTGTGTTAGCAAATGAGGAATTGTATGCTCGGCTCCGTTCTTTATTCAGCAAACTTCAGGCGGAAAACTTTTCTCTTTAATAGTTGACAATCTTCAAGAAATGTTTGGCACGCAGCAAAGGTTTCTGTTACTAAAGTGGGAAAACTTTCTAAATAAACTCCCATGAAAACTTTATTTTGAGCATTCTATCCTGTTGGTATGGAAAGCAACTTTTAATTTATTAAAGTTGTCATGCCATCTGAAAACTAAACAAATATTAATATTTAATATTCTCAATATTCATTTATCGCAAGGTTTTTATATGTCCTTTCTGCAAGCATCGTAAAAACCAGTTGAGAGAGTCGGAGTATTTCTCAAATTTATATGATTTTCTTGAATATCTGGGGATTACCTGGATAAAACAACGTCAAATCATACTATATTAGAACTTATAACACACTGCTGGCTTGAATCATTTATAGAATACAAATATGGATTTTCAGGATGGGTTGAATTCATCGGGAAGAAAATTGGAAATCGGGCTAGCAGGGAAGAGTTTTATTGGTTTTTGATTATGTTGAATTCGAACGAAATATCTCAACATTAGATACAATTTTTGATATTCTTCCTCAAGATTGTATCAACGAGAGTGCAAATTTATTAGAAAAGTATTGGATTGAATTGTCTATGGCATCATAGTGAAAAAAAGTACCAAATTCACTAGTGACTGGTCGCAACATTTGAAAGACAAATCATTTGGAATCGCATACCATAGAATTCCTGTGAAATATTAATAAAATGCCAAAATATAAACATTGTTATGATGTGCTCATGTAAGTGGTTGCCAAAATTGAAATTGGTCGTTGATAAAATACCCATTTTCAATAGGCATTTTCATAGTTTGATTCCCTGAATGGAAACTTACCCAACTCGGTTGCTGAAAGTTATCATTACAAACTCGAAGAAGTAGGAACAATTTTCTTCTAATTTCATTTTGTGAACAATGGAACGGCTGTTATATTTTTCTTCAGAGTTAACATAAAAGCGCGCTCACACCGATACCAAGTGGACTTGATGCTGATAGATTTGACTTTCAGAACTCGCTAGTGACCAGTCATCTGCAAGCATTTGTTCAGCTAGATTGAGTTTTTGGCTCAAGATGCTGCGAACGATTGAACATTGGTAGGCCATCAAATTTTGGGTTGGACAGGGGAAATCAAGTACGAAGATAATGAGCATGATTTTCTATGTCTTAAACGATGAAAAATTGTTACAAACGTCAGTTTTTAATTGACAAAGCCACTCCAAAGATGGACGAAAGACTGCAGCTCATGTTGCACAGCCACCGATATCTAGAACCGTTGACAACATTCAATGTGTGCCTAAAGTAGTGAAATCAAGGCCTCTGCATGCTTATGACCGCATATAGAATGAGTACTGATAAGTTGATTTTAGCACACTCTTATCAGTAAACACTTGTGATGCTGAAGATCTGCGTCGAACTTGCCCCGAAAGTCCTGACGAACGACCTTAAATAGAGGCGGGACTCCACTTCCGAAGACCATATGCATCGAGTTAATGAAAGGATTTTCGTATTAGAATACAACACGCGAAACAAACGTCAAAGTTTGCATGGTACAGTTCATTATCGTCTCGTCCAATTAAGTATACGAGTCAGTTTTATCAAAGTCAAGGGTGTGTTCCACAAACAATATGACTTGGGGCCATGACTTGGCTCTAGCAGACTTTTTCTAATCCTAAGAGCGAAGCTGGCCCACACCACCATCGGATCCTGAATGACATTATGGTATCTTGTGCGCGTACCCATAAGGGTCCTCTGTAATTTACGTAACAGGGAGCCTTAGAGACGTAGAAAAGCCACTGAAAAAGTGTGTCGAAGCTCAAGGGATGAATTGTGAAGAATTTTAAAGTTTTGAGGGTATATCTCGAATATCTTTTCCCGAAAATTTACCCTATCCTTTTCATAAAAAAACCTGAATAAAATAAAACAAGGAATGGTAAATCACAAAAATAACTATTAAAATACCATGTAAGATGTCAAGAAGATCGGAAATAATAATTAAATGCATCCAAAAAAAAAGAAGGTTAGACATGTATGAATCACTGAAATGCTCTCAAATGTGTAACATCTTAGAAAACACACTGATTGTGAGTTCCTGGTGATCTAGGGATGATTTAAAGCCTTATTATTTCATGAAATCTGTCTTGTCCAACACAATAGAAGTTTGATACAACCAACTCCATGAAATGAAACCCAAGCAAAAAGGAAACATCGTGGATTGATCAAAAGGTTGACTTCTTCTGGTTATGATTGCGAAAACGACAGTAGAAAATTTAGAGAACTTTAGGTCGGAGACATCATCACCACCCATATTTACAGGACCGAATTCTGCTCTGCGTTTCACATACGTGTTCCTCAAAGATCACAAATGTTGCTGAGATTGGGAAGATTTATACGACGTATGTATAATCTTATTTGTTTACTTATGCCTACAAACCTTGTTTTGAGACGAACCGTAAGTAAGAAGTCACCTGGTTACTAGCGTACGCCAGTGATTGTATTCACATCATAAACAAGTATAGGCAAGGAAACGACTCTGAACGTAGGTATTGAACTAAGAAATCGGGATAAGGACACATAACTTAAAACAAAGTCATAGCAAGAATGTCAAGTTTACAACCGTGAGTCATGATTGTGTTGATAGATTGGCATACCCAGCAAATGACGGCAGTTGTACTTTGAAAAGGACAACATATCTTAGTACATTGTCTATATTTCGACCTAAAGATTTTCGCAGGAAAGAGAAAAATAATAAAGAAGGTAACACAATGCAAGTAACGTTGGTTCCATGAAATTTGAGGAGCCACTTTAGGTGAAGGAGATATTGTATTAGTGCATATGACAAATATATGATTGACAGTTCTTTTTGATGCTTTGCGCAATTTTGGGTAATTTTGTTGGTTTTCAGGACATGTTGTGTTGGTCTGCTTGCCAAATTTTTCACCTAGTTTAAAGGTTTTGTTTCGAATGCAACGGCCAATTTCTCTTTAAGAACGTGTTGGTTTCTAGGTTAACACTATTATTCGAAAATTCTCCGCATAGCTAAGTTCTAAGACGTATATGTCAGTTATATTTCAGCGCTATTTATTGGTTTTTGACATGTGTCAGAAAGGGCACGGCAGAGCAGCGTTTATTGAAATTACAAAAAAATTATTCATGATAAGTTTGTTTTCAATTTTTGCTTCGAGTGATTAAGATGGTGTTTGCTTTGCTTGTGATGATTTTGGCTGTGAATGACGTCTGCTGCTTTAGATATACAATAATTTCCAGTATTGCAGGTGCAATGTCAAATTGACGTTTGAGACGCATGTCGGAGAGGTGACTGACAATACTAAATCTGAACGTTTTGATTTTACGTAAAAGGCTTCTATTCACATAAGGGATTCGAAGCGTAGCTCTTGAATTTTATTCCTGATTGTCATTCATTTACAACATCAAAACAATCACTGGAGACATTAGAAACATTTTGAAACAACTTTAGTTCAAAATTTCAGTAAAATGACGCATAGGGCGAAACTGTTTTCAGGAATTGTTTGAGCCTCTAAAATGTTGAAGTTTGCTTAATGTAGAACAGGGCCACAGCTTGAGCTGAGTCGATTTGTTAGCCTTTGTATGTTAGTCCTTTAGTTTTAAAGAAACATAAGATTTAACCTGAATGGCTTAGACTTAAGCTTGCTGTTGATAACCTCTTTAGGCAGTAGACATCGTTTATTGCCTTTTTTGCACTACCCTATACTTATTACACTAAATCATCAGGAACTCGTTTAAGGTATGGCTTTCAAAACATTAAAGCCACATTTGTCACATTTCACATGACAAATGTGACATTTGTTCCAATATTTCATCGTAGGAATTTCTTATGTTTAGTATGAAAATCCTCCTTCTAAGGAGAGTTTCGCATGGAATCGCGTATCTACAAAAGTGCAAGAACCTCTTTCTTGTCATCATTCTCAACTATCATGCCGTTGAATTCCCTTTTCTTAAAACAAGTAGCCTCACAAATGGTCTTCACCTTATATAATAGTTCTTAGGGAACTCCTCGAAAGGTTACAATATACCTTGTTTATTTCATGATAAATTTTACAACTGAGTCGATCTTTTAGCCTCCGCATGCTTGGGTCACTTATGTTTCCAGTATATTCTCGAGTGATTTCTTTCCCTTTACCAGGATTTTATTCGTTACGGGAGCCTTTAGGGAAAGCAATCGCTTTTCACTTCGTGGAGTAGTAATTTTGCTATATTCTCTAGCTTCAAGGTTTTTCTTTTGATTTTCTTGAATTTGTAATTTGTAGTTACAAGGATTGCTTATTTTTTTATTTGTAACGTACTTTTTGGTTATGTTAATATGAATAAAACGACATAAATTGTAATAAACCGGACCCGTAGAAAAATGTGAAAGGATCGGCGGTGTAAGTAATTTTTTTGGACGAGCCTTGCGGCTTCTCCAAGATTACGACGTACTGTCTACAAAATCTGAAGAACCGATCCTTTGATAGCACGTTTAATAGTCAAGCGTGAAATGTGCTAATGACAGTTTGTACAAGCATATCCTCTCAAACAAGCTATTTAGTGTCAGAATGTTAAGTTAGATTTTTACCCTCTTTGTGTCTTAGCATTTTAGTTTTTAGGAGAATACTTACATTCGGTGGTTCATTAAAGTTATCATCAGTCAAAAATAGACTCACAGGCACAATTAACCGTTCGCTTAGACTTTTTGTCACCCTGTTTGTTTGCATTAAGTATACTTTATCGCAGATTTTGATTTGTATTGTGTGGGTACTTAGAAACAAAAACAAAAGCACAGTTAGGAACAGTTAGAGTCTCGAATAAGCTCTCAAATTTGTGTTGTAGTAGCTTTTGTTAGAATCAATCGTTGTTTCACATTATTACCGTGACGTTACCCAGATAACATTTTTGTTCTCTTAAAAGTTGTTCAATTTGTGTTTTTATTGTTATTCATAGTGTTTGAAAGTATAAAAATTTTGTTAGATGGGATTGGTACACCTGAGCAGTCGCTTTAGCTGATGCTGGGTACATCAGGACGCTCAAATGCTCGGTGAACGTCAAACCATGGTACGGGATGCCATTAGACGGTATCGAGAGACTGCTTCATTCATCCGGAGGCCACGTCAAGGCAGAAATCGGTGCACTTCCACCTGAGATGATTATTTTAGCAACATGTTCTTAAATCGCTTTTGCACTACTACTAAAAGTCGTACATACCTCTTTGAGGTTGGAAATGTTATTATAAGTAAACGTATGAATGGAAGAAAATTGTTAGCAAATTATTTAAGGAGTTTTCGTGCAGTTCGTCAACCCCTAACATCTGCCACAGCACCGTAGATCTATACATAATTTTGCGGGAGAATGTTGTGATTGTACTTTTGAGCAGGGAAAGAATGAACTGTTTTCAGCTGAGCGCAGAGCAGCCTTATTTAATTCATTTAATTAAAAAGAGGTATGCTACCTGCACTGCAGTCGAAACAGTGGGTTATCAGGATGGATCAATAAAGATTTGGGGAGCTATTTCTTTTGAGACCAGCGCGGTTTTTCGGTTTTTGATATCGTTATTGATTTTTCTTTGACACAGGAAAAAAGGAGGTGAGGGATAAGTGGGAAAAGCACTCCAACACCATGTCGTGTAGTTTGCTAGTTTATTGGAGAACATTTTAGACTTATGTATGATGAACAACGTTGCCATGTCGCTAGATCTGTTATACAATTCCTTAATGAAGTCGATGCTCAAATTTTGTCATGGCCAGCGCAAAGTTCCGATCTTAATCCCATCAAACATATAGCGGGAACCTTATTTATCAAACATTACTTTCAACAAACCATGCATCAAATTTATGTCATTTTTAACGGTTTTGTCAGATATAAGTCTGACAGGATGGTAAGTAAATTGTGACTGCGAGTGTAAAGTTTTAAGACTTTGCTAAGATATTGTGTGCATGTTTTTATGGCTGTATTAGTCTAAAAGTAATGTTTCCTATAACTGGGGCTTTTAGTGGTATTTATCTATTCTAGGACTCTTAACAGAGTTTTATACGTTACCAATGCAGTGAATTGTAAATTAGTAAACTTTTTTGAGAAGGTGGATCCGCCTTTACACTTTCTCACATACCAGGATTGTCACGAAGTCTAAATCTACAAGGGCTTAATAGTTAACAGATTGTTTCTCTTCAAACGTACTGTCATTGCCGTTGTAAGAAAAACATATATAGTCCTTTGGTCTTCCCTTGTCGTCATAATAATTGCTGAGGTCTATGGTACTTCCTGCGTTTTTGATCTCGATTTATTGGTGTAACTTGCAAAACTTTTCGCAATTTTTCGTTATTGAGGTAGGAAAGATACAAGACGATTCCCTACTTTTCACAGCATTATGAACAATGACAAAGTAATATTTTTTGCGAATAATTAGTTAATTAGTTAAGAGGGTTATTTGTCATTTATTTATCTATAGACCTGTTCCATTTCCCTCCATCTGCAGCTTTTTCCACCGAGAGAGATCATTTATTGTATCCGTTTGATAAATCCTTGTTGTTAACTGCAAACTCATCGGTTTCAAAGGAGTCCAAAAAGTTCGACTGCACTTGGTCAGGATGTTATGACCATTTTCAATCTTGTGCTTCGCTACTGCGGAGTTTATTGTGCTAACGAAGTCTTTTAGCAACTATTGCTCCCTGTAAATCTGCTTTCGCAAGGGTATTAATGATTTTCTGGTCTAGCCAACATATTGCTTGAGGAAACTCTCGTAGCCGATTAAACAAATTCCATTTAATTTTTTTTGTATTATTTATTTCCTTTGAAGATCCTCGGACAGTGTTCAGCTACTCTGGAGGATGTTATTGTATATTTTTTATTATATAAGTTGTATTTTATTCGTTATTGTTGTGTCCGAGAGTTCTATCCTTCTTGTGCCGAACATGCGTAAACTGCATTCATTTTGAAAAGCATTGAAAAGGTTGTGTTGAGTAATGTTCCCTCTCGATATTTTGGATTAGACGACTGATTAAATGACCCTGGTATCCATGCATTTGTAATGTTTCTCTTATATTTAGCCATTTTCTTGCTTTTAAGACCTGTTGATATCAGTACTGAAAGCATCCTGCATATCATTTTGCTATTCGTATCCATTTTGTGTGCGGAGTATCAGTTTCAGTTCTCACAGGATGCATAAGATCTCATATGATCATAGGATTTAACGCGCTTTCGTAAGTTTTTTTTGCCACATCTTCCACATAAAACATAATTCTCATACCAATTTACCAATATTATCCTTCTATACTGTTCACTTGATCCCATTTTCTTTGGCAATTTTAAAAATATTTAACCAGTTCTAAATCGCAAAACATTTAAACCTTGAAACATAATCCCAAACACAAGCTCAAAGTATTGAGTAAGCTTAAGGATGTGATTTAACCAGCATAACGAAATTCTGATTACCAGTGAGTGGAATTGATAAACGATAGATTTAAAAATTTCCTCAAATCAGCCTGAAGCAAAGTCACCCACTCAGCTCTTATGTGTTTGTTGTCTTCGTTGACATGTTAAAAAATAATATTTTTGCACATGGTAGATTTACTCAAGTGTTTGCCAGAAAATTTATCCGAAAAGCAAACAAAGCTGCGATACAGAGAAGATACAAGACGATTTGACGAGCGAAAGTGAGAATAGAATATCCTTAAAGGACTTTTTTAAAGTACTATCACACGGACACGATGGAAATGCTGTGGAAAAGTTACTAAAATATTTACATAAATTAGTCGCTGAAATGATAGCAAAGCTGTTGAAAGTTTAAATTGAATATAAGTTTAAGGATGCAAATTGAAAAATAATGCACACGATATTTTTGTATGTGTGTTTATGTAGAACTCGGTAGGTTTCTTCTACAATGTTAAAAAGGAGTTAAGACATAAGGCATATCGTTATTATTTCTACGAGTTTCCAACCAAAACGCCTATTTGTATCCTTTGTTATCAATGAAAAACAAAAACATAAGCTCAGCATATGGCATGTGCATTTGATGTTTCTGTAATTTTCACAATTATGCACTCCTTCATTATTCATTCAAGCAAACGATCTCGCATGTTGTTGGGTATGAACTGCATAAATTTGAGATTGACTACAGGGAAAATCGAGAAAAACCAATTCGTTTACCAAACAAACACCATGAATGAAATAATCATGATTTGCGAAGCATTTTTTTCGAAATTTCTAAGAAATCACCATTGAGATTTTTATAACGCAAGGTAACAAGCAACAAAATACTTTCTAAAAAAATCAAAACGGGTATAATCAAATATTCAGTTCCATACTAAATTTGTTTAGTAACAACTCCTTGTCAAAACAATCATTGATATTCGAGAAAATTTTTTGGCACTCATGCTTCGCAGGTAATTTAAAATCATCGAAATTTTGGAATATTATAATGTTCATAAATTCTACCAAAAGAGAGTGGAAAGATGAAATTTTCCTCGCATATGTTTACACCTGTCTGGTATTTACTGAAGATTTCCCAAAAACATAACCAATATATGATATCCGGCGGTCTTTTAACTTTTGCAACCAGTTTTTGAAGTTGAAAAATTGGCAAATTTCTGATTACTTCTAGAGTTTATCTTTGCAACATGCTAAGGTAAGTTGTAGGCTTTTTTTTACTATGCAATTCCTTGACGTGGTGCTATGAATTTTTTAAGCATTGTTTTCCTTTAATGCAACCGAGCAGTCTTCCTTAAATTCCACTGTTCCACTGTATTTATTTTTACACAAATTCAAATTTCGCCTGCTGCTTGCCTGATTGCATAGTGTGTACTCGATTGAATAAAGATATCGCGTATCGTCCTTTTTATGCTAGGGGATGTCTGCGTCCTGCATTTTTATCATGGCTTCGCCGCCGATCCGTTTTCTTCCGAAATTTTAAGGTTATTTTCTGACTTGACTTTGACAAAATGGCGTCATATTGAATAAAAGAAATGTAAAAAACCAAAAAAAAACAACGCTCAAAAATCATTTTAAAAAATTTAAATACACGATACAGAAAAATTCTACGCACTGCCTAGCAGCGACTGGTTTTGACCATACTTTTAAAAATTTCAATGAAATCAAACAAAAAGTTTTTTGAGAAAGGAGTCCGGCCAGTTTGAAAAACGTTGTTTCGAGATAAACGCGTTTAAGGTTTAAGTTATCGGAAAATCATGGGTAATTTTGCTATACTTCCAGTCAGCAATCCCTGCACCGTATAATTGCCATTTCTGATTCTCATTCATTTCTCCTTCTCTTCCGCTTCGTTTCTCATCAAATGCGCATCAATTTTCACTTGTTTCCCTTATTCTATATCTAATTTCCATTTCCATACCACATCGGGATGGATTTCTTTGCCCTTGCAATGCGTTTTGCCTTGACCTACACTGTAATGCCGTCCGTGTCTCTTTTTTCGGTAGCTTTAGCTTGTTCTTCTTGTGTTGCTTATGAAATACTAGTCTTACAAACGAGAGTAGCTTGATTTATATTATCAGTGAGTTTATCATGATAACTTTGAAAAACACGTTGAGGCAGTTCCATTATTCCACAGAACAACTCCGAGCATTCGCAGTGCAAGTATAATTTGCCGATTTATTTCATAGACATGACTAATGTAAGAGGCACCTGCTATTTCTTTTTTATCTCAAATTTTACAGGATATCACCAACTAGGATACCAGGCCCCGTATAGTATTTTAAGTAAATTCGGAATTGAAAAACTTATATACGACATAGTCGGAGATCGTAGAAAAAAAAAAACAGAAATAAAATTTATTATACGATAGCCTAATGATGCGTCAACTTCCACATCACTGATGCACTGACATTTATATCATCGGGCGCCTCTATTTCATGGTGATTGAAACGTTGCTATGGTGCACTTTTGCACTTTTTTTTCCACTGATGGCTTAATTTAATAAATAAAATCAGTATAAGAGGCAATATTTAATAAAATATTAATACACAACTAATTTCAAAATACAAGCCAATTGTGTGCACACAATAAAAAATACGTGCTTCATCGTTCTCTTTTAACGTTCAACTAACAGAGCACGTGTACAAAATCGGTATGCATATTCATCATGAATGCATTCTACTGGTAGGAAACAGATATCTATATGGTCGCGTGGCGAATAGATGTACTAAATTTTAATACCAACAGCACTCGGGATAACGCGCTAATTTAAAATTTCGAACACGTAGAGATTTTCCAACTATATGAAACTTTTGTACATGGTTTCTAGTTTGATTTGATTTTTAGAAGATCCTACAGTGGTGCTCCCCGTTAAATGGCTGGAGGGAAGTATTGAGCATTTAGTTTATACCTGCGACGGATACAACGTTTCTAGTGCAAGGATGCTTGACGTACCTCATCAACTATGTTGGTGAAGAATGATTGGGTAGGCGCATGGAATGCACGTACATTTTTTTGCTACTCGTATCAATATGTCAATAATCAATTTGCCACTAGTCATCTAGGTTCAGGTTGTCATCGGTTCAAGTTGGTATTGTGCATCTCATCCAGCTTTCCAAGTTTCTCAAATTAAACAACACCAAAGGATATTTGTTATCGATACGAACATAAATGCGGACACGTGTACAAAGGACCCAAATTCAAATATTTCAATCATTTAAACCAATCTTTCATGCTATTTCACATGATTAGAAAAGGATGCAGCAATTTTTCGAAATGGCATTAATATCGACCACAGAATATAGTCAATTGCAAAAGGCTACGGAACTTTTATTCTTAATTGGGTGCTAGTTAATTTTTACTTTACAATCACTACTATCGCTAATACTATGAAGGATCTGTGCTCCTCTGATGTTTCTTACTTTCCAAATTTGCAAAACACTAAATGTACATTGTAGTCGCCATTTAGTGGGAACGAATAAATTTCATAGTACATCCTAAGATCAGGTAATAGATGGGTTAAGGTAGTCTCTATTTCTATATCTGTGGTGTTATTACCGAGTTTTCTTCGACTTTTAAACTTACGTTTCCATTGAAATATGAAAAAAAAAAATCCTTTTATTAACTTTAGCCTAACTTTTGGAAAAGTTTCCCTCTAACTTGTGACAGAAAGAATCAATAAAAGTGTTGATTTCAAGTTTGAATTTAATGTGATTTATCGGCCCAGCTCTCACCGTCGATGATCCGCCATGTTTTCTGGACTTTTTGATAAATGTGTTTTGGAAAGTTCTTTGTCAAGTTTTGAAAGTTAGTGAAAAAAGCTTAAGGATAATGACATCGTTAAAACGGCTTATTTACTGAACGAGTATTGGCACTTACCGTTTTCAATTTCTCTTATATCACATTTTATTTTTTCGCTGATAATCGCATCAGGATGGGGCTGTTGATTTCTTGGGCTCATTTGAATATTTAATGAGTCCTTGTTTGTTTTTTCTCTTGTTTCAATTTATATTCAAATTTATTTCAACCTAGGAGACCCATGACAATGTAAGTGAAATATGATAATTGTTTGAAAATGCACAGTAAAAGAGAAAGAAAACTCTTGAAGAAGAAAAAGTGAAAATAAAAGTGTACAAATTCACAATAAACGATTGTGAAAACCATGTTCATAAAAAGATCGTGTAGTGAAGTGATTAATTGAAAAAACCTCTTGAGGGGGCTGAAACGGGAGAAAATAATGACTATAAATCCAGACGCTAATAGTGCGTGTTAAAATAATTCGTTATAAAATAGTAGGCTAGCTTAAATTCTATAACGATGTCCATTAAACAAAGTTCAACTAACTCAGTGCAAAAGGATCATGTGAAATGTTCCAACTTAACGAAACGTATTCCATAATAAACCTAAAGAAAGCGCACAAAGATTGCCATATCCATAAAAAAACGAGCGAAGAATAGCAAAAAAAAGCATAAAAAAACGAGCGAAGAATAGCAAAAAAAAAGCATAAAAAAACGAGCGAAGAATAGCAAAAAAAAAAATTAAAAATAAAATTAAAAACAAAATGGTTTTGAAAATATTTTCTAAATGATAAATAATCAAAACTGAAAGTGGTAATATATGCTCAGCCCGAAGATGCAGCGAGCCATTCGGGTGAACGAAAGTCAGCTGCTTATGCTCTCCGAACGAGCTCAATATGATCATTCGCTGATAAGTGTAAGTTTACTTCCTTAAATATTCAAATTTGGTTGTTGTTATCCTATGAATTGCATGTGTGTGTTACATAGTTGTGTGAACAATTATGGAGCTTAGTAGAATGTTCTTAGTAATTTCAGAGACGTTAATTGAAGTTATGAAAGGCTTTAATATTAAATCATTCATTATTAAAATTTAAGAAAATACTAAAGCAAATAAAATAATGATCTGGTAAAAATAAAACTTAATCTGGTTTGTGTTTTCAGATTTTCATATGATTTTGATTTGAACCCAAATTTTTTTTTAATTTTATCCAAAATTTTGACAGTTGGTGGGTTTTTAAATGAAACTCTAGTATTCTGTGACAGTAGATGGTGATCCAGACAGTCTTTGCAAAAAACCAAAAAGAACTCCAGATTAAGTCATTATTCAACACATAATGTGTCTTTGCATAATTTTTGATACAAATATGAGACAATTTTAAGGTTCAGCACAAATCAACAAGATGCCGACCTCGAACCGTTGTGATTTCGGTCATATTCGAATTTCTTTATTTGGATTTGGAGCACCAGTCCACGTAGGTGTGATAATGTTACTTCGGGAAAATTATCAATATCAAACCTATTTCTATCCTTGGTGGCTCTTTTCCTCCACACTTCTGTGGACACAAACACCAACAAGCCACTCTAGGCCTCACCAAATAAATTTTTTTTTTAATAATAAATGTTGTTATGTTAACAAATATTGTTAAAATGTTCGTAGTATGCAATTAGATTTAGTATACAAAAAAATGTATCCTAACAGCGAAAATTGTTGTTAAAATATGACAGCTCTGACACTTATAGTAAGTGATTCCTTTCTAGTTTCATTTAGCACCACTGTTTTGATAGGAATGCCGGAGCTGGTATTTATCTTTAGTCATTGAAAATCAATCAGTCACCTCTTGTAATCATTTTGTGTATTACTTTCTTTCAAATATAAAAATTTTGGTTTTTTTTCCGACTATCTGTTCATGAGGTAACACATTTCAACCTATTCTGTATTTTTCCAATTCAAACATTATTCAATTGGATGTTGCTTGTACCTTCTGACTGGTCTGCTAGCAATACTTCGCTGCTAGCAACACTTAAAGTTCACTTTGAGGACTAATATAAGAACCAAAAAACATTCTAATTCCTTATATAGGTATTCAGTGCTGGTAGCAAGCAACTGATAATAATGAGTAAAAAGAAAAACAACTTTTCGTTCTAAGGAAGATAGCGATCTTCAAAGATAACAGCCGAAAATCGATTAAAACTAAAAGGAAGATTTTTAAAGATCGAATACAGTCAATTATTTAATGCTACCAGTAAATACATAAATAAGAAATTAGAATGTTAGTAAACTTAACTTTTTCGCTTCTCAGAATCATTTTGTGAAGATGGTATCAATTGCGAACAGTAATAGACTGTTCATCCAACCTCTATTATTCGCCATTGCTTTAGCAACATAATTTTAATTTGAAAACATAACAGAATTTAATGGCGTATGCATTGGTTTTAAACATGTTTTCTAGTAAAATAAATTCGCTCGAATAAATTTCTTGGAAACAACTGAAGATCACACCGTACACATTCCAATGAATTAGCTACACTACTCAAAATGACGTGTACAGTGAATGAGTCCCTGGACAAAACTGAAACTACACTCTGGAGTTAGTTACATTTAACTGAATTCAGAGTCCAATTTCTTCTTCTACTTTTAGAACGATTATAATGTGATCTGATAGACTGTTGTACCAAAGCTTGATGGCAAATGGAGTTGGCAAGTAAACCATTTCCTGGAGCTTGTTATTTCAGTTTGTTATTATTTGAAATAAAGTTGCGACATCAGCCATTTTTTAGTTATAAGTCAGAATATATTTGTATGGCAAATACTATATCTAGTCGCTCAAGAGCTGATTGGTATTTTGCTTCTGTCATTCTGACTGTTTAAAGTTTTGAAATGAAAAGATGCGCAGGTCTGTAGTAGGTTTGTGGATGGGATATGGTGAAAAAGATAAAATCAATTGTAAAATACAACCAAACAATATAAAATAATATTTTAAATATTTAAAAAATTACACTTGTATTGTCAATCATTTTAAGGATTATGACAGCAGCATTGGTAGTACATATACCCAACCTTCCTGCATCCAGTAATTTTTCGTGTGAAACTAACATATGTGGGGATTCATCTTACTATGAATCAGATTCGTTGGCAATGATAGATACTGAAAGATTGTTCTTAAGAAATTCTGAACTTTATGGAACTCTGGAGATCATGAGTTTACCAGTAAGTTCATCAATAGACGGGTGTAGGGGTATTGGTTTATACGGCCGGTTTAAAATGTATTAAATGGAAAATGTCGACCTCATTAACCTCTAAGCCAAGCGATTCCCTTAATATTTGGGCTCCGAGGACGATCTGCTTCCCCGAGATTTTCTCTTCTTGTGCAACTAAGATCTATCTACATTTCTATTGAGTCACAATAGATATTTTTTTGTTGAAGGCATTATTCCAAAACTCTATATTGTATTATATAACATTCACAAGTGTTAAATAATAAGAATTTACAAGCCTACATCGATAAGCAGCAGCTGTCAATCAGAATATGGTGCGTTTTTTGTTGTTTATTTTTCCTTTTTCCGCCATGCTCTACTTCCACTTCCACCTCTTTATCTTTAGTTTTTCTTTCGAAAGTTGCTTGCCCCTTTCCTCTGCTCAGCTCTCCCTGACCCTGAAAATATCTCCGTGGTCGTTCATCCACTAGATGAAGTAACGATGTTTGTCCATCTTCGTCCTTCAATGTTTTTGGCTTGTAAGAATTCCATGATGTGCGTCAGTCCTCGTCTGATTCGAGGTAATTCATCCGATTGTGTGTCCTTCCCGTCTTATGCAAGATCTTACTAGCGGGGGATGTTTGACCCTCCTAGCAGATAGATCCCGCCAATACGACCGGGTTTTCATCCTCACATAATAATTCCAACTAAGATCGTGTGTGAGCGACTATACCCCACTCGAGTTTTAGCACAAACCTGTGGAAACATTCCAAACAAAGTCCTGTTCATTTTCTATAATTTTCTCTCTTTATTTTGTTTAAGAAGACTAAATCTCTGAAAAGTTTTGAATGAAAATGCAATAAAAATATAAAAACTTCCTTCTGCTGCTGTTTTACCTCTTTCTACCAGAAGTCGTGTGGGAGTGGTCTACCGATGTTTTTGTTCATGTCATCAACCTTGCTTCGCTTCGAACCTCTCTCACTATCTTGCCTCTATGGAGAATTTACATGATCGAGGGTACCACCCAAATAAATTGAATCAGTTAAAAAGCAATGAAATTTCGAAGACAGTTTAATTGTTTTATTTTTTGCTTTTCCGTCCCAAAATGCTCTTTTTTTTTAAATTTTGACAAATATGTATTTCGGAAGTAAGTTGCTCCCTTCTACAGTGACAATTATTTTCAAGGAAAAGTTTGAAGTTTGCATCGTTGCAAACGCAACGCTTTGAATTTTTTTCAGTATTTCTTTACCGGCATTTTTAATTTACCGCAATTCACCGGCATTTTTAGTCAAATCATCCATAAAACTGTAAAAAATACAAAAAATAGGAGACCGTTTCGTTTGCAACGATGAAGACTTCAGCCACCTTTTGATACAATGTTTGTAAATGATGTCGGAGATCTCAGCACAACCATAGTATATCAGCACAAACATATATCGAGCTTTACTTCCTATTATTTCAAACTGATTTGACATTAATTAGCGTCATACCGTCAGTTAAACTTCAGAATTTTGTCTGTTTAGCGAACTAGAGATCTCTTTTTTAAAAAAAGTGCAAGATTAATCAATTTATTTTCATTCAATTGACATCAGTCAATTGGATGCCACGGTTTGCGTATCAATACCACATTCGATCAATCCAAATTTCCACTGCATTTTCGATTATTTGGGCAACTATTTCGTCAATGGCAAGTACGATTTCATGTTCCGAATCGTCAATCGTCTCTGAATGGTTAGCAAAACACTAGTCCGTAACGACTCCCCACAAGACAAAGTCAAATGGAGGCAAATCACGGGTTTCAAGTGGCTAATTGACGTCAGCATTTCGGCTATTTATAATAAAACAGTGCGCAAAACATCCATTGTTACGTTCACTGTGTGGAACGCTATGCCATTTTGTTGAAACCAAATATCGTCTCTGTCATTCTGTTCAATTTCGGGAAACAAAAAATCGCTTGGCACGGCGCTCGCCATTCACTGTAACAGTGTTTCATTGCTTATTTTCGAAAAAAAATAACCCAACAATGCCAGCTGTCCAAAATCCGTATCAGACAGTTACTCGTTGTGAATGCATTAGTTTCTCCACTATGACGTTAAGATTTTCTAAGCTCCAGGTACGACAATTCCACTTATTAACTCTTATCTGCGGTGGAAATGAGCTACATCTGGAAAGATGATTTTACGGTAAAAATTTCCATCTTCGATCAAGCAGTCTTCGGCCCATTGAAGAAACCTTAAACGCACCCGATCGTCATGCGGCTTCAACTCTTGCGGACCAATTGAACTTTTTACTAATTCATACTGGGATCTTTATGCGAAATCATTGTCAATAAAGTGAGTGAAACATTCAATGCTTCATAATGAACGCTAGTTGATGCTGATATTTTTTCACACGCACTCTGAGCAACATCGGTGATGTTTTCGGTTGAGTTCAATGGACAAGTACGTGCACGGTTGTATCCAACAAAGATCCAGTTTCGTGAACTCGCATCCCAGATTGATCCACAAAGTGCGTTTCAGTTCGTCCTTTTTCTCAAATTTTTTCATAAATTTCTTAATGCTTGTGTGGAAGACTCACGCCACTTTCGAAATAAGTTTTTGATGTTTCCCAATTGTGTTCAAGCGAAAAACGACTTTTTTTGAAAATGCCAAACATAAATCCAACTTTCTGTCACATCAAATAGATCATAAAACCTTCAACCCTCAACATAGCCTACAGTTCCATTTATGAACGTTAGATGGCCCAACCTGTAAATAAAAATAGATTCACTTAAATTCAAACTTATTTGATATTTATTATTATTGATATACCGAATTATACCTCTAACTAAATTCCAGGTTTATGGGTTGTTGCCAAATAAGAGACCCCAATTTTAAAGGAAATATAAAAAAAAACTTGATTAATTAATTACCTTTTTCAAATAAAATTTAGAACTTTTCGTACAAAGAATGAGACAGGGTAGTTAGCTTGTATAATAGAAAACTACTACTTATTTATGTTTTATAGGATTGTTCAGATGAATTTAAGTGTTGGAAGTTTTCGGAGAACAATGCGTACATGGTGGCTTTATCCTCTTGAGTTCTAACGCCTGTTTGCGTCCTTTGCTGCATAACGCACTAACAGCTCCGTCAGATCTCCCAGTGGAGGAAGCCAACCAGACTAATTATTTGAAAGCGCGTTGGTATATTTTTTTGAAGTTTATATTTTGTTTTCCTCTAGAGAAATCCTCTCCTTCCTTGTAATATCTGAGTTACTGCACTTGAATGCAACCAATTTGCGAAATATGAGTTGGAGAATAAGGAGCTAGTTGTATAGTACGAACAAATTCCGTGGAAAACTATGAATCTCGGCCAATGAAAATTTCAATTGATCTTAAATTAATTCTGTTTGCTTTGACTCTACTCAAATGTATATAGTTCTCTTATTGTCATTTTTTTTGCTGTCACAGCTAATTATTAGTTATTTGGCCGCGTCAAAATGGCTCAAAAATCCGGCACGACTTGAATTTCAGTCTGACTTGAAAAACAGTCTACTCGGAGTTGGGACACCTTGATTCTGTCTGAATGGAATCTGAAAAGTCTGAAAAGTCCTGTCAAGTATTTTCCTCTGTATCCAAGAGCATCTTTATTATTTGTATGACTTCTGTCACCTCAAATATATCACACAACTGATTTTTGTTTTTGATTATCCCTTTCTTAATCTGATTGCGCATTAACAATTCTTTCCAGATCCCTCTTTTAAAAAAATGTCTGAGGTTTGGAGCTTGAGGCCATAGAATCCATACAATTAACGCAGGAATCCAAAATATGCTAGATTCCTTCTGAAGGAATTGTCTGAACTTTATATCATTACTAATGCAATGGCGTTGATTTGTTCACTTTTGGATTTTCCAGAAAGTTTAAATGTAATATTTTGCATTTCATTTTATAATTTTGACTCTTTTGAGACTTGTGTTAGTTTTTTAACTTCAGTTAAGTTGTTGAAAAACATCAAAAAGTTAAAAAATTTAAAATCGTTACGTTTGCGATGAGGCAAAGTTCGGACAATTCCTCAGAAGGAATCTAGCATATTTGATGCCAGTGCAAGGTCTGCACAAATTCTATGAATTTTATGGGACAAGGATATCGTTTTCTAGGAGTTCCAGAGTATTCAATGTGTTCGTTTGTGACGAGCTTTGTTTTTCTTTACGTGGAAGCAGATTTCAAAACAACCAACACCGAATAAAACGATCAATGTGCAAGCAGGATTCACCGTTTACTATTGACAGCTTCGTGTCTGCTTCTTGTCAATTGTTTGCAAAGGTATATAAAATTTGAATACGTTATGATTATTTCGCAGTTGGGCTTAACTTCAAGAAGTAACCAAGGTCATCAGGACCAGACTCACTGGCAATGAAAGACAAGTCTCTCAATTGAATTGAAAGGTTAATTTTTAGAGATTTTCAGGAAACTGTCACCTTAAATTTCGTGGACGAAGTCTAATAATACGAACTTTGCTTGGTTTTCTCTTTAAATAGAAATTGAATTTTCATACACTGAAAAACAATTGGATTCGAGTTAAATGATTTAACCTATCGGTAGGTATACAGATGAAAAAGAAATTATAAGGGCACAATAAGGCAATATTGCACCAAATGACAGATCCAAAAAGAACACACTATTTGGTTAATGACAGGTGTCGAAAATAATCAATGACAGGTGTTGAAAGTTTATGTGTCAGGATTTGCGATCAGATGGCCTACAGTAGGGACTTTAACATTAATAATCAGGATATTTGAAATGACAGGGAATTTAAAAATAATTTGAAAATAACAAAACTAATGCCAGGCAGGCAGGTTGGGTTACATTTTTTGCCCGCCTGTTATTTCCTGAAGTTCTTTGATGAGTTCTTTATATTGAGGTCAACTATTGGAATTTCTTATGGATCCTCGTTCCAACAAACTCGCAGCCATCGTGCTAATGGTTCCTGTATTTTTGGGGACGAATTAGACTTTAAAACTACATAGGACGAATAATTAGCACAGGTTGCTTTACTCCATGAAGAATATTTTGTCATTTTCATTTCCCTCGTTGAGAAATAAACGACATAACTCAAAGGAAGGAAGAAACGAAAACAATAAAAGAACAAGCTACAATGGCGCATAAACTCGTTTTCCTAAGATCGGTGATCCCTAGAGAGAAGTCCATTCCTAAATTGAAGATTTGCATACTGAGCAGTGAAATGAAAAAAATTTCGAAGGATTCTAATCGTCGAAAAGATTGGATAAAACACAACGAAGGAAATAAGCTAAATCAAAGGCGTACAATAAAATCAAAATACGAAGGACACTCAGCTCTTTATCGAGCTGAAGCCAACACAACTATTGTCTTTATATAATTTATTTTCTTGTGAAATTTGGTTGAAAATTTATCACCAGGACTTATCATTGTTGAACTAATCAAAGCTAACTAATCAAAGGATGAATTCCAAAAAAAAAAATTGCAAAAAAATTTAATTAAAATTCCTTAAAAGTCGATTCAATAAAATAACAAATAAAAAGGAATTTAATTATATTGAGATAGGTGATTGTTGGCGGCAACTGGATAAAACAGGCTATGGCGTTGTTTTGACATATGGTGAAGAGAGTTCAATATTGCGAACAATATGAGAGCACATCTCGTTTTTTTCGCAAGAGCCCAAAATTTGAAGCGTGGGCTTCAGATTTTTACTCGACGCTGATTTCATTCTCATTCTGTAAAAGCTAAGAGTTGAGCCTGAGTGAATTTCTAGTTTTTTAAGCTTATTTGACGATGGTGACAATAAGTACAGCCAATTACCTATTTTTGAATAATTGAACTCAAATTGTGAACCCTATTTTATGTTTTTTATATTCATAACATCAAACTGAATATTTAACCTAATATACATTACAATAGTGCGACTGACTGTAGATAGCTGCTTGAGTTGTTTATTCAAATAATTTTGTACTTCAAGCGAGTTTAAATACTTTTAAATATAACAATCTAATAATATCCTTTTAAAGCCTCAGAAATCTAAATAGACTAAATAGAAATTCTTGGCTCACATGCGAGCTTTATCTTTTAGATTAGAACCATTTTCCCACGGCAATCTCTCATAAGTTAATTAAATATTCTCCCTTAAAAAAATTAAAATAATACTTCGTGGTAAAGTATTCTAAACGCATTCACACCAACATTCAAGAAGAGATTATAATTTTGAACTCATTCATTACAGACCTGATTGCCTTTTTTCCTTTTTTCAGCGTTTTCATGGATTTCACAGCAAAGGTGCTGGCAGTGTTGAAAGGCGTGATGAGGTAGGGAAAGTTTTTGGCATGCTCTTAAATTTGGGTCTCATCCATTCTTTTCTCTACTACGCAAATTGGTTTAATGCTTGCTTAAAAACAATAATTGGCCTCGTTCTCATCAAAATTAATATTGAAAAAATTGGGAATGTTTAAAATATAGTAAAAAAACAACTTTGTTTTGCACAATCATTATTTATATTGTTTCTTTGTTTTGTTGATATGGCTTATAACAAAACCAAGAATTATATGATTTCTTAGAATTTCATACTGCGCCTTGTCCGCCTTTCAAGTCATTGCGCAAGACTTGGAACTATGATTTTGTAGAGTAGAATTATTAACATTTTTAGAAACGCTTTAATTACAAAGCACATATTTTAAATTTATGTAGCATAAATTTCTAATTTTTTAAGTAGACGATTGGGGCCGATATTTACTATTTTTCAACTTTCTTCCTTCTAAAATTCAATAATTTTGGTTCTGTAGTGATTTAGAAAAAAACAATGACATTATTTTGGCCCTTAAATATGTTGAAAATAGCTTTTAAATCCAACGATTTTGTATGACTAATCAAAAAAAAACACCCAGAAAGCATGAGTATTACAACCTCAAATACAACAAAATCTGTTGTATTTGAGAATCCAAAGATTTTGTTTTGAGGAAATATCCTTCAAAAATAAGTTTCGTATCCTGAATAGAGTAGTAATTCGACTGCTACGCTTTTCAACGTATTTTGCACCGGATATTTACCTTCCTCAAGCAAACTATCATACGAGTTGTGAGAGACAAGGAATGAGACTGATTACTCATTAACCAAAGTCTTTAAGTTTTCCGAACAATATCATTTCATTAAAAATAGTTCCCTGGGTAGGCCTTTATCGGCGAAATCCTTGTCCCCACTCTTGCTCGCAGAGCTGGAAAATTTCTACTAGTGGGGCTTTCAGCTGGTCGTTCACAGTCCTTGGAACGTTCTATAGAGATTCTGAATGACGTTCTTTAAGACATGTTTTCCTTTTCGAAAAAATGGAAAAATTCGCATGGACTCAAAGCAGGTGAATAAGGTTGGTCAACGCACATATTCTTTCTATTCTCCCGCAATCCAGTTGTGAAGTTGATTAGTACAATTTGCATGCTCAAACAGGCTATTGAAATGTTATGCATAGTGGAAGTGTGGCAATGTACCAGTTCACTCATAGTCCTTACTTTTCAACAACGTTCACTCTTTCCGGCAGATTTTGAAGATGAAGGTCTTCCTGAGCAAAGTAGGTCTTCAACGTATTTTCGACCTTCCAAAAATGGTTTATTCCTGCGAAAAACTTTCGCTATCGATAAGCAATGTTCCCCATGGGTCTGTTTTCCAAAGTGTTCCATGTTTCTCTAAATTTCGATGGTCAATTTGTTTCACACACTACAGGAACACGAATTTCCTGATGGCAGTATCAAAAATAACGTATGAGCTACAAGGCCTTGAAATTTGCACTGAGAAAAAACTGGTCCAGCATAGGCCGGTGACACTACGTTGCCAGATCGACGGTAGTGTTGCGAGTTTCATTACTTTCCTTACACAGAACGTATAGCGGTAACATGTCAGATGATTTTTAAAATATTTAGACGAGTTTCTACGTATCTATGTGGAAGAAGGACTCATGGATGACTTATCAGTTTATAACGATTTAATTGAGTCTATTTCTTTTTTATGCTTTCAAAAGGTCTGTATTGTATCCACAGCCTCGAGAATTTTTAAAAAATTCTAAAATTTTTCTTAGGGTATTTCTTGCTTCTGATTGGGGAAAAAATTAGTAAAGTATATACTACCCTCCAAATTTCGTTTCAATGTTCAAAAATTGCATTCTCATCGGAATATTATGAAAAGAATTTTAAAAAAAAACAAGGAGAAATTAATCCATCAAAGTCACGGTTTAGAGTTTATTTGTTTCTCAAAAGAATTTGCCAATCAATTCAAGACACGCAACGTAAACTTAAAGTTTAATTCTAACATGAGTCTACTTCAGGTTCTCTCCAATAAACTGAGCGCGCACGGCATTCTCTCTCCTTTGTGAAGGCTGAAGAATAACTTGGACCCCACTGTAAAAGGACGTTGTAATGCTGCGTCCAATAAATCGTCAGAGACACAACCAAAGATTTCTATCCTTGAGGAGAAAATCAAATTTCTCCGTATCACCTGACATATTTCATGGACTTGCCGTTTTCAAGCGGAATTGAAACATATGAAATCAGGGAAAATACTGGAAATAATCACATTTATACCTTGAATTCTCAATCAAAAACTATTCGTCATGATATTCAACATTATTGTCGGGAAGAGTTGCATCCTCGTGCAAGGACGAGTCTGGTGTTTCTCATGTATTTTTAACTCTCTGTTACCAGAACCTTAGATATGACTTCGGATGGTATAGCCCTCGGTTAACTCTGTTAGAAATGAGCACGAGTGCTACTCGTCTATCCAAACGATTCTTCTAGTTGAAAGGATTTCCTCTCCTGCTGCCCAGAAAACACCGAAGTAATATTCTGTTTATCTAGTTTTCTTGACCAAAACAAAAAAGAAATGCCTTACATTTGGTCCCCTTACCTTTCAGAATATGTTCAAACGCCTCGGACAACTTACTGAGAAGTCTTCTCTGTACAAACCTCCTTTAATAAAAATCTTTGAAAAGATGAAAGAAAGAAAAAAATACGTGAATTCATTCACTGACAAAAAACTAATATTTAACATGCATTCTTACCATTGCGTCGAGTCAGAAAAAGGAAGAAAGCGAATTACTCTGAAAAACCCGAATTTGAAACATTTTCTTAGTGCTGTGTTTAAAAATCTACGTGACACGAAATTTTGTCTTCTCACCTGAACTAGTTCCTATCTTTCCTTAGAAACCTTAATCCAATTACTTCTGTATGTTCGTTCTTGTGGTTGAACCTCGTTTCTAGTTTATGTCCTTCAAGGAGCAAAGAGCAAATCATCCTCATTCACTATTTCTTCGATCATTGACGAAGTGCACTACGAATATGTAGTAATTTTTTTCGTACAATGAACCCGACGACGACTTGGTTTCGCAGCGACATAAGGACGTGAATCTCGAGGAGTGTGGCAACAAACCGTACCCTTCAGGTCAGCCATTAGATCGTTTGAAAGTGAACTTGAGCCATTTAACAATTTAGAATAAAAATTTCGTTAAGGAACGAACAACGACTGATCCTTTTCACAGGGAAGCAGTAACTACCCGTAGCGGAAATATTCTCGCACCGCGTTTTGCTATTTACGGTGCTTATTCCACACGACGTCTCTAATCTCCCGATCTGTCGAGCTACTTTGACGATTTGAGATGGCAAACCTGTCACAATTAATGTCCTCACAACTGGAACCATTTCGAAGGAATTCACAATATGACGGGACTCTAACAATACACCTAGATTTATTTGTATAAGTAAAATATAAAAGTAAGAGGCAGGACATAAAAATATAGGTATGGTGAGAGATCCTCTTTAATTTGTATTAAGATAATGGCTCATACAAACCATTAGATCATTAATTTTTTCCTGCACTTAGCTACTTTGTTCAATGTACATAGTCTCTATCTTGCATGAGCGTGCTTTACTGAGTGTGGGGTATATGTATCTCTTTCTTCATAATGCATGCGGCGCGTGTTAGTGCTATGGATTGAAAAAGCTCCAATTTTCCGAGTAACTAAGGCAACTGTTTGTCATTATTCCAAAGCGCATTTTACCACCAATGTAGACCCATTTTGAAAGAGTCGCAAATTACTGGCATCCTGTTAGTTGACACTGACAGTGTGGGTGTTGTGGCTTGTAATCTTGGTCTCAATGTAATGTCTTAAGTTTACATGTAATCTCAATCATTCAGATTGAGAAGTTGGTTAGTGAGTTACAGATAGAAATGAAGTAAGTGGACAACCAAACTGTATTTGCACTCTACCTTCAAAAGGGTAGAACTAGATTTGCGGCTTTTTTGGCTGATACTATATTTGGTCCATATGATACACTTTATCTTCTTTTTAGCACTACAGCCTCTTTCGGCCCTTTGTTTTCAGTAACAAGCGCCTCCAACTGGCACAACACCCTATATACTTCATTTTGAACTGGACTATCAATTAAAGGATCTTTAATGTAATGATGTTGTCAAGAATTCACTTGTGTCATGTTCCGGGAGAAACAAAATTGGACTCAAAGTGCACTTTTTAAGGTTCTCAACTACTTGCCAAGGCACAACTTCTTGCCGAGCATTCTAGGCGAACCCTCAAAATTTTAATGCGTTAAGACACGGATATTTATGCTGTTGTGGGATGACATGAACGTTTTATTGATTTTTCTTCGATTTTTATTTATTTTAGATTGATCGTGTCTCAAGGGATCAGATGAGAGTTGTAGCTCGTTTTTCATTACTCTTGACTGGAAAATCAGTTGGAAGAGATTGGAATATTTTGGAAGAGACTCCGTTTGGTATTCAGAGTACTCACTATACCATCTACCAGTACTACCATCTACGAAACATCTACGTACCATCTACGCAGAACGCGCCAGGTTCGAATCATGCTAGTGACAGTGGTATTTGAATTTGTGTTAACGGTATTAAAGGATAAGCCCACCAAGGTGTGAGGATTTACTTGGGAGAAAATTTCTAAAGCCAACCGTGATTCTAACCAGATCAGCTTCTGTACAAAGAAAAAAGGAAAGAAATAGAGATATTTGGAATTGATTTGAGCGGGAAAATTTCGGTTACAGTCATGGCTAGAAAATTGTCAATGGTAGAGAGGATCATCAACCATATTATCGTCCTCTATTCAACGGATTCCCAGGGACTAAGTAACTAAAAATAAACTATAATAGAAATAAAAAAAAACTAAAGCCCCGAAACAAAATGATCTGACTGAAAATCAATAATTTCGGCAACGCGAATAAATCGACTATAGTCCTGCTGAAATATCAAAACGTTAGTTAATTCCAAGAACAAATTGTAGGAATATATGAAAAGAAAATCCAACCTTAGGAATGAACTCAGGTTATCTGAACCTTTTTTGTATTACCACATCTATCGCGGATTCCCCTCCAATGAACCGAGTACGAGTGATGACAAATAAAGACTGGATGACAGCTGAGTGCTGCGTAGAGGATAGACAAGTATAATCAAATCCAGAGACTTCTGGTAGACGCTGTAGTTAGATCAGTCAATAATTGGACTTGTCTAGTTCTCATATCTCTTCCCTTTGAAAGTTGTTGATCAACAGGTGTTTTTCTTAAAAAAAAAAGAAATACTCTTGTTGATGTCAATATTTTATGCTACATTCTAGTCTTTGGTAGTGTTTGGAAGTCATGCAGAAGTCTACGATAATGTTTCGAAATTCTTAGGTTGTTGTTTAGGGAGGAGAATACCCATGGTGAGGAGTCCCAGATAGTCAGATATTTTGTGATTTGAGTGCTGTTTTTTCAGATTGCTGCGTCAGTAATCCTGTTTATCTGAAGATACAAACAAATGGTTGTACGCGAATTTTTTTTATTATACAACCGAAACCAAGTGCCTCAGACAAAGGAACCTCCATATTATGAGATGAAGCTTCTGCCTATTTGTGGGTATATCAAAATGGTGCCATCGATGTCATATTTAATAATTTCAAAAAATTTTGTGGTCAAAGTATGCCAAATAGATGATCACAATACCCTAAGACGGGTAGGCACGTGGCGGCTGTAGTGAATTTTTTTATTTTCATCTTTGCCATAATCTCCACAGATAGTTACTCTTTAATATTTGCTGTCTCCTTGAAACAAAGTCATTTTTTGACTTAGCTTCTGAAATCCATTAAATTAACTAACCCACGACTTAGATTTTGTTTCGAACATCTCTTTCGTGTCTACAAAAAGGATGATGCTGTGGAGAGTAGCTTTTTTGGTGAAAATTAACCGGTAATAGTGCAAATGTGATTTACGATCGGGAAATTTTTTTGAGAATTAAAGTTTGTCACTTCTTGTTCGTTTCAAGGTAATCAAATTATTTAAAAAATGGAAATAAAAGAAAATGTAACAAAATGGTTTTAAGGATAACTAAAATGATTAATTGACCTTATTTTTCCCCTTCAGAGTATTCTCAATCAGTTT
This sequence comes from Stratiomys singularior, assembly GCA_954870665.1. Classification (NCBI taxonomy): domain Eukaryota; kingdom Metazoa; phylum Arthropoda; class Insecta; order Diptera; family Stratiomyidae; genus Stratiomys; species Stratiomys singularior. Next base: position 129,789,129 of record OX940878.1, on the reverse strand, counting down.
ATGAGAGACGTTTGCTTGCCTTTTCTTCGAATAAATATTTCAAAGAAAATTGAAAATTCAAGAAGAAGACACAAATTCGTTCCAACCTTCAGGTGCCATTCATTGTCTAGATTCAAGGCAAAGCTAGTCAAAATAATGTCAGTTTCTTCTACTAGACCATATTTTCTTTTTTTAGTGGTGCGAAATGCTTAGAATACAAATTAAGATTTCTTAAAACGTCAAATTCGGTTATTGGATATAATTTTTGAAAACTCTACACAAAAGGCTAGTTGCGATCAGGTTCTACTTCCGTGCGATAAAATTATCTATGGCTTCCGTAGACTAAAATGCTTGCCCAACTGATTAGAAAGAGGTTTATATGTGTCTGACAGGTTTGTAATGTCATCGGATAAATTGGGGATTTTCAAACGTAGTGTCGTCCAGATACTTTACAGATCACCAACCTTCGCTCATACCATTTTTTTCTAAACAGTTCTCAGTTACTTTTTAATGAAAACTTCTGAATGTGGGGTCCAGTTGCCAAAAAGGACGTTTAGAGCAGGGAAAACAAAGGATAAATGAGATACATTTCGAATTTCAGTTTGAGTTAGATTTTGATCATTTAAGTAGGACAGATAGTCCCTGAATAGGTCATTCCTTTTCAGTCCAAAAATGTTTATGTCAAACACGTCACCATTTTCATCATTAACCAAAAGCCAATCTTGGAAAAAGTTTCAAGAAGACCAGATTAAAGCGTTCTTGATATCTTTACAGCAATGTTTAATGATAAGAAACAAGTTTTGAATCGTTTCAATAAGGTGAGATTCAGAGAGAAACTCTAGGTTTGGGTAGCAGACGATCTGATCATCAAAACTTATTTGGAGTGAGTTCCCATCTTCGCAGCATTGCTAAAACGATCCTGAATGATTGATCCTGAAAAACAGACGATGTTATTTGATTAACTTGTTAACATAGAATGCTGAAGAAAATTGTAACCGAATCGATATCAAATGATTCCAAAGTCAGGATTTCCTTCGTGTCAATCAAATGTATGTTCTAGGTAGGACTGCAAAATAACTTGGAATTTAATAATAATCAGCTACAATCAGCTACAGACTGGCCAAACTATCAATTTATAGTTAGATAGTTAGATTACAGTAAGCTTTTAGGAAGCTTTAAAAAAAGGCACCAAGTTGATTAACAGTTGAAGCGCTGTCTTTCGCCAGGAGAATGCGTGTCAAATTTTTGACGGCTCGGCAAATATTCACAGACCTCAGCTGGGAACTTCTGATACATTTACTTTATAGCCTAGATCGTTTGTCTTTAGACTACAATGTTATTTTTTTCAATTGCTGAACTAGCTTAGTAATACAGGGCCAGTTTCAAAAACGGCCAGTGAGAATGGCTTTTTTCATGGCGAAAAATCTTTGTATAAGGTTTGCTCAAATAGTATCACGTTTTTTAAATATCCGCGGGCTACGCATATTCGATTTTTGATATTTTCGTGACGTTATGTTGGTTCTTATGTGCTTCACTTATGCTGAGAAGTTCGGCCATTTTGAGTCTTCAGTGAAGTTTTGACAGTTATTTTGCTTTGACGTGTTTTGGTTTGTCTAAGATATTTGTCTTTTTCGAAATATGGATCAAAGAATCAATATAAAATTTTGTGTGAGAAACAGCTTTAAGTGCGCAGATGCATTCCAAAAGTTGACTCTGGCAAACAGTGAAGCTATCTTGGACGAAAGCAATGTTCATCGATGGTTTCAAATGTCATTAAAGGGCTGAGAAATGTGAACGACGAACACTCTGTTACCTAACTTTAACACATGAAAGGACGATGGTACGCCTCGATTGAGAAGATAAAGACAGCATCGAAAGATGCTTGAAGTGCTCCGAGGATTGGATCTGATGAAGTCACTTCGATGGGGACAAAATGATGAAAAAGCAAATCATCAAACGCAAGAAATTCGTGGTGTATTTTGCACAGACTTGTAAAAGTTATAGTTTTAATATTTTTTACGAAATGCGTGTGAAAATGTTTTTGAATATCTGCTTGAATTTTGCGCGGGCTTTTCGCTAGGCTTATACTAATTCAATGATAAACATTTACATTGCCTCCAATATTTAAAGGTAGTAGTTTGAAATGAAATAAAATACAAACGAATCATATTGACTGTCAATATAATATTGATTTGACGTGTTGCAACAAGAAAAAATCCAATGGTGTTAAATCACAAGATATTGCAGGCCAGTTCACAGGTCCAAAATGAGAATCTTTGGTCTTAAAAAAATTTTCTTTAAATAAGTCGATGTTTGCGTATGCTGTATGGTATTTCGAACCATCCTAGTGGAACCAAAAGGTCCCCTGCATTACGGTGCGTCGATTCCGGAATGAGAAAGCCATTGGTCATGGGTATGCAGCGTTTAACGTTGACCTGAATGTAATTCCGAGTAGTATTTTGAAGACACGTGAGCCAAATATTCCACCGGCCCATAAAGCACATTAAATAGGGAGTCTTTTCTGCTTTATTGGCGTTTGGGTAACCGACTGTGACTTTAACGCTGTGCAAGTTTCTCGAACCATTTGTTTCGAAATAAATCTGCGTAAATAAATCTGCGAAATAAATCAAATCGCAGATGTTGCTTACGCGTCAACTTATTTATGAAAAATTGCAAACCAAATTAACCGTGAAATGCATGACAGCTGTCACAGCATACGAAGCATTCATAAGTGTTGCCAACTAAAAGTTCTATGCCTCTAAATAAACACCTTCTGTAACATAATATATATATACATATATATATCTATATATACATATTAATATACTGGTATATACATCAGTATGGTAAATGTAGCATGTGTGCAGACAGTCGAAAAAGTTCGGAAATTAAGTCATTACGGTGTCTTTGGAGTCATTTTGGACATGAAAGTTGACAGTTCTGTTGAAACTGATGCAACAGGAGCATCACTGACCGTTGACGAGTTAGTGTAAATCTATAACGGAATTTTTGTGGTGTCAAAATTTTTGCTTTTCTCAGCAATGAAGAACGATAAGAAATTTTAGCTTAAAATTGGGAGCAACTCCGAGGATATTCCTGAATATTTTTGAGTCAAGCGAGTCAAGCGAATTAAGCGTTGCAATTGGTGCCTTAAAATTGCACGTCCCTGCTCCTTTTAACTGAATGTTTGGAATCTCTTCTGCTTACTAACTGCCAGCTCATTCTCCAGATGGTTGCCGATGGCCTGAATATGACAGGATCGTTCGTTAGTTTAGAAAATTCTTGTAAGAATCATAGTTAAGTTGCTGAAACCTGACAGCAAGCTGAAAAGGACGGAATGCTTTGTCGACTGAAAAATCGGTTTAGCTTCTGTTTTTTCTTCTCGAAAGGGTTTTAACTGGTGAAGATCATATTTCCATGAACTGGATGAATCTGGGTGAATTAGAACTGGATGATCTGAAATAACACGGAGTTGAATGTGAAGCAAAAACTTAACCATGAATGAAATATGTGATGAAATATGAACAGCGAGGTTTTAGAGTCGGGGCGACTCAATATGAAGTTCTTCCTGAATTTTTTCACTGAAAATCGGGCGAAGAACGGTGTCACGTACAAGGAGGCTCTTAAACATTTGAGGGATCATATTTGGAAGTGAAACATTTTTGGAAGTGTTTTAATAGTTTTCGCATCTTGGCAATTTTTTTTCTCATTTAACTGTGTATGTTCTCTTGTTTCTTGACCTATAATTTCATCACCATGCAATGTTATTCTTTATTATCAACTCTATTAGCGACTCTATTATCAACTTTAGCGCGCCCCGATTCCGTTTTATTCTTTTTGGGGTTTATGTTTGGGTGGTACTGGGATGACGCTATGACAACTAAACGTACTTGAATAAGGCAACTGAAGAACTCTGTTTGAACTGATTGAATCCTGAAGATTCTGCGAATGTTTTCAGCAGATAAGATCGAACATTTAGTTGCAACAAAAAGAAAAGGCATTCTATGATAATGATCCTTACCCCGTGACTGAGTTGCAATAAGTTTGACGCGAGCATTTGAAAATTATGGTAGCGTTGGTATTTGGCGACCAAATCCTCGGTAACACTTTGAATCCTGAACTCCTTTTAAAAATTTGCTTTGAATTTCATTTTGATCAAGGAAATAGGCTTATTTGGGTGATCACAGTTCGCGCTTTCTTCAGGCGACACTCATGAAAATAATAAAATGGTTGAGAATTCGTCAAAAAACTAGATCTTTATTTTCAAGCCCAGTTTCAACACAAATGCTTGAATTTTGGAGAAAATTACAAAATGCATGGTTTCAAATTCTTCTACCGTTTTATCAAAGTCAACATTAAAGTTTTTGCTGGTATTTTTATGCTTTTTTATAATATTTCGCCTTAACGACTCATCAGACAAATCGGATCCTGGACATGTATTTGAAAATTTTTCTTTGTAAAGCTCAGCGTCAAATTTTATCGCTAATTTCCAAAATTGAAAAAAACCGCTCGTCATATGGAGTCTGTGCTTGGTTTTATCCATTTATCGAAAAAAATTTGATGATAGCCATGAACTTGGGTGCTAATTAATTTAGCATTAGTCAACAAATGTTCGAATATATCCTTGCAATGTTGAGTTGGAAATAGATTAGTTGGATTGGTAGATATCATGGTTAATTTATCAAATTTTTTTTAATGTGAGTTTGAGGAACAAATGAAGACTTCAATGAAACCTGTCCGTCAATCGGTTAATTTTTCGCCACTAGTCTAGGTATCAAAAGGTCATGTCCTTTAGGTATGATCTTAAGAAGGGCAAATGAAATTGAGTTTTTTCAACAGGACATTGTGTCTAATTTTTTTTTGTACAGTCCTAGTGACCTTTGACCTTTCCATCCTCTGTATTCATTAACCTTTTCACTCAAAAACAGAAGCAAAATTTTCATTACTTAAATTTGTCCTTTTCACTAAATAATTTACAGTGACTTCAACGGCTCAAGCATGCACAGAAAAATCCATGTTCGGTAGTACGAGCATGCATACATGGGCAGATAGGCAAGTAGAAAAGGAGAAAATAGGTCATCGTCGCTTCCTTTCAATTAGAATATCCACTTTTCATACGTAAGCATTCGTCCTAATGACAGACTTTACTTACTCGTACATTAACATCGATTCGTATCGAAATTAAGGCTATAGCATTTATTGTCATCGGAAAGTTCGGTTTCCGATAACACGTGTCTACTAAGTTCAATAATTGGAATGGTATTCTGATAAATTAAGCTCATATCTTGTTACTGGATATTGCTGGAGTAGACATGCATGAATACGTAGGCGAGAATGTATGCTCTCGATTTCGTTAAATTAGTTAAGCTAATGCGTAGCGATTAGTTCCGAGAGGTTTGAACAAAAAACTTGATATAAATTTCGATTTCATGTGAAATTGAGCGTTATTTATGTGTCTGTGCAATGTTTTCAATTGTTATGGATGGTTAATTTTATTATTTTTGCGACAATGCCATAGTCGTAGCATTGCTAACTTAAATATATTTCTTTCCAGACTCCTGAGAATAATTGCGTGCCATCGCTCAATAAACAGGTGAGTTATCAAACTATTTAGGTTAGAATCAATACGAATACCAATAAAAATAGTTTATTTTCAATACAATGAGCAAAATATAATTCCTTGAAACAATAACAATAAGAAAGTTACGCGGACAGAGGATACGGTTTATTTTGTTTGCGTCCCTCAAGAGTTCTGTTATATGCGCATTTGAAAGCCCTGCTGCGCCATTGATGATATTGATGAAAGCGTTAACTTTTTCCTATAATAAACAGGGCTTGCTCACAAAAAAGGCTTGGAAATTTATATACTCACATATCTCAGACGTATTTCGAACTCAACCTGAAAAGGACTCTACGGTTAGGTGCTAAAGGATTTCAAAAGAAAAAGTTTATAAATCAGTTCCAAAAGTGGTTGGGTAACTGGTGGACTCTGGAAAAGCGTAATGACTCCAGACTTTTTCTCCCTCAGAAGCTTATGACATTTCCCTCACTGTTATCTTATCCAGCTTCAAATTCTTTCAGCAGACGAAAGCGTTTTTCTATCGTTTTCAATTTCGCTTCTGATCTGTAAAAAGAAATGGTTTTTTCAGTGATCCGTTCACTATACAAACTGTTATATACATCCCAAAATTAATATATAAAAATTAAGAAAATTAATGCCCTTATCTCCAAAGACATTCGCTGCCGGGATGTGCCAAAGAAACAACCTTATTCTTTGAAAAGTTCCTAGACACAGGTAATTTCTAACTGAACTGGAGGCAGTTTAAAGACTCTAGTTCAGTAAAACTCAGAGAGTAAAACTCGTTTAAATCCAAACAACCGTTATATTACTTCATCATACTATGAAAAATGCCATCAAATTTGTCATGTGCAGTTAAATTCTGAGTTGGAGTGTTGACTGTTAATTTGTTGTAGGTTTTTATTGTTTTATGTAAGCTTTTAATGCAACCATCAAAAGGCTCAATTTCCTTTGCATTGATGTAAAATAGATTAAAGATTTGTTTTTTTTTGCATTCTGTGCCTAAGTGTGGGACGCCTAGACGAGCAATACTTGTGGACTACCCACTAAACAGCTCTCCTGTCAACCTGGAAACTAAGCCTGGAACTGTTTGACACATAACATTGGGCTAGGCCTCGTTTTCCTACGCCTAGAGGTGCCTACAGATTAAGGGAATCCCTTCTCCAACGGAATGTAAAGGATGAGAAGTGCTAGAAAAGAGATCCATTTCCGGCATCTCTTAACGCTCCACAATGCCTTTTTTAAATATCAGGACTGCCCAAGAATAACGTGGCACGTGATTTCTCGAGGAGCGTTTCTCTGACCATAGTTTCCGGGCAGAGCTCCCCAATTTCACTGAAAATACGATGAAATGGGAAATATTTTTGCACACACTCGCAAGGTGGGCGATGGGTATCACTCCTTCGATTACCAACTCTGCTGTCCCGGAGACTGTTCAATATGATTAAAACCGACTGCCCAGCGCTCATTAGGAGTCGTTTTTTTGATGTAGTGGATCCCGTCTCCCTTCTACGTTGGCCATTAATCGTGTGAGTGCCGTTACACGCGCTATAGCTTTGTCAGCTGTGGCCCTCATTTGTTGGCAAAAACTCATCTTCGAGTCTATCAGGACGCCTAGGTATGTCACTGCTGATTTTGATTCAACCATCGCTTCCCCAACACTGATGGGCCTTACTTTGGGGGTTCTCTTCATTGTCAGGATGACCACAAGCGACAAACCATCAACTCCCTTACTGGAAAAATTAGCAAATTTAGTTTAAGTTGCGCATAGTTAACTGTGCCTCTAGTGACTTGTGCCGCGATATCGTACGCACAGCCGATCAAGCGTGACTCATTTATCCGTCATAAGAGATGTTCCACAGGTCCGGGCCATGGATGGAGCGCTGAGCGACATGTGAAATAAGGATCAACTTATGACTACATTCCTTCATATTGTAGAGTAGCCTGCGATTCCAACAATCCCTCAGAATCCGCATCAGATACAATGGTATTTGAGAACGATTTTAATCGCTTCCAGAATATCAACGTATCTAGTGGATTTTAATGACTTCTAGAGTAAACAGTAGGATGCTTCGCCTTGTTGCTCGGCCGTGTTGCTCCGCACATTGGACCGCGCTCACTAATTCTCCGATTGCATCAATGGTGGAACAACCTACTCAGAAGCCATACTGCCGTTAAGTCGCCGGCAATACGAATCACGTCAACGAGTTTTCCTCTGATAATTTTTCGAAAAATTGTTCGACTGTGTCTAACACACACAGACGTTGGTATGCGGCTGGCGACTCGCAATTCCCTTTCTCCTTCCTAGTCAGTAAAAGCTTCACCACCTTCCAGAACTCTGGAAACACCCCTTCATGCAAGCATGCACTGAGCATGCTGAAGAGCAAGTCTTGGCAAAAGTGAAAGACCATCTGCAGCACCTCAGCTGGAATTCCATCTGGCTCTAGAGTCATTGTTGCGTTTAAAGATAAGATTGCTATCTTCATTTCTAACTTTGTAAATAACGGAATTTTCATTGGCATTTCATTGTGGACGGCCTCAGTGATGGCGGGATGGATACGGAATAGAGTCCGCACAATTTCATTCATATTTTTTGCTTCGTATGAGTGAGGCGATCATTGGGCAACGAGCATCCGCATCACTATTTTGCATCAAAAGCCGCATGGATCCCTGTTCACATCGTTGACCTGGTTTCGCCAAGAGCTGGCCTTGCTGTTGTTGATGAGTCTGCGGTGACATTTTTAAGTTGACTTATAAGCCCCTCAGTATCCGTATGTCCTGGTATTCCAGTGGAGCGCAGAAGGCTAAGGCAGGTGTGCTTCGAGAAGCTTTGTCAGGAATCTCGAGAGTCATTTACTGGTGATCGCTGGCCGAATCATTCCCTAGCGTTATCCAATTTTTGACTGGTTGTACTGGGCACTTCGAAGAAGTTTCAACGCAGCCCCTTCCACAGACAATATGGGATGGCTTGTCTTCAATATGGCGAGCTCAATTTCGGCCGCCAAGTACAGAGCCTGTTAGTCTCGAACATCTGACTGATCCATGCCCTATCCGATTGTTCTAGCGTTGAAGTGAAGTAGTGTTCGGTACTCGTCCTTCAAAGTATTGAGTATAAGTTGACAGGATAACAACGATTCGTGAGACGTTAGGTATGTACTAACGAGTAACGTTCCATAACACCGAATCCAAACGAAACCATCTCTTCGCTTACTGCGTTGTATTTCGAAGAGAACATTATTCCGGACCCAAATATCGGCTGTATTAGATTCGTCAGGATTCCATGTTGGTGAGTTTGTGAGTATATTGGTGTGTTTGTTACGTGATGTTGGCGAAAGAACAGCGGGACGTTTGCAAACTATTTGAACAGATCTTGGGCGGTTATCCTTCGATGCAGATTAATTTGCAGCCTGCGGATTATTGCAAAAGTGTTTTGTCCTTGGTTTGAGCTTCCAACGCTTTCCTGTAACTGGAATGAGCTTAGATCATCTCGTCTCGGGTGGTACTCCTCGCAAAGGAAAGATTATGACTTACTGTGTTAACGGTTCCATTATGTCAATTATATGTCAATTTCAATGTCAATTATATGTCAATATATTATATGTCAATTATATGTCAATATATTATATGTCAATGACTAAGGCGTTTGAAACACCGCTGTATCCAACAACAACCCATCTTTTTCTAATTTTGCCTTTCTTAAATATCTGTTGGATTCCCTCTCCCTTTGGTTTGGTCAGCCTGTCATTTGGCTCGCTTAGTGCAGGGTTCGAATGTAGGAATAAGCACTAGCAGAAGTGAATTTTGTTTGAAAAATTTTGCTACGGGAAGATTTTAGCATTTGTTTTCATTTTATTCGATTTTTAATTTGAAATTTATTCTGCCCATAAGCAGAGATATTGAAGATTCCTTCAACGAAGGAATATTTTTATTAAGGGTTCCGACGAAATATCTACTCATCTTATTATCCTGATGATTTGGTCTGGCTTCGTATCTTCGCTTGCGGTCTTCAAAAATAAAGTATATGACGCTTGATGCATAATGAATGATACTTACAAAAGGAAAGGAAGAACAACGCTATCAGAATCACAAATTTCATAAAAATAAAATTTCAAACTAAAAAATATTTGTTCATTCGTAGAAATTGACTCCTGATCCTAAATGAATTCGCTCTCTTCCCAGAAATCCCAAATGAATAAGTAGAAGCTTTGTGATTTTTTTCGGTTTGAATTCTCTGGAAAATCTTTGATTCTAGAAATGTTCCACATTTGTTAAATCTCTCACGAGCTCTTTAAGTGTTTTGAAGGTTTTACTATGAAAATCATGAAAATGAATTTTGTGAAGAAAATTCATAATAAAATTCATTTTTAATTTAAGGCAAAAGAAAAACTCTGTATGAACCGATGTCTTCCTTTCCCATTTCAGCATGGATACTTGTATAAAAGGACTGCTGACAGCAACAAATGGCAGCTTCGATGGTTTATTCTGTACCAGGTAAGTCAATTTTTATAGTTTTTTTCTTACCTTCTTATTGGAAACAGAGAATGTTTCAAACTGGACCGATTGTTTTATAAAGCGAAGTATTCCGTTTGTGTTTTTGAAGGACAACAAACTGTTTCCTGAACGAATCCAAAGGAACCATCAAAAAACAATACCAGCATAGTCACTTTCTATCCTTTTAGGGTTCAATTTGTTTTTCTTTTCCTATATTTCATTTGTCGCTTTATTCTGATCCTAAAGCTCACAATCTACTTGTGTCATTACTGATAAAAAGATTGTCTCTAAATATTGTAAACGTTCTCGACCGCTTTAGTTCTAAACCTTTGGAGGGCCTGAGCACATAAAAGACCTACCAATTACAAATAAAATACCCTTAACAATGAAGAAATCCTTTAATGTTATTTCACGTGCACACACCCTTTCAAGTGGAAATCCTTCAGCCGTTTTCAGTATCTGGAAGAAAACATTAAACACGAATATTGTGAAACTTTGCCGAAGGCGACCGTAGAGAAACTGAGGTTAAAACAAATTTTACCAGGAACAGAGTAGACTATTTTGTTGTTATTCCTTGAACCAAATTAGCATTTACAATTTCATTAGCTTCTCGCGTCATTTTTGCACTGTAGCAAGGAATCTCTGGCAAATAAACAAATATGATTACACCATTCAAAGTGGATTCAGACATCCCGAATTATTTCGTTTTCGTAGTAGGTGGAGTATTCAAATGCAAACTTGTACTTGCTCGAGCAACAAAGGTTCAAAGCTAATTGAGTTGACTATTTTATGACGGTAGGCGGTTTCCCTGCCGACTTTATTCCGGACAAAAAATTGGGTTCCTTTCGGATACTCTTCATGTCATTAACTATTCACGTAGAATTGAAACAGTTTCGGAGTGGAAGAAGAAAATAGTATGAGTATATAGTTTTCCCAGAATTGTCCTGAATCGAAGATTCTACTTCCATTGCTGCATGAATTCTAAATTTCAGCGTGAAAAATTAAATAAAAGAGTACAAAAGGCCTCATTCAGAGCCTTTCAATTCAGCAAAATATAGGCTGGGCATAAATGACAAGAGATGGAATATAATGAGTGTTTTTCTTTTTGCTGGATGAGAAGTTTTCGTGTTTGTTGTGTATCGTTTGACAGTTGAAAATGTCAAACTGTGTTCACTTCTGTTCAGTAAGATTTGACAATTCATGATGGAAATTGCCAACATGATTCGTTTAACGCCACAGCAACCATCCCAACTTTTGGATATTTACTTTGAAAAATAAAGATTTTGTTTTATTAGTTCGCGAAGTTTATAGAGCACTTTGCCCATTTTACGGTCAACATAATCGGCCCAGGAAGCAAATTTTATTTTTAATTTTAATTTTACTCCTCTTGATTCAAAAACATCAACAAAACAAAGAAATGTGCGTACCGAAGCGAATATTGCTGCGGTAGTGCGAAGTATCGAAGATGACGCCTAAATATCGGTACGTCGCCGTTCTCAACTTGTTGGTCTTTGTCCTTCAAATACGTAGAAAATGTTACGTAAGGATCTTTGCTTACTTGCCTATAAAATACAAAAAAAAGGCCGCAATGCAAAAAAAAATGCAAAAAGGCCGTATATGGAGCGTTGACGATCCTCAAGCCATTAACGAATCGCCGTTACATCCATTCAATTAGACTGTTTGGTACGGTTTACATGCTAGAGGTATTATTGGTCCTTATTTCTTTCGAAATTAGGAAGAAGCTGCCCTTTATCTGAATGGCGAGTGCTAGCAAGTGATGCGGACTGATTTTTTGTCTGCAAAAATTAATCAGCCAAACATTTGGTTCCAACAAGACGGCACAACTTGCCATACACCGCGCTTAACCATCAATTTATTGCAAAATCTATTTGACAGCTTTATTTTCAAAATTGTTCCCGTTAACTGGCCCCGTCGTTTGCGGGACTTAATGCTTGTTGATTACTTGGGGCTATCTTATGTCATTGGTTTATGCTAGCATACCAGCAGCCCTTGAAGCATTGGAATTCAATATTCAAGTCACCACTGACGCCATACGGCCAGATTTATTGCAAGAAATATTGAAAATTTTTTGAAAAAATATTGACTGATCATATGGATTATGAAACTCGTAGAAGCGGTGGACCTGTGTCGGTTATCATATTTAAAAATAAATGCCATTAAATTATCAACCAGAGTATTATAATTAAAAAATCTTCCCAACAATATTTCTGTTTTGTATTATTAAAGTTTTCAAACTCTCAAAAAATCCTTTACTTTATACTATTAGATGCAATACCTTAGCAATAATTTCAATAACGAGCAATAAATTAAAGAAAAAATGTATGCAATAATTTTAAATAGAAATTATTTTAAACTTTTGTGTATGTCAAATATAAATTTTCAAAATCACATCTTTAACGCATTTGTTTTTGATTTTTTTTAAACATTTCTTTCACAGAATTTGCTATTTTACTACGAAAACGATACCTCAACGCGTCCTTCTGGGATAATATTTCTAGAAGGTTGCTTTTGCGAGCGAATAGTTTCAGCCCCCTCATGTATAAATGCCGTTAAAAATGCTCAAGCTGCTGCCGAAGCAGCAGCGTCGGGAGCAGTTAGTGCAGCAACAGCTGCAGCAGCGACAGCAACTGTTGCCGCTTCCACTGGAGCCGGATCAACCTTAACAGCAGGAACTACAACCTTGCCCTCGTCGACGGCGGGTACGTCAAGTGTGGGAAAGGATGGTGTTCCGCAGCCAGCTAAACCAGTGAAAGAGGAGAAATTGCAGGTATGTGAAAAAAAAAAAATTCAAACTGTCATAATCTTACCTTTAAATGTTTAAAATATTTTTGAATTTGGGTTATAACTTGGCTTTTTTTTGGGGAGGGAGGTGAAGGCTATTTACGCCCTGAGTGTCGGACTCCCAGGGGACCTACTGAACTACCGACTAAACACGCCCCCTGTCAACCGGAGCGCCTAGCCTGGAACCGTTTGACACATTACTTCGGGCTAGGCCTCCCAATTTTACGCCTTTGGGTTACAGGAATTCCTTCTCCAGTTGGATGGAAAAGAGGATTCCTTGGCTTTACGAGAGATGAAGGAGATTGGTTGAATTGTTTCTCGATATGAGAAATCATCTCGAATGAATTTATAGGCAGAAATCTTTCTTCTGATATATTGACACCCTCTGTTATTTTCTCAAAGCCACATGATTTCTATTGATTTCCATTAAGAATGAAAACAGAAATTCAAATGATAAGAAGAAATCTATGACTTCTATTTAAGAGTCAGAAAAAACAGGTACGAAAATTCGAAGATAATCGCCTAATTACATGGAAAGTATGTTGGCCAGTAAATACTTGGTATTTTTTCAGACTTAGATGTTAACTCCTGTACTAGTGACATTTAAAAGTTTATTCGCGCAATGGAAATTCATCAGAAGACTTTGATTTTTAACGATCTTTTGTACAAACCCAAACATCTTCGTGAATTCGGATTGATTCTTAATTTTATGCCACGATGATGGTTAGTTGTCAAATTTAGAAACGTATTGCATGCATGCATCCATTTGGATACAGCTGCAGTGACATGTGCAGAATATTTAGGGAAAGCGAGAACAACAAGTGCAAAATTGTTGCAATGCCCAGGTAGGCGACATGGAAGATATGCAAAGACCGTCGACTATCGGAACTTTAACCAGAAACAAAAATGGAAATTGACCAGAAGCGGGGACGCGAACAGGGATCCAACGGCTTATAAGCTGTTCAAAGGCCACTTAAAACATGTCGAAACGAACAGTTCAGCGAAACATACAGTCTTCCAACTATAAACAAGAATAATGTTCGAGATTTGCCTGATTCCTGCCAAAATCTCGAAAACCTCGTTTGTGCTAAGCATATAGCCCGTGGTGATAGGCTGCGTTGTTTGCGCAAAATTGTTTCCTGAAAGTATGTGTGAGTATGAAAGTGTACGTTGAACGTGTGAAAGTAGAGGGATGTTAAAAACGTATGCTCAATAAACCGTGTATAAAGTTTTTATTTATCAATACGTATACAAAACAAAGTTCAGTGCTTTCGAATGTTTCCTTTATAAATTTGTCAAGTGTGAATACCACCCTTATTCCTCTTTTCTTGATAAAGATTTCTGTAACACACTGATATACGTTCTTCATTGGTATTATATTCTTCCATGATGGTCAATAATTTGTCAAGATTCGTGAAGGTTTCATTCATATTTTTAATTGTCAAAGTCTTGAGGTTCTTAACAGCTTCCAATTAAGTATTCTTTTGACAGCTGTGATTAGTGAGATTCAACCAACTCATTATCTCCTTTATTGTTCACGTCCATCTTTACTGCATTCATTGCACTTACAATCTTATCTGTGAGATTTTCCGGTGTTTCTTCAAAGTTTATAAAATCGCTCATTATTTCTGGGCATAGTTGTTTCCAGGAACCTTTTATTTTTTCGCTTTGTACATTAATAATGGCTTCAATTTTAAATCACCAACTAAGTTCCCACCAAGAAGTAATGTCGGCAGGTTTTTGCAAGGCTTATGGCTAGGGGTAACCGATTCCTTCGTCGAGAAAAATGTATGATTAAGCATATTAAATCAAATAAGCGCGTCTCATCTACGTTGAATAATTGACTCGGAGAATATTTACCATCTTCAAAAACTTTGGACCATGGGGAAATAAATTCATTCGCAGCATCTTTATTTGCATCGACTGATTCTAAAGTCAATTTAATATTATGTAGAGAATGTATCATTTTAAATTTGTCAAACCAGTCATTATTTGCTTGAGATGCCGTGATAGAATTTAATCTAACCTTCCAATCTTCATGCAAACCAAGAGCCTGAGCTCGAATAATTGAAGTGCTCAAAGGGACATTATTTTGATGTTGATCATCAATCCATGATGACAGAGATCTTTTCATTTTATCCATCACTATGCCGTATCTTTTTTAACAATCTTTGAAGATGTACTTCCAACATTTTGAACGTATTCCTTAATTTTACTCTTTGTAGATCTGTTTACAATGTCCAAAAGCAAAAGAGTCACCGTTTTTGCAACGTTCAGTTGTTTCTATATTTGTCTCGTCCGTATGAAGTTTATCAGTCTTTTATTTCTTTTTATTCGTTTCAACACTGCAGTTTTTTCGTTTCTGACTCATGTTTATCAATTCATATTCGCGAAATATTTAAACTTACACAAATCAATCAGCATGACACAACTCGTCGACGCACGCCCTAACGCAAGACTGGAACTGTTTCGACCTCTTGATCCGAACAACTACAATGTTGCTTTGATGTCCGACGGAGTGTCTGTAATTGGAGGATTTTGGAGGAAAATTTTCTCCATACTGTTGCGCAATGCCTTACTTATTGCCAACAATTCAGGGACAGAATCGTAGTGATTTTGATGCAAGATGGAGCCAAGGCGCATACTTCTCTGAAAACTTAAGAGGGTATCTTTGAGTTTTATTCTAATGTGTGGATTGGTTGAGCTGTTAATTCTTCTGATTTAAACTCTGTTAATTCTTCTGAACTCAACATTCATAATATGTGGTCCGAATTAAATGAGAATATCCTTAGAGATTCCGGACCAACAAGTTGGGTGCAGCTTATTTGAGGTATATAAGTTAAGTGTTGCACAATTTCCGTAGACTTACTGGAATATCTATGTGAAAGTTTCTGAAAACGACTGTTAGAGTGTAAAGAAAATCAAAGAGGACATTCAATAGGACAATAATTCACACTAATTATTCATTATATTACCTGATTGGTGTTGTTTGTAATAAATTATAACATAAAGCCAATCAGTTTTATTCTAAGACATAAAACCAATATCTTCTGCCTCAAAATTAATAAAAGAGATACTTTTGTCAGAAATTTTTGTACTCGCTATTATTAATCCCAGGAATCTGTGTTACAACAAAGTCACGTTATTGCAATGGCACGCTCTTCCGACCATTTTTAAGTGTGTTTCTTGTTAATATGTTCAATTGATTTATATGAAATATGAACTTAACCATTTCAATGCTCTATGGCAGTAATTTCAACATCAACTTGACCATTCCGAATCACACATGTTGATCTAAATCTAAATCAAATACAATATAACAAGATCAAGTCATGCGATATCTTTTGCACTTTCCCGGGAAACTTCCATTTTCAATTTCCTCACAACATATTCCGTGAGATTATTCCGAACTCTACTTCCTTTTCAATTACACTAACAGTGTAGTAGAAAGTACAATAAATTTGTAAAATAGTCACGACATGTTCGGTAATACAATGTGCCATAAAGCTCTCTTTTTACTTGATTCACCACCAATTCTTGTCAACGTGTATGAAATAAAAGGACATGATAAAAGCACACAAAGTTCACCGGAAACCTATTACAAGTGTTTATCAACCGGTTGAATTCGATAACACTGGAGATTATTTTTATTCCATGAATAATGATTAGATGCCAATAGAATTTCTTCGATGTTGGAGTTTGAAGGTGCGAAAATGCGGAAAATGAGTTCTTTACGCCTGAATGCAAAAAAGCAGGATATGACAGAAGAAACTAGTCAATTGAATTTTTTGCTGAAATTTATCTTTTTTATAAGATTGGTTTTATGGGCGAATAGTCATGCACAATGTCAAAATAGTTAGTTTTTAATAGTAAGTTTTCTGTAGGTTTGTAGTTGGTAATGATGATCCTTGCAACTGTACTCCTAATGTGTGTCAAATCTTAATGAAGATTCAATCTTGCTGAATCTACAGAAAACTTAATATTTTTGAAAAAAGCCATCAGTACAGTTCCCTGCCCTCAGTTTTACTCCTTTCAATTATGATCGCGTACATCCTGTAATGTTGTTCATATGCTTTCCTTGCATCCTTGCACAAAGTTGAAACTTCGATGAAATTTTTTCTATATATTTAAAATACTGAAACCCTTTGGTACAGAGACGTGAGGGACGTTGATATTTAAGTTCTTCCATAATGCCTGAGACATACGATGCCGTTTGAACTAGTTCTTTACGTCACAACGTCAGATAAATTTTTTACATTTTCAGAACGAAGAAGTCATTCTGACGTTGAGAAACAGTTGAAACGGTATCATCTGTCCAAGACATAAAGAGTGAATAGATTAATTTCAAAAATATTTCACCGGTTCAAATCGTGAACAGTCTTAACGTCACTGTTTGACAAGTAACTCAATGTTGAAAATTGTAGCTTGCTGATATGGGTTACATTATCCAAAGAAACGTGAAACAACTAGAAAAGGTCATTTGATGATGATACGCTTCATTCTGCCTTCCTGCTAATTAAAGTCCTGTTTCCTAGATTTGCAAAGATAGACACTAATTTAGTGTTCTACGTACGGGTCCTTGCACTTATAACCATAGAGTTTAAAGGAAGATCATTGAATATTTAAAGCTATATGGCATATGCATATCTTTTTTTTCCTGGATGTCTGTTGAATTCCCACTCTACATTACTTGATAGCGCCCAAAACTAGCATTACTTTGTTAATGAATAGCTTCATACAGTGCTTATACTCCTGGGCAACTAACTTAAGAAAGAAATATAAAAGGCACAAGCAGATTTATATTTTTATAGACGTTTCAAGCAAAAGTAATGAAAGGAGTAATCTTGTTTGACGCAAAAATGAGAGGAAATTGACTAACTCCAACAAAATTTCAGATGTTTTGGTCGAATATTTATTGGGAGTTTTTTCAAAGTGTCAGCGCTTATATGCTTTCGTTACAACCATGCTTCAGACCAAATTGGCTTCTCATTATATGGACGGTTGACAAGAGCTGGTTAATTACTGTGAAACGATCTCATTCACCATATTTGACAGACCTAATGTCAACTGATTACAATTTTTCTCCGAGCTATGGACAATTATTTGCTAAGAGATAAATCGAATTGCCAACAGAAGCTGAGAAATGCCTCTGGCAAATTTATTACCAGCGGCATTCCGTGTTTTTGCTAGTGATAATAATAAGCTTCCGTTAAAATGACATTAATATTTTGACAGCTTAAGGGTAGAATTTATCTTATTTTATTGTAAATAATCTTAATGTTGCCCGTCAAATCGGAAATTTCATAATAAATTACGTAATAAACTTCGGCCGTAATGTTATACTGGATTAATCCTTTATCTAGTCTCGCAAAAAAATTTGATCTTTTGACAAACGGATGTCTTAAGGCAAGTCACTCTCACTCTACACTCTTATCAAATTATTATGATGTATCACAAATTAATATCATGATTATTTGCTAAGAGCTGACCTAACCCAGCTGGCTTATAAATTAGCCCATTTTATGACAGAAACAGCTAATAGCATCAAAGAAATCCGGAGTCACCTAAGAAGCAATTTAGCAACCAGTAACGCGCCCAAAACGTCGAAAAACCAAAGAAAGACTTGATAAATCCAACGCAGTAAATCAAATCATTATTTGACAAAATAGATCGTTTGTTTTTGATGGCTTCTTTTCATTGTGAATGTATTTTAATGCTCCTTATCTGCAGGTAGAAAGAATTGTCGGTTTTATCAAAATGAAATTTGATACCTGCATCTAACGTGTGTCACATTGGCTTAAAAATTTTCCCATAGAGATTCAAAATTTAATCACAGAGTCTTAAAGGATCACCAAACACCTCGGCTTTATGGTTAACTAAAACGAGAGTGCTGACGAACATTGCCGCAGCTGGAGAATCGCTATGGAACCCATATCAAACAAGAAGACGGCTCCGAGGAATAGCGTTACTACAACCGCCATAGCATTAACATTTACGCGCAACTTCCGCAGAGAGACAAAGAGAAAGATAGAGATAGCAAAACTAGAGCTAGAAACTTACTTGTGTTCTTCATAACGCGAAAGCTATGACAATGATATTCTTGTTTATGTGAAAATTAGAGAATATTCACCGATACATATAAAATTCAATTTATTTCAGTTTAGTACTTTTAGACCGGGAGTTTTTCCTTACACTTTGACACTGCTTAGCTACTACCCTCACTTGGGAGGGCATCATGAAGATAATTTTCGAAATCCCCGATATAAAGAGCATATAACCTTAAAACGTAGATAAGTTGAGGGAGCGCCATTACTAGGTTTCTAGGCTGAAATGCATGTGTGAATAGGTTTCGCGGCGTAACAGTTTTCCCGGGGGATTACACTACGTATATGAGTTGTAAACAGTGTGTAAGAAAATTTGTTGGGAAGTACGTATGTACACTCTTTGTACGGATCTTTCCACATGATGCACTTACGTACATTGTTTGGAAGGCTTCTTTCGACCTTGAAAATGTTAGATAGTCAATCAACTATGAGGTTCTCTTTGTTTTGGTTTTCCTGTGGCATTCGCTTACAGGCTAAGTCCATTTCAAGATCCAACGGTTAAGAAGCTCTACTCTCAATGTCTTGGTTTCTTTCTTTGAAGGTTATACCATAAGTTACTACCCGTGGAATCAGCATTCCGACTAGAGAAGCGTGGAAAACGGTGCAGGATCCCACATCTGGAAGTGAGATCATGATCTACACCGATGGTTCCAAAACGGACGAGGGAAGCGGCGCCGGAATCTTTTTTCCAGATCACCCGCAACTCAACCGAAGTTATAAACTGGAGAGTCACACCAAAGTTTTCCAGTCGGAAGTGTTTGCAATAAAAGCGGCTATAGAAGCGACAACAAACAACCTTAATGGAAGTATACAAATACTCTCGGACAGTAAGTCAGCACTGCAGGCGCTTGACTCTAACCGCGTAGTGTCACAATTGGTGCAGGATTATAGGCAGGTTCTTAAAACCGCAACAACCCGAGTAAATGTAAAACTCACATGGGTCCCTAGACACAGCGGTGTAGAGGGAAACGAAAGAGAGGATGAACTAGCGAGAGCGGGATCAGCCGACCGAAACGCCACTAGAATAGACACAATTAAAGTGCCAATAGCAACGGTAAATAGGGAACTAGACGAAATCCTCTCGAAAGAGATACATACGCCTTGGAATGTCAGGAATGACTGCTGGATAAGCCGAGATCTTTGGCCTCACCCTAATAAAACGAGGACAAAACAACTCCTAGGGAAAAACCGAAACGGCGTTAGAACATTGATGGCGGTATTAACAGGCCATAATCTTTTAGGTCAACACGCCAAATGAATAGGAATCCAAACGGATGAAACCTGCCGAGCTTGCGACAAGGAGGAAGAAACTACAGACTGCTCGACTGCGCCTCACTTGGCTGAGGTGTACTTGGGCAACAGAATTGGAACACTTGGCGACCACAGAACTGGGGGAATTCCTTGGTTTCTGTAGGACGACAGGATGAACCATCTGTAAACAATAGTACTACACATGGGGAGCTAAGGGCTGATTTCTGGCCTATGCTAATTTCCAGCAAGTGGACTCCAGTAAAATAATAATAATACTACCCATGGGAGCTTCTACCCATGTGCTTGTGGATGCTTCTACCCATAGGGTGCTTCATTTAATTTAATTGACACCAGAAAGTGATGAAGTATCCCGTCTTTTATCCTTACTTGACGGGTTTATTAAGCAGAACTCTGTGATATTATGGATAGACTCTTCTTTTTGTTCTGATCCCCTTGATGTAGCCACCCTGACATTGCTCCACCACTTTCCTAACTTCATTCCCTTCTTCAACGCAAACAGTAGCAGCCACGGTCGATGTAGCGTTTGCCTAATAATCGAAATTTCGCAAAAATTCATGAACGGCTAAGGTATTTCGGCCACTTTACTTGCTATGCAATCTTATTCTCTGAAAATATCTGGGTTGAATGGTTGCATTCCTGACACTTTGAAACTTTGTATGGTGTTTCCAGGAGTAGCTACTTTGAAGTAACCCGGAGCTAAAACTTTCGCAATTTATACATCATAGTTGCTGTTCGCCAAGATCATTAAGATCCATTTCTCACATGATGGATGCAGCGATCCAGCGGCTGTTGTAGCTTCTGTGTGGTAGTATTGTAAAAGGATGTATGAGATTTGCCCAGGAGAAAGTGTGGTTATCCGATTTCAATAACACAGGATCTCTATGCAAGACCTTCTTTTTGAATTTATGTATGAGGTATAGTCCACGAAAACAGGACTGTTCATGAAGCTCGTACCTGATTTCATTCCTAAAGAAGACGGTGAAGCTCCGCAAGTTCGTACTTTAGACGCCTTCGTCGAAATATGAATACAGATGGAATTAAGTTCTCAGAAGCACTGACCACATTTCCAGGTTAACGTTGACACCACGTTCAACACTCTGAAATTCATCTGTACTGTGCCCTTCTTTGTAGAGGTGATCTTTTGTGATTTATTTGGTACTGTGGATATCCCAGTCTGATCTAAATTCTGAATTGCGAGAGGAGAGTACTTTTACCTGCTCAACAACTTCAACGGATTTTCAAAACAGCTGCGTTGATGTACACAACGACCGTTCTTGGTGCGTGCTCAGATAAAAAACCGAAGCAACTACATGACAGCTACACTAAGTATATGTATAAGTTTTTTCCAGATTTACTAAGAGGTGGCGTCAGTGAAGAATAATGTAACGTGATCATTTGACTCATACGACATTTCGATCATATGAAATTTAGCGAAAAAAACATGCAAGTTGAGTCCGCGAAAACTATCGTGTTTGTTTTATTGTGTTGATCAATCTTGTCGCATTACATCCCCGAAAAAGAACATATTCGAGACGCCTTGCTTTTCTGGCTTCAACAAAAGAAAAAGACTGCTGAAAGTCTGCGTTTACTAGTAAAAACATATGATGGACACGCTCCATTACTTAAAACATATGAGACATAGTTTCCAAAAATTCAAAAGCACTAATTTCAATGTGAAAGACAGTGAGCGCTCTTTTAAAACACAAAAATGCGTAGAAGAAAAATTTCAGAAGTTGTTGGATGGTCGCTCAACTCAAACTCAATTGCAATTAGCAGTAGTATTAAATGTATCCCGGAAACAGTCGGTAGACGTTTATTAGCAATAGAAGAGATCAATAAACTCTGTAAATGGGTCCCACACGATTTGAATGAACGTCAAATGGAAAATTGCAAAGTCCTTTGTGAAATGCTGCTTCGAAAGTCACTCTGAAATGCTGCTTCAGCGCGTTCTTCCATCGAATTGTTACGGTTCCGAAGGGAAAAAACTCGTGGCCTTCACCAGAGAAAGCCGGTCGTTCAACACCAAGGCCAAATCGCTTCGTGAAGAGAACGATGCTCTGTGCTTTTGGGACCCGAGTATGGCTTTGTGTATTAAGAACTCTTGAAACCCGACAAAACCCAGACTTGGCGCCATCTGACTATCACGTCTCCGCATCAATGGGGCACGCGGTAGCAGAGCAGCACTTCAGCAATTTCAAGGAAGTTGGAGTTGGTTCGCAAGTGCGACAAAGGCCAAGCAGTTTTTCTGGTATGGTATTCTGGTATGGAAATATGGTTGAAATATGTAAAAGCTGATGAACAGTGTTTTGATTAAAAAAAATTTCCCTAGAAAATCACGTATTTTTTTGCCAAATTAACCGGAACACCTATGCATACACTTGGTATGTCTTCTCGTTATTGTCGCAATGTTACAGACAAATATTTTCAGCAAAGCTATAACTCAGCTCGCTTTTCGTATGCTATTAAGCCATACAACATAATATCTGCTTTTTAATTTACTTGGAAAGCTATCTCTTTCCATTTCTAGAGGAAGAGTTGGGGACTATCTACCCAAGCTACTGCCTGGAGATTCTCTCTTCTACTTTTTCTCAGGTTGCCTCAAGAATCCCCAAAGGTTTTTTTATCGCTCATTTACTTTCACTTGCTCCGACTCGTAATTTTGCTTCATGCCATCGCTCTAAAGTACAAAGAATTCGATCGGTGCTTTATTGGCGTCTTGCCACCTTGTTCGCAAACAGGAAAAAGGAGACAACAGACATAATAAATCAATTACAAATCAACTCCGTGTAGAGTATGCGTGAATTGATGCAATACACTCAAATGCGTACTTTTACATAAATGATTCACGATTATTTAAACAAGAAAGAGTTGTTGACATGTGTCACTGAAATCACTATCATTGTCAATTTTGTTTTGTAGACCAAATAATATAATTCTTTCTATTTGAACGATTGAGCTTGAATCAGAAAAAATACTTCCGACATGGGACACTTCAACTTGTGTAGTTTGAGTTCTTTTGTATTACTTTTGTTTCACTTTCGCACGGCTTCACTCAGTAGCTCGCACTTCAAGATAACACTGAAGCCAGACGTATATCGTTAACAACATCATGACTTAAGAGTGCATGCTCGTATCTTATGCATACTCTTAGTAGAATCTTTCTTAAGTTACTGTGTGTAGATAGAAATTTTATGAGCATGTTAACGCGCATTGCTTTGTCCCTTGATCTTTGTGCCTGTCTCCAACAAGTTTTGCTTACAAATAACATCGCGCCTGGAAAATCACAGTCGACCCAGCAAACAATAAAATCATTATATAAGGCTTATTTCGGTGTAGTTTATTCCTTAGTGCATAAGGTTTATCACGTGTAAGGGAAAACAGTCTGCATATACTTTACCTTATTTTATCTCTGATTTCAGCATGGGTCATGTCATTGGCAATCAGGAATACAGCTTTTATCATTATATATACCTTATGATAAGGCATTACTATAAATACCGTCTATAACAGAAGTGGTGGTTGTACTGCGCAAAATGCACTTAGCCAAGAATCATCGCTCACTTGAGATAGTTGTCACTCCCTTTTCAATATCGCACTCTTCAAAGTTACCGTCCTGGTACAATTCGCACATACGCTGATAATCCTTGTTCGCTCCTTCATTCACATTCCTGTTGACACATTGACCCTGACCTTAAATCTGTTCGCCCACGTCCGATCTTCTCAACTTCATAACTTGGAACTGACTATTTCATGGAAATGCCAATATAGACAGAATATACTAATAAATAGTTAGGCATTACCGTGATATGCCTGATCGTTCTTTTTGCTGGGGAATGTCGTTAATTTGTGAGTTCCTTCCTAGTATTGGTGCTTGTTAACACTTACGCTGTGTCCAAACTCGGAATTACTCGTTAGGGTAAGAGTGGTGGAGGAGAGCTACCAACGTTTTTCTACATACTGCATTATCGTTCGGCCTATGGTGTTTTTCCTATCGCGAGAGTCGTTCTCATCGGGGGAAGGATAAAACTTACTTAAAATTTAAAGGATATTTCAGAGACGATGTTGTATGATGCTCAAGAGTGGGTCAACTAAATCAGCGGCAAATTAATTGCACACCTTCTCGATCTAAAACTAAAAGCACGACGGGTAATTATCTTCGGTAACTGCCCAGGGTACATGGTTCCTTTCGGTCTCACCTTATATGCAAAGTCTATATCTTGACACTGCTCGTTTTGCCAGTAAGTGTAGGTGTCTGGCATATGTTCTTCAATCTAAATTTAGATGAAAGATCGCTTACAGTTTTGTGCAAGAATATGCAACCTGTCTCTAAATTGTCTGATGGATTAAGTGCTTGCATCATAGGACACAAGAACCTTGTGTCGCACTATAATCGGATGGTTCCTTTTCTTATCAGCGCTAATGGCAGACGGTTCGCTTTCAAGGGGTTAGGCCACTGTAGAGGCCGAAAAGATAATCTTTTTTCCGACTTTTTTTCTTAGAAATACTACAGAATAAATCGAGATTCCAATTCAAGATATTTATTATGTATATGAACAACTCTATACAAAAATAAAATAAATAAATAAAATGGCGGCTGTGCAGCATTTTCCGATAGCGTCTTCGTTTTTTCAAGGCCCACGGCGGGACAAACAGCTTCTGTAATTTTTAAATTTCAATTAGCGAATTTGTTTTTTAATGACATACGCTTACTGCTATAGAAGTACGAAGATTTTTTTTCAATATTTTAATTTTTGATTAAATGGAGCACTTCGAAAGTGAAAAATGAGAAATTTACCTGAAAAATCATCAGATTGTTAATAAAAATTGAACTATGCAATCCATAAACAATATATTTTTCAAGATATTCGCGAAATTTCAAGTAAAGTGGTTGAAAATTGTTTGAGTTATTTTTCCGGCCAACTCAAAAAATACAGTTTTGAGATAAACGTGTTTGAAGTTTTGAGTAGTAGAAAATTATGAATAATTTTTAATACCTTTAATCAGCGATGCTTGCACATTAAAATTGGCCTTCCAGGCAATCTTTCTGCTTCCTCTTGCTCTTGCTTTTCTTCTGCTTGATCTTGAAGCGATCCTGGCCTATTTTACTCGTTCATACAGCGATCTCTCTGCATGCTTTATACGCTCTTTGTCGATTGCCAGGAACATTTCCAAGCGTCTCGATCCGATTTTCAAGTTCATTGCCTCCATTATGTACATTGTACATACAAACTGCAATATTCGCAGCCACATCTAAGACTGTTTTACCACTTGCAATGGATTTCGGGGCCAATACCCACACAGTTGAATTGAAGCTTTCGTTACTATTTCGTGTATTACCGCCGATGCAACGAGTTAAAAGATTTTCACGGGTCAGTTCTTCATAGACCGGTTAAATAGCTTCATATACTGGAAGAGCTGGCTTATGTTTATACTCATCGAAAGTATTCGTAGCTTTAGCCCGTTTAGCCTTTAGACCAAGGGGCTCTGTACTAAAATTCGAAAACAACGTTCTTAGAAATTTTTTCCGACTTTAATATTTTGGCACATCATTTTTGAGATGGTAATTTAACGCAAAAAAAAAATCGATTTTTAGAAAACTCTAGAGTGGCCTAACGCCTTTCAGAAGTCCTTAGTATTCTTTTTCCTTCAGTTTTTGATGGAACCCTCTAGTGAGAAGATGCCTTCCAGCGAAAAAAAACCCTAGCTCGAAATAATATGAAAAAAGTTCAAGCTAGGTTATTCCGATGCTAAAGGGAGAGGTGCAGTAGTAAGTCCTACACTACCATGAAAAATGTCCTTGCATAGTCATGTAAAGTATTTCCATTCCGAAAATTGATTTCTTTTGCCTGATGGCTTCAACCAGTCAGAAAAAGGTCTAGTGATAAGTTCTCCTGCAGTAACCTCCTGTGCAAATGAAGAAGGTTTGAAAGAGTCAGCTTATAGTCTGGCGCTACAACTAATCACTCACTCAAGGCATGTAAACCTACACCTTTTAATAGAACATGTCTTATAAAGAAAAAATCATAGTATTGTTTGACATAATGGCACTATTTTCACCATTTGTTTCAAAAATCGTTTCAATTCTGGTAAGTGGTTTGGTTTTACACTCAATAAACTCCTTTGTCCACAATAAAAGCGATATGGCAAATTCTCAAAGGAAAGATTCATTCGTCAACTAATTGGATTATTCCAGGATCACATACAGCTTCCATGCTCCATTTCCATGTAAGATCTGAGCGAAATAATCTCATTAACCACAGTCCAGAGTTGAAGCAATATATTCCGAAAAAAAAGTTCCATGTGGAGGCCTCGGCGAAATCTTGAAATCATGCTGGGCAAAGGCAATCAGTGCTTTCACAAATTTATCCGAGCTCCATCGATTGATTCGCTCTGAATGCTATAAATACCATCAGATCCATTTGTGTTGTTTTTAAGTATGAAAACCACAAGTTGTGCACGAAGCTTTTATCAACTTCCTGCTATTCATACTCAATACAATGTCCTTGCTGAATGGTGTACGTGAAGACGGCGAAAAATTACAGCCTTCAAAAGTCTTGCCATTTCTTAACCGAAAGGAAAATAATGACCCTGCAACGTATCATTAGTCCTAAAGACATGGTGTCGTAAGTTGTAGGTGTTTGCATGGATGTTGGTGTAATTGAAAATATATCTGCACTAAAATTAGAATGTTTTTCTCACATCTAATTGAATCACAAAACAAACAAGCTTTTCCTCGTGTATCGCTGGCAACACAGAATTCCCAAGAAAGTCCTACAGGTTGGAAGTATCTTAAGTACGTAAAAATGGTAGCAGTAGGCGAGCGAAGGAATAAGATGGTCTGAAAATATTCATTGAATTTCCTGGCTGTAAAATTTTCCGTCTGTCTGTTCTATTGCAAAAGCTTTCCAGTCCTTTAATTTTCCACAAGTATTGCTAGCACCCTATATTTAGCAATAAAGTGGAGACATGTACTATTACACTCTGCAATTGGCTATTTCCCAGCTATTGAAGAGGGACTCTAAACGAGATAAGTAGATTTTGAATCATCATTTCAGAGAACCCCCCGTTAAGGGAAAGGAAATGTCTGTTTGCAGTGAGCAGAGTGCAGGATGAAAATGAAAAGGCTTTGTATTTTCTGTCAACGTTACCAGATCTTTGATTTTTTGGCGGATTCAGACTGTTGCGTGTTGAAGTTTCGTTTATGATGTGTCAAATCCAACTGAGATTAAAGTATTTATTTTCAATTTTTAGCCTTAGCTGATGTAAATTTGAAATAAGGAACGAGTAAATTTCGCTGGAATTTTCCCATTCAGCATCTTGTCGTTATTTTAATAATCCATTCCACGAGAACATGGCGCTCTGTCATTGAATTAAATGTGATAATCATCTGAAAAAGCCGTACCAGTGAATAAATTGATCATATTTTTGACAGCAGTAGACATATTGATACCTGACTTTTCTCCTTCTACCAATTTTAAGTACGTTATAGCATATATTTGAATCCATACCAATCCGTTTCAATCTGCTGTTCACCAGCAATCAGAAATAAAGTATTTCGATTGATATTTTTGTTTATATTCTGAATTATTTCGACAAATCATCCAAATACGAAATAATTTCAAACCAGTAGAAGGAATTAAAATAAACTAATTCTAATTGGGTTAAGGGGGGAGGGAGGTTGTAGGCTTTTCAGCATGAAAAAATGCGATTTATTGATAAGAAGGTTTAAGTGAATTTATTTATACGTTTTGTACATTATTAAATATGATTCAATTATTTTATTTTATAATTTGCAAAAATATTCACAAATAATTCTGTGGCAGAGTTTTTTCGCCTCTTTTTTCGAGTCTCCGCTTGATTTTGGCCGTATTGTTCGGCTCTTATATAGGCCCTGTTGATGCGAAAGATAGGTGCGCACCTATCTTGCATCTTTGTGAGATTTCGGCCCAAGGCTGGGAATTATATTTGAAAGGAAGCTGGGGAAAGCACCACCACCTTCGTTGAAATTTCATGCCGCAATATAGGCTGCAATTTCAAGAATTCGTTTCCTGTCAGATAATTTTTTTGGTGCGGTTTTCAAAAATGTTGGTTCAAACTTTCGCTTGAATTTTCGGTAAAACCCCAAAAACACCTGCCTTAAAGTTTGCCTTGCTCAAGTCATCATAAGTTTTCAGGACAATCTCTAGAAGTGGAGTGTAATTATGCTGCGAATTCCTCACTCCTCTTTTCAAGCTTTTGAAAAGCTTTTTGATAAGAACCCCATAAATTCTCACCGGTCATGCACATATCGTGTGGATGTCCGTTGTAAGTAAAGGATGTTCGCTGAGAGATATAGACGTTTAAGTTGTCAACATTTTTCAATGCTACGCATGGTCTGACAGCTGTCATGGGGTTTAAAGTTAGTTTGGTTCGCCATTGTATCATAAATAGGCCAACAACAACATCTGCAAATTGTGCAAATTTCTTTCGAAAAAAAGGTTTTGTTGGAGAAGCTTGTATGCACTCCGTCAAAATTGGGCCCAACATAATCGTCAACCAGAAAAATTAATCCAATTAATATTCAGTCGCGGCACAGTGCGTAATGAAGAAACCATAGCAGCTGTAGAGCTAAAGCATGTAAGTCCATTCAACATGGATGGATGGAGCTCACCTCTGGTTAAACAATTGCCACATTTGGAGTGATCAGCAGCCCCAGCCGGTTATTCAAAGACCGTTATATCTACCATAAAGATATAATGTATCGAAAAGTATGGTATTGAAAGTCACAATTTGATGTGCTATATGGTTCGATGAATCATGTGAACTGGCTTGCAAGATCTTGTGATTTAACACCGCTCGACTATTTGTTCCAGGGAGATTACCGGTTATGTGCCAGATGTGCCGTAAGTGAGATAACAACAAAATTGCATAAAAACAATTAAGTGACCCACGCATTAGTGAAAATTTTTGAAATAAAATAAATTAAAGATTAAAGTGGTGTAAAAAAATCTTATGATTTGGAAAAAAAAGTGGTCCGGTGTTAAAGTGAAAAAAAAAACAGGAGCACAATAAGAACACAGAATAAAGTTCTTTCGGAGCGGCGAAAGAGTGAAAATATTTCTGGGTGAGTCGAGCTATTCTCCATATTTAGCATTTAATCTCTATTACGGACAAAGACTTAGGACTGAATTTGATAACAAACAAATATTAAAACAAATTTCGGAGTTCAGGTCCGTAGTTCCGATAGCAGGATGGGGGACAAAGAACGAGACAAGACGAAGACAGACGCATCATTGGTCGACCAGCCCACCGAGTTGGACAAAAATAATACTTTTTTTAGCCAAGTGCTGATAAAGCTAAAGTCCATGCGCGAGCAACTTCGTGTGAGCCTAGAGCAGCTCCAAAAGGCACTCGATGAGCTTGCCGATCAACGTCGCGAAAACTACGAGCTAAAACAGCAGATTTTAGGTCTCCAAAAGCCAAAAAGTCCAAAAAAGTCTAAACGCAACAAAAACAAGAAACGGAGGATTGCGAACTCCTCGTCATCCTCCAACAAAACTGCCACTACCTCAGAAAAAAAGGCAGAAGAGGAAGTAGGTGAAGAAGGAGAAATAATTGAAGAGGAAATTGAAGTAGAGGTGCAGGAAGACGAGGAGTTCCCACCCCTCCCGGCCCCAAAACCATCCACCACTTTTCCCGATATGAAAATAACCCCCAAATCACCCACACAATCAGCCCCATCCGCACCCAAGACCAATGACAACACCCAAGCTACTAACGAGCGAAAACGGACTGTACCTACAATACAGCGTGAAACGGACAAATGGACAACAGTTTACAAATTAATAAGACAAAATAAAATATAGACGGTCAGTGCAAAAGGGTTTATTTGGGAATCTAAATACCACACCAAGTGGCAATACCACACCTACTACCTCCCTGAAGAACGCAATTTGAACGTGGTCATCCGCGGCCTTCATGGGCTCGCTCTGGAGGACATTAAGGAAGACCTCGAACCTTAAGGCTTCCAACCGTTAGAAATCTTTAACATAAAAACGCAGTCAGGCCCCTCAAAACTTATAAAGGTCCTTCTCCCAAAAGAAGAAACCGAAATATTTAATATAACTGCAGTATGCTAGCTTATCTGCAAGGTGGAAGCCATTAAACCGCGAAACGGACAGCCGATGTGTCACAACTGCCAGCAGTTTGGAAATTCCTCGGGCAATTGTCACGCTCAAGCACGGTGCGTGAAATGCGATGGCTTACACCATTTCACGCAATGCAAGAAGAAGCAAGAGGAGAAGCCGAAATGTGTCAACTGCGGTGGAGAACATCCCGCAAGCTACGGAGGCTGCCCGAAAAACCACAAAAACATTAAGAAGTCGTTCGCACAGATAGCTGCTCAAAACACTAGCCCCAAACAAACACAAGCACCAACTCGCACCACCACAACACCCCAAAGAAACAAAAAAACACAAACAATCAATCATACACAAACATTCACACCACCAGACATGGGACAATTCTTCGCCACCATGCAATCTCAGTTTCAACTGATGATGCAGGACATGATGGCGAAAATGGTCCAAGGCATGTTCACAGCACAAGCCATAACACTAACACGCAAATGAATCAGCGTAATCACATTTCTATTCTCACATGGAATGCAAATTCCCTGCTTCAACAAACCGGAGAGTTTAAACAATTTATTCTGGATAACATATTCGAGATTATTCTCCTCCAGGAAATTTTCTTGAGGCCCGGAATACGTCTCCAATTCTCCAACTATAATCTATACAGAAACGATAGATTAACTGGTAGGGGAGCAGGAACGGCCATTCTAGTGAGAAGAAACGTTAATCACGACCTGATTCACACACCACACCTCACAAAAATAGAAGCGACAGCCATCAAAGTGTGAACGGACTCCTTTGAGTTTGTGGTTATTTTGGTGTACAACTCACCATCAAATAGGCAAATCGAACAAGACCTCCACAGCCTATTTCAGATAGAAGGACCGCTTCTAATTATTGGAGACTTCAATGCCTACCACAGTCATTGGGGCGCTGTGAGAAGTAATCAAGCTGATATTGAGCTAAATACATTCATCACAAGCACAAATGCAAGCCTGCACCTACCCAATGAACCAACACATTTCGGGCGAACACGAGGAAATATCCACGACTTCGGAATCTCCCGCGAATTCGCTGCCAGCATTAAAATAAGTGTCCTCAACGAGCTCTCCTCGGATCATCAACCGGTCCACTTCCTAATTGAGAACGTCTTCATTGACGATCCACCAAAAGTTAGGAAGAAAATAAACTGGAAAGCTTTCCATGACCATCTGGCTAACGAAAGTTTCACCCAAAATTTAAACTCAGCCGATGATGTCGAAATAATGATTGAAGAATTAACAAGCATGATCATGCAGGCAACAGAGGACAACACAGTCATAACTCCGGCAAGGGAATACAACCCCTATGAACTCCCTCGCGTAATTAAGGTCATAATAAGGAGGAAGAATAAATATCGGAGAAGAGCTAGGAGCACGGGTGATCCTTGACTACAAACGAAAGCAACCCGGTTGACAAATGAAATTCGGGACCTTATATTCCTGTTCCGTAACGAGCAGTGGGAGAGCTTCCTGCATAGTCTTGAGCCTGGCGAGAATGACTTCTGGAGAATGTCCAAATACTTCCGCAAACAAAACAAAGCAGTTGTGCCACCCATACACGGCCCAAACGGTATACAATTCGACAAAGCCGGAAAAGCGGAAGCCTTTGCAGACACGTTGGAGCTGCAGTTCCAAGACAATACCTTCTGGGAGTAGAACCTTGACGAGGAGGACCACATCCTGAGAAAAGTAAGCGAGCTCATGAGAACAGAGGTAGAGGTAGAAGATGTGATACGGCCACTAGACGTACTGGAAACTAAGGACTTAATACTGCGACTTAAGAAACGGAAGGCACCCGGACCAGACACAGTTACAAACACCATGCTGAAATGGCTTCCTGACAACTTTCTAAACAACTTGACGGACATAATTAACGTGATTTTCCGTTTACGTAGATTCCCTAAAGTTTGGAAATCGGCTATCATAACGGTTCTACCTAAGCCCAACAAAAGCCATGCCTTCCCACAAAACTGGAGACCAATAAGTCTTCTCTCTTCCATCTCCAAAGTGGCAGAAAAGGCACTGCTGATAAGGTTCAACGAAGTGATAGCCGAAAAACACATTCTCCCCGATCAACAATTAGGTTTCAGAGAAGTACACTCCACGGAACACCAACTTACAAGGGTAATCCAACATATAAGAAATGGCATGAATCGCAGGAAGTCAACAGGCTTCGTTATGTTTGACATAGCCAAAGCCTTTGACAAAGTCTGGCATGCAGGACTTATTTTCAAAATGCATGAGTTCTCTATACCCCTTCCATTCATACAGCTCACGTACGCCTTTTTAAAAGGCCGATCTTTTAAAGTTAGAATAGAAGTTCACCTCTCAAGCTTGCGAAAGATTCAAGCTGGAGTTCGACAAGGATCACCCATCTCACCAACACTATACAACCTGTACACCACAGACATTCCCCTCTTGCCGAGCAACGTGCAAGTATCACTATATGCAGACGATACCTGCATATACTTTACTTCAAGACAAGCAGAAGTCATCTCCTCAAAAATGCAACACTTGTTTGATACAATGTTAGAATACTTGCGTAAATGGAAGATTGCAATAAACAAAGACAAAACACAAGCCATGATCATTTCTAGATGCAGAGGACAACAACCAGCACAACTTAACATTGACACAGACACAATACCCTGGACCAGAATTGTTAAGTACTTAGGACTAACAATTGGCCACAGACTGCTATGGGAAGACCACATACGATAAAAACGTGCAAACTGCTTGGGTATACTCTGCTCCCTCAATCCGCTCCTTAAGTCAGGCAAACTTAATGCCAAAAACAAACTGCTGCTCTACAAAAAAATAATTAGACCGACATTACTATACGGAAGTACCGCTTTCTGGCAGACAGCCAAGACTCACAAAAAAGCGCTCCAATCCCTGCAAAATAAAGCACTACGGTGGATATTTCGGATTCCATGGTACATCAGGAACACGGACATACACAAAGACCTACGACTCGACAC
The DNA here is from genome assembly GCA_954870665.1 of Stratiomys singularior. Classification (NCBI taxonomy): domain Eukaryota; kingdom Metazoa; phylum Arthropoda; class Insecta; order Diptera; family Stratiomyidae; genus Stratiomys; species Stratiomys singularior. The sequence goes on along the minus strand of OX940878.1, from coordinate 129,755,769 downwards.
AATAGAGAAATACATACGCGACAAAGCACTCAAACTGTTCGACAAAATAGACGAAATTCCAAACAGTACCATGGAATCCTTGAAAATCCCGCTCGCGGAAACACACAACACCTACCCGAGCCTCCGTTCAATAGTAACTGACAGGACATAATAGAGTTTTGCGTTAAGTGTGGTGAGTGATCTACACTCACAGACAGAAATGGAGCAAGAGTGCTATATCGCAATAGCTTCAAGCATCGCTTCCTCCAAGTTCCAGGGACATGCCAAATCACTCACAAGCATCGACAAGCTGGAGTCGTTTGATCATTTGGAAGACAATATTGGCCTTGTTATTGGCGCGATGAAACCCCAATTATTGATTAGAGTAGTCGAAATTTGATCTCTTGTTTGGATCTCCTCCGCGCCAACCGTGGTGCTCACATGCCCAAAATCATATTTAATGAAAAACTGGCTAGCCATAATTTCTTCCAGTAACATTTCAATTTTATTGGTAGATTTCATGGTAATTTCATGGCAATCAAAACAACTGATTCTTAATTTATGTCATTTCAAAGTTTTATACCTCTAAAAACAATATCCTTTAAGAGACCAAAACCATACTTTTTTATTTCGTCGACCAAGTATTTATCAAATTCTAATTGAAATAATTATTGATTTATTTTCCAGTTAATTTTCCATTGCAGCCAAGTATTTTATTTCGGGGCGTTCCTCCTGCCCTTTTTGCTTATTTTCGGTTGGCCACTACTGTCACTTTTCATTTTGTTGGGCAATATTTATACTGAAGTGAATCATCACACTGAGGATATTTCTTTGACACTAGAATTGCCAAAAAAAAATAATATTAGTAGAAATATTTTCGGAGTCGATCCTTTTTCATCATTTGCGGAAGTTGTTGCAAGTTGATATTAGCAATCGGAGTAAGTGATGAAGAAGTTATGTGCTGGCGTTTGTCATTAAGAACATTCGTTACGGATAGTATCAGTAACTCACGTAACAATTGTAACTCCACAGCAATTATCACATCTATCATTTATTTCACACGAAAATTTGGCTCGTATTTCAAAAAAGCGGCAGTTGTTCCTAAGAACTTGGGATAAAACGGTTTCGTGCCAAAAAGAGGATTATTTGACTCCTTTTTTAATGCCTTCTCCGTCTACGTGAAAAAATAATTTCACTCGGAATATAAATTGATTCGGCTGGTTTTCAAAGGGCAGGTCTTCAATAAATACTTAAAGTGACAGCTGATGTCAATGGATTGAGTTAGATAAGACACCTGGCAAAAGTTTATATCGTTCGAAGTTTAATAGTCATTTATAGTTTCTACTTCATTAAATATAGTGATTTCTTCAAAATAAGCAGCGTTTGCGACAGCTTTAATTTTCTTGCTTTTAAAATCAACCTCAAATCAAAGCATCAAATTCTTGTAGGAATTTATTCTGAGAACGTTTCATCCGATAAGTTAGCTGAGGTATGTTGTGGACTTGAAAAATTACGATGATGAAGACCAATTAGACTATCGAAGGGAAACAAAATAAAAGAAAGAAAAAAAAAAAAACAAAAGTATGACAAAGAATCGAAGCTATTATTCGATATAGATCCAAATCAAACGCAACATGGGCTTACAAAGTCATTGGTATTAAGAAGAACACGAACAGACTGGGTTGTTAAAATGAGCGAAATATGGCGGGCGTATTACGAAATTGTTGGTAATACTAAACCATGTAGGAAAGCTGTCAAATTTTTAGACAGATATGTGCAGAGTTCTTGTTCACAATGCTGTCTTGTGAAGCAAATTGGCAATTTTGTAAGGATGGTAAAAAATTGAATTAGGTGCAGTTGTTAATTTTTTCCATCGGGCGAGAGAATGGCAATGGAGGTATGTGTTATTCTGTATTCATGCCTTCATTTTTGATTATTTCGACATTTTTGATTGATTGAGTTCGATTGTGGCCGTAAAGGAGCTAAACACATGACTAAACACATGAAAATGGTCACATATGGGGAAATCTGATCTGATCTCGTATTATTCTATCATTGAGTGAAGTTTTGCAAAATAATAGAGGCAACCGGAATTTTATATGGACGTGTTCAAAGCATTACGAACGAATGCTAAGTACGTTCAAAATGCGTTGATTACTTCGTGGATCGCTCATTTGCAAGCTCTGGACAACAAGGAAAATCGTGTGACCACTTCAATAGAGCATTTACCCGTATGGAGGCGGAACTCGTTTTGGCCTAATTGAAACCAGGAACGAAATATGGACCCAACACTTCACACTGAAGACGAAACACCTGTCAAAACCATGGACTTGTCTCGAAGAGTCTACTCCAAAGAAGACAAACCACGCCTTATTTGTCGATTAGGTCATAGCTACCGTTTTTTGGATCTCGCAAGGTGAGATCCATATTGCCTTTTTGCGCACAGACAGAAAGATCACGGGGCAATACTACAGTGATGTACAGGTCCACAAGACTCTGGATTCAAGATAAAACATATTGTTTCCAGTAGAAAAACGTGCTTTTCAAGCACGACAATGCTAAAGCCCATTCTATACCAATCGTCTTGGCCATATTAGTTCGATTAGGCTACAGGGTGGTGCTGAATGCCCAATCTCTCTTGACTTGACCCGTGTGACTTTTTTTGTTTGCAGACGAAAAAACTTGGCTTGATGGAAGCGCTTTTCATAAAATGAGGACGGCTGCAAAAAGTTAAAGTACCGTAAGAAATGCTCCCCTTAAAAACTCCATTTTTGCACTCTATCCAATAACCTTTCAACTTCTCTCGTTGTTGCCAGATGATTGAAATCTATGAGAAAGCTTCAAAGGTAAGACAATTGGGTCTATTGCAAATTGAAGCCAAGAGCCGTTGAATAGCAAAATGTCGACTTGCAAGCAGCTTAAAAGAAAGAATAAAAGAAAGAACGGATGTTTATTATGTCATGTCAACCTTAACAAAAACAATCAAGTCGAATTAATTTTTTTTTTATCATTTTTTTATAGAGCAAAAAGGCTGTTTTGAACTTTGACAGTTGTCTGTCGACCTCATGACACATGATAGACATGGAAAACAACTGATTGCATTTTGCATATTCAATTCGAATCTTCAGATAATTCATTTTATGTGCAATAATCCCAATATTGATGATGTGACGCTTGGTTTCCCAGGTCAATTCCTTGTCTCCAGCCTGTAAAAATAGCCTATAGTTCTGTCCAATCTACACGTTTCATCGCAGGAAGTGTTTACACTATTCGAGAAGTTAGCATTTATCCAAAACATTAAGTACATCTGTGAAAACTAAACTTTCTAAACCCTGTACGTATTTGGGACTTTATAGGAAAAGTCAATGAGTTTGTGATGTTATTGAATCGCAGTAGTATAGGTCTTGAATTACAGGTTAGGAAGACTATTTCACTCTTTCCAGTATTACCTTCTAGATAGGAACGATGTGGTGACAATTTCAGACCAAAAACTTATTTTCAACTTATCATTAATAGACTCTATCCCTGAAATTAAAATTGTCTCTGAACATTTAATTTTGACTGAGATTCTTAACAATATTTGGGTGGTTAGTTCGACCCATAGCTAGATTGTGCCCATTTTCAAATTGGGCACTTAACCAGCATACAAATATCCTTATCAGTGCTTTCTGGATGTTGAAAACAAGTGTAAGCTCCGATTGAATTTTCATTAAGTACTTCACCTGAAAAATTTTCCAGTGCGTCACCTTTCTTATATTCATGACCTGAAAGGAAACTTTTAATCTCTTTGTAGTGCAAGGAGTCTTAGTTGGTTGTTTGTGAAACCTGTTCAACTTTCACGAATCCATTAAAAGTAGTAATTGACCTCTGGCTTTTGGATGAGTTGTAAGATATTCTCAACAACCAAATTACCGGCACTACATTGAGTTTCATTTCTTGGAGACACAAGACACTTCAACACATCATCCAATCCTCGAAATGACAATAGAGACTACGCAAAAAGGAGCGTGTAGTATTCTTGGAAAAATCACGATTCTTTTAAACTGTTATAAACATCAGTTCAAGGGTCCATTTAACTTACGAAACAAAAAGAATCTGAAGCAAGCATTCAAGAAAGTTAAGTATACTTAATCTCGTGTAACAGGATCATATGTTTCATAAATCTGTCTGCACACTTGCCCTGAGCGTAAAACCTTGCTTTGAACGTATGAGACATTCGAATTTTCAACATGTTTCATTTAACTTACAACTAATCGTAATACATGCTATTTATTTTCCAGCATTGTTTCTCCATTTCGTTTCGCAAGGATAACCTTAGACAATATGAATTGCGAGCATCCTCCGAATCGGAATGTTCATCATGGATTCTTGCAATACGAGATGCCAGGTAAATTGATGGATAATATTTCATTTTAAACTAAATTGATTTGGTTGGAAGGAAGCTGAAATATGTTTGTTTGTAAATCATACATTTGACTTATCGATTGTTATGTGTTTTTCGTATGGGTTTTTGTTTGTACAATATGTGTATTCCCGTGCGTACTTTCAAACAGTACTTGACCTTCGCAGTAATATGTTTTCATTGATATGACCTTTAAATTGGATCCAATAGGAGTATTTCGATATGTATTGCATACTCGTATGTATATTAATACACGGTCGTCATACGCAGGATGGCGCGCTTGTACACACAACTGGCTCATATTCTATCAAATCCTTCGCGAATCTACACCATGCCCGTATTCAAAGTTGTTGTGGAACGGCAACGTCGATAGCTGGAGCCACAGTTAAAGCACAAAGTCATTCAAATATTTGTGTAGTTTCTGTAAAGGACCTGAAACTTTCTCTAAACACAGACACATTTTCCGACTTTTTAATAACGTTTAACATTGAACTACATTTGACATATTTCATCGAGTAATTTCGGGAAGTGCAACGTTTCCAGACTATTGGCTTTTTGTGAAAGTTGAAGAACTGCAAGAAATAAATTTTGACAACCATCCCAGCGACCTTACCACTAAAAGACTCGCAGCTGGATTCGACCAACTTTTAAGGAAGAAAGCCTCTGAATGTAAATTATATCTAGAATTGTTTCCAGCAGAATAAGTCTACCCAGTCAAACTTATTTCGAGAACCTGCAGTATCCATTTGCCCAAGAGGTTTATCGACCTGAAATAAAAGGGGTTGTTTGCTTTAGAATAGCCCTAAAATAGACGTCTATAAAGTTTTTCGGAACAATTGTAAGTCTTAACTCCAAGCACTGCCAGGTTTATATTGAGCTTCAAAATTTTTGCGAAGTTGTGCAGAATTTAAATAAAATAACGACCTACTGTTGAGACTTGTGATGCGGAGCTTTGTTCGATATAGGTATCCTAATAAAAATACACGTCAAGTCAAAAGCGCTTTATTTAATGTTCATCGTTTCGCTTTATTTAATGTTCAACAGAGAATAAAAACACGAATAATTCAGGCTTTGTCATTCAGCCACCAATACCTAGCCTGCTCCATCTCAGCCCGACCAGTCTCAAGGAATTTTGCGAATGAGTATCTCTATTGGAATCACTGGTCTTGTGTACTCAAATTCGGAGGATATTTAAGATATATCCTCCGATATATGTTAAATATATATATCGATATTATCTTTTTATCAGTGGCCCGTCTATATATGTGATATATAATCGGGACGCCGTCGGAATCAAAGATATATGGATTCATGTCTAAATACATGAATGTTTCTGGAGGAACAAAGCCAGTAGCGAGGCAAGTTGCTATATACTCATCTGTAGGATCAAATGGCTGTGAAATCCAGGGATTTTCACTCACAGTTACAGATCTTGCGATATTATTGCGAAGAAGTCTCAATATGAAGATATCGACGCCCGTCCCTTTAGCAGTTTGATAAATTTTCCAATTCGATTATGGTGTTTCCAATCCGTCTCATGCTTCCTGTATAAACCAGTTCATACACGAAGACATTTCCTTTTTAAAACTCTTAATCTTTCCATCGTACTAGCACTCTGATTGTACCAGATCTGACATCCATAAGTCAAAGTTGATCTAACTAGGGTCTTGTAACAGATAACTTTGACCTTTTGAGGAATGTATTTAGAATGAAAGAGTCTACGAAGGGCCATGACCACATTTTGTGCTTTACTCAGCATCATTTTGACGTGATCTGCGTAGTACAGGTATTGATTGAGATGAAAACCGGGGTATCGATCACGGGATTTATGTGTAACCCTCTCTGGACTACCCTCGCCAGCCATAATATGGAAATCCTCTCAATTACGTTTCAAGTCAGGCCCCTTGAAGCGTGGTCCCAAACAAAATTGTTTCGCACTTCTGCGCATTAATTTTCATTCGCCAACTATCGGTATAGAACTGCATATCATTGAACATTCTTTGGAGGTTGCTCTGGACTATTGAAACTTTTCGGTCTGCTGTTTAGATGATCAGATCATCAGCAAACGCTACCAATGATCGCGTTGGTGAGACATTAAAATCAAAGCCATTCAGTACTTTGCGAATGATTACTGAAAATAGTAGAGGCCCAGTAACTGTACCCTGTTGTAGACCATTCAAGACCTTGAAGTCACGCGTTTTCGTCAGATTTCCATCAGTTACAGCGAATGATTTTCCGTATTACACATATGTAACATATTACACATCATGGCAACAAGGAGTCTGGGAAACCTGTCCTGAAGGAGTTTAAAAATTAGTCCATCTGGCCGTACGGTATCAAAGGCTTTCTCCATATTAATGAGACACGCTCCAACACATTCTCTAGCATTAAGCTTCCAACAGATGTGTGAGTTCACTTTCGCTATCACATGTATGGTCGAATGCCTGGCACGGAAACCAAATTGGCAATTCGGCATCAACTCATATTTCTCAATGTGAGCGTTTAAAGCTTTATTTGGTATTACTTCGAACACTTCGCTGATGTTAGGCAGCAAGCTGATTGGGCGATAGCTTTTAGGACACGAAGAATCTTTTCCTTTCTTTAAGATCGGAAAAACCTTAGTCTTTTTCCGCTCATTTGGGAAATATGTATGGCTCAGCATGTTGTTGACAACCTCAGGCAAATGTCAAAACACTTTTGCTTCAACGACCTCTGAAAATATTTGATTTCCTCTCGCAGGATTTGGTAGTTGAACCAACTCGAAATGTGTTCCAATCAGGGCAAGCTCCTGCAATCCATCACATACAATCCTGTTTCCGTTTCTATCCGGAGTCATACTATCAACTTCGATACTAGCCCTATCAAGAAAATTTATCTCATCACCAGTGACTCCAAGATTCGATACCTACACATGAGACCTCTTACGGAATAAACTACTTACTTTCGCGAAAAAACCATCTGGGTCCTGTGAGCTAATACACCTCAGTTTTTCCGCCCATTAATTGCTTACCTCACTCCTAAAGTCTGAAGGGATAAAGTTCCGGACATTTTTCAGGTGTAATTTCAGCAAAGTTAACGCGGGATGGTTGTAGTCCAAAAATCGCCGATAAATATTGTTGACGCGTGTGAGATGAAGGCTTTTCAATCTTTTTAACCTTGCGAAGGTTGGTGTTTCATATACTTCCATATTGTTTCGATGTTTAGTCTTGAGCACTACGTTCAATCGTTACCATCATCAAAAGGAGGGCACTGCTTTTGGTCAATCCAATTACAATTTTTTTGGAATTTTACCCAATCCGTTTTTTGAAATTCAACCAATGTTTTTCATGTTGAACTGGAATGAGGAAGACATCATCTCTGTGATGATTGATTTCCATTACGATTGCGTTTTGTTCATTGCCATAAGAAAGTACCTGTAGCTTCCGTTGAGGACTACTAAAGCTGTCTTGCTTGACTATTAAAGTCTTGCGACAGCAACACAAAGAACCAAATATGAATTAGTCCTAGGGTACGTTGGGAGCTCCGACCCACAAAGATTGCACCTTTATTCAAATTGGTTCTCTATTATCTACGATTTTAGGAACACACCTTTTGGATTATTGTCGACGTTCAGCCATGATGTATGCCAGGGGTTAAGGTCACTGGCAAGAATTTAATAGTTATGCAGCCTGTTTAATTCAGTTATGCAGCCTTGTTTGAAATTCCTTGTTTGAAATGACTTCCTCCTTGAATTCATGACTTAGCAAAAGCCAGACATCATGCTTCTCACTAGAACCCACCTTCATTTCAAACAAGGAATTAAGCTCCTCCTTGAACTTGGGAACATTTCGACCAGTTGTATAGGCAGAGATAACAAAGAGGTAATACTACCTGGCAGTAACATTTTGATAACGGACACTTCTAGAAATTCAAAGTTTTCAATATTTTGGCAGCGAAAGGGTCTTCTAAGCAATATCTCGATGCAACCTCCCCCGTTACCGTTTAGCCTTTCATTTCATACGGTCCATACGCGTCCTTGCCGCTTCTCATCAGGTGCCAACTCACAGGCGGGGACGCGTATAATAGAAGAAACCCAAAGATTGTAATCGTTTCGTGTGAATTTTTTTCGATTTTGAACCATCAGTTGACTTTAGAATTCCAGGAGATTATCCGGTCTGAAAATCGTATATCATAGAAATTGTTTTGGTTCGTGCACCATGTGACAGACGTTGTGGCGACGCTATATTCACACATCCTTCAGACCCTAAGAGACCTAATTATCATGTTCCTGTAACGCTTGCCATTCACAGTGCATGCGTTTTAGGTGTCCTTTTCCAATAAGTATGAGCTTATGGCGCCACCCATCGACACATGTTCTCCCTGTGGTTGAATTTGTACTTCATAGACCATTTTCTACACTACAGAAATTTTCTTTGTGGATGGATTCATTTAGATAAATTTTGCATGGGAATGTAGGACGTCTTCCTGAAAACTCTTAATTGCTGCAGAGTGCTTTACAAGGTTTTGCGTAGTTTCAAGTTGGTGAGAAAATTGACGAACCGATACTCTCATACTTTTCTGAACGATCTAAATGTGACTTTTCTTATGCTCGTTATAGGTGTCTACAATGGCATCGCCTTTTCTCTTGTGTAATACTCCATTTTGAATAGGTGCTCCAACCATAGACGAGAAGTACTAAATTTTAAAACTTCTTGTTTGCAGAAAAACGTCACAAAATTCATATCTTGCACTCATATTGGATGATAGTCTTAAAAAATTTAAAGTTCTCAGTTCTAGTTCTCAGTTTTCTTTCTCAGCAAATTTAAAACATACTTTTGATTCAATTATCAGTTCTCAGTTCAGAACTTGAACATTTAGGCCATGTAACGATAACGCCCAATATTAGGACCACCTCATTTAGAGACCAAACGTGCATGAATTGATGATTTGGTCATTATCACGCATGACCTTGATAGCCTCTTGGAAGGTCCTTATCACAACTAGATGCTCCAACTACCAGAAACGCAAATTGAAAGATTTGCTACGAACAAAAAATTGAATGTTTCAAAGTTCGAATTCTCTAACTTCTACAACATTCGGAGTCCTTTTCTCTTTCTGACCAAGGTTTACTTGCGTGCTGTTCCAAAATCAGCGGTGACAAGTGATTACTCCGAGAGTAATCGAAAACGAGCCACAAAATAAAGCTGGTCAACGAGGAATAAAGAATCAAAAGTATTATCAAGTAAATCGGTTCTCGTACACCATTCCCAATATGGGGAATGAATTAAATGATGTGGGGTTCTGATTCAGGCATGTTTCCAACTTTGTGTTTTCCCTTGAGTAAGAAGTAGAAAATGAGGTTGCCATTTTTTTTTGTAGCAAAAAGTATGCATCACGCCAACGTTTATTTATTCTCAACTGGTTTTCCATTATCATCTGCATGTACCAATCAGTCTCTCTTCGAATTGTAACTCTTCTTCACCGATTCCATCGACATTGATTTTTCGATATAAGCCATTGTTTGGCGAAAATTCTCACTTTTGCTTGGAATGCCTAGAATACTGATCAAAATATTCCAGAGCAAACTACTGACAAGGCAAGGATTCATGCATTATTATTTATTGCAAGGTAAATAAATATATATTACTGCCTTACTAAACATACGCTTGACTTCAGTTCTCTGCCATTTAGCAACAGAATATTATCTCTAGAGCTCTTAGCAAACGAACTTTAAAGCGTTTAGAATCATATATCCAATGTGCCTACATTTTGAAATAAGGACGTTCAGCTATGTTTTATTTTGTCATCCCTCTCTTCCTATTGTGATTTTGTTGGTGTCTCTGTTTGTCCTTACTGGGTACGTTGGAGACGAAAATTTAAAACAATCTTTCGAATTGACGAAAAAAATCACAACGTAAAAAAATTGTAAATTACGAAACCCTCGCTCGGTCACGGCCGATCTCGGTATTTATCAGGATTTTCTTTGCCTCTCTCCTCTCTTTCGGAAAGAGCTTTTTTCAGTAGACTCCTTACATTTTCTGAATTTACTCATACCGTAGCATAAATCCATGCAGTGCAGACCCTCTTGGTCAACTACTCTCAGACAGCGATGGAAAAAGCACACAAAATTTACTTTTGTATAGAAATTTTCAAGTAAAGTTTTATGCGTAAAAAGTAAAAGCAGTAAAAGCTGTATGCAAAAAAATGAGAGAAAATTTACCAGTAAAATCCAATTCCACTTATTTTGGTTTGATCGGAAATTTTATCAATGCACGGCAAACCACTGAAAAGCTCTACTTATATGGAGGGGTAACACGATCTTTCTTTGTGATTCCCCTTCGGACTGTATTCCAAGTAAAAAATAAAATGAGCTTTGCACAATAGCGAGCTTTAAAACCAAACGCTACAGGTAAGTGAAGCGTTAGTAGTGGCTTCTCATAAATGTTTAGCTTGAAAATTACAATGTATTTTGAAAATTGGCGTAAAATACCTTTAGATTGTGATTTTGTTAGTGTTAATGCTTGTATCTGGTAAAGCTTTTCGTTTGCTATGACCGCACCCAAACAAAAGGTTCTTCTGCCTCTCGTGCTCACTGTGTTTATAGCGATTTGATTTTTTGTGAGTAATTTTACTGTTGTTCCCAATGATTTTTCGGTCCGTCCATTAAAGCCTAGAAATACGATTGAATCGCTCTTTTCAAAAAACAAATTAAACTGTTCCATTGGTGAAGTTTTATTTCTTGGAAGTAGTTTATACTACTGAAATAAAATATTATGGTAAATAGATAATGTAGTTAGGGCAAAATATATACAATATTTAGAAAATGTAATTTAAATTGGTATTATTTTGGATTTGTGTGGTTCCCTAGGGAAGAAAACTGTTCTGTACACGACCCTTGACTTGTTTAATGTGTGCAGTCTTTTAGGGATTGATTAGATAAATGCCAAGGTGATAAGCTTGATTGGTTGGCAAAGATCAAATAATGCCTTTGTTTGCTCTTCAATCGAATAATTAACAGGACATCGAATCAATAATATCATGTTAAATTTTACAGCCTTTGCTATTCCTTTCGTACTCGAACGACACATAAGAGAATTTGGAGACTAGGTTTTCAGATCTTTCGATTGTTCTGATATTTTCCTTCCTAAGGTCTGATCAGACAAACATGTTTTCTACAGACAGGCCACCATTTTGAAAATGTTGTGCTCAGTGAGATTTCTACAAAAAAAAAACCAAAAAATTGGCTTTGATATCATGATATTCCTGAGGAAGGTACATTCATTCAAATTTTTAAATGTTTCTCCTATTAACTCCAAAATCTTGATCACTTGGAATAAATGCATCCTACAGGAATCTTTCAGGGATAAATAAAAATCTGGTAAGCGCATAATTTTGTTTTGATTTGGAGAATTATCTGAAAAATTCAACTCCTTGATATTCATGTCAAAAATTTTATTTAGGAATTGCAGAAACATGGAGAATACATTGTTAGCACCTTTGTTTGCAATTTCTTTGCAACTCCTTTTTTCAAATTACCGATACTATGTTTTGGTATCGAAATTTGAGTATTTGTCTGAGACCAAATACTTCCTGTATCTTTCTGCATAAAATTAAGGGTTAAGATTCCTGAGGTTTCAACATCATCCTGAAATGGCAATTATCTTTCACAGCGGCAATGTCGTTATGTAACTTTTTTGCCCGTCTTTTGTAGACAGTCACTTTGGCCCTTGGTTTTTAGGTTTTCACGACTTAGTTCTAATTCTAGTTTTCATTTATCCTTCACAGTTGGTGCTGGTGCCAATTTGTGGCCTTAGTAACCGAAAAAAGGTGTTAATGTTTCTCGATTCTCGTTTATCAAATGGTGTTTTCTATTGATGAAGCAGGGGCAGAAGACGTCTGACACTCCGAAAATAGACGCAAATGCTTTTTTACAGATGACAATTTTTCCAAAAATCACTTCACGATGGCTGAACAAAATATTCTATTTAATTCCTGAAATCAGAGTTTGCAATTTGTAATTACGGGATCCGAGCAAATTAAGTTAAAAAAGTCAAACTAGGTCCTGTTGCCCGTTGTGAAAATTTCATGAGCTCCTTTTCATGAGCAAGTCTCTCGATTTGTGCGTGTTTGGTTTGTTATCTTTTGTATTTTTCTGGCAGTTTTTCTTTTCTTTAAAGGTTCCGTCGGCACTTCCATTTCAGTCCCGTTATCGGTAATGATGTTTGATAAACTTAGCTCACGATGCAAAAGTATTGATCTACCTGGCTATACGTTGTACATTGAGATCAATAATCGTCGTTTCATCTCATATCGAAAAATGTCTCTTGCAAATACAACAGTAAGGTCAAAATAAAATACTGCAAGACTGCGGTGCGAGAGTGCGATGAGAATCTCGCAGCAAATGTCAAGCAGTTTTCGTAAAATTCATTTGTATACGACTTCGTACAATGATTGCGATGCGTCGATGCGAGGCGAGAAATATTCGGAAAAACGAAAATTCCTGGCAACGAGGTGCGTGACGTTTGTCAGAATCTCAATGGCGCTTAAATGAAATTTGAAATTCGAACGCCTTAATTACTTTTTAAGTATGAGGGTTATTCGGAATGAATTTTTAATGAAAATTTCGTGCATCGTTGTTGAGGCTACTATTTCCCAAAAGAAGGAAAATTCCAATTTCAAAAACTCCAAAATCAAAAACAATTTTAATCAAATTTCATTTGAAACGTCACCAATTTGACATTTAAGATGAGCGCCTAAATGTATACTTTGATCCCTCCACCAATAGTACTGACGTGATGTTTACCTATAACGTACAGCTACTTATGCCAAGAACTTTCATAAAAAAAACTCAATTTTGATTATGCTTGACCATCCGTTTGACTCACCAGATCTAGCCCCAATCGACTTCTTTTTGTTCAGTCATTTAGAAGCTGCGCTCGGAGGACAGACATTTTCGTTAAATGAGGAGGCAATTACCTTCGTGAACAATTATTTTGCAGAGAAAAACTCCGAATACTCATTCGACAGGTTAATGAAATGGGAGCATACCTAGGAAAAGTATGTAGGGTTACAAGGAGACGTGAGAAAAATAAAAAAATTTGTGAAAAATATCTTGTATCATTGTTAGGTTGGAAACTTTTCAGACCATCCTCGTATGAAATTTTGTTTATTGCGATTGATGAAATTATTGTAAAAGTATTGCTTTGAAACATATTGAAACCGATGTCTTCGAAATGGAATAAGGTGAATGAACTTCGAATGCAGAGCTTAGAAAACATTCTTAGAATAAAGACTGGATCATTGCGGGAATAACCTCGTAACTGGGCCACTACATTGGCTATCATACATAAGATATGAGTCTCCCTGGTTGTGCAGACAACAAAAATGAGTAATTTTGATGAGCTCACTGAAATAATACATTAAGAACTGCAGTCGAACTATCCTAAGGACGATGGGAAGAGACAGTCTCATTCATGGGAAGAGATTTTATGCGGCTGGTCGAATATGCGTAGGCAAGATATTCTCTTAGCAATTACTGTAAAACTATGTTATACATCTGATGGAGACTTTTATGTTAGTCATATGAGTGATAATGCTTTTAAAAATAAACTAACTATTAGAATAAAACTGAACTATTAGCATTAACTATTAACTCAAAGGATCTTTCTGACCATAAACATGATCAGGAAGATCCTTGGAATCCATTAGACCTTTCGTTGAACTCACAATTGTTACTCTTAAAAGAGTGATTTGAAGATTTGCATTAATGAAAGGAGTTGTTCAAATTTGAGGGTTATTCATAATAAAAAGTATATAGAACAATAGAGAGAGTATATTAGAAAAAGAGTAATAGAGATAAAAGGTTAATAGAGCATAAACTCTAAAAAGGTAGCAAAAGTGGTAATAGTGTCTCGTGTTACAACTTATATTGGATTAAGAGTTCGTCATATTTTATAACTTCATTAATATTTAATCACAAAATTATTCTCTTTAATGACAAAATATATTCCATTACTATTAAAATTGTTGTCGTTAATTTATTGTTGCTAAAGATATATTTAATTACGAAATCCTTGAGGCTTCGCACGCTTCATACTATTACTAGTAACCATTTCTATTATATTTCATGACAAAAATTGTGGTGACTGGAGTCGTCCTATTTTACAGCAATTTTCCTTTGTCTATAATGTTGCACGATTTAATTCGCGTTCCATCCTGTCGTGGCGAACTAATCTACATAATTATATTGTCTTTATCAACTTGCCTTTTAACCTATACAACCTCTTATTACATCCTTTTCCTCAACAGTTTTAATAAACTTCTTCTGCAAAAGGAGGAGCTGGAACAGAAGCACGTCCATCTGCTTCAGGTAGTCGAGAGTGAAAAAACAGCTAAATGGCAATATACCCAGCATTGTGAGGAGATGGCACTGGAAATTAAGAAGCTCAGAATGGAGGTACGTGCTTAAGAAATAAGGTTTGATGTTGGAGGAAAATGAATTTCCTCCTAAACAGGAATTCGGTGTTACTTGAGCCGTTAAAATTTCTTCTAGGAATCTTTTAACTAGTGAAAATCGTTATCTGCTTTGATGTTTTGTGAGCGTGCAACCGTTTTGATAATTTGCTCTGGAAAATAATATAAAAAGTATTGATCTGAATCATTTGCAGATTTGTGCATTACGAAAGGAGTGTCGTCCTTCAATGTCCAGCACGCCTGGTAGAAGGGAAAGCTTTGCCGTTCCTTTTGACACGCCAATCGATCCGGCCAATTTGACTGGACTTTGTTCGCAAGTGCAGGATTCGGCGGAACTCAAGAAGATCAAGAAGGTAGGACAGCGTTTGAATACTATTTATTCTCAACTAAACGGACCACGCAAAGGACTCCACTATGAGCAACTTTAAAAATTCCTGTAGAAAGAATGCTTTTAAGCGTAATCTTTACTTTCCATGATCTAGCGTTCAAAGATTTACCTCTGATGTCTTTAATCACACTAATTGACACCAAATATCTAAAGGAAAATTCTTAAGGAAATCTAGATATCTACGCCACCTCATTTAATGCGTTTCATATTAAAATTCATAACCGTTGGATATTTTCCAGGTTCAAAGCTTTTTTCGCGGTTGGCTGTGTCGACGTCGATGGAAACAAATTGTGGAGGAATATATCAAATCCCCTCACGCTGAAAGCATGCGGAAACGTAATCATCTGGTATTCAGTATGGTAGAAGCAGAGGAGGAATATATGGAACAGTTAGAGGTGAGTGGGAAAAGTAAAAGGAAACACGTTAAACGTTATCTCGCTTTGAGCTCTTCAGAGGGCTGGAATTGAATGTTGAATCCACGGCTGCTGTTTTATAGCTTGCCTAATTGGACTCATCTTGAAGAGAACTTTTTGGCCGTTGCTCACGTTACAGTCGTAATGAACTCAATGCATCCTGGGCTCGTACGAAGTTCGCTTGAAAATGAACCCAAACTTACACAAACCCCAATAGCTTCTGACCTTTATAATCCTGTTTTACACAAAATTAATACCCGAGTTTTTCACAATCTCACTAATTCTTTTATACTTACTTGTTTGTCCTGCCGTGCAAGATACTCTGTACCACACGTAACGAATCCTCTGCCCGACACTTGAGCACTCGAGTACCGAATATTCCCTTTCACCTGACCTGATTATTCTTTCATTTCCTTCTGTTCACGTGGAAATTCCGTCGCATTGATACGAATGGTTCTATTTTTGCATTGCAAATGGTTTAAAAATTTAATTTAACTTTCATTTTGAATGGTGTTAGCCGAAGTTATTTAAAATGGTTTCTTTTCATCTGTCCGACATTCCTCTCTGGCGAAATGGGAACATGGTTGAAGCGTGTGAAAATTCGTTAGAAATTTTTCGTCGACGAAAAAAAAATGTAATTTTCACCTTGACCGACTAACATCTTTGCGAAGAGCCTGTGCATTGCTGTGAATTTAGAAAAGTTTAAATATTTGAAGACTACTGCAAAGGATGCAAGGAAAAACTCTGCAAAAATATTAGCAATAAACGAAATGAGAACAGGGAATTGTAAATGGATTTGAGAAAATGAGAGTGTGTACGTGTCTTCTTATTTAACGAAATAACTAAAACAGCAAATAAATCGGGCCGACTGCCACCTTGAAAACCTAATCCAATTAATCCAAAAATCCTAATCCAAACCTAATCCAAAAACGAAACTCACATCGATTCGTATCTTTATTTCAAAAAAAAAAAAAAAAACGTTTAATGTACCGTTAATCCACTTTGAAATTAAGGAACAAATGTCATTCTGACGTTTCGTTCTGAGTAGAGATCATTCTAGGTGGAGTTCATGCCTAGTGTGTAGCCCATAGTTGGTAGTCGGAGCTTCTTATCTTAAGTTTTTGTCCTTCTTTCACGTGTATTTTTGCTAGTATTTGTGGTGAGTTATTGAAATGTCACCTGGCAAGCAACCCAATCCGTTTTAGTTCTTGAACATGAAGTCATTGGAAGACTTCGAATCAACCTCCCTTAGCACCTAAGCATTCGATCAGATCGAGTATTAAATCAGTTCAAAATGATTGTTACTAACTGCTGAAGTTCATTAAAGTCTGAACTTCAGAACTTCAACTTGTCATCAAATCAGTACAGCCAGAAAAATATTTGCGAACCGGAGCCTGACACTCCAAAGACAGCTGCAAAAGGTCCAGTTTTGACGGTAGTCAGCCGACGAACACAACTTGAGCTTTCCCGATATACCACACTTCTTGTTACAGGGCTACATGGCATACAGACCTGCACGTTACGTAAGCACTAGTAGCAAGAATACTTTCGGGTAGTTGCTGTTGGAAAGGGATAAAAGAAGCAAAAGTGGATTTGTTTCCGTATTGCGTTTTCACTCAACAGTATCGATCAATCTATTCTTGCTAAACCAAATAATGAGAAAAATTTACAAAAAAAAAAATTCTTCCTCCTCTTTGGGTTCTTCTTCTCCTTGTTTGGATTCTTCTAAATTTTAAAGTGTTCTCTTGATTTTGCACTTATTGTATAGCCAGGATAACTTCACAGGGAATTAGCCATAACCATGTTGGCTTGGAGAACGTTATTTTATCGACGAATATCAATGTTTTATCGAGGAAAATGTTGCCTATGCAAGAGTATCTATAATGGCCATCTCTTAAGCTGCACGAAAAGTGTTAGATCGAACCGATGGTATAATTGATCTATTACCGCTAGTTCTCTGGAACCCTTGGAGACTATGTAGTTCCTTGTAATTAATGTAAATTATTTAAATGTAGGCACAAAAGTTGATTGTCAACACGTCCTTGTCTGTCAGCCTCATAGTCGGCAGCTAACCACTAATCGGGCCCACAGACGACCAAATTGGTTATCAACCTCTCTCAGCAGAACATGACGTACGGTCTCATGTTGTTTTATATTAGTTCCAAACGAAATGAGGAAGTGTGTTTTCCAAAAAGAAACAAGAAAATTGGAATTGAAATCGAAAATGAAAATTATGGTTAAAGGAGTGATACATAGTGAGATTTTGGAAAATTAAAAAAAAAAAGATTTTAAAGAATAGATGGTACAACCTTCGATTACTCGTTGGATAAAAAACGACCGTTCAATTCAAATAAGGACGCTATAAGCTATGTGCAATTACTGCAAATGAACAGCTTTCGGCAAGATAGTGAAAGTTAGCTAGTGGTCAGTCTATCAAATATTTGAAAATTCTCACCGTCATGTCCTCACGAAGTCTTGGAACGATAAATATTGAGACTTACTATGTTATCCGCCAAGTTTTGAAGGGGCATATTCAGGTTAGACCAAACCATACAACAATCCTTACATCACATCAGTTGTGGGTATGGGATTTAATCTTGGGGGAGGGGATTATGGATAGGTATCATTTTGAACATTCGCTTTTCAATGCTGATTTATTGATTGGAATGAGCTATAGTAAGCCGTTTTATTATTTCTAGTTTATAGTTTCTGGCCATACCGACAACCAAACGTCACTGGGCTGTCATTGTGACGGTCTCACAAGACCCAGTCACTGACTAAACTACATAGGGGAAATTGACAAGAAGCATGTGGAAATTTGAGCATCTACAAACGCAGGCTTTCTTTCATCATTGTAGTTGATGATGCTTTGTGAAAAAATACTAGGCTTAACAGTGCTGAAAACTTCTCACATGTCATACATAATTACAGACTTTCAAATGCAACGAGAACAGTTGAAAACGCCTTTGGTATATTGGCCTGAAAATTTTTTCTGCCCAAACAAGGTAGCCTCAATTCCACTGGCCACTTGCTATTTACCCAAGTTTTTGCGTAGAATCAATCCATCCTTGTACTTGCGAGGAAGTTTAGACTCTGAAAACAAAAATACTAGTGAAAAACACTCGGCACCATAGAGATCTGACTACCATTAACTTTTTCAGTGTGATTATTAAATAATGACCAAACATCTCATTCAAAAGAATTAATCTCTTGACATCATCAATTAATCTCAACATCTCATTTTTGACAGAAGCCTGTTGTGTATTGACGGTAACTGTGTTTTTGACATCTCATCTTGTGTTAACAGTAACACTAGTTTCCATGCCTGCTTCGTTGTGTTCAGCCATAATGACAGCATGTTCATGAGAACTCGAAGAGCAACATTTATTGCAAAATAGTGCACTGTGCACATGCAAATAGTCAGGTGGGGTTATTTGAAACAAAATTCCAATGTTTTGCATAGCTTTTGTTTCCTACCCTTTGATTGATTTTCGAGATATGACTTTGTTAATTGTGTTCAAAATTACACATCATCTGAATTATAAGGATTGAAAATTCCGACTGTATTTCTATTTTTAAATTGTGCCTGTCTACAATTACCTCTGTATGTCTTTAATTAACCCTGAGACTAAGTAAATGGAAACAGTGATTACAACCCAATATTGACGGAGAGAAATACATTCAGCAGGCAAATACATTTTGGAGTTACTAAGAGTCCTAGACAAACTTTGATGACTTTAGCGGTAAGTTGCTAATTATCCCAACTGGCAGTTTCCAATTACCCCAGCTAATATGGGAACACAGACGTCGAACTGTCATTTTTAACTTTTAATTTAATTTTCTCATGCAATCAGTCAACAAATAGAATTCAACATATTTTACTCTGAAGTAACTTTGCACAGCACATTGACGACTTGGATCAAAATCACAATATTAATCAAATTAATAAAAGGAAACAGATGAATTTTTTTTATGTTCGCGATTCCTTGAAAGCTTTTAAGTGGTGGACTTGGTAGAATGGCTTTCACTTGCTCCACGTTAATTGAAAATTGATCGTTTTACAAAATAATATTTTGAGGTTACACTTTAGCGTAATCCTGATAGGTCATCCCTCCCAGCTCTTCATTTTTCAAGATAAGATCTTCAAGATAAGCATCAAGGCCTTCATCGTCGTCCGGTACTAGGTTTCATGGATCTAGTTATTCTAATTCGCTGCCACTATCATTTCCCGTTTTCTTTTCTTGGTCTTTCGATTTCTTCAGTTCTTTTTGCAAGTCAATCTTTCCTATATTCCCACTTTTCTTTGTATTTTTCCTTAAATTTGGCCTTTTTGTCTTCACATTCTTCTTAGCTTCTTAAAATTTTTTCAATAACTTCAGATACAATAAGCACTTCGCCATATGGGTGGTGTTTCAAGCGGGCTCCTGTTCCCACTTTCTCGATAGGGCTTGCAGAAGCAGCAGAGAACCTCTACCGATTTCTTGTCTTTGCCAGAGGTTCGTTCTGATTCCCTTGTTATGGTAAGACTCAAATCTAGGACTTCGTCGGTTTCAATATTATCAGGAGGAATAATTTCACCAACTCTCTAAAATCCAGAGTCTACAATCACTTCCTTTATAGTTGAAATTGCAATTTTCTTTATCAGCGATTTCACATCTCATAGTGTGTTTAGCATCTCTTCCCATTCGGTACCAAGCCAAATGTTGAAGTCCAAAAAAGTCTTCTGGGACTTTCGTCTCATCTAAGGGGAAGGAGCTTGTAGATGTGAAACCATTAACAATGTTCGTAGACTTTATCGATGCCCTAACCGTACCCAATAACTCAGTAAACTCTCGTTTAGTCAGACGTGAGGGGCCGTTACCCATTTTTCCGTGGTTGACTTAAACTCTCTCCCACGGGTCCGAAGACTCATTTTTAGTTCATTTCTATAATTCTCATGCTTATATGGCTTGCGTGTCAATCGTAGAATAATACGGCTGCTTTTCTCACTATGTCCTTTCTAATTCGAATTTCATTGACGTAAGGTACAAACATCTTGTTGAATCAGTTAAGAAATATAGCTTCTTTTATCCAGCGATTGCTTGTTGCAGCACACATGTCCCAGGATATGTTTTTTCAGAAATCCAACTGGGCTGAACTGCCGCACCTTTGTACACTATCACAGGAGACAGGGTTGCACCACTGGCTGACACGCACGCTAGCCCTGTAGTTGATTTTTGCCGCTAAAGCCTGAAAGATCACTTAAAAAACCTGTCTCGTTCGGATTGAATATAAGACTTCCTTGGTCTTGTTTATATATTCCGTAGATGGAATAGACCTTCTTGGCGGTATAAAAGAAACCATACACTTAAAATGGATCGCTCGCATCATTTTTTGCCATTTGCAAGTGTTCAGGATTTTTCAAAGAGATCGAAGGATTCCTGCACAAAAGAGAGAATACCAATCTTCACCAGGGCGACCATCTGGAAACCTTGTTTGAAGGTCATTACTCTTGATAAATTCTTGAACTAAATATTTAAGGTTTTTCTTGCCGCAAGGGAACCCAATATGTGAAAGGGCAATCAGACATTAAACAAGGCATTCCTCGACTTAGTCGGGGATGTCAGTTGAACGGCCCACTGTAATTCTTTTATTATCAGTCTTTTGACCTTTAATTCGATTATATACAATGGTGATAGGCTTACGCTTCCTTGTATGTCTTGTTTCCACCTCAAACACAGCTGCTTCTAAGCTATCTTTTGTGTAAGGCGGAAGTTGTTTTTTCCTTTAATACGTCCTGGGCGTCTTGTAGAGATTATGTAAATACACTGAGATAAATCCCACTAAGACATGCCAAATTTGAGTAGAGCGCATACAAAAACTATATTTCCCAACGAAATTTTGTGGTTTATCGTCATGCAAAGGGCAGTTGTTTAGTTGTTTCCAATTACCCCCGGATAAAGTAAGCATGGGGTCATTGAGAACACCTAACTAACATAACATAAAAAAAGAGAATCAAAATAATAACTCTATTCCTGCGATAACTTTCACCATAACAAATTGAAATAGTTGTAATCGCTTTGCTTGCGTGATTTGATGTACTGCAGAGGAAAACTTGAGCTCGCCGAATTTCTATTAAGATCTTTTTTCACAATGTCAATTTCAAACAATGATGACACCTCCATCAGTAGAATCAAAATCGCGAGAACTCTCTGAGAGTCTTTCGATTGATGCCATGTCAACAACCGCCTACAATTCAGTTCATCATTATCACTGAGTTTAGGAACTGCGTTGTCAACTTCTCCACACATACTTCAACTCGGTTGCCAACATGAGGCTTCGACTGTCAAATCTCAAAATGATTTTATCGCACACCAACCATCGTACCAATCGTTTACTACAACCGCCAAACTGAACATACATGCTGACAACCATGTTGATTGTCTTTGGGCCCCATAGAAAAGTCTGAGAAGCCTTAGTGAATATTTGGCGCTGTGTTTGAGACATCCCCTCTGATAGTAATCTATCTGGTTTAAGTCCTTTGTTAATTCTTTCCCAAACAATATTTGCTTCAGACAGGGATTTCATGAAGGGTTGTCATCAAACGACGACATATTCAAAAAAAAAAAAATATTGGAAAGCTTGATCAGCGTCCTACTCACAAGATCCCGAAGATCATGAGGAAAACCTAGTTTTTCATCCTCAGAAAACAGACCAAGCACAAGGAGGTCTTGTGCATTTGTCCTAGGCCGTGAGGCTACATATAAGATGCGGATTGAATAAGTCCTTTGTACTCAACGCTAAATCTAATGCTTCTTAGTAACAAAAGCGTTTTTGATCTCGCCTAGCCTTGAATGAGTTAAATTAATCGAGAGATCGTTTCGCGTTATCCTGGATGCACCGCGAAGAGCTAAACTATATTAGCTCATACCAACGTAAACGGTAAATGTTGTTCACGAGTCAAAAACATGACTACGACCCCTGGCCCAACTTAAAAACGACTGAGCGTAAGCAAAATACAGAATCGAGTGTTGAAAGATCTCAGACATACGAGGTCTGTTCAAAAAGTACCCGGAATTTTCGTTTTTTCAAAAAAATATTTATTTATTTGTCCACATCAATGTGGTCTCTTTCAAAGTAGTCCCCCCCCCCCCAGATATAATACACTTATGCCAGCGTTTTTTCCAATCTTCGAAGCACTTTTGATATTCACTTTTTGGTATGTTCTTGAGCACTCTCAGCGATTCGGCCTTTATTTCTTCAATCGAGGAAAAACGCCATCCTTTCATGGGTCTCTTCAACTTTGGGAACAGGAAAAAGTCACACGGAGCCATATCTGGTGACTACGGTATTGTTTTTGGCCAAAAAATTACGAACAAGCAACGACGAGTGAGCAGGTGCGTTATCGTGGTGCAAAAGCCCTGAATTCTTTTTCCATAAATCTGGGCGTTTTTTTCGGATTGCTTCACGCAAACAACGCATAACTTCAAGATAGTACTCTTTATCAACCGTACGACCTTGTGGTAAGAACTCTTGATGCACTATGCCATTATAATCGAAGAAAACAGTAAGTGAAACCTTGACATTTGATCGAACTTGACGTGCTTTTTTTGCTCTTGGTGACGTTGAATGCTTCCCCAGGTGGACGATTGTGCTTTGGTTTCGACATTATAACCGTACACCCATGTTTCATCACCAGTTATGACCCTTTCAAGCAAACTTGGATCGTCGTTGACGTAATTTAACAAAATGAATTCAGTCAAAATTCAGCAGTTTTGGAATGAATTTTGCTGCCACTCGTTTCATGCCCGAAACTTTTGAAAAAATGTTATGACATGAGCCAACTTCATCAGCAACTTCTCCAATTGTTATTCGGCGATCATTTATAACCATTTTTTCCACATTTTCATCGATTATTGACGTACTGGGTCGACCGTGGCGTTCGTCATCTTCAACGTCTTCGCGGCCATCGTGGAAACGCTGATACCACTCGTAAACACTTGTTTTTTTCATAGTAGACTCACCATAGGCTTTTTGTAACATTTCACAGACTTTGTTACACTTTATTTCATTTTTTACGCAAAATTTAATACAAATTCTTTGACTTTTCAATTCTTCCATTGTTTAAACAATCAAAAAACGCCGAGCTCATAAAAACACGTCGAACCTTAGCGACTACCAAAGACAAAGTAAACAGTGAATAAGACTGAAAATTTTATCGTTCTTTAGGGGCATGTATACCAATACAATAAAATTTTGACAATCGGACCCTCCAGAGCCGGGAAATTTAAAAATTCCGGGTACTTTTTGAACAGACCTCGTACGTAGTTGCCATTATGACTGCATTTATCCGTTTATTTCTACTTAATTCACCTTCACTTGTGCAAAAGTATTACCTTCATGTTATCCTTCAAAACAACCCAAGATTGACTAGGGTTTGCTGAAGAACATTCTTAATGGCATCTCACGACAATTATTATCAAGAAAAAAATCAGAAAGCTTAATCCTCCCTCCAATCAAAAGGCCCGAAAGACGATCAACTGACCTGTTTTACTTTAAAATGTATCCTTGTCACGTTACTGGAGAAGTTTGCGAAAGTTGTCAACAAACTATTGCAAGTCATGACTTTTGTACTTTTCTGCTTCCAGTTTGTGCAAACTGAATCGGAGGCTTGAGACTCTCAAAGGATTCGAAGTTAAAAATCCAGATTCAAGCTTTCAGGTATCAGAATAATGAAATTTTGCAACCCCTTTCCCAACGACTTTCATTCGATTTGCCACAGAGTATAATCTTTGGAAAGTTTCTGGACTTTTCCCCACTCCATTTGAATGTTCGATTTCATAGTCTTACTTTAAATTATCATCAATTTCGTGTAAAATATTGAAACTCACGCTATCAATGTCAAATTTAATGAACTGCTACATTCAGATATTCAGCCAAACATTCTCATAGATTCAGTATCATTTCGGCAAGTTGGGAGTTCTTTATGCCGACACGGGAGTGGTAGAATGCCATAAAGCTTCAAGGAGACGTTTTGCAGATACTACCTCGGAAATGAGTCGACGTTTATGATTTATCTTCGTCTGTAACTTGAGGAAAATCTATTATACAGAAGGAATGCCCATATATCTTCGTACTGAGCTCAGAAAAAGTTGTTACCCACAAAGATTTTATTAAGCAGACATTGTCCTGCATTTTTCTTAACTTGTCCTGCATGAATGTTTTATGACGCTACGTGCTGGGGATGTGGTGAGAAGAAGGATGAAGGGGACGAAAGGACAGTAATGAATTTACGGTTTTATATACAAGGTAGTGCTCATTCTCATAAATAGAAGAAGACACTTTATTACACAGAATTGGTGGTCACCTTATGAGAGAAGAGAAAGAATGTCTGTTTTAAGGTTCCGAATACTCTCGTATTCGTTCATTTAGCAACCTTAGGGATGAATTTACTTGGGGCTATTCTTCGTGGCTTAAACTTTTACGAAGTAATTAGATTTACGCGTTGAGTCGTTTCGTATACTTGCTGCGGGTTTAGTGTTCAACATACATATTTTTATTCTGTTGTAATAAAGTAACATTTACGCATATCATTTCACAAATTGAATCCTGTCACCATATCTTTATTCCATATATGCTTACTGGTTTTGTCTTTCAGGTTTTAGTATCCTGTTTTTTAAGACCGTTCCGAATGGCGGCAAGCTCAAAACGACCTCCGTGCACACACGAGGATGTCAACTCGATATTTTTAAATTCTGAAACAGTTTTGTTCCTGCATCAAATATTCCTGAAAGGATTAACATCGCGGCTGGAGTCGTGGCCAACTTTAGTTCTAGGTGAGTAAATAATTCAATAGCTACCAAGCCATAGCATTAGAGTATTTATGTTGCCAGCAAGGATTCTGGTTCAGAGAAGCTCCGTCAAATGATTGCTCTGAACAAAGTGAACTCGTTTGTAGGACATTCTTTGTAATTACTTCGGCGTAAACAGTAGATTCTGTATACTTTCGTAATTACATTTCCAAAGACCTGAAACTCATAGTGCAAACATGGCTGCCATAAATTAACAACCTTCCATTGTACATCACATGAACTACTTGTCTCGTGAAACCTCCGTCAAAGGACTTATAATAACAAATGGGGTTTTTGTCAAGATTCCCTTTCAAGAGCTGCTTTGAAGCTCATAATCCCGAAATTTACGGCTACTAAAATTTTAAGGTTGCTACTTGCGCTCGTTATTGCTCATTAAAACAACATCTCGGCCGTTGTCTCGCTTGTTCGTTTCGCACGAAACGGATTAGACAAATGAAGATGAAAATGTATTCAAAAGATTCGCAACAATCTTGGATTGCTGAAACTTTCCAGGAATGTTTGCGAGCAACAATGGTCAATTAATCTGCTCATATTTCGCTAGTTTCATGTGAAAACTTACACAATGGGCGAAAACTTTTCTCATCTACACTTTATCCCATAACACTTCACACAGCCTCATGCAAGCCATATCAAAACTTTCTCCGGTGGCGTTCATATTAATCTCCGAAGGATTTATTTTGATCCGGGCAAAAAAGCGGCCATTAATGTGAAGCGTTTTGTTATGACTTCCAATAAAAGTTATTTTCGAACGTGAGGATTGCAGAGACTCCATTTTATGAAGGTTCATACACCTCATATAATTTTTTTGTGTTCTAGGAGCTCAGGTACATATTTATTTTATGATTGGTATGTGACTGGTCCTTTCACGTGAAAAGTCTTTATGCCCGGATAAGTCCTAAAAGGTGACGTTCCTCGGGCGATGAATGAATGAACGTATCAACGTACAAACTTCGAAAAAAATGATGGATAATTCTCAAATATTTTTATAGAGCATGCACTTTTTAGTATGGGATCTCGTGCCAAGGGTTGACAACGGATCCAAGTGTGAGAAATAAAATTTACAGGCGTTTTGATTGATATCATATTAAGAGTTGATGCTGTCGAAAAAATTCACTTACTTCGACGTTTTTCATGGAATGCCAACTCAACAGGCTTAAATGATTTTCAGGACTCCCGTTTCTATTTACAAAATCGTGCATATCCCTTCGAGGTAATTCAACAACCTGGTTGATTGCAGTTCAGCTATCATTAATCACATTTTAGCGCCTCAATGTCATCTTACAAACAATAAATTTAAATATTGAAATTCGTTACAAAGTACTAAATATCCTTACGAAGAAATAATAAAAACCAAAAGTGCTTTGCTGAAAATTGGAATTAAGTGTTATAGGATTCGTTTCGTGCTGCGATCAGCTGCAAGCTATTACACACAAATCAAGTTGCATCCGGGGCTTGCACCTACGGAATAATGAACTGAAGGTGAGCGGTCGAAATTCAACAAGGTCCAAACTATTTTAAGTGAAATATACTAGGAACTTAATAGTTTTTATAACTACCAATCAAATAACAATAATATAGACGGATTTCATAACACCATTGTAATGCGATAAGTGTTGTCAAAGAAATATATGATTATTATTTATGATTAGGTAACATTTCTTTGATTTTTTAACAAATTTTTGTTGCATTAGGAATTTGTTTGCTACAAGATCATATCCTTACTTCCTTTCGATTTGGTCAATATACCAGCCCCTGTTCAGCCCATGTTTGATTACAGGGTTGTTCCATTCAAGTTCCATATGTGCTGATATTTTGTTTCCTCAAGTCTTCCGCTTAAAAAATAATGTCTCCCTCTTTGATCAATGTTATCATTGATACACAAATAGCTCAAAGCAAATCCTTGCCTTCATAAGAAGTATGTCCTATCATTCTAACACTGCAAGATTGCTATTAAGTTTCTTACAGCTGGTCAGGATCTATTGCCAGCGAAGGAGTGCAGTTTTATTGTTACTCTGTGACTCGACTAAACGATTTCCTTTCACTCCCCTAATCTTCTATTACTCGTATAGAGCTACTTCGGTTATATTTGGTACTCATCAATATTATTTGTTGTAATTATTTGCCATTTATTTTAAATCTTTTTGAAGTGAAAACTTCTTTAGCACCGTTGTGATCTGAAACTCGATGAAACGAAAAAGCGACAGTAAAAAGAGACAGATACATAACTCCATAGGATTTAACGTGCGAGAGAATGACATAGGAAGCATTATACAGTGTTTCGTATATTTGTCATCTCCTCTTTGTGCGGTGCTTCGTACGCTCTCCTGTAGTGTCTACCGAGATATAGTGGGTGCGTGTAGGGACAAAGTGCTATAACGCTGATCGATCAATTGATATCAGTTTCTTCAACGGAAGCTTCTGGATATATTCGTTTGCAAACTCACAAACATACATTCACCTGCTACAAAAAAATTAACGCCAATCAACCACAGAAATGTCGATTTGATGCTCCATTCATGCCATGTAAATTCACAACGATATTAAAACCGATGCAGAAAGATCACCCAGGATATGCCAGTTATGCTCAACGTTATAAACAATTACAAACCAACCTTGAGAACAATGATTACGAAAACATTGAATCTTTTTATGATAAAAATCAAATTTCTTCTGATGAAGATTATTTTCATATTCTTGAAGCTGGAATTACTAGACCTAAAGTATTTTTAAAACGACAACCAAATGAAAAATGGCACAACCCTTTCAATCCTTTCATTCTCAATGTATTACAATCAAATACAGATATGCAGTTTATTATTGAGGAATACTCTTGTGCCGCATACGTTGTTGAATATGTTAATAAAACTAATAGAGGTATTAGCAACTTACAGCGCCAAATTCTTGAAATAATGAATGAGCATCCTGAGTTCGACATAGTAGAAATAACAAGGAAAATGAGTGTAAATATGCTCAATACTGTTGAATTAACGAGTCAAGAAGCCGCGTGGTACTTACTTCGTGAACCAATGTCCAGAATTTCAGTGTCCGTAGTTTATATCTCTACCGTATGGCCTATTGAACGACAGCGTATTAAACGAACACAAAAAGAATTAGATGAACTGAATACCGATGGGAACTCAATAAATATTTGGAAGGAAAGCTGGTTTGATAAATATGAATAGCGGCCAGAAGAACTCGAAGAATTATCACTTGCACAATTCGTTGCCAACTATACTAAAAATTTACAAGGAATTTATATTCGTCGAAAGCAACAGCGCATCATTCGATATAGAAATTAGGACATAGCCTCAGATTACAATGGATATAAAAGGGAAATGATGACTCTGCACGTTCCATTTCGTAACGAAGAAAACGACATTCTTGAAGAGATGAAATTTATTAGAATTTATGATGAAAATGAAAATCTGATTTTGGAACGACGTAAAGAGTTCGAATCTGACTTAGACATTAACAAAACCATTGAAATTTGTCAAAAACTATGTCGTGAAGTTTCGTGAAGCCAAGGGGATGATGACGATGAGGTCCATGATGTTGCCACCAGATTTCCAGAAGCTAATCCATTTCAATCACTTTATGACAATCCAGATTCGAACGTAAACAGTGATTTACGCTTAGCGACACTAAATAAACTTGGTGCCATTGCCAAACGAAAAGAAAATCTAATGCCTAATCAACATTATTATGAGCTGATGAAAATGGCAAACCAAAAACAAAAGGATCTTTTGATGCATGTTATCCATAATCTTCAGTTAGAAAATCCTTCTCCGTTGCAAATATTTTTCACAGGCCCTGCTGGATGTGGTAAAACGTTTGTGATCAGACTCTTGATGGAAATTTATAATCGTTATTCGGATAACGATGGATTTTGTAACGCTTATATCACATGCGCTTCAACTGGCAAAGCTGCTGTAGCGATTGATGGGACAACAATCCACACTGCATTAAAGATAAGTCTTTCGAAGTTACTTCCTTTGTCAATTGAAGTAGCACATTAATATAGATCACTGTTAAAATTCGTTCGTGTATTGATTATTGATGAAATCAGTATGATCGGAGCCGAGTTGTTGTCTCAAATAGATTCAAGATTAAAGCAAATTACCGGTAATTTTCAAGTAAACTTTGGAGGATTAGATATAATTTTGATCGGTGATCTACGTCAACTACCGCCGGTTCGTGCTACACCGATTTACAAGCAAATAAAGCGACAAATGGCAGGACCAACACTATGGCGAGGGTTGAAATTCTTCGAACTGAGCGAAGTAATGCGACAAGCCAATCGAACTTTCTCAACAATATTAACAAAAATTGGTGATGGGCAGCTGTTAGACGAAAACGAGTTGGAATTAATTGAATCACGGTTTTACTCAGAAGAAGAGGTTGAGAGACTTTGTCCTGACGGTATACGATTGTTTTTCCAAAATCATTCAGTTGCTACATATAATAATAAAGTTTTGAACTCTGCAATTGGAAAAGTTATTTCAGAAGCAACTGATGTATATATAGGTTGTAACAATATTGAACAGCAAGCATCTTTGCGTCAAAAGTTAAACAAAATGTCAACTATTGATACAGGAGGTTTGCCTTATGAACTGACACTGGTTATCAATAAACCATATATCATAACAACTAATATCGACGTGTCAGATGGATTAGCGAATGGTGCGACGGGAAAATTGATTTATATTGAATATAATGACAAAGGAGAAATAGTTCGTTTGTGGCTGGAATTCCCTGGTTCTCCTATAACTGGCGAAAAAATCAGAAGAAAAGCCGCGGCATTAATACAAAAGCAAAATCTTTCTCTACTGGCAGTACTAATAGCGCGAAGAACATCCTCTATACCATTAGTACCTAATAAAACAATAATTGCAAAACGTAACCATTTCCCACTAGTTGCTGCTTGTGCGATAACAATTCATAAGTCCCAGGGAGGTACATTCGGTGAAATTGTATATGAATATGACAAAACACATGCTCAGCAGCTCCTGTACGTCGCACTATCACGAGTAACGTCGATTGAAGGCTTACATATTGTTTCAAAAAAAAATGATAGAATATTTTATCATGGCCGAAGAGCCACAGTATCCACAATTGAATTGCGAGATGAGTTTCAACGGTTGAGCCTGAATCGACTTGAAACTATTGAGAAATTATTGTATGATTTCATAAATACAAGGAAAGGATTGTCGCTGTATACATTTAACTGTCAAAGTTTACAAGCTCATGTGCAAGATCTTCAACTTGACAGAATAGCATTGATGTCGAATTTTCTTATTCTCGCCGAGACGTGGATGAATGATGAAAACATTGTAAATATTCCTAATTTTGATATTATAGTTAAATATAAAAGACCACATACGAGGGCCGGCGGAGTTGCAATCTACCACAATATAAATGACGGAGCCCGTGTTGTTACTCCACAAATGGAACTCAATGCACAACAACTGGAATCATTATCTGTTCAGCTTTCTAAAGTAGGAGAAATATGTGCTTGTCAAACCAAATTGGATGATAGTAATTCAGTATTAATTGTGGCTATTTACATTTCTCCCAACCAATCAATAAAAACAATTATTGAATTCATCCACGAAAATTTAATAAAGTACACACCGGAGGTTCGCGAATTCTCAAAAAAGATTACGATAAAATTCCAATGATTTTGAGTGGAGATTTTAATTTAAATTTTGCATTAGATACAGCGATCCCTTTGATCGAGTTTCTGGACAACAAATTTCATCTAAAAATGTGCAGCAGTCGCACTGTATCCACAACAAGATCAAAAACAGTAATCGAAGCAGTATTCCAACGTTATATTAAACAAATCGAAACTAAAGTATTCATTTCATATTTCAGTTATCATAAGCCTCTCATATCATTCATCGAAAATGAAAATTCGGAGTCTGAATAAATTGCTGTAATACGTATGTAAATAAAATCAAAAATTATTTTTAAACTTGGTATCGATATTATTATAACTAAACCCTACAATTATCCTACTCTTAAAATTTTACACTCGTCTTGATATATTAAAGTTGATATTTTTGAAGGTTTCACTTCTATCGCGTGTGAACTGCACGCATGGTTTTTTTTTTTTATCATGTGTTAGTTCTTTGGTATTTATAATTTAAACAAATATTGCATAGCAGCGTTGTTTGCGAATATTGAAAAACATAACTGACTCCTTTTGCGCACCTGATTCTGAATATGCCAGTTTTCAACAGCTTTGTGCAGCCTCTTTATTGCCTCGCTTTTTTGACCTAAGGCAACAACATACTCCGGCAAATAATTAGGCTCAACGCTAGAGCTTATTTTGAGCTGTGACGCTTTAGAAATCTGTTGTTGATGGTATTTCAATGCCATACTTCAACTCAACCTTATAGTAAGTACTCAAGTCTTAGCTATTTCAAGTCCGATCAAATGGATTTAAGAAGAATTATGCGTCTCCCTTTTGCTTTTTTGGAGCTTTAAGTCTGAAAAGTAGGCATTGCCATTTGTTGTCTAGCTCCAGATGATGCTGGAAAATCACAGAGGAACTGAGCAATAGTTTGTTCTTCAGTCATTTTAAAAGTTTGGCAAAATTGTTTGGCTATACCCAACTTGGCGGCAAGTATTCCAATCGGGAAGTGTCCTATAAAGATGTTTTTTTTTGAAGATACAGAACTTCAAGTTGGCAACACTTTTCAATGCTTCCAATGCCGTGACCGCTATCATACGTTTTACGGTTAGTTTTGTTTGTCATTTTTGCAACAATACGTTCATGTCTGAGCAACGTCTTCAAAGTGTGCAGATTTATTTCGAAAAAACCGGTTCTGTTCTAGAAACTAATCGCACACTACGTCACTGCACCAATCAAAACTATAAATTCGGTTATCCATTGCTCGTTCCGCACGATTTTTTACTCTCATTGATAAATAAATCCACCCAGACGTCGTACAGTGCGTAATGAAGAAACTATAGTAGCTTTAGAGCGTAGAAAGAACAAGAAAACCCAACTGAGTCCATTCTATATCGTGCTCGACAATTAAATGTGTGCCCATTCACATTTTGGAAGATTTATCGGAAGGATCTTGGTTTAGGGGCTTAATAAATCCAATTAGTGTGAGAATGGAAGCTGAACGACCACCGTGCATTCGTGCATAAGCGATGAGGCTCATTTCTGGTTGAATAACTACTGAATTTGGAGTAATCAACTACACTTTTAAGTATGGGATCTCGTGCCAAGGGGTTGATAACGGATCCAAGTGTGAGAAATAAAATTTACAGGCGTTTTTAATGATATCATATTAAGAGTTGATGTTTAATTTGGTTTCTATTTACTACAGGTGGTTTTTCAGTCACCGTTACGTATAAAGAAAGTCACTCTTTCGCATGCTTCCGTGACTGGTGGACCTATTGGTCCATATGTCTTCACATATCTTGCTGGGAATAATATTGCTATCAGTGGTGACTGCTAGTGAGCCATCATCAACGAATTTTTATTTCCGGAATTGACTCGCCGTATTTCAGGTAGTCTCGGGTTTTGACAGAATGGTGTAACATTTCTAGAGCTTGATTATTTGGAAGCAAACATTCATTCTTATTTGGTGCAATAGGTCCCTAATTATTAGTCAGAGTAGCCGAAAATTGGACCTCTCGCTTAGACTTTCAGCACGACAGTCGAGGCGCTCATATGCCGGAAATCATTCTCAAATAATAAGAGCAGAGAATTATCTTTCCAACAAAACTAATTTATTGGCAATCAAAACAATTTATTTGTATTGTATTTAGTTTCAAAATTTTATCCGTACTTGCGCTATAATTTAGAGAAAGTTTTGGTTGAACAAAGGACATGGTAGCTTAGTTTCCTGAGGAAGTAGGAACTTACTCGACTGGCTTGTTCTCTCGCGTGGACGGCACTTATCTTGGAAGAAAATGGAAGAAGCCTTTCGAGATATTATATGTTTCCGAGCAACTCTTGATTTTCAAGCCATCAATTTTTGAGACCTCGAAGAAATTTTTATGAGCATTCCAGTCTATCCTGCATGCAAAAGGCACTATAAAGCTCCAGAGTTTTTTGCTCTATTTACTTTTTTGGCAAACATATAAAAGTTGTTTTGTTTTGTTTTGTCATACGAATCAAGTTTTGTCATCCCTACTAACGAGACTTTATTTGACATCAATTTTCCGAAGAGGGTGGAATTTATAGCTGAAACATTCAGAAATAGGACACAAGGGCAAAACGGTGGATAGATTTACGTTTTATTAAGTTTTGTGTTCATGTTCTCTTAAATTTTATATTCAAACGCAATGAAAAATCAAAATTCATTGCACTAGAGAACTTTCCCTCACATACATTTAAGTTCAGAAAACTGACAATCGTGATAGCTTTACTCACATACATTGCTCATTTTTCAAGCTTTATATCCGCTTCTAAAAGCTCGCTAGTATTTGCTAAAAGCTCTCGAAAATTTGCTGAAAGCTCGCTGCAATTCGCTTAAAGCTCACGATGTGCTAGATGGGTTATCTTTTAGGGGTGCCTTTATAAACTGTTAGCGCTTATTTTTGTTACACTAAACAAGTACATTTTTTCCGAATCATTTTTCAGAGGAGGATCTTTGAGATTTAATAGATTTTTAGGTAAATGAATATTTTACCGAATTTCCCCTGCGAGTAACCCTGTATAATAACAGTTTTAAATAATGTTGCTTTTTTTAATCAGAACACAAAGAATAATCAACTCATTTTAAGATTTGTAACTATATTTCTTTTTTCGGTCTCATAGCATTTACTTTACTGAAATCAATAATGTAATTAATGGTTTACGTTGGTAATAGTTTTATTTCAGTCTCGCAGAACGTAAAAAAATATTCAGAAGATTCGCCGTCAAAACTACAATTTGGTCAAACATAGAAATGAACATTTTTAAGGTTTCAGGCGTTTTAAATGCGTCGAATTCTTACTAAAGACGAAATCGTTCTATTTTTCACACGGTTTTTAATCGAAAAATAAGTTGCAGGATTTAAACAATACCATTCCAGGCTCTCTTCTTCACTACCATTTCCATGATTATCTTCGTCCAGGACTTTCCGTTTCAGATTTTGTTTACCATTTCCGGATTTGCGGGTCACTTTACTATTTCGCTTGTTTTGACTCTTTTGAATTTCCTTCTTCATTTTACAATTGCTCTTTTCTCTTCTGGCTTTTTCATCAGTCAAAGCATTCTTCTCAGGCGTATCTGAAATTATATTTTCCTAAAAAGAATATTTGATTTAATTATTCGTCGTTTAGTAGATTCAGATGATATTGGTAGTACTTTTGGTAAAGGTTTGATAGCTTTAGGGGAAAATGTGCAAAATGTGGCATGAATGAACAATGTTTGAGGGTCCTGATTGACGTTCGTTGGTCGCTGATCCTTTTGTTGCTTGACCAAAGATGGCTTCTATTATTCTGATCCACCTGAAGCTCTTCAAATTCTGCTATTTCGTGGAGATGTGAATTCATAGTCTGACGCAATTCCAATAAAACAATAATGTCGGACATAAGTCGGTCGGTTACGAAAGACGGAGCAAAATTTTCAGCCGTGAACACATCAGGGTTGTATCGACTTATGATTGCCTTTCTTAACGCGTTAATAATGATATTTGGGGTCGCTGATAGAGGGCGTGCAAACTTCACAATTTCAGGTATCTCATAACGCTAACATCTAATGATTTCTAAGTATGGGAACAATGTGGCGAAAAAGACAATATTATAACCGAATTCGCCTTTACCTTTTCAACCACATCCGTGATTATAAAGCAAGGTTCCTTTGGAGTGGAATTTGTGTTTTTTCATAAAATAGTGAGTAATGAGGAATTTCTCGGTCGTCATCTATCCAGAACTGTTTCCAGCTCCAATATTTTCTGTTTCCTCGTTTTAAGTATATTTATAGGTCTTTATACTTAAGGCGAGGAAAAACAAACATAGGCAGTTTAGTATTTCCAACTGCACTTACAGCTAATTCAATTCGATAAATAATACTCCGCAGAAACTGTGGCACTCACTTGCTTAACGCCCTTTGCAGTTACTAGTTTCTTTGGTTTAATTAAAGTGGTAACTACTGTTTCAACGAAATTCCACATTCTAGATGGTAACCAGTTATGTTTCGATATGATATCTCCAAGCTTGTTAAAGAATTAATTGACTCTGCCCCGGTTTAAAGAAGATTCGCGTTCTACACTTGTGGTTTTGGGAGATCTTATCGGCCAAGACGGATTCGTTTTCAGAAATCCCGTGAACCATTTAGCTACAACTTCTTTCTATCTATGCCCAGAGGCTGGAGTGCCAGACATGTCAAATTTAAAGTATATCATAACTTCCTGACTTTTTCTGGCAAGAGAGCAAAGTCAATTGGCGCTCATTTTAACCAATAATCCACCAATGTATTCTCCTCGTCGTGGTTGAACACTTGTCTGGAGTAGTAACCCACAGTTGGTGCTGTACCTGTAAAAGCAAAATAATGTCTTAATAAATTTCTCCATTCATGAGCTAGTCTTAAGCTTACGACCATTTTTTTGAAATAGCGAAATAGTGTCATAGGACATATCTCTAGTTACCGAGCTACCGCCTTGAACTTAGGACCCTCTTTAATAACAGCGTTAGCTGCCCGCTGCAAAAGGTTAATCGAGACCTTGCTTTGGTTGGTCTTCCGTTGAAAGTTTTTTAACCCAAAATAAAGTTTCAATTTAATTATTTACGTGTTTCATAACGAGGTTTGTTTTCCACAGCACAACTACCCACCACCAGAGGAGATTTGAACTCCAAATCTAATTTTCAAAATGACCTCGAAATATAATAGAATAGGCTATAAAAAGCCAACAATGATGTTTAGAAGATAATTTCTATGGGTTACCCAACTGATAATAGCTAGTCACTCAAAAATAGCAAGAAAACAGATTGAAATAGACCAAAAAGCTTAAAGACGGAAAAATTTAAGTACGTGATGTTTATAGGACACTAATCGATGATCACTGTCAAACGCCAACACATCGATGCGAAAGTGGCTGATGCAATAGTTCCAATGAACTTATACTAGTAAGTTTAAGTTCATTGAATAGTTCGATTATATGACATTTCGCGACGGAGTGAACACTAAAAAGTCGAAAAGACAGATGAAGATCAACACAAAAGTTAAATAAGCGATAGGAGACTGGCGGAACACAAACAAAGTGAGCCCCCAATTAAGCAAAGATGGTTGGAAGGCGCCAATGAGGAAGGAGTGAGACAACCCGGGACAAAAGCCGCCCGCAAGGAAATCGAAGTTGTATCATCAATGGAAATGGAACAAGGACCACCAACTACAATCGACCGCACCGAAGTGGAGCTAATGAATAAGGAGGTGGAAGAATTTAAAACAGTTATGGGGAAACATCTTCTAAAACGGGAGTTGTCCGCTTCTAGTCTAGAACGCTCAAAACAAAGTGAAAATCCCTTTTCGCCTCTCTCAAAGAGCCCGCCAAAACACACACCAATAGCAAATATTTCCCAAAAAAAATAGTCATGGCGTCCCGCAAAATTTGTAGAGGGTATTTTGGCCATGACGATCAAATACAGAAATACAATACAAAAATACAGATCAAATACAAATACAATCAAATACAGAATCACGCGTTTAAACGTCAAAAAACTAAAAGTTATAGTGGATAACGTTGCCATCCATGAGAAACTGCTTGAGACGATACGAAACTCAAACACAGAAGGTTAGTCCTTCACCCCAAAAGAACGTAGAAGATACTCTGCGATCCTCAGAGGAGTAGGCTCCACCTTCGGAGAAAAGAAAGTAAAAGATGATATTCAGGATCAATGACCCGGCATAAAAGCATGCACCATTTCGCCACTGACCACCGGTTGGTCCAAAGCAAACGCAGAGGGCTTAGAACAGGAAGATGATCTACATCGCCTTCTGAAGGTACGGTATATACTTAATCAAAAAGCAATCTGGGAAACACATAAAAAGAGTGGAATGTTTCACGTGCCAGAGGTTTGGCCACGTATCGACAAACTGCGCCTTTCACTCAAGATGTGTAGCTTGTGAAGAAGGACACAGCAAAGAAGTGTGTCCAAGACGGCAAACAGACAAGCAAAATGAGCCACACTTCTGCGTCCTTTGCAAAGAGAAAGACCATCCTGCAAAACTTCTTCTTCTCACTCAAAATTCCCCGAAACGAAAAGGTTTAAGGAAAAAATAGCCTCTGCAAAGACAACACAACCAAATTTTGCCACTCCAGCCCCCGTCTACTGACACAACTCTTCGCAAAACACAATAACCGCCACACCAACGAAAATCCAATCAAGCATATCTTACGCTGAAATCACGAAAGGACTCTCCGCGGAGCATATAATCACAGGGAAACCCCCTTCAATGCCTCCAACCAGAATCCTTGCTTGTATTAGGCATGTCACCAGGTGACCTTCTAAAAAATTCGCAGAATTTGTGCCAAAATACGATAGTACACCAGCACAAGACAAACCAATTACACTGATAGAGCTGTACCTCAATATCTATTGGAGCAAATAAGCTGATATCCATTTGCCTAAATATAAATTCCCTAGTCCTCCATGAATAAAGAATATTCATTTCTAATTCAACAAAATCAATACAACCAGACATAGTACTTCTAAATGAAATAGTACTGAAATCGGTCCACAAGATCTGTGTGGATAATTACCAAATTCTCAGGAATGACTCGGGCAGAGGAACCGCAATTCTGTACCGCGATAACCTTTTGGTTGAACAAATAACCATTGACCACACAACCATTTCTTGCAAACTAGTCACCCATTATACCCATTATACAAAGGGAAGCAATGGGAATCGTGAAAAATTACTCATTGGTTCAGTATATATTCCAGGGAACCTTGAAAATCCTATACAAACATTTCTCGATAGGATATTGAATATAGTTTCTGACTATGACTCCATTGTCATGGGTGGGGACCTGAACGCGAGTGGGGGGATTCTAGCCGGAACTTAAATGGCAAAAGTATCCATCAGTGGTACTATTCGAACGCTTTTTTGACGTGTGACATCATAAATGCAGGAACTCCGATATACCCAAGAAGCTGTTCCTTCCTTGAAAACTTCATAGTATCCCATAACCTGTTAGCCCGAAATTCTACTTCCTATAACTGCTCAACCTTTCCATCAATCACTATGACCACTGTGGCCTACTTCTAACCCGTAATCTGAAAAATATAGAGACCAACTTCGTAAGTTCGAAAAAAATTCTCTTCTATGCCCACGTAAACTGGACACAGTTTACTAAAGACCTCGAAGATTTCTTACCCCCTATCCCTCTAGCAAATAGAATACTATCTAACCAAGAAATAGACAACCACATCAAAAACCTCTCTGAGTCGATAAAAGGCTGCATGGACTACTATGCCCCCAGAAAACCCACAAAACAAATGCTATACAGGTGCCTTACGGAGGATACACTCGCCCTAATTATTGAGAAAAAGGAAACTCCAGAGGCTAAAACGTATTTTTGATTGGCACTTTAACCGAGCGAGTGTTGAATCAATCAATCAGATCCAACGAAATAAGGGAGCAAGTGAGAAAGGAAATTACCGAAAACAACAAAAGAAGACTGAATAGTCTAAGGCCGTCTTCTGATGTCTTTAGAGAAATAAATATATTAACAGGACGATAGGAACAAGTTCAAAGTTGAACTACTGTACATTGTACTGAAGAAAGTTCAGTATTGATAGATATCCTGTCAGAAGTGAGGGGCAGTCTTTTTCTACTGTTAATCAAAAACTCCATACAATTTCCTCCTTTTACAGTCACCTATACCGAGAACGGAGCCCGGAGAACGAGAAAACACAGGAGATAATTTTTTCTGTTATAGCCAGAAACATCGGGTACCAGGGCTCATATTTAACCTTATTCTCCAATACCAACAAGGCAGTGTTACCAAGACATGATATCTTTGGTAACTTTTTCACTCATGAGGTTGAAGATGAAGAGATCCTCGCCAGCATGAATAGCAAGATCTCCGCTGGCCTGGATGGCATACCGAACAAAGTTTTGAGGAAGTGTGGAGCAGATGTTGCGAAAACAATGATGATCCTCTGTAACAACTGCATCAATAATGGTTACTTTCCTCAATCCTGGATATTGGGCAAGCTTATTCTCAGTCCAAAGCCACACTGTGATGGTAATATTAAAAACTTCAGACCTATTTTGCTACTATCTGACATAAGTAAAGTTCTAGAAAGAATCATCCTACGTAGCTTTAAAGTGTTCTCTAAAAACCTGATCCCAGAGTTTCAGTTTGGATTCCAACATAGGAAGTCCACAGAAAAAGTAGTAATGCTGATGCATGATACGGTCACTCAGAACTTGCGCAAGAAACAATGCACGATCGCTTGCACACTGGATCTACGAAAGGCATTTGACTCCGTTTTGACTGACGGTTGCAGATTCAAATCCATCTCTTCACATTGCCCTCTTCCCCTTACAACAATCATCGATAACTTTCAACTAACAAATCCTTAACTTTTAAAATCACTCTTCAAACTTCAATACCAATACCGATCCTATCAGGGGTTCCACAAGGAGACATACTCGGGCCATAGCTTTTTAATTTTTTCCTTCACGATGGTTCGAATTCCGCCAACTTTAAAAGTAGAAACCAAAGCCCGTCTTGCAACCCGAAGATTATTATGTTTGCAGACGACATACTAGTACCTGCCAGTCACGCTCTGCCCATATTCCCTGTAGAAAAGGGGCAAAAAACAGTTGACGAAATAGCAGGCTACTTAAAAAATTGGGGGCTCACAATAAATGCCACGAAATCCGTGTTGCTATGCTTCCGTAATGCTAGCGGTAAAAGACACAGACTAGCAGTCCAACCAAGATAGGCGAAACGAGTGAGCATAGTATCGCCTAAGGACACTTTTAAGTATTTAGGTGTGAGTTTCACTTATAGGTTCAAAATGAACCCCCACGCAAAAAAGCTGCAAACAAAGCTGAAAGAGCAGCAGCATTAATTTCACCTCTACTCTCCTCCAGATCGGTTTTGCCAAATGTAAAGCTCCTTATGTATGAAACGTTCATCCGGCCAATTATCACCTACTCCTTCTCAGTTTGGATGACTATTTCACCGACGGTGCCAGAAGAAATAGAAATATTTGAAAGAAGGATACTTCGAAAATGTGTTTCGAAATACCGACGCCTTAACAAAAAAAAAAAAAAAACTATAAATATCAGTCACTCCATAAAGAGACCAGTATTATTCCTATTTTGCAATATAGGATCAAAAAAAGCAAGATAAGTTTAGCCAAAAGGCGAATACATGACTCAACACTAATGCGAAACCTATGCAACAACAGTCCTTGCCCCGAAAACCTTATTACATCTCACCATTCAGAATTCTATAAGAATATCAATCCAATGCAGATCCTCTACATAGTGCCTTAAAACCGGATTTTTACCACATAGCCGCAGCCGATTCCTATAGGGGTTAAAATGAATTAACTCTTAAACTAGAAGTTTCCCAAATACCTCTTCATACCCTGGAGATCAGGTCGAAGGGAAATACGCCCTCTTCAGAAAGTTGGATTGTTTTAACGCTGAGAAGAGAGCATACGGCCAGCCAGTTTTTAGGTTTAGAATAGGTTTATTGTTGTTAGTTTTAAGTTTAACGTTGTTATCAACTAAAGAATCAAACCGTATGAGCAAACGGTAGAAGAATGTACATTTGAAATAAATAAAAACTTGCACGTATGTACTCCGGTCGCGTATACGTCAAAAATGACATTTGACTACAGAGTCACTGTCAAATGAAATGTAAATAAATATAGTAGGTTGAGATATAAATGTAAAGGAAAGTCTCAATAAAGTACTACTATTACGACTACGTTGCGCGACGCCATTCTCATGTATTGCTATTTCTTTTCTAGGCGTAGCTGTTGAATCGGAACAACTTACCCCCGGCACTTTGGACCCCGGTCTCCCCTATGTCATGTAAAAATTTTCGCACGTTCACAAAACGAGCCAAATCACTAAGGAAATTTTCATTCGTTCTATAGATTAAAAAATGTCCATACTCGTACTTTTGTTTATAGGCTGCAATGAGAAATAATTTACGCAAAAAAATGCGAGTTTGTCTATTGTAGCCACACCGAAGGCAAATTTTCCTAACTGGTTATCACATTCTTTGTGAAAAAATCTTAAGAAAGAAATTTGGAAATATTTTTGACATCTCCAGAGATAGATAAACATCCAAGTTTTCAAAAAATGGCCAGGATATAAATTTATAGTAAATCAAATGAACATTTAGATACGAAAAAGATTAAATAACGGAATTGGTCCAAAAATTTCAAAAACGAATAGTGTTTTCGTTACCAACATGTCAAAATTACAAAGCAGTAGATAAAGATTGAGATGGACCTTCATTTCTTCAACTCTTCTGAAGACACTTTGCGCATCGTGTGTCACTATTTTGAAATGTCTAACCCAAGTTACGATTTCGTAAAGTCTAAAAGGGTACAAGGATTAAGATAAGATTCAGTAAATTCTTCTTTAAACTAAAAAACTCTCCTTTGAACTCTTCTTTCTTAGAAAAATGGGTTATGAAGCATTGTTTTAAGATTTAAAATGTTTCAGTTGAAATAAATCATGATTTTTTCATTGCGAACGACAAGGTATGCGAGTCCTCTTGAATGGCAATTGGTCAAATGAATTTTCAAGGCAATTTCTGAGGAAACGCATACATTGCAAAATCAATATTAAATATTTATAAGATCCCTAAAACCTGATAACTCATATCTTTGGGTTTATTTGGATAAGCACAATTGGATGCCTCATAAGTTCGCCATCCATTCAAGGAGGGCTGGTTTTACCAGGATAAATGTATTCTTTCTATATCTCCACAGTGCCTACAATAGCGCATATCCTTTCAGCAGCTTGAAAGCTCAACTCAACACAAACTTTCTAACGAATTCATTTATTTATTTATAGGTGATTTATTCGATATGTTGCTACCAATGCTGAGCATTTACCAGGAATACGTAAGAAACCATCACTACAGTCTTCAAGTGCTAACAGAATGTAAGAACAACCCAAATTTCGCAACTGTCCTGAAACGCCTCGAGGCAAAACCAGCATGCCAAGGTCGAAGTTTGGAAACCTTTTTAACGTATCCAATGCATCAGGTGAATAATTAAACTGTTGCGTATAATTTGAAATTTCACAAATGGCTAAGGACATTGGTAGTAGTGTGGGTTTCCGTGTAAAAATTAAATTTCCTTCGATAAGGGCATTTGATTACTAGGTTGGATTCTGCTTCAAGTGGAATCTCACGAAAATATAATTGAATTGAAGCGACTCGTAACGATGAAAAATTCAGGATAATTATGAAATGTTCGCACAATATTTCAAAATCGGATTCGGCATGTGATTGTTCATTTTCATTTCCAGGCTTGATGCAGAAAATCTTTCCTCGTGAATTTATGATTTCTCGTAGAATATTTTTCAGGGACATTCGTTATTTGCAGAGAAATAAAATCGAAAGGATTCTAACTTCACATACTTTCAGATTCCTAGATACATAATAACATTGCATGAACTCCTTGCTCACACTCCCCACGACCACGTGGAACGGAAAAGCTTGCAGAACGCCAGACAACAACTCGAGGACCTGTCGCGCCAAATGCACGATGAAGTTTCGGAAACAGAAAATTTAAGGAAGAATTTGGCTGTAGAACGCATGATTGTGGAAGGCTGTGACATACTTTTAGACGTTAACCAAGTTTTCGTTCGCCAAGGTAGGATTCGAAAATCATTCTGATGGTTTGAACATTTGCTAAGGCTCACGTTTTCATCGTCAACTATTTTATAGGAAGCTTAGTTCAGGTGCCTCCTGGAAAAGGACGAATACGAAGTCGGCTGGCTTCGTTCAAAAGCGAACGTGATTATGTAAGACAGTGTTTCCTATTTTCAAACCACCTTATTATAGCGACCAGGTGAGTTGTCTTGTGAGCTTTTTGACAATAAAACAAATTTAAGTGGTATTTGGTGTAGGACGTCTGGTGGAAGGCTTCACTTATTGCCAGATGTTGGAAAAATACCTTTAGCTGATGCAAGTCTCGTGGAAGACCCAAGTGATTCCGAAAAGGAAGATGATAGTAAGTTTAAACATGTGGTAATGTCTTGCTATGGCTAGTGCATAAATATATATACAAAATGATATTTAAGATTTCCTTTGCGTTGTACTACTTCCATGAACGCCTTTTCACGCAAAATAAATACATCCTTAAAGTTTTTCAAAATGGGTGTAACGTACGGCTCTCATTAAAAACTCATAGTTGGCAGTTGCAAAGCAAGGCTCATTTGTAAGAGGAGTTTCTTGGAAGAAGTGGAAGCACTTCATCATTAAGTTAATCTAGTTAGTAACCGAAAATGAAACCGTTTGGTTTTGCTAAGTGGAAAAAAAACTTTGTCCGATCCTCATCCCTCAAAATCGGCTTAACATGAGCCCATGATAATTGAACATGAACTCCAACATGATTAACTCTGGGAAGCTTTGGAACTCCAACATGATTCCCTTTAAAAAATTTTAACAAATCTTGATTTCTTCAACCTTAAAAATTATTCACTGCCACTTCTGCTTTAGAATAAGCGGTGCAAAATTTAACTACAACGTTCAAATAAGGATAGGACTAACAAAGATACCAGACGTGATTGGAGATATTACTATAAACTATTGTTGAACAAATAAATCATAATATTTATAAAATAATAAGAATATTAATAATAATACTGTTAATATTTATATTTATAAAATATTTTTCAAATTGATGTGAAACTCACATCAACTTAAAAAACGAAAAAGTATTTTGAAAATCTTACAAATGAATCAAAACATCGGCATCAAAGCCATTAATGCGTCATTTCGTTGTAAACACGTCATTTTCCATCCCCAGCTATCATTATTGCCAAAAAACAATCGTTTTATTCACGTTTCAGCAATATTTAACAGATGCTTACGCATGCTGTCAAATAAATTTCTTTAAGCTCATGAAAAATCCAAATATTGGACTTGCTTGCATCTGCGTAATAGTGAGAGCTACCGAGCTTGAGGTGGAAATGAAGTCATTTTAAAAAAAAAACTGATATTAAATTTTCCTGTTTTTTGTCCCATCTTTTTTGAAGTGACAGATTATACTATCTTCTGGTTAGCAGGTAGATTACTAATACATTAGGCAGTAGACCCTGTGTTTGATACCTACTGGCTACGACGATATTGTCTTAGATCCTTTCAGGAAAATAATCAAAA
The DNA here is from genome assembly GCA_954870665.1 of Stratiomys singularior. Taxonomy (NCBI): domain Eukaryota; kingdom Metazoa; phylum Arthropoda; class Insecta; order Diptera; family Stratiomyidae; genus Stratiomys; species Stratiomys singularior. The sequence goes on along the minus strand of OX940878.1, from coordinate 129,710,962 downwards.
TCAAGCGTAGTCCTGATCAGGGAACCTTTTCGAACATCTTTTGTGACAGCCTAAGGTCTGTTGTGAACAATAGCGCCACATCAACCTATGACACTATTTCGGCAACATTAACCACTGTGAACATTTCTGATGGTGGAAAAGCTTTGACATGAAAAAGGTCTGTGAGAAGTTTTTTCAAGTAGTTTTACGACTGCGATATTCCTCGTAGGCTGTAGACGTAAGGGATTTTATTCTCTTTAAGGAAATAAGGCAGTACACGACAAAAACAGTATGTTCTTCTGGATTCAGTTTTCGATGGATCAGAGGACTTTTCAGCTTTTTGGGTGTCCTTCGATCATTCTCTAATGTTTTCTACTGACGATTTCGATTTAAGTCTATATCTTGTGACTCTCTTTTACTATACTTTTAGATATGATAAGAAGAAAATGTAACTAGTAACTCATAATATAACATTTTCCTTGCAAACGTTAATGATACCTGATGCTTCCTTTAAATATAGATAGCGGAAATGTCGGATCTTTCACTTTTACTTAGACGGAGTATTATCCTTTTCCAAGTACGAATCATTTGATTTAATTCAATTTTCCACTGAAAATTTTGTCGATTATAGTTCGAAAAACTCGAAGCTACATCACAGACGCAAAATCAAAAGCCTCCGCGGTGCCCTTATAAATAAAACAGATAAAGCAATAATAGGGCAGTAACCACATCGTTCATCACATTTTTGTTGAAACAATATCGATGGAGTATTTTATAATTCGTCGTTATTGAGCCTACTTAACAGCAGGATTCCTTCATATTTCCAATTCTTCAATTTTGGGGAGTTATGCCCGGGAAAAAGAAAAAGTAATATAAAGAAAATATATAATGAAATATCCAGTCTTTCCTAATCCATGGTTCATGTTTGACATACCCTGTTATTTCGGCTCCGGCAACACTAATGTCATTCTGTTTTCATGGAAATTCAGTATATAATATTTTTTGACGCAACGTGTCACTCAACACTTCAGCAAAAGTGGAACCAAACCATTGGAAACCAAAAAATCTCTCCCAACCAATGGACTCTGCTTAAAGATCTTGGTTTATGGCCCTTTAAAGTGCTATTGGTCCAGCAGCTGGATTACAGTGATCATCGACTTTGATATCGATTTCCTGCGTGGGCCTGCAACCAACTTGAACTTAATGAGCATTTTCCTCCAATAATCATTTTTTCTGATGAGGCAGATTTCTACCTCGTACATAAAAATTGTAAAATCTAGGGAAGCCAACCATTGTCTATTCAATGCAGATTGTGACGTGGCAGCATTACTGGGCCTGATTCCTACGGAAATGAGGCCAGCGTGGCCCCTATGGTCAACAAAATCAAGTATCGATACATGTCAACATCTTTTTGTGGCGATATCGTGAAGATATTTATTTTGACGACCTTTGCTTCGAGCAAGAAGGTGCACCATGCCACACGTCAGGCGTTGCGATCGTCGAAGTGCGTCGAACATTCTATCACCGCAGTGTCAGTTAAAATGGCAGCGTGATTTGGCCACTAAGGAGCTGTAATTTGAAGCCTTTGGTTTTTTATCTGTAAATAGCAGTGAATGCCAGGATTATGCGGGCAATCCACAAACAATTGACCATTCGGAAACTAATACCTAAGCAGCCAATACTAAAACAGAGCCGTAAACATTCCAAAATTCGCGTACAATTTGGGCTGGCCGAATGCAGTATGTCTAAGCCCACTGCGGCTCCCATTTGAATCAAAATAATTTTCTATAAATAACCAGAAGGATTGTAATTTCAACCAAAAATAAATAAATAATTCAAACTAAATAAATTTTCAAAAATACTAAGCTGTTTTTATGTTTTGTTTTTATTATTTATTTATTTATTTATTTTTATTTAAATTTATGTTTTTAAATTTATTATAATCTATATAATCTAATCTATATTATAATATATATTATAATCTATATGTATTATAATCTAAGCTTCTTATTGTTGAACACTATTTAAAAGAAAAAGGAAAAATCTGTGCTATTTCTTTGTAAAAGGTGAGGTCTGGCTGCACTTTTAATTTCTAATGGTCTTACAAAATTGTTTAGAGCATCAATTCGAAGTATTTGTCGCGCTGTCCCAACGAGGTTTCCCATTGGGATAATTGATATTGCCCCGAAGGGGTATTCTGTGGTTGTTTTTGGGAGTCTAGGAGGGACACGTTCGATTTCCTTGTCTTACATGAATAAGCCAACCATATTCATGAAGAAAGGCTGCTGGTCGTGCAATTCGCCGACTCCATTCCACAAATTTAAATTATAGAAGATCCAGATTCGAAGAGGTTTTAGATCAAGCTGATGATCATTTACAATTGTTGGTTAAAAAAATAAAGTTTCTAAATAGGTTTGTTGTAACTTAGAAAAGATTCAGTAATAGTCAATTTTTTTGGAAGCAGGAAACTGATTTTTTAAAACCCTGCGTTTTTTTGTGATTCGTGTCGAATTTAAATTGTATTTCTATTACAGTCGGACTATATCCCTTCTAGTTCAAGACAGGGTTGTTCAAGAGTAACTGATTCAATTATCTTAGCTATTTCAGTGAGCACAGAAGCTTCATCACGCACGCATAAGACATCAAGCTGTTTGACAGCAGCGGACGCTGCGAGTGCACCCAGAGACTTCAAATTGACTGTAGATACGAAAACTGGGACACGTCATACAATTCATTTAGTTGCTGCGACCGCTCAAGAAAGAGAAGCATGGATATCCGACATATCCCAGTGTCTGGACAATATCCATATGAGTATTCTGTCCCCTGGGCTAATTGGAGCCGGCGGAGGTGAAGGGTAAACCACTAAAAGTCAATTCATGTTTCGATAAAGTTTCTCTTTTGTGCAGCCTCACTAGCTCATCATCATGCTCTCAGGACGGATCCCAAACTCTTTAAAGATGATGTAGATATTCGCTTTTCTAGAACGCTTAACTCCTGTAAACTTCCACAAGTGCGCTATGCTACACCTGAAAGACTATTAGAGAGACTTACAGGTAAATTTTGACAGCTACCGTTTAACGTGCACAACTATTCATTTGCTGTTTTAACGCTCGTCCTTCAGACCTCCGATTTCTGTCTATCGACTTTCTCAATACGTTTCTTCTAACATATCGTGTTTTCACGGACGGTGAGACAGTTTTGAATGCACTGAAGAAAGTATTTTATGATCCACCAGTGGATGAAATGCAGTGCGATGGAGAGCAGCAGACAGATCTGCTGGATATTCCTGGCTCGTTTGATGGTGGTTTTTCACCTAGGCGAACATCAGGAGCAAGCTCAGTGTCAGGTAAATTTGTTTGCTACGATCCATGATAGATTGAAGTGTTCCATTATGATTGATTATCTGTACACAAAAGGTTATTGCTCTGAAGGCGCCGACCGCGATCGCTCATTCAGCACGGACTCTTCGTTTATGAAGTTCAGATCCTTGCGCAGAGTCGGTCCACAGCAATCTACAACTGAAGACAATTTGGAGTGGATACCGGAACAAACAGGGCCTGTTGTAGTGCAAAGTAACACAGATAGTAGTACTACAACAACTGATAGCGCTAATGCTGCTACCGAAAGTAGTTCAAAAACTGACGAATCATTCCTCTCAGTGCCTGCGACCACTATTGCTGCTTCAAGTAGTTCGGATACGTTAACAGGTATGTGAAAATTTTTTGAAAATAATCGGAGAAACTACTTTTATAGCCTAAGAATTTACGGGCTTTACGTTGAATTGTTAGTATTCGTTATGAAAGTTTGAAGGAGATTTCAGAATTCATACTCTTTTGTTGTAATCCTTTCGAATCATTCATGAGAACTTTTATACTCGTGTCTTTTATTCATCGTTTTTATGAATATCAACATTTTTGTGTTATCATCACAGCGAATCATTCATAAAATTCATTTATTCACAGAAACAACATTAAGTGGCCCTTCGTCGCCGTCAAATTTAAGCTCTGTCACGTTGGTTGGTTCAACAGGATCTGGAAGCCAGGAGAAGCCTGACACTCCGACTGGTGACGAGCCGAAGCACTTTAAATATGCACGAGCTCCTACTAGTCCACTTCCCGAGCGACTCCATCCCAAACGGAAAGCAACTGAAAAAGAAGGAGTTCAATCATCCACAACGGCGCCTACGATAACAACATCCATCCCAGCTTCGAGTTCAAAGCCTGTGCCGCAAATGTTATCTCCACCCCTCCCTACAGTGACAACGACTCCTTGCGAAAGCCAAACCGTGCAGGCTCCCACACCCCCAAAAAGAGTTATCAGCCCACCGGCGGCCTCGAAACTCCCCACGGCCTCGATATCACCGCCGAAAATGAGTTTATTGATGGATCGACGTCCAAGTGCTGGAGCCAATGTCATTCCTCATGCAGCCCTCATTCAACACCGGCACAGTTTGCAAATGAATGGAGAGGGAGGCGTTTGCAAGGTGAGTTCAATTAAACAAACGTAGATTTAATTAGTTTTTGTAATAAGATACTCAGGACACTGGACTGAATGCGTACTATGCCAACAAGATGGTAATTGTGACGAATGATGGAATGCAGCAGCATGTTGAGGAGAATGGGTTCAGTATTAATAAGCCAATTGTGTAAAATGGCATTAAAGCCCCTTCAATTGCAATTCAAGTTTTATTGGATGTCAAACTTATTAAGTCGTTGTGATACAGTCCTTTATTCAGGATGGTTGCTGTTATTACTTCACACAAACTTAAGTAATTATGACTCTCGACACAGGTTGTCAGGCTTCGTTTTGTATGTTAAAGGGCAAGGATCGATAGTAGCGAAATTCATGTTAATAGAATTATGATTGGCTTTGAAAGTATAGCTATTAGTGTGAAGGTATAAGGACTCCCAATAATTTAATTCGGTAAAGTTGATGGCGCTTAATGCCATTCATGGCAAACTATCCTTTGAAATTAAAAATTGGAGTTTTCAGCACTGAGCAATTAAATGGCACAAGCAGCATGGCAAATTTCAATTTTTTAGCTTCGACAAGTAAATTTTATAAGTTGTAAGCTGAAGAGATTAAAGTAATGAAATTTGAAGTGCCTGAAAGGACCTTCATAAGCTTTGTGTTTTAACTCAACTTCAATTATCACCTAGAGAGATGAAAAACGGTTAAAAGTTGTTAAGGTTAAAAAAGAATATTCTGATTGATAAACTTTTACAATGAAATACGTTGCTATGCCCGAAATCTTTGACAGAATCCCCTGGAAAATGAAGAGCTGGTAAAAGCGATCAGTGAGAGAAATGCCACAAATATTTTACCGAAAGCGCATGAAAACAAATTTAGTTTTTGCAGTTAAATACATTCATTCATACCAAACCGCACAATTGACACCCATTCGTGGTTCGATTTCCATGCGCCCTTCTTACCAAAAATGATCAGCTTTCTATGCAACAACCCCAGCTTGAAAAATACTTTGATTTATGTTCTTGTTGATGGCAGACATTAACTTTACCTATGTTAGGTTAAGCTCTTGTGTCTGAACTAGCATGGCGAAAATTTCATGCGAGACATTAGTGTTCGAAATAACACCAGTTAATCTGTGTACAAAATCTGATATAGGAAGTACCCTTGCTATATTGGAAGCTTCAATATTCAACGGGAACGTTCCAGCGGTTGGTGGTATGCTTAAAATTTGTGTCATACCACATTTTCGGGCTTCTTTCCCTAACTGAAACTTGGTGTCATGAGAGGGGTAATATTAGCTTCAGGTAAAAGTTGAAATTTTGTTGGACAAAACACGGAATGCGAACTCCATTCTATTTTGACAATTCCATTCTTTTTGACACTCTCTTTTGGCAAAACATCAAAACAAACTATATTCTGTTTTGATTGATGTTGACAGCTTCTTTTTTGAAGCACATCTTCTTCATTTTCGGTACATGTACTTTTGTTTTTCTGAGGTCTACTCACTGGTTCGTTTACAGATTGGAAGGACTGCACGCCATTATACCCAGAGGTCTTGTGTCTGGCTTATGGAACCGCCTCGTGTCTAGCTTATGGAATCGATATCGTTTAACTTTGGGAGACCGAAATTGCGTGTTGATCTCGAACAATGATCTCCTATTGAAGCATAGGGTTCTACGTACAGATCAACAGCAAGACACGTCAAAATGCGATTTAAGGCTGCCACTAATGGGCCTATCCTTTTTTCTACTCGTGCGTTCTTATATAACTCTGCGAAATTATTTTTGGCATGTAACTTGGATAAGGGTACGCCAACGAATATTCCAAGTTCAAGAACAGACATCATCGTCACCTTTAGGAACAAGAGCAACATCTCAACTCTTAGGTCCCACAACTTGTGGAGCAATTTCTCGCAACGTGCGAAATATCAATTATTTCCTTTTTTATGTTTATAAGATTTGGTCCTTCCATGATTTGTACCTCTAGACTTGTATCTAGATATTTCGTATTGTTCATTAGTATCCGATTTCTTGGAATAACCTCTGATAGTTTCTAATTTGTTTGCTGATATTACCCGGTAAACTGGACAAGTTGAATTTTTATGTCCGGGTAAGTCCTTTTGTTGATGTCCACTGTCTAAACACTCCCATAACTTCATAAAAAATTGTACTGGGCTTCGTAAAGAATAATGTCAGGCTAGTAACATGACAGCGCCCACTCACAATAATGAAATCTAAAATTTGACATATCGTGACTTTAGACACGCGATTCGGAGCAGACACTCACAGGAACAGGAGAATACTCTCGACTACTTTGGGCCGTTGCGACGTAAAACGTTTCTAAATGTGTCATTCAACTGAAAAGTAGCGTTATTGGTTTCATATACTGTTAAGAATTAATCACTGACGGTCGCAGGTCCTCATACTATGACGAAACTCATATGTTAGCCACGTCACATTGAAAATATGGCGACGTGGAGATAGTCTAGAAATGTTGCCAGGTTGTGTTCTCTACATCGAACAGATATCCGAGAGGATGATTCCCATAACCCTATTGATTACGATTTTCAGTTATTAATATGGATGTGTTGCGTTTTGTTAAGGCTTTACTTTGATAGATGGTTTCTCTTTGGTTATCTTTTAACACTCTGTCAAAAGTTTTAAGCATATAAGCAAGAATATTTTTTGGACCGTATTTCCCGGAACGTCCGAAACGTTCGGAGTGGAGACAATTGAGAATCCTTTCCAAGCATTGTAATCCAGTTGAAATTGAAAAAGTCCTTAAAGACCTGCAGAACCAAAGTAAGATCCTCATGGTAATTTTTTAAACATTGGTGATATGATTTCTCATGGCGTTGATGATGTGTATGGCTCACTTCCAATGCAGAAAAATACCAGAATCTAGTGTCCTAGAACCGAAGTAGTGCGAACTAGCGTGACATTAAACATTCAATTCTATGTTGTGATTGGTATGGCGGAGTCGGAACCTTCGAAAAATGTTTTTACGGTCTTAACGCATCGGCTGATCTTCGTTTTCTGTAGGCATCTTTGAAGCCTTTATCGTAACCAACCAGAATCTCGGATTGATATGCGTGGAAGCGATTGCATTCTTCGGATAGATAATAAAGATTAAGTATGTCATGTCAGTACATGCCAATTTCGCTTTGACTCAACTTTTGGTGTAAGAGTAAGAACGCTCCAGAATATTCTGAAGAACAGATCACTACACCATCATTTGTATTAGTGTCAGAAATGAGTGATCCCATTCTAAACTTTGCTAGTGACATTGAACTGTAGATACAATTTTTGATGCAGTTATTTCTTTTTCAGTTTATCATCAAATTATTCATCATCAAATAATTTTCAAATTATTTATTTTATATAGTGTCAAAGTCTATTTTTTCATTAATTTCGTTCGAGAAGGCACGGAGCGTTTTGGTATTACTTTTTTAAAATATGAAGAAAATGATCCCAGCGGAAGGATGAAAATGACGTTTTAGCTCAAGTGTTGCATGTGAAAAAAGATGTTTGACGTTTTTCAACTTGATAAAGTCAAGTAAGGAACAATTATCTTGCTTTCGTACAATATTCATAGCCTTTCCTAACTTTTAAAGTCAATTCCAAGTTTCATGAGCAACCGTCAAATTGGAGAACTCTTCTGTCCAGCTTGGTTAGAGAAATGTTTGAAACGGTTTTCAATTGGTATTTTGACCAATAAATGATTGGGTGTTCCTGACGGTTAAAATGGAAAATTGGTGTGTCAAAAGACGTAGGAATGGAGGGATCTTTTCCCAAGTATTCCCTTCCTCATCCCTTCATCTCACTAAAGAAGGGATTGCGTAAATTGAAGCCATCAGAAGGCAGAATACTCGAGATTTAATGTGTCAAAACGTTCCAGGACAATTTTTAAATTCACAGATAGGTGGTTAGTGCGTAGTTTAGAAGCATTATGCATCTGAGAGTCGCAAACTCATGGAGTAAATAACTTTTACGTTATAAAATTTTTTTTTTTGCTGTCTCTTCGTGAATATTGCACCAAATGCATGCCCAACTGCGTCTCCAACTGTTCGTGTGTTCAAACCTTGCCAGCTTCTAGGTATTATACATGAGCAGGATGTAATCAGCAACATAGTTAGTCAGTTGATGACGTCACATCGTTTCAAAATGTTGATGACGGTCACTTTATTCTTCCCAAACCGGTAGCAGCAAAAATTTTCCTAGCCAATGCAATCGCTTCATTTATCAATAAACGTCATTTTTGATGAATACATGTCTTCTTCTTTTACAAATTGTTCGGAGACGCTTTCGTGTTTGTGTTTTCGGGCTTGTTCCAGATGTATTTTAAAAATAATTGATTCCATTTTGCACAAAATTTGCGTGAAACACGTATCGTGATATATGAATTCAATTTTTTTTTCTTAGGATCGGTCAAAAAGCAACCAATTTTCAATTCAAACAATTCTAAATTCAAAACAATTCAATTTTCAACTGACGATTCGTTAGAAAATTTGACAATGAAAATTAGAAATCTTTAATGACAGCATGTAGATATCAAATCTTTTATCATTCACACTTGACATTAGATACTTGTTCGGTTCTCATTTTTAAGGCTTTGTGAACATCCTTGTACTTTTTAACCAAGTTAATCGACGTCTTTCACCAGACTGTGCGATGAATCTAGTAAGGTTTTGGAGAGCCTTTGCACTTCGATTTGACAGAAACTTACAGGATGTAGAAACCAGAAATCGGATTTTTTTGAAAAATTTGCACGTCCGTTATTTGAAAATTATATAAAATACTTTATTCGAAATAGCCTTCATTGGAATTTATACATTTTCCCCAACTCTGTAGTAGGCTATGAATGTCACGCCAAAAAAAAAAAACAATTCTTTCTTTGAAGCAAACCAGTTGTCAAGTCACTCTCGAACGTTTACTTCCGAGTTGAAGTGTTGTTCGGCGAGAACATGTCCCAATGATGCGATCAGACGGTAATAGGATGAAACCAAGTCTGGAAACTCAATTGAGTTCCCAATTGAATGCCTCGATTGTATCTGTGACCGGTTTTGTTGTGAGTGAGGGGGCATTACCATAAGCAAAATTACTTTGTTGACTTTTCGCCTATGACGGTCGTTTTTCACGTGTTACTCGAATCAAATCGAACAGTTGTTCGTATCGATCAGTGTTAGTGCTTTAGTGGCTCATAATATATTACAAAACTTTTACCCCACCCAACGAAAAGCATTGACTTCTTTCCAAAACGATTCGGTCTTGGAGAGAACGTTCATGGTTCGTCTGGATTTCCCTATAATTTCTGATGCTTAGTATCCTGAAAATATATCCAATTTTCAGCACCTGTCACTATTCGGTGAAAAAATGATTTTTTTTGGTGAGCAGCATTTGACAAATGTTTTTTCGATTTTCTTGCTGTCTTTCATTCAATTCATGTAGGACCAATTTCCCCAATTTCTGATTCTTTCTGCGTCATATTCACTTGTTCTGTGGGTTCTTGTTGAGTCTGAGTATCGTCTTCATCCAATATGGCTTGCGAATTTTTGTCTTCAGGTTTTTTTGTGGGGGGTTTCCCCACGTTCTTCGTTTTTCATGTCAAAATTGCCATTTTCCAAACAAGTCGCCTTTTGTTTTGACAAGCATACAATGCGACTCTTTGCCAGTTTTCTTCAAATGGTAGAAAAAACCAATGCTGTCCGTCAATTATAGTTCGTCGGCATAAATCTCAACATGTTTGAGGTTATAGAAAAATATAACGGTGTATTAAACTTCGTTTATTGCTTGTGGACAAACATTGTCAGCTATTAGAGGCAGAAGGTGGCGTTGCAGCACCGGTCTATAGCGTTGACGAATAACACTGTTTATTTACATGAATATTTATAAGTATATATAATACAGATTGTGCGCGTGCTGCTACAGGATCGTCCACCGACTAGACTCGCTTGACAGCTGAATAGTTATGGGGTTGACCGCGATTGTTTTCCCTGGCGCACGTGTCGTTGCGAGTGCCCTAAAGTCTTCCCATCCTTAAACTGAAAGCGAGCACAATTTATTAGGGAATTGCGATTTCATTCTTCTACATCGGTACTGCTTGCATTTTTTGATAACAGTTTCAGCAACTTCTTGATCGATTTCTAGCTATGGGGGCCCAATTAATCTCACATGAAGAAGGAGCTATTCTTGGTTCGTATCATTCTTTGCTATCTCAATAAAAGTGTCAGTATTAGGTTAGTCAAACAAATCTGGATTGAAGCGATGGGGTGCTACCATAATCTTCTTTAACGTTTGGACACAACTTTGCACACTAAATGGGAAATATTAAACAAACATTGCATGTTTATTTTTTTATATGATGCTTAATCGACTTTTTGGTACATCACCGATTTCTTGATATTTTTAATTATAAAAAAAGTTCACTGACAAAGTTTTTGACCTGCTGGTCGAACGCGCCAGGTCAGTAGATCACTCTGTCTCGTCGAGTAAGTTTAAGAGAAAGAGATCTGAAACTTTTCGGGCATATTGAGAGTATGATATGAAAAAAGAAAATAATCAAATATTACTCCATCCATTTTTGCAGTAACACCTCTTACGCAAATTTTTGATTGAAACTCGTAAAAAATTAGATCATTTTCAAGAGAACTGATCCGGTATATTGTTTAAAAACGTCTGACCAGCCGAATATCGCTGCATGTATCAGAATAGCCCAATCAGAATCATCCATCAAAATAATTTTATATTAATAAGAAAGAAAAATCACCATTATTATTTTGAATGAGTCACGTAGAAAATTTTTAAATAACGAAATTATTCTCTACATAATTTATCAATGAGAAAATTGCTATCATAAATTTTCATGAGCATTTTAAGCACCTTTTGTTTCCAATTAAAGCAGAAATCTAAAACCTCTCGCAAATGTCACTTGCAGCTCCTTCATTAACATGAAAATTTCGCAATTCAACACAGTAATATAACCGAAATATACTCAAGCATCAAACCGATGCAAACTTAGTGCTTTTGACAGATGTCAAATCTCTACAAAGCTACCGAAATAAGCTGTCATTATTACACATTCACAATAGCTACAGCCACTTCCCGGAAACAGATGGAATTTATTTGCAATTCCTATAACATAGTGTTAAGTTTCAGCTGACCAGACTCAAAAGTTACAAAGTTAGTTCCGTAATTGAGTGAAAGTAAAATGTTAAATAATAAACAAATTTAAAGGCATATAAAAACACAAATCCCATTTGGCCAGGAAAATCAGTTACCTCCCAATCCTATCCATAAATTAATTTATTTCTATGATAGCATTTCCAATTTCTCGCAAATATTCAATTTCACATCAAAACAAATGTATTTTACGAGGCCATCAAATATTATGCTTGAACAATTTTTGGCTGCTATCCAAACTAACAAAACAATAAAATATTCAAAGGAGCGCGCAAGGATTCTTTATGATTACTATTTCATCGATGTATGCATGAGTTTATTTCTTGTTCGCTACAGTCAAAAATAAGGGAATTGGGTTGGAAATTGTTTGTGGCCGAACAGCAGAAGCGCTGCTCCGAAACTACGAACGGAAATATTGATAAATTTTAGTTTCATTCGTCCTTTTAAATTGCTTCTAATTTCATATGATACAGTTGGCAGGATAAGCGAGATGTGTAGTAGTATGGTTCTTATCGCGTTGGCATGTAGCTAGAAAAGTTCATGGCTACACAATATGAATATTTGATGACGCCTAATGGAACGGTTGAAGGATTAAATTTTTGCATTCAATTCAAGCGTCAAATTTGTCTTGGAGACGTGAAACATGGAAACATTTTAAATTAATTATTTACTGAAATTTATCTTTTCATATGGATTTGGAAATATTGCATTTTAAGGAAACATGCCATGCAAAAATTGAACCACGTGCGACAATTTTCATGTATAAATGGAGCCATTTTGTTGTTGTTGGTTTTATGATTTCCTTAACTGTCCAATTTTTCCAGCGTACCACATTTCACAGCTTCCTAATCGCCGTTTCCTTTGAATTACAGAATCTAACCGATAAGGGTAGTCCACGTCTCACCCACAGGACTGTTAAAACTCCGGACAAACAGAAAAAAAATTCATTTTGCTCGCCACAACGAGAGCCACCGAGGTATGCATTAGTGCCAATCTTTCTCTGGAAATGTCATTGCAAGCGCTACGCTATTAAAAGTTGATTAAATTTTCAGACGTTTCTCCGAAAGTGACGACGAAATGGCTTCTTCAATTTACACCACTCCCAGAGGTTCGCTAGGTGGAGCATCGCTTGGTACAATATCCTCGAGAGCGTCAATGCAACATGATCCAATTATGCACTGTTCGAGTAAAGTTGGTGTCGTTATCACCTCATACAGACAATCACACCGCAGGTTGGTATACCACGTAATGAAATTTCCTGTCGATTTCAATCCAAGAAATCCAAGGATTATGATTTTTGTTATTTTTTCTTTTCTGTTGGAATATGATGAAAGTTTTCGATTGTGGAACACGTACATGGCGAAAATTTGAAAATTTTCCAATGTACTGCAATCGCATTTTGTAAAGATACGAACAATTAGCACAGTGGTCAATTGGGAAAGGTAGTTTCCTGTTTTCCAGAATCGAAAGAGCTGGTAATAATTGTGCTCAACTTTTCTTGTCTCCTACAAGATCGATAGACATTGTCGGCAAAATAAGAATTTACGAATCATTATTTGGAATCGTATTCCGAAGGAGTCAATTCCATCCTTAATTGCGCCATCAAATCAGCCATCATCGCTTTTGTTCCTTAAAGTCAGACTGGCCCAAGTGAACAATATCTATTTGTATTTGAGCCTTTGGCCCGGCAAGGAACGAAAAAATAATGTATGGCACTACGATTTTATGTGGATTTGGCAATCATAACAAGGGAAAATAAGCAGCAAAGTATATAAGTAAGTCGATTGCCACCCGTTGTGAGGACAATTACTAGGCGACCTGGGTACGATTTGTCTTCACGCCCGACATTAGGGGTCCAGGAAACCGAGTGTGGATGTATTCGACAATGCTTGGCATTTGAAAGCCAGTATTAATGATACACATTTACCCTGAAACTCACCCTTAATATCGGGCAATTTATTTTTCTCCTTACGTTCATTGCCAAGCGCTTATCGTCCTCAATATATCACAATTCACCTGAAGACAACCCAAAGGTTTACGAATATGTGTTTGCTTTAACAAAAGAAAGTAATAGATATTTCTCGGCGTCGAAGAAAAGGCGGATTGGATGCCGTTTCAATAAGTTTAATGGAAGTATCCATTTCGAATCAATTAGATTAGTACTCAAATACATACATTCGATGGCGTTTTTCCGTGCCGGATGAATTCAATAGATGGACGTATCCAATATCGAGGCAATTTATTAACATTGGAATGCGAAATAAGTTGCGGAAATTTTCACAATTATCGAAATGAGATTATAAATAGAAATAAAGAAAAATTGGTGCGTATCCGGGTAGATTGCTTATGCTGCGCAGTATTTTTTCAAACCCCGAAGTCCTTCTACCTTAAAGTATGGCCGTACGTTCTTCATAATTATCTCGCTTTGTGTTATCATAATATCATAATGGACTCATTTTTTGTCCACGTTACGATGCGGGAAAGAAATCCCCTCCAGCCTCACCTTTCAAGCAGCGTTTCACAAGCAAATCGCTCTAATTCGTGCATTACCAACACGGTTCTGGATCATTCTCAGGTCTTTAAGGCATTTGAGTCTCCTTGATAAGTAAATTCCAAAGATACTTCTGCTTTTTGTGACTTTGAAACAAGCCTTCACTGAGTAATGTCTCAAAATAACCGTTTTCAAAGCGATGGAACCCCTCGCGACGCATTCTTTCACTAATAGTGGCCTCATCATAATCGGTTGTGAGTGTATTGTAACGACGGCAACTAAGCGCTCGATGTTCCACTCGCAAGAGAACGCTTATTTAAGATTCAGAGTGTACAGTTGTATCGTAGAGGTATAAGATATATCTGCTTTCTCTATGAGTTGTATTAACGTTCCGCTCTACACAGTGAAGGCCGAAATACAATACCGCGCGCCGACGATACTTGAGCTCGACGAGATTTTCGCTCGTTGTCACGCAACGCATTCAATTTACAATGCACGCGATGCGAGGAACAATTATGTTCATATGACAAATGTCAAATAGGTGACGTTTCAAATGAAATTGTTTTTGATTTTTTAAAAGTTTTGAATTTGGATTTTTCCTTCGTCTAGCAAATAAAAGCCTCAACTAGGATGCATGAAATTTTCATTCAAGATTCATTCAGAATAACCCTAGTACTTAAAAACTAATTAAGGCGTTTGAATTTCAAATTTCATTTAAGCGCGATATTGCATTTGACAAACGTCACGCACCGCGTTGCGATGAATTTTCGTTTTCCCGAATATTTCCCTCCTCGCATCGACGCATCGCAATCATTGTACGATGTCGCATACAAATGCATGTTACGAAAACCGCTTGACATTTGCTGCGATACTGTCGTCCCGCTCTCGTATCGCGGTCTCGCGCTATTGTATTTCAGCCTTGACTCAGTGAGAGGTGACAACAATAACAATTCAGAAGGATGAGAACGGACAGTGAATAGAATTCAAAGTGTTTTTTTAAACTCATTGTCCAACATTAAATATTTGAGTCTGATTTCGTTGATTCAGATATTTGTCTCTTAAATCCCATTTTTTACTGTACGTAAGATTATGGTCTTTCGAGCCCGATTGAATCACTGAGCAGTTGGTGAGCCTTGACAGCAGTTATTTAAAGTCAAATGAGAAAATGAAAACTCGTGAGAATTGAGAATTTATGATATTTTCTATTGAAAATCTTTATGAGGAGTTCAGTTTACAAATGATCTAAATAATAGCATTAACACGTGTGTATAACTTGTAGTTTTCAAGCAATTTTTAAGAATTTTTGGAAATTGCGAAACCACAGTTGTATACCTAAACATGTGAGGAACGAAATAATACGTATTATTCACACGGCATACAATTTTAACTTTTATAATTCAATTCATCAAAAAAGACGTGAAATAAAGGTTTTTTTCGATTTTAGAAGTGTTAAACGAAATTAGTTATTTTCTGGAAAATCAAAGTTTTAATGGTTACCAAATATTCACTGGTTCTCCGCACAGCAAGGATTGGCATGGAGTCGTAGGAAATGAGAATCAGAATACGAACCCAAATTCAAGTGTTACCGATAAAACATTTGATTTCATTCGGTTCATGTCGTCATTGAAGGTGATCGGCTTCGTTCGATAAAAGAAATTTCCAACAAATCACCAGTTAAAATCTCTGATTTATATTTTATGATCCACGTCTCCGCAAATTTTGTGCGAAATAGAGTCAAAAATATCTGGAATATCAACAGAAACACGCCCGAAAAAACGACGCCCTTGCAACCTTGATGTTGCAAAGAAATTATTTGTGCGTTGAATGTCCACTGATGGACGAAAAGTCCTTGGTCAAGGAATTCCGTGACTATTTGTGTCGATAAGTGACGTAGAATCGTGAGAGGGTCAGCGACATTTTGAGGCAAATTGGAAATTTCTCGACAAAATTTTGACAGTTGCTAGGTAAGACCTCAAAAGGACATATATTTCCAAAAAATTCTTCGACCCATTTTATATTCTGCACCGACTTCTGTAGTAGTAACTACTCTGGTTAGATATCCTCGCGACAATTTGGTCTGTAAGGAGCCACGAGCCTGTCATTCGAAGCAACATCTTCCTTACGTAAAGTGTAGGTAAAAATCATATTTGGTCGAGTTTGGCAGCTCCGCGATGCTCTTAGGCTGGTGTAGAGCTCAGATGAACACACTCAACAGATAACTCTTAAAAAGCAACAAAAGTAAAGTACGTATTTTAAAGTCTTGTTTCTGCTTAATTTGGAAGGCTTCTGTTAATACTCCTTTCGAGCCAACATAAGGTGACATTCCAGCAATTATATTCCTGCACTTTCCTGCTCAGTTTTCAAAAGAGTCTTAGCCTCTCTTCATCGCAGACAAAGCGAATTCATGTCTTTAGCACAGGACCATCACTAACAAGCGCTAAACTTTTCATAAACTCCCATTTGAACGCTTCGTGACTCCGATTTTTCAGACAATTTTAGCAATAATTATTTATTGTAGATAGGACATCAAAACGGAGGTGTGGAAACAGGCACATTTAAATTCTCTGAAATTTTTTATTCATACACAATGACTCACGTATGTATATGGAGCTACACTGGAAAAAATAACTCCAACATAGAGGTTCAAACACGTAACTATTGCAGTCTATCTACTTACTTCAGTTTTTTGATTAAAAAGCTCTCTATCTTGCAAAGCTCGCTTTGTTGTCTTTGTGGTTGGCCTTTTCGTATCTTTCCTTTTTTAATCTACCTTCCTCCCTTATTAACACTTCTTTTAGTGGTTATGCTATGCTAGCAGTGACGCTATACTGCAAGCCTGATATAAGACTCGGATGAACAAATTCAACATCAAATTTTCAAAAAAATTAACAAACTTTCACAGAACTAATGACCCACACCATTGGATTCGTCTGGCAATCGTAAAGCTACTTGGTTGGTGTTTTCTTTTTTTATAGACACAAATCTTCAAAACCTTACTGCGAATCTTTCAACTTTTTCGTGAGCATCCACCAATTTTTTTAAAATATTTCCTTCGCACAGAATCCACGAGGTTCTAAAATTATCAGCAATCAGTATTAATGCATCATTAATCATTCATTAAACATATACACTTCTCTCATGTCTTCATGTCCTCTTGAATCTGCCTTCAAAACCACAAACCACCTTCAAAACCACAAACTTCCCTTCACATGCTTTTGATGCGTATATGATCGTATTTGCGTATTTGCGTCCTCAGAGATATTATAGTGATATTCTACTAAAATTTTAAGATATTTATTATTATTGCTTAAAGTTAGGAGTATATTTCAAAAAAAAGAAAATCGAACAGTTCGCTACAAATATCCTGGATAGCGCAAAAATTCCTTTGGTAGCAATGTGGCGTTTGGATAAAAGCATTGTGGCTTTTATCCACCAAGCCAATTCGAATTTTCGCCACAATGATCAGAAATTAATACTTTGTAAAATCTCCAAGAAAAAACAAACAATATTGAACATACTATTTCGACATTTTCCCATTTACTATGTCAGTACTGCAACTGTCATTATTGAAGTCGTTACGGAGACGACTAATTCTTCCTGCAGAAAGACTGAAAGTAAAGTAAAAATAGTGTAGAATCATGTTTCGAACATTCTATGGGCGTTTTGAAAATTTTTTTGTTTTAATCCTATGTCAGCCTGATTGTATCAGTAACCGATTGCAAACGAACGTTTGTATACCTTGGTCTTCTACAAGGCACTGACCTCTATTCACCAATGTTTTTCTAAAAGGGTTCTGAACATGTAAGAGATCAGTGGTAAATCAGGACTTGTCCTTTAATTTTGTGTAAGGCAATGCAGCTATGTATGGCTGAGCATTGTAATGAAGGAAAATAGTGCTTCGGGTAAGCATTGCTAGTTTTTTTCTCACCGCATTAAGCAGTTAGTAATAGTATGCTGTATATTGTACTTCATTGTACTTCATTTTCGAAGATCAACAGCCTGCAATATTCCTTACGAATTCCAAAAACCCTCATCAAAACTTTCGGAGATATGAGTCTTGTTTTTAATTGTAATACCTTCCCTGGTTTACGTCACTCCACTTCATGCTTGTCGGTTTCAGCTCAAGAGAGTTAAGATGAACCTGTGTCCAATCCGGCATTGCAAGGCATTCCAGCCAATCCTCTACATCTGCTAGATATTGTCCCAGTAGCCCTTTTCATACGGTAGATGGTTTTACTGTGAGCTTCTGGCAAAACCCGTGTTCCGGGAAAAACCTGTTGCCCTCATTGCTTCAAATGTTTGGTTGCGCGTTACTGTAAAATGTTTTGACATCTATATCAATTTTAAATTACGCACCATTGCGTAAATACTAAAAGTGCTACACTCTCGGGGGTCATTACGAAGAAGGAGATGCTACGACCCAAAATAGCAAATAAAATGAGCTTTGCAAGGTAGAGAGCTTCGCAAGATAAAGAGCTTAAAAGATGGATGATTCCGTTGCCAATGCGCTTACAAAGTGTTGGTCAAATGCAAGCAGATTGGGCCTTTTTTTGAAAGATTTGCGCTGATTTTTAAGGTTAGTTTGTGACTTTGCAGAGCGGTCACATTAAATCAGCTCACCAACGGCCTGAAAAGCTCCCTAATTGATGCTTTTTTCTGGGTCCTCATACATGGGTCTCGTTTGTCACTGTCGCTTGGCTCTTGACCCGACATTTAAAGTGTTTTATCACTGTGCAGATTACACTAAGCAAATGGTTAATGCCATATTTCGAAAGGTTTTACGGCATCCTCTGCCAAAAATTAATGATAAACCAAGCGTTCCTTTTCCACCCTGCCAAGAAAAAGGTTTCTCTCGGGAATTGACTGGTAGTCAAAGTTCCATGACCGTCAGTTGTTCCAGCTCTTGTGTGTGATTACTTACGAGACATTGAACGGCCTCGGGGTCAGACTTTTATCTATGTTAAAAAGGAGAAAACATATAAGACTGATAGTGTGGAATCTAAACGACGTGGATATGGCGTAAGTATACACGGCGCTAACAAGTCAAATAAACGTTCGATAAAACGATCAATATTCAATCCAAATAAGTATAAGTTCTTCGAATGATAAATTTTCATCCATTTTTTTGTAAAGGAAAAATTCTCCTTAAAAAGCAATTCCGGTAAAACGCTATGCTGGTAACACTCTTTTTTCCAAGAGCATTGGAAGTATCTTTTTACGAAAGACTTGGTTCTTTCTATTTCTGTCTAAGATAAGCCATCGGAGAGTATTAGTGCTCTTTGGACTTACCACTTAGCCTTACCTATAGTTTAGAGAACGTGATGTGTGGCTACATGAAATCAAATCTATTACGAGCGAAAATTGTCCTCCTAAGTGTACGTGTAGTCTAAAAGTGTGTAAATGCGAGGATTAAAAGAATGTCAAAGCTTATATGACGACACCATCGCCTTTGTGTCCTATCTCAATCAGTTTGGTGTCCGACAATTATTCATGCAGGAGTGTGAAGGTCAAACCCTGTAAAATGGGGAAAACGTGAAAAGTGTTGGCACTTGTAATAAGTTAAGTGGAATGCTTAAAATATGATCAGGATTTTACACCGCTTAAGTCCTTAGAAAGTTGCCTAGATGTTGTTTGGTGTTCAATTATTGGGGCTTACTCTAAGAGTTCGATGCCTGTTTTGGTAGGGACTATCTTATTCTGTTTCGATTGAATCTTTATGAGTTTAATATTTCTGCTATTCAAAGCTACTCGCTCACTTTTATGCGAGTTTTTCCACTCTTTCATTACCCATTACAACTCTATAAGTTTTATATCCTTTTGTTTGGCTTGAGCTGTGATTAGGACCTACAATTCTATACTCGCTATGTGTCACAGGAAAGTTACAAAAATAGGTAGTTTCCTTTTAGGATGCTATGAATCTCGACTTGTTTCCACAGACCGTATAGAGTTAGCCGTTGAAGTTGATCTTTCGTATTTTTCTGATCTGATGATGATACAAAATCTTCTGCTTCGAAATGTTGTGATCCGACTAATTATTGTGCTTTTTGGGTTGAAAAGTGTTGATGATCGTGGGAAGTATAGCATTACAACTAATAACCGCACACATTTTGCAGGAGCATCGTGAAGAAAGAGATAAGAATACTCTATGAAGCAATTCAGGCGAGCTTTGCAAAATAGAGAGCTTGTAAATTAAATGACGTGCATCAGCGGAAATATCGCGACGATTAGCTTTCAGGACTGAAATGTATGTTACGATAATTTTTCCGATGTCAAAGCACCTAATGGTCATTGGGTATGAATATAAACTTTACGAGAGTATTATTACGTCTCTCCGCATCTCCGTCTGCATATCTTATCTCAATCATGTTTGGCTTACAAACACCAATATATCTTGAAAATTCGAGTCATATTCCATTAGTTTGGGAGATTTTAATGGAAGTCCAAGCGGTTGTTATAAGTTCTGTTATGGGGGAGTGATAAGGGCTAGACTCACCCTTGTGGACAATGATTTGATTCACTTCCTCCCGATCTGAAATTATCCAATGACTATCTTATGATCTATCAATGACTATCGTAGATCTATCTTATACGATTTTGTATCTTTATTTTTATTTTTGTGTCTCCTTCTCATTGGTTGAATTTGATTAAGTTCTCTCGTTTTTGACGTGATCATTCTCCCCATGAATTGTGAAAAGAGAAATAGTTTTTATGGGAAAAATGGATTGACTCTGCCGTGAATTTTAGTTTTCTTCCAAGTGATGTCCTTGTAAGGATGTGTGATTTGTTGACCAAGATAACAACAAGTGTTTGTGGTGTCTCTACTGAGCATGAAAGAATCAAATAATCCTGAATCCAAGTTTTATTTATCTTTGGAAGAGCAAAACGAAAGAAACGAATCCTATTTCGATCTCAGAAAGGAAGTGTCGAATTTCTTAATCTCATTCAAAAATTATGTGAAATTTTCGCTGCATTTTCCATATAAAGAACTCCGAAGCTGAGTTGTAACGAAATGATAACGAACGTTAAATTTACAATTTCAGTAAAAGGTTTTTTAAGAAGTTTTTTAAGTTTATTTTAATTACTCCAGATTTTGAATGGGACATTGTTCATCAGGACAGGAGTTGACACCAAAATTGTCTGATTATATTTTTTTCCATCTCAAGAACACCTCATTTTGTGTTTACATCGTCCATTAAAAGGACTCATCATACTAATCCACTCCATCCATGTCAATGCCATTTCCTGCTGTGTCAACTTAAATAATATCCCAATCAAAGGAATTATGATTTCTTCATGATTATACCAAGCACGCTAAATACCATTCGCGTCGTCATCAATTGGCCGTAAAATAAATGGCCAAATCAATTTCGTATTATATGGAAGACTTGTTTGGTAATTAAGGAAAATCGCAAACGATCTATTCCTTGGATTGCGTCATGTCAAGGATGGACACGAACTGAAATGGACATCAAGGAGCACTTTGCTGTTTAATGTAGTTGGGATAAGGGCCAGTACGCTTCGCATTTGACTAAGGCTGGGCGTGTGACAGGAAATTGAGGTGGGGGGGGGGATGATTTAGTTGGTTATAAAATGACTGAATGTATTGAGGTGTGTGTATGTGACTGGGCTGTAGTCCAGTAGTAAATTGTTATCTATTCTAGCCTAAACACTTCGATACCAAATAAAGAAGAATAAATATGCACATACATTTTAGGATTTTTTATAAGGATGTCAGGCATAATCTGGCCTCCTAATTGGAATTGTATGTCAGACGGAATGAATATTCTCTTCAACTCTCTTTCATTCTTTCCAATCAAGGATAAATGTTTGCTGCCTGTCATAGCATTTAATGTGTTAATACGAACTCAGTTGATATGTGGATGAAATGTGATATATGTGACTTAGATAAGTCTTTATGGATATGATGATACTGTCATCGCAAGTGTCATGCCTTTTTCTCATTTCTTATCCTTACAACCACTCTGTCTTTCTTCTCACACTTGTTACACGTTAATTCCACTTTGATTATATATATATACATTCATATGTGTTCGTGTAAGAACGGTATTCATTTCAATGTTCTAATTGTACGAAAAACGTTTTCCTTTGAATTGTAATTTTGGTTAATTATGTGACAAAATTGCGATGCCAACTTCAGCATTGATACAATACTGACTTTGATTTGAATATAATGAATCCTTT
Organism: Stratiomys singularior; assembly: GCA_954870665.1. Lineage (NCBI taxonomy): Eukaryota > Metazoa > Arthropoda > Insecta > Diptera > Stratiomyidae > Stratiomys > Stratiomys singularior. The sequence continues at coordinate 129,688,642 of OX940878.1, read as the reverse complement.
ACATAATGTGATCTTTTCTGTCTTCATTCTTCGGTTAATTTATGTGCATAATACAAACAAAACACATCTCGTTTTCATTTGAAGCTTGGAATCGGATCCACTGTGGTAAGTTCAAGCTCTTTCAGTGTGATTTCATTAAGCAAATCTATTTTCTTAATACATACGTAATAGTTGCATGCACGTACCTTAGACTGCACGTTTTCATTACCTTTTTGTGTAGTTTCACTTTAGTATGGTAGTTCTGACTCTAGAAAAAAGTTTTAGTAGAGTAATGTTTTTTTTTCTTAAATGTAAGGTCCCTTTTAAACATGATCCGACTGCTGAAAATCCTTTAATTCACCCAGAGGCATTTTATGATTTGGTTATGTGATCTCCCGAACTCATACACTTACATTCTCGAATTAAATTATTATATGGTTGGTATACATGATTCTGACGCAGAATAATCCGAATATATCCTGGAAACGTTGTGAATCTCCTGGAAAATTGTGGTTTTCCTGGAAACGTCCGCGACTGTGTAGTTTTATTTCATAATAATTTTAACAAGCTCAAGATTTTGACCTATAAAAATTGTATCCACGAATGCTCTTAATCGACAAAAAGATGTTTCTTCACAGCAATTACTTCCAGCATAAGTTAAAACTTAAATTTTGTGTATCATATGAATTTACATAATTCATTATTTAATTTTGGTAATATCAATTAGACGCAATTCGAATCAGATCATTCAGATAGCTCCACCGAAGGCTCTCTAAATCGGTCGGTGGGACTGTCAAATTTTTGGGGAAACTTCGAGGGCTGTTCAGAAAGTAATGAGAATGCCTATGTTAGAGTGAAGTTGACTAAAATATAATTTTATTTTGTCGCCCTTTAAGATAATACACTTTAAATATCTTTCTTTCAGAGATAATAATCCCCATTTTAAAAGTCTTATTGGGCACTTCCAAAATCCCTTACAGCTGCTATCATTGTCTTATAATCATTAAATTGTTTGCTTTTTAAATATTTAATATTTTAATATTTTAAGTATCTCATGTTAAAATGGAGGATGTTCGAGGGTTTCATCTTGCACTGTTACCTTCACAACTGCGAGTCTGCAGGACTTGAAATAATTTTTTGTGAGTTTTCTTCAGATTTTTTTACAAATTTCCGTAAGTAATTACGAATTTCAAATTTTCTGTTTGTCACGCACTTTCTGTTGCAGTGCCTTCATGACCAAGGTGTTTAATCATTGCAATTTTTTAACTGCCCAAGAAAAGGACTCTTGATCTTGCCGGCAGCCAATTTTGTCTTAAATTTCATTAGGGTTGGCGATGATTGTGTTTTTCCATGTCATCGATTGTTGTTTTGTTTCAGGATCGTAATGGTGAAGCCATGTTTCATCTTCTATTACGGTTCAAGCTTAAAAGCGGTCAGGATTTTTGTGCTACAATTCCAACGCTCTCTTCGAAATCTTGAGTCACTTTTGCTGGTGCGCGATTGTGAGCGTATTTTGAACGCAACACCTGGGTATCTATCTTATTCCCAAGTTATAATGTATGATATTATTTGCACAAGATCTTTCACTCTTCAGCAATAAAACGTACTGTCACACTGCGATCATTTAAAACAATTTTTTCAACTTTTTTTCCCATTTCCTGTCACTTTAATCGGCACTATGATATCGAACAAATCATTTGAGGGTAGTCTTGCAAAGATCTAAGCTACAGGTCGTATTAATTACATTCTCAAATTACCCTAAATAAACGTTTCGTTCTCATTACTTTTTTAGCTTCCTTCGAGTCATCGTTATCGTTACTTTTTGAACGCCCATCACACACAAACTCAGTTTGATTAGATATCACATGATTTCCTACTGATTTCAAAAACAAATGGTCTTATTGTCCACAGATTCAAGCATAAAAACATAAATAGTGTTTGCTGTGAATTTCGCTGCTGGACATCCTTTTCGCAAATGGTTAAAACCGAGACAAGTAACAGAAATAATAACATATTCGGTGGTTGCATTCGAATTGTCAGTTTTGGACACAGTAAAATATGTAAATTTTTTAAATAAAAGGTAATATATTTAATCATGAAAAAAGTTACCATTGGCACCTAGACTCGTTGCCAACGTGATGATAAACAATTTATTCCTGTTTGATAAAAGTCTCTGTCTCGCCCATCGAAGAAATTTCGTAATTCTATTTCTAGGTCCTCCCGGTTGGTGAATTGTCGTCCTTGCATGAAGCTATCCATCGCCTGGAAAAGGTGAAAATGTGATAGCGAAATGTCGGGAGAATATACCGGATGTGGTCAACTTTTCCAGCTAATTTCCTTTATATCGTCCCTGGTGAATACCGCTGTATGTGGTCGTGCGTTATCCTGGAGGAACAAGACTCCCCTCCTACTCACGAGCACTGCATGCGTTCGTCGCAATCCCTGATGAACTTCTCTTAATTGTTGACTGTACATTTCAGCTGTAATGCTTTGGCCAGGTTCCAACAGTTGATACCATACGATGTCTGTGTGATGCCACCATACACAACAAGGTCTTCCGCTGATGAAGGCTTAGCCTTGGGATAGTTCTAGGAGAGTCGTCTGGCGATAACCACTGAAACTTACGTTGGCTATTGTCATACATTATCCATTTTTCAACGCACGTTATCACTCGATTCAAAAACACCTCTCGTTCGTTGCGCAACAATAGTTAAGTACGGATCGCTATACGTTCCCTTTTGTTGTTGTCGGTAAGTTGATGAGGAGCCCACTGATCAAGCCGTCGTTTCTTTGCCAGACGTCGATGATGGCGACTAATGGTGCTTTTGTCAACGTCGAACTATACGCTTAATTCGTGCAAAGTTTGGCGGGGAGAAGCTTCGTGTTATTTATCCGAAACATTGCTCCAGCTTGATCGTCGTTTTCAAGGCTGTCATCCCCGCGCCTGAATCGGGCAAACCATGTTTGAGCTATACTTTCTAACACAATATTGTCTCCAAATGCGTCACATATCCTGCAAGCAGCCGTTGTTGGATTTACCCGTAATTTGAGCTCATAGTACAGAGCACATCTTACTTTTACAGTTTCACTGATCATGTTTACACTTCGATATCTTCCATCTTAATACATTTGAATCACACTCGACCTTTTATAATGCCCGCCGACATCCTTTTTCAGGTACGCACACTGATTCCGGGAAAATGACCTGACATTCTGGAATAAAGAGGTATACAGATGAGTCATCCCGAAGCCGGCACTTTCAGTGCAAACACCCAATAAATTGTACAACGGAAATTGATAGAAATCCTTCGAAAATAATGGTTTCAAATAGACAGATATCAAAAGGATGTTGAAATACAAATATTAGTATTTCGAATATTATAAATATTACGAAATGCAAATATTAGTATATTTATTTGTCAAATATTAAAGTCCCATTCTGTTTAATTGAGGTCCTTACTAAGAGTGTCTGTTCTGAGTACAGCCCCGGGATAAATTAAATATAAACTTTTTATTTCAAGATTGTATTATTGAAGTACTATGAAGTCTATGCTCCTCACACTAATTTTTTGACTCTTATTGGCGTATCACCTTGATTGTCTTCATGAATGACTGCGCGCAGATGCACTCGCGGGGTGTAAAACATTTGCAACAATTGATTTACAATTCAGGAAATCATATCCTGAGACAATTAATTAAAACTCTTACACGCATGCACAACGTAAAAATTGACAATTTCGCAGACCATATTATGTCGGAGCTCTTGTAATCTTGTTTTGGCAAGTCAACAACGGGCTTGTAGGAACATGCCAAAAAGTACCGTTATCTCAAAGAATGGACAAAAGAAAGTTCTTTGACCAATTGACTGCCATTTACGTATCCGAACATATGAGTGGATTATTAATACTGAGGCTTACTGCTGAACATAGCGCATGCCAGTTCTAGTCCTAAACGTCCTAAACTTTAGTCCTAAACGAATAAGGCTCAAATAAAATCTGCATAAAAATGTTCTACACTTCAACTATAATTTAGAAGAAAATGTCTTACACTTTTTTCTTATAGCTTAAGACAATTTTTTTCTTCTCAGCGTAGGGGCGCTGTATGCAATCTCATTGATATGTTGACTCAGAACGCAATGACCTCTGAGTAATACTTCAATTCCCACTTCTCTCTTTTCTTCTGCTTCGTTTTCTATCCCAAGGATTAAGGCCAAGGAGCTTGACTGATTGATTTTGACACTTTCCAGAAGGATCGTCTTATTCTCTTTTCACTGTTCCTATCGCTGCTATGAGAATGTTGACTCTTTCTGTGTTTTAATCGGTTAAATCAACTGTTGCCTGCTCCTCTAGTTTACAAGTCATGATCATGTTCAAAAATAGGCAAAGTTTTTGATTTTATGTACATGTCCGCTGCTAGTCCGGCACTAGTTGTATAGCTCCCCGGTTAGAAATGAGCCCCTGCAGTTCTGATTTATTAAACAAAAGAATATGTACTTTCAGTTTCATACTGTTTTCATTCCCTATTAGAGAACCTGGGTATTGTTCTCTAGCTTAAAGTATTGTTGTTGTTATGGGAGTTGTGGTATTTCAAAACTAACAGGGTACATTGCCATTGCGTTCCTTGAAGTTAAAACATTAACCATTTTCGACGCTTCCTGACTTTTAAGCTTTATCCTGTACGGTATCTTTATTTAAATTCCTGGCTTAGTTGCATTCGAAACGGAAAAACATACACAAAAGGAAGTTCGGAACTAGATACCTGGAAGCGTATCTAGAACACACCAGGAGGGAATCTGTCATCACATGAACCTTCAGCTATTTTATGCTAACAGCATAAGATTCCATCCTACTATCTTTCCCAGCCACATTTCACCAGCAGCAGGATTGAATGTATACCTAAATCAATCAGTCCAAAAAATATTTCAGAGGCTCGGTATACCGGGAGGCAATCACCAACATTGAACTACAAACCTTCCAGCAAATGGGTCATACTCAACCCTAATTTGTTTCTCACCGAAAAGCAATTTGAAAAGCTGTAGTTCGAATATCCTTCTCCACAGAAGAAATAACCAGGATTTTCTTAAGTTCATCTAACTATCTTACTGGATTATGCAAGAGTAACTATAAGTTCTGGGTATTTGATATCTTTCATTTTAACAAAACATACGTCGGAAAACACGGGGATAAGTATTTAGATATGCCTTAAGGAGCATCTTAGAGGAATAGTTGAGTTGCAACAGACCTGTTTGTCAAAAAAAAAAGAAGAGCATATAAGCTTGCCTACAAGCATTCCATGGCGAGCAATTAAGAGATTCCGGGAAGGTGGTTTACGCAACCGGTACTGCAACTTGATCCAATTCATCAAAAGACTCGCTTTCTTTTAGGCATTGAGACAATAGTTTTGGTTTCACTTTTCTAGTTCTTCCGCAAACATTCCCTCTATATTTACCTTCTTCAGCAAACGTCGTATCCATTTGCAGGATCTAGGTATTTGCCTAGTAACATCTGCAATACGCGCACCCCAACGTCTCCGATAGTTGACAACCAAAGTATTACACCAAACTTTAAAATTTAGATATGTCAGAACCTTCCACAATACAGAAAAATGATTTTATATAAACCAGACAAAAGGCCCAACCGATATAAAAAGGAGATTTTTGTTCATAATCAAGTGAGCACTGAGGAAACAAGCAAATGACAGGGAAAATTTTCCAGTTTAAATTGAGAACAAAAATTAAGTAAAATTGCATGGAAACTTTCAAATTTAACTCAAAACAAAACTGAATTACGAATAAGTATTGAAAAAGACTCCTGTTTTGGTCTAAAGTGTCCTCAAAATAAAGCCGAAAACTGTAGCGTGTAGTGCTGTACCTGCTATACAAAAGATAGGAGATGTATTTTGTTAGCCAGGACTGCAAATTTACAACAAAAAAGTAGACTTTGCCGAGACAATTAATAAAAGTAATCAGGTGTATAAGGAATTATTATCTAAAGAAACAAGAAAAGAGCATGAATCCTTCTCGGGCTGGACAAAACCAATGTATAGATAATGCATGTTCGCATTGCATATACACATTCTTTTCAAGACGAACTTCCCTAGTTTTTATTTCAAGGATAAACGGAAAAGACAGTGTTCTTTGTATGCAACTGGAACATCATCTATAGTGACATTCTAAGAGCAACTAGTTATTGATGTCATTCCTAATAAAAAAATTAAGAAAAAGCTTTGATGTAAGGACTCGTGTATTTTCATCGTAGAATCGAAGGCATAGCAATATGAAAATATGTCTATTTATCCTCAAAACTCTTTTAGAAATGGGCCTTAACTTTGACTGACTAGAGTCCGTGAGCATTTATCTATCAGAAACACCAATCCAATAAACGCACACATTACATTCTACACACATACTCACACACATTAGAGACAGAATATTGAAGAACTAATCATATCGGATTCAGAAAGTCTCTTGAATAACAATTTATCGTACTAGAAACGGAAAATCATAAGAATTTTGAATTGTCAAAAACAGTCGCTGATCTGAGAGTCTGTTGAATTTTCTTTGTAGGCCTAAAGATTGTTTTGATGTTTCGTTATTTCAGAACTCTGCCAATCCTATCCGTGACTCTCGGAACATACGGCAGGTACGCTTGGGAGGTGGTAATTAGCTGTTCGGTTTCCCTTGGCCAGCTGGGAAGATCCTGGTCACCAATTCCATACACTCTTTCAATGGTACTTTAGTGAAGAGTGAGACTATGTCGAAGCTCACAAAGATGTTACCGGGTCCAATGTTGATCTCCCGAATCTTGCGCACGAAGTCAGCGGAATCTTTGACGTAGCTATTACTCTTTCCCACGTGTGGTGGGAGCAGCGATGCCAAGTGTTTCGCTAAGTAGTACGCACGTGATCCAGGGGCATTGACTATTGGTCTCAATGGAACATTCGTCTTGTGGATCTTGGGTAGTACATACAGCCTTGGTGAAACAGCTTCCGTTCTCAAGATACGCTTCTTGATATCTTCTGGTAGTGACGAAGATTTGACCAGCCGATTTGTGAGGCGTAGTCGTGTATGTGAAGGATCCTTCTTCAATGGTCTGTAGCTTCCCGGGTCCAAAAGCTCCTCAATCTTCCTGTTGTGTTGTAATGGCTACAGCAAGAGGAGAATCGAGAGATCAATGGGTTCAAGATCATCGAGACCAAGGGACACCGAACAGCTAATTACCACCTCCCAAGCGTACCTGCCGTATGTTCCGAGAATCACGGATAGGATTGGCAGAGTTCTGAAAAAACGAAACATCAAAACAATCTTTAGGCCTACAAAGAAAATTCAACAGACTCTCAGATCAGCGAGGGATTCACTTTCAGCTGCAGGAGTCTACCACATACCCTGTCTCTGCGGGAAGGTCTACATATGAACTACCAAAAGATCAATCAGAAGGAGACTCAAAGAAGACAAAGCAAGCTGCTGGCTAAGCCAAACTGATAAGTCTGCAGTAGCCGAACACACACTGAACAACGAGGACCACAAGATACACTTTGAGAATTGTAGGTTGATAGCATCAGTAAACGATTACCACAACAGGCTGGTTAGGGAAGCCATCGAAATCCATAAGCATCCCAATAATTTTAACAAAAAGGAGGAGACCCTCAGGCTCAACCAGATCTGGAACCTTATCCTCAGACACGCCCAAATAATGCCATTAGATATGCCGAGGTCAACCGAAGCTGAACGAACCATAGCGGAACAATCCGAAGAGGGACAAGCTCCGCCCCCTCCCCCAGCGGGATAAATACAACCTGCGCAGGAGAAACCGTCAGTCTGCATCCAGCATCGAAATGGAAAGACTTCTGAAAAAGCTCGCCTTCCGCGCTAGCGAAACGTTAAGGAGAAATTCCAACAGACGACGGCCTTTAGACCCGAATAAGGACAACACCAGTTCATAAGAATTTTGTCGATGGATGCGGAGATTTTGATTTTTATGCCTTTGATCACTGAAAGACGACCTTGAAATTTCTTTGGATGTTTCTACTTCTGAGAATTAAGAGAGGTACCCGTTCAAAATCTTCAATTGCGTTGAAAGAATTTAATACAGATTGAAAAACAGCAAACGCTATTGAAAGATGTGAAATTTGAAAAATTTCGGGAAAACCTTCAGTGTAAAATATGTGTACCTTATTAAAACTTTCAATGAAACGATAAATTGTTTGCTTAAAACCACTTTATCCCATCGAATTGAGATAATCATTACTTTCGGTCAATTGCCAAAATTTATATTTTTCAGGAGAAAGTGATTTTCACTTTCCAGTTCGTTTTTTTTTCAAAGAAATCATCAAAGCTTATTTCATTTTATCAAGCAATACAATCAACTTTTTCATTATCCTAATAAGCTTGTGACAATATTTTCAAATTAATCTTACATAAGTCATTCTGCATAATGGTATGCGATAAAATTAAACGCTATCAACACGAAAAGGTGCACTCAAAGTCAAGAGAACTTGAAAATCCTTTGATACATTTCCAACTTAATATTTTCCCATTTCGTCTCTCTTTTACAATAAGATCCCGATGATGTGTATTCGGCGGGGTGCAATGCGATGAGAATTCCTCTTGAGCAAAGAATAGAAATAATGTTTGCGAAGAGTTTTCCTGAAAATCCACTTGATCCGGAGATCCGAAAGAAGGGTCACACAAAAAAATGTGAGATAATTGAAAGAATTCCATCGCTCCAAGGAATACCTTTGATTTCCTGCTGAGGAGTTTATGCTGAAACTTTCTTTTGAGCGTTTTTTTTAAAGAAAATTCACCTAAAGGTTCTGTAATGAGCAGAATATGATTATCTGCAGATAAAAATCTACATTTGAAATATGTTTACCGAGCAATATCAGCTGCTTTGAAATGTTCAAACAAGCAAAATTATTCCTGAAAAAAAAATTAGGTTAAAATGACTCCCCTGTTTCCTTGAAGAAAGGAAACAAAAATTGGTTAAAAGGTTGAAGGAGTGTAAGATTTAAGTACCGATAGATTTCATACTAATAAAGGATGAAAGAGATTTACAGATCTTCGGCAGATGACAGGAAAGTGTGTTGTTAACATATTTTCATTTGGCGATGCGTTGTTTGCTGAAGTTTCACTTGTGACAAATTCTTAGGACGGCATTGTTGACTTAATGGCTTCAGACATATGAATACATACTAAATTTTGAATAAAATTGTTTAATTTCAATATTCTTCTCAATATAAAAATCATTGAAAGTAGTTTGATACTTTTAGCATTTCGTAGTAGATCGGTCCTCACCTCAAGTGCATGAGTAGACCCATTGTAGAAAAGTAGTTGATCCTTTTGTTTTGCAAGCAGAGTTATGTAGAACTCTTCCCATATTGGAGCCTAATAATTTATGTACATCAAGTGTAAATAAAGCAAAATTATAAATAACAATGCATTGTAAAGTATTTGCACTCTGTATCAAATTTTGAGTAGTGCAAAAAATTACTTAATTTGCATTTATAAGAAGTAGCCACACCTATTCGATTCTTTTATGTCTCGAAAGTTTTGAAAGTTTACCCACAATCCAAGTAAACGCGTTTATTTCGGTAAAACCTTATATTAAAGTATCGTAAGGTCTGTTTAAGATTTTTCGGATATTAAATTTCCAACACTAAATAAACAATTAAACTTTCAAACTCTAGAAAGAGAAGAAAAACAAATGAATCTCTCACGTAAACAGATCTTAATAAAATGTAAAAAAAAACCTTGCAATAAATTTTTACGCTAAAAATATATTGTATTCAGCTTCCTTCTTCAGTGATAACTTTTTTTGAATATATTCACAGGAGCAGTACGTCAACTGCCGCGGCAGCCTTTGCTATCGCTACCTCAGCTTCCAGTAACCCTCGTGATGAGCCCCCCGAGGTGGAAGCTAGGAACCGAAAAGACTCCGTTGTTAGTTCACCTGCCACAATGAGAGTGCTGAATGTTTTGAGGTAAGTTTCTGAAGGATGTGTACTTCAATTGAACCGTTCAAATCCCGAGCACCTCCTTTGAATTAAGGGAAATCGCCTGTTAAGAATTTGGTTGGTTCTGAATGATATGCTTATGAACTTTTTTAAGTAGAAAAATAAGATGGGTTCGATCCTAAAGTGTTAAAGAATTACAATTTTATCAAGATAAGCTTCCACAGGACCCGTCAATGTATTTGTTTGTTATAGAAGTCACAATTAAATTTAAGAACAAATCATCTATATTTTAGGATCTTAATTTATCAATCGCGGAGATGGGCATGCGTTGGACGGTTTTTATTTTACATTAGTTATTAAAATCAAATTTTAATAATAATTATTATTTATTATTCCTTGAGAAACATGAGGTATCGGTGGATACCTCGTGGATAAGCACTTTTAGAGTTGTTTTTTTGAAAGTTATAAAACTTTGAAATAAAATACAGATAAATTGTTTTTATCGCCACGAAATCGGTTTTATTGGGATGGTTTGAAATTTCTTTCCATTTTATTCAAATATAATTTCGGGCATACGTGCGACACAACTGGCGTGCAGAAGTTTAAACGAGAGGTCAAATATTCGACTACTTTTACTAATAATCAAAAAAAAAAAATGGCTTCCAAACGGTCGAACGTTTCGAGCTTCTCGGCGTAGATGAGCAATACGACGCATCTCCACAAGAAAAAGTCCAGTGGTGTTAAATCACAGTTCACAGATCCAGTTTACAGGTTCAAAATGAGAATTATGCGCTCATCAAATGCTCTTTTCAATGAGTCGATTGTTGCACGAGCTGTATGATTTGTTGAGGTCCATTAAATGTATTGACGGACGATTATGTCACCCATAAAATTGTTAGAGTGCGCGATGAGTTTCTAGAACAGAAATTTTTCTAATTGCAAATAAATTTGCTCAAGTTGCAGTCGTTACTCAGGCGTCAACGAATACATGATAAAATGACAAACCAAACCAACCATAAAACGCGTGACAGCTGTCACACCATACATAGCATTAAAACGTGTTGACAACTTACAATTCTATAATATCTCTGGAAAAACACCCTTTATTTGCAATGCTTAAAAACTATTTATCAAAGGAACATTTATCATATGCGGATATTGGTTACTGATAATAACGATTACTAAAGATACATGAAAAGTAAGATTTGGAGGCAAATAATACATGACACAGTCAATGACATCCTACATTTTTTGATGATAGGGAATATGAGCTATGAAGTAACACTAATATTTCGCGTGAGAGTAATTCGGTGTTATATTATGTTGTTCAAAAAATTGTAATACAATTAGTTTCAGTTTTTCAGGACTTCAGGATTTCTGTTATTAGTTGTTTTTTGGCTTTTATAATCCTGAAGGATTCGCTAACAATAGGATTTATATCAAGCACCTATTAACAACCCCAAATTCCGTATCCAATTCCTCATAGCAGATATTGAAGTTGCAGTCGGTGAAATTGTTCCTCACCTGAAAAAGTTTTGAAGAAGAAATAACGGTCTGAAAATTAATTCGAAAAGGTATCCGAAAATTTCGAATAACATATTCCAAAATCCATGATTACGATCCATTAGAAATTCAAGAAATGTTCAAAAAATTCTGTTTTGTTCCTTGGGTCTGCGTGGCTTTACTTATTTACTATCGAGGACGCGTTTCGAATGTATATAATCCAAAAAATGCTATAAGTCTACTTAAGCTTTCTCTATATCTGTCTGATAATAGCCACCCTAGAGTGTTAGTCCTGTATGTAGTTGCGCTGTAATTTTGGGTTTGTAGTGGCCGGACAAGGAAATCTCTTTATATTTATCGTGCGGACGAACTGTTTGAAAATTTAATTTGATTAGATCAAGAATCTTAGTGACAGTGATGGCTAATTAAAAATAACAGTCTTTATTTAGTTCGATGTGACGGATTTGGGCGTAGACTTCAGAAGTAGAGGTAGTGATGAGAAAAATGTCTTAACCCTAGAACAGCATCCTTTTTTATTGCAGTTGAGGACTGGTTTGAGGACCGACTGTTTGGTGATTAAAGACATTCGTCCTTTAGTTAACGCCCATTTTTATTTGTTCTGGAGTCTTTCTCTCTCCGTCCGGAGAGGAGTCTTTCAGGAGTCAGAGAGGAGTCCTTCTGGAGTGTTTCTTTCTTCTTCCAGAATGGCTACTTGTTTGACCTTTTGCCTTAAAAGGTTGTGGTCTGTAAGCAATGCAACCACGTTTCGTAAGCCATTTCTGGTCTTAAAATTTATTCACGCTCAATTTTCTAAGGCTACGTCGAAAAACTCAACTTAGGTTGTAATTATTTCTGTCATTCCAAGCCATTTTGGGTATTTTGGGAGCACCGATTCCACTATTGCTCCTGCTATCATAGGAAGAAAAATTAGATTCTCTCCAAAATAAAATGCAAGAACTAGTTTGACGTATCTAATTCCAGGAATATATTTTGACTTATATTTTGATACATTATCGGTGCTCAATATGCTTAGAGTTTGATCGAGCAGATAGTATTTCGCCCTGCCGCTGTTACGCATGTTGTTTTGGATCGAATTGTTGAATTAACTTATATTTATATTGTCCAGTCACTTTAATGAAGCCGACGCTAAAATTCCCATCACTTCTTTGAACGGTCCATCGTCAGGGTCCTTTTTGTAGTCTTATTACGAGAGCTGTTCCTTTCTCGGCGACTGCTTTCTGTGTATAGTTTTATTTAATGTCTTGAATTTGAGACTTTCAATTGCTCCATGGCTGCCTGTTGACTTCGTAACTTGCTGGGTAAATAAAACTAGATATCTTAGGTGTATATGACCACTAAACTACTCCTTTTGGAATGCCTAATACTCAATTTTGAATGGCGTTGCTTTCCTCATTATAGACGTCTTCAAGTAAGTCAAAGACTGTTTGTCCTAGTAGCTAACATTCAGATGTTGCGATTCCGGTCTCACTCTGTTGAATGCCAGTGTGTGCTATGGTTTTCCGCGAAAGTGTTCGAAATGATCTTTCTAAGGATCACTTTAGGCTTGGTGATCGTGGATCTTACCAGATAAGCGGTAGGGTGCTTATACCTCTTACCGAAAGTGTGTTGGTCACGGTTTTTTCGATAGTTATCAGTTGCATAAGGCCTTGTTTTCACATTCCGTGCTAAACTTTTGTTCAATTTAGCAGGACTTCAATTCTCGTCGTTTAAACACTCTCTTTGGACAATGTTACAACAAGTGGCCGGACTGCTTCCTTAGCAACGTCTTTTTCTAGCTCCGGGTATAGCTTCCTTACTTCAGGTCTGAGGTTCCGTGGAGCACTTTTCTTGAACTTTACCTTTGCGCGATCCTTTCTTATGCTTTTGCCAATGCTCCAGTCTATCACAAGTACCCGCAAATGATCTTTTCTTGTTGTAGTTGTTCGTTAAATGCATACCTTGCTTTGAAAGTGTGCACTCCTGGTCAAATCGTTCTGAGTGTATAGTCCTTGTTGTCTACATATATGCTATGCATTTGGTAGAGATTTATCTACTTCGTTTGCTGCATACTCAAGACACATTTTCAATTTTGCCGGCTTCTCCTTTCTTTTAGGTCAGACAACTAGAGCCAAACAAAGTGTCATTGAAAAGAGTAAAAATTATAGATACAAGACTGATTGCAGCTGGTGTATACCCTCCTCTTGACAGCCGCGGAATATAGACTTCTGTTTTAGAAAATATCCTTTTAAAGAGCCTCCCACGGTACCACTAGTTTAAGGCCGCTTACAAGCTGTGGATTCAGAAAAATTTATCCTTGTCATAAACCTTTTGTTTACAGATTTACATTTGCCTATCCTTTGGAATCCATTCCAATACTACATTATAATGCCTGCTGGAAGATCTTCTACCATGTTTTAGTTGCAAACCTTATTTCCAAAAATTTGATGGGCCTTATCATGGAGAAAAAAAAACTTTAGATTCGAAAATCAATATCCGTGAATTAATGTGTATCAAAAGTCACATTAATGTGTATCAGATTTTTCGACTCTGCCACGTTAACTAGGAGAATATTCTAAATGGTCAAATGCAAAGGAGAATATCCTTGTTCACTTTTTTCAGCGGCCTGAAATTCACATCTAGCTTCGTGAAATAAAGGAGTAGAGTGAATGAAAACGGTTTTGTTTACCTTTGTTTTGTATCGCGCACACCGTGTTTTGTAAACCTTTAAGTAAGAGATTATAATGCAAATGTATGCACTTTTTAACTGATAAGTAACTCGCAAGGTAAAAGTGGCATTGAGCTTGTAAGGACAAGGTAAAAGTTTAAAAAACATGTCAGAAAAGAAGTAACGACTTAAGTAGTATTTACTTCAAATGTAATATCATTTAGACATGAACAAAGCAATTCATGAATATGAATGTATCCTTACCGAATTACTTAGCTATTATCCTTCTTCTTACAGGCATTGGATATCGAAACATTTTCAAGACTTTGAACAAGATGCAGTTCTTCGTTCACAGGCAATTGCATTTCTAGACGATATTACATGTAGTCCTAATCTACTGCCATCTGAACATCGATCTGCATCACAACTCCTGCGACTACTATGCCGCGAGGATCTTAACACGAGTATATTGAAGTTGGATGTTCTATTGACACCACCAACAGTAAGTACTCATGAACCATGAGTGTAATTACACAATTTTAGTATCTACGAATTTTCAATATTGATTAAACACAAGAGTAGTTAATTTCAAATGTTTCGTGCTTTGCCCAGGTACCAAGCAAGGAAAGTATTGAAACATTATCAGCTTTAGAGATCGCCGAACAGATGACATACTTGGATCATCAAATTTTCTTAGCAATCAGAAGCGAGTAAGTAAATTATTAAATTTATGCAAAATTATGAGAATTTATGTATTTGTTTACATTTGAATAATATACATGCTTACAAGAGAGCTTGTATCACAGTCTTCACATTATTTGATCCTGAGTTTTAAATACAAAGCTATGAACTTATACCACAGGAATAGGCAACAGTTTTTGTTACAGCGTTGAAAAGTTCAAAAACTAGTCGCTAGAATGGATTCAGTCTTAGGGAAATTCCAGGAAAGAAAATAAAATTATTACAAAAGACATAGAGACATTACCTTAAAGTTATGGGAATCAGGTATTTCTAGCCCGTATGAAACCCAATAATTTTTGCTTTATCTACATATATATATAAGTCAACAAGATTGACATAAGAATGTCGTTTAAACTAACGTCAATTCCGGCAAGGTAAATATTTTGAAACAGTTGAAGAACTAACCTTAAAACGGTTACCCACGTTAGAGCTGTCATCAAGTTCTTTTGGTGGAAAAAAACTTCTCGATAAAAGGCGTAAACAGTAATGACTGAGGTAAACAAAACACTGGAGGACTCTATTCCCCGATATTTATAAGTTGCATGCCAAGGACTTTAAGCTTGACAAAACATCCTCTCAAGGCGGGCATCGCAAAAGATGCCTATCAAGGACCTGATAATGTGAAAAAAGTCAAAAATTTAGTTTTGATCGATTGAAGAGTGACCATCAGTTCTGTGGCTAAGGTCCCTGGAAACGTTTGAAAACTGCTGGTTGACAGATTCCATATGAAAAAGGTTTCAGTGCTTCATTCTCAGAATATTAAGCAAAGAGCAAACGTCAAATTTAGATGATGTGGGATTATTCGAAAGAGAACAGGGAAACTTTTTGGTCGCCTACCCAGATCATGGACCGCTTTCTGTGAAAAAAAAAAAGAAAAAGTTTTTTGGTCACGTTTCCACGTTATGGGCCATATTGCCACATTTGATCTCACCATTTTCATCCCGAAACCAGACAACAATCAATGACTCGATAGTGAGACTCCAAAGTGACATCGTAGAAATTCAGTGTCAAATACAAAAATAAATTGTAGTAGAAATATCTGCAGGCCTAGATTTTAATACGACTACGGAAATGATTATGAAAACCTGATTATTAATATCCTCCTTTGTGCATTGTCATGGCCGTCAAAAGTCCCACGATGGCTACATTATGTGTTCAAATGCGACGGGAATGGTTTAATGTTTAATGGTCTTAAGCAAAGAATAAGGACTCTTCAAAGAATGATGTTTATGGCCAAATACAAGAGAACATAAAATTTGAGAATATTTGATGTAGGTTCATCAATCAAACATCAATTTAATATCATGTGAATGATATCACTTTGAAAGAAATGTCCGTTCTTCACTTTTAAGATGGGTGTTCATAACTTTAGGTCATCAGGAAAGAGTAAAATTTAAGTCTTCAATCCATAAGGCATGCACGAACTGAATATTGAGATCACGGCAGTGCCAATGATTATGTTTCTGAAGGACGCCCGGCTTGGAATTAAATTGACAAAAATCTTATTAGGAACGTAGAGACAGATTGAGATCGTCGAACGAAGAGAACGTACGAGAAAGAACGGAGAGACCTTGTCCGTAGAGACGGATGAGGAAGGAAGATGCTCAAATACACACTGTGCGACACTGTACCTTAGCCATTGAGAAACTCAGTGGAGACTATTATTCTTAATCATATAATTATTTACCGAGGATAACTCTTGGAAAAACGCACAGTATAGCATCAGCCGTTAGCTAAAAGCGTATGATGCTACTGACTATAGATGACTCATCTTCATAACTTACAGGAACCGGGCAGGTCCCTTAGATCTGTGGTCTTCAAGTGCTCAACTTCTTTTCCGTTAGAACTGCGCAGCGATTTAAATGACTCCCCTCAGACCATCTAGAATGAAGGGTTCTATACTTTCCTTTTTGTACCACATGCCTCGCAGGTGGAATCCGTTTGGATTCCTGTTTGTTTTTAAAAGAAATCTATAAGACTGTTGTCTGCTTTAATTACCACCAATCTTCTGACTCCATTTCTATTTCTTACGTACACATTTTTGATAGTGTGATGCTGAAGAAGTCATCTTATTCTCCAGTCATTCCTGCAACTCCTAGTCAAATCAATCTCCTTGCAGAAGGTTTCACATTGTTCCCTTATTACTGTTGCTACTCGTACTTTGATAGTCCTATTCTAGTTACATTTCGGTCAGGTGATGCAGCTCTTCTTATCTGGGGTCATTTTTCAATCCGCTACATCGCTGTGTCCAGGAAACGAGTTTTTAAAATCAAGTCGAAATGCTGCTGAAAGTCCTCTACTAGATGTGAACATGATTAGAGGGAGGGGCATTTAGTAACGATTTTCTACCCGAGGGTATTTGTATTTCGTTAAGGTCGTTAGTTGCAAATACTTACGACTGGAAAACTGTGGCATGGCCCTCAAGTTTTTAACTTCCATTGAGCTACGGATGCACTCGGAAGAATATATTTGCGTTGTTCGTTTATCCCTTGTGGAAACATTGGTGGAGATCAGGACTGCGCTTCCCGATGTAAAATCCTGCACCGTAGCAAAATCTTCTTTGTTTGGTATGTTAATCATGTGTGATGGATTGGATTGTTTGATGGATGGAAATGGCATTTTTAATTTCAATTTTTGCCTCGATGAAGGCCTCGATGACTGCAGACTTACAGATAAGCATCAAGGCAACTAATTCTTTTGGAATCCCACGTTACGTTGTTTAATTTCTTAAAGAACAGTTTTAAGGAGCCAGGATTGAGTTTTAAAGGAACAATATCTGGGTATGCTTTCGGTAATAAATTGGTGACTTTGAGAAGAAGTCATTACAATTCAACTACGAATCAAGTGGCGCCCTTCCTATCGAATCCAGAGAAAGAAAGTAACACCGAATTCGATATTTAATGCTTGCACCTAACAGGATCATGATGTTTGTTCCGGCTCAAAGCTGGCATGTTAAGTTCAAATGTAACTGGAGGATGGTGGTTTTCAAGGAAGACAAGGGAGGTAACTGAAGACCAGGAATTATTGTTGGTACTTTTGCTTGCAGATGGTCTATTTTCTCATCCTGGAAAAACCAAGGAAGACTTCTAGATCTGTATTGACCACGTATTTCAGCTCTGTTACGTTAGTATGCTTCAGCCTAGTGAAGCATTTGCTGGACAATCTTGCAGAAAGTGTTCTGTACTTTCCTTTTCTTCGCCAAAAGAACGGCAGATGACATCCATTTTTGATTCAAAGTTTTAAGCACATCCGTTAGAATTCGTTTTGAGTTGTTGCACCAAACGAGTCCAAACGGATTTCCAACCGAAAAAAAGTTGATCTTGGAACAAGACTTAAAGATACGTCCTCGACCCGCTTTGAAGATGGATACCAAGACAGAAAGAAATGACGAGAAAAATAATGATTACCTGAATAGAACCCTCAAAAGAAAGCGTTTGATTTTTCAAGATATGAATTGAATCTCATCAAACACAAGAAATATTTAAGTCCTTACAACCAAAAAAATAGGTCTAAAGCCTTTGATAACGTGAAAGCTTCCCAAGGAAAGGGTTGGAAATCTTTCTCCGGGACTGTAATATGTATAACTGATACTCGTAACTTGAGAGAACGTGAAACACAAGCTCAATCAAATATACATTATTCGAGAAGAGAGCGAAGAAAGTCAAAGTTTCTGCTAAATTTTTTAACGAATTTTTTTTTATATCATGCAAGTCTATTCAATGCAATAAAGGTAATAAGGTACTAATTAATTATTTAACGAACGTATTGAAACATGCGATCTTTCCTTCCATCGAGTCGGATTTACAGTAAGAAACCGGGCAACTCGTATATTGTATAACTCATGACCATCATGTGTTACGTGTTTACCATTACAAAAAGTTTCCGCGGTTTTTCTTATTCTCTACGACTTTTATTCAACGAGGCAAATGAGCAGATTTGACTATAACAACGACAATTATGACGAAACCGCAACGCCTCTTGCATTAAACGCTTCGTAGTTCCAGCCATGGTGGGTTGTTACGCAGTTCATTCCTTATTACGCATCGAAAAAACGAGAATTTTCCCGACACAATAAAGTAAGGTTTGGGTTGATACTTTTGAGAGTCCTTCAAGCGGCGTACGACCCCACTGGTGGGCAGTTCTCGTCGATAGTTCAACTGTCCTTACAGGTAGTCCTAACCGGGACAACACTTCAGAAAAACTCGATCGCGCATCAAATCAATCGATCACAACAACAACAAAATTTATCCTGGATATTCTAAAAAGTATTGAGCCTTTTTTGAAATCATTGAAAAAATCGATGAAATCTTACAAAAATTGAAGAAGACCGACACATAAGCAGCCAATACATTGTTAAGGAACTGAATATCCATCAACAAACAGTTTTAAACGATTTGCGTAAGGCTGGATACACAAAGAAGCTCGATGTTTGGGTGCCGCATGAATTAACACAAAAAAATTTGTCCGACCAAGTTTCCATTTGCGAAATTCTAATAAAATGCAACAAGTCGTTTTTAAAGCAAATCATTACGACTGATGAAAAATGGGTAAGATACGAGAATGTCGTTCGAAAAAGATCATGGTCAAAAAGCGACTTCAAAGCCAGGATTGGCACCAAATAAAGTCATCCTGTGTGTATGGTGGGATTGTGAAAGGATTGTTTATCATGAGGTGCTAGAACCTGGTCAAACACTCAATTTGGCTCAGTACTGTCAGCAATTAACCAGATTGCAACAATAAATTCAAAAAATGGCCAGAATTGATCAATAGAAAGTGCGTTGTGTTTTAGCATGGCAATGCCAGGCCACACACATATCTGATGACCTGGCAAAAATTGATAGAACTTGCATCAGAAGTTTTGATGCCTCGACCGTATAGTCCAGACCTTGCACCATCAGACTATTTGTTTCGGTCTTTGTAAAACTTCCTTAATGAAAAGAAATTCACTCCATAAAGGGATTGTGAAAATCACTTCGCTAAGTTTTTCGCCGATAAACCACAGAAGTTCCACATAGATAGAATAATGAGTCTACCCAAAATATGGGAAAAGGTCATAGATAATAATAAATAAAATCCACTTTAACTAGAAGAAATATTCAATCAAAAATGACAAAAAACGGCTCAATACGTTTTAAACTTACTCATATATAAAGGAGAGTGAAAGGTATTATCCGTGTGAAGCGACTCAGTGGGTTTAGACACAAAATTTCACTACTCGGTGCGTGGGTGCCCTTCTTTGGGATTCTAGATCGAATCGTTGCCACCGAAAGGCGTGGCAACGAAGTGTACTCTAAAGGCTCAACGGTTCTGCCACTCGGAAGTTCACTACGTTGGTGGCTGCTGGCCGACTAGCTAAGTGCGGCGAGGTATGGACGTGGATCGGATCCTAGTGAATTTCCGCTCCGGTTGCTCCGGTTCCATTAATGAACCACCTACCCAAAACCCAATTTTTTGTACACGACATTTCCAAATATACCTTTTACATTACATCACTTTTTCTTCTTTTCTCTTCCACTCTATTTAAATGACCCGCATCGATCGCGCATCCGTACCCGAGCATCGCGGTGCCCGAAAACAAGCTACTTTAATGAAACTATCAATAACTTTTTTCCCCGCGAAAAAATCACTTAAAAACGGTATCTCGAACCCGACCTTACATTGCGATATACTTACCTGCGTCCCGCCACCTTCCCCTGATAGGTATACGTGAAGTGGAAGGAAAGATTGTGGCTGCTTTTACAGTAATTCATTTTTTCCTTCCTATTATTTTTTTTCCAAAGTTTTATTGTCTTTATACAAAAAGAAAACCAAAAAGTTCAACCACAATTTTTTTCTTATTCCCACGTTGTTTTTATTACTTCCTCGTGTTGTTTTTCGTTTTTTCAAACCTCGTTTTATTCTATTTTTCCGTCCTCGCTTGACAAGCTCTCCCTAATCTCCTCTTTTTTTATTTTTTTTCACGCGTGCAATCCTGTTGGGATTGCCACATCTGCCCAGGTGAATTTAATGCACTTGGTCTCTCAAAAGTGCAATCTTGCTGGGGTTGCCACAGTTGAGAGGTGCATTACAACATAACGATTAAAAGTTAGCAATAAGGATGATGATAAGATTTTTATTAACAACTTTACGTGATAATAACAGGCCTGAATGGTTGTTGTTAATACTTCATGCTACTGATACTTCAAAGTAAAGTGCTTCAAAAAATAAAGTTACGCAAGTGATTTTACCATCACTTGACACAACAAGGTTAGCAAGAGAGCACAGTAAAGATTACGAATAAGAAAGGGTTTGAAAGGGTGGTTTTGATCCATTTATATTTCGGTTTCTAATTGGGACCAACGCCAAATCAGATGTGACGTAGCTTTTGCTAGGTTTCATTTGAGGTTCTAGTGTATTAGAGTTCTGGACCAATACCTGAAGGAAAATGAACTGTTGCTGCATTTTATGCTATAGGAGACAGCGTTTGGGCACTACTAGGGGACGGTAAATCCTGTCGGTTGCAGAAATGTTTGGAAAAGTTTTATAAGCTTACCGAATATGTACTCGCCACATACGCTAGTAAATGGAATCTTAGTTTCACCTCAGCTGTGCCCAGGGTACAGCGTAGTTGCATAAAGTGCTAACACTCTCGGTCAACTCCTTCTAGAAAGAGATAGAAAAACCACAAGTAGATTTCTTACTTGTATAAATTCTAATGTATAAATTATACATATGTATAAATTTTAATTTTGTTTACTTGAGAGCACATTTACCAGTCGAAATATAATTCTTCAGGTTTGGTTCAATAATGCTCAAACCAGATTGTTCCAAGTGAAGTGCTGTGTGTTCTCAAGTTATCATGATGTGAGATTGCAAAAGAAGAATTTTATGCGAGAGCTCAATGCGAATATCTCCCGTCATCTCACATCGCTTGTATTATGTGCACAAATGTGTTTTAGGGGTTTTCTTTTTTATTTTGAAGTTTTAGTGATAAAAACTCGTACAATGTACAACATTCAAAAGAAGGCCCGTAAACCTTATACCTTTGCCCACCTTACAGGCGGCATACGGATACCGCATTTGAAAAATTCCTCATCTTTTGAAGAGATTCAAGAATCGATCCAATCTTTTACTTTTTCATAAGAATAAAGTGCTGTTCAGCTAACTCATCAGCCATTACTCGGAATAAGTATTTGTCCAAAGGAGCAATGTCTTACCAAAATGACGGGTGAGGTAGGACATCCCAGTTCAGTACCTCTGATGTTCCCTGACAAATTAAGGAACATATGGCTGGGCGCTGTTGTGCTGAAAGATCACTTTGTCATGTCTTTGGGGTATTGCGAGTATTCAAGTTTCAGTCAGTTTCAGTTGCATCAATTGTTGTTGTGAACGTTTCGCGATGAGAGTTAGATTAGGCTGCGGTAGCTCATAGAAGATCACTCCAAGTTGATCCAACCAATTGCACAGAATTAACTTCTTCCCATGAAAACTCCGTTTGGCCGTAGAAGTTGATGCATGTTCGGGCTTACCCCAAGTTTTTCTGCTCTTTTGATCGTCGTAGTGAATCCATTTTTCATCCCCCGTCACTCTTTGATATAAAAAAACTCTTCCGACTTTGCCTTTGGAGCAGCTGTTCAAAACGGTGTTCAACGTCTCTTGGCTGATGTTCATTCGGAACCCTATGTGCGTTTTTTTAACCAGGCCCATGGCCTTAAGACGGCTTGAAATTACTTCTCAAGTTACTTTCAAGGTTTCAGCAAGCTCCTCTTGAGTTTGGCGTTAATCTTGGTCTAGTAATTCCAGACACTGAGTTTTTTTTGGCCTCCTTTCGCGTTCTTTGTCATAGAACGCGAAAGTTCTTGAAGTGAAACTTTGTCATAAAGTCACCACTTTTAGAACGCCGGAAGCAATATTAAAATGTTTTTTATTGATAGAGTATGCTCTCCATATGCTTCGCAAAGCTTTCGTTCAGTCAAGTGACTTTCGTTCAGACTTCTTCAAGTGGAAGCAAAAGTAGCGTCTCTTGCTGATGTTTTCCACCTCCCCAACACAGTATTGTATATTGGCCTTAAGATTGTCATGCAAGCCGCAAGCCGCAGCATCCAACTTTTTGCATCCACTTTTAGACGTTAATGTACAATAATGAGGCGAGAACCATTCGACTAAGATAGCGAAATATTTTGACACATCTTGTCAATTTTTTGAAAATTTTCAGGCACGAAAACCATCAAATGTTTATTATCATTCATTATTAAATTTCAGACACTGTAAGCATGAAAATCTTCATGTACCAAATAAACAAAATGAATGTCAACACATTTTCTTCTTCGCATCGTTTGCATTATAAATTAGAGTATGATGCGAGATGACGTGTGAAATTTGCATCGCGATCACACATCATAATCTTACAGTATTGTATCTTGGACTTGAATCAATTATTTACGAAAAGTCAAACCACTTTTCATTTAAAAGGGGTATTTTTCTATAAGCGAGGGCATGCATATAAAGTAAATACAGTTTATTCAAAGATTTATTTGTTGGTGCTCTACCGAAAGAGTTTTCTTTCAGTGCAATGAAAATTCAGGATTGACGTATTATCAAAACGTTTATTTTGTTAATTAATTTTTTTAAGCTTCATGAATATTTCAACAAGAGATTGTCCAGTCGATATTATATGGCAGTGGATATATATGAGGTAGTGAGAAAGTGTGTCCGGTCTTTATAGTTAATTACTTTTTTAAAGCTCTTGACCAGTCTCAAAACACTTGAAGTTGAGCTCTCAATCAGAAGCATTTAGCAAACGTACAACGAATTTTTTATTTCCCAGCATAATCGATAAAGTTTATATTGATGGTGGTTATTTCAATCAACAAGCCCCGACATTCTTGTAAATTAATGGCTTTTGCAACTTATTATCGTACACCTCATCACTTTTCACAAACAAAATTTCATTTATTAATGTTTCAGTGAATTTCTGGGACAAGCCTGGATGAAGGCCGACAAAAAGGAGAAGGCGGAACATATCATTCTGATGACAAAACGATTCAACGATGGATCCCGTTTGGTATCGTCAGAAATCATATCAAGGTATGAAATGGAAGGGTCATCAATTTCACATTAATAAGCATAAACACTTATCATCGGGCATTCCATTTAACTTTTCAATAATTTTCTGTCAAAAGGACATTTCATTACTCAATCACGATTGCTGAAAATAATGGCGTAGTTTTTTTTTTCCATTTTCAAAATTTACAATTCAATTGATTATGGTATCATTCAGATGAGAAAGCCAATTAAGTCCGAGTTGCACACAGATCGGGAATGATACCTGAGAGGTCCTCAATGTTGAACAACATCAATTGAAATTGTTCGATAAAAAAATTTTCCCGACCTCTTATCGCTCCTTTCATTAAATTAATATTGACATTTGACTCATTTTAACTTGGTCCTTTACTGCAGGCAAAATATGGCTGCACGGGTTGCAGCTATAGAGAAATGGACAGCAGTTGCCGATATATGTAGATGTTTACATAATTTCAATGGAGTCCTGCAGATATGTGCGGCTTTCACAAATGCGGCTGTCTATCGACTTAAAAAGACTTGGGACAAAGTGCCGAAAACTGTAAGTATACGTTCCTTGTTTTAGACGAAACTCATCTAATGTCGATTATATTATAAATTAAATTTATTTAAGTTTTACATTCCTTAAACAAGGTTGGCATGTCTATTAATAATCTTTGCGACTTGTATGAGAAGTAATATTATAAGGACATGTTTCGAATGCCTTTAGATCCCTTACACTCAGCCAGCAACGTTTCCTCGCTTTTAAATCAAAATTAGCCCAAGAGAATTTCCTGTTGGATACCACTACATTTCACTATCATTATTTTCATCACATCACCATGTTCATCGTTCTTATTTCCAGTCTAATCCTTTTGAAATCTCATTTGCTTTATTACAGCATTAAAATTCCATCTGCTCCCTCCGCCCTTCAATAGTCCGTTCAAAGTTAAAACCAAAGTCTGTCTAGCTTAGCCATACACCATTGTATTTGATGACGGCTATGTTATCCTGTTGCAACCAAGCTTCCTCCACGATTTAGCGGGATGTAATCGTACTCATGAAAAATAAGCTGCAATAGGGAAATTTATCAGGTTTTACTGAGGGGTGTGATGAATGTTGTTCGGTCACGAAACAAATTATTCACGGACAAGAAAGTTGAAGTTCATTTGAAAAGTATACCAACCCCCAAAAGGATTGTAACTCTACAGTGCAGGTACACTGGGATTACGTGTAACGTTGAAAGATGGAATTATTTATTGGCTTCATTATGCCCTCCTGTGGATGTTAGACTGCCAACAGCTGTACAAAGTATTATAAATATTTTGATGATGCTTAAGACGTCTAGATTTGAATAGTACTTAGAATAGAAATATTTTCCATATTAATTTACGGTGATACCGCTTGCATACTGAAAGATGATTTGATAAGGGTTGTATGAGTTGCTTTCGAAATGGGGTATTTGGGGCTGTTTTCTAATTCGAATACTAGTTAGATCCAATCAAGTTGATTTGATTTTTAACCACATACCTAAGTGAACCGAAAAGATTTTGCAAATTTCTCGTGGCCTTATTCCAATCTGCACATTTTAGGTTATGAGCCTTTAATAATTAACGTATTTAAAATCCCTAGAACAGAAATCAAATGCATCAAATTGTGCTGAGTTCCATGGAGCAAAGTGGACCAAATCCGTACGTAGCTGCTCTGTTAATCGGAGTGCATGTCCTGATCTTCGTTTTTACTACTGTATGTAAACGCTTCGTTGACAACATACCAAACTTTACTGTATCCTATGTGTGAGGGTTCATATATTGTATACTATATATTGTTTTGGATGCGTAAGTTCTTCCTGTGTGTGGACATCCTCAGTGTTCTGATTCCTGTAAGAGCTTACATTCAAACTTCCCTAATAATTACTTTGGGGTTGTGCCCAGAATTGCTAAGGATGAATGTGTGCCATTGTGTCACGTGAATTCAGGAGCAGTTGTTTGAATTTCGAATAACCTTTCGAGGTAAATTGAAATTGACATGCTTGAATATTCGTGTAATTCTTTAAGTTGAATATAAACGTTTATCACCACATAGAAGTGGGTCTTAAGGGGTTATACCTATGTGAAGGCTAAAAACAAGCCTTTTTTTTCAGGATTTTTTTTTCAAAGATTTTAAAAAACTTTTATAAATAATATATCGGCGGCAACTTTTCGGAAGTGGCGGCTGTAGTGCACGTCAAAGTCACTAGTATTTACAAAAGACGTTCCGCGGCCGGACAAGTTTCTCAGCCCCATCTGCATCTGGAACAATTAAAAAAATTGAGTTGGAACAATTAAAATCTATGAGTTTTGCTGGTGAAATACACAAGATAATAGTTTAATATCGATTTTTCGCAAAATGGCGACCATTTAACAAAAAAATTGCATTTTGGACCCAAAAAAATGACTTCAATTGCTTATAACTTTTTTTAAACAAAACCAATCTCCAATTGTTGGTTCGGATGTTTGCAACCTTCTAAATAGACAATACCCAATAGACATAACACTGAAGAAGGGACCATATCGGCCTCGAAACAGCTGTCTGTTGCAAAATAAAAATATCAACCTAAAAATGGAATCTAACAAAAACCAATCGCTAAAATCGTGTGTACTTCACTAGTTCATCATATCAAGAACCTAAAGTTATAACGGCAAGACAATCGGATGAAAACTGAAAGAGTTTCGTTTGCGGCAAATTTCAAAAATACACTTTCGAGATAAACGCGTTTAAAGTTTCAAAACCTTATAGAGTTGTGAATTTTCAAAATTTCACTATATACAAATTTTTTTGCCTTTACTCTGCTATCCCAGCACCATACAGTTGGCCTTCCAAGACCGTGGATTTCTCTTCCTTTTCTTTTCTTGATGCTAAAAGGCCACGTCTCGCCCCTTTTACAACGTCGGAAATTGAGCGCTCAGCAGCCTTTATTCGCTCGGCGTCTGTTTTAAGCAGAAATTGTAAAAAATTAGGTCCTGTAGTCAATCCTAATGAGTCGTAGATGGGGAGAAGGCCCGACAGTCCATCATTGAATAAGATAACTGCGATATCCGTCGTGATATCGAGCACCGCCTTGCCGCTCGACACATGTTTCGGCGATGGACCACACGACTGCATTGAACGATTTACTATAGTAATTTAACCTCAAATGCAGCGTGTAGTCAATCGAGTAAACAGAAGCTCTCCTAGCGTCGTTTACGAAGGAACGTGCCCTATACAGTGTATATGAATTACTATATAGTATAAAGCGTGCAAATTTTACGTTTTTCGAGCATGGGAGTTGCTTCAGAAAATTTATTCTCAAAAATTTTCTGAAGTATATTAGTATTTGGACCTTTTTGATTTCGATTCTAGGGATATGTTAGCATACTTTTAGCCAATAAAAAAAAAATCGAAAAAAAAAAATTCACATAGGTATAACCCCTTAAGTGAGAATGGTAACAGCCTACCAAAGTTCAATGGAAATTCAATTAAAGCAGAAACCTTCGGCCTTAAATTATGATAAATTATGAATGGTTAAATTTTTTTCAATGAGCGAAGATGTTAACTTGTTGAGATTCTGCACAAAATCTTCACTGGAAAAAGGACATTGATAAGCATAAGCTCTGTTATAATCGGAACGGATATATTTTTGCAGATGTAATAATAATAACTCACTAAACTAAGCGTTAGGACCCAACGTTTGTCACCATTTGTGCCCACCTCACCATTTCGAGAATAATTTAAGAAGAAAGTATCTCACTTGGCCGTGACTATTACCTTGAAACAATCTTTAATAGTAGGGCCACAGTTTGGTGACCAAATTATGATGCGTACTAGAAAGGATTTCAATAGTTGAGTCATTTATTTCAAAAACCAGTCAACCGAAAAAATTTTAATTTTGAGTAAATCTAAGACAAGTTCCAAGCAACGTAATAATTTGCTTTTCTAAAACTGATATATTTTTCAACGAAAATTAGGTTGGTAACCTGTAACATTCGCAAAAAAAAAACAGTGAAAAATAAACTTTAAACACGAACTGACAATTTAAAGTTTGAAGATCCTGAACAATCAATATGCATTTTTGATTATCATTAAATAAAAATTAAATCTCAATTCAAGAAGAACTTCATTCAAAAATTTATTGTCCTATGACCACAATTACAATAAAAATTTATTTTAAATCCTAAGCCACTTATGTCAGTTTTAAAAACCTCGATATTTTTGTCAAATGTTTCACATTTGAACATAGCTGCCAAAAACCAGAGGTAATGCGATTATACAATAATTATAGCAGACATAAACTTTCACGTCAAAATCAGTTGTTGTTGATAATTTTTGAGCAAAAGTACTCGTAAAATAGGTACTCTGCTCGGTGGAATACTGATTTCCTTGAAAATATCGAGATTTTCTCACAGTTATTCCACTGATGGCCTTACATGTTTCTCAACTTTTTTGTACGATTTCATTCTCATTTTAACAAAAATATCTTCGACTAGAACCAAAAGCCAACTGAAAACGTATACATGAAGTTGAAATGTGCAGCTAAAGTACAATTCAAACCGGTATAAAGTAAAGTAGGAATGATACCGTTAGGCGCGCTCAGCAGCTGTGATAGTCAACGCACGCGTGTAAACGTAGCCAGCTGCACAATGTTATAACTTTTTTCCTCCTTTGAATTTCTCTATAAAATAGGAGACCATTGATCATACTTTAAAGAATCGAAAATCGGAATCGAGAATCGAAGTTTCTAGACCGTACATGTATCATAATTCTATTGTAATCAGGAAAAAAGTTTTCGAGCAATTATCTGGGGACCGTGCATACGTTTTCATTGGCATCAGGTGATTGCTACAAAACATTATTTGCTCACCTTCTGCTCCTGGTTTAAATTTAGACCATTTCATTCCATTCTTGCTTATGAAAAATTCTCTACCAACTGTTTCTTCGTTGTCAAAACGCTCACTGTCAATCTGTATGGGAATTCTCTTCACTTTTTTGTACGTAGCTTTTACTATCAGTTTCGGTCTAGTTAGCTGCATGCATTCATCGGCGAATATCTTGTCGTCATTGAACATAATTTGCAGGATTTCAGCCAAAACTGCAGAGATTCGTCGGTCAAAATTTTTCGAAGCACCAAATAATGTTCAAAAAATCTTTATTGTGACTTCAAAACTTCTTCTTCTTCGTAGCATTACAGAGTTACTACCATTGAACGAATTCGAAACGAAATTGAATTGAAATCCGAGGAGCGATGAAATGTCATCGTCCACAGAGTCAGACTACCGTTTTTCCTTTCCCCACTGTTCTCGATTCTTTAGTTCTCTCAATGAATAACTTTTTGGGTATCCGTTCGTCCATATGATTCAGATGGCCAGGCCATTGAAACTTCAGTAGTCTTACGATTCGCAGTCTTATTATCGCTGAAACCTCTGGCTCGTCGACAATTTTAGACAGCTCATGGGTGTATCGGATTCACCGGTGGTTACCGTTTAGCTTCACTCCAATGATCTGCCTCAGGGCTCGTCGCTCAAAGGCTTCCAATAAAGTTTCAAACTTTTAGCATAGCACGGGTATTATCACAGATTTCTTTGCTTTGAGCATTGCTCTCCTGTTCTTGCAACTGGTCTTCGTACTTGTGGGAACTGAAAAATAAGTTATATTTCATTATATCTCTTTCATTAACAGTTCTCGTTATTTCGGGGCCTAGATATGCAACTTCATTCAAATTTTGGATACCGTATTCGCTAACTGTGATATCTTTGGTACTTGAGGTAGTTTTTCTAGACTGCGTCATGTGCTTTGTTTTCTTTTCAATGATTTGTGGAACTAATAGCTTCGCTTCGTAGTCGAGTATCAGGAGAAGTTCTTTGGTGTTATTTATAGCATAGGCTTTCACTTGGCTTGACTCATTTGATACTGTTCCTCTTGTATTGACAGGTGGCTTTCGCGTGACTTGTTTGGAACCAAATTGAATATCAAAGGAGCCAGTACATATCCCTGTTTTTACTCGATATTTATGTCAAAGGCGTCGGTGAGTTGGTGATTGATGTGGACATGTGAGGTTGTCGATAAAACAGTACGTTCCGATCAATACTGTCGTATGCTTGCTTGAAGTCAACAAAACTCTGGCAAACGTCTTTTTAGAACTCCCAGAATTTCTCAAAACAATTGGTCGATCGTATAGCCACGTATATAAGCCATCTCGATACAACCTAAATATAGTTATAGCGTATGATCCTATTTTATTTTCTAAAACGTTTTGTATGCCGTACAAAATGGTGGTATGTGTCTATAGTTTTGGTACTGTAACTTGTCACCTTTTTTGTAGATAAAAATATTTGAAATCGAACATTGGTTAGCTGCGTTTGTTCCGCATATGTGGATGGTTTTCTGAACTCCACTGCCACCGTAATTTATGTAGCTCCACAGGAATCTTATCGCTGTCCAGCCTTTTAAAATTTCTTTGAACTTTAATGCAAGAACAGACTTAATCCAGTGTTGGTGAGGCTAATGAAAGCTCTCCAGGAATATTTATATATCTCAGCTCTAATGTTCTGGAGGTCTTCAGAGGACTTAAAAGTATCTTGTAATATGAAGCACAAAGTATGCTTGAGACCCTAAGTTGTAGGGTTCAAACATGGCCGACCTGATTTTGTGTCATTTTACGTATGCGTCAATGTGGGAAGGCAGTCGAACATATATCTATATTTCCGCTGCATGCAAAATCAAGCACTGGTCTGATTGGATATTTAATTGCCATCTTTAGCATTGAAATCACCCAGAATTATTAAGATGTCATTTGTGGAACTTTTCCTTTGCTTATTCATCCTTTTTTCGTTCGAGTCAAGTACGTTTATCAGCCAAATTTTGAAAAAATTTCGCCTTCATAAGGAGCGCACGCAACCGTGTTTTGACTACCTTAAAGCCAATAATATGCGATTTGAACTTTTCATCCTCAATAAAGGCTATTCCCAAATCTCGCTTTCCAGCGGGTTTCATAATTTTGAATATTGTGTGCGATCTCATATCTTGAATCGTTCGTTCGTTTTCTAGATTGGCAGTATGTTAATTTATATTGGTTGGCCTGACCTAAAAGGTCCTCAACAGCACCAGGATTATTTAGTGACGTGGCATTCCAGAATCCAATGCCGATGATCCAATTAAAGGATTGCGAGGTAGATGCCATATGTCGAATCCATACCGAGGCTCTACTGCAGGTTTCCAAGCAACTAAGGGTTTATACAACGACGGGGAGTTAATCCGACGCCCTACTTCCACTCCGCTGGCATGGTTATTACTTTGATTCTTCATAGTACTACGATTCACCCTCTTGTAGGCGTGTCATAGGAGGCGTGACTAGGACTGAGTAGCACAGCTGTAGGTGTTTTTGCTGTTATTGGCATTTAATGTCCAATCATTGGGAGGATCAGTAAACCCAATATGCAGCCCCAAAACCATTTGCTTCCATTTATTCGTGGGATTTGGCATGAGGAATTATGGGAGCTTTGGGTTAGGGAAACAAGGGGATCCCTCTTTTTTTCCGACCAGATATCGCTGCTGCGTAGAATACGACTGTTTTTGTTATCCAATGTTTAATTCGCTTAATTCATTTGAGCTCATCATTTATATGTAGTCTCGACAAATTATTTCAAATAGGGGAACAAGCAATAACAAATTCGCCTGAAGAAAGAAGGAAATTTGATATAAATTTTGAGGGACGTCTTGTAACACTGTTTTAATTTGTTTAATTTGGAGTTAAAGATTACATCGCAGCTGACAAACTCAAGTCGAGGAACTTTAATGTACTTTAATGTAATTGGTCAAAATTTATCTCAAAGTCTGAAAAGTTGTATCTTACTCACCAAATGTATCCTTATGCCAGCACTCCACTACCGTATTAATACATCTTTAGGCAACTCAATTAAAAGTTGTGCAACGTCAACGCCCACTATGTATAAACCCAAAGCATTTACCACTCAGAGGAAGTTTCGTTGAAATACCACGAGTGAGATGACCTCATGCTGGTAAGTGAAAGAAATAATTCCGTCGCATAGTGGTAATCGAGTAAAAATCCAAACTATACAAATCATCGTCGTTGAAGTTGCAATGAATGAAGATTTATCTCAATGAAGAAAGTTAAGTTTTACGTGAAACGGACGCATATAATTTCACGATTGCCATAAAACTTTCTTGTCAACTGCGAACTTGGCAGTTTCTAAGGACCATCGGGTACAATGAAGACTGGCCTCGAATTTCATATACTTTGGTAGAGAGTTGTTGAATAACTGTTTGTATATTCTACTCCTGTGAGTGAAGAACTTTACCAAAACGCAAAGTTTAAATTGCAGCGTTTTGGAAAATTCTCAAAACAAACCCAGCGTTGGCCAACGATGTCATGTTAGAAGGTATGGGCAAAAATTCGACAAGGATTGCGTATTGAGAATTGCAACTATAACGCGATAAATCTACAGACCATTGTCAGCAAAGTCCCCGCAAATGAATGAGTTTGAGAGTCCGTAAATCAAAGAACAGATAATTTATTTGCTTGAGACAATTCTAAAGATCCTGGAATAAGAGTAAATTATTATTCACTACCAATGAATGCTCCGATGTTGATAGAAAACCGGCAGTAATTCTGATTTGTACTCCACTAAGTAAAATATACTTTCAAACTGGCCTAATTTATGTTTCTGATTTCTGAGATCATAAGATCTTAGTGCCGCAGGGTATATAGTATGAGAAGGAAGGAAATGGCATGGGCCCCACAATGAATTGTTTCTCTAAAATTTTACTGGCTTAGTGACGCTTTACTCCTTTACACTGCCACCATTAACCGCATTCGAAGTGCTATTCAAAGTCGTATATAATAAATCAATTGGATGTGAATTAATCGTAGTCGGACATTGGAATTGTGTTATGGCTTCTGCGTGGCGCAGGCAGAACACTTCGCCACTCAACTTCCTGATTAATTTATTGCATAATTCGCTTTTGGCTTAGATGTGAACAAAAAGGGAAACAACTTCTCATGGCTCTCATGGCTCAGTTGCCGCGTGTTCCCGGAGCACGCACATTTGTCGGCATATGAAATCAATACACTCACATACGGAACAATAGCCGGTGGCTATGTAACTTAAAGGATGAAGGAGCTCTGGTCTAATTTATTGGCATTTCATCTGAGCACAAAGCGGAGAATATGTATGCCTGTCTGGCAATCTGTCAGTGAGGAATAGTGCATGTCGTCGACAGCTTTTAGGAGCCATGCCAAACAATTAATTAGGCTCAGGGTAAAACCTGCTACGGCTAAGCTGTTTGCCGCAGATTTTTGTAATGTCCTTTTAACGATAAAGTTATCATGTATTTCATGCTATTGACAACTGAACAAGCTGCCGTGTACGAGTATGTGCTTACCTTTACTAATTACTTACTATGCGTTTCAATTTACAGATAAAGCAGACAATCACAAAGTTACAAGCAGTTGTGTGTTCCGATGGACGATTTCGGTCCATGAGGGAAGCACTTCATCGATCCGACCCACCATGTATCCCCTATTTAGGGATGTATCTCACAGATTTGTCATTTATTGAAGAGGGAACACCTGATTTCACGCCGGATGGCTTATTGAACTTTTCCAAAATGAGAATGGTAAGTGCATGTTAATGTGTGTATTTATTGGTTTTTATAGTTTATTTTATTAGCAATGAAAAAATTAAAATAAAATTTCAATTAATATTAAATAAATAATAGCTATAGCGCGTGTTTACTAAACGTTTACTAATAATGTTTCAAACAATTACCGCCAGCGAACCACGACATTTATTTGACAGTGATCTTCGGGTCCCCTAGATGGCTTATTGATCTCTAGCAGAAGAACTCAGCAGACTGAACGGCCGCTTTCAGATTCCTGAGGTTCTTGCGGGGAAGATCACTGCTCCTGCTCGGCCAACTTCACCTCATAAACACAGATCACATAATGGGAGAAGGAAGAGAGAGCGAAATACCAGTTTAAACGTATGAATCCAACTTGGGAATTGAACCTTAGTCAATTAAAAATTATTCTAGCCATGTTTTTTGTCACCTTTTTATACTTTCTTGTCGGGGACACGACAATGACAATAACTAAAGCCACCTAAATTTATATATAAATAAATAATTACCTGAAATTAAATGAAAAACCCGTCGGCAATGCACATAAAAGAATTACGCAACGGTGGTCATGGAAAATATTGCAAATAGATATTCAAAATATATCTTAACCCTCGAAAAGTGTAAAAAGGAAAAACCAGTAGATGGAGGCCTGAAAGTAACTTCAAGCATTTCTGTCCCCACTCGCAGTCTTAAGGCCGAAAAACAATACTGTGAGACGGCGATGCGAGAGCGCGAGGAAAGCGTCGCAGCAAATGCTAAGCAGTTTTTGTAACATGCATTTGTATACGACATCGTACAATGTTTGCGATGCGTCGATGCGAGGCGAGAAATATTCGGAAAAACGAAAATTCCTCGCAGCGAGGTGCGTGTCGTTTATCAGATGCTCTTTGGCGCGTAAATGAAATTTGAAATTCAAACGCCTTTATTACTTTTTAAGTACGAGGGTTATTCGGAATGAATTTTGAATGAAAATTTCGTGTATCCTTGTTGAGGCTATTATTCGCCAAACGAAAAAAAATTCCGAATTCAAATTTTTTAAAAATCAAATTTCATTTGAAACGTCACCAATTTGACATTTGTCATATGAACATTATTCTTCCTCGCATCGCGTGCATTGTAAATTGAATGCGTTGCGCGACGACGAGCGAGAATCGCATCGCGTTCTCGCATCGCCGTCACGCAGTATTGTATCTGGGCCTTTACTCTGCACGTATATCTGTGGATATCAGTTCATTTGATTGCAGCGGGATACGTTGTTGATTGAATTCAATATATTTGAATTATACGAAATGTAAATAAAAGTCATGTGCAAAAAGTGTTGCACTATTACTTCTTTGATTAGTGCCTTTTTGCGGCAATGGAGATGAAAACTCTAATCGCGTTGTACGTTGTTCATCATAGGGCTGAGTCATTTTGTCATTAATAACATTTCGCTCGATTGATTGATTTAGCCTGAAACCTCCGTGCATTGTTTCATAATGAAGGCATTTCTAGGTATATCAAGAAATAATTACAAATCCTGCATTCACATTATTGTCGCGGTTAACGCTTCACAGACTATAATGCCCTACAGACAATCGTGGATCTTCACTTTTGAAAATGTCTCGTCTAAAACATTCTTGATCTCGTTACCATATCCTGGAATTCAGGAATTGCAACAAGTTTACACAGTGTTTGCTGACTAAGTCCTTGAAACATTTTCGAAGCTTCCGTACTGGCCTTTGTCCTTTGACTCTCACATTACGTACCGTTATTACTACGTGTTTGGAGGAGCTTGAAAATTTTCCAGATGCTTACATCAAAGTTATTGCTTTACATACTTCACATGTATATACGGAGCTACATTTTCATTTGTCTACAACTTTATTCCAAAATCACGGATCGTCTGGATTGGTCATTTGTAATTGTTTCTATTTTCCAAAAAAAAAGGAAAAATTAAAAAATTAAAAAAGGTTTTGAGTTATTTTGAGCAGGACCAAGGTCAAAAACCGATTGCCAAGAAGAAGTAAAATAACACTTAATAAATAGAAAGAGGAAGAAACTATCCTCGATCCATCGTCAGATTTTGACAGTTTTTTTACTGTGCTCCATCAATAGTGTTACACAAAGTCATAGTTATTGTTAGTTATGCAAAGTTGTGCATATGTTTTAATATGGCATATCTGTATTTTGTATAGGTAAGTCCTTTTTTATATCAGTCCTAAATTTTGTTTAAGTCTTAATTAATAAACCAACCTCGTCGACTGGTGATTTTCAGGAAAATGTCCTTTGAAGATGAAAAATAGCGAGACATAATGATGATGTCATCTTCGTCGTCTACTTTTTTGTGTAGACTTTATATGCGATGTGCCTCTAGTGCCAACTAGGACACCACGGCTGAACTGTGTGCAAAGACTGTACTGTATGCACTGAATGCACACTTTATTTCCATTTAAGTTACTCGAGCATCAAAGTAAACAGTAAAGGAGCCAGCCGAGTACCCTTTATCTGTCCAATTAATGTTTACTATATTTCTGTCAGATTATTGAAGATTTTGACTTGCGTTCTTGACTTAAACAAAGGCATTTTCGTGAGTCGTGTGAAATTTGCTGATATTCATACTGTCAAACGTTTGATTAAAATCAAGTTATGTTGACTATAACGTGTGTATAAAAATTATGATGGATGGATCCGTGTGGATTTTTGGCAGCGGGTAGTATTTTTCAATTCTCATTATCGCGACTATAGAAATGAACCACCATTATAGTTTTCATCCAAAATGGCAAGATGAACATGGAAGCTGATATATGTAGCGTACATTTAGCGTTTTTTAATACTACACAGAGTGAACACGCGGAGGTTCATCAGACTTGGAAATTTATTGAGAAAACATTCTGACAGAAGGAGCATATCAACTGTGGTTTCAGCGCTTGCATTTCAAAAAACTATATTTTGACGGTCAATTACAATTAGGGCAGTTCAGGAGGTGATAGATGGGGACCTATCCGAAGTCAGACAAGAAAGTGGTAAGACAGTCGCAGAATTATGGGAGAGATTCTAGGTTCTGAGAACCACTATAGAGAGAAAGTTGGCAAAGTTGGGCACCCCAAAAATTTTCGCAAAGAAACAAGGAATACAGAATGGCATGTTGTGTTTCCCATCTTCCTCTTCAAATTAGTGAAAAATTTCTCTGATAAATGGTTGTTGGAGATGGAAAGTAGATTCTGTTTACTAACGTGAAAAGATTAACGGCTGGCAAACTTGCAGGAGAGATCGACTTCAATGCATATTCATTGACCGGCATCGACTTCAATAACTATGCTTGTATCCACGGATGGGTCTTCTTGTTTGTTTTGTGGATTTCACGGGGGATCATTTACTGAGAGCTTCCGAATGAAATCAAACTTCAAATGTGGACTTGCATTGTCAGCGATTAGAGTGGTTCCACTAAGTAAATTGTGATAAGCGTGCTGCATTACTCAATCGTCGCGGAGACATCTTTCACCACGAAAATACAAGACCACGCACAACCACTGTTACCCAGAATGCATTGAAGGAGATTGGTTTTCTTATCTAGTCTATCTATCTATCTAGTCTATCTGGTCAATCTTATCTAGTAGATTATTTCTAGTTTCGGTAGCTGGACAACTACCTGCAAGCGAGGGAATATTACACTGAAGTTGCTCACCACACAGGAATAGCAGTTTTTTTGAGGGCACATGGTGAGCTTCATACAGGGGAGGGCTACAGCAACTTCCAGAATATTAGAGATCAGTCAGAGATAAAAATAGTGATTATATATTAAGTTTACTTTAAATAAATGAAAAAAAACAAAAAAATTATCTAATTCGAAACCGAAAAAAACTTTTGCTCAGACCAAAAATTTGAGAAACGTTGGTGTTGTATTCTCAACACATTTCCAGCAAATTTCAAAAAAGTTCTATTTACTTTGCCTTCTTTGCTTTGCGTACATTCTATAAAGACTGCTGAGCTTCGTCGAACTCCTGACCGACTGTCAAAGGGTGTGATGATACTGGGGGATCAATATATGCTTGCTTTGTAAGTGGTACTGTATGGCAATATTGGAAGTGCATCAAGAATAAATGAAGTCAAAGTGCTCGATGTATTAAGAATCTGTCTTACATATTAACCCAGTGCTATAAATACTCCAAAGAAATTTCTATTGAATCTCGATTATCTTTCGAGGTATTCCAAGGGAACCAAGAATGTTGTCATTTGTTGCTCTCCCTGAATGGCCAAAAACTCTTTTTCCTATCAGAATTTTCTTTATTTCCAAAATTAATTACCCTGCTTTGTTTTGGTTTCTCTTTTAAGTTAAGATTCCGCCCAGAAGATCTGAGTTTCAGACCGATCGGGAGTTAGTCATAGCACTGTCAAACGTCTGCAAAGGATGGGCTGAAGTTTGTATAGAAAAAAATAGGGTGGTACTGTTTCGAAAAGTGTACTAAATTCACGGTGTAGTACTTGTACGTTTGTATGAAAGAGTTATGATTTATTTATTAATTGGATAGTATAATGAAAGGACATTCACTGGAGTTTTTCTGGAGCTTTAATAAGACACTAGAATTTAGATTTTCTTCTACAAAAATCAGTTTTTGTATTATGACGGTCTTGTTACGACTCGTTCGCCGTGTTTTCTTTCTGGTTTTAATCAAGTTATACGTTCAATTATATGGTTTCTTATATTACAAGGTACAATCAAGTTATGTCTTATATAAACTACGATGATAGTATTTTCTTTTAATTATTTTTTGTTGTAAAGAATTGTATTTTGTCTGCAATTGTCTTCATATTATATGATAGCATTTATAGTCCAATTGAAAGCGTATTCCTCTTCTGACATTGATTAGGAAGTTAACAAACTTTCCTAAATTCTGCGTTTTGAATAGTTTTAAAATTGCTGAAACCGATTTGAAATTTCGAAATCGTAGCTGTGTGGTTCAAACTCTGTAACACAGAACACCTTCATATTTAAGTTAACAAACTTTCCTAAATTCTGCGTTTTGAATAGTTTTAAAATTGCTGAAACCGATTTGAAATTTCGAAATCGTAGCTGTGTGGTTCAAACTCTGTAACACAGAACACCTTCACATTTTGAAACACGTGATGAGAAGGGCCCCGTGGAACAAAAGGAAGCTGGGTAGTAGAGCTAGATTAAGAGGTCCACGTACCAATCGAAGCAAAGGAAGAATTGGTGTGACATTGGTGTTAAATTTTTAATAAAGTCATTATCTACACTATTGACTCTAAATCGGATGAAAGACGTGGTCTTGGACGTTATCACCGAGACCATTCTGTCACTCAACTAGAGAAAATTTCTTCAGTCGGAAATTATCAACAATTTACCACCTCGATTATCAATACTGTAAAAGGAAATCAAATACCCTTATTTCCGCACAAACAGTTCTAAAGACTAGAAAAAGGACCCAAACACTGCGATCCATTATTAGCTATTCATGTTTTTGAGGTTGTACGGCGTTTTCATTTACTTATTCATTGGATTTTGAGCATGGAAACCAAAGAAACGCTTAACAATAACATTCACTCTCGAATCATTTATAAATGTTGAAAAGCCATTTGTATGACTGACTCCATTTAAAGCTAGAATTCATCGTAAAATCTTGCCATTCCCATCTTTTATTTAGACCGCTTGAATATGAGGCAAGCATAAAATATGAGGTACAACGCCCACAACAAATCGCATATCCTAGTTGAGAATGCCAATTATATTCCACTCATTTACTCATAGGAAAATATTCATAGCACACCCTCGTCAATGGAGGGAACATTTCTGTCAGAATTCACAAAAAGGCATTTAGACCCCGACTGAGCACCCCAAATGATCATTTCACAGCAATTTCAAAATGACCTTCATTTTTCCATGGAGCATAATCCTTGTGTGGCACGTTCCTTGTTCGTAGCAACAACTGGTACCATAAACACTTCATTAAGTGTAATGTTCACCAGGCTGAGCGAAGGTGAAACATGCCACATAATTAGGATTTAAGTAGCTGCTCTAGAGAATTACGAAGGGTAAAAGACAAAATCCTTCCATATTTGTTCTACGACTTAACCCTCTTGATACAGGCTAAATTTTATAATTAAGTTCAATTACAAAGGCTTTATAATGAAGAAATTTACACGTTGTATCCTTTGAGTATGTGTGTGAGTTCTTATGACTTTGAGGCAAACTAGAAGAGCACGATAGTCATCCGAGTTCTGTTGAGGAGCATGGCACGATGTCAACTTAGCCTTGCTGGAACAAACTCTTCACATCCTTTCATTCGTTCGGAGCGGCAGAGTCAGGCGAGTAGGTCAAGAGTAGAAGTTGGCGTAGGAGACAAACAAACAACGACCAACTATCAACTTTGGAACAGTTTGTTTGTATGTTTGTTATTTCCATTTTACACATATAAGTGCAAAGCACATTTTATTGTTACAGTCAATTCAAACACATTTACGCTCTTCAGAGAAGTTTCAACAAAAGACATTTAGACACACATGTGCGAGTCAAGTCGTGGTATTTACTCTTGCCGTAATTTCAAGTAGTTTAAGGTGCAAAAGGACTAAAATAATGGAGTCTATTATTTCCTAAGATGCTTGCCATTCTTAATTACGAGTACTTGGAAGGTTTAAGTAAGTTGTTGTTAGGCCTCTATGAAGTTAGGGAGCCGGGAAGGATCTATTTGAGAGTATTGATCTGTAACTGGTATCTTAATGGATTGCCTGTTCGAATATGTTGGAGATGTTGGAAGTTTTCTGCAAAATAAATATCAGTGAAAATATATAATTCCAAATGAAGACTCGATAACGTAGGGTGCTTGTAAGGCTTTGTACGTTCGCAGTTCAAAGGAGTCCTCGTTACATCAATGAGGCACACAACGCTTGTCGGTAGTGGTATTTTTTGATACATTACTTATAACCATTAAAATATTAGTATTGATTCCAAATTTTTTTTTGGTTTCGACGAAGACACTCTTTTATTTTATCTATTTTTTATTTATGGTATATAATCATCAATACTACTTCTGAATGATCCCCAACGCATAGGAAGTTGCTGTATCCCTCCCCCGTAGAAATGTTGTCCCTTGATCTAGAAAAATTTTACTAGTCCTGTATGAAGATACTCTTCAGTACTGTATTCACTCCTCTACAAGTAGTTATCCAGGGCCCAAAACATCCAATCATCCGCTCGAGGAAGATCGGGAGAATATGGAGGGTGGAATAAAAGTTCCCAGTCAATATCTATTAATAAGCGATGAGTAACTGAAGCTGTCCGCAGTCTCACATTGTCGTAGTGAAAAATGACTCCGCGACAATGGACAAATGCAGAACGTGTATCACGTATTACTTGGTGTAACCGCTCCAAAGTTAACAGCGTTTAAACCGCATTTAGTGTTTAATTCCATTCCAATGAATGCTCCCAATGAATGACATCTCAAGAGTCCCACCAAAAACATAATAAAAACTTCCGTGGATACAAGACTGGTTTTGAAGTCACTGATGTTGATTCACCCCTTTTGAAAACTATCCGGTGGTTTGACGTTATTTTACAGGCCCACATTTCAACTCCAGTAACCATCCGGCGGAAAAATCACTTTTGTTCCTCCATTATTCATAAATTATATCTAATCATTATGATCTCGCCAAAAACTCCAAACATTCAACACGATTCGTGTTAAAATCTATATCACACAGGAGTTTGCAATCTTGGATAATATCACAACGCACAATACTCATGGAATGTACTTCAAAGGCTATGTGTAGCATCCTCGAAAAATAAAACTGTTTAAAAATAGTCAATAAAGACAATGATTGTACGCGACCTTTGGCATGAAGGACGTCAAACAAATAACACACATTTTCTCAGATATCCATAAACATCAATAACAAAGTTGTCACTAGCGCTAGAATGTGCTCGGATGCAGTGGAAGTATTCGAAGGACACAAATAATACCAAGAACTTAATACGTCCCTTCTTTGGTTCCTTGGCATGAACAGTCGTAGTTTTGACAGGATTTTGGTGGCACGCATTTGTCATTGACTCCTTTGCTAATTGCCTCCAGAATAAGTTCAAGGCGAAAATTGAACTTGTCAATGCCTGGATGCAAGAGAGTGTCATATTCGGGTCCTCCTTTGAAAGTCCTTTGATTTTCATCAAAAAAGTCGTTGAAATTCAAGTAAAGGTAAGGTACATAACAACTAGAAAACTCCGAAAAAACATTTAATCTTAGGGGGCTCAACCTAAATAGATAGAATTTACCCATATAAATGGGTTAATTTTGTTCATTGATTAAAGCTCATTGATTCCTAAAGCTTTTGAGCAAGAACATGATACAATGATTCATTTGCTTAACTTCTTTCTGTATCTTTCTGCAAGAAGCTGCTTGGGAGTGTTCTCGCTGATTTTTGTTTGCGCTAAGACGCAAGTAACAGTCAACCACAAAAGTTCTTTCAGTTTTCACCTGTCAATATAAAAAGCTCACCAATTTCAAATCTTGTATTTTTATTCGGGGAAGTAGTCAACATTTGCTTCAACATCCAAGCGAGTTGATCACTTCCACGGTCGTCTTTCATGTATGCGGCCCGGTGTTGTTCTGATGAAACAGAACACTTTTCCTGATCATTAAAGACGGCTTTATTTTGCAAGGGCCGCTGCAACCCTTCGTAGCAGGATCTGGTCAGCATTTTTATTGATGGTTTGGTCACTTGGAAGGTTCTCAAAATGAACGACACCGGCCATGGTCCACCATACGGTTAAAATGACCTTCCTTTGGTGAAGATTGGGTTTGGTGGTCAGGTAGGGAGGATCATTTAGTGACAACCAATGGTACGTTTGTTTCCTGTTATCATAAAGAATCCATTTTTCATCACACATAACAGTGTGGTCGAGAAACGACTCCTTCTTGTGACGAGAGAGGAGCGATGAGCAGATGGTGAGCCTCTACTGTTTGTTCGCGGCGGTCAGTTGGTGGGGAACCCAATTACTGAGCCGCCACGATTTCCAAGTTGATGCATGTGTCAACGGATGGTTTCATCGGATACATTGAACCTTTCCGCTAACTCCTGGCATGTTAAACTTGAATCCACTTTAATAGCCTCCTTCAATTGGGTCAAATCGTCAAATGAAAATGGCCGGCCGGAGCGAGGCTGATTTTCTAAGGTCATATCACCCCTTCTGAACGTTCTGTACCAGATTTGTGCAGTACGCTCTGTTACTGTTTTAACACACTACAAAGTTTTTTAACGCACTACAAATTTTTTTTTCTGGTCAATTCCCCAGCGTTTGTGTCCAATTTAAACTCATAAACAGGCCCTAATAACCGCGTTTGACACCAACATCTTCACTGTTATCAAACACCAATTCTGTCGACTAAATGAATTCGTCTACTAATGTAATCAAAACACTACTGGATGAGCTTTCAGGAAACCATAAACACGCCCTTTTTCGGTAAATGGTCCTGGCTCCCTGGACATTCGAATAAGTCGCCTAGCGGAAACCGAAATGACTT
Organism: Stratiomys singularior; assembly: GCA_954870665.1. NCBI lineage: Eukaryota > Metazoa > Arthropoda > Insecta > Diptera > Stratiomyidae > Stratiomys > Stratiomys singularior. Next base: position 129,645,598 of record OX940878.1, on the reverse strand, counting down.
TTGTGGTTACCTGGTATTTTCGAATACGAATAAAACTACTTAGAAGTCTCTGCGGATTAGAAATTTCAGACTATAAGAGCAAGTAATAGTTTGTTCCAATAGCGCTACATTGAAGGATCTCTCATGTTTCAATCGCATGTAAGCCATAATGTCGTTGAATATTTTTAATTCAGTGAAAATAACGGTAGATTTTCAGTTGATATTTTCCACTCTCAAAAGTTGGTTTGCGTGTACCACAAACTGTTCAAAAAATGCGTTAGTGAAAAAATGAAATTATTATCAACAAATTCCTCCCTAATTGACATCTTCTCAGACTTCAGTTCTGTCACAAAATGTCATATCATGCATGCGGTTACATGAGCATCTTTTTCCATTGAATAGTTGGAAATTTGGTGATCTTGGTGTTCTTTCCATGAAAGACAATGTCAGTTGGTCCTATATTTTGGCTATTACGATCAAGTAATCGGAATAAGGAATGAAATTTAGTTGTTATGTTTTTTCTAAATTGTCTGTCTTTGACACTATTGGCCGCTGGTTGTAGTTATTGGAGCTAGGCTACTGCGTGAGAGAATGTACCAGTCAATCTAATGGAGTTAAGTTTGCTGAAGTTGAGGTGAACACGATTCACTCAAGGAATATATTCTGTCGATTTATCTTTGCTAACTAGAACGAACCATTCTCGTTCCCTGATCAACGCTTTACAGGAGCTTCTGTGACGCGACGGATAATTGATTGTGATGACAAAATAAAATAAAGTCAGCTTGTAAGTGGTTTTCCCTTCTGATAAGAATACGTTTTATACCCTCTGGCCTCAAAATAAAATATTTTTAACGTAGCGTAGGAGTCAGCATCTGTAAGATTCCACTAATCGATTATTGACAAAATAGTGAACGGATCTGGGTGGGAGACTGAACAAATATCATCACATGATGAATCATAGGAATAGTAATAACATGAACCAATTCACTTTAAGAGTAAAATGACACTAGGGACCTGAATGTCCTTTCTAATAACTATGCATAGCAACTGTAAATATGAATGATTGATGACTATGACTAAATGCATTTTAACTTGTAGAAGAATACCAAAACTATCCACTTTGTCGTCCGATCTTGTTTTGAAGGGCTTGTATTTTGTATTTTGCCCTTCCTTCCATTTTGTCAGGTGAGCTATTGTCAGCTTTTTCTTCTTCTTCTTCTTCTTAGAAGTACAGCCTGCCTCAGGCCTTCGCTTCCTGAAACAAGCGCCTCCAGCTATCCATTGACCGCGTCCTCCAATTTCGTAATCTGGGAAACGATGAACTGTCTTCATCAACAGAGTCTGACCAGCGTTTCCTCGGTTTCTCCACTGGTATGCGCCCTTCAGTTCTCCCAAACGACTTTTTGGGTATTCATTTTTTGTTCGTACAATTCACACGTATAGTTCATGCACAGTTTTCAAATCGTTTAGACCTCCGGCTCGTCCAAAATTTCATGCAGCTTATGGTTGTATCGAATTTATCATTGGTCCTCGTCTAACTTCGCTCAAATCAGCCACGGCAGGACCATGGGTTAGGGTCCATGTTTCACACCCATAGCATAGCACAGGTCTTATCAAAGATTTGCCAACTTGGAGCTTTGTTTTCCTGTGTAAGCCGCTTTTCTTTATAATTGTCAGATCCGAATTAAACGTTTTAATTGCGAGCTTTACTCTTGAGTCGACTTTTTTCTGACAGGTGAGTTAGAAAGGACATCATTCGACAGTCAAAAAACTCGTTAAATGATAAAAGGTGAAAGCTGGTGAAGGGTTAGCTTCGGCAAGTAAGAAGCTTTTCTTCAGATGGAGTTGTTACAAAATTGCGAAGGTACTCTGTTATTTCATGTGTTTTGTCGACTTATGTTGACCTTTTTTCCAGTGACTTTTGACATTGACTTTTTTAACCTTTTTCTTATGGCCTTTTTTCTGTCATATGAGGTAGCGAACAACCGAGCTGCCTATATGCGGCCTGTATGAATTTATGAAAATTGGTCCTCAAAGGTACATTATGGGAAAATAATTCTTGCTGCATGTCCGGTATGCCGGTCCGTTTCATTTTCCATGAAGAGTCTTCAGGCGCAGCAACGCTTGTATTAGGAAATCCCTAAGTATTATCAAATACGTTGCATTTTAATAGTTGATGATAGTGAGCTGATTGAATTTATGATATCCTTGATCCTGATTAAAATTTTACGGTTATTTTGTAAAAAGGCAGTTTATCAGAGAGGATTTTAAATTTTGGAAGTCAAAATAGTTGATTCAGCTGCACTTCATCATAATCAAAACTACTAAATCTGTTTCCTTTCAGATTGCTCATGTGATCCGTGAAATTCGACATTTCCAGCAAACGCCCTACAAAATCGACCATATACAAAAGGTTTCAGCCTATCTGCTAGATACATCATTGCTTTTAGATGACGACGAACTATATCGCAGATCCCTTCAAATTGAACCTCGTAGTTCGCGTTTAAGTGCGCCAAATACTGCAGCTGTATAATCAACCGTTCGACAATCTTTTCCCTTTTGACGCATTTAAAAGACAAAGAACATTTTTTCTAGCCTAACATTTTCAATATTTCCACGCATCAAAATTTTTGAATCGCATCACAGGTAAGTGCTAAATTAATTAGAAAAAGTGTAGAAAACGAAATTTTAAAAGTTTGAAATGAAGACGTGGCAAGCGTAATGTGTAATGTAATTGTGATTAATAATGGAAAGAAGTTATTCGAGTAATTTATATTATTCCAATGGTAGCAGAATTGAAGCGAAGCCACGTCTTTACAATACTTCGAAAAACAAAAAAACAAATTTATTCTTATAATCCTTTATGAAACTAACAAGGACAACTGAGAGGGTAGAAATCTTTAAAATAAAGCCCGCGCGTTATAAATTAACATGAAATTATTCTGTCGCTGAAATGTAATTTCGTAAATTTTTAAGGTGATATAAAAGTAATGGTCGTGTGAAAGTGTTGCAAAATGCAAATGTATTTAACGTTTATATCTGTTTTCGCTGCTATATTACATATCACGTTGATTATATAAATCAGAGAACTGTTTGTTAGGATATTTGAAATTTTAAATGTAAATCATTTTGTGATAGAATCAATGGAGAAATTAATGAATTAAACATAGCCATAGAATTAAATATGTACAAGCGTAGCCATAATATAGATATAATATACCTGCAATATTTTATCAATTGACTTAGTTCGTTTAAATATGTTAGCGATCATTTGTTGTTCTTTCTATCCTTAAATGTGTGTAGCGTTATTCAATTTATTATCTCGAAATTGTTGTCCGGCATATGACTCAACTATCATCGATTATTATGGAGGCTTTGATCCTGTCATCTCGCTGCTCAGGATTCACTCATAATCTTGTATTAAATCCACGCGTGCAGACTAGAATACAAAACAAAACACTGTTTTTATATTGGCCTCCTTGAAGGCTTATAAGCACGCTGGAACTCGGGTACTTGTTTAATTCTGAACAGCTCATGGACATAAAAATTATTTCTTTAATTATTCGAGGCTCAAAGCCTGTTGATAAAGGATAAGTAGATTCGTGTGAAACCGTTGAAGTGAATTTTGTACGCCAAATTCAGATTCCTTTAAACGTTTTTCTACAGAAAAGCTTGGCAAAACAGACGCGAAAACAAGAAGAAAGCAAAAAATAATGCTATTTTTAAACATCAAATAAGGATAATTCACACATGAGACGTGGCAATATATCTCATTTACTTTCACCTGTGCAACCAAAATGCTTTCCTGCAATTTTTTCTCTTATTTCTGACAATAATAGATCGATTTTCATTTTTGTCTGTGGGATTCAAATAATAGATACGGAAGAAATGTGTGGGTGAAATTAACCATTTATCATAACAACATAAATCATTTTAGTTGATTTCGTTCGCAAGTATGTTAACACCCACGACGGTATCCCCTGATTACTTAAACTCGGAATATCAGAAGTAGTTATGGTTTATCATTCATGAGTACCTAATATTATGAAAAATCTATTTTCACATATTATCCTCCTACTCCGTACTTATACTCCTATTGAATTAATTATTGTAATTATGAAAGATTCATTACTAATGTGATATACAAAATGCTGAACTATGAATGTTTGCATTCACATGAGCACTAATGTGAACTCCCTTCAGATATGTGACATCAGGTCCGAAGCCATCCTTAACCATTGAAAACATTCATACAAAATTCATTCATACAAAAAGCTAGTACAGACTGCCTTATATTATTTATCATAATAGTGGGCATTTGTTATATTTAATTTGAAATATTTGCATTTTTGACGAATTGGTATCGGTCAAAGTCTTACTATTGCTTAGAGAGTTGGCAGTGATTAAGTTTCCCTAACATTTTGACTACAATGTATCAATCTTGTACAATAACTAACCTGATAAGGACAACAACAATTTAAATTTTTTTTGGCAATTTTATGTCAGATGTAAATTTGGTAAAATATTTTTTTGTTTTTTTTTTTGAAACGCTTGATGATGCCATCCGGCCTGAAGTCTTCATATAGAAGATGTTTCAAAAGATACTTCACTATATTTTGCTGAATTTGGCGAAGCGTGATCAAACCAATGATTAAATCAAAAATTGTCACAGCAGTGAAAGCACTCGCTTTCTATACATATGGTTTGGCTCGTAGAGTTGCTGGCAGTAACACTTGGATTTGCATTTTGCGGGACCAAACTGCCAGCATAACGTGCTTGCATTATTTACTTACGGAGTTAGAACTCAAAATTAAGCTTGGTTGGTCTCTAAAATTTGTCACTCTTGCTTATTCCGAGTCGTTTGTACAAGTTTGAAGTAGTGCACTCATACCTCATGTCAGCAGTGCAGATAAAATTCTCAAAATATATTCGACGGATGCCAGGTTTCTTTCCAACTATTTCAAATCGATTTGAAAATGTCATACGTCCTATGATCAAATAAGAACGAGAATGTCAAAAAAAAAAAAAAATTAATATATTTCCTTGTCATCCGCTTCAAAATATTCGCCTCCTGCGGTTGTAAATGCATGCAAATCCTTGATCCAATTTGGAATATACTTTTATAGGCTGTCAAAGGTATGGCCTTCGGCTCGCACAACGAATTTACTTTTATGGCCCCTATGGTCTCAAAATGCGTTCCAGGGGACTTTGGGACTTTGGGTTTGAGAACTATAAAAAAGTCAGATTTGGCCAAAATTCTGAAATAATCAAGGTTGTATGAAATGGCGCAATATCGTGGTGTAAAATCCATAGACTATCGTTTCATATATTGTTGAAAACAAGTATGAAAGTCTTTATGTTATGAAAGTTATGAAAGTTTTTTTGGCACTAGTCGAGAAGAGACGAGTTTCATGCTCAAAATATCAGTTAAAATGTGTTTGGCCAATCCTTATGAGATGCTCAACAAGACAAAAATCTCTCTGATAGATAAAAAACAATTTTTCAACACGATTTGCTTCACTGATTAAATTTTTCTTCGGTAACAGATGGCCAACCGGCTCTGTTCATGGCCGTCCAGGGATCTCATCGTATTCTAGACTCTCTTGGCCACCTGTGAACCTTTTATAGTATACGTATGCGCGTGCTTTCAACACAAATACTTCACCATATGCTTTTTGTAACATTTTCAACGAATTGGCACATGAAATTTCATTCTCAAGACAAAATTTCAGACACGCACGTCGTCCTAATTTTTCATCCATTATAAAAATCGCCACACAACAGTTTTGTGCCTTCTTCGTATAGACATCAATTTAATACTAATTGTATGAGACGCGTCAAAATTTGACAGAAGATCAATAAAACTACTGCCAACATTATAAAAATAAAATATTACCAATAAGAAAAACGCAGTAATTGAAATCTCAAAATTTCCGGTTTTTTTTATCATAAGGTACGTCTTTTCAATGCTAAACTAATTTTTTGCTTTTTTTCGTTAATTTATGGATATTAATCTATTTCATTCATAATACGTTCCGGTTATAGGTATACATCCATTATCTAGAATTCATTAGTTGAGGTGGTTACGGACTGTGTTGAAGACATCGATGGTTTAACCTTCGAAGAACCATTATGTCCGTGTTCGAATTCCCCTGAGGTTGATTCAGCAGAATTTTTTTTTTAAATTCCAGGCGAGTACGTTCTGAAATCTCTTGATGCAGAACAAGCTAAATAAACAGCAAAATCATGTATCTAACATAGATTATCGGCATTCCTTACCACTTCAACGTCTTCCTGCATTCTAACTCATCAGCTTAAGATCTATTTTACTTTAAGACCTGTAAACCCACATAGAATAAAATGGTTAATATAAAAGGTTATAAAATACTTTACAATATTTTAAATGTTACATTTTAACCCCTTCAATCCCTTTCTAACTGTATGAAGTACCTATCAAATCCATCGTGCTGTGAAATTGTTGCTGCAAAATGTCTCATATCTTCCACGTTTAATTTCATTAATTTCAATTTCGAAATGTCATTTCTAGTTCGGGCCCGGTGGTGAAAGTATATGCGGAATTGACTATCCTTTCATCAGCTAATAGGTCCTCCCAATCAATGTGCCCACTCTAAATTTGCATTATTTTTCCTTCAAGATACAATTGTTATTTGTAAATTTATTGTTGCCACAGCCCACAGTTGGACCTTTCATACGCCTGCGTTATTCCTGAGCTTCACGCATATGGTTCAGTCTATTCAGTTTCACGTGCCACCCTACCGAAGAAATTCAGAAGAATTTTGAGACCCGTGATTGTCTCACCCCCTGGCCTCACCCCCTCCCTGAAAGAGAAGGACAGCCTTTACTCCTATGATGGCAAGGTGTGCTAATTTTTCTGCTAGATTTCAAAGCCGCTTAAAGCGGTAATTTACAAGGTTAGGTTAGTGAAGGACCAATTGTTATACGCTCTATGCCGAAACTGCATGTTTCCATCGTTCGGAAGCGTACTAAGCATTTTAAGGGAGCACGTTGGGACCTACAAGTAGTACAAATATGGTTCTTGCAGGATTTTTGTTTCCTCAAAAGTGTTGTTTCGACCTCGTTTTGGAAGGAAAAAAACTCGGATTGTCCTGTCCCGTAAATTAGCACAAATTTATGCGGGACTTTCTTCCTTTACTCGTCGTATCATGTAACCTTGAAAAATTCTGAACTCTCTACACCTCATTTTTATTTCTTTCCTTTTTTCGAAACAAATAATGAGGACGAAAACGATAAGAAATTTAAAGGATCTTATCTTAAACATAATGTCTTTATTTGCTGTAGTAAATCTTATAGTAAAAATTGCTTTTATAAATTATTAATTTAACAAATTTGCCTGCTTTCTCCTGGTTGTAATAGGGGTAATAAGTCCCTCTTAACTCCTCTTGACCCAACCTAGTTTTCGATTCAATTCCGTTTTGAGGTCCTTCATATAGACGACATCGTTTCAGAATCTTGGCTGCCATTTAAGACAAATTACAGAAAAACTTTTCTCATTTGTGTTTCCAGCGATAAAACGTACCTGAAATAGTTTTGAAAGGACAAGGGAGCAAGCACATTTTCGTAATATATTCCTGGTTCAGTTTTGAGCTTTCTAAATCCAATTTCAAAAATTTCAAGTTGTATAATTTCAACATCAGCAGCCTAGATAATCCTTGTTAGTGCTTGGGTATCAGCTATAATTTGGCTCAAGAGAATTTAATTCCCTTCGCATTTTACTGAGAATAATTGATTGACCATGAAGGGCATTGGAGTATCCGTCACATGGTCTTTTTTTTTCGTAGGAGTAACAAGTAGCTAAGAAACATTTTCAAAAGGTCACCACTAGGCACTAGGCACCTGACTTGTATCCTATTAATTCTTGTCGCATCACTTTCAAAAGATCCTTTTGATCGTCCGTAGATAATTAAAACAAATATAGACATTTTGTGTTGCTCTGGGTAACTATGTATTGCAAATACTATTTCCACCATCCTCGATATCATACTACGTTGAAAAAAGTGTATCATTCTACGTAGTACGTAGTACGTTACTTCAATTCAAGCAAGGTGCCTTGAATTTTAGGAAAATTATTTTAGGATGCCTCTTATTTTAGGAAAATTCCGCTCAGCTTTATATTTCTTCAATATTTGTTTAATAGTGGCATTTGCGACTTACATTTCACTAAAGTTCAATTCAAGACTTTTGCTGGTTTACGTTGTTTAATTTTTATTTTGTTTAATGAGATCAGCCAAGAATAGTTAAGTACTCTGTACAATATTAATTAACAATTTTCTATTTAATCTGAAATTTATAAATATTGAATACGTGTTGGTGAATGCTTTTCGCTTATTTGACATTATTTCTGTAATGTTGTGAATAGTTTATTAGTCCTTAAGTGAGTACTTCATAGATATAGATCGAACGTGTGTTGTATAATCAAGTGAACATGTAAAATTTGAAATTTGGAATAAATGATGAAACTGAGGGGGAAGGGTTTGGATAATGAAAAAAAAAATAATTAAGTAGTTCAAGGACGATTTGAAGTGATCAACAACTGAAAACACGTAAAAAGTTATATCCGATCAAATCGGACAGATGGAAAGGATATTTTTCAGTACCTTAGTTAAGTGTGAATTGATTGTAGGTTTTTGCGATAAGTCGATAAGGTTGCTTTAATGTTAGGTAGGATTTTGTTTGTTATATTCTATTCTATCTTCATTTATTGGTTTTCGTAGAAGAGTGTGGACTCTGTCAATTGCTAGGAAAGGAAGTAACTGCTTAAATTTAGACGCAATCAATATGAAACCAACTCAATTCCATGCAGATTTTTATCTTCTCATTTTTTCACCAATTGAAAGGAATTACAATTGGCTGTTAATATTTTGAGCCTGTTTTTTCCAACGTGACTTTGAAGAAGACTAACTCGTTTAAAGTAAGCACATGGTCTTCAATTTAGGTTTTAATTTTTAAGCAATTAAATGATTTAAAAATATGTTTTAGTTACCAACTGAGCAAAACAATAGGAAATAGTCTAACGTCTGCTCTTTAAGGGGTTAGGCGGTTTTCTTCGCGGAAAAAAGGCCTATTTTGAACATTTTTTTTTTCAATTAAAAATGAAATTTTTCATTCAAACTTATCATTGTTTTAAAGATATACATTTGTCAAACAATCCTGAAATTTTCGTAAAAATAGATCCGAAATTCTGCCATTTTAACGTCATTTCTGGCGACCCATCGGAAAAAAGGTGCGTCCCCGTTGTCAGCGGAACTCCACAGAGAATAATTTGAAGAGCAAAGATACGCGTTTCAATTAACACCATAAACTAGAAGATGGACAAAGGAGAAAAAGGAAAATTGTATTTTGGGCAGCCCTTTTTACAAACAAATTAAACTCTCGGTCAAAATTTCTTTACACTTTCTTCAAAATAGTTGTTACTGAAAAATATCCTTTGTCCAACTTCTTTTAGATCATATCTCGAAGACCTGCATAAAATTTAGCCATGATCGGTTCAGTAGTTCTCGAGAAATTATTAAAAACAGACTTTGAAAAGATAGTTGCGCGAAAAAAGTGTTTGAATTTTTGAGTGACAATAAAACCGGGAAATTGTTTGTTTCAACTTCTTATAAAGTAAAGAATTTCCTGCAGCTGCGATTTCCAGGGCATCTTTTTGCTCTTATCGATGGCGAATCCTTGCTTCGAGGGGATATTTTCTCGGTTGCGAATATTCGATTATCATCAGCTTTCCGAGCGTATTAGTGAGAGTTTCCATCAAGTTTTAAAGCCATACCGTGCATAATTAATAATAAAGCTGATATTCATTCATTAAAAGGCATGCAGCGATCAATGCAGCAGAATCAACGATCTTTGCATCAGCTGGAACTATTTCGGGAGTAACTTTCCAGATTAACTAGTTAAAACTTTTGTTGTTATTTTGTGAGAAACCACCAACACCATAGTCTAAAAGATCATTCTTACTCAGATTTTCATAAATTGGTTTCGTTGCAGTCAAAATGTCATCTTGTCATGGAGTATAATCGTGTTTAAATGACGAAAGAATGTTCGTTGCCAATGCTCGCTGTCAGGCGCATCACGAATCTGGCATTTTTCGTTCTGAGTTTTTTGTCTGTAGAACTGTAGTCATCATAAGCAGCTCATAAAGTGTCTTTAATTTTTTCCACTGAATCACAATATCTTCTTATTGCCAAACCATAAAACGCTGTTAATTTGTCAATTAATTTACAAGTTATTAACCTTTGCCGGGAAGAGTTGTTGTCTTTTAGAGTTACCTTTACCTTTACCTACTTTGCCCTCGTCCGTTTTTTTGAGTAAACCACATAATCGAGTTCCCATCCTCTTCTGTCTATCTCTAATGCATTCTTTCATATTGACAACAAAATCTTCAGCGTAAGATTTAGCTTTGAGAATATCAGAGATTGTTCTGGAATCCCCATATCCTATATAGTTCACGTACCTCAAGCCGTATTATACAATAAAGCATGCAAACAATGATTCAATAGTGGTAAATACTTACTTCGTATATACTTGTACATACTGTAACATTCGTTACTTCGAACTCTGCCGTATTTAATCTTTTGTTTCCAAGCATCACATAATTCACAGTAAGAGCGTTTAACAAGCAAATGCAAGACTTTTCTCCAAAAATATCCAATTAGTGAACTGACACCATAAAGTGATGCGAAACCACGTTTTTCTATGTTCCGTCACCTGAAACACTCACATCTGTCGTCTCTTCAAAATCATCTTCAATGCTAGTGCTAGTGCTTTTCTTTAGCAGCAAAGGAGAATAGTTTCAAAGAAACTGTCACCATACACTCACTCAACATAGAAATTGTATGATGAGTGATTCAAAAATAAGCTACTTATATCCATCAAACCGCAAAATTTCTTGTATCTGGCAAGTTCGTGCCACCGATTTAGTTCGTGCAGTCTGCCGATGTTTATATGTTTCGGATCACATCGTTCACACGCTACTACAATTTTAAATTTGAGACAAAATTGTTTAAAATCTACATTTTTATTAGACAGTTTATCTTTATGTTTACTTTTCATAATGTTCAAACAGAGAAAAAAACACTAGCGTGTAAAAAAAACGAGGAAAGTCGGTAATCGATAATTAGAGCATGTTTTCCTCTTCGTCACGTTTTAATTTTTCCCCGAAGAACTCGTAAAGAGATCGTGATGCATCTAAGGATTTTTCAGTAAAAATGACTGTCTCCCTTTCCTAGGCTACGTAGGCTTTCTGCAACTCCCGTATGCTATCTGAGTTCTAGAAACTTTTGGCATTTTCAAATGAATAAAATTTACTACGGACACTTATAGCCTCAAAATAAACCTCATGATTCAACAAGTAATCACCAACTGAAATATTTCTAAATAGTTGCCCATAGAGAGTGAGAAAAATGCACAAAAACGACGGACCAACAGTAAACGAGCAGCTGTTTCGTTAAAACGGCGGGGCGCTAAGCCTGACCCGTGTTGAGGGCACGATTTCTCAAGACTGTATCTCCGAAATTATTAATCAGATCAATTTAAAAATTTGGACAATATTCGAGAATGTTGTAGAATTTAACACAATAATACAAAATCGCGTTTTTGTAGCCATGAAACTCATGGAATATTAAAATATTTAAACAACTTCGGTTTTGCTTTAGACCTGGAACTTGGTCGGGATTTCCCACCAAGATATCCCATCGGAAACAAAGTACCGACCCTGTTTCGAAATGTATTATCTTATAAAAACACATATTCATATTGGACAATAAAATCAACACGGTCAATTAATAGATAAGATTGTGTTATACACATCTGATTCATTCTACGCCAAGGGAACGGGCATTGTACTTTTTGTGACTGAAGACGTTTAGCTTAAATAAAAGTCAAATATTAAATCAATCAATATGGTTCATTAAATCTTAATAAATCTTCAATCAATACAAAACCATTTTCTTGAATTGAAAAAGATGTTCACTACCATCAACTTACATTTCATTCACTCATTCTTCTCCTTTAGCCCTTTCCCTCCTTCCCTTTTCATTGTTCATTGTTCCATTATCCGCCAAAATAAAATAAAATAAATATCCTTTTTTGCTTAGTCTTGTAAATAGTGTAAATATAAATATAAAATAATAAATATTGTTAGAAAATTTTTTGGGATCATATTGAAATATGATTTATTTAAAGCACTGTAAATCACACCAATATCATGCCACGTAACACATATACACTTGCACTGTACCACCATAATAAGTTCACAATTCGCACCACACTTAATGTTCTTAAGTAAAAACAAATTGTTTTTCATTTATGCATAGAACAAATGGGAGGAAATTATTTTTATAGAAAAGCAAGACAAACATTGAAAATGCCGATCCCTATAATGGTCAATTCATATTAACATATCATATTAATATTAATTATCAATTAAGTGTTTAGATATGAAAAATAAGATACTCTGAAAAGTTTTCGAAATTTAATTCAGGAATATTTTTGAAATTTAATCGGAAAAAATGTACATACATGTTCAAGGATATTTGATCGAAATAACTAGAAACTGCCAAATGTGCATATAGTCGTCAATTAATGTACATAAGATATTTTTAATAAATTCCGATTTTATCTGATGATTTCTTAAATTTTTATACCTAATTTTCAATTATTTTTTCGAAGCTTGAATTTAAAAGATTTCGATGTGACGTTTATTTACTTTTTGATACAGTCCTTGAAAATAATTTTTTGTAAAAATAATTGCTTTGCAAATATGTGATCTATCTTCTTTATTGCACGACGCGTTTCACAGAACTAGTCAGCATTGTCAAGGGCATTCTAATTTGAAATATTCTAAATAAAAGAATAAAAAGAAGCTCTTCGCTGTAAGTTTCTGAAATAATCAGAAACTTAACATGAATGTCAGAAACACTTAATTTGAATGTCGGAATTATAAATAAATAATTTTAATTCAAAAATTTTATCTAAATTTAAAAATCAATTATTTGAAGAATACTCAGCGTAACTTCTGGGCTTTCGTGGAAAAATTTTATGAATATAGTTGAGTCGCGATAATTCAACAAATGCGGGACCGTATTATAAGCGTAGGATTAGCATAAACGTCGAATTACCAAAGGGTCGGTATATTTCAGTAAATTAACCCTTATTAATTCTGAAATTTCGATAGCATAAAGTTTCTAAATTCAAATTTTGACTACTAAATACGTTAAAATAATCGGCACAGGATTTATTTGGCAAAAATTTTATTCGACGAAAAATAAAACACCATAGAATTTAATGTTCGTAATTGAATTCATCTTCGCAAAATATTTCTGAAAATTGAAAAAACTTCCTTTTAATTTTGCGTTTTAAATATTTTATTTATCGTAATCGATTTTCGACAGTTATCAATCGGTCTTCTTCAGCAATATCGCTGAATATATCGCTGAAGAAGACCGAACGATAACGGTCGAAAATCGATTACGATAAATAAAAAATTTAAAACGCAAAATTAAAAGGAAGTTTTTTCATTTATTTTTTAAAGAACTTGACTTTAACAAACTAGGGAACACAAGATGTAGATGTCCTAACTACCTACGTTGTAAATATGTATACATTGTAATTACAATATGTTTACAAGTTTACGGTCTGAAATATGGAATAGCCTTTTGTTTCCATTTGATTAAACATTCTGTCAACTTTTGAATGTTTTTCGACATTAAAACATTACTAATGTCATCCTTGAAACTAGCATATCAAAAAGCTCGCAGCCGTTAGAGCTCCTTGATAGCTGATCGTGTATTTTGGCTCAGCAGTCTCTTCATTTGTGTTATATTGATTTCCAGTACGAATTCTTCATCTGTTAAATCAGTATCCAGGGTATCCTTCAAAACCCGTCTTCTTATTCTTTTGGCATAGATTCTTGTGATTCTTTCCGTGGAAGATTAATATCATTGCAAAGTACGAGAACATCCTCCAAACTATGTTGATATCTTGAGATTTCTTATTTTCATCGTCTCTGTTTCGATGGAGAGGGTATCTTGGCCAAATATTTTTCCAGGATCTTATAAAAGTTGCAGGCTTGACTTAACGTTGAATTTTTTCAAAAGTGACGTAAGATCTGTGTCAAATCAGCTGACGACATCCATAAGCAGAGGCTTCTTATAGCCTTTCTTAACCTTTCAGGTCTTGATAAAATTCTGATCTTGGCTGAATCAAAGCAGTTGTATTTTTTGCTGGAAACCTCAATGAAGGCATTAGCTATTTTGGTTTTTAACTCTTCCACGTTTGGATGTACAGGAGCATTCTCAAGTAGTAACACGGATATTGCTGGCAGGCTTTCATCTTGCAAGTGTTTTTTGTTTCAAGAGCAAAACCATTGAAAAACCAGTCATGGAAAATTTCTTGCGTAGCCCACGCTCGGCTTTGGTTCATTGATACCACTGGCAGCTGTTTAGTTTCGGTATTTTTATATGCTCGAGGATTTTTGATTTTACCCGCAGCAGCAGTTTTAGCTTGCGACTCCCAGCGCTATTTGAACAAACCAATTAAATGATTCGTTCTTTTTGAAGTTTTCTCGCAAAATATTGTTTTTCTTCTTTTGTCATCAACGTTTTTGTTGGAATCTGTCATCAATTTAAGCCGCTCCCGTCAGCATATAAAATTGATCCAGCTTTCACTGGCGTAAAAATCATCTTCATTTAAAATTTCACGATAAAAAAAATGTTGCCTTCTCTTTTAAAATGTCTCCAGAAACGAGGGATATACACTGCTTTGTTGTATGAACCAAGTACAAAGAGCTTCCCTAACTTCGGGATCTTCGCTCATTTTGAGAATTTTTTTCCTCGAATCTTCTTCCAACGATTTTTTACATTTTATGCTATTTTGTCTCTTTTGTTCACCGTGTCATAAATAATGAGTCATGCGATGACTTAAACTTTAGATATAATCGTGGGACTTTCACTGCGGTCATACTGCCTTATGATCTCCCATTTTTCAAGCGGAGTTAGTGTTTTATGAGAACGTTTTATGGGTCCATTTGTATTCGTCATACACCACACAATACATAAAAACTGAACACTAAATCATATTTCAGGTGCACTGTCGAGAGCAATGATTATTTTGAAAATTGGCCCAGTCCATTCTTCATACGCTCGAGATTTTGAGCGTGTCCTCAACCCTTTGAGTCCGGAATTAAATTGAATTAAATGAAATTTTTTATTTATAAATATTTTTTTATAGTTTAGAAGTGAACCGTCAACCACACAATAAGTTAAAATAAATTTGGGCTTCCAGATTTTTTCAAAAAAATGGAAGTCTTATATGCTGACTAGTAGGAATCAATGTTAAATTTTTTAACAAAGTATTTATTTTGCATTATAATATTTAAGAAGTATCAGTAATATAACTAATTAGCTTACTCGTCGCTATGGTAGATAAAAAAGTTTCTCTTGTCATTTAGACATAGTCAAACAGTACAACTCCACAAACTTCTATGCTCTACTTGCTTCGTCCTGCATACCGCACAACGCCTAAATGTACCATATATACGCATATGGGCTGACTTGTGGAATGACACTCTCTTTTTGTAACGATTTATGATTCCACTGACTTCCGTCACTTTTTCTTAGGAACATTACCACTGCCAATCAATCGTGTAGGAACATTGATTCTAAATTTCTTCAAGCAAAACGTTGCTCCGCTGCATCTTTTTTGAAATAAAACATATGCATTTACCACAGTAGTGTCAAGAAAAGGCCAAACTATTCTGTGGTACTATTTTTTGCTTTTCCGATTAATGGCGTAACATTTTTTGAGCATGCGAGCCGTATCAACGGCACCCATATGGTAATTGTAGTCGACATCTGGTTTTGGGCAATTTACCACTTCCAACGTAATATTTTTGCTTCTTGGATTAGCCGTAATCTTCAGGATCATGGTAATTTGATAAAAAATAGACATGTTTCTGATTTCTCAATTTTAGGCACAACAGCCTGTCTTCAGTCATCCGCCAATCATACTGACCTCTGGCGAGGCTTTTGTCATCTGCAAAGTCATTTGGTAGATACTTTTTTCCCTTCTTTAGAGTTCCGCAGCCATTATTTGATTCTGGTTCAAATCCCACAAGTTTGGAAGACCAGTAAAATAATTATCAAAGAATACACTATGGGTTGTGTTTTTCAAATCTTCTCTCAGGTCCCTCACTACTCTTGCTCCCAAATCTTTTTCGGCTAGATCTTCTATTTTTCCAGTATATATTTGGCTGTCGCAAACGTAGCCTGAAAAATCTGCACGGACCAATACCTTTTATCAACGCTTAGTAGGTATCGCAGGCATATTCAGTTTCATGATGACTTTATATTCATATTCAGTTTATGATATGACTTTATATTTCACCAGACTTTCGTCAATTGCTTGATATTCTCCTGGAGAATAGTACACCTTGTATGTCTGAGAAAGGGTCGACAAAATTGGTCCGACTTTATATGGTTCCCCCTTTTTCAGCTGAAGAGTATTGTCTGCAAAATGTGAATTACTGAGCTACCAATAAAATCTGTCACCAGCAATAATTTTGTTGAATTTACATCTCTGACCTCCTCTTGTGAAGACCAATAGTATTTCATGCTAGGAAGCTTTTTTACATCCTTAACTAGATTCACTCCGAAAAATAGTTTGATTTCTTCAGATGTAGTTGGTAGGAAAGTTTTATTTCCTTTATTGGTATTTTTTGAGTAGCGTATAAATTTTTATTGAATGCAACTGACTCTAACAAATCTTCTGGGAATAAGCACAAAAAAGTATCTATAGGAAGCTCGATTGGCTCGCCATATTTACGCTATCAGATAAATCAAATGTTGGAGGTTCTTGTTTAAAATTACGTTTAGTACAAGTTGCACTGGAAAATTTAGGTACAGATGAAGCAGCTAGCCTTTCAGCTACTCTTGCAAGCTGTTCGTCTTCATCACTAGCAGAACACATCAATTGCAGAAAAAAAGACCCACATAATATGTTCCCGGTGGAACATATAAAATGGAGTAAAATTTCAAAAATTGTCAGTCACAAAAACAAATCGTCTGTCGCTAATAATTTGAATTCAGGCAGGACAAATCAAATCATTTTTTTTGAAAAGAAAGCAAATCATATTTTTTGCAATATATGCATGTTAACAATGATTCGATAATATATGATGGACTTATGCAAAAAATATCATATGAATTAAATTGTTTTTTATGAAGATTATATTGAGGCCACTTTCATACACAAATTATAATACAGTCAATCTTTTTTTATACACATATCAATCCTGAACGCAACATAAAACTAAATGAAACACGGGAGACTATTGAAGCAAGATGCACTTCTATATTACAGTAATACAACCGCGCAAGTGCGTCACACTACCGTGAATGTCGGACTAGAGATTAAAGGCCGAAATACAATAGTGCGAGACTGCGATACGAGAGCGCGACGAGAGTCTCGCAGCAAATGCCAATCAGTTTTCGTAACATGCATTTGTATTCGACATCGTACAATGATTGCGATGCGTCGATGCGACGCGGGAAATATTCGGAAAAACGAAAATTCCTCGCAACGATGTGCGTGTCGTTTGTCAAATGCAATATGGCGCTTAAATGAAATTTGAAATTCAAACGCCTTAATTACATTTTAAGTACAATGGTTATTATGAATAAATTTTGAATGAAAATTTCGTGCATCCTTGTTAAGGATTTTATTTGCTAAACGAAGGATCATTCCAAATTCAAAACTTTTAAAAATCAAAAGCAATTTCCAGCAAATTTCATTTAAAATGTCACCAATTTGACATTTGTCATATGAACAATAATGTTCCCTGCATCGCGTGCATTGTAAATTGAATGCGTTGCGTGACGATGAGGGAGAATCGCATCGCGCTCACATATCATCGTCACGCGGTATTGCATTTCGGCCTTAATGGACTAAAAAATGTCGGACTTGAGAGTGTCAGGCTAAAGAGTGTCGCTCTAGAGATTGTCGGATTATCGTAACTCTACCGTTCCAAAAAAAAAAATATTTCTAAGTTAAAATGAAAATTAAAAGTAATTATTTAAATAACTTAAATGTTTTAACCCAATTCATATTTTTAGCTGCTCAATCGTAAATTTTTAATTTACATTTGAATATTTGAGAAAAATTTAAGACCCCTTTAATTTATTTTTAAGCAATTTAGCAATTTGATTATTCATTTTTTAATTTACATTTAGATGTTAGAAAAATATTTATCTTTGTTAAATCAAATATATATTTTAAGAACTTTTATTTAAGGTACTATTACACTGTTAACGCAAAAAAAGTAATTTTTGGAATTTGTTTTCTCCGAACCTATTGTATATATTGAAAAACGGCTCTCACCCACTTTTTATATATATCGTCAACTATCAAAAAATTGTTTTTTTTACTATGCTTAAGAAACTGCTCAGCAGAGGGCGTTAGAAAAGAAAGAAAAAATGACATGACTTGCGGATGAAAGTTATTCTCAGCTTTCACATTACAGAATGCAACGTTCTTGGTCTACATTTCTTTTGTAATCACTTCTACTAGTGCCGCAACCAGAATTGGGTCATTAGAGATAAATCTGTTGAAATGGCGTCGCCGGAAAGAAAAATTGCAAAAAAAACGCCCTATTTTTCAATAGTTTTTTTGACGCCCTGAGAACGGGGGTAACATTTTGGTTTAATTCTGCTTGGGGCACTAGCTGACACGATTACGAAAAAATCTAGACCAAGAACGTTGCATTCTGTAAAGTAGAAGCTGAGGAAAACTTTCACCCGCTCAGAAAAACGTTGTTTTGAGAAAAACGCGTTTCAAGTTTTTTGTTACGTTTTTTTCATATTTATTTCATCAAATACATGTATAAAAAAAAATTTTTCGGTTAAAAATCGATTAATCAGTGATTTCTGGTCCATATAACCGTCCTTCCGTGTCTTCGTAGGCCTGTTCCAGTAGTTGTTTCACACTTTTCTTCAAAGGTCGTCCTTCTTTGCTCGCATTTTTACTCTGCTTCTCGGCTATTTTAATGCGTTGGTTGTCTTTGAAAATTGAAAAGTTGTACGTGTAAGGTTCCAATTTTGATGGCCATAATTTCCATCATTTTCAAAATGGGTATACGACCTTCGTTGAAGAGTGATACGGCAATGTGACAGCTAATTTCAAGGACATTTTTCCGTGAAAATTGTGTTTAGGAACGATTGCCCAGAGAATTTTGTTAAGATACCCGTTATCATTTTCCGTACTACCACCAAGGCAGCGTTCCAACAATTTGTCATTGGTGAGGTTTACATAGACTTCTTAAACTATATCCCGAATTTCAGGATTTAGGGCTGGTTTATGAGAATAAGGTATTCTTCTTGGCTTTTAGATAGCCGCAGCAGCTTTGATTGCAATGACCGTGTTGTGGCGCAGCATCGGATGATATTGAATGGTAATAACCAGCCCAAATTTCGTGGATCATGGCTTCTTTAGAATCGGGATGTCTCTGAATTGCTAGAGACTAATACGTCGGTAATTTTTTCATCGTGTTACCCGTTGCATCATTAAACTTATCAGGTTTGGGCGGCGGTGGCGATTTGGGTTCATTTTTTTTTCGTCTCGGTGCTCTTGGCTTTTGAACTTTTACCGGAGGTTGTTTTTCGTTTTCCATATTTTTCATTAACTTTTTTCTCTCAGTGAATGTTTTTTTAACCTCCGCCAAATACCGATACATGCGTTTGCCGACATGCAAAACGCACTCAAGTTTTTTTACATTGTACTCGGCGCCGTATGGTGTTGCTTCTACGAGATTTGAATATGTCTTCGCATCGCCGTCCCCAATATAGTATAAATATCTGGCCGCATGTCATCTCAATGATCTTTTGAAGATTTCAATCACTCCCTGCACCTCCATCCCCCCTGAACTACCGTCGTAATTTGCGCTGCAAGTTTCTTTGCGTTCAGATTCTTACCAGTCTTTGAATTCAAACTTATTCATCTCTGATCAGCGAATCTCGCAGGATTTGCACGATTTAGAAGAGACAAAATAATCCAACACGTTTTCGAATACTTTCCTATAACTGTAGTCACGCCGAAAAGCGAGAAGAATCTTCGCATTGACCAAGTTCCATCACCGGAAACAGTGAAATCGTTTTCTGGCAGCCCGTGATTTTTATTCGACTCTCTTTCTTCGTCACCTGCTTTTTTTTTAGAAGAACGTTGGCAAAACCGGATGTTGCAGCCTCTACTGTCCCATTCATTACTTTATAATAAAAACTGGTGTTGAATACGTCACAAACATCCATTAGAGAACAAAAAAGTTGCAGTCCAGTCAGACCCACGCCTATCAATCGCAGGATGAAAATTAATCTCCTGTTGATCTCGTATGCATTATGCACGACTGGGCAAGATGGAATTATATTTTCTTCGTCGCAAGAACAATTCAAAACTAACCTGAAACCAAGACCTTGTATACTCGTTCGGCAAAATTGTATATCGCCGTTGCATTTTTTATACTTCACATAGTTCGATAATGTTTCAAAAAGCGTGAACGACAAAAAAACATATAAACTTGATCGATCTTCGGATACCTCAAACAAACCAGAAGAAATAAATTTCTTTGCTGACGTACTTACATGTGAAGTATCATCTTCAATTGTATGTTGATTGCCTTTAGATTTGGCTATTTTATAACTTCGAGTTGCTTCAGTACGATGCTCACCGGATTTTCTCTTCGTTATAGCCATATTTTTGTTATAAATGAACAGGATAACACGCTTCGACGACAACAAAATTTGTACTGATTAGTCCCAAAATGAAAAAAGAACGGTTATAGTACGCAGGTATATAAAAAAACCACAATGAGAAGTAACAAGAACAAACCGGTCCACGTCAGCTGAGTGCAAGAAGGGCGTTTATATGTACATATTTTTCGAAAAAATATTTTACAAAGGCATTCTTGACATTATTAAGAACATAATTAGCCAAAACAAATCGAAATGTCTTTTTTTAACAGTGTAATAGTACCTTAAATTCAGCTTAAGAAATATGTAAATAAAATTATCGGTAGGAGTAAGCAGTCTACTTTTGAAAAAAAATGTTAAATTTTTGAAAAAAACTTGGAAGATAGAATCTATGGATCTTAAAAGTTCACAGATAGAATCGTACTAGAATATATAGCTCCAAAATTGTTTCTCTGATTGTGTTCATGTTATTCTCAAATTTGCCTTGTTGTATAACTCCTTTGCTGGAGCTTATCTTACTATTTTAATACAGAATATAACTTTTCTTTTATTTAAACTGTTTTCGAAACGAGCATATATATATATGCAGAATTTCGAGTTATCATATCGCATGTCAGGGAGATATCATCAAAAATGTTAGGAACATTTATTTGTGCCCTTAAGCACTTTCTTCGTTGGTACAAAGTTTTTATAGATTTCCAGCAATTTTTTGACTCCTTGCTCGTGGCTTAGGTTATAAATTATGTTTTATTTGCAGCTATGATAGAGTATTTTGTTGTAGAATGTATTATTAGTTTTCCTGTGACATTGCTTGCTTTTGAGAAGGTAGTTTTTCAAAAAGCTCGTCCGGGAAGAAGAGATGGAATATGTGCTAAAAATAAACGAATACATTTTTTGTCCGAAATTTATAATAAACGTACATTACTTGGGTATTGGGCTATTTGGATGTAAATAGACTCTCAAGACAGTCTCAAAATTACCAGCATTACATCCCAACAAAACACAAAACTAGCAAAACATTCCAAAACAGTTCAAAATAAAAATTATAGTGACGATTCCGCACAAAATAAAATAATTGTATATATCACTCATTTTATATTTCATAGGATAATATGAGAGCAGAATGCACAGTTCCTTCAAATAAAGAACCTTCTATTTATATGTTTCATTATGAATTTTTGTCTATGTCACTTTAAAACATGAACTTTAACAACATTCATTCGTAATCTACTTCAATATTGCACTGATTGAAAAAGATATAATTCAAAAATCCCGAACAGTTTTCGAATCAACTGTTCAATATTCAATAATTCAATATTGCTTTGAAATACCTTCGAAGAATAATCGGCTTAACGACCAACAAGTTGTAATCAAAATTGATTTAGATGGAGAATGATTGTACAATTATTTCCACAAAGGTTCCCAAATAAATTTGGTAGATTCTTTGCTGGAATCTTTTATAAAAAAAAATAATTGAAATGGTGTTCTGGGTCTGAGCCCCTCCCAATACATCAATAGGGAATCGGCTCTGAATAAGATGATTTTAACACATTTTAGGACTTCAGCCTCAAATCAGTCTGTTGAGCCATAGATCAAATACGATTTATTGATATACCGCATATATTTAATAAAATGTATGTGATAAAGTTACTGGGTACCTGTGTAAAATAATTATTTATCTCAGACCAATCTTTTTAGGGATTGCTATGCCGAAAGAACTCCTCTCGATTGGTTTAAATGTATTTTCCGAATTCCAAATTGACATTAGCCATGCTCCCTAACTTTTTTCAAATGGTTCGGTAAGTGGAGATGCGAAAACGAGTGAGGCTATTACCACTGGTTTACAAATTCAGATTCAAGTACTTCTTTCGACACATTTGACATGAGGATTTGAACCATTTCTGTCCCAAAGATCAATAACGTCTAAAATGTAGTTTACTTTATACTTAAGTCATGACCTATTTATCGAAACTTTTTCGCAAAAATCTCGCTTGCTGTGTCTGTAAGGATGTTCAGGATGTTCAGAAATTGAATAAAATACAATTTTTATTTCAGATTAATTTTTAATTACATTGAAGACAAGAAAACAAGCAAAATAGAGAGAGGAATTGACACATAAAAGTCAAAGCATTCGTTTTGTGCAGAAGCATCTTTTTGACACAAAATGCTCTGTCACATTTGACCCACACACTTGCTATGTCTTTTGCTGCCATAATAAGAGTATTAGTGTTAGTGTTAGCTCTGTTAGTAATAAAAGTTGTTCAATATGTTTTTCTAAATTGATTCATTGCCTCAGGTGAAAAAAAAATAGAAGGGGTTTTCCGTTTAAAAATGCTATCTGTGATTCCGAGGTATATGTTAAAAAAAGTAAATAAAGGCATTTTCACCCAGTCACAAGGGTTGTTCGAAGATGCCTAAGTAAAAATTTTATCATGTTTTTTTCCTATTTGTCTAAATTTCTAGGACTCCATTGTTTACATTTGATATTTTGTTGGGTAATTTCTGGCTTTAAGTGCGGTCCTTAAATATACCTTAAGTTCACCGGACTTCGATAATTTATTCCATTTTGTTGTTGTAATTGATTGCCAAGTGTCTTTTTTCCAATTTTTTCAACGACTGAATTAATACTGGGCCTTTTCTCCCCAATGCAGTATCCATAATGGACCAGACCTTTTCGGTTGGATTCAATTGAAGACTATGTGCGGCCCTATTTAAATGCCCCATGTTCTTTTCCTCTAAGTATCTATTGATCTTTAAAAATTAAAAACAATATATGAATTTTAGCAATAAATCATGTTATTAATATTTCAGATTACGCGAACAAAATATTTACATCTTTCGCAATGTTACTTAGTGCACTATCCTGTTCCCACTGAAATTTTTCGGTATCAGCAAATAGCCCTAACATGTAAGGCTCAAACTCGTTTACCAGGGTATGCAAACAGACCGTAGCTATTATTTCTGAATTAATAAAGAAAATTTGACCCTGCTTGTCACCTTTAAAATACCACATCATGATTTCATTTCTTTTCTTCCTTCTTCTTTTCTTCCGAAAGGTATCATAGTTTGTCCTTTCCCCAAGTACCCGTCGCACATATTGCCCTTGTCCACATATTGCCCTTGCCCAAATGAAGCTTTGAATTTGACACATCTGAAAAAAATACTGAATTTACATCTCTTGGGTCCAGTAATGACACGCCTGAGTCAGCTGTCAGCCTTTCAAACTGACTCTTAACAAAAGGTTTGTAGCCAATGGTAAGGTAACCAAGCTTCTACAAGGCTATTTCTCGTCAATCTGGATGAAATTTTCTTCCTGTTTCTCAATATTCCATAATTTTCCTATGTCAGATGAAGTCACGAATTGGGTTCGACGGATTTAAAAAATGATGAGATGGATCTTCAAAGGCAAAGTTTTTGCTAGTCGTCATCCGTAGGTTTCATTGAATTATCTATTTCCATTGATTCGTTCAGTGGTACCCCTTCCCCGAACCATTATTTAAAATCATGCCGTTGTGCGCTGAGGAATATCCAACCTACGGCCTTTTTCATGAATGATAAAATTCTCTCGCATTTGCATTATTTTTGACATATGTTTCGGAACGGTGTTAGTATGCTTGCGTTCAACGTCCCGTGGGGGAGTCAAAGTTTTTTGAGTTGTGAACATTGATTTTAGCAACTTTTCGTACCAATGTATGTAGAACGGCTGGAAGACAGGCAGCCAGTTTAGAAGGGTTTTTGATAAAAAAGATTTTTTTCTTTTCGATCTAAGTTCGAAAACTCTAACAGCGACCTGCATGTCTCTTAGACAAACATCTCCCATAAAGTTACCTCAACGTTGAAAAATAACATACCGTCCAGCACCAAAATTTGGAACTGGTTGACTAGAGCCTTTCTGGTATGTATTTTTAAGTCATACGGTATAAAGCATTGTGCTTTTTACGCTTCAATGTCAAACGACTTTGATCAGCGGACATACCTTCAGCAGATTGTGATAACGTTGCTCAGCGTCATTTTGACATTCAAATCAAGACGCGGTTTGACTTTTTGGAATGTATTTCATGGCATGGCATCAGCAATAAAACTTGTACGCGAGTGACAATTCAATAAATCAAATAAGCATTAACTCCAATTATTCCAGACAACTACAGGATTCTCAGAAAGGTGAAAACTTAGTTTTTGTGGGTGTTGAGTGGTTTTTTAATCATCTTCTGAACTGAATATGAACTGGATTGAATTATGAATCAATTTTTTCAATGGAATTTGAATCCACTCTTTTGTATCATTACGTCCTTAAAAACAATCTGAAAAGCAAGTGGGGAGTCCTTTTCAAATTTATTTTATGAGTAGAAGTGAAACCTACTCGAAAAAAGATTGGGTTCAATTGCAGTGTTAACTCCGTGAAAACTGTTTAGAAATAAGAAATGCAATATCGTTGCTCAATATTCCAGTGCTTGTTCGACAAGTATTTGAATTGTATTAATAGAACTCAGGAATGATTCTTTGAGGTTCCATTACTTATTGGTTCCATCTTTAGGCGCGGCTCAGTTGTGTTCCATCCTGGGTGTTTTTCTGGTTCACGTTTTATAGAAATCTTCGCTTGAAGGCTTAAATTGTTTAAATTAGAAACAAAACTCTTTGAATTTAACGTAAGGTTGTTTTGATCTGTTTTGGATAGAGAAATATTTTGTGGTCATTAAGGTCATCCATTCCCCTGTTTTATTGATGTTTTTTAGACTATATTTTGCCAAACCAACCCCCTGCCTCACTTCTAAATAATGTGTCATGGTCGTGTTTGTCAAGTGAGCATATGAAGTAAATACTTTGAAACCAAATGTTATAAATTGGATTCATGAACGGCTTTGCATCGAAAATTAATGAACTAAAATGATGAAGTCCATGCTTCTATTAGCTTCCTAATTCCTATTTTATGCTCTTGGGATTTCTACTTATTTACTACCAAGATAACTTGTTGATTTCTTCTAGATCAGTGTCTTGATCTAATTTTGTTTCCTGGTTTTGAGGCTACTCTATTTTCCTAAGTATTCAAAGTTCTTATCACCAGCTTTATAGACAAAAAACTTCTACCTCGAAGTTCTTTCCGTTGCAGCGTAATCACCACAAGGAGGCAAAGTTTTGTTTATTGCTTGATACAAATCTGAACTATGATCTTTGAAGATTTGAGGACAGGTTAGGTAACCAACCTCTTCTTATGAAAACAACTGAAAATCGGCATGAATATCCCGTATAACTTGGAAATATGACGTTCTCACAACTTTTATATTTGAAGGAGTCAGATGGATGTCAGCTTTCCTATTTTCCTAGACCTAGACTTCGAAGTAGACTAGAAGTCTTTCCTAGATTTCGGTTGCGTTTTGCATTATTCCTTTTTCTCCCTCAGTTGGAAAATTGATCCCTTGCTCATGTTTATCTTGATGATTGTTTACGTTTCAAACTTTACTATCACCTTATTCTGACTTATCTTACTTATGACGTTGAGTTGACACATAACGGGAGATCTACTCGCTTAGTCGTCTTTTGTTTACACGTTTGCTTGTACTGTCACTCTCATTTTCATTCGTATGTGATTTGATTACCTTATATCCAAGTGTCTCGGTTCAAAATTGAGTTAAGTCCGGGCTAGGTTAACAGGACAGGGATTTAGTGCGTAGTCAAGAATTGCCATTGCCGAGGAGTCCGTTCACCTCGCTACCAAAGAAAATGTCTCGATTCAAATGTTAGATCCACAAGGAGCCTCAGAACTTATTCCGCTGTTTAGTTGTAGAACATATGAAGTTTGTACTGTTGATAATCAAATTATGACTGATTTCTCAAATTATGACTGATTTTATGGCTGATTTCAGTCTCCTTCTTGACTGTTGTTATCTCTGATATGATAGGAATTTTATTACAGAAATATTTCCCATAAATTTAAAAATTTAAATTTTTGCATATTAAAACGGTCAATTCTTTTGAAAAGAGCAGGAATAAATATCATAATCCTGCTGAGATATCGATAGATTTCAAGATGACGTAAATGATGATAAGTGTGCTTTATCCGAAGTCACACAATGATGAATGATTTTTGCGTATTTTCCATCACTTTTCGAAAAAATTTCGGTGTAATTTGCTCACTTTCTTCGCCTACAGTGACGATTAGTGGTGCAGTAGTGACTGAGCATCAGGCTTGTTGCCATAAGCCCTAACATTCAAATATTCCTACTGGTCTGGTCAAATGTCTGCAGTCGAAAAAATTTGTTCCAATGAATTCATTGTTTCAACAGTAGTGTGTAATATAACGTCGTTTTTCCTGAAGGAGAAGTCCACCGTAGCATTTTAAGTCAATTCTTTTGCAAACGAATCGCGTATCTTTACCCGGTATCGCACTCTTTTTACCAGCATTGTCACACCATATTCGTTTTCAAAAGTGTATCTCAGTGACTGTTCCTGAATGAATCCTGCAGTATTCAGTATTCGGATAGTTTCGGTAAGTGTGGAGGCTACCCAACTATCATTTCTGGATTTTAAAGGCCCCAATAAAAAGTACTTTACACATTGACACTTCCAGAAAGCATCAATCAGGTTCAATCATCGTCAATCAAAAATAAAACATCAGATTCACCACTCAAGAGATTTTTTATGTTTCGCTATACTCAGTATTTTATCAAATCAGGGTGCACAAGTTCTTTGGGTGCGTTTTTTGAAGTAGAATACCGACATTCCATGCCCGATTTTCTTGTTTAGTTCACATACGCGTTTCGGCGGTGTTTTATCTTCAAAGTGTTGTTTCGTTTACATGTTTTGCATTGTTTTATTGGGTTTGATGTGACTATGCTTACCGATTGGCCTATACAAAATTGAGGGACAATCTTCGAAATGGAGCGACGCCAAACTCCAAAGCATGTCAATGATATGATAGCGACCTGTATAGATCAAACTTGGACCTTACGGCTTCAATAACATCTCCACTTCAACGCAAATGTTCTTTAATCTCTGGCTATGATGTTCGCAAAAAATCAAGTCTTTGAATTGAACTATTACATGTTTAATTTTTTCGGTATAGGCACATTTTGACCACGATATTCAGCCTTATACGCGCACCGTGTTAGAGCAATCGAAAAGTTGTTTGCAAAATGCAATTTCAGCTCGTTCTTTTGGTGTGCGGTGTTTCATGATGAAAATTGCACTGTATAGACATTTCTAACATTCTGACATATGACAATCTGACAATCGATTGTCAAGTTATTCTTTTTTGAAGATCGCTTACCACAAAATAAGTTACTCTGTATAAATATCAAGTTTCAACTGGTTCGATCTACCGGTTCAGGGTGCGATTAATTCTTACTTACTTCAGCAGAGTAGAAAATCATCACGTTTTTCGAAAAACAAAACAAAAAGGAGTAAAGAAGGTGTATCAAGTAGTCGAGTTAAGTAAATCGGGCAACTCTGGCATTTGTTGACAACCTCTATTATATCAATCATTTAAAAGTACGTAATTTCAGTTGAGGACATGGGAACTAAAAGTTTTTACATTTCGAATGTTAGTCTTGCACATCAAGCTTCATCTTGTCATACGTAGTGGCGGCCCTGGGTATTGCTGCCATTGATCCTCTTTTTTTATATGTGAGACAAAACTTTATTCCTGAATAAATGTTCAATGATCTCTAAGCCGAGCAAGCTTTGATAATTTTCAGAGTAGTATTCTCTGTTATTGGCGTAGACTGCTGAACCAACGATTCCAAGGATTTGAATATGCTAATTTTCCAGAGATAAAATTGAAAAAACTCTACACACATGCAAATTGTTCGCTGTTTTTTCGGTTTTGATTTGATTTTTCTAAATTTTTGTAAAGTTTACTGAAAGTAGTGACTTTTAAATAGGAAAATAAAATAAAAATAAGTTTGATTTAAGTTTAAAAACCTGTGGAAACAAGAATTATAAACACATACCTTAAGTGAAAAATATTCGAAATGAGTGAAACTACAGAAACTAAGCCGCAGGCATAAATTTGATTACGCTCAAATTTCGTTTTCAAACAAAGTCAACATGCAGGTTTTAATGGCAATTTGATAATTAATCTATTAATTTCCTTTTCTCCTACTCCTGTGATATGTAATAATGTGACGTGACCTAAAGCAAAAAACTTAGCTCTTTCATATTTATATGGATATGAGTTCTATACACTCTTCCAGTATCTATTTGCGGGGGTTTTGTAACCATTGTAAGTCGTCTAGGTGTCTCCTCACCCATACGTGAGCTAAGTTGTCTTTGAAATGAAACTGAAATTCTCTTTCTTCAAAATTTCTTCTAAGAAACTCACAGCAGGCTTTAGAATGCTTATAAAAAAGACAGACAAATTATAACTAAAACTCTATTGAAACTATCACAATTGAATGCGAAACAAATAAACTAAAAGCTCAATTATAAAGATTTACTTTGACTTTAGAAACACTCTTTTACAATGCAAGAAAAATAAGTAAGCATATAAAAAATTAATAAATAAATAACATTTTATATAAAGTCAAGTTTCTTGAGGATCTTTTTGACAATCTCCAGTGCAGGTTATTCGTATGAAATAAAAAAATAATTATTGTTACATAGATAATAAATGAAATAAAAACTAAAATGTATTTTAATGTTACTGCAACTTTACATTGTAAGATTTCAAATGCGTATTAAATTGATCATTAGAGCAAAATTCGTAAACAATAAAAATCTCAAACTCAATAATATTTCCGGAGAAATTAAAAATTAAAATGGAAATAACAATTACTAAATTAAATGAAAGAAAAATCTTATGATAAAAAAAGGCGAAGCTTAAAAGACTTTCTTTTAATACTTCGAAAGAAACAAAAAAAAATAATATATATGCAGAAAAAATAATAACAAACATTATTCAATTTAAATTTTTATTAATTTTGATTTTGCTCTTTAAAATAGTTGTTACTGGCATGTGATGCTCTCTTTGAAAGTTATATACATATACATGCATACAAATATATTTCACTACTAAACTATTTTAATTAGATTGAAACAATTGACTATTGTAAACATATACTTATAATTAGCAACTAATTGCATTTGAATGCCATCGTTGAACGGATAAATTGATTAGAACAATTAGAATTCTATTGTATGCGCTGGTAGCATCATCATGTTTTCAATTTTACTAACTGATAAATTAAGAGAAAACTATTATGCTTTCCAATTTTAAATAGGAGCTAATCAGTAGTGACGGGAGATTCATGTAAATGGATATTATTAAACAATTAACTAATTTTATGGTATGTTAAATGGTCAGATTGTTTAAAATGATATCTTTACACTATGTGGAACAAAATAAATTGTTAACTATTGAACAGTGTAAAACCGATGTGTAACAAATAAATATCAGATAATAATGATGGCAGCGTTCTAAATTTATTTTGATCTTAAAAAATTTTCAGACCTCCTCAGGTGAGCTCGGTGTTGTACTTTCAAAAAGATTGAAGCTAGCGAAACTGTAAAAATTTGGGGAAAAGCGTATTGTTTTCCGACAGAAGCCATTGTATGGCCTTATCATATCCTT
This sequence comes from Stratiomys singularior, assembly GCA_954870665.1. Lineage (NCBI taxonomy): Eukaryota > Metazoa > Arthropoda > Insecta > Diptera > Stratiomyidae > Stratiomys > Stratiomys singularior. The sequence continues at coordinate 129,615,283 of OX940878.1, read as the reverse complement.
AACCTTTAAGTATGGACGTGGAGTCTCACAGGCTACTTAATGTTTATGTTTTCATAGTTTCGCTTATTTTCCCCCGCTCCCCGTGATTGAGCAGCTCAGTAGCTTTTGTTTTAGTTGCCAAACTACCAACGAGGGAGGAGTTTGTGTCGTCTGGTGAATATCACGTGAGTAATAACCATCAAAAAATTGACTGGAGCCTGTCAGGCTACACGTCCATTGTTGTCATATAATATATTTTATGAGGGTGATTATGTTTGTTTCAGATTTTGTAGTACAAAATGTCAAAAATAAATAATGCCGGTAATTCCAAATCAAAACGACCGTCTACGGGTTCTGTTCAAGGCCCTGCGCGAACAAATTTTCGTGTCGCAGATCCAACTTTCGAACAAGAAGTGAGTGAGTTGTTAGCTACGGATCAGTTTGACAATGAAGAGAATATTCAAGGTTTGTTTATATTGGAGTCCAAACTAATACAAAATCATGAGAGTGACAGTGATGAAGATCAGGACCAAGATCAGGACCAGGAACCGGGCCAGGTCCTAAGAGAAGAATCGGATGGTGATAGTTCCGACAATATTCAATTATCGCAGTTAGTGAGAAGCAACTATTACTTGGGTACGTACCCCACAACATAATATTATAACATCTCGTGCTGGTTCTTCAAAATTGACTTCTGAAGATGGTAAAGATCACTACAGTATTTGGAATAAGCTTTTTGATGAAGAAATGCTCCAGTGCATTCTAACTTGGACCAATCTTAGAATTTCTAGTTATAGAACCAAGTATGTCCGTTATAACAGACCAGAATTGAATGATTTAGACATGGTTGAACTAAAAGCCTTTGTTGGTCTATTGTTTTACTCAGCTGTTTTGAAATCAAATGATGAAAACACGAGTTATTTGTTCGCTTCAGATGCCACAGGTTGTGAGATATTTAGGTGTGGAATGTCAGAGACAAGATTTTTGGTTTTGTTATTGTGCCTACGATTTGACAACCCTGACGATCGTGAAGAGAGAATGAAGGCTGATAAGTTGGCTGCCATATCCCATATTTTCAATAAGTTTGTGAGTAATTCTCAACAGTTGTATGAATTGAGCGAATGTGGATGTAGTGGATGAAATGCTCGTCAAATTTCGAGGAAGAAGTCACATGATATCATACATGCCAAAAGAGCCTGGTAAGTATGGGTTGATAATACGAGCATTATGTGATGCCAATAACTATTATTTTTATAATGGATATATTTACTCTGGAAAAGACTCGGATGGTATCGGACTGACAGCTCAAGAAAAAAAATTTCTAATTCCAACTCAGTGTGTCCTACGCCTCACAAAACCCATTCATGGAACCAACCGTAATGTGACGGCTGACAATTGGTTTTCATCTGTAGAGCTCGTAGACCAACTATCATCACGGAAACTGACGTATGTGAGAACTCTGATGAAGAACAAGAGGGAAATCCCGATAGAATTTCAGCCAAAGAAGCAAAGAGAAGTAAACTCTACTTTATTTGGATTTACGAGCACAAAAACAGTATGCTCATACGTGCCAAAGAAGAATCGAGCAGTGATGCTTGTATCTTTCATGCACCATAGTAACCAGGTAGAGGAAAATACAAAAAAACCTGAAATTATTATGTATTACAATTCCACTAAAGGGGGCGTCGATGAGGCTGACAAAAAATGCTCGATTTACTCCAGTAGCCGTCGAACCAGGAGATGGCCCATGGTGTTGCTATATCGTGTCCTAGACTTGAGTGCCATGAAGGCGTACATTTTATATAACATGCATCAACCAAAAGCTGTGGAAAGAGGAGATTTCCTAAAAAAACTAACACGTGTGCTTGTAGTGCCTCATGTGCAAAGACGTGTTATAAATACACGATTGCCAAGAGAACTGAGGTTGACTATGAATCCCGTTTTAGGTGATGATATGGTTACAGAAGGTGTCCAGGATCAAGAAACCATTCAAGGGTCCAGAAGAGCATGTTGAATCTGTCCCGCGAAAAAACATAGGATGACTACCTATGTTTGTGTTGGGTGCAAGAAACCTGTGTGTTTCCAATGTTCTAGACCTTTGTGCACTAACTGCCAATAAATTTGCGTTATTAGACTGTTGTCAATATTTTTTGTATTAGTTACCTGAAGTAGGTGTTTTGTGTTTTTGGTTCCTTATGTATTATATTTTAAGAATAAAAGACTCATTTTGTTATAGTAATAAGTTTGGCTGTTTTTAATATCTAAAAATGTAGCCTAAGTAAATTTAGACTTAAAAGTGCCATAATTTTTGATTTTTCACATTTCTATATTTTTTTAAATAAAATTTGATTACATAAGCACGTTATTTTATTGCTAAATCCCTTAACTTCAATATCCAATCAGTTTTAAAGCAACCTTATATCAAATTCTCAAAAAAAGTGTGTGCATATAGGAGCCTGTGAGACTGCACGTCCGCAGTAGTGTTAAGAAAAACTTACGTCCATACTTAAAGGTTAAGGAAATCGAAGAATGAAGAACGAAAAGAAGGAGCTGCTTAGAGTATATTACTTAGCATTGGTTAGATCAGAAATACTGATTATTTCCTATCAATCGATGGTTTGACCAGTGTATGTGTCTGAAAATCTGCATTTCTTTGACAAGATATTTTCACACGATATGTATCTACAGAATTTATAACGTAATCCCGTGTGGTCGATGGCTCCAGCCGTCCAGCGACAAGAGACAGACACGTTCAAATATTGCCTTTCAATTTTTTTTGTCAATATTTTGTGGAATCCCATTTTTTCATTATAATGGCCTTAAAATTCCTAAAAAAATGACAGATTTTACAATTTTTTTTTTGGTTTGGCAAAACAAGGTTTCTATTATCTACCAATCCTCCCTGATTGTATCTTATAGAGCCCTTAAGTTGGGGACATTCCCCTGCCCACTTTTTCCTTTGTTAAATTCTGTTCTATGACAATTAAATCAAGAGATCGGAGAGGCTTAGCAGGAACTTTAGAGCAACAATACAGGAACCAATTTTCTACTCTTCAAGCTACATGCTTGAAAATATTGTATTGATAAAGGCAAAATTTTCACTATCCGAATACCCCTTAAGCCATTTTTAACATTTTCTTTTAAAATATTCAGATAGCACAATCGGTCGAATGTTCGTAGAAAAAAGTAGAAACTCAAAATGGCCGTAGGGGACATGTTGCCCCACATCATTAAGGAACCTCCCCAATGCTTGACGGTTTTTCTTATGACTTTTCCATCGCAAGCTTCACGGGTCTTCCGTCAAACAGATCGCTTACCATCGGTGCCAATTAGCTTGATTTTTGTTTCATCTGTGAAGAGGATCTACTTACCAAGATGAAAGTCGAAGTTTAACGTGAGTTCCTAACTCGAGGCAGGAACTTGCGGTCACCCTTGACGGGAGTTTAAGAGTCAAGCACCTCCCCTCTCTACGCGGAAGAGATCCTAAGTTAACGATGATTATATAACCACCACGTTCCAGCCAAATGAAGCTCCTCCATCCTTGTGGACGATGACAGTAAACTGTCACAAGATTCTCCAGCCCGTGATACAGATCAAACCTCTCCTAGGGTTTTACACTATTTTGCAGTCCAAAGACGAGCCTTTCGAAGCTGGATGTTGGTCCGTATTTACTACCTATTATTACTTAACAGCTGACAATAATGCAAAAATTGTCTTTTTGCAAAAATGGTAATAACTTCATCATATTTTAATAACTTTAATTTAATAATTATGCGTAAAACATTCTGCATCACTTTTTTGCCTTCTTTCCAGCGCTTTCTCTATTTTCACCTGATTTTAGAAACGAATCGTAGCCAGTTCAACAAGGTTTTTTAAATATTTTGCCATCTTGTTTTATCTCAATTTTAATTTTATTGCGATTAAAAGCAATACCAGCGATCACGATAGACCTCTGAACCATTCTTAACAACGCAGGAAATCTCTAACGTCTACAGGACTTTTCAATAAGCCCACACAGCTATATTCCGTAAGGTTTCATATACGGTGCATTCAAACAACATAAAGTATGCTGCCAAGTCTCAAATTTAGCCCCATATAAAAGGCAACTAGAGATAGACAATACCCCACATTGAAACAGCCATACAGAAGAGTATCTAATTCAAGACAAAAGGCATGATAAAAGTCAATCTTGGTGACATAACAGAAGACACAATGTCATATCTTACCCTTTCCTTGATATTAACGTTCTGTCTGTCTTGCAAAGTGAAAACCATACCCTCCACTAAGATATAATTTTTTTTGCGTATGACTGAAACTTATAGGGCTAGATACTCTTAATCGCTTGTGCAGCTTTACTGGGAGAACTTTATGCAACCCATAAAATAATCCTCTACGTATTAAAAAAATTCTTGTTAGATTCCAGTTTTAGGTTGATATTTTTATTTTGCAACAGACAGCTGTTTCGAGGCCGATATGGTCCCTTTTTCAGTGTTATGTCTATTCTTTGGAGATCCACTGATGGAACCCTGCATGAGATCAGTAGAATCTATATGGCATTCAGGAATACAAAAAAATAAAATCACTCCTTCACACTACTCTACAACACCTCGACCACTGACCTGATGCATGTACCTGAAAAACATATGTTACGTATATGTTGTACAAACAACATATAAGCCATCATAAATTGCTCGACGCGCATGTTTGCCCAGTCCTTGTTCAAATCTAGACGCACAACAAATTTTGTACGAATCTCGTACGCTTTTTTACCTCAAAGAGAGTCCCTCCCTCGCCAAAATACCCAATTACTTCACAAACGTCATACACCCAGGAGTTCCCTCGTTCAATAGAATATTCGGAGGACGATCACTACTCAGACTTTCCTTAAGCAACATCATAGTGTTCTTTTCTGTGGAGATTGAGACACTCACCTTTCGACCCCATGCAGACATACTCTGCACACACTCAATTCTAGTTCCTCAAACTCAAGACCACTACGACCTTCAAGCAGAATCAAGAAATCATCAGTATATGTGCACTCACGGGAGAACTGGAAATTTAAACCGAGAGTTCATTTGAAACAAGCTTCCCTAAATAAGGACCTCTGCGGATTTCCTCTACAAACACTGATTTTAACAATATCCTAGAAATCTTAGACAAAAGCTCAAGATCCCTCTAACCAACATCTGATATTTTCTCTTACACAATATACCAGTGTAAAAACTTTAACGCGCCTTTAAAGTCAACAAAAATTCCGAGAACATATTTACTACTACTACTCCTACTACTACTACTTCTACTACAATCAAAGGCATATAAAAAATATGACCACGCATCGTTTGTGCAATACCCCGTGTGGAAACCATATTGTCTATCCCATAACGGTTCCAGAAACACCTGTTCAAGCCATTGTATCACCAATCTCACCGTCAACTTCACCATGTGTAGAAATGAGAGAAATACCCCTATCATGCTGCAAGGATCTCCTGTCCATACCGGGTCACTTGAGAAATATAACAACTCGAACGCGCTTACAAGCTCAAGGAAAGGAACGAAGCAAAAAAATCGCAGAAAAACTCTACAGAGTCTGGCCCAGCCTTCCAGATGTGATTAAGCATCTGCCGACTGCCCAATCTTTTAACACTTGCACCTATTTCCAAACGCAGTTATAGTAAAGATGACATTCAGTATCGTCTAGGTATAGCATTGGATCCTTTGTCTCAAGAAAAGACAATTACGAGTGACTCCACCCATGTCAGAGTCGCATTCTGACCAATATGAATCCCTAAAGTATAATCTCATTGATTTCAACCGCGGCATATATTATAAGCCCTCCACAAAGTGGTTCGATTGCTAAATTTTAGACTTTATGAGTAACCTTCGATATTCCTTTATAACTCTGAGGTATTCTACTTTACACACGTCAGTAGAGACTCTGGGTCTGGGTCCTTCTCACGAGTCACAGAAACAGTTTCAAGCTACATCTACCATATTACTACCCGTCAACCCAAGTGCAGTCAGAAAGATCCAGTAGTCATGCACGTTGGCGATATGTTTTCCGGTTCATAAAAGAAAGAGAGATGAACCCATTACAGCATAACGACGGACGAAGATTCTTTATATTTCACTGTCAAAAAAATTAATTTGGAAGTTTTTAGTTTGCAATGTATAGTTTAATATTTTTTCTACACTGGCAACGCCGTTGCAAACAGCCGAATGACATAACTCGCTTGTCAGTTGTAATTTTCCAAAATGGCGTGACGCGGTCGAACTGTTTTGAGTATACGGCAAGTGATATTTTGCATTTTCTAGTAAATTTTCAGAATAAACATTGAACAAATCTATTGTGTTTATTGATGTAGTGTAGACCTAGGCATACGTAAGCTTTTTTTCATGCCAAATTATTAGTTCGGTTTTTATGGGTGTAATTTTACTGCCGTCCGATAAATCGGACGTCATGCATATTGGGCTCTAAAGTATGGTTTTTGCTTGCTTGTTACAGCTTGAAGGTGCACGAAATTTTATCGACTTCAGAATGCGAGGATGGTAATGAGACTGCGGAAAACTTTATTTATGTTGAACCACCTATTGAATGAGGTAATCAGGCTACATATTAAGATAGTGACGAGTCTGATGAGGAGCATAATGCAAACCTAAGCCACTTGGGACTCAAATCGCTACAAATTAGATGTGAACTACAACGTTTTCAAACAAATAGAGATAATAATCGGCCGTGAATATCCTCAGGGCTCCAATCGTCAATTACGGTAATTTTGCATGCCACTTTCGTCGAATGAAGAGAGCGGTGATGAAGATGAAAAGCCCCTTTCTTCTTTTCAGACTAAGAAGAAAACGACGACTTTTTGGAAAAAACAATTACATAAGTTTTCATGAACAGAGTACAACACACATCCAACGTCTGAAGAAAGTCAGAATTGTAAAGACCCCCTAAAATATTTCAGGATGTTTTTTGGCAAAGATTTACTAAAACAAATTGTAGACCAAACAAACCTCTATGCGGGACCGAAAAATAAGTCATTGATGGTTACGGAAGACGAAATTTATGTAAGTTTGAGTTCAATGTTATTGTCGGGCTATGTGAAGTTACCGAATAAAAGGCTGTATTTCTCTAGAGATAATGATGTGCCGAAAATTCTTGCAGAAAATATAAGATGTAACAAATTTGATGTGATACTTCAAAACTTTCATTTGAATGATAATACGCATTTATCAGCTCCATCTGACAGGCCGTGTAAGTTGCGTCCACTGCTAGACAAATTGGGCGAATTTTTTTCAATAACATTACGGGCTAGATGAGCATTACAGCGTCGATGAAAGCATGATTCCGTACTATGGAAAGCATTATGACAAACAATTTATCAAAGGAAAGCCCATAAGATTTGGCTACAAAAATTGGGCTATGTGTACCAGTACTAGTTACATGGTGACTTTTAGTGTCTACACGGGGAAAAACTCTGGCAAGAAAGATTTCGGATTAGGTGTAGATGTAGTTCTCACTCTCATGGAGCTCATAAAGTTTCCAGACTAAATAGGATTATAATTATACTTTGACAACTTTTCCACATCGTTGTCATTGATGAGACATCTGCGAGAATTAGGCTACTTTGCGACTGGCACAATAAGCGCAAACCGTGTTGAGAACTACCCACTTAAAGCTGTCAACCAGTTCAAGAAGGAAGAACGGGGCTGCAGCGTTTACAGGATGTCTGACGACTTATTTTTGTGTCGCTGGAACGACAATAATGTCGTGACGGTAGCTACCAACTTTAAAAACTGGGACTTGACATCTGCAACACATTGATCTAATGAAAAAAGGTTGAAGTAGCAATCCCCCCCAGCCTTCATTGATTGTAAGCTATAACAAGTCGATAAGTGTGATCAAGTTGTTGCGAAGCTTCGTACGAGAATGCGTATTAGAAAATGGTGGTGGCCAATATTTGCCTATTTTTCAGATGTGTCATTGGTGAACAGTTTGTTACTCGCGAAAAAAAAAATGAATTCAATAAAGAGACATAAGCTCGAAGCTTGTGCGTCACATATGGAACTGCACCACACCAAAGACAAAAGCCTGTCAACCCCTTGCCCACCACACAGTTTATTTAATATTTAATAAGTTCTTTATTGTTTCTAAAAATTTACAGGACTAAGCTAAAACTTAAAGTGAGAGTTCTGTATTTGGTATTCATTGCATCTACAGTATTTTTTCTGTGTCTACCACAAATTTTTCTTATTCATATGATATATTTATAATAGTAGAGGAAAATACAATGAAAATCTCGTTTAAACTTAACTCTAACTTAAACTACTACTACCTATGTTAAAACCTATTTACATACTATTTTGGATCTTAGTAATAACTATGAATACTCGGTTGAGGACGCATGATCTCTAAGGTTAATCTATTAATTTAAATCCTAAGTGCTTGAATGTATGGATTCGAAGCGTATTATACCTAAGCTAGTAGATTATCTCTGCGTGAGAGCGCGTGTTTATTGATAGGGCTAATATGAGCAAGCTCATGTAATTTGCGTCATGAGAAATAATAAGGCTTATTTAGCGACATTTTTAAGTATCTGTTTTGAGTGACTTGAAGCTTTGATATCAAATATTTAGCGCATTGGCTCCAAGTAGGCGCTCCTTATAATATTATAGGCTGAATTAGCATCTTTAAAATTATCATCTTATTCGTTATACCCAATTGGGACCTTCTGTTGAGTAGTGGATACAGTTGAAGTACAAAATTAAATGCTTTAATGCTTATTCGTTCAATGTGGTCTTTGAGCATGAGTTTCTTGTCCAACGTTAGCCGAAGGTACTGCAGATTTTCGGGCCATGGTATGGCTTGTCCTAAAAAGTTAATCGGTCGAATAGGCAGCAAGGAACGTTTACGTTTTTTAGTGAAAAATATTGCCTTAGTTTTGTCAATATTGATGCTTGTGCGTCACATATGGACGCATTTTCCACCTGTAGAAGAACTAATATACTTTTTCAAGCATTTTCTCTAAGTACAATAATAGCTATTGTACTTGGGTGAGTTCCTGAAGTATAAAAACAGGTAACATCCGCAAAGGCAGCTATTTGACAGTGCTTGCTTGTAGGGAGATCGGAGGTATATATATTGAAAAGGGTAGGGCTCAGACATGAGTCTTGGGGAACACCAGCAGGGATGCTTCTTACAGTAGAGGTACTATATCGGACCTTTACCTTGATCTTGATCTGTCTTTGAGGTAGGAAGCCATCAAATTACGTATGTATGTTGGAGTTTTGTTCTTTTGGAGCTTATAAAGTAAATCTTCGTGCCAGACTCTATCGAAAGCTTTCTCAATATCGGTAGTGACCATTCCAACTGATTGCTTCCCTATTAGGGCTGTCTTTATGTCCTTTAAGACGCGATACAGCTGGTGCTCCGTTGAATAGCCGTGCCTGAAACCGAACTAAAAGTCAGGAAGCATGTTGGCATTTTCCACGAAGTCTGTGAGTCGTTTGAGAATTAGCTTTTCGAATAGTTTACCAAAGGCTGGCAAAAGGCTTATTGGCCTGTAGCTTTCTGGCTCTTGTGGATCCTTCCCAGGCTTTAGCAGTGGTACTACAACAGCTTGTTTTCAGGCGAGTGGAAAATAAGATAGCTTGAGGCAAGCATTAAATAAGAGGGAAGTAAGCACAATCCCTTTCTTTGGCAGATTTTTCATCACAGAAGTAGGAATTCCATCAGTCCCGGGAGCTGTTCGATTCTTAAGTTTTTTAGTTGCCTAACTATTTCTCTGGTCTTGATGTAGGCGCCAGAGGGCAAGTTAGATGTACTTTGCACATAGTTTCCTATCATCGTTTCTATGATATCATTGCGCCTTTTGTTTGAGATTTTGTGGTAATTATGAAGTTTATCAGCCAGAATTTCTGCTTTTTCTTCACAAGGGTAAGTCTGCTGGCCACTTGCGTCTTTTAGTGGGTAGGGCAAGTTGAGAGATTTGCTTTTGAAATTTTTTTTTAAGCGCTAAAGTCCCGTTGAGTTAAAATCTAAGCTCTGGAGCATTTGATTCCAGTACTGATTCCGTACGTTTGAGATTTTTTTCCGGATTGCTATTTCCGGAAGGCCGGATCCCTAGATCTTTGTCACTGTCTTCTAAGGTTATTTCGGGTACGAATAAGCTTCAGAGCTTCCTGATCTAATTCGAAGCTTGTATATTTGGCACTAGATTTGGGTACACTGCAAAAAGCATTGGATTATACCCATTAGCACAGAACGTCGTTGTGCAAATCAATGTGGAGGAAAAGCCAAGTTCATGTGCCTGAAATGCGATGTAGGCCTGCATCCAAAGTGTTTTATGGACTACCATGTAATAGGCTTTCATCATAATAAACATACAATTCGATTCCTTTTTTCAATGAACTTTGATATGGATTCAAATGCTTTGTTTATAACTATTTATCAACATGCAACAGGCTGTGCATAGCGTCCAATTTATCGTACAGGTCGTAAAATCAAAAATATAAATAAAGGTTTTGTTTTTTATCAACTAAATCCTTAATTGCACCACAAATGTCCATTATTTATCATAGTAATCGAATTAAATACATTAAATTAAAAACATTAAAACATTAAGTTAAACATAGAATTAAAACATGTAAATTTCTATTAAACTTCAAGCATTTACTATTTGAACAATTAAATACAATAAACAATTAAATATAATATATTAAATTTACAAATTAAAATATTCCTTTCAAGGAATAAGAAGACTGGTAGCGGTTGGCCCAAAGCGGGAAAAAATTTGACTTTATACTTTTATCCAAAATAATTGACCTTATACTTTACCATTTGTTGATTCGGATACTTACATCCTTCTTGAAATCAAAAACAAATTATGAGTTTTTCTATTTTCAGGGTGATTTTTGTTGTTTTAATTTGTGAACAGACAAATGTTTCGGTCAAACAGTCAAACAGACCAGGGCTGTCAACAAGTCAAAATCAATGTAGTTTTGACTGTACACGCTTCCTTCACAGAGTACGATTTGTACGAACCCACTTAAACCACGCTACCCCAGACCATCATATCTTCCGACGCCATACTTACCCATCGATAAGTGTCAAGGCAAGCTGGCTGATTGGGGGTACAACTGGAAGTAAAACAAATGCAGGTTATGACAATACAACAATTACCTTACTTCAAGAAATATTTTTACATACAAACAATAGTACGCTATAAGATATATAAATTCAAGACTTTTAGAGCTCTAGCGATTTCCAGAAAAATTAGCTTGGTGCCTTCTAGCACTTCAACAACGGTCAAATCAGTGGCATTGGGTAGGTTTGCCAACAATTTCTGCCACAATTCAATTTCACTTTTTATAGTTGGCAAATTATAAAATTCTGAAGGTGGCGCAAGTTTCTCTTAAATTTTTGAAGGGACATGGTTTGCATTTGGGCAGTGTGTAACTTTGATAATAATAATAATAATAGGTGTATAAATATGAAATGCGGATTTTTTCTGCTTGAAATATGCATTTATTTGAATAACAGAACGAATGAATTCAATAATCAAAGGATTGGCCATCGTTAGCTACGACTTTTTTCCATCTTTCTGTAAATTGATGGATTCCGTCCCAGTACCCCTTCTCATTTTTTGAGAGTAACCACCCATCAAGGCAATTTTTAACTTCTCCGTATGAATGGAAGTGCTGTTCCGAAAGTCCTTGCTGCATCGATCGAAAATAGTACCATTCAAAAAACCAAAAAACTTTTTCTTTTCTGTCTGGCAAGCAAAATTTCACAAATGGTTTTTCGTCTTTCGATGTCTCTTTCTTTCAATTGATACGGAACCCATTTTCCGGCTTTTTGGATCTTTCGCATGGATTTTAAACTTTGTAAAATGGCTGCCTGAGTGACTTTCAATGCTTCTGCCAACTGTTTTTCAGTTTGTGTGTTATCTTCATCCAATAATGCTTGCAAATCTGTATCTTCGAATTTTTTTGGTGGTTTTCCACGATATTTGTTGCTGACATCGAAATCGCCACTTTTAAATCTTTTAAACCATCGGTCACAAGTGTCTTGGGTTGGAGCATGATCACCATATGCTTCCACTAACAATCGATAAGTTTCTGCTGCCATTTTCTTCAAATGAAAGAAGGTTATTAACTTCCCCTCAAAACGTCTTTTTCTGGCACGTAATTCGACATTTTTGAAGCGAAAAAAAATATGTTCTTTGTACAATCAAAACCTATGACATACTGGAATTTGTTGACAGATGTTTACCCTCCAAAATGCCATATCAGTTATCCCCGACACAAACCATATGTAATGGTTATGCCATCTGTTAGTAAAATCCGCATTTCATACTTATACACCTAATAATAATAATAATAATAATAATAATAATAATAATAATAAGGTGGAGTGTTCCTCAGCAAAACGTTCTTCTAGGGAATCTAAGTTCAGGATTTCCAATGACCTCCTCCAAAACTCTGATGAACTGTCTGCTGGATGGTTGCTCCGATAATGCTTTCGTCCAACAAGGCGTGGAATAGCCGAGATATTTTCATCCCATTCGAGTTTTTCTACAATGCAAGTAGTGTCTTTCAAAATTTGTGATTTGATCTTGTGATTTGATCTGGATTTTCACGGTGCTTTTTGAAAAGTTTAAAAAGGCCCAGAATGTTCTGCAAAGCCTTGACCGTATCCAAAGCTACTGCCTGAAGTCCATTCAACTGAGTTTCCATCAAAGCTCAGTATTTTGCTATCAACAAAGGGAACATCAACTATTGCTGGGAACTGGCTAAAAAACTTTGGGAGCAGAGGAATAGAGGAATAGGAAAAGAGTCGAAAACCGTATTTCTGAGTCGCATTCCTGCCTTCGACTGATAGGGTTTCTAATGTCTCCATTATTGCACAGAAGTGTTCTTTTAAAACACTGAGGTTCTTGTGTTTCTCGCTCCACCGTGTTTGACATAGCCGCGAAATATTGGCTATTAATTTTCATCCCAAAACGGACTCCCGGAAAAATTCATTAATATCTTTGGTGGTTCCCATGGTGTTACGAATTTCAGACAAAGCATTGGGATCATATATTACTAAGACAGTTTGTGTGACGAACAACGAAAGAACAAAGCTATGGATTATTTTTTCCCAACTTCGCTTGTGACCACCGTCTTTCCCAGCCGTAGTTGAACAGCCATCGAATCTCAATCCAACGCATTTTGCTCGAATTTCATCGAATCTCAGGCCAACTCCTTCGTTTGCTAGAAAATCATCAATTGCCTGTGCAATACATTTCGCGTCAAGACCGTTTAGCTCCACGAACTCAACATATACTTCTTCAACTGCAATGGTTTCTTCACAAAAATATCGCAGACCAATGGATTATTGCTCTTTCCCAGATATTTCAGCTGCCAATATACTGTAACCGTCGGCTGACTTCACTTTGACAATAAGATCCGGCTTCAGCATGTGGCCCCAATTCTCAATTATTTTATTTTGAATGTCAGCAGAACGATAACTGGCTTTAATTCCCCCATGCTCAATGTGTGACTTTTTTATTTTATTATTTTATTTTGAACGTCAGCAGAACGATAACTGGCTTTAATTCCCCCATGCTCAATGTGTGACTTTAAAACCACATCGCATGAATCAATTCGAAGCTTGAACAAATCCTCCAGTATTCGTTTGCCTTAAATTTTGCCTCGCAGCGCCGAGTCGTGAGTCCCACATAATGTAAAGCCAGAAAAATGGATGTTATAATTTTTTGTTTCCTGAGATCAGTTTCTTGGAGTGATTATTGAGTTGCACATCCGCAGTTAAACCTCGAATAAATGACCTAGCACTTTCGATCTTTGCCTTATGAATGGGTGTTTCCGCATGCTTTTTGCACTGGTTGTAAATGTCCTTGAATTTGAATTTAAATTTACAAAACGGCTTAGCAATAAATGACCCCAGGACACCTCGGCTTGAATTGGCATTTGGCGGAAACAAGGCACAACATTTACAAAAGGAATAAACATGCCATGGTGAGTATGTCTCCAACTACGAAAAATTGAATTTTCGGTTCAAATCATCAGCGTCTTCTGCGAAGTTATAACTTTTAGGAGGCATCCAGCAATTTTCGAGTTACATTTTGTTTGTTTCAGCGGATACAAGCGAGGAACGATTCAAAAAAAGACCAATATTATTTTGATTGCATTCAATTACTAAAGAAAACAGTATTGCTCCGGCTCGGCTAGCATTTCCGTAACAAAGCTACAATTTTGCGCGACGATTCCTGAGCTCTTCACTTTTGTGTCTTCATGTTGCTCTTCTGTGTCGCTTCCCCGCTCTGCAACCCTTTTCCTTTTTAAATTTATTGTGAAAATTGTGGAACTAGATCTGAAAATGTAGCGAAAATTAATCTTGGGCCTATTTGCAAAATAATCACCGCAAAACTTTCTTATGGCCATTACGAAGGGAAAACGAAGGAAAAAAACCGTATCCTTTGTCTTTCGCGGCGATTTTTCTCTTTCGAGGCAAGCCATTCGACGAGCCATTTTTCGACATCTTCAAAATTGGCGAAACGCTGCTCTGCAAGTGAGTGTCCCGTGGATGTGAAAAGGTGATAGTCGGACGGGGCGAGGTCTGGAGAGTACGGCGGGTGCGATAATGTTTCCCAATTCAATGCATTTGGAGTGGCCTTTACCACTTTAGCGGTACAAGACGGTGCGTTGTCATGTTGTAGGATAACTTTGCCATGTCTTCGGGCCCATTCCGGCTGTTTTTCGATTAACGCATGATAGCGATCCGTATCCACCGTCTGACCAGGTTTAAATAACTCGAAGTACACCACATAACACTGGTCCCACCAAACACAGAAGATTGTCTAACGGCCAAGGCGATTTGGCCTTAGAGTCGATGGGCCGGCCTCACCAGGTGAAAGCCATGATTTTTCCGCTTCGGGTTCTCAAAATAAATCCATTTTTCGTCCCCCGTAACAATCGATGCAGAAAAGATTTCCTTTCGAACCTTTGAAGCAGCATTTCACATATCGTTTTTCGATTTTCCATTTGTCTATCGTTCAGTTGGTGTGGTACCCATTTTCCATACTTTTATACCATTTTCCTCGTGTTCGAACTTTATCGCTGCACCAGGATGTTCATTGTCTGTTAATTCGAATTATCCACTTTTAAATTCACGAAACCATGTCTCACATGTTCTTATCACTGGAACATGTTCACCACAAGCTTTGACTGCTGTTTTCTTTTGATGAAATAAGAAAAGCAACGAATGCCGCAAATGCCGCAAATTTACTTGGAACGAAATTCGACCGATTCACTGAGTTAAACAACTATGACGCTATTATTTTAGCAGATTGCAATTTGTGCATTTTTTAAGATTAAAGTCAATAGAAAAATATGACATAGATGTCAAGTCATAGAAATGCACACCTATCTCTAGTGACATCTATGAGTAAAACCGACAAATTTCAACTAACATTCCTGGTAAAATTTTTCGAATTGGCTACAAGCAATGGGAAAATTCAGAAGAACAGTAGCTGGGCTCAAGATGCGTTGATCGTAGGATTTTCATGAAATTTTGGTTGTTTCATAAGGAACATAAAAGATGATATACCTTAGAGAATTTTAAGCTCTAAAAGTCATTGGTAGACCAATAGTCACATCCAGTAACGACCAAGAACACCGACCGCAAGAACGTATCACTTTGATCGGTTTAGTCTCTTAAATGTTAATGCAGTTTCTCCACTAGCTAAGAAATCCCAGAAAATGGGAATCACAAAAAATTGGTAAATGCCATTGCACGATTCGACCTGATGATTCAAAAAAAAAAAAAAATTATTACACGATTCGAATAAAGACCAAAATGCAAAGAGTACGATGATGACACTCAGCCGAGAAGGTCTAATTCATCTGGCTCACTCATGAGACTTGGCTTCGTCCACTTATTTCTATCGATGAATCATGGAGTTTCTGGACAGTGCTTTGGTTTCTTCCAAGTTATACAAAATCGTTCAGGAAAAGGATCGTAACTTATGAAAGGAAATATTTTGGGGCGAGGTATTCACAAACCGCCAGAATGGTGGGGCAGAATGTATAATAAGCGTTGGAAGATACTATGAATGAAGCTCGTTCTAGAATTTTTCTGAACTAAACATCTTTTGCAAGAAAAACCTGCACTTGGTACTTGTGAACCTATAGTCTGGCCCTACGTGAAATGTAAGTCTAATTTCTTACTAAAAAAGTGTATTGAAACCTTTGAATTGAGTGCATTTAATACGAAGAAACGCCGTGTTTCTATATTTCGCAGTATCGTACGCTTCGCATCTGTATGAAATATTTTCAATTCAAACGCAAGGATTTGAGAATAAAGAGTATGCGAAATTTTACAGCTATACAAAGAGGAAACAGAAGTTAACACACGATGGTAAGTCAAAACAACTTGCGGGGAACTCTGTATAAACTTCTTGTATCAACGGAATGCGCTTACACGCGAAGTTCGTTCCAATTATCAAAATTTTCGTTCGATAAGACTGTAGACAAGCGCTTGCTGGTATGTCAAAGTTGTAGTGTATTAGCGACCATAACGAATCAAATGCAAGGACAGATTGAATGTATAAGCGGAAGAAAACATATGTGAATGCCAATAAGCCTATTGAATGATTCCATTGAAAAACTCAAATGCAGAGCGGATAGATAGATTGCAAGCATGATATGTTATCTAATAACCATATGTTGTAAAGCAGACTAACATGCATTAAAGGCAAATTAATTCAACGTTTCACTCGCACACAATCAAGTAAAATAGCATGTTAACTATTTCGCTTATTGGAAAAGCATTAAATATTTAAATCTCGCCTTCAAAGGCTAGGTCACTATCCTGGTAATGTTTGGTTTGAAGTATGTTTGTATCGACAATTTCAGCTACTTTGAAATCTGTAAATTGTTGTTCGGTATAGAAATTTGGTTCAAAGATATATTTACAATTTTGTGCCACAAGGCTATGATGCCTAGAGGCATAAAATGACAATTTATTAAAATTAACCTCATAAAAAGAGGTCTAGTCTTTATAGCAAAGCTAGCAAGTGGTCAAATATATCAAATATTGATTTTCAAAGAAAGGATCATTTTGCATGCCTCCATTTGTCAAACAGTGTCAAAACCTCGCCAATGCAACTTTCTTCTCAGTCAGACTATGAAGCGCTCACCGGGGCTTCTCTTCCATCTCGTGTAGATAGAAATATATGTCACGCCTTATTTCTGCTTCACAATATTTGGAAACTCCTACTGTCAAAAGTCAAAAGATCTATGCCCACTCAAAAGCAAAGTTAGAAAGAAATTAGTTTCACCATAGTCTCAAATTTTGTCTCCCCCTCCCCCGCTCCGGCATTTTTTATTATATTTTCCATTCACCTCGGATTTTAGGAAATTTTTCGGTGTATGTTCTGTCTCTGGGTGGGTGAGAAAACCTCCTTTTTAAACTTACTACTAAACAACTAGGTGGATGCAAATCGATAAATGAAATTTTCAGAGATTTTTAAGAACAGTAAATGATGGATACTCATACGACTCATACTTTATTTATTTGATATGGAGCTCCAATTGGCATGGTTCCAAAACTCTGACCCATTATCATCTGTTTTTGGTGCAGAACCTTATTTGGAGCCTTACACTACATTTTTCTGCAGTGAAGGAGCACAAGCAGTTCGGTGTTCATTATTCGTTTGTCCTTTTGTTGAGCTGAGTACTTCAAGTGGGCCACATAAGACATTGGTTCGTTACACGGCAGCCATCTTAGCCATCAGCTAGAAGAAATTCTGTTTTAAAGCCATCAGCATGTTCAGGTTCATTAAGCAGATTGCTGGGACTCAGTAGACATTTTTCCAATGTTGATACTCCTAACCTCAGCAATAAATTTCTTTGTGAGAAAAACAATCTTGATTTTTTACAGGGCGCTAGCGCACACAGCATGCACTCACAATCGGGATTCAACCAATGAATGTATCTTATTTTTTCGATTAATGTATAGAATCATATTTACGATTTATCGATCTCTTTCTGCCATTGGCGGCCAGAGATTGATCTCGCAGATTTGTGCTTAGACTATGCTTTTTAATCTATACAAAGATGAGTCTAAGAGGGGCCATCTCCTCTCTTACTTACCCAGTTCACATGCCCACACTTCCTCAACTGTATATCAGCGGCAAGCTCCAAAAAACAAGCTGCGGAGCTGATCAAGTTTTCACAGCAGCAAGTAGCACATTCATCGGACAAAGTTTCAAAGGCCAATTGTATCTAACGCTCGAGCTGACGAGATGAATTCGGGAGTGAAGTGAGAGTGGTGAATGGCAGTTGGGAAGGATTAATAGAAACAAGTACCGAAGATGCACCCTCGCCGCGGACTGTACTGAGAAAAAGCGGATGTAACCCGACCGTTGTTGCATATAGATGTAGTAATGTTGGATGTTAATAGCAGGTTGAAAAGCTCGCATTGCAACATCAACGATGTTGCAACAGTCTTTGAATTGGAATTAAGGCCACACTACAGGTTAAACCTCTCGCCTTCATGTATCTAATGCTCAATTGGTATGTGTATAAAACTTTGCCATATGGATATCTAAATATGTACCCCCGCTGAACCACACACCAGTGGACCACACTCCGAACTGCTGTAGTCAGATTCATGGTGAAGCGTGCTCCTATGCAGACATCTTTTCGTTAAGATAGTCTACCAGTAGCAAAAAATTTGTTAGAGGATATTCTTTTCCCGTTCGTATGTCATTTTGCGGATTCACTCAGTGGTATTCTAACAGTCTAGATGATCTGTCTACGTTTCTCTTTTGTCATTTCTGGCAATAAGATCTTTGCTAGCCTCCAGATTTTCCTCACATTTGGAAGCATTGAATATCCAACAAGTCCCTTTGCAATGATTTCGTCTCGTATTGGTGCCTTTCTTGCCTTCTCAGAGGAAACTAGCTTCCCTTTTTACACATATATGAAAACATGATTTTCTCCTAAACTTTAATCACAGGCGGCCTCTACACTGACCGTTTATATTGAGAAGGGAAGGTACGCGCTAACTCGTCGGCCTTTTCAGCCACGAGCAAAGAGGGTGCCGGAGGTTTCCACATATTTCCTGGGTCATATTGAAAATAATACTTGAAAAATAATTGAAAATGTATCAAGGATTTAATCAAAGCCATAAGCGGCATCGTTATTACATTACCCTCTTGTTCACAATTGTAAATGAAATGTAAAAAAGTGTAAACATTTTTTTTATACTTTTTATATATAATTCACCTTTCCTTCATTGCAACCCATGTACCATATGTGAATCCAATTCAGTTAAGTTTATTTAAAGGGTACTAATTTCTAAAATAGTTTTCTTTTTCCAACAAATACCACGTGGACTGAAAACTCTGTGACCTAGCAATGAAAATAACGATATTTTTAGTGCAAAACAATTTTAATATTATTTATACAGTGACCAGTCTCAACTTTTAACGAACCAGAGGTCCGATATCCAAAAAAAGTATTTGTTGGGGTAACTGAAGGGGCGATAACAGTGGAGAAACCGATTAAACTGGTCTGACTCTGCTGACGAAAAATGATCATCCCTGCTCTGATTTCGAAATTGAAAGACGAGATCAATGGACCGAGAAAGTTTGAGGCGCTTGTTGCAGGAAGCGAAGGCCCAGTAGGGGCTGTAGTGCTAAGAAAAAGAAAGAAGGTGTTCTCGGGGCTTACCGTGTGTTTAGCTTGCTGCCTAGATCCCTCATGCAACTACTTACGTAAGCCATAAGCAATTGTTAACTGTGGATGACAAGGACTATTACATTACAACATTCTTAGGCCATTTTTCCCACCATCCACAGAACACAAGAAAGTAAAATGATATTTTCACAATGTAATAGCAGTAGCAATAGTGGCTCAGGATACCAACGATTTACTTTTGGGCACGCTTACTTTGCCCGGGCCAATTGTCTTGGGAAATTTGACTTTCAATACTCTTAACTCTGATACTCCAAACTACACTCTAAACTATGACGGTAAGCTTGTAAGTTTTTAGTTCTTCATGAGTTCAAATTATTGCTGCATTGAATTTTTTTCTGCCATTGCTCCTGGTGAGAATGAGCGTTAGTTTTTAGTTGTGCTTTTGTTATGGGATGCCTCATTTCTTTGGCTGATGTACAAGAAAATTAAAAAAGTCCAAACCAGGACTAATCACAAATAATATTACTAATAATGCCACACATGGGTTGAAAGTGTCACTAGTGATACTTGTTGTATTCAGGTTTTTGTGTGGATATGAGTGTATCAAACCATTGAGGCTTGTCTAGTAGATGTTATATTTACGATTTGAGTTTACCACATCATCAGCTATTAGTTTCCTTTTTTTGGCTGATTGCCCAGAAGCAAAGGGCCTGTCATTAGGTCCTCAGTAAAACTTTCGTTGTGTATCCCCTCAACCACAAATTCTTGAGGGCCAGTTCGCTAGTAAATTATGAAATTATGCATCATCCTGCAGAAACCAGAGCTTTCCTGCATTATGGCGAGTCTGTTTGGGAACGTGAAAGTCATTAATCATGGTTCTATTGCTCATCGATTATGATGTTATATCTAGCAGCAAAATTTTGAACTCATTAGCCGATAAACCACCACAAACAGTGACGATCTCTGGATTAGACTATGTTTGGACAACTGCCTGTGATAGCTCATCAATCCCAATGCGGGAGTTTCGTTTATTGAAGTAGCCATGCAACTAGAAATGAGCCTCATGGCTGCGCAAAATTTTTTTATGTAATTCAGAGTCTACAGCAATTTGTTTTTGGGCTGTGCATCGAATCTACGCTGTGCCCAATGGTCATTCTGCCTCAGTTCCAACACGACTTTGATTTTTAAAGCCAACAGAAACAAGATCCTTTCGTGAAATCTTCCATGATGTGGATAAGCACAGGTTAATTGTTAAACACGACATCAAATGATATCAATACTCCGCCCTACAGCTGCCTTGGTTTCTTCATGACGCACAATACGACATCCAGATGGATGCGTGTTGTCAGTGAGAGTGGTGCGTCAATGATCCATTGTCAATAGACCTAATACTTCTGATGAACGATTATGTTGCTTATAAAATTGACGAAGTGCTTGGTGACTTTCTCGAACAGCACTCTTTTTTCAAAAAAATTACAAAATTTGCAGACGTTGCTTATCCGTCAAAATATTCATGATAAGATGACATTCCAAACTAACCATACAACGTATGACAGCTGTCACGCCATACGTAGTATCGTAAAGTGTTGCCAGCTTAAAATTTCATACCGCTTGCTAGCGTTTACCGTAAAAAGTGTTGTTCTGCTTACTACTTTGCTTACTTCTTTCAAACCCTTCGGCATTAAAATCTCCCCCGAAAAGAACAAATTCACTTATTTGAGACAGTGGTTTCTGCATGTTCAGCCTCGGTTGAAATGGACGTTGGTTCATTTGATATTTCAGAACGATGACATGTTACAAAATTACTGTGATCACTTTGGCCACTGTGTCACATCCAGATGGCAAACATCCAGGTCTTATACAGAGTCGTCCTGAGGACATCTCTGTGAAGATATTGATGGCTAAGTAGCATGGTGGCTTATTCGACACTTTAGAAGAAGATTTTGTACACTTTTATTTCATTTTATTTACGTTTCCTTATTAAAATAGTGGCAGAAGTGGTAGAAGACCTGAGTCCTATCTGAAATATGTTTGGCAATGTTCTGTCTTGGATTACCATTTTTGCAGAGAATACACAAATATAATTTTTGGATCGTACTTTATTATCAACATCAACGTTGGTAGTTAATATAACTTTGCATCCCTATGCGGAGGGAACGAAAGGAAGGTGAGGCAACGGAACTAAACTACTCGCCGTCGTATCCTCCATATCAACCTATCTTATTTCGTCCTTTCACGAGAATTTCTTTATTTTATGGACAATATTAATACATATATTTGGTCATGATGTATAAGATATAGAATCATTCTGCGTTCTTTCTCTGGAGTGCCACACGAACTCATACCTTATCTTGGAAAGATCAACTTTGAAAATGCTCCAGAACAACTCCAATTCAGGTATAAAGCCATAATATGCTTCAAAGATAGTTTTTCATTTGGGCCCCACATTTCCACTTTTGTGATTTTCCATCGATACATTGAAGATTGTTAGTTCGTCGTTTGAAGTATCTTTATCTTTCCCTGGAAAAAACGTATTTCGCCCGGATGATACAAAATCCAGCAATAAGCAATTTCCTGGTATCGGCAATTCGTCTTAGCCAGATAAGTTGATGTGATAACGGTAAGTGCATACATGTAGTACAGACAAGTAGTCTTCTGTTCACGGAACTGTCTAGATTTTTTTTTGTTTTTTTGTTTGTTTGCACACCTTATCGAATAAAATACAAGAAACAATCCCCACAAGTCCTTGTTTCTAATGGATTACCACCTCAATGAAATATGCAAATCTGCTAAATCCCATGACAATTGGAAGAACTACTTCAATACCTAAAACCACTTCCCAACTGTTTTTGTTTGTTGTTATTTTTCTTTTTCAACTTGTTTCTCAGTGTTTTCTTTCTTTCTTTTTTTCATTTTATATCCGACTGTGTTACATTGTAACGCAGGACGATGGAATCGGTATCTACACCAGAACGTTCGCTTACCTTCGGTTGTTAAAACAAGGCTTTCCATTTGAATTACAAATTTAATGCCCGTTTCCAGGAAATTTAGATCTGAATTCGCTCTTCGAATTGCTGATAGCCTAACGAGAGAAACTGAGAAAAAGAAAACCTGGAAAAATGTTGAAAATCTAGTATAGTTCGCTCACGGTAGCTGCCGGCTTTCCTATTTCGATCGGTTTGTCCAGCTAGTATTGGTGTGTGTTTGTGCTGGCATTTGGTCCTATCGGTACTTGGCTTTCTTCCGTGCCATCCTTGATTCTCGATTTCACCGATACGCTACGAAAGCAAAAAATGGAAATTATTGGTACGACCATTTGCATAATTTCTTATCCAATTTCAGAGGACCGGAGGAAATCAAAACGAAATTCACTTTATCAGCCACAATTACAGGACACTTCTTGGCAAATGTTCATTGGGAGTAGTAGAGACGGCATAAATTAATAAAGGATATACGAAATCGGTTGAAGCCACTTAATTGGATTTCTCATCATTGACGACTAGAAATTGTAAAATTTGAGCGTTTTTAAAAGAATGAATGACAAACATTTCAATTTCTTTCAATTTCCTCTGGATTTAGAAAGCATAATGTGGAAGGAGTTGCTTATTTGAAAGCAAGTTATTTATCCTCTGAATTAGTGAAAAGCATGATCCAGGTGCCAGGTGCACGGGTCTAGAAAATCTGACTGGTTCTATCATAATCATTTGCAAATTTTATTGCATATGCTTGGTCTTTCTTAATCCTTACGAATGCTAACATTTCTGTTGTCTGCATTATTCAGATCCTTGTTAGCTCTGTTTTATAACAAGATATCTCTAACCCCTTCACAACTAGCTCACTCAATAAATATTTGAATGCATCTTGTCCACTTCCAGCTCAACTAGTGCCATCATATCAGTCCGTGAAGTCCACGGACGCCGAAAGTTTCCACCCTATTTCGTGGAACTTTAAATTGCTTAAGTTATTATGGACAATTCGCTCATTTTAACTCATAAACATCTAGAAGAGAACAATTTGAATCCCTGTCAGCTACCCCACTGAATATGTTTGGAATTTGCAAAAAGCCCTGCAGGCTACATATTCTACTCATAGTTATGTTATGTCTAGTATGCGCTGCATTTTAAAGTGATATGATTTGTTCCTGGAAACCATACGGATCCAAGTTGAGCCCTTTCATGGCATTTCTATTCCGTTTGTGTAGCTACATATAAATGCATTCTTACGTTCATGCTGTGCAAAGCATATGCAACGTATGAGTTAGAGCAATGTGAGGACCCACTTTCGCCCGACTTTCTAATACAAACTGTTCAGTGGTAATGTGCACTTGAAGAAATCCTAGTCCGTGCGGTGAGAAAGCTCGCCATGATTGTATTTAAAGTAGTTATTCAACTTCAGGAGAAATTTAATAGCTTAATGCTGAAATTTTATCTTGCAAAATAGATGAATTTTTAGGTTTCCTACTAATTATTGTAATCAAATACTGAATAAAATTGGATTCGCCTCGTAAATAGTCTGAAATTTTGGTTTAATTGTTAAGTTTTTTTAATGAGTCATAACCAGAAACAGAAAAACCAGAACGAATCATCCGTTTGCTTGGGTCTTCCCTGCGTCATAGATCACAGCACACATACGGAAAACGATGTCTGTTCAAAACGAATGATGCACCACGTTTCCTGCACCACACTCAATCGACAATAAGACCTGCACATTTGACCGAACTCGCAGAGCTTTTTTTGGTCCTGGTGAGCGTAGCAACTTCCATTTGGGGGTTGATATTCGGTTTCCACGTCATAATCATAAAACCATGATTCGTAACCAGTTATGACCCGCTGGAGCAAATTTGGGTCGTCACAAAGTCCAAAGGCTACTTATGTTATGATTGAGATTGTACAATTTTCGTATGAATTACGCGGCGACCCGTCTTAAGCCCAAATTATTGGAGAACATCGCATGACATAAGCTAATTGATATGTTTAGGTCCTCTACAACTTCTCTAACGGTGTTTTGACGATTGGCCATTACTATTTTTTTAAGTTTCTCAATGTTTTCGTCATTGTTGACGTTCACAGGCGTCCTGCACGCTGTTCGTTGTTCATATCTGCTCGGTCCCATTAAAATATTTGATACCATAAATAAACGTTGCTTTGGTCAAAGCTAGCTTCACCATTCACCGCATTCGGACCGTGCATATGGTGAAGTTATCTTGGACAAACGTGCGCGTCCGCCCACTAAATGTAGCTTTTCACACAAAATTTGGTAAGACAAGCGAAAATACGTCCAAATAAAATCGCTGTCAAAAATTAACTGAAGATTCAAAATGGCGGAACTTGGCAGCATGAGGGAGGGACATGAATACCAATATAATATCATAAAAAATATCAAAAATCGATTAGCCGATGGAAATTCAAAATTTGTGTTTGACGCCCGTGATTTCACTAACATCACTAGTCTTTCGTTCCACTTTGTACTTTTTAAAATAATTGAATGAGTAAGAGTATATGCGTGAGCCTTGACATTAAGACAAAGTAAAATTACAGTTCAGCGCCAAAAATCTGAAAACATTGTTATCTAAGTCAAATTCCGGACATGAACATCTGTCTCAAGAAAGCACTCAGCCATCAAATCGATCGTTAAAACTTTACTATGGCTGACATTACTGAGCCATGCAAAGCATCTTACGATCATCCTCGAAATTTAGCTGTCATGCAGCGCTTAAGCAATTATCATGAAATAATATTTCTGATAATTATAATTATATAATATAATATTACATTTAACCAATTATCATGAAATAATATTTCTGCACGTCTAAAAAATTAATGGGAACGTTCACCAGCGCAACATAAACATCAAAAACATTGATGACGTGAAGTTTGACAGTGATTACATCAATAAGCCTAACAACTCAAAAATATTACGGCAAAAGTGGTTTCTTGCGTAACTTAAAGAGGCATATACCTGATTCTTTTTGAGACAAAAGTGTGTGAATTCAGCCGCAGTCTGTTTTTCGTTTCGTCCACATCGTCGGTTCAAATGCAGGTCCCACGTAAGAGTGAAAAAAATTCCAAGTTTAAAGTGTAAACGGCTGTCAAATTAGATCGTTTGACGGTAATATAAATTTGATTCTAGTTTTCATTAATTAAAAACGAAAGTTCAGGATTGTAAGTAGTTAGCTGCACAATGCATGATTCTAATCAATGATTTTTCCAAAAGGCACCCTTTTCAAAATAAAGCTTGAAAGGAAAGTAAAAAGATTCTGTTGGGACACAAGCATCATTGTAGTAAAGTTCGCTTCCTTTGACTGTTTTGTCTACCATGGAAACATCTAAGAAGTATATAAGTAATTTCACAAAATTGTTTCGCAAATGAAATAAAGGAAACTTTCCGAGAGCTTAAACTTGACATGAAACTCTTTCTCATTGATTTCAAACTCGCCATCCGTTTAAAAGTTTCATTGGAAAATTAGACAACTTTGAAGCTTTTCTTTTACAACAGACTACATTTAGGTGGTCCCATATGTGCAAGAGTTATCTTCAGTAGACATACAAACCTGTATAAGTGCATATGTACAAACATACGTTCAAATGTTATAAGGATGTAACTACGTCTCTTGTTAAACTATGCACTGATTGTGTCTATGTTCTTCCATATCCATTGCCCTCATCCATTCATCCCATTTAAATTCGATAGAAAGAAAAACGATGCCACCAATTCAGTTAGAACAATTCACTCCATTTTCTATAAGAAAGACCATAAATTTCTGGCAAACAAAATGGTACATTGTGCCCAGAAACACAAGCAGCCTTATAAGGATATCTCCCATACCCATACTTTGTGGGCAAACTTGCATACATGCCCAACAATTCTATTTTCAGCTTTAAAGTTTTTAGTCCGTTTGGCGAATTTATTGCCTGGTTGTATTTTTCGCCTGTTAAAGGATCCCGTCCAACAAAAGTGACAAAGAGGAGACAAACTTTGTCTGTTCTCCTGCTCTTCTTATCGAAGAATTTTCTGAATAAAAAGTGTCATCTATTCATCATGACACTTTCATTTCTTTGGGGTCGCATTCCGACAATTTTCACCTGGAAAGTGGAAAGAAGATAATTTTGAAATGTAATATCTGACTATTGTGAACTTGAAGTAGAGAAAAAAAATACGAGGAAATTGAAATTTTTCTGTCAACGAGAACAACCCTTTTTCAATTCAGATGAGACATTGATTTTTGAGAAATTATGAAGAATTATTTGTTGCAACGCATGAAGGAATTTTGCGAGCATATTATTGTGCTTGTTACCTTAACCATGACATTGAAAATCAGTTAAGAATATTTCGTCCTTGACGCATTTTCTAAAAATATCCTGAGACCTTCAAATGGTATTCGTTGACTAAGAAAAACTGGGAAATTGTCACACAGGTGGACAATGGGGCTGTCACAAAATTGTTGGATCAGCAGACAATCGAGAAACATGAAGAAGTGAGCAGACCAGTAGATCCAGTTTTCAATACCCTGTTAAGAGAATTGTGGCATCCATCAAAGAGGAACCATCGACTTCAATGCGTGATGGGAAAAAAAGGAGCAATAGTAATGTAAATGTGCATATAGCAGGAGCGAACAGATGCAGAAACAAAAAAGCAAAAAATGAACAACAACGCAAACTAATTAGGTGATTTAAAAAAAGTTATACGAGAATCGGGTGACCTAGGATATCGTAGTTTGGTCCTTGATGATGATTCATTCATCATTTAAGATTTTTCTACGTTACTTAGTCCCATTTTGTACAACACAGACAATGCAGAAAACCTTCGCGTAAAATAGGTTTGGTATTGTAATGCCTGAAAAAATTCCTTACCAAGGAGGATTAATTAGTAATGAATATTATTTTGAAGTCCGCATAAAAACTCACAAAAACTTTTATCTGTACCCACTAGGTTAACAAATAAATCATCAGAAAAAATTAATGGAGGCACATTTACTTGAATAGAATTGAAGATAAAACATTAAAATGAAGCAAACCGAACTTAAAGCTGGTATCAAATATCTTTGGATGAAAAAAGTCTACCAAAGATGTGAAAAGTTACCTGACGCTAACTTATATTATAGCGTCCTTGCGTAGGTTATAGCGTCGTTGGCCACTCTCCAATCACCAGCTGCACACTAGGACCAGGAATCCCGCGAAGGACGCTCGTCAACTGCTATCTCTGAAAGAAAAAACACATCAATATTGAAAATTTCGTATTGGCAGATGAAAGACTGACAATCGGGTATGTAGTTGTACTTTTAAAAACGGTCTTTGCACAGTGAATACTGTGTTGCAAGCAGGTTAGCAAAACTTTTTGCCACGTTTCGCGACCAAATACCGGACCTGAAGCCCCCATATCAATCCTGAAACAAAAGAACCATAAACGTTTTGAAAGTGAAATTTTCGACCAACACAGAAGGTGTGCAAAGAAACAAGTTTGGTTTGAAAAGCTTTGTCCGTCTGTTGTTGGTTTTAATTATATCAAAAAAAGGAGTAGGCCACAATGGACTACTAACCAAAAAATCGCTTTGAGCTGCGAAATGGGGCCACTGTTTCAGCAAAATGATGTACTGTCACACAGAACACAGTTGCGGCTGGGATTCTCAGAGCTGGACTTGAAAACTGACTTTGTAGCTTCCAGCAGCTTCACCTCATCCTGAAAAAAAAAGCATCTTTGGATATTCGAAGCTGATAAAAAAGAGTTGGCGGTTGCCACTTTGGGATAGCGAGACAAAGATTTGTTCGAAGAAAATCCTGACTTTGAAAAATCTCTAGATTGCGTTTAATACGTCATTAGAAGGGTTTCTTGGATAAGGAAATATTTTCATATACAACTGTACAATACTATATTTAATTTATACAATACAGGTATGTATGTCTAAGACGGTTGCGAGTAGTCTAGTTGGTGATATGTCTTGAGCTATGCTTTCGCCAAATATCATATTATACAACATAAAAAAAATTTTCTCCCACCTTTCATTATTATTGTATTAATTTCATTTAAGTGTTTTTGATTATTTATATTGAAAGCCCTGACTTTTCTCAAGCAAACTTATAAAATTCTCTTTTAAGGTATTGATTTTGTTTTTTGAGTTCGAGCTGAAGACTTTTACAATGGACCTATTACACTTGGAAATAACACGGACATTATTCTTAAACCGTTTGACGACTATGCAGTGCTATCGCGCTTCCAGATTTCAAGTCCAAGCAAGCTAAGCGCCATTTCAGTACGAGTCTGCAACTCTGCGCGTGAGCAGATTTTTGCCGCTCTTGTGTTTTAGTAACGAAAAAGTGTCTTACAAAGCATAAACAGCGTTTTTAATTAGTTTACAGTCCAAAAAAATATTATTTGAATTTTTTTTATGCATTGGAAATCTCTGATCATGTTGAGTGATGATAATATTTCTGACACTGAATCAAGGTCAAGTTTCATTATTACACTTACCCAAATCAAATTAATTAAAACAAAGTAGACATTGATATTTTGAATTGAATGAAATCAAATCAAGTAGGCGACGAGTAGTATAAATAGAAGTGGAATTGTCTCGAAGAGTTAGTTCTTCGCGTCAAAGGTACGGACAAGCCTCTATCTCCTTTCACCCAATGTGAGGGTGCGTTGGGGTGCCTTTTCGAATACCAGTTCATGTATACAATAAGAATTGTATACCGGGATTATAGTAAATAAAGTTGGTATTATAAAATAAAACAGGAGTTTTATTTATCCATCGAAGAAACATAAATTTTCACGACAGAGGACGAAGCATTGCATATGATTAGTGAAAGCAGTAATGACGATGAGGTGTTTTAACGTTAAAAACACATGTTTTTTATTTTGAAACATCGAAATTATCTATTACACTTTTGGAATGTATAAGGATTTAGATGGTTAGCTGTCAAACAATTAAGTTTAAGGGAAAAATTCCATTTATCAAGCCCAAAAAAGCGTTATTTTGAAGAATGTTTCGAAAGACCCCAAAAAAACGTACGTTGTACATCTAAAAGTTCAATAAATGCACTCTTGAATTATACGAAAAAAAAATTTTGTTTTATTCAATTATTTTTGTTATTAATAGCAAAATAGTGGCTTTTTATTGCCATATAGAAAAGTAGGGTCAATGATCCGGAAAGTTTTGCAGCGACAAATTATCTAAAAGAAAAATATCAAAAAGTATTACATTTATTATGATATTCAGTATCGTGTGAAGTATTGGGTATGGGAATAAGTTTCCGCCATTGGTATACAGATATTCTTACTGATACTAATTTGGTGTCTGCTGTGGAAGTGTTCTTGGAATTAGAAGTTGTATGCATAGGCTCACAATCGCAGTAGTCGACATTCCTTCAACGGATGAACACCGTTTTATCTCGTGTTGAAAAAACTGCGCTGCGGGAAGTCGTCGTTCATTATTTCATTCTAAAGGAAAGTGTTGCGGAAACTCCATGTTTACGGTGATCATGCTCAATCTGAGACGACTTGCAAAGAGTGGTTTCGGCGTTTTAAAAATGGTGATTTATACGTGAATGATAATGATCCTGAAGGGGAACCGAAAAAATTTGAAGATTTACAGCTATGGAAATTGTTGGATTAAGATTCAAGATGAAGCCTAGAAAAATTGTCGCAGGAGTTAAATGTGTCAGATGTACCGTCGGTAAGCGCTTGCACATCATGGGAATCATCCAAAAAGCTGGGACTTGGTACTCATCTGTCTGAATTGAGCTCTGAAGGAAAAACGGGCAGGATGGAATGACAGACATGATAAGCTGATTCTGCTGCATGACAATGCAAGGTCACACGAAGTCGAGCCGGTCAAAAAATATTTGGAAGGTGTGAATTGGGAAATTTTGTTACATACGCCGTATTCCCCAGACATCGATCATTCGGAGTTCCACTCCATGTAATCAACTCTCACTGGAGAACGATTTACTTCTTATGAAGGCATCGAAAAATGGCTTGATGACTGGATCGAATCAAAGGATGGGGATTTTGTCCGTCGAGAAATCCATTTACAACCAAAAAGATGGGAGAAGGTTACCTATAGCTTCAAATAGTGCGTACTTTGAATGACGTCACTGTATTCACTGTAGTCAAAAAAAATTTCCAAAATACGATTTTTTGGGGTTTTTTGTTAAAAAATAGAAAAATTAAATTTTTGACATGTTCGTAGTTCACACGATACCTATTCATATGAAAAATATATGGTTAAAATTTCATATGTTTGGATTCAGCCGTTTGGGAGAAATCTGTCGTGCTTAATGGAAAAAAGTGGCTTTAGGAAAACGCAATTAACATTACGCTACGGTTAATCAGCGAGTGCAGGAGGGTGATTTTATCCGTTTAAGAGGATAAAAGGCCCACAAGTTGTTACCTGTTAGACAACTGTGGTTTGTTGTCAGTCGATATTTTGTGGTGATATGTCTGCAATGTCTTCGACTCAATGTTTGTTTCTTAAAATGGCCAATCCAAAAAAAGTGGATTATTATTAAAATAGTAATATATTCGTCGAAACCGCAGGTTTTGGAGCAGCGGCTTCTTTCGTTTTTTGCTTCTGACTTTTTTCAGCCTGAACTTTTTCCGATTATTTTCTTTTTCTTTCAGTGCGTTTTTATTTGATTCAACGGTTTTTTTCCATATTTTGCTCGTTTATATAATCTTTTTTTATGCATGGAGCACACACTCTAACTTTTGCACAACGAGTTCATCACCATAGGGGTCTACATCAAGCGACATTTTGAAATTTTTGGAGTCACCATCGCCAGTATAACGGTTATATCGACCACCAAATTTTTCGAAGGATCGTAAAAACATTTCCAGTACACCGTTGACTTTCATTTTGTCCACGTTACCTTCATGGTTTGCAGAACAAACATCTTTATGGTTGCTTTAGGAAGCACTGTACACGATTTTATCTCCTTTTCCAATCCGTTTCTGTTAACTCATGCAAAAACTTGAACGAACAGTAACATCCAAAACCTTACTTTTATCCAACTTACTATCCAATTAAGGAAACAATGCCCACTAAAGAAGTTAAGTCCTTTTTCGCCCACGAACCTTCATCGGAAACTGATAAAATCCTTTCCGGGTTTCCATTCTGGACATTTAAGTGTTTCTGCTCATTGACATTTCGGAGCAAAACTAACTGGAAAACACAGTCAACTGCCCTGTAGATATATTTCACTATTTTAAAATAACTTGTAGAAGTGAATGCATTTCCTAGACCCATTATGTCGTAAAAGAATTTTATGCTCCGCCGTCCGCTTTCAACCAATCTCATTACGTGAGCCATTTGATGTTTAATTTCATTGCCGTACTCTTGATCCTTTTCGATTCATTTTTATAGAAAGAAAATACATAATGCACGAGTAAAGTGCTAGTTTTGCTCCGAAATTCAAAACACGACTTACGACCATAGTCGATATAAACAGCCAGCCTTTTTCTTTCAAAATTCAATATAATGTTATTGGTATTGAAAAGCTCATATCCACTTTTATCCATCCGCCAACCACCAACCAAAATTATTACAGTTGTATTCACAGCTTGTTTTGGGGAAATGTGATGCATATGCACTCTCGTTCATACTTCTCATTTGATTTATTTCCACGACCACAAAAAGCTTACCAAGTGTCCGTTTTTCTTTTCTTCCCTTTACTTTTTCTTTAATATCTTTAGTTTCTTCTTTACTATCTTTCCTTCTTAAATTTTTTGTACTAATTTACTCTACTTTACTTTTATTTACTCTATTCATTTTCTTCTAGTTTTACTTTTTCCTCTATTTAATTTTTATTCTTCTTAATTACATTTACTTTTTCTCCGTCTTAAAGGTAGTTGATCACAACAAACAAGTGAATTATATCGATTGAAAATTTGTTCCAAGAATACACAACGGAAAACGTAATAGTTTCCGAAAGGGATAAAATGCAATAAAACAATAAAAAACCTTTTTAAATTTTTCAATAAGTGCGAATATCCCGAAATATTTGAAAAAAGATATAATTGAGAATTGTATGTAAAAGGATAGAGTTTAGTGTTAAGTCTCAAGTCTTAATTTGTTATTCAAAAGCTCATGAAGTAGATTAAGTAAACCATTTTTAATAAAGACAACTAGTCTACTCCTTATTTTGATATTTAAACAAAACCTTAATTAGCGCGCGTGTACTCTGTTGAAAAATACTCTACTAATACTGCTCGGATTATTTTTTTTTTTTTTTTGAAGTAATCTGTCGAAGCCCGTTTTCAGATTTTGAATCTCATAAATGGATTTACCGCCTTAACTGAGATTTTCCTTTATTAGCGGTCCGGTAATATTCCCTTCCATGTTGTTGTTGTGGTTCTTAGAATTCAATATGTAGTCTAATAGCAGTCCGAGGTATGGCAGATCTTGAACCACGAGATGTTTTGTCCAATAAATCTACTTATCTACTCGAAAGCTTTGTACATTTTCGTTTTCTGCGGAAACACATGCATACATGCATGCATGCTAGCTTTTAAGGCCAGAAATCCATTTAGAATCTTCAAAAAATCGATTTTGTTCTTTTTACATATTTCGAAAGTATAATACCCAAAGAGTACACTGACCAAGGGATAAAATCAATATTTGCGGATTTATCACATACAGTGTCGAGCAGAGGGAACACTTCAATTAATAGTTTTCAAATGTTTCAAACTAACGCGTTGTAGGTCAAAAAGTTATCGACCGATTTCGATAAAATTTTGAGGCATTACTCTTAGTAGTATTATCGGATGGATATACCTAAAGTTGGAAAGGTTGTGTGTAAATAAATAATTTTTTTGGGATCAAATATGTCGAAAAATGGTCGAAAATTCGTAATTTGGAGTAAAAAGGCTCCCAAATTTCTGATTTTGCATTTTTCCATAATTTTTTAGACATATCCTTCCCCTTAATATGCCAGTAAACAAATGACTTTTGCTAAATCTTTTTCGGGTCAACAACAAAAGAGCGACAACTGCTCTTAATCTGCAAACTCTTAATAACGCAGCCATTTTTTTGGTAATCCCGCAAATACAATGTGTCAAAAACTTGAATGCCATAATGAATTATGTCAAAATTTGAAAATGATTAGATTTTTTTATCCCCTTAAAAAATTATTGAAAATACCTATTTGTCACGCTTCTAAAGGGATTTCAGGCCTTAATTTAACTTTTCCATTTATGAAACAACTGGTAAAGCTTTGTAAATCGTTAAATTTCAATTAATGATGTTGGGAGTGATGCTAGAATTGTTTTTCCATGAAACGTCAGCAAGCATTGTATGAGACAATTTGAAATTGTTATGGTTATCAGAGGAGTAAATAATAAAATAAAGGAATTAAGACAGAACCTTTGGTATACGCGATATTTGGTGCGATACGGAAAACAACTGCATGTTTCTCAACAGTAGAAAAATCTGAAAATTTGATGTACGTGTTAAATAGAAGCGTATGAATACAACCTTTTCTTTTGTTGACAAGTTCCTTAGCATTATGTTCGGTAGCCTATCGATGCCGATTTGTATCTCGTTTTTAACTTTCTAAGGTTAGTTTCGTACTTCATGACACTTTAATCAAAGTCCTCGTGGGAATGCTTGAAACACCTGAGATTATTTTGACACGTTAAATTCCAATCGTCCGACGTATGACTTTTCGCTTAGTCCTGGCCGATCCGCAGAGACCGAGTTTCATATTACCCGACTGAGCATCTCAGTTCTTCCGCACTTTTGTCAGATTAAATATTTTGGACGTCGACATCGACGAAATTAGACTCTAGCTTTTGTTCAGTGGAAGCTTACAAAAACGATATAAGATTTAAAAGAGTTAATGCAGTTTATTAAAGAGGGTAACCAAAGGTGTGGTTTTGTGGTTTTTTACATTTATTGCAGGAGGTGCCAGCTTATTGTGTTAAATTCTTCGCCATCTTTGAACCTGACTTCCAGGAACTCTTTCTATAACATTAGATACAGTTTATTGATGAGTTGTCTTGTTGTGCAAACACGTTCTATTTTTGAAAAATTTTTAGTGGGAAGTAACAACGCATCACATTTTTCCTTCCACTTTAGAATCGTGATTCCTTCCCGACTGTCTTGTGCAAAACACTCTCCCCGTTCCAATTCGTTGGCCACTACATCGTTTTCATTGCCTTTACGATTATTTTAGAGTAACCATCCAATGGGTATTCCGTTCCTGGACTTCTTTTGCTAAATTTATGCTCGGTACCAATTGTCCGTATACTACCAAGCATTAATTTCAGTAATAAAATTCGGGTGTCATAGCTGTTACATATTAAAACATATGTAAGAAACTCAAGGTTGAATACGGAATTCTGTTGAGGTGGCCAGAAGGTTAAAGTTGAACCAAAAAATTGCATTATAAGGACCGTAAATCAGGCTTGGTTGTTTATAGTGCTGAAAATTTCCTATGGTTTCCATATTTCATATTTCGGTAAGAAAATGAAAAATAAAATGCATAATAGAGCAATTGGGTTACAGGACTGTTGCAATGCCGCAACAGTTTTCTAGGATTGATTGTTCTAAGTCTTCTAAGATTCAGTCTAAGACGGGATGCTTATGGTTGTCTTATTTCTAAACTTAAGCTACTGGAGAGCTGTTTTGATCACAATAAAGCCTCGACGAACCCCTGAACTCTGTACTCATTGACCAAACGCTCTTACATTCACATTGGAAGTCCTTATACCAGTACAGAGGAGAACGTTCTATTAGTAACAAAGTGAAATATTTTGAAAAATGAGTAAAAACATAATAAACGAATAGCGTATAATATATGGGTATTTCTTATGAAATCTCGAAATTTGGGATATTATTGAATTTTTTTTTTTTATAAACTTAGATATTTTTTCGCGGAGATCAGAAAAGTTGCTTTTAGAGATCTGTCCAGGGGTATTGATCTTCCATATTTTTGTATATAACCTATATAAAATGAGGTTTAAAAAAATAAAGAAATGAAGGAATGATTAACGGAATGAGGGAATGATTTATTATTATATTATAGTAAAAAAACAACATGTACAAATGAAAGAAATTATATATTTTTTATTAATATATATCAAACAATGAAATATCATATTCTAAAGAAAATCAACTCAAAACTTTGTACTTATAGAACATAAACAATATTTTGTACTTATAGAAAATGACCAACAAAATATAATATAAACCCAAAAAAATAACAAATATACGAGTACTACTCACTATAGAGGTAACAAATGTTTTTAACTTTTAAATACTTATTACTATTTATTTTTAAACTTTGTACTTAGCACTTCTCCAAAACTTAAATTAAAACATCTTCATATTTATTTATTAAGCATTAATTATTATTAATATTAACCTAAATAAGTCTTTTCATAGAGTTTTTTGGTCTTTGAGATGAATGAGTTATTCAATCTTAATTTTAACATCGCTTGTAGAGTCATCTAACTCTGTAATAACGTAATTCCCCCTTTTAACTAACTTTGGCGGCTTTATTTTCTGTATCACATCTTCCCATTTATATAATTGCTCATCTTTAATATTAGGCCATCTCCAAAACTTCACACCTTGCTTCATACACCTAACCATCAAACCATCTTCAAAAACAGATAGAACTTCTCCGGGATATCCAATGGTAACATTCTTATCACTGTCGGAGACAACAGTAGATCCCTCATTTTCTAAATCAATTGTATCATTTTCTTTTAACATTTTAGTATGATCTTGAATGCGCGAAGACGACGCTGAAGACAGTTGGTAATTATCCTTTATTATATCCAATTCCATATACTTTTGAGGGGATTTGCTACGCCTCTTAGTAAATCGATTACTGCGCTGTTGATGAAAATACCCCAAATGATAGTGGGTACAAACTTCTTCGCAATCTATGCATGAAAGTCTTCTGCACTGTAAGGTGTTGTGAAAAAATACGAACTGGCGTATTTTTTGTGTTCCCCGGTAAGTAGGAATAGTCTTGGACTGTTTTATGAGATCATCCATCAGCGAAATATCTGCTGTGGTAACTTCAAACAATAAAATAGAAGGACACCTGGATTGAAGGATAGGTTTCAATGAATTCAGGTCTACGATATCATGGCCTTCTGCCACGACTTTATCAGCTGTCCGTTTCAGGGTTCCACCGACACCGTCAGGCGCTCCCTTACCGTGCCCGGGTTCAGAATAATACCATGAAAAGTATGTGATTTCTGGATAGAGATCTTTTAGATGGCGACACACCATTTCGAACATAAATTTATTTTTGTATTGATTAACAGGCCCATCACTCAACATATGTAATCGGGAAATAGGTAAATGTTGTGTTTTTATCCACTCAAATATGGGTTTCAAGTGAGCCCAAACAGCCATTGTGTCATGTCTATTGTCACTAGAGAGAGAACAAAAGGATACAGGTTTGATTGCATTATCCTTGCGCAAGTAAAGCACTCCTGTATGCATTGTTATCTGCTTCCTTCCTCCACCAAAGTGGACAGCTTGTATTTCCTCGTTATACTTACAGCAATAGTTTTCACTGTAATCTACATGAATTAAAATGTCGTTTATTGTTAATTTTTTCTTTATATGTTGAATGGCCTGATATTGATGTGCTATAGTGCCAATATATGAAAAAAAAAGTGGTAATGCTGCTTCCAGACTTTGAACAAGCAATTTCAATTTAACCCTATACTCTTTCTTCACGGGCTTACGAACTGTATTTTTTTCCCATCCTTTTCAAATGAACTGACTTCATAAATCCATTGTTGATAAGTCAAAAACTGATTAGGCATTGGTAAATAGTATTCCAAAGAGCGTTCCTTGCAGGTTGAACATTCCCTGAATAGACATTTTGTGGAATGCACATCGCAGGTTATTGTCGCTAAAATTGAAGTCACGTTACGAAATTTCAATGCTTTGACTTCATGCAATTTAGATATCATCAATTGAATATTGGCATGCTGTATGCATTGACAAGTATTTCGGGTATTCACGTTTTGCCAAGTAACCCAAAAGGGTCTGAATCTGCAAAAGGTTGATAAGCTTATCTTATAATTGACCGTGCTTAAAAACTTTTTGTGTAAATTTTGAAGTGTATCATATAAAACACGCTTTTGTTTAGTTTTACCATTTTTTGATTTAAGATAGTCTTTTTTCCCCGGACACATCCTTGAGTTTTCATCTTTCTCCAAAAATTTAATTACATCGTCCTTTACCTTCATCATTTTATCGCTTATTTTTCGAGGCTTTTGTCTTTTGAAAGTATCATGTTTAAAATAAGGTTTCGATGCATGAAGTAACTTATATTTCTGCAATGATTCCAATTTCAACATTTCGTAATATTTTTTCTTTTTTTCATGTTTCTTTCCAAGATCTTTGTAACTAGTCTCTAGATCTCTTGTTAACGCTTCTCCAAAAAGTAATTTCTTCTTCACACTCTCACGAACGATTACATTCTTTAGAAGCGCATCTACTTTAGTTCCAGGCGATTCGGGGTCAGTTTTTTTTGTTTTCATTCTCAAATATCTCTTCTTATATTTTTCGCTTAACTTCACTGCATTCTTCAAATTTTTTTCCAAATTTGCAATCTTTGCATACAAAATAGCTCGTCGCCTTCGCATCTGTCGTCTATTTCGAGCAGCTACATCTTCTCTAATTTGCTGCACAACTGATACTGGACTTGGCGGAGGTGTATCATCAATTATTCTTTGTAAATTTTGGTGTGCTGTGGCTTTATTAATCCTATACACTTTACTATTTTCTTTCCATTGTTTTCGCTTTCGTCTAAGTTCTCTAGCATTCATATTAATAACTGGTTTAACTTGACCTTTCTCTTTTTTCTTTAAATATTTTAATCTTTCTTTTTCCCGCAGTTTTTCTAAAGATTCAGTATTATTTTTCATTTTTTCTCGCCTTTTTCTATCATACTCTTTCTTTTTTATTTTTTTTTCTGCATGACTCAACTTCTTTTGTCGTGCCATTTTGCTTCCACATACATGCACCTGTTTTAAATTAAATACCGTGAAATACAAGTTGCAAGAAATAAAAAAATCTAAAAAAACCGCAAAATACTGGATAAATCATTCCCTCACACGGCCGTCATTCCCTCACTCATTCCTCACTCCTAAATGCAGTGGGGGAATGACTGTGAGGGAATGACGAATTTTAACTTAAGCTACAACAAAACCGACACATAACCTCAATTTGCTTGTTACATTTCGAATATGTATTTTACTCCCAAAAACGCATAAAACCAACAAATTAACCAACAATACATTCATATAACGTGAGGTAATGATCGTCATAAATTTAACTTTTAACAATTTTTCACAAAATATTTTTTTACACGAACTCACCTGCGGTTAAGAAGAAATCGCCATCTTGAATCATTTGAGAGTGTTGACAGGTACTAAAAACTTAAGGTTGCGTTCCTAAATATCGTTTGACACGTTCAGAAATCGAATATTCGTAATAGGATGAGGGAATGATTTTATTTGGCGGGACATATTTAAAATCGAATTATTGTTTTTATAAATTCGTTGTTGTAAGACGGAAGCTTTTATAGACAATAACAAACATCTATCTAATATATTTGCATAATTTTATTATTAAGAATATTGATATATTTCAGATAAAAAGGCATTTTAGTAATATTTTTGAACTAAGGGACAAGGTGAGGGAATGATTTGCACGGTAACAAAGGAGCCATATCTTTTTTTTCTTTAGAGGAAAGACGTTTTCTTTTTAAACAATAGCGGTATAGACAGTGTACATTCAAATGAAAAAAAGACTTATGTAGTTAATGCATATCACTCGGCACTAATGGCTCGGGAATCAAATTTCGAAATTTGATGAGAATTACCCATATAATACATTACTTACACAATTAAATAACCATAAATCGTCAACCCCATGCTATTTTTCAAATAAGTCTGAAACCCTGACAAATGATAGAGTTAAATATTTTGAAAATCCTTTCATAATATTTGAACTGTCTGTAACAACTGAGAATGCACTCAAAAAAAAAATGTAAAACTACTATTCAAATACAAACAACCACTATTCAAACCGACTCTGCTACTCATTAGCATAACAAAATCTTTCAAAAGCTGCTTATAATTTATGACGAAAACGCATGGAAGTATGAGAGTATTTTTGCAAGCAAGTAATTTTGACCCGAACAGCAGCGTATTGTGTTGGAACGGTGAAGGATGAATTCGAAACAAGTCCTTTTTGTTGATGTTTCTTCCGTAAATATTACATCCATATGCATCTGGTTCCTCGTACCAACTAGCTCAAACCGTATGAACGTTAATACGAGTCCTTTCATAAATTTCGTCCTGTTCAGAGAAACAAATGCACATAAATGCGAAATGATGTCGATAGTTCCGTCGTCGTTCCGTTTCCCTTTGCTGCTACACTGACTGCAAAACGGATAAAATCGCTGAGAGATCTCTGCACATCAACAACATTTCGTAATGATTAATGCATGCATGTACCGCTATTTATACATACGTGGAAAATTTGACGAAGCCACAGCAACACTCAAGCGCATAGTTTACGACCGAGCTTGAGTAGGAGGAGGCCAACAGTGTACTAAAAACTTACACCAGAAGGACACTGGCGAATAATGCGTTCATGACTCGACTTTTATGACTGATGTCCTACTTTATAACTCCGGTCTTATTGTGCCAATTACGTTTGATAGTGAGCTGTCTAACATATTACCCAATTTACAAGGACATTTTCTCGCATTCAGAGCGATTCGTTAAGTTAAATCGTTACGTACGAAATGTTTGTTCACTTCGTTTTCTGCTTTTTATTGACTGCGAAACTTTCTCTTGTGCTTTCCAACTAAGATTTCATTTACTTTTCCCGGGGTTTATTCTATCAATAAAATGACCAATGTTAGGGTTCAGTCCTCATTGTTCACTTGGGAACTTGATAGTGAAGAAAGTTTAGAGAGCGTTAGAGGAAGTAAACAAAAAAAAAAAGCAAAAAACAAATGTCTTCATCCTGCCACGTTCTTATGTTTTCTTCTAGTACGTAAAATGGGGCGATACTCGAGTTGTAAACAGAATAGAATAACTTTTTGATAGTTATTATGTGCTGTCACTTTGAGTACTATTGTATACTCAAGGAAACATTTCCTTTTGTTTCCTGGAAGGTCAATTTTTCAAATAGATAGTCAATTCAACACAAACATTCAAAATAACTATCCAACCCAACCAACCAAAAAGTTAGTTTTTGTGTTTTGGCAACTTCTGCGAGAATGAGATTATTCTCGAATTTTTTAAATGGGCTTCAGGCCCATTTGTACACGATATTTTGTTACTGAAAATTCAAATAACAACATAAAAATTTTGAAACTTAGATCATTGCAAAATTCAACGCGGCAGAAGAGAAAAAAATCCAATTTTTTGGCAGATCGTTTGACGTACAAAAAAAATATTGATATCTCAATACAAGTTATTTTTTTCAGAACCAAAGCTTTGAATAACACAGGTCTGCAAATTTTGACTCTTATATTCCCCTTTGATGGATTTCAGTCCTGATCTTGGGGTGTTGTCGTGCAACGATTACGAATTTGTACTTGAGTTTTTCCTACCGCCGGCAGTTTTTCTTTGAAAACTCCCTACGCGAATTCCCAAAAAAGTATTTTTATTTAATTAATATAAAGAAACAATCACACTGAAAACTCTCATACGCGGACCCTCGTGGTGCCAGTCTTGTTGTCCGGCAATCGGAGGTGTCCGCTTGTCGGAGGTATCGAACAAAATTTAGAATTTTATATGCTTAATAAATACGTATGTGTTTATACATACGTGTTATACATATGTGTTACTTCGTGTTTTTTTTAAATATTAATATGTAGATACAGATAAAGGAACTTATATTCATACGTACATTTTTCTTGTTTTTAACGTAATAACTAGGTTATATATGTGTTACGTAGTATGCACAGAAATAATCTAATGAAAAAAAAATATCAATTTTAGATTGCTGAAGCCTAGTTTGTTTCCATTTGAGCTGTTGTTTCTCGAATTGATTCTCTGCTCTATTCAAATATTGAAATGCTGCAAAGTCACCTTTTGCGAATTGTTTCAAACGAACAATTTGCTTCAGGTCCTCGTCATATGCCTTTATTGGACCAATACCTGAATGGTTTCCTCGTCGTCGGACTCATATTCGTCCACAATGCCAATTTGATTTTCAAGTCGAATCTCAATATCGTTATTTTCAGTATGCACTGTCTTATCAATTTATAAAAATTTTTCCAAATTTTGTTTCTTGAAATTTTCGAACACTTTTTGTAAATTTATCAACGTTGATACGACTAAGTCACTTCATCAACTTTATCCCAGAACGCTTCGATGAATTTAATAAAGTGTCAAGGACATCTATTGTTTT
The DNA here is from genome assembly GCA_954870665.1 of Stratiomys singularior. NCBI lineage: Eukaryota > Metazoa > Arthropoda > Insecta > Diptera > Stratiomyidae > Stratiomys > Stratiomys singularior. The sequence goes on along the minus strand of OX940878.1, from coordinate 129,573,195 downwards.
TGCGAGTTCTGATGCTGACTTGTTTCTGTCAATTTTCGAAAGAATGTGTTCGAGAATCAATCCTCTATAATTAACCCTGAAATGTTGTATAATCCATTGATCCAAGGGTTGACAGACTGAAGTAGTGTTAACAGGTAAGAAAATCATGCTTACATGTGTAAATTTCAAATCTCTAAGATGAGATATCGCATTATCCAAAAACAAAAGAATCTTTATGTTTTGAATTTTCATTCTCCTGTCCGATTGCTGTAGCCATTCGGACATAATATCCCGTATCATCCAGGCTTTTTGGTTTGACTTCCAATTGGCAGGTAAATCTTGCAAACGAAAATTTTTAAATGCACGAAGATGGGCTGCCTTACCTATGACTAATCGCATCTCCTTCTTCCATGCTATAATAACACAAAATAAAACTGTCAGCGAGTCTTTCGACAGTTTGCCACCGCTACATTTTTCGGATTTCAAGGCGAAAGTTTTATCGGGTAAAGCACGAAAACACAATCCACTCTCATCTACATTATAAATTTCCTCGGGCTTATACCCAGACAACATAGTGGGCGATTTTACCCTAAACTGGTCAACGTCCAATTGATCAACTTCTGAAGCTTCGCCGGGTATGCACTTAACCCTGGAAAGATAATCAAATTTAGTTGCAGGGAAAAGATAATCATAAGTAAAATTCACGCATAAGTTTTGATTGTCTGCGGTGTACGATTAAACCGATTGAGTTTTTATATTTGAATATATATCAAATAAAACCCATGATAATTAGTGAATATATTTTTATTCATTGACAAACAAAACACGAAATTCTAAACTCTTCTAAACTCTTCCGAAAAGTAACAAAACTTAACTCTAGCTTAACATTTCGTGAAAAAATCATTTTTCTTTGTCTAAATATCCCACTTTTTCACTTTAATACTAAACATTAAAAGTATCTCAAGAACATATACCGGTATAAAAATTATCTACGCACAGTTTTGATAGACATCAATGTTGTGTTCGCGACATATCACATTGCGACACTTATTGCAGAATGTGCTTGCCTTGCGTCTCATTTGATAAGGACAATAACAGTAAATAACGTACAGTAAATACCTTTTTTAGGTTCAGGTTCCCCTACAATATCTCTCGATGAACCAGGTAGCTTTGGACAAAGTTCGGCATATATTTTTGCGCAGATTTTTTTTAAGTTGGGGCCTGTGAGCTCGTACCCATAAACTGCTTCTTTATAGAAGTTTTTCGATTTAAGTGTCTCTCTTCTTTGCTGCTTACGTTATGGCTGTATATAATATAAATAATTACACATGCAACATTGATCATTCCATAAAGCACAGTCATGGACCATCTATTAGTCTTCCTACTGCAAGGCATAAGTGCGCGCATTTCATCTAGTGTGTCAACTCCACTCTTAGTTTGATTATAAAACATAATCATATTAGGTTTTCTGGAAACTTCGTCAATGGAAGCATCTTTATCGCAAGATGATAGCAGGTAAACCATTTTATTTGCTTAAGGTTTATAGGATGCCAAAGTAAGGAGCCCATCAAAGCAGAACATTAATGTTCCATCTGGTCTAGAGCGGCTGCGTTTCATTTTTTCAGGTATCTCGGACTTATTTGACCGCACAGTTCTCACCATTGTCAACTTATATGGCTCCTGAAGCATTTTTTTGCGAACGGAATCAAGGTAAACCAGTTGTCACATGTAATATTACGACGACTGCCATGTAGGGGCCTTGACAACTCTTTGACAAAATATTCTCCGAGGGATACGACGTTTGGCTGAGTTCCTCTCCCCAAATCAGGCATTGCATTAACCATGTATTTTATGACACTATCACACAACAAAAATATTTGAATGCTATACTTACTTGGCTTGCTGGGTATATATATTTTGAATGGACCCCGACCTCGGAATCCAAGCAACTGCTCATCAACTGTTACTTGAGCTACTGGAGTATAACTGCTTACACATTGGTAATTAAAAAGATCCCATATTTTGCCGATAGGACCGAAGATATCAGTAGCTCGATGTGTGGAGCGCATGCGTTTGTCATCCATCCGAAGACATCTTATTATAAAATCAACACGATCGCGACTCATCACCTGAAAGTAAATCATTGATGACGATTGGTCGAAAAGCTCATCCGTATGCAATCCGTCATAGCTGGCATTACCAGAATTCCAAAAAGTGCGTGTATTTCATCTTCTTTCATAACCCGAAATGTAGCAGCAGTCATAGACTCCTTTCGCTTCAATGATATGTCAGCATTCGTCCATCTTACAATTTCACTGACTATTTCTTCAGTAAAAAAGATTTCGAAGCATGAAACAGGATCGCATTGATTACAGTACCTATATGCGTGTCTGACATCTTTGAGCTGTAACAATGTTCAATGCAGAAACTGGGCGGCTGCGCCTGTTAGGCTTCGAAATCGACCAGCAATATGCATTTATGCCTTTGATAGTGTCTGCGACAAAGATATAACACGACGATTAGCATAAAATGATCCCCGCGACTCATTATCATCAACTTGTAGTTCTTCAGCAATCTCATCTTCAAAGGCTTCTTCTACATCACTTTCAATGTCACCTTCACTTATAGGGCTTTCAATTTCACTATCAGTATCACTGAACTGACTATCATCGTCCCTTTCTAACAGACCAGCCAGGATTTTATCGTCTCGTAAAAACATCACAACGTGAAATTATTATTATGAAATTAAACTCGTCTTTTTCGACGACTTTGAAATATTCATTTCACTGCGTCTAAATCATTAATGACAAATTACAACAGATTCTGATATCTGCACATAAAAATCACCTTATTACACACGCAAACTATGCTAGAGCGTATAGAATCAAACCAGAACATCGAAGAGCCGTCACACTCAAGATAATTTGTGTTCTAAAATGGAGAGTCCCCCTTTAAAAACTCTCAAATTATCGGGAGAGCATATTAAATTTAAAGAAGTTTCAAAAAACAGGGTTATGCAAAAAAGGGATCGTCTTTCTTTCATTATTTTCCATCCAACAGTCGCCTTTTACGTCTGCGATCAGGCCTGAGCGTTAGCTGATAAGGGTGCTGCCGAGTGATGGCTCTTCCCTTTTGGCCATTACTGGAGAACTAACCTCGCATGAAGGATATCTACTCAGGAGTGCCATGGAGTTACTGCTCTTGTACGGCTCTGAAGTCTGGATTGACGCTCTGAGTAAGAAGTCATACTAAGTTTACATTGGAACAGAGACACAAAAGCAAAGAACTTTGCGGATAGCATCTGCTAAAGTAACTGTTCCTGAACCGGCAGTGCTGTTCATCATGAGGGTGGTTCCCCTGGTGCTGCTTGCTGAAGAGCGATGGCGGGTCTACTTATGTATGGAAGGAGGGCGAAGAGGAAAAGAGAAGAACCCTAGCTTGTTAGCAAGAATCATCAGTAAATAACTTCCGAGGCTGGTGGACCGCACAGCTTATGGGTGACATGGGGCCGTGGTTCTGCCGAAAGTATGGTGAATTTGATTATTACCTGACGATACTATTCAGTGGATACGAGTATCTTCAGTCTTACCTGTATAAGTTGGGAAAGTCATCGTCCCCTGTTGTTCCCTTGCTTGTTCTGCCTGAGGACGACAAATGACGCCTGTCACACGTTCTTTGCATTCGGAAGATGGATTTTCTCTCTCCAGAAAACTTAACAAAAAAGATGTTAACATTAAAAGACAATTAGAACTGCGTGTCGCATTACATACGCACGGTCCTTCTGATAAAGAAGGCCATCATGGGTCACTTGGTAGCACGAAAAGAACGTGATCCCCCTGAGAGAAATCCTTCTCCTCCCCATAGTCAGTGGTTGTTCAGCTTCAATTCCTGCACGAGTTGGATTTTGTTAGTCCACAAACCACGATGCTTCATTTTTCTTCTAAGATCCTTCGGACACAATTTTGATACCTGAGAACGATATCGAGTTTCACTTGGGTCTACAGCTACACTACGCTCTACTGCTGCTATGGTTTCTTTATTACGCACTGTACGACGCCTGGATCAGTGAGTCAGTGAAAGTGAACGTGGTACGTAAACGATCCACCGCTGATCAAATGAATTGTTCTGCTAGAATATTATGTTAACCCTACCATAAGACGCAAGACAAACTTACCATAAAATGCATGACCATACGTAGCATTGAAAAGAATTACCAATTTAAAGCCTTTATATTTCGAATATTTCGTTTAAAATATCCTCTTAATCCTCGGTATTTCTCCTGTTTTCTTTAAGCAGTGTTATATTATTTTATACTCACATTTTCGTCTTTAATTCTTGCTATTCATCCGTTTTTCTGGATCTTGTCGGAATTTCAACTTGAAGTTCACCCTGAAATTTCATTTTTTCTGCAAAGTTATTCTTGTGAAGGTCCCGCCAGAGTTTTATATGGCGTTGAAAATGCATCTTGTGGAGGCCCAGGCTGAGCTTTTTCACCGTCAGCAATATATTTCATAATGGACTCATGATCATCGGGAACATGGTATTCAAAGAGTACCCCTTTGACTTGACAATTTTCACCACGTTTAAATTTTTCATTAATCATCACTAAAAGAAAGCGTTCATTGAATGTGGATTGCTAGCTTTTGAAAATTGCGAAAGGTTTCATGTCCTCGGAGCTATCTTATTCTTGAATGTGTTTAGAGTATATGTGATGCCCTGGACTGTATTGTCCTTCAGTGGCACTGCTTGTGCCTGCCTGTGACCCGTAAATACCAGTGTGAATAGATTGCCCAAGACATCTTTCATAATCAATGACGCTCGGAAAAAATCGTATAATGCACAAACTCGGAATCCATTTAGTTTATATTCTTATTTAAGATGATTTTTCACCATTCCCTGGGAAAATCTTGCTAAATCCTTTTTTGACAATTTTGCGTTTATATTATGTTTTCTCAAGGCCAGTGCAGCATTTTCCTAAACAATTTTTAAATGGCGGGTAAGTCACTATACTTTATAGGTATTTTTTTCGCTGTACTTACTTATATGATATGTATTAGTTTTTTTTTGTTTGAACAGAAAATAAATAATAATACAAAATGGTTTTTAAAGTATAAATTTTCTTTAGCGATTCTAGTATTCTACTCCTTTTAAAATTGCTTACAGTGTGCTTTAGTGATGAAGGACACAATCTTTTTATCTTTTTCAGCCAGGATATGTCTTCTTTACTGAAGGTTGAACATTAATCCGCTGCCGAGAACGCTGGGTTATGTTGACCCGAGAAGGTTTTAAAAAGTTTCCTTTTATTTTTTACAATTGTTACGCACAATGAATGCTTGAGTAGGTAAATTTACTTCCCATCTCTACTTGCAACGTGCCTACATTCAGTGCAACATCACTCGTCGAAAAAGATACACGTGCAACTCGTCTGTATATTCGTCTACCTAATGTGGAAACGTATAACCCGGCATAAGTGTGGTATTTTCGAGACATGCATTTATTTATTAGTTCAGTGTTTTTTTTTTCAAATTGTTTGTGTTAATTTTTTTCTTACAAAATTATCACTCGCTAACTAGCGAGTGCTGCCAAAATCCGCCACCCCTAGCGGAATTCGGTGAAAATTCAAATCCATCAAAAAACGAAGATTGCTTGCCTGAACACATTGATAGCAGTGAAACTGAGCAATATGCAAACGATTTGAGTGACACACAAACAGATTCGTTTGATGATCGTTATCAATCGACTTTGCAACAACGGTTCTTTAACCAGTTTACTGTGGCGGCCTCGTTTATGACGTCGTCGCTATAATTCAATAGCCAATGGTCACTGCTTTATACGCATGACGAGTATACTCATCAATCACAGTTAAAGGCAGGGATGGAACAAAATGGCAAGCAACACCAACACGGCAAAATGTACATGCAAGATCAGAAAATATAATTACGGATACACTTGGTGCAAAAAAAGCTGCTCATTGGGCCAGATAGCTGTCAGAATCTTTAGACTCATTTAAAAGAAAGTTAAACATTGAGCGTAAATGGAACTCATATCAACTAATATATATCCCAAAAAAAATAGCTTGAGTGATCATAGATATATGAGGAAAGCGGAAATAAATGAACCAAAAGCATTTTTTTATCGTTCTAATTGACAAAACTGAAGATTTATGGGAAATAGGTGGCATTAGTGTTGAAATGTTTGGTCTCATGCTGTCGATGCAATGATCCTTTTATATGGAGGGCTATTTACGTGTTGATGACAAGTTTATACGTGATGAAAGACATAACCTTGCACATACGTGGAATTTGGAAGTGCAATACAATACAAGAAATTTATATGTGCAATACAAGAAAATATGTTCATTAGAAGACAACTGCACGATTGATGAGAGCGTTTCGAAGTCGCTGCAAATTTAGTCAATAAAAACCGTCCAAACCAGCAGGATTTGGTCTCAAAATACTTGCTTTGGTTGAAATTTAACCAGGCAAGGAGCCCACTCGCCCATATTCAGTCAGCAATAAATCATTTGATATGGCCGATCCTATCATATTGGAAATTCGAAGTCACGCTGTAGTGTAACATTTGACAATTGATTTTCCAGCTATGAATTGATATCGCATCCTCTGTACAATCACAAACTTACTTCTGCGGCTACTTCCTGCAAAAACCAAAAGCAAATTCCGTTGGGATTCGTAACAATAAGAGGAAAATCTGAAAACTAATCTGTTTTTGGGCATCAAAAAGACATCGCCTTAGTCTCCTTTACCCCTACGAAAAACAAAGTAATCCTTTTGATGTGAACCTTGCATCACGGTGATCAGATCGGTGACCCTACAGACAATACCAGAGATTATAAATACCAGAGATAATAACTTTTCAGAACTCAACCAAGGGCGGAATAGATATGGCAGATGGACTATGTGCAACGTACACTGTTAGCAGAAACTCGCCTTAGACACTACACCGAGTGTAGCAGGATTCAATGCAAATATAGTGTATCGCGCTTATAATAATGTTATACGTACCAAAAGACGGCACTTTTTGTCAAATCTGAATCAGGAGCATTTGCTCTGCCACAGAAATCGTACTAATTTGCCTCTACAGTGGGGCAATCGAATCGCAGATTTCAAATATGTAAAATAGGGAACTCTTTCGAAAGGTATCCGGTATTTGCAGAAGATGTGACCATCTTGAAAGGTTAAACAACAACTCACATCTGTTGTTCATGTAATATTTAAATATGACCGGTGCACGCGATTTTGTACTGTGAAAATTGTTGTAATTCCATGTCACTGATCGAAGGGAATACTGATGAAAGAGAAGACTATATTTTTGGTTTGTTTGTTACTTACTTATTCCAATCTCAACAATTGTTGTAAAGAAATCAAACAATTTGAAACTGATGTTTTCCAGTTGGATTTGCATGTGATAAAGAAATAATCCCCAAAAAAGGTCGTTACAAAGTATATAAGGGGTTTTATCAGTTTATTTTCATGACAAAGCACCTAGATAAGCTTAGATTTAGCTTAATTTATAAGTAATTAAAGATGATTTTGTAATAGAATCTATTGAGTTATCATGATCCGCTGTGGTGGACGATCAAATTTTGGCGCCGAGTTAAGTCGACAAATACAATTTTTTGAATTCAGCACTTACGAACGATTCGCAAAAACTTCAGGAGGACATTTTTCCAGAAATATGTCACATGTTTCAAAAACAATTTCATCTTTGTTAATTAGCTCAACAGGCCTCCTTGATACTTAAATATTCTCATAAATACCTAAATATTCTCAAATATTCTCGATACCTAAATATTCACAAATTTCAAGATGGTGAGTCCACGAAGTATTTGAAATGCTAATTTTCCATTGAATTAACCAAAGAAATTGTGAATATTCAAATTTTGTCCCACTTCATATGTGCTGCATTGAAATCAATTCTCTGGAATCGGAAAGGTAGGTATAGAGTAAGGCAAACAGGACCTTTGCCAACTTTACTTAGGATTATGGATATTCTGACTAAATTCTTAAGTAATACACATTCCCGTTTGATCAACACACAAAAATCAAATTGAATCATCTAAAGAAGTAGCTTTTGTGCAAAGCATGTCAGCCCCAGATGATTTATAGCCGGCAATATGCATTTATTACAATTTACATTGAAAACTTTTCCAATCAAACGAAATCTGTAAAGTCAAAAGAAAATATTTTCAATAGCAACAGCACTCCAAAAATTTCCCACACTCCTAGCATTATACATTAAAATTACGAGATCTTCGCCATCCTGACAATTATTTGAAAGTTGCAAAGAGAAAAGATTTTAATATTTCATAGCTTCATCACCATCAGCGTGTTACATTCAAGTCTGCTAAAAGGAGCGACGTACGAAAAAAAGAAAAGGAATCTGTAAGATTTCATTACAATCGCTTTATGCTTTCAGTCATTAAAAGAGCAAGGACGACAACAACGCCACGCAAGTAACAAAAGCACGAAGAAAGGGGCCCATGCTACATGGCAGCAACACGACAAAACTTTTGAATTTTCGTACATTAATAATTTATCGTAAAAAGCATTTTCCGGTGATTTGGAAAGGAAAGCCGCCTCGTGAGAGTGGTTCTTTTTTCTTTTTCAGTTTTCTTATATCGCGTCCAACAACTGCTTTTTAATTTTATTCTAGGCCTCGTGTCGATCGTTTTCTGCGTCTATTCATGCAGGGACCATTACAATTTCATTAGGTGGCTCATGTCAGCTTAGGACTCAAGGGAGATTCTGGGTATGCCTGTATGGTGAAAATCGCGTGAAAAACAAATTATTTAGGATCGAGGGATTGTAAAATGTTGAGTTAAGCGCTCGCTTAAAAAGTTTTAGTACAAGAAGTATCTTTTATTATCTAATGTGACGATTTTCAGGAGATTTATTAATTTCGTTTCAAGTCGCATAAACTTTACTGGTTTTCCAATGGGAATTTCTGTCAATCGTTAGCACATTTAAATACTTCGTTATCACTTAAGAACATAAATGTCATGCGCATATGTTGCAGTTGAAGTTCCTAAAGAACAAGGTCCGTCGCAAAGGAAAGAACCTTTTATTAAAAAACACTATTTGTTATGCTAGGCCTACACCCTTTGTTTCTTCAAATTAGTCCCTGGCAAACCGGGCTAGCAGGTTCCAATAGTCTTTCAGCATGTTTGATGGTTTTTCAAGTCATTTCAAAGAAAAGTCCTTCAGGACTCAAACGTAGTATTTTATGTAAATATTCAATGTCTCTGTGGATACAGTGAGTCGTTGGTCGTTTTAATTTGTAATTTAACCGAAAATCAGTGATAAGTACAAAACGATACGAGGGCGGATTATTGCGAAAAAAAGTGCAAGCTACTACTACCTGAACAAAAAGATCCCGGAATTTATGTAGGAAATACATGCTACAAAATCGACATCAATTTGACATCAAAATCGATATTGTCCCCTTCAAAGTACTTCCCATTGACTGCAATGCACTTAAACCAGCACTCGCTCCAATCCTTGAAACATTTTTTTATATTCGGTTTGCGATATGGTTATCAGAGCCATCTTCGGTTAATCCTTGATGCCATCTCAGATGTTGAAACGCGTTCCGCGGAGCAATTTCTTGATTCAACCGAATAGGAAAATGTCGCAAGGTGCCAAACCACGTGAATTCGTTTCGTTTTCAGCCAAATCTTCACGAATAACGGTTGCATTGGGCCACCGTGCGTTTTTCTGGTCCGAAATCCGGTCTTTTTGGTGAACTGCTTCCCGCAAACGTCTAATAACGCCCAAATAATACTCTTTAATGGTCAAAAAATACTCGTCTTGTGAAAAGAATTCACGAACAACAACCTCCTTGTAATCCATGAAAATTGTGAGCATCGCCTTTTTTTTCGATTGAAAACGACGTGGTTTTTCGGTCCCTTTTTGCATGAATTTCAGGTCTTTTGGCACCAGCTTTGCAGCAACACGCCTGAGGCCAAAATCATTGACCAAAATGTCTTGAACGGATCGAAAAGCAATGTTTAACTCTGAAGCCATCTATCTAGTCATCATTTTGTAATTTACAGTCATTCATTGTTTGATTTTTCTGATTTTTTAGTCGATTTTCGATGTTGGTGGCCAACCACTGCGTTCATCATCGTTCACGGACTCACGGCCACTTCTGAAACATTCGTGCTGCTGATAAACGGCTGTTTTCTTCGGAGTATCGTTGCCGAAACATTATTGTTGTTAACATTATTATATTGAAACCGTTTCAACTCAAAATTCAATACAAACTCGTTGTTGCAAATACAATTCCGTTTTTAAAATTGTACCAAATCGAAAACATGCGCGATCGCAGATGTACTCAATACGGCGTGACAGATAGGCAACCTAAAAAATGACGGATGACTGAGAGCGCCACATGGTAGTGATTCCGGGAACTTTTGATCAAGGTAGATTTTTTGCTCTGCGTTGATGTTTCTATGTATGGCATCAACATGCAGGGACAGGTTGAATAAAGTTCCACCAATTATGAACTGAATTCGACAACGCTTGCGTTAGATCTCTCGGAGAATTCTTGCATTGACGAACAGATCATCCATCCCTTCTAATGGAAAGTTCGTAGAAAAGCAACACGTCAAAGTGAAGCCTTGCACCATTCCTCAGGTGTGACGAATGGTGAATTTCAAGGCTCAGTGAATTTCCATTAGAGAAAGGGTAGAATGCTAAATGATTTCCATGGCTACCAAGGCTCAACTACACCAATGAACGAAAAGCTGAAGAGAATTATCGAAACTAGCTTCACAATCTCTTTGAATTGTTGACATGGTTTCTGAAGGAAGAAGCAGGGCACAAAAAGTTTTTTGACAGCTATTTTCCATCATTCCAATAGTGTGAAAGTCTTAACTTAATCCGCCTCTCCCGAACACCAAAATGGTGGCTGCCATCGGGCATAACTCCAGCGAGAGTCAGCAAAGCCATTTTTACTCGTTGATTTGACAACAACAATGTCAATATTGTTCCTTATTTCGATGAAATCGGCGTAGAAGACAAAACACAACGGTGGGACAATCAGTACATGGTACAGTACAATCAGTACATCAATAAATCGAAGTCAATCCTTTTAAGGTAGTTGGTTTGTACAACTAGATTATGGTTGGTGTTGATGGACTCGATAAAATGATCCAGTACTATCGAATCAACATACAAACTATTAAAAATACTGTGCGAGTGATTATGCATTTCCTCGATCTGGCGATCATGGCCGCTTGGATTCAGTACAGAACTGACAGAACTGAAGGCCACTTTTTGATGGCATTCCACATGGAAGTGGCCATTTATCTCATCAAGCGGAAAACTTATACACGTATCGAAGGAGAACCGTCGTGGTCGTCGAACATCCTCAGGAAATTATTCAAGGAACATGTTAATAAATACTAGCGCCAATCCAGTCTACAGGGTCTGTATTTTAAGTAATGAGAATATTTTTGTCCCGACGCGATTTTATATCAAAACGCAATTGGACCGGCCGGAGCGAGTAGTGCGGGGTGTAACCTTCAACACGGTACAAGCTGGTTTACGTTGAGAGATGATCGCTCGCGACATTAACATCTTTCAAAAAAGTGTGTGCAAGCTCAAAATGCAGTGAACTACAGACCAGGATTTCGCAATTAAATTTTGTGTTCGCCTCGGAAAATCAGGCACTGGAAAAGATTCGAAATGCGTACTCCAGTGAAAGCTCATCATAAGCTCAAATTTAAAGGTGGCACAAAATGTTTGAAGAAGGCCGAGTAGATGCGGAGGACGCACCGCGCGCAGGTCGCCCGTTCACCTCAAGAACTGGAGACAACGAACAACGTGTGCGAGTTCCGCTGAACTCTGACCGAAATTTCAGGGTTCGTATGATTCCGGATAACATTGGAGTTGATAAAATGGTGATGCACAAAATTATCAGCGTGGATCTTGGGATATGGAAGATTTGCGCCAAGCTCGTCCCAAACGTTTTGACGGAGGAGCAAAAGCAAAACCGTGAAGCCATTTCTCAAGATCTTTTGGAACGCGTTGAAGAGGACCCTCAGTTTGACAACGTCCTTACCGGGGACGAAGATTGGTTCTTCGAATACGACTCCGAAACAAAGCGGCGGAGCTCCGAATTGCACACTCCGGAATCACCTCAAAAAAAAAAAAAACTCGCATGTCCAAGTCCAGGATCAAAGCAACGCTGATTCCTTGCTGACATCTGGGAAAATATCGCTCTTTCCCTCAGCAACGCTCGGCTCGAGATACTAAAATTCAATCCTAATTTTTAATCCTTTCATCTAAATTGAAAGTTATTTCTGTTCTTTTTTGTGAGAAATCTACTTTCTTCTCTCTGAATAAGTCCCTTGACACAGTAAACGTTTTTGTCAGCTTACCAAATCGTAGTAGTTTTTGATGGAATTTTGTTTTTTACTGGAAAATTCCTTGAATCTCGTATTTTCAAGGCAAAGCGTCCTGAAGTTAATTTTATTGTAAAGCTAAATAAAAGCGGGTATCTTAGAAAACATTCTATTCCGCTTGCTAGATTCTATTTATTTCCTTTTTAATCCATCTCTCTCTAAAGTGCCCGCGCACAGTACATCCAAGATAAAAAAACGAGGATATCACCACTTCTTTGGGATTGTTGAAGAAAATTGTTTCACATACAAGAGTGTATCCTTTGACTTTACAAGGCTTTTTTAAGAAGTAAATTAATTTACAGTCAATTATACATTTTAAGTGTACATCATGTTAGTTTAAATTTTAGTTTTACTTGAGTTTATAATTCTGCACATCATTTTTATTTAAGGATCTATCTTAAATCGAATGTTCTTAAAATATCCCCTTGTTCGAAAATTTTTGAACAGTTATTCTTCTAATTGCAAATTGTATGGGCATAACCTTAATTTTAACAATGTTTACATAAAAATATATACATTTCTGGGTTCAACATTATCAGAGGACATTATTCAAATGACAACCACGGCCTTCCAATACTTCATTCGATCAGTCCAATTTCTCAGTACATTTTCGATTGTTTGGTCCTCAATCTGTCATTGGCATAATCGATTTCATGTTTCGAGTCATCAATTGTCCTTCAATGCGTAACGCTTGTCCTTTACGGCTCATTGGTGGCCAATTGACATCTGCTTTTCGGGTGATTATACTACTTTCGAGAACAGTGCGCAAAAGATCGACTTTTAAGTTAGCATTGCGAAAAGGTGCACCTCCCTGTTGGAATCAAATGTCATTTATGTCATTCTCTTTAATTTTGGGTAGGAAAAAATCATTTAGCATGGCACGGTAGCAATCGCTATTCACTGCAACGATGTTTCAATGCTTATTTTTGAAGAAAAATGCCCTAATAATGCTGCCAGATCCAAATTCGTCGTTCTCTCCACAATGACGTTTAGATTTTACGAGCTTCAAATTCGACAGATTTCTCGTATTCTTGGCGGTGGAAAGGAGGTTCATCTGAAAAGATGATTTTTCAGTAAAAATGCTCATCTTCGATCAATCACTCTGCGATTCATTGATCAAACCGAAGAAACATCGAATGTTCATGTTACTTCAGATCTCGCACTGATTGAACTTTGCATGCAATCATATCGAGATGTTTATCCAAAATGTTTCTCTAAGAAGCATAGCGTAACAACAAACAGCGCTAACACTCCGAACAAGCGACCGATCTAACGGTATTCAAAAAATTCGGGAGAATTGCATTGGTGTTCGTAAAAATGTTTATTTTTCTCTATTTTGTCTATCTGTTTACATTGTGCTTGTAAACAAAACGAGCAAAAAATAAACATTTTTACAAACACTAATACAATTCTGTAAAATCCGTTCTGGATTTTTCTGGATCGGTCGCTTGTTCGGAGTGTTAGCGCTGTTTGTTGTTACGCTATGCTAAGAAGTGCGTGCAATGTTGAATTGTTGAGAACATGACGAGTTTATGTTGATGAGTGTCCATGTCTCTGCGTAACAGCCACGATGTATGTTTGCTGCTATTTGATACTGAGTATGTTTGCTGCTTTGATATGGTTGCTATGTGCAAAAATCTTCATATATAATTCAAAAACTACCTTCTTTCTACAAAACGTTTGAACAGTTTCAAGTTGTAATTGCTGGGAATATGTGTGACTTGAACGGTGAAAACGTGACAGGCATTTTGACCTTACAAAAATGGTTCGAAAAATGCAACTTTGACCCCAATGATACGCGTTAAAGTGCATTACAATCTGAATTGCACATTGAGGGCTTTAAAGCATGCTAGAAAATGACGGGGACGAAAAAAATTCGTGAATTGGTCAAACAAATTCAAAAGAATTTGATAGAAAAGGGATAGAAAAAAGCAAAACTATATCTTTTGGCACGAAGCAACAAATGAACTGAGGTACAAGGTATTATGCCGATTCTACTTAGAGAATGGAGCCAATTCGTGAATATTAAATAAAGAAAAGAGTAGCACACTCCATAATGCGAGATGAAGGAGAGAGTTAGGCAGAACCGCCACCAAAGCAGGTCATGATATGTATTTGAAGGGGCTGCAAACAGCTTCGAAATGCTGAAAGAGGCCAACAAGTTCAATTAAAAGCTGTAAATTGTCAAATTTTGAAGATAAATACAGATTATTCCATTGAAAATACATATGCGTAGGCGTAACCAATACCCGTCCTTTAGGAGACATAGTAGCGCCCTTGTTACACAAGCTCTCAAAGCTTCACTCAAGGAACTAGATAAACAGGTCTTTCAGCATCAACCGATCCATCCCGACCTGACACCTAAAAACTTTTTGTCGCCATCTTTGGCACTCGATGTGCAAGGAAACGAGAGGCGTTAGTTTTTAAAACCACTGTCACCTCACAAATCGATTCAGAACATTTTTTGACATTGGTGCGCATGATTTCTTGCAGGACGCGGTAAAAAATGAGTCAAGAAGTGACACGAGATAGCAAAAGATAACGACGAATACGTGATTCATTAGTCAGTTGTTATAATTGCAATTGTTTGTTCAAATATAACTCTCTGATAATGGAAACGCCAACATACTCTTCCAACCTCGATACCAATGTAATGACATGCTCCACGCAGAAACTGGTATATTTCAAAATGTCCCACCATGACAACTTTCGCTTGGGCATACCCAATCCGTTCCTAACCCTCAATTAATGCCAGAATATCTTTGCGCCACAAAGAAATACTTTTTCTGACACCAATCAGAAAATGCTAAAACGCTTATGCCCAATCCATCCAAGTTCGGAAAAGCCAGAAAAAAGAAAGGAAAACGTAAGAGAAAATTAACCTCATCCCTGTATTGATTTTAAAAAAATACTGACTAACGAGTACTATCATCTTTTCCACCAAGTCAAACGAATTGATGTCGGTCGTTTCGCAGCAGCACAAAAAGTATCTTAACGCTAATGGCGGAAACATTCTATACACAACAATACAAAATATAATAAAATGCTTGAGGGATCAATCGACAAAGCCCCTCTGGCTTTTCATATAGCAGAAAAGGCAACGAAACAAAGCGGAAAGAAAAACAAATGACGGTCATTGTAAGATAAATCGAATCGTTATCTTAGACTTGCCTTCTTTATTATAAGTCGACATTTTGGACATTAGATAATAAATTCATGATGTGGCCATTCAATTTTATAATTAAAATCTTCTCCGTATTTGTAAAGGAAATTTGAATTTTTGAATTATCCCGAGAAAATAAGAATATTTACTTTTTGTGTTTTATTCGTTCATTTGAATGCCACACTTTTCTGATGGCAAGGAGGCGAGGTTTAAAGGTTGTATTAGAGGATAAGCAGGCTTAGTCCATTATGGGCAGTAATTTGGAACCTCTGCTGGATTTACCAGAAAAGTAAATTCGACGAATCAAAGGAAGGGTTTTAAAAACATAATCCGAGCAAAAAAGAAAAATCACCTTATGGGTCAGTGCAAATTATTCAAATAAAAATTCAAGAAAATCGAGGATGTAAAGACACAAATAGTTATGTTTTCAAGCCTTAGATTTCTAGGTGTTCAATGAATAACAAGCGTTTTACCACCAAGTTTTTGGTTGGTGTCGAAGCTTTTCGTTGTTCTAATCTGCACTCCTTACTGAATTCATTACGAGCCTTTGGAGGGTTTCCAGCTCAATTTATAATTTTTCTGCTTTACTTTGGTTTTGCTAAAACGTCCTGCGTACTGCGTAATGACTGCAGTCATATGTTTAGTAAATAGCAAATTAAAACAGAGTCCATATTAAGATTGGTACCACATATGTACCATATTTCAACTGCTGCAGCTGTATTACCATATGAGAAGCAAAAAAAAGATGAAGAGCCATCTGAAAGATTGAAAAAGAAAATTTTGACCACTGTTGTTCTCTGATTTTTTTGCCATTTTGACATCAACTAATTCGTTATAAATACCACCAGGAAGACCTCGATCCAAAGATACCTCTTGCAAGAAACAGCACATTCGTGAGCGTGGCTGAGGTGAATTCCCGCCCTGATTATCCAGCT
The DNA here is from genome assembly GCA_954870665.1 of Stratiomys singularior. Taxonomy (NCBI): domain Eukaryota; kingdom Metazoa; phylum Arthropoda; class Insecta; order Diptera; family Stratiomyidae; genus Stratiomys; species Stratiomys singularior. Next base: position 129,556,691 of record OX940878.1, on the reverse strand, counting down.
AGAAAAGTGTTATTCAAAAATGGTAAGACAACGCTGGTATAAAAGATACTAGGAATTCACTGAAGACTCCGAGATAAGATTCAAAAAGTTTTAAGGAACCAGCAAGCATGCAGATGATACATTCCTCTGTATTGATAGGGAGATCAATGAGTGATCCCAACTCATTGATGACGTTGCTTCATAATTGACCAGATTTGCTATTACAATCAAAAGCTCGATAAATATGATATTCTATTCAAAGAAAGACAAAAGATAGGTAACAATCAGCGGGCTATAGTATATAGTGTAAAGTATGAACTATAGTGCGAGAAATGAATAGAAATCCGAGGCAAAGTGCGTCAAAATCAGCTGCTGAGATGAAACAAGTGGTAAGGAAAATTGTATCGGTTGAAACTGTAGGCGACCTAAACTATGATCTATGATCTAGCGAACATAAAAACGAATCCTCGTACCAGGGGTCTTGACCACAATTGGTTTGTGCACAACCCAACATGACGTCTTTGAAAGTGTGACCAACAAAAATTCGTGGTTCAATTTTTGATCAAATTACGATTCCCCTTAGAGGCGGGAGGTCGATTTGGTAAGTCAGAAGCTGTCAGCACTCCTGAGCATAATTGTTTCATGCGGAACTCAACAATCTGGCTTACAAAATCTCAACGACACTAATCGGTGGTTCAACTTCTAACCAAAATACCATTTCATTACAAATTTCCATTTTTCAGAACGTTCAGTTTTTGAGACTGATCAATCACTGTCACTGCATAAGTGTGTCAGCAAATACCCAAAAACTTGCTTTATCATAGGAAGTTTTCTTCAGAGTAGTTAGTCTTTGGTCAAAAATACTCAGGAACCAAAATGATTTTTTTTTGTGGTAAGGAGGTGAAGGCTGTTTTCGCCCTGACTGTGGGACTCCCAGACGAAAAATGGTTTTGCACTATCCACTAAACACCTCCCCTGTCAACCTGAGAACCTAGCCTGGAACCGTTTGACACATTACTTCGGGCTAGGCCCCGTGTTCCTACGCCTAGAGGTGCCTTCGGATTATGGGATTCTCTTCTCTAACGGGAAGGACGGAAGAGGAAGGAACTGCTAAAAAAGAGATGCATCCATCCCCGATGCCTCCCAGCGCTCCAACAAAGCTTTTTTCAGTTCTAGCACTGCCCGAGCATAGACCTGCGCCATGCGATTCAAATCGATAACTGTTTTCAGCATTACTCCGACGATAGTTTCCGGACAGAGCTCTCCAATTTCGCTGAGGAGGTCCCCTCGCTGCTGTCTTCACCTTTTACAGTAGAAGAATGAGTGACAGGCGTCATCCAATTCTCCTTCACAAAACAGATAAATAGGAGACCGTGCTCTGTCAATTTTGTACAGGTAGGACCACAACAACCGTGCCCGCTTAAGAGCTGGGTCAAGTAGAAATCGGTCCCACCATGCACTCGACTGAACCACGGCCCTAGGTCAGGGATCAGACGTGCAGTCCACCTTTCCTTGTTTCTTGCTCCCAGGACTGTTGCCAATCGCTGAGAGAGCGACGTCTCTCTTCCCTGGTGATCTCTTTTTTTCGGTCTTCACCTCTGCGCAGGTAAATACTTCTGTGCTCTCCCGCAAGGAAGGTGATTGGTATCATCCCTACGCCCGCCCCGGAGACCGTTCGATATGCGCATGAGATTCGAAATGCTCCTTGTCTCTGCACCTGTGCCAACCGCTTCCGGTGTAACTCCTTGCTGAGAGCGTCGCCCCACAGTTCTAATCCGTAGAGTAGAAGCGACTGCACAATGCTCATTAAGAGTCGCCTCCTTGATGTGGTGGGCCCCCCTATGTTTGCCATTAATCGAATGAGTGCCGTCACACGCGCTGAAGCCTTGTCAGCTGCTTCCCTGATTTGATGGGAAAAACTCAACTTCGAGTCTATGAGGACACCCTGGTACTTTACTGCTGATTACGATTCAACCAGCTCGTCCCCGATACTGATAGGCCATACTCTGGGGATTCTTCTTTGTTAGGATGACCATTTCGGTTTTTCCAGTGCCAGCTTGAATCTGTGAGCGGTCATCCAGTCCATTACCCTCCGTATTAACATATTGAGTCTGAGTTGCACATGGTCTACTTTGCGTCCAGCGTACTGCGCCGCGACATCATCCGCATAGCCGATCAAACGTGACTCATCCGGCAATTCAAGCTGCAGCAGTCCATCATAGGAGATGTTGCACAGGTCCGGGCCAAGGATACAGCCCTGAGCGACACCTGAGGCAAGAATTGTACTTCGCCTACCCTCCTTCGAGTCGTAGAGTAAGCGGCAGTACTTCAAATAGTTCCTGAGAATCCGCATCAGGTACACTGGTAAACGATTTTCTAGCGCTTTCAGAATATCCATCCATCCAGCGCTGTTAAATGCATTTCGGACATCCAGAGTAACCAGCAGGACGACCCGTCGCGTGGAAATACTGTGAGACTCCACAAGTTGGATCGCGCTCTCTATTTCTCCAATTACATCGATGGTGGCGTAGCCTGCTCTGAAGCCATACTGCCGTGGAGATAGGTCCCCGGCAATACGAATCACGTCAGCGAGTCTTTTTCTGATAAGTTTTCCAAAAACTATTCTGGCCGTGTCAAGCAAACACAGTGGGCGGTATGCAGCTGGCGACTCGGGATTCCATTTCCCTTCGTAATGAGCATAAGTCTCGCCACCTTCCAGCACTCCGGGAACAGCCCTTCGCGCAGGCATGCGTTGAACATGTGGAGGAGCAGGTCAGGGGAAATGTGGAAGACCATTTGTAGCACCTCTGCTGGAATCCCATCTGGTCTTGGAGTCTTTCTGGCCTTCATAGACAAGACTGCATTATCCAAATCCATCTTCGTGAAAAATGGAATTTCCGTTGGTGGGAAAGAAAGCCCGCACGATTTCGTCCATCTTTTCTGCCTCGTATGAGTGAGGCAGCCTTTGGACACCGAACTTCCGCTTCACTATTTTGTAACCCAGGCCCCATGGGTCTCTGTTCACGTCGTCCACCAGGTTTTGCCAGCGGCTGGCCATGCTGCTGCTGATAAGTACGGAGGCATTTTCTAGATGACTTGTAAGCTGCTTCAAGCTCGCTGTGTCCTGCGTCATAGTTAGTGTAACTCCCTTCGTTTTGCGGCAATTTCAGGTGACCACCAGTATACTGGAGGCTTGCTGTGCCGAGGTCTTCGTAGGGGCATTGAAGACCTGCAGGCGGATGTAATGATTCTCATATTTGAGTTAACGACATCTCTTGCCGCGGATTCTCCGTCCTCTAGCGTTTCTTCCGACAGCGGTGATCGTGCCATAAGCACTTCAACAAACTTCTCAATATCCGCTTTCTCAGTATTCCACCGGAGCGCAGAAGAACAAGCGCGTGGTCTTCGGGAAGCATCGTGATGGATCTCCAGAGCTGTGTTCTGGTGATCAGTGGCCGAGTAATCCTCTAGCACTCTCCAATTTTTAACTGATTGCGCTAGGCACTCGGAGGCGAATGTCACATCAGGTATGGTGCCGACGCAACCCCATCGATGGAAAGTAGGGGTGTGGCCTGTCTTCAGTACGACGAGCCCAGTTCGTGCTGCCATGTCCAAGATCCGTTTGCCCCTAGCGTCGGATTGGGGCATGCCCCTCTTGCATTGAAGTCACCTCTGACGAGCACATTCCCCTCAATACTCGAACCAGCGTCTTCCAAAGCATTGAGCCTAAGTTGAAAAGACGATAACGATTCGTTTCGAGTTACGTATACACTGAAGAATGTAGTTCCCGAACAGTGAACCCAAACGAAACTATCTCCTCGCCCCCGATCCTGCACTTGGAGGTGAGCACTGTTCAGAACCCAGATGGTAGCTGTAGCGGATTCGTCAGAATACTATGTTGGTGAGTTTCTGGTGTGATGTTGCTCGCTCAGCAGTAGTAAGTCAGCTTGCCTGTCTCTCGCGAACTGTTCCAGTAGGTATTGGGCGATGATGCTTCGATGCAGATTGATTTCAAGGATACGAATCATTGCAGAAGCATTTTAGCCTTGGTTAGGGCTTCTTGGAAGATTCGACACTTCCTTGTGCCTGCAATATGTTTCAAATCATCTGGTCTCGGGTTATACTCTTGGCAAAGAACACAGTATGACTCGTCTGTGCATTCCTTCTTTTTATGCCTTGTCTTACCGCAATTTTAGCAAAAGGGTCTTCGGTCAGTTCCGTTACATGTCTGTGCGGTATGACCGTATCGAAGGCACTTGAAACACCGAAGGGGAATCGCCCTTCTCCATATCAGACAAATAACCCGCCCTTTTCTAATTTCGCTCTGCTTCAAAAGCTGTTCAGCTTCCCTCTCTGTGAGGTCAATTATGGCCATGTGTTGACCCCTGTTATTTGTTTTGGCCAGCCTGACTTTCATCTTGCATAGTACGGGGAAATCGCATTTAAGGCGTCCTCTATTTCGAGAAGATCCGTAACGCAGTCAATGTCTCTAATTTCCAGTGTGGCCTTAGGCTCGAGTGAGGCTACAGTTGCTACTTTTTTGACTGCGTCACGGAAAACGTCTTTATTATTTGCATCTGATCCGAACTCAACAAGTAGATCACCCGAGCGAGTTGGCCGTACAGCTTTTATTGCAGTTTGTATGTCTTCGGGTTTTACCGCTCCCTTGATTTCTCGCAGAACATCCGCATAGGATCTACCGTCGGTGGGTTTAACCAGCAGTGCCTGCCCAATGGGTTTTCGACGCTTCTTAATCTTTGTTTCCTGGTTTATCTGCGATGATGCACTGCATTCCGGTTCCTGTGGATGTGTATCGATTTTGGACTTCGGGGCCGCTTTTTTTAGCTGCCTTTTTAACAGCTTTGGATAGTGCCGTCTGAAAACCCTCCTCAATCGCGATTTGATCGTTCGGCGCCCTGTGCTCGTCCTTCCTCCGTTTATCCCGATCCCCTTTGATTGGACTGCAGGCCAACCTTTTAGTGGCAGTAGAAATCGGGACAGCTACTGCACTGTCGAATGTATTAGCCTGTTGCTCTTCTTTTGCCTTTAGCTACCTGCGTCTATAATGATCTATTCGGGTTAGGAGGTCTTCCAACTCCAGAACTCCGTTTTTAACCTCTTTGCTAAGGCTCGTTTGTGCGTTGCATGTGGCAGTGATGCGTTTAATAACCCTTTCTGCTTTACGGTATAGCCGCTCTTCCTCTACACGATCCATGATAATCGGTGCTCGGTGTCTGCCGTGCAGGGATTTCTTTATTTGTGTCCCGTGCTTCACTAACTTCGGCGGTGATGGCAACAATCATAGGTTTCTCAACCGTTTCGCATTTCTCTACCGTGTGTTCGTCTCTTCCAGGTTGCGAGAGGCTCTGTTCTTCTTTTTTTGGTTGCTTTGGTGTGCGCATGATTTTCTTGCTGCGCCCAAATGCTGTTAGAATCTCTGTTTGTACCTGAATTCCTACTTTTCATCCATCCATTTTGCGAATGTTTCTGTTCCAACATATTTTCTTTTGTGTATAATTTCTTATGGGTCCCCCCTCAGAGCCGCTATCTCCACTCGTGTAAGTAATTGCCTTTTTGCTCCCATGGTTATCTTTGGTAAGCAGGGAGGCCATGCGAGGGTTGGCACCAGCCCTTATAGGGACAGGGGCTCAGGGCCAGACTGGCGCTAATCGGGAGTTCGTTTCAACCGAACCTGCACCACCAACTCAATGGTGCTAACTTCAAACGTACTCCGAGGCCTGCCAAGGTTTTACCGGGACGGAGACGGTATGATCGTTAGATTGGAGCCGTTGACACTCGAGTGTCACCTCGGATCTACCGTGCGACGCAACTAGGTCCAAAACATCATAGCCGCCAGCCCAAGGCGTTAATTTAAATTAATCAGTCAAATCGTAGTCCATAATTGGTTCAGGGTAATATTGCGTGAACTCCTCCATTTCCTCGGGTACGTGGGAGCGGCTTTCCCAAAAAAATACTAGTTTTCAGGAATACTCCTGGTAACCAGCATTCCCCCTGCGGGAAAACCGAAATGATTTGAAAAATAACTAGTGTATCTCCACTCTAACCGGCTCCATGGCTAACCTCACCTTCAACTTTTCCTGCAACGGAATCCACGGAAAATTTGAAAGGAAGGCTGTATTGCAAAGGAGTAATGGTAGTAATTAAATTGAGTTTAGAGTCTTGATAGCTAAAGTTAACGTAGGCTTAGCCAGCCATACAGTTGAAACTTCTTAGTCGTAGTCTAGACAGCTCCTGAATGATAGAAATGCGTCTTATCAAATGGTTTTCCAATGCTCAGGTCACCAAAAAATCCTTATTTTGCATCAATATAACACATATGAGTTCCTTGGGTTTATAATGTAAAACTCGATATTGCGTCGACTAGGACGCAATAACGTCTGAGTGAAGAGTTGTTAATCGTCGAATCAAGCATAAGACTAAAGACTTACTCTGCGCAGATTTTAATTGGAAAGTAACACGAATGCAGACAACACAATATCGTATTGAAACTCAGCAAAGCCAATAATTTACTTCCATTATAATGTCAGCTTCAACATCTCAACGTTATCAATTAGTGTCTTGTTTGTTCAACAAGTTCCAAAATTTTAATAGTTATTGTCATTATCAGGAAGCACATTGTGAAACAGTTCTCATGAAGCTCGCCAACGACTGTTTCGTATTGATTGGAAATTCCAATAATAACAATTCCTACCTGTTATAATTAACAAAAATGACAAGGATTGAACAAACTACACTTTCTCCTTTGACCTTTTGTGTCATGGTTAAAATCGAAAGAAAATTACTAGACTACACAAAATTTCATTATTATCTTAACAAGCATGAAGCGTCTTATTGATTTTCTAATTACAACAAACAAATAGGATTACTCGTATTAATTTGCAACAAATCCCGGAAACCTCCAAGCACTTTCGTTACATTTAATCAATGCCATTTCCCTTCATAACATTCCGCCTACACTATCGGAATATTCCCATAAATTGGCCTTAGCAAACAGTTCTTGAAGGAAAATTTCGATGAGCCTGGAACTCTTTTGTTTTGTCAAGAGGAGCGTTAACGACACCAACGAATACATTATACGCTCACTGCGTTGTCCTGCTCAAGGAAAAAGAAATAATAATGTACACATTGCTTCAGTAAGAAAACGTTAAGGGAGACCAAGCCGAGCTAGGATAATTTCCAAGTTAACTATTTCGTAGTCAGCACTTGTTACGTGAAGTCCACGTCGAAACGAATCCTCAAGACCCATGGAGGATCCTGCCCGCCATATTGTGTGGAAAACTTCTTTCGTGATTCAGTACCGAGCTGGCATTCTCCATGGCATTTATTCTTTGCCACGAAATCCAATTATCTGGGATGTATGCACTAAACGGATCTATTCATTCGACGGGTGTAGTAGCAAGCCAAGAATTCGAAGCACCCAATTGACTTGTAAATCCTGCTCAAGGGAAATTTTAATTGAACTGTTGTCGACCAATTTGAAATTGAATTGTTTTCCTATAGCTTTCGGATTTTTTCCTTAGTTCACTACAATACCAGTTTTGAAGCTGACTTGCACTGTGGTGACTCAAGTCCTCGAACGCATATTGCAACTCCATCCTGTTAGTCGCTTGCATACTACAGCTACGAAATTGTTACTGTTTTCCCCATCAATTCGGTTCGTTGTTGTCAAACTCCTTGTAGAACGAGATCGATGAGTAAACTTTGTAAGGACTCCATTCCATGTGGTTCTTAAATTTAAGTTATCTAATTATCTTCAAAATGCGTTTTTTTTTTTGAACTGCAAAGATAAGTCTCCTTGATGCGATTGAAATGTATGAGGATATGCGCAAATATGAGTTTTGATTCAGGTTGAAATTTAAGTCCTTATGCCTAAATAATGTGTTGCAACTATTTGGACAAGCCAAAGAATTGCACTGTCACGTAATTTCGATGATGGGAAGTGGTGAAACTGAAGTCTAACAACTCATTATTTGTCTTCAGTGAACATTCTAAGCCCATTCTTTTCAGGACTGGCTTTAAAATTCTTCAAATTCAGTGATTTCTTTTAACATAATTTTTAAAGTTAAACTAATTTGTTTCTGCGCTTTTTTCTAAGTACTTTGTAATTTTACTTGATAAAATTATTTACGAGGGCGAGTCAAATCTAAACCGGACTTGAGTCTCAGACTCTGCTGAGCGATCTGGTTGGGTGGGGGTCTTAGATTGGTTTGTTAAGAGGCGACAGCCGCTCCCGGGTTGCTCATTCTTTCAGTTGATCAGTAGCAATCATGAGAAATCATGAGTCAGCAAGTGGTTCCTTCATCCATTGAGCAACGTATTACTATTAATTTTTTATCAATTGAAGACGTTTCACCATGGAATAATTTGGCTAAGTTGAAGGTACAGTTTGATGACAACACGCTTTCACGGACACAAGTGTTTGATTATACTAGAATATATAAAAATGGACAAGTGTGGAAAATGAAACGCACGATCGACGCCAAAAATCAAGTGTAACTGTTGACAATATTCGAGCGGTTCGAAACCTAATCGAGGGTGAATTGCGATTCACTAATGATGGAATCACTTCAGAAATGAAACAGCAAAAGACGCCTATAGAAACAAAAGAAGGAAAAATTCCCCTCAGAGAGGTCATTCTCCTCCATGACAATGCCCGATCCCTCTCGGCTGCATTGACATAGGATAAATTAATTGAGCTGCATTGGGACCTCCCTTATGCTCAGAATTGTCCCCATGCGAAGAGTTTTTGTTTAGTTCCATGAAGGAAGCTTTGCGAGAGCGAAAACTTTGAAGCGAATGAAGAAGTTTAGAAGCGCATGCGCAACTGGTTGACAACTCGACCTCAAACTTTCTATGAACAAAGAATTCTTAAGCTGCCAAAACGTTGGGAAAAGTGTGTGAAGCATGAAGGAGACTCAGAAGAAAAACGATTAAAGTCTTATTCGAATATTATTACTGTCAATAATATATTTGATTAGTTAATAATAATGTTATATTTGACTCGCCCTCGTAAACCTAAAAGTTAACTCTTTCTTTCAAAATGATGCCATACGGCATCAATTTTTCAATTGTCTAGAGATAATGCTTGCGGTGCAATTTCGACTTTTTTTGGGTTTTCTCAATTAGCTTATCCTTTATTGTTTATTTGGTCGGTCCATAATAACATGCTTGCATTTGGTAGTGCAAAGTACAACAGTTGGGTTCAGGATTAGGTAAGAAAATAACCCCTTTCTTTTTATGAAGATCCTGTTTCAAAGGACTCTAATGCAATACTAGATATACTGATCCTTATCCCTTATGTAAGGATATCCTTATACTTATATCCCCTTTCATGAATCTTACTAAACAATCAGCCTTATACAGTTACTATTTTGCCCATTTTTCGGTATAAAAAAAAACTTTTGATGCTGAGTGTAAAAATTTTTTTTAATTCAATTTCATCACAGGATTGATGAGTTTTTGATCCTCCTACAGACGACTTCCCTTTGATGTTTTAGAACGTTATGTGTAAGTCCACGCATGGAATTTTTCTTTTTCCATTTTATTAGTGGAATTTGTACACATTGTATACCCATTTTCCGAAAAATTTTAAATATTGTGGTCATGAAAACATATTTACGTTTTCATCAAAACTTTCTTGGCATTCAAGCTGCGGGAACAGATCCTATCAAGTATATGTATATTTACAACATAATTCTGCTACATTTAAAATGTACCAAGGACATTATTTGGCTGATCATGAGATTCTCCTTGACTCGAAAGGAAAGTACTCAGGAAATGAGTTTAGTGACTCAGTCAAAGATGAGTACAACGAAATTGTTAGAAGCATCAGAGCGGAAGTTGAAGAATTTACTTCTGGGGTGGATAATCCAAGGATTTGCAACGAAAAATAGGTTGTGAAGATGGTTGTTAATCAAAACTTACCTTTAAGTTAGCATATTTTAATTTCAGCGATACTTTTTGTTACAGGAGGAATTGTGATTTGCAATCCAGCCGAGCTACGGATCAGGGAAGTGCCAGAATATACAGGACTTCCACCAAGCTATGCAGTACCATAAATAGAGAAGCATTGGGGAAAGTATATATATATATATATATTGGTAGGTGTAAAAAGTATTGAGCCTTTTTTGTCATTTTTCGATTGAAAATTTCTTTTATTTAAAATGGATTTCATTCATGTACATATTGTCCATTATTATGACCTTTTTTCATTTTTGGGTAGAGCCATTATTCCATCTGTGAAGAACTTCGGTGGGTTTCATCGGCAATACTTGGCCAAGTGATTTTTCAAGTTGCTTTTTAAAGTATATTTCTTTTCAATAAGAAAGTTTTCAGAGACCAAAGCAAATAAAAGTCTGATGGTGCAGGGTTTGGACTATACGGTGGATGCATCAAAACTTTCCAGCCAAGGTCTGTAAATTTTTGCCGGGTCATCAAAAATGTGCGTGGTCTGCCATTGTCATGACGAAATACAACACCCTTTCTTTTGATCAATTCTGGCCAGTTTTTTGAATTTCTTGTTGAAATCTGGTTAATTGCTGACAGTACAAAGCCAAAGTGAGTGTTTGGCCATGTTCTGGCACCTCACGATAAACAATTCCCTTCCAATCCCACCATACACACAGCATAACCTTATTTGATGTCAATCCTGGCAAAGAAGTCGTTTGTGATGATTAATTATTCACCTTTTTTGACCGTGATCTTTTTCGAACGACATTCTCATATCTGATCCAATTTTCATTGCCCGTTAAGATTTGCTTCGAAATTGGCTCGATTTCGTTGCGTTTTATTAATATTTCGCAAATGGAAATTCGGTCGGTTTACTTTTTTTTGTAAATTCATGCGGCAACCAAACGAGCTTCTTTGGTTCAAAACTGTTTGGTGATGGTAATGGATAAGATCGAGCTTCTTTGGTTCAAAACTGTTTGGTGATGGATATTTGGTTTCTTAGCATTGTCTTGGCTGCTTTTTTGCTGCTCTTCTTCAATTTTTTGTGAGATTTCATGGACTTTTTCAGTGATCTGTCGAACTGAGCAAGGTGCATCTTTGACATGGAACGATCTCTTGGCTGTGGCTTTTGGTAAAGCATCTTGACCGTAGACACCACAATTTTTTTCACGAACCTGTGATGCATTCTCACCTTGATCGTAGTGATATTGTAAAATATAAAGAATTTTTTCAGAAATTTCACTTATTTTTAAATGAATACTTTTTACACAAATGACGAAAAACAAAACTGTCCACATGAAAATTGTAGACTAGAATGTCACCTTTCAAACGCATTTCAGTTTGACTCAATCTGATTAGTATTGCCCGATATATGACAACGAACACCATCTAGTGACAAAAAAGGCTCAATGCACTTTAGACTATCCAATATATCACCGCAATATCGATGCTGAATTCCCCGTTAATGTGTTGATAGGACTCCTCCTCTAGTACTTACGCCATTTAATAGATGATGATATAATCAACCACATCTCGTTGTGGATAAACCTCTTCAAGGCGTGAAAAGACAGAACATTCCTTTCGGACCGATGGATTGAAAAGGTGGATGTTTCTTTATATAAACATCCTGAATAGCATCATTCAAGAGCCAGGATACAGAGTGAGACACAGCGACACATGGCTCACACCACGAGGTTTCTCAACATCGTCGCCGGTATGGAACCGACTTATATCACCGCTGGTCTGGAACCGTGTTACCCAAGAACTACGTTGGGCAATTATGATCCTTCAGAATACAAACTTTTTAAGGCTTGAAAAATTTTAAGAGAAAGTTAGAGAGCAATTCAAAAAACTTATTTGCCATAACTAAATTCTGCTGACGAAGATCTCATCCACTGCAAAAGTAGCATAGCAATGGTACAGGACATTCGGAGGAAACTCCACGAATGGGACATGAAATTGTTTACTCGTTGGAGTTCTGCAGGCTTCATACACGATTTTCGAACTCATTTCATTTCGATCGTCGATTTCAGATCTTTAAATATATAAAATATAAATAAATTAAATATAAATATAAAAAATATATATATAAGTAGTATAGTTTATAAATGAAAAATAGTATAAAGTATAAAAAATAGTATAAAAAAGATTAAAAAAATTTGGAATTTATACCGATTACTGGTTCTACTGGTACCATACAAATTGGCAGATACCTTGTTGAACAAAAGGATATTCACGGTAGGAGCTGTTCATAAAAGCCATCTGCTAGGAGACTCACGGTGAACAAACATGATACAGTTTCAAAAAGAAAGGACGAGGATCTTTTGCTTTTACATCAGAGACAAAAAATGATAACAAGTCTGTCTACCTGATCTTCATTCGTGGGTCCAGAGCCTCTAAACATTAAGCGCTGGACAGTTGCTGCAAGAAAGTACAAAGAAATACCAAGGATCCTCTTCATTGTCCCATAGAATCAACACATGGGTTCAATCGATTTGGACAATATGCTAATGTAAAACGTTTTCGTTCAAAAGATTTAGGCCACAGGGCACAGAAGCGAGTCTGACTCCATGCCAACAATCATATAGACCTGGCTCTTCCCATCTGACAACAAAAGATGCTTGTTTTGACAACGTCATCCTCTTTACGATTTAGGTTAAAAAAATAAGATGCGTGCATTGTAAGAAGTTAAGTTCATATTATAGGATTTATTGTTTGATTTTTGCATTTTAATTTTATGTATAGCAGGCAAACAACTGTTTTTACACTTATAATATTCAATAAAATAGTTCAGTGCAACATACAATTTATTTTCAAACGTCTTTCTAAGTCCATCTTGCAATCCGTATATTTCCATACTCGTATTTCCTTATGATTCCATATAGGATCGTTCGTGGAATTCACGTCCTGTAAAATACGGAGGTATTTTAAGTACACATATGTGAACCTCAGCTTATTTCATCCTTAAAATCATGAAAATTAATCAGAAAATTTAATTAATTATTAATGAAGAACCTTCTTTTTAACGATGTTTTATCTTACTATATTTAAAATATCATCCAAAATAGGAGAAAATCTCGCAAGAGAAACAAAAATCGAAGCTAGATACAACTTCAATGAAAAAACATTGAAGTTGTATCTAGCTTCGAAATGGAAAAAACATAAAGTGCCGCATAAAATTGTTTCAGTGATGATTCGTTCTTTTTTTTACGGATACAATAAAGCAAAATATAGCGAAATTGTTCGTTTTTGCGCTATATACTAATTATTATTAGCTGAGGTAAAAACAAACTTTTCAAAAATATTTACGGAATGAACTAGGTAAGGATGACAGCTTATACATATCACAATAAGATCATAACATTGACGGATGTCATAAAAATAGTTGTAAGAGACATTTAAAACTGAAATCGGCAATTATTAAGTTGCCAACCTTATAGTATACCACTGAGTGCTACGAAGAGCTAAATAAAAGAATCATAGCTCAATGAAGGATAAATAAAAGCAACCCTTAAATGACCTTTTACCACTAAACTTACACTAACTACCAAACCTCATAGTTGAACAAAGAGCTGTTCGTAACCTCGCAAAACAGCTCTTGAGTTTCAATCATTGTCCCGATACTGTGGCCACGTATTTATCGCTAGTGCTAAAGTAAAGGAGAAGTATAAATCTGGAAGCACATGAAAAGCAGAATGCACCTGACATGCTTAGCCTTGAAAATGAATTGAAAAGAAATAAAATTCTTTAAAAGCTTGAATCTAAACCAGTAGAGAAATATCTGGTCGTCCTGATAGGCTCGAAGATGAGTTTCTCTCAAAAAATAAGGCAAGGATTCAGCGTGCGTAACTGCACTCATCCGATTAATGACCACAATAGGGGGTGCACCACATTAAAGAGACGACTCCTAATGATCGCTGTGCAGTTGGTCCTGCTCAACGCGTCAGAGAACGTTTTCAGCGAGCAGTTACAACGAAGGTGGTTGGCACAGGTGCAGAGACGGGGAGTACTACGAATTGTGTCTTCATATCGAACGGTCTCTGGGACGCTAGTGTTGGTCATTGCAGGGCCGATTTCCATCGTCCTTCTTGCGAGAGTATCCAAAATTTTTTAACCTGCGTAGTAGACAGAGAAACAAACAGGCAGAAACAGGTCATCGCTGAGGAAAAACCAATCTCTTAACGATTGGCTATAGTCCTGGGAGTACGAGAAGATGGACTGCACGTTTTATCCCTGACCTAAGGCCGTGGCTCAGTCGTGTGCATGCTAAGAACGATTTCTTTTAGACCATATTTTCTATTTGATACTTATTTGATTGTTTTCGATCTTACCTACACAAGATTAACAGGTCATAGTTTCCTAATTGCGTCTTTTTTGTTTTTGATAGGGGGATGACGCCTGTCACACATTCTTCTCTTGCAAAAGATGGAATAAGCAACGCGGGGAGCTTTTCTGCGAAATTTGAGAGCTCTGTCCGGAAACAACGGCCGGAGAAAGGTTGGAAACGATAAACTCGGTCAGTGCTGTCACTTCGAAAGGCATCGGGAAGGAGGGAGGGGATCCCTTTTCTAGCACTTCCTTCCTTCCCGCTGGAGAAGAGATTCCCATAATCAGAAGGCCCGAATAAATATGTCAACCTATTCCAGGCTAGGTTCTCAGGTTGACGAGAGGTGTTTATATGGTAGTCCAGAGGTCTAAGACTCAGAGTGTAAACACGCGTCCCTACCACAAAATAATTAAGGAGGAGTCAATACCAATGATGTCAAAACATGAAAAGTAGAAAAAAATGAATTAAATGAAAAGATAATCAAAGATTAACCAGAGACCAACAGTTTGCAAGTATTCGCGTTCAAAGTTCTAAAGGTTTCCTAGCCAACCAGAGATGCATAACAAAGAGTTAGAGAAAACAAATCGAAATTCTCGCAATTTACTTTTAGCCCTCCCAACGTGATCTTGTTTTAGAAAAATTTTTCTAATCTTCTGTATCGAATTACACCTGCAAAAAATAAAAGGAGGGGAAAGCAATTTAAGTTCCGATTATCCAGGTGCTTCTGAAATACCAAATAAGCGCCTCGCCTGTCAACTTGGGCCTTATGCTGGTACCTTCTGGTGACTTTACTTTGAGGTATGCCTTGTGTTCCTTTGTTAACAACCCTTGAGAGTGTGAGAGTTCAAACTCTTAAAGTTTAAGATTTAACACGTTCAAAAATTTGGTACTTTTGCAATGAAAGTCTAAGTGGGCAAATAGAATTGTTGTGAATTTGAGGTCATCCTTTAATGTGTTTTTAATCGAAAAGTTCGTACCATGAATGAAATACATAATTCAGACCAGTTGAATCTCAGTAATAGCGAAACGTACATACCACACTTGCTCTGCTCTCGTCTATGTCCCAAGCGATTTTCAAGTATCCTAACAATTGTAATCTCCACTCTAGACGCAAACTTGTTGTCGTTCGCTATAGACGATTCCTTTTGCTAGTGCGGAAGGCTCTAATTGAGAAAGCGAGAAATTCGATTTTGTAGTTAAATAAATTGGAAAACGCTTGTGTTTCATTCAACTCGGAGGATTTTCATTGTGCGGAAAGATTGCTGAGCACTTGAACGCTCCTCTCGACGACGGCAATGGTGGCGATAGCGGAGAGGGCCACGTCCTTCAGTCTGTCGTATTTTCTTCTATAATTTGTAATTCTATTGTATTAAGTTTTTCCTTCCTTCCACCAAGTGTAATAGACTTAACCCGATTTCAGTAAATACTAATTTCCATGAGCTCTCCCCATCGCACCACTCCAAACAAGGAGACGTCGTCTTTAGAGTGGCCATTGTCGACGTTTTCATTTGAATTAAAGAATAACACAGAATAATGCAACAACAACAACAACAGCGTCATGGTTGATTGGCGACCGGGAACAATAATCGTTGTATGGTATGGTAATTTCGAATTGAATACTTTTAGTCTCGATTACTTGGCGTAATAGGAAAACTAATTAAATGTTTTTACTGACGATTCTGTTGTCGTTTCTGAATGCACAGAGTGGAATATTGATCTCAATAATAAAGTGTTTGGCAGGTTCTTTAAAATGCCCAAAAGCAATTACTGGGATGGCGGAAATGGGACTCCATTTTTTTTTAAATAAATGAATTTACACGCTGTATAATCGAAACACGAAACGGAGGCGCCCAAGTAACGATGTCCAGAATGGGATTGTTATTTTTTAAAGGAGAACGTTGTTTTGGACTGGACATTGTGTGGTATTCAAATTGTTAAGGATTTCGTGTGCATTACAGGCAAAAACTTATTAAGGAGCTGATTTCGTTGCTGATACAAATCTGTGCTGGAATTCTATGAGTGAAAAGCATGCCAACATATGTGAACATGTGTCAACCTCACACTAGAACAACTCTTACACTCACTCTTAAAAATTTACATGCTAATTGGTCTGTTTTAAGGCATGTAGTAAGTAAGGTTTAGTGAATTCATTCAAATAGTCTCACTCCTAGCTGCGTAAATAATGTGTTTCGACTTCATAGACCGTTTTTACTACTTAAAAAGTGGCCGAATCACGATTTTGACGCAAAAGATTCATTGAAATACAACTACAAAAACAAGCCTCAAACTAATTACATTCCGAACTACAAACTGGGTCATTGAAAGCCATTAAAAACAGGAACCTTTGTTGACTTATCATAATATTGTTGTTGGTCTCGGAGAGAGTTTTTGCTTGTCAATTTTATGAAATATTGTCTCGTATTTTGTATGCAGTCTTGTTCCCAATTCACGGATACTTAGTCCTGCGAAACTGATCCTCTTAAGGACAAGAACGAGTTCTGGTGAGACATTCTTGATTCGGGTCAGGTAACTACGGTTCTTATAAATGACAACATATTGGCTTCTATAAAGTTTCAAATTAAATGAGGAAATCTTCGTTTCCTCAGTGTATTTCTGCCTTTACAATAACGTTATCCATTTTTTCATTGTGCGCAAAAATTAAAAGAACACAATTTAAAAAAACTCAAATCAATTGTTGTTCAAAAATACCTTTATTTTCACATATGTTTTAGTTGCAGACCTATTATTCCTTTTATAACGTTCCTTATTCTACATTTTTCTCCAATACGCTTTTCCTTTAATTGCCCAACATACTTTATTACACATGTACTACAGAAAAAATAAATAATTAATAATGATATTGGTATGATTATCGCAACTGATAGCTCGCGCCTGCAGCGAAAAAAAGGAACAATGTTAAAATACAGGGTAATTTGAAAATACAAACGCCGCGTAATGGCTGCCGAAGTAAGTTATTTTTAACTTTATGTAAGTAAGTTACTTTTCACCGCGCGGGCTTGGGGGTCTTAGGACATTATTCAAGCCCTGATCCTTGCATGTCAAATACACACACACACACACAGAGCTTACTCTTTCACATTAGACAAAAAAAAATTAATTGAAAAAAATTATCAAATGAAAGTAAGTTCATATAAAACATTTAATTTACAAGAATTGTGCTGCGCTAATTCTGACCACCTCTGCCTGATTTTGGGACTTCACATGAGCGTATGAATTCTGCTGCGCTGTCCAACACGAATCTCCCCCTCTGCTTTATTTTGGGGCCTTACTAGCTTTAACCGCGCTGATTTTGACCACATCTGCTTCTTTCAACACGAATCTGCACCTCAGCTTGGCATCGTTCTTAATGATAATGTTCTCTTGGGCTTTGTAATTCAAAGATTTTGCAACTCGAGGACTTTTAGGGCTAAACACTTCAAACAGCTGCTAATACTTCTAGATTTTCTTTATTATAATCAATACTTTAGTCACAATTTCTATACTTTATTTTACATACTTAAGTTACAATATCTATCCTTCTTAAAGCGATATGTTCACAACAAACAAGTGAATCATATTAATAGAAAATTTCTTCCCAAAAGCATTCCAAGAAATTTTTTTGTTTTTGTTTTCTCCTGAGAATTTTTTTCTGACCTTTTTTACTGGGATTTTGTTTTTCTTTTGTTACTAATACTATTTAACTAAATATTACTTAATACATAAATCTAATTATAAATGTTTTTATTTTAATATAATTCTTAATTCTATTTTATCTTGTATGATTTGCTTTTAACTTAAAAATATGAGTACAAATTAAAAACTTAACCAAA
This sequence comes from Stratiomys singularior, assembly GCA_954870665.1. Taxonomy (NCBI): domain Eukaryota; kingdom Metazoa; phylum Arthropoda; class Insecta; order Diptera; family Stratiomyidae; genus Stratiomys; species Stratiomys singularior. The sequence goes on along the minus strand of OX940878.1, from coordinate 129,538,586 downwards.
ACAATTTATTGTTATGTTCAAAATTTATTGTTATTTTATTTATTTATTCATTTATTTTTATATTTTTTTTTGTTTCTTTTAATGTCTCCTACATATGGGAATACGTAACATAGTATTGCTAAATTATCTTAATATTCACTTCCTTATTACGAGGGTATTTGTACCTGTTAAAAATATTCCTAAATCATAATTATTGGTATTGTGGATATGTGCAATCATAAGCATTCCTATTTTTTTCTCATTGTCTCTAATATATTAGCGTAACCCTTGCTGACATTCTCTTTGAGCCTTGAGCTTTCCGGTTGTTGGATGATCCAAGAGCTTCCGTATACATATGTCCAGTTTTCTTGTATCCTTTACTTCTTGAACTACCTCCATAACTTCCAATCGATTACGTGGTCGTTTTCTACTCATATGTTATAAATATGTTTACCGATGGTTGATTATTTTAGATTTCAATTTCTCTGCTTCCTAAAGATGCTCGTTGTATGTAGTTTTCGTGGTGACATTGTTTGTCCAACTTTGTTTTTCTGGCATGTTTGACAGCTGTTTGTTTAAATTCAACATTTTTCTTCCTTCTACTTTTCGCCTTTGGGTGTATTTAGTCTGGATAACATTTTGAACTTCGAGCTCGCAGGTATAGCTCTTATGACGGCTTTCTGCAGAATCTTCGCAATGTTGGCAAAGAACTTTGATTATAATTCCGGTTTGAGTCTTCTTTTTATCTGTTTTGATCTTGACAGAATCTCGCCTTTGCTGTAGCCATTCATTTTTGCTGTCTCCCATTTAAAGATATTCTCCTGCTCGTGACGCTATCTTGTCAGCTCAGTAGTCAGCATCCTGTATATCCAGCGTTGAATATTGCCATTTTCAGTCAGTGATCTTCGTTCAATTATCGGGTTTGAAAGGAAAGACGTCCGCTACTCCTGCCATCAGATGCATGTCGATGAGGGCTGGTAGCGCGAAGCACCATTTAGCCAAAAATCCTGGCGCTTGCGTAAAGGATGTGCCTACAAATGAGATTTTTTAATTCAAGTTCCCAAACGCTCACCACAAATTTTTTTATGAGACGTAAACTCAGTGAATTGTATCCTGACTCCAAATTTTATCATCTAAATGTACTTAGCTTAACTGAAACATGGTTAAAAGGCTCTTTTATTAATTAGAAGACTCTGGATGTAACCTGGGCAATTTAATGAGACGATAGGGATTTCCACAGTACTGGGCAGGCACGTGATGGTCCTGTCTTAATTTCAGTGCGCAACTCGTTTATCACCGACCCTGTCAACAATGTATCTACAAATTTTAACCAGTATTGAATCGTTCGCATCAAAACATGGAAGCTGAACTATTATATTGGGACTATAAATATCTCACCTGTATCCACGAAAGAAACGTGGATTGATGCATGTGAGATAATTTCGTCCCTGTCAGCGTCTATTGACGAAAAAGTCATACTTATCATCTCTCAAGATTTTAACCGTCCCAATTTAACTTTTACGATAGATGAATCAAATAATACTCTTTTGGTCGGCAATGTGACAGACAATATAGACTTTAACATAATTAGCACCCTCTATGGTTTGCAGTAAGTTCTTCCGTCTCCCAACCTAAATGGACACCGGTTACATTTTATTTTAACGCTTTTGACGCATAAGCTGGTAGTCAACCTAGGGATGCGGACCATTTAATTTCGAATAACCTCTGCCATCCCGCATTTTCTGATGAACTATCGCCTCCTGATATTGCTTCTCATCCTTCGTACGATAATGATGAACTTCCAAAATGCTGGCTGTGACAGCATAAGAATCCTTTTTGGGATGTTGGCAGGACTCAGAATGTTCGTTATAAACGACGTGGTAGATCACTTCCATAAAATTAAAATGAACGTCGTTGATATATACGTAATAAAAATGAAAAGGAAGGATGAACCCTCAGAGCCTTGGGATAATAGCAACATTCGTTACTTTCGAGACGAAAACGAAAAATTCCACAAATAAATCCAAACAACATCCTACTTGAGTGAAGAAATCAGGCTTGAATATTATGACCTAGTAAAATAACTTCAAATCATATCACGAGAAGCATATCGTCGTATGTTAACATAATTGGGATAAACTATCAACTGCTATCCAACAATTTTTTAACACTTTGTCAATACGAGTCTCGCGATTGTCCTAAATCAATGTTATATGCAGAATGCAGCTTTGTAAGCCAGAGGACATGTGCAAATTTTTCACTGATAATTTCCTATCCATGTACTCACATTCCTACTTTCTATCCCTTAAAGTTTCTTCAAACTCAAATGAGATTTATTTGAGAAACTCATTATTTATATTCAATAAGGGGCCAGGCCCCAATTTACTCCCTACCCGATTTTTATTTCAGGACAAAGATGAACTAATGCTTCTAATTTTCAATAAATCTCACCCTTTTGGAAGTTTTCCATCTATTAGAAAAACTTCACACTTGTCTCCGCTTTATAAAAACAGAGATGAGGTATTAATTGAAAAGTACAGAGCAATTACAGTCCTGTCAGCTAATCCAAAAAAATTTCGAAAAAATATTCTGTTCTAAAATATCCCCAATTATTGAACTTCCGCTGTACGATCAACATCACGTTTTTCGTAAAAATTGCTCGACAGTAGCGAATCTTACTATAATGATCAACAGCACCCTCTGGGTAAAAAGTTACCAAATTGACGCAGTTTATATCGATGTCGACAAGGCTTTTGATCGCGTCAACTTCAAAATTCTATCACATAAGTTTAAAAATACTGAAATAAGTACTAGGGTGAATCGAATTGTACCTCAAAAATAGGATGCAATATGTTAAATTTCCAAGTGTTTATATCTATGGAAAAAAAGTGTTTTCTGGCGTCCCACAAAGCAGTCACGTTTGTCCTCTTCTTTTCAAAACTGCATTTCTGATTTTTCTGGAATCCTGTCTGATATATCTGAACTAGCTTATGCCAATGGCGTCAAGCTCTTCAATGTGGCTACTTGTCAAGAGATACAAAACTCCTTCAAGACAAATTAAACGCACTTTATGAATGGCCTTCATCAAATCAACTTTATTTGAACCTCGACAAGTGTCAAATTATAAACTTTCTCCGGAAAACTTAAACATAATTTGCTATTATCAGCCTATCAATCGCAAACTCAACCGTGTAGACATTATCGTAGATTGGTGTAATTAAATAGAATAAAGTAGGTTTTAATTGGGACTATAATGAACTTCTCTGTAGAGCTTACAAACTTTTCGCATTAATCAAACAACAATCCGAAGAATTTCCAGAATACATGCGTATCTAAAACTTTATACCTATGTATCCTAAGTCTGCCTCTTTCTCGAATATTCCTGTTTTGTCTGGGACACCACCTTCGCCGTCACTATCGATAGGATTGAGTCGATTCAATTTGTTTTACATGCACTGAGATCACTGTATGACCCGTGCAATTTCCACAATTTACACTGTTACAGGCGTAGACTTTGAATTCTCACCTGCCTCTTGGAGGACTATCCGGTATCCTGTTGTTTCGCTTTTGACGTCCTCAGCGGCTCAATAACTATTTCACTTTTAATATGAGAGTACTAAAGTTCATGAGCCATTGCGAGTCACAAGATACTCTCGTCCATATTTCGTCCATTGCAATTACCTTGTTCTCCTTGTTGCCTATTAAGTGAAGGCTAAAAAACAAGCCTTTTGTCAGGATTTTTTTTTCGATGATTCTGAAAAAAAACTTATATAAATAATATATAAATATAAAAGGCAACTTTTCGGGAGTGCAAAAAAATTTTTTTATTTTAAATTCAATACAAAATGCTGGCTGTAGAGGACGTCAAAGTCACTTGTATTTACAAAAGACGTTCCGCGGCCAAACAAGTATCACAGCCCCATCTGCATCTGGAACAATAAAAAATTTTTTTCATAAGCTCCATGAGTTTTGCTAGTGAAGTACAGAAATTAATAGTTTAATATCGATTTTTCGCAAAATGGCGACCATTTAACAAAAAAATTGCATTTTTGACCCAAAAAATGACTTCAATTGTTTATAACTTTTTTTTAAACAAATCGTATGTACTTCACTAGATAATCATATCAAGAAGCTACAGTTATAACGGTAAGTCAATCGGATGAAAACTGAACGAGTTTCCTTTCCGGCAAATTTCAAAAATACACTTTCGAGATAAACGCGTTTAAAGTTTCAAAACCTTATAGAGTTGTGAATTTTCAAAATTTCACTATATACAAATTTTTTTACCTTTACTTTGCTATTCCAGCACCATACAGTTGGCCTTCCAAGACCGTGGATTTCTCCTCGTCTTCCTTTCTTGATGCTAAAAGGCCGCGTCTCGCCTCATTTACAACGTTGGAAATTGAGCGCTCAGCAGCCTTTATTCTATCAGCATCTGTTTTAAGTTTTAAAAAATTAGGTCCTGCAGTCAATCCTAATGAGTCGTAGATGAAGAGAAGGTCCGACAGTCCATGATTGAATAAGATAACTGCGATATCCGTCGTGATATCGAGCACTGCCTTGCAACTCGACACATGTTTCGGCGATGGACCACACGACATCGTTGAACGATTTACTATAGTAATTTAACCTCAAATGCAGCGTGTAGTCAATTGAGTAAACAGAAGCTCTCCTAGCGTCGTTTACGAAGGAACGTGTCCTATACAGTGTATATTAATTACTATATAGTATAAAGTAAGCAAATTTTACGTTTTTCGAGCATGGGAGTTGCTTCAAAAAATCAATTGGGACATGTTAGACATGGGTTCGACAATTCAAAAGTGGTATTATCAACGTGAAATACAGTGAGAACTCTGGTAGACCACAAAAATGTGAAGAGGAGGTATCGCGAAAGATATTGTGTGGTGGCGCAACTCAAACTCAATGGCAATGAGAAGAAGCTTTAAGTGTTTCATTCGGAACGATTAGCAGATGTTTATGAGCAATGGGGAAGATCAATTCGGCGAATGGGTCCCACACGATTTGATTGAACGTCAAATCGAAAGTCGCAGTCACGAGGGACATGCTGCTTCTGCACCACGAAAGGGAAAATTCAATCAAGAATAGATTTATTTTGAAAACCAGAAAGCAGAAAAAATCATGGCTTCCACCTGGTCCAAGTCCATTCTTAAACACTAAGGCCAAATCCCTTCGACAAGAAGACCATGCTTTGTGTCTAGTGGGATAAGATTGGTATTGCGTATTATGAACTCTTGATGACCAGCAAAATGATAAATTTAAACCACGCATTAATCAAAAAACAAACAGTGTGGGCCAGAAGGCATGGCAAAGTGATTTTGTTACCCGACATTACGCTGTGAGTGAAAAAAGTAGTGAAATTGCTTGGATGGGACATTCTTCTGCACTTGCCCTACTCCCAAAGTTTGCGTCATCAGACTATCACCTCTTCCAATCAATGGGCCACGCGCTCGCAGAGCAGCACTTCAGCGGTTTCGAGAAAGTTGGAAAGTGACTCAGCAAATGGTTTGCCGCAAAAAACAAACAGGTTTTCTGGGATGGTATTCATATTTTCACATAAGATTTAGGTGTCAAAACACTGAAAATAAAGAAGCACTATTACTTCCGAAATATAAATATGTGTAAGGAAAAATAAACTTGGGTTGTTTCGGAACATTAAAAATGGAAAAGTGACTTGGACGAATTGGAAGAACCTTCAGATTCTGTATAGAATGGAGCGTAACCAAAAGTGTATCAATTGTTCGTTGAAGTCAATCAGGAAATAAGCCCAATTGTGACAGATTACCACCGTGCACAAATACGATAGTGAGCTTGAACAGAACAACAGACATCATAACCTTGTTTAAGGCCACAGGAGCTGAGTAGGTTATTGTGAGGGCTCCGGTGATGTGCAAAGGATGAAATCTGCAAAAAAGCTCAATTCATCGAAGCATGCACAAGAGCTGGCAAAGACTAACTCAAAATCAATGTTTCCTGAAGCTTTTGTTCCGATGGATGTTTTGATGGTTATCAGTTATTACCCTTTGGCGACAAGCAAACCCCGGTGACCTAATAAAATGAGCTTGAAGCCATAACAGATAAGCCACGGAAAAAAACCCCAGGATCATTTGTCGTTGGATCTTCTTAAACTGTGAAATTGGACATCACATAATGAATACGAGGTAGACAGCTCGAGCTGTTGGAAGGATTGCTTCGGAAATAGGAAGGAACATGAACTTTTGGAACCGAGAACTGAGTTAATCGGTTTTACCAGATTAGCTTAGTTTACTCCTCCGAACGACCAAAAGACGTAATATTTTGAAGGCACAAGCTCCAACTTTACCGTCGATGCACCCAAACTGTCGTCTGACGTCTCTCAGCTTTTGTAGAGGATCAAGGATCGTCAAGGATGTGTGACCAGTGATGTGGTGGTATATGACATTATTAATTCCTCAAATAGGCACTGGCTTTGATCTTCACTAGCTGCTCACACAGTTGTGCTTAACTTATATACAATACATAGTTTGTCTAGTCTATTGCTACTATGTAGCGGTCCAGGACCCCCGTGAAGTCACATCAAACACATAGCACCATCTCTCTAGGTGTTAATTCTTCTAAAAACACTGACAAGCTAAAAACACACCATTCTTTCTAAAAAAAAGAACAACAAAGGCTTACGAAGATTAAATTCTATTCAAACACAATATCTCTTGGACACTCTGTCGTACGTTATCATATCTCCATCATATACTTTGAATTTTTTCCAAGAAATGGCTTGGTGTTACTTCGTTTCAGCAATGCTCCAAAGTTGCGAAGTGGGTTGTGACTGGTTTGTCGTTTTTTCGTAGTCGAATTTCAAAATGTTTCATTTTCACTAATTTTTAAATAATTCTAACTTGCAAATAGAATCACAGATCACAGAGTTTTCTTTAGCAAAGCAAACTGAAAACATCATCAGCAAAGTTCTGTGAATACTGATCCGAAACACTTGACATTTTTACAGATAATTACGCTAAGAATCCTCTGTATGAAAATCGGCCGAAACTTTAAGCGCATACAGTCAGGGACAAAAGTCTCCATACACCCTCAAAATTTCATAAATTTACTAGAAAATAAAAATATATATAAAATATTTGTATGCAGTTTCACTAAAAATGTATTTTTGTCAACAATAAGTTAAAAAAAACCAAAATTTCTTAAGTAACAAGTGTAAAAACAACAAAATGAAACAAATTTTGTTGGGACAAAAGTGTTCATACATTCATCATATAGTGTACTCTGGTCTTCGTAGCATTGCTTAGCTGTTGTTTTTCTTGGAAGAGCCGTTGCATTTCCCATGAAATGCGTTAGTACGATCTAATGACTAGTTTGTTTCAATAATCTGTGAGCATAGGAAGTGAAAAATGAGCAAGCGTAAGGTAGTAAGTGTTGAAATAAAAAATTTAATAACTGCTGAGCATAGAAATGGAAAATCATACCTCGCAATTGGAGAATTACTTAATTTATCGCATTCCACGGTCCAATATATTGTTCAAAAGCATAAAAACACAGTATCAGTGGAAAATAAGCCAAGAAATGGACGACCAAAGAAACTTTCCAGGCGGGATATCAGCATGATCTTAAAAGAGGTGGACAAAAAACCCAAGGGTAACCGGTCGGCAACTGGCGGAACATGTCGCCAATACGTCGAATAAGTGTGCTCACCCTAAAACCATCCGAAGAATGATACGTTCCGATGGATATGCAAGTAGAGTTCCTCGTAAAAAACCGCTAATATCTGAAAAAAATAGGCAGCTTCGACTTGAATTTGCAAAGTGATATTTAGCAAAGGACTTAGAGTTCTGGAAAACTGTCTTATTTACTGATGAAAGCAAGTTCAACTTGTTCGGTAATGATGGCAAAGGAAGAATCTGGCGAAAAAAGGGAACAGCATTGCATCTGAAGAATTTGATACCAACAGTAAAACACGGCGGTGGCAATGTGATGGTGTGGGGTGGAATTGCAGCTGATGAGGTTGGCCGATTGGTCTTTATAGATGGTATTATGGACCAATACTATTATAAAAGACTGCTAGAAGATAACTTGCAACCTTCCGTGGACAATGTGGGTCTTGGCCAGCATTGGATATTCCAACAGGACAACGATCCTAAACATACTGCACGCTTTGTAAAGAACTGGTTGCTTTATTATGCGCCAAGGCAGCTGTATTCTCCTCCTCAATCGCCAGTCTTAAGCCCCATTGAACATATCTGCGAACTTATGAAAAGACAAATCTCAAAAATTCACACCAGGAGCAAGGAATCACTCAAAACTGCGCTTCAACAAGCCTGGGAAGAAATAACTCCGAAAGTCACTAAGAATTTGGTGAAATCAATGCCAAGACGGTTGCAGGCTGTCATCGATGCAAACGGTGGCCCAACAAAATATTGGTATATAAAATTATATAAATAATGTGGAATTTTCAGTTAAATTACTTAATGTATGAACACTTTTGTCCCTACTGAATTTGTTTTTTTTTTTTTGTGTTCTAACAGTTATAAGTTGATTAATGTAATTTTTAAAAAAATTTCTGTTAATAAAGGTACATTTGCAGGAATGATGCATATAAAATTCTCATATAGATGTGCATTTTCTACGAAATTTATGAAATTTTGAGGGTGTATGGAGAGTTTTGTCCCCAACTGTATATAAAAACTCAAAAGATGAAACACGGCACTTGTGAGGCTACTAATCTATATAAAAAAGACCATCGTGAAAGTATTCTACGAATTATATGACCCTGAATACTGCATCGTGAATTAAGTCTAGACTGACTAGGATTTGAAGACAATACTAAATAATCCTCTAAAACTACATGAAATAGTAAAACATCAAGAACGGAACAGCAGAACCCAAGATTGTCTAATGAACTTTGACAGATAAAATATTATCTATGCTGACATTGCAAGCGTGTTGGGAACGAAAAATTGCACTCCGGACCTAATAAACGTCCGTTCCCCAATTTCTTAGACTTCTTACCTATTAAGTTCCATAAGTACTTAAAACTATAAACACTTTATTATGCTATCCCGACCTTTTCTCCCGAAAGGATAAACGGTTTGAAGTTTACTATTGACCAGTTTATTGAAGCATTTCCTTGAAATAAATTATTGGTTTTGTTTAATAAGCTCCTGTTTCCAACAAAGACATTTATGATGTTGCAGATATGATTTTGTCTGGGTATCATGAGATAAATTTGAATGGACACACGATGAGTCGCCTTGAAAATAGTAAAAACTTTTCATCCCCCAATTAGTGCTCAAGAAACTTAAGTGGAACCAACAAGATTTGTTGGTGTCGGTTGAGTAATCGTTGTTGAAAAGATAATGATAAACAGGAATTTTAATGAGTTCTAATTCGTTTACTTGTTACGTGCCTCCCATAATGGATACCCACGTAGCCTGATACTGGCAAATGTTTGTATTTTCGAAAGAAGTTTTCGTGTATTTTTTTTTTTTAAGATAATTCCAGGCAGATAGTAAGAATTAGGATTGGATGGAAAGGAAGATTATATTTCTGGAAGGACTTTTTGTAAGTTAGTTAATTTGCAAGCTTTCAACCTGAAATTGTATGTACTTTGCAGTTCTCCATCGTGATCATGATGGAGGATTATGGCTCCTAAAATAATTAGGGAAATAAATTTTATCATACAAAAAGTTGGGAGAGCGAACATAAATTCCACACACAAACTAGCCTCGTGAAAGTTAATAGACAAATATAATCATGCATCGTAAATCATATAAAGATTCCCTACGTGATCATAAAATGTTATACATTGAGTCGCGCAATGGAAAATATCAGCAAGTTCGCATGCATTTATTATAATCAAAAGGGTTACAGCAGTGTCATTTACTACAGCTCCCCGAAATCTAGTTGATGTATCATTGTTGGTATCCAAAGTCAACAATTGGACGATGTATTGGCAAAAACTATGTTTTTTGGGAGGAAGGTGAAGGTAACTCATGCCCTGTCTGACTCTCGGAAAAACCCCTTCTTGACTACATGCGAAACACATCCCTTATCAATCCGAGGCAAGTGACTACCATTGACTCCCTGGAACCTAGGTACCTAGCCTGGAACAGTATGTGTGGACTGAGCCTGCCTATTCGACGTTTGATGATCCCTTCCAGTTACAAGAATACCTTCCTTGGTGGAAGGAAAGGAAGAGCAAGATTGCTAGTGAAAAGATCCCTTCACTCTTGATTCAACCAGCCGATCAGTATTCATATTGGAGTTATTAGGATTGCTCGATCGTAATATACCATCTGTTTTCACTTTCATCACCATTTCCGAGCCAATTTTAACAACTCTATAACAAGGCTTTCCTGACGGAGCCTTCCCACAGAGGCAAGATCATCACGCAGTCTGTCCCATCTTCAAAAGGAAATTAAGAGTGAAAAGAAAAGAAGGTATGCAGGTGTCATCGTTCTCTTCTACACAGAATATAGAATCTGGAGACAGTGATTTATCAATCTTATGCAGAAATGACTGAATATTCGTAGATGTTCGTGTCTGCTTAATAGCTGGATCAGGTAGCAATCAGTTTCATCATGCTTTCAACTGAACCACGATTTCCGCGATGTCCGCGTTATATTTGGCTCACGCTGCCAAGCTTTTCCCAATCGTCGGGAATGATTCGTCTTCCCAATTACTTAACTGAAGGCTTCGAAACAACTAATATATCTCCGACATTGAACGTTTTTACTTTACGGATTCTCTCCTTAGTCGGGATGACAACTTCAATTTTCTCGAGCGTTAGACAAAATCCAAGAGTAGTCATCCAGCTCGCTATTCGGTGCATTATTTAGCCTCAAGTGCACTTGATGGACTTGCATTGAAAAATTGCGCAAAGTCATTTGCATATCTGACAAGTCACGAGTCCTCCGGTTGTTCAAGCCTGAGCAGTCCGCCGTAGCCGATGTTCGACAAGTCTGACTCAAAGATAGAGCCTGATGGCGAATCAAGATTTCCCTTGTCCTAAGTGATCAGATGGATTTTTGGTGTATTCCATGGCTCAAAGGAAACCTATCTCGCAAGCAGGCATTAAAATTACTGAGCAGTAAATGAGGTCAAAAGTGATACACCAATTGCAAAAGTGCGCCTAGAATTCTGTTTGGTCCTGGAGCCTTCTTAGAGTCCATGGAAAGTACTATTAATTATAGTTATTTCCTCATCAGGAGTGGATAGTATGCATGTCTTCCTTTGTGGGCAGCTTCAACACAGACGGAATGTGTGGGAGAGAGGGCTTGTACTTTTTCGTTCATATTATTGGCCACGTCCTTCAGATTGCTTTTCACACCTTCGACAAGTTTCTACCAACGGTGGCTCTTACCTGCGCTGATCAGCTTGCAAAGACATTTCCTGGCCGAATGTATACTGCCATTTTTTGGCATCCCACGTCCTGGCTTTACATCGTTTTAAGCTACTCGCCATAGCTTGAGGCACTCCCTTCGTTGCTCGACGATTTTAGTTCAAAACGGGTACTCCGGTGGCTTGCCACTTCTAGGTCTCCGATGGGATTGGAGCATAGATGACCCAGAAGCAGATTTGATGGTACTCATTGTAGTTTTTAAAGTGCCTTCAGCAGCCAGTCTTCTGGTCCGCGACGAAGAACTGGGTGGTGGTTTGCGTCTCGTGAGCGTGTCGTCAAGCTGCTTCACTCTTCTCGGTATTCCACACGTAGGCAAAGCGCTACGCATGTGTGGGTGCTGAAGCATTGTCGCGAATCTCTAATGCTATCTACCGAAAATCACTAGCTCAGAAAAAAAATGAAAAAAAATGTGAAAAAATGTACAGAACTCTCAAATTGTATGCATTCCACGAGAGTCACACGTCAGTGATGGTACCCACGCAGCTCAAGAGACGGAAAGTGGGAGTTATACCAACGTTTATGACCATAAGTTCCACTCTGACTGCCAGCCATTAGATTCGTTGCAAACTTCGATCTGGCTGCGACATGCCCCATTCGATTCATTCAAGATTCAGCGTGTGACTATGTGTATCTCAGAATCTATGTGTTGAAATCAGTGTCCTCCGAGGAGTTGAACTTCCCTTGGAAAAATGTTATTGGTTTATTCAGTTTTAGGTGCACTATAATGAAAGTTACACCTGGACACCAAATCCACACGAAACTATCTCTTCACAGCTCCGAACTCTCATGTTTTGTTCGATCGTAAATTATGCAAAGAGCAGATTTATCAGGGTTCCATGTTGACGAAACTTTATCTCGGTGTTGTTCTCTTTGCTGCAATTCACACTTCTGACGAACATTTTGAGCAGATCTGAGCCGTTTAAACTCCCGCGTAAATATATCTGCAGGAGACAGTTAAGCCGCTTGCTTAAGCTAAGGCCTTTTGAAAAACAGGCACTTTCCTGTGCTTTAATTTCAACTCTGGGGTGAGCGTTCTCGTAGAGCATACAAATCGTCTCTCCCGTGTATTCTTTTCTTTTATGTCCCGCGTTGCCACAGGCGCTGCCATTATAGTCGGTGCCGGTATATTGGTGCTCCTTGTTATAACACAAGGAACACCAACTTGGCTTTTAGCAGCCCTGTGTGGTATGGCCATTACTTGGGCGTATGAAACATCAGAGAAGAACTGCTCTACGTTGCATACTACAGATCACCCAATTTATTTTTATTTTACTAACTATGAGAAGTTTTCCCGCTTGTTGATCTGTCAAGCTCACTCTGGCCGTGCCTCTACTATTTTCAGGGGCTAATCCTATTACGATCCAACTTAACTCAGGGAAAAGCCTTTTGATGAACTCTTCCACTTTAGTCATGCCCGTAACGCAGTCAATGTCCTTATTTCGAATTTGGCAAACTTATGGTTAAGCCTACGGACTTGGTCAATGTGCTGTCATCTTATTCTGGAATGAAAAATTTCCACCGTGTTCCGCATACATAGATTACAGATACATAGATTTGGTAAAACTAATGGAGCTTAAGTTGGAAGCTGGCATCACCTATTATGCTTGCCAGACTTATGCCAGACTTAGACTATAATTTCTTTTGAAAATAATTAATAAATGAGCTTCTGGAATTGCCTCAAAATGCATCGAAATAATAGGTTCATACTTAGTTAGGAAATGTTTAATGTTGCTTGTGTCTTCCGTGTCTTGTTTTTTTTTTTTTTGTTTACCTCCGAGGGCACGCTTTGACTGCACACTGTCATCCTCAGGCAATTGAATTTGACTTCTAAAAATCTTTGACAGTCTATAGCTATATTATAGTCTGTCAGGAGTATCACTGGTGGTTAGTCTGTAGTTGATGAACATATCCTGTACTGCTTCCAGTACAGGATATTATTCCTCGATTTGGTCTGGTGCATAAACTGAGTATGAGTATACCATGCTGTGTTCATGGTACATGACACCTCGTTTACATCTTCGGGAGAGCACAGCCGAGTTCTTTCTAGATAGCTTGGTTAAAAAATGCTTACACTGAAGGCAAGTGGAACTGTTTGTCGTAAAACGCTACGGTGGTCATCTTGGAGCGCTTGTCAGAGCAAAGGGGAGAGAATCAACCTCTCAGTTATCCCTCTCTTTTCGAGGCAGTCACAGTTGGAAGAAGTGACTCCAGGTGCCTGTCCCTATCCCACTTTTATAAGGCCTATTCTGAAGGAATAGTTTCTCGATGTGACAGTGGGGATGGCTAGCCGGTAATCCAGTTATTGTGTGCCAATGAGATTTCAACACTCAGAGCGTAAAAAGGCTTCACCTCACATCTATAGAAACTACTTTTATTATTACTATACCTATTACGACTACCGTCTTGAGAACGAAGGGCATGGTGAGACTCATTAATATCTTGACACTGTGATCACGGGTACTGTCCTTGCTTACGTCCTTGTGCTCCGATTTCTTGTCTTGTCCTAGTTTGAAATTCGACCCCCTCTCGTGTGGTGGATAATGAAACCTCAGTCTGAATCTTTTGAGAGGTTACGTGAGTTCTGTTTCAATAATTAAGATTCTAGGATGTTCAGATTGAGCGACAAAGGGAACTGTGTGTCATCTAATGTGTGAACGGTTCTCCTCCAAGAGGGGTATCCTCAATTGCGCATTGGTGCAAAGAAAAGGTGGCCTTTTTCTCAGTAACCACTTCCTCAGTAACTAAGTCGAAGAGAGATTTTCCTAGCCCGATGGTACCGCACAATGTTACTTTAGGGGTCAAGCCCAATATTATGCGTCAAAAAGTCCGAAGCTTGGGTCTAGGTGTGACTGGAGGGATGTCTATTCGGTATATGCCACTGGCAGTTCGAAACTCAAGGAATAAATAGCCTTCAACTCTTTGCCAAAAATAATATTGTTAGTATTTGTCAAAATCTAAATGAGCCTAAAAGAGAAGCCGACAGACACCTGTGAACTTCCAAACTTGTTTTCTACGGAGTATATTATTTATGAGAATATTTAACATCGCCATATTGTAGGGTGGTTTGATAATATCAATTGTGGAAAGCTCAACATCGTTTGGCTAGAATTTTATTCAATGCATGTAACGTTTCCAATTCAAAATTTGATATCATCACGGCAATTATAGCAAAACAGTCCGTAAGCTGTCATATAATCGCCGTCTGGCAAACGATATAAATGTGAATGCTATTTCCGTGACTTTTAACACATTGTTTCAACCGGAGAGTCCTCAGTTTTGAATATCCCCATTCGCGAAATGAGGATTTGTCGTGGTGGCAACTTGCCTCAGTTCGTTGCAATATGTAGCTCGTTCACACGGAATGGAATAAATTCGACGCCTCTAATTATTGCTTTCACGATACGAGCAATGGCAGCAACAACAATAACGAAAGTTGTAGTTTACGGCTGCATAAATCCAGCTAAAAGCGTATCCGAATCCTTACCACCCCGCACCAGAGACCAGTGGTAGCCGACAATTACCACGAAGAGCTATGATTAAAGTAGGAAAAGTTCCGCTTTTCATTTTATCCTTCCCAATATTTTTTAACTGGTCTTTTGTTTGGACAAACAGAAAACATGTATACTGACGGAGGACGAGGATGAGGTGGATTGGGTATGCTTTTGGTTTGCTTGGTGTTTAGTTTTGAGTGTCCAGTGCATTTTCGATGAATGATCAAATAAATATAGCAAACGCCAAGGCTTAATGGGGCCAGCAATAATATCTTTTGTTTGTTGCGGCTCTTTTTTGCAAAAACAATACTCACTTTGCCAGGACTATTGATACTTCGATTAATTAAGACGAATGAAATTTATGTTAGCCTTGCTCTCCAAAATTTGCGATAGGACGTAAAGCATGGTGTTTCTGTGTATATTTGAAGTCCTGTTGAAAATGTCTTGATATAAATAACAAACTTAATTGGTTTTTGCTAATAAATAAATATTAAAATCTTTGGGCTGTGACTAATTAGGATATGCAGTACCAGGGTTGGCCTCCGTTTTCGTATAGCATTACACGTCTTATTACGACTGATGCTAATAAATCCTTATCTTTGACTTCGTGATAAAGAGCAAAAGATATGCAAGCGGGAAACAATGTGAACAAAAATTTATACATTTGCAGTGAATAGCTCTAACTTGGGCAGGAGTACTTTGGTTTGTTGAAACTCGGAATTAGGCCGCCCTCCACCCTTTGATCGATCGAATGCAATTCTGGCAACTGGCTATGTGGAGAAAAACGATAAATTTTGCTTGTTTATGTTGCTAGCTGATTCGGAAGCTTTGACAAATAATGAAAATTAAAACCTACACGGTTGAGAAATTGTAAAATTCATCTGAAAAGGTCCGGCAACTATCTGTAAAGGAAGTTCATTTCCTGCGTTACTGAAAATGAATTATATGCAATATCCAATTTTATTTCAACACAAATAAAACCGGTCTACAAAGCGTGAAGAAAACAGATAATTTTTCAATGAATTCGGCCATATTTCTTCTTGCAATACCATTCAAAATAATTATGAATAACTGAAACGATATAATCTTCTCATCCGATTGGCCGTTCATTTTTGTCCTTCCACATATCTCTATCATTTGTTTCCTGAAGGACTGCAATTAAACAACCCATACCATATAAATGCCACATGGTCAAATCTCACAAATTCACTCCGTGGAAATCATTTCCGAATGTTTTATAGCTTGGCATGTAGTAAATCAGAGTCGCTCTCGATTGTCTTATTGTCGGGAATAAAAATTTATGTGCATGCGGGCCGGCAGGACTCGTTCATGTATCCAATCCGATACAATGTACTAATTAACTTGAAGCTAGTTATGCGAGTGGGAATATTTAATTTCATGTGTAGAAACGGGTCGAAGACTGAGTGGGCTGTGGTTAAATCAAAATAAGGACGTCATTCATTGTTTCCTAAATCCTAGTGAGCAATACTGAACTTTGTTTTTAGCTGTGCTGTGCTGCAACTGAAAAAGGAGCTTAGTAGGGAAAAAGTAATGCTGGCAAACGTTTAGTTGCTTGCTGTGAATGTAAAGCATGAAGGTAGCAATGTTGGCAACAGAAGTCCATATTCGTCCTGATTTATTCGTACAATGAGAGAAATCCTCGTAACCGCGCTTGAGTTTTCTGCATTGGTTTTCGGTTCACATCCAAACCTTTCGTCCTGCACAGAATATGCAATAATATTTATTGCATTGTTAGAAAACGTACGTCCATTTGCGATTCTTTGTGGAATATGTCATCTAAATTAAGCGGACTCGAAGCATCCCGCGTAGATTTGGAATTATATTCGGTTAAGTTTTGAATTTTGCTACTCATTATTCTAGTGAACTTGACAATTGTTTATATACATTTTATCCGACAAAATGCCCGGGATCTCATAAAAATTACAATAACATGCTTATGCGTCACTTGAGAAATTTAAAAAAACCGACTTCAACAATTGAGTGGGATGCCTCAATCAGATGCCTGGTGCGGACGAATCTTGGAACAAGGCTTGCCATATTAATAACAGGAACAGACCGCTTTTTCCGCCTGCGTTTGAACCCTACTAGACCTGGCATTCACTTATGAATCTCTCGCATCAGGGATTTAATATAAAAAAGTGTTAGAAGATTACTTGACCAGTATTCGACCAGTTGTACCTCGGCCTGGAGATCGATGACGGCGCTTTTTGAAGTTCTCAGGCTCAATATTTCACATTCCAGTGAAATTCTGTGATAATGGGCATGGAAAAGTTTGTCAAAGTAGTAAGGACACCATCGCACCTGGCAAAAATTACACTGGACAGTTAAAGAGCTCAAATATAAGAATAATTTCGTTTACTTTTACGTTTTCCATGTTCATACGAAGACTAGATCGATTGACCTACAAACTGGATAGATCGATAGATAAAAAATTAAAAAGTGAGGGGAGTCACAAAATCTGATAAAAGGCTCTAGCGAACACGAACTTGAAAAGAGATATGTAGCAGATTAGCAGCTTATTAGTCAGCTCGAAGAGGCCTTCGTAGACTCATCAGCACCAGTAAAGCCAGCTGGTGGGAACATTTGGTGGACGACTTGAAGTGATGGGTAAGAGGGTCGCCCAAATACCCAGTATGAGTCCTTTCAGCATTGGGTAGAGCTGGGTGAATCAAAACCAGAAGCCAAGTAAATTCGTATGGACATTTCGTACAACACAATGATGAGTATTTTCGAGCAAATCATAGCAATTGTTGACAAGGATATACAGAATTATCCTTGTTAATGACCAACATAAGGGGCCCACTGTCTTCTTACGTGTGCTGTGCAGTATGTTCTTTTCTATGGGATGGAGGTATAGGGTAACGGTTGGCACAGCCATAGACCAAGCTTCGTTGGGAACCACGTGCACATATGGTACGGTTTGTTGGCCAGGAGTTATCACACAGAAAATAACATGGTACAGTAGAGGCCACCAAGATAGCGCAAGGGATAACACTCTCTTAGCGATTGGCAACAGCTTCAGTACAGCGGAAAAAATGGAAAATGGATGAATTGCACCTTTGATCCCTGATGCGAGGCCTTGGCCCAGTCGTGCGCATGGAGATTGGTTTCCACATGACGCAACTTTTCAGCGGGTATGAATGCCTCGGTCTTTCTTCTACAAGGTCAATGAGTGAAAGTCCGCCAACATGACGCATGTTACACTTTGTTGCTGACAAAAGAAGGAGCAAGAATCGTGATGACCAGTGAAATTTCTAGAAAACGGAAAGACAATCTTACAACGCTTAACAAATCGAAGCACGTGTTAATTGTGCTTGGGTAGCTCTGGCAATGAGGGAAGGCATACTTGAGTGACAGGTGGCGTCAAGGATGAAGGCATATCTTCTCTATTATTTCCTTCCTTTCCTTCCTCTCCGCTAGCGAAGAAACTCCGTAGTCTGAAGACACCTGTAAGCAAAGGAGTACAAGAACTAGGCCATCGTAATATGTACTGTGTTCCACACGAGGATCTTTGGTTGACTGGGTTTCTCAAGTTTAGTGGGTACACCGGAGCGGTTGTGAGTTTTGACGTGCCGAACTCAGCGCGTAAGCAACTTTTATCTTCCTATCGCGAAAAATTATTGGTGGACAAGGAACAACAGAGAGTTCGTGAATAAATTTCAGGTTGCTGAAAAAAGGCTGAGCTCATAACATGCAATGATTTCCACTGGGGCGCCGAAAAGAAAATTACTTGATTCTCCTGAAAAGTAAGAGAATGGAACCTTTTTAATTTTCCGTGTTAGTTTTTTTTATCCTTTCGTTATTGATTCTTAACTGCTGTCGTTCAGTGTTCCTCTGATGAAGACCGAACGATGAAAAAAAGACAATTGAGCACGCAAAATTCAAGGGAGGCCCTTCGTTTATTATTCAGAAATAATTTGCGAAAACGAAACCAACAACGAGCAACAAGCTTACTTTCTGCTTCTGCAACTCTTCTCTCCTTCCCTCTCTTTCCGAGGTTAGAATTCTGCAAGCCTCATAAATGCAGTCTTCAGAAAGGCTTTACAAATTATACTTTTCCGTTTTAAAACATCACTTGATAGTAATCGTTTAGTATGTAAAGTAAAGGTTATTCACAGCATTCACCTATGATATCAAAATCAAAATAATATTAACTGAATCTTTTTTTGAAACTGAAAGAAGAAGTTTTTTGATTTTCTTTCTTCAAACATGTATTTTCCCCATTCCTTCTCGACCTTGTTTTTCATAAAAAGAAAAAACTTTAGACATTTATTGTTTCATTTTATTTTAAATCATTTCTTATTTCTTCTTCCTTCCTATCACTGCTATGTAGATGTGCAAGAGATGTGCACTGCAAGAGATGTATTAATTTGCAAGAACGAGATACGATTTTCTCGTGAAGAAACACGTCTGATGGAGTGCAGCGAATCTGAGATGTCCAATTTGAGGACTAGCAGATTGCTGCTGAACATTTGTCGGTGAAAGCGACACTTTTGACACAATGCCTATCTTTTATCCTTCGATGCTGGGAACTTTAGAATGTTGCTCGGGGAAACGCCGCTGTAGAGCTTTGTAATTTCACACAAATGTTTTATTTTAATGATAATTGGCTGGATGACGAATAGGCTGGATGACAAATTGGCTGTTAAATGGTGAATAAAATATTTTTCTAAGACAGAAATTACGTTTTAACCATCAAAGGATCAATAAAAATTATGAGGGTGGGAATGGCCCCTATACGGAGATGTAGGAAAACTGAAACCTTTAGGGCAAAATTCGTCATTTTTTGAAACATCAATCAGTGTTTAGTTATCTTACCTATAAGGACGAAACCTCTGTGGTGAAGATGGCTTTTGTGGCTTTTGTGAACAATACAAGATAACAGACGAAGAACGACGGAACTTCATACAGAGAGCAAAAAAAACTTTTCCATCCCTGTTGAACAAAAATGATTTTACCTTCCTTTGATGCCAGTAGAACATGATAACTATGATGAAATCATCTTTTTCACAAATTTTAGTTTCACATCCATTACGACGCACATAGGGTACTGAAAGTCAAAAAATTTGAAGAAGAACCGCCTAGTAATAGAATGAAAATTTAAGGTAAGCAACCCAGTATTGTATTCAACGAAAGAAAAGACACTTCCATAAGTGACAGCGTTATAAGACAGCGTTACTGATAAATTTTATCGTTAAAAGGAATAATAGGTACGGCAGCTTAAATATAGTCCACGTCCACCATGCTGGGCGAGCTGATCATGTGGGAAAACGTATTACGATTAATCTGAGCTCGATGGGCATTAGCGCTCCCACGGTCCTTATACGCTTAGTAAAGAAACTAGAACCATAATTTCAGTTCGAAGCATGGTGACCGAACTTTCTACTGTTGATACTGCGGTGGGGAATGTCCTTCTGATCCGGTCCGCAAACCTCAACCCTGGAGATAGGTTCTAGTATCACAGGTAGCTGGTAAGCCCCCATTTAATGGGCCCCATTTTCGGGTACGGTCGTTGAAAGAGCGTCGAGGTGGTGCACTATTTATGCATCAGAATAGCGTTGTAAGTATCTACAAGTACGCAAATTGAAGATCCTCAATGTTAATTGGTACATAATTGTGGTGCAATGGGTGTTGGTAGTTGCCAATCTCAACTCTTGTCCAAAAAGACTATAGGAAAGGCCCAATCAAGCCTGATACTCACATGAACCATTACGACTTTATAGTCAACGTCCAACTAGCCTTTGAGGTTGTCGACTTTTTGTTTCGTGGCATTTTAAAGTCTAATAAATGGTATTATAATAGATGTAGATTTCGCTTCTCGCACGAGGTTAGTAGGAGGTGCTAATCGTGCTCCCATTACCCAAAAAGTTACTATTTCAAACTAATGAATCTATTTTTAAGCACTATCACAATATTGTTTATTTTCTATTTACGTCGTGAAGGCTATGATGTAATGGCCATCATCTAAAACAACACAATGATGAATAAGAGGGTACTTACTCCAGCTTCAAGGCTCAACAGGTTTTTGATAAAATGTCTTGCGAATTAAACGTGTTATCACCACAATGCGGTCAAAGCTGAATCCACCGACAATGGCGTGCTATAATCGAATTTTCTTGAATGTTATTGTAAATTTTATGCAAAGTATATGTGTCTATATGCGTAAACTGTAGTGGCTCAGTAAAATTCCTTCATATTGTAGCTTATCTCCACCAAGTCATGCTACGTTTTCGGGAAGGATTATTTTCAGCTACTTATAGCCATTATCAGCCCGTTCTGACTTGCCTGGCGAACGGCGTTTTATGCTATAGGCATTTAGTTAAAAGCTTCTGCATTATAACTTCATTTTATATTCATCTAGTAATAATTTAAAAAAGTAGACGCCACTCAGAACCATATCTTGAATTCTAGTAAAGATCCACGAGGATGTATCAACTCAATAAGCTTACTGCTAGCGCTTGGTAAACAATTGGAGAAACCTGTCCTGAAAAGGTTGACTGTTGACGTTGAAAATAATAACATCCTTCCCGACTTCCAGTTTGGCCTCAGGGATGGATAATCAACAGAGCACCAGCTACTTTGTGTCTCCAAAAAAGATAAAAACAGCGCTGAATAATAAACCGTCTGTGGGCATACTGACTATGGTTCAATACCGTCTGGCATGACGGCTTTCTCCATAAGGTCAAAGAGTGTAGTACCTTACCACATCTGAATAAACTGATTAAATCCTTCCTGAAGGGAAGAACATATCAAGTTTAATAGTGACGGTCAACATTTACTATGGAAACCGCTCCTGTTAGTTTTCCGCAAGGCTCATGCTTAAATTCAATACTTTTCAATACATACACATCTGACATACCCAAAAGCCAAAACTACCAACTAGCAGCCGACTTTTGTAGCTTTTTAAATCTAACCAAATCATCTCCAACATACGCAAATACTTTTGCAAGTGGAAAATTGAAATTTAAATCACGGCTAAGAAAAATCATAAGTCCACCATGCTGCCTAACAGACCCATAAACTTGCCCAATAGACCTAGATTATTAGATTATAGATTATAGATAGACTAGATTATTAGTCCAAAGATCGGACCTGTTTAGGTCTAACGCTTGGAAGAAAGCCAACGTTCAAAAGTAATATTGAGTACACAAGTTTTAAGCCATTCAAGTTTGTTTTGTCTTTGTACCCATTCCTGAAACTGAAGTCGCCAATAAGTCTTGGTGATCAAATATGCATCTAACCAGTAGTAATCTATGGAGCTCCCATATGAAACCAATTTGCTAAATTAAACCAAGAAACGCTGTTTAAAAATTGCCTAAAACAAACCCTACTATTTCTCCTCCAGATAAAAGGTAGAAGGTACCATAGAGGTAGCTAATCCTTGAGTTTCCTTGAGCCCCCTTAACACATAACTACGTGACATGTAGAGTCTACAAAAGCCGTGATCATGTGTCCTTACCAATAGAGCTGCCTAGGTTGGTAAATTTATAAATTAGTGCATAGTTAATATAAGAAAAAAGAAATGAAGTCAGATGCTAGCCTAGCAGAGGCTTTAGTCAAAACTTTCTTCTCGATTCAGTTATCAGTATCTTGTCCTAGTCACGAATAATCAGTAATCAATCACGAATTCAATACAACTATGAGCATACATAGCTGTAAAGAAGAATTTACTCAGACCTCTAGATATAAGCCAACAACTGCCAGATAAGCCAGAACTACCAATAAAGGATTTTCTATGTGTATACTCTGAATCAGTGGGAAGGAACCACTGTGTGGGACTGTGTCAAGTAGGAAGCCCTTGAAAACCTACACTAAAAGACACATTAAATGCTGCTTTGAAAATGGTGGGTAGTTACTCTGGTTTTCTTCATGATGTCCTTCGAATAAATTCGAACATACATTTACCCGAAATTTCGGAACTGCCAATAGGAGGTTAAAATAAGCAACAACAGGGACAAGCCACA
The DNA here is from genome assembly GCA_954870665.1 of Stratiomys singularior. Lineage (NCBI taxonomy): Eukaryota > Metazoa > Arthropoda > Insecta > Diptera > Stratiomyidae > Stratiomys > Stratiomys singularior. The sequence goes on along the minus strand of OX940878.1, from coordinate 129,515,724 downwards.
CCAGTTTTACTTTCAAACCCTAAAAGAGTCCAATTTGGAATTTTTCATTTATTTTTAGAAAATACTGCACCTAATTCTGTTCATATATCTTAATTTAATACACAAAACAAAACGAGAAATCACCTGAAACACCGAACGACTCCCACGAATTTCGTTTTTAATCCAACGGAAATCCCACGTAAATTGCAATCCTTATTGGAAAAAAAAACCTAAACAAAATCCGTTCGAATCCAATTATCTGCTCCAAGGATATAATCCGAATCAGATAATCGACAGTAAAAAGAGCGTACATAAATGTTAAAGTTGAAACGTTTCATACTGCTTGTAACAAGTGTCAGTTTACGGCAGGTATTTCACTAAGTTTATGAGGTCGGAAAACGGAAAATGTGTTACATATACGTTCTCAGCTAAAGGACTCCGCCCGACACCAAGGCATTGTAAATTTCTGATCTTTATGCCCCGTGCCGCGTACGTGGCAGCGCGTGACTCGTTTCAATTAAACTTACGGATTTACCAATTTCTGCCAGACGATACATCAGCAAGCAAGCTAAGAACATTATCCATACATGCATGCACTGCCAACATTCAAGTGAAGGATTCAAGGAAGAAACAAATGTAAAGTGGATGTGTCGGCACTGCAGAGTCATCTCCCCCATCGGGATTGGGTAAGCAAAAGTTTACTTTAATTAGCTTTCAGGTAATGAAGTTTCCGTTTAATTCAACACCGTTGCCGAAAAACTTTTCGAAATTGATTTCACCTCGGCGGAAAACTCATCATGGGTACGTTGTGAAGTTGAAATAAACTTGTATACAAACATCCGATAATCAATGTTTTGAATGTTTCAGGAAGAAAAGCGGAGTTGCAAGTCAGCTTGATGTACAAAGTTTGTGAGGAGAATTTTCTAGCAGACTTCGGAAGCAGTTCATGTGTTATGTTTTAGGATCATTATCGAAACTGAATTACATTGAATTTAGTAGGTATCATAGGAAGTTGACTGTAAACAAGTCAACTTCCTATGATACTATAAATAAATATAACTTGATACATAACATGGGAATTTACAAGCTCCTTAAAGATATTTGAATTCGTTAAAACTATGCTAACGTTCCCTCCCAGAGTTGATATCCGAAACTGCCCCTGTAATTTGTCTTTCATGGTTTTAGTTTCTGAGGGTTGTATAGAAAAACCAGCAGTCGTATTGGAAAAACAGCAATTTTTCTCCCAATGAGTTAAGGACTATTCCCTTGGAACTTGGAAAATCAGGTCATTGAACAAACCGAGTGTCCCGCGAAAACTTCTTGCTTCACTGTCGCATGACCCTGAAATTTTTTCTGGTGGGTTCATTGTAAAATTCGACCAGGGAACGATGTAAGGGGGACAGCTGGAGGGCACAGACTTCATGCAGAGACCAGCGAAAATTGAGCACCATGAGTACAACTCATTTCTCTCACCTAGATACCAAAAAAAGAACGTGGGCTTTCCCATATGGTCACACAATCAACCAAGTCGACCACGGTCTCATGCACAAACGAAGGCTATTTTCAACGTATGTTCATTCCGCTGTGTTTTGTTTCTGTCTGAGATTCGGACCACTACCTTATCAGAGTTAAAGTCCGATTCCCTCTCTCTAAGAAAGAGGACAGTTTTCCCAACATACCACATGATAAACGATGGCACTGAAGGCGCACAGAGGTAGTGATGACATCAAAACAGTGTGGAGGACAGTGAGGGATGCAGGAACAGCCGAAGAGGTTTTAACGCATCAAGGAAGATAAATTCGGAGGGACTCGTACTACGCTACGAGCAACGCTAACAAGCGCTGAATAAAAAGAACCAAGCGTATCAACAATTAATTCAGCGAGCTAGCCGGATTAAAAACACCACTAAAGCAAACTGCGACGACCAGCTAAGAAAATGTGTCAAAAAAGGCCAATTATTGAACGAAAAAATGCTACAATGAAAAAACCCTACATGAACTCAGATCAACGTATTTTTCTATCTGAGAGAAGGCTTCAGAAGGATCTACCAAAGGCAACCTAGTTTAATTTTGTTAGATGCTTCTCACAGCGCCTCCAACAAAAATTGAATCCGTGAAAGTTCCAGGAGCAAAACTCGAGATCATTGCCACACCGTCTACCTGAAACAAAATACAAGCAGCAATAGTTGACATAAGAAAAAACGGACTGCAGGAATACATGGAATCTCAGCAGAACTGCTCCAGAGAACAGGTCACCATCTAAGTACTCTTTTCTTGCACTTGATTTGTAAAATAAGGCCAAAGGAGCTGTTAACAAAGAACTTTGGAAATGTATCATTCGTCCACTGCAGAACGAAGTATATAAGTTAATGTGTGAAAGCGGTATCGCGATACTCTGTATGACACATAGTATGGCTCTGCAATGAGAGCCCGCATGTATAACGTAAAAAGCTAAAGTCATAGGAAGAAAATGAAAGCCACACGAATATTATATGAAAGGAGATTATTAGGTAGTCTTTCGAGGGGCACCGCCCAAAAGACGTCAAATATTCTTCGTTAAACAGGCAGTCGAAAAGTGCTGAGAATGTCATTTTGACGTGCACCAACCCCTTGAAGACTTTATGCAAGCATATGACTGGAATGCTATGTACAAATAATTACTTGACTTTTTCTCAATAAAATAAGTCCGTATGGTCGAATACACAAATCTCAAAACTTAGTCCCAGCTCAGGGTCAAAAGAGAAATAACTCAACTATCTTATGGTAAAGGGGGAACTAATTCACGGCTTTAAAATGGAATCAGGCTAGAAACAAAGGGATGGACTCGCTTCAATGCTCTTAGATGTTGCGGTGGAACACGTTATTAAGAAGACAAAAGCTGAACTCTCTGGTGCATTAACCTTCAGGACCACACAATCGATAGCGTGCGCCGATAACGTCAATACGATGACACGATCAAACTCAGATACCAAAGAAGCATTTATGAGTCTCGAATTCGAAACAAAGCGAATTGACCTCAGAGTTAATACTGTGCAATCGAAAAACCCGACTGAAACGAGGAAGAATACTCCAGCTCGAGAAAAGGTCTGCGTAGGAGACTACATTTTTGCAAATGTTGATAACTTTGTTTATTTTATGCCAAATCTGAATGAAAAGACACTAAAAAGTATAAATCTGGACGCCGTTACTTAACTACTTACTTTCGTTCAAAAAATTTGGTGTTGGAAGTTGGTGTTTCTTGGGGCCAACTGCAATATAAAAGGTGTCAAAAACGGACGAAGCCGGACGCCGCTACATCACGGTGTACTTTTTATTTTATGGTACAAATTCGTGCAAAGACAAAACAATCTTTGCATCTACAAATGAACATTTAAGTCTATGCTGCTACATGGAAGCAAAGCATTGACTAACTTGGGCAAACCCGAAAAGAAGTGGAAATAGTTGAGTGCAAAGTTGTCAAAAAAATCTACAGCCAAGCGTAAGAAGGTTGGGAGTGAAAACTATTTTACAAAGATGAGCTGTACAAATTGTTTGACTAACCACATGTGTCTACTTGTTTAAGGAAACGGAATGAGTTGTTCATGTAGAAAGATTTAAAGAAAACGGGTAACTCAACAGGACATTGCAGGCTTGAGCAAAGGGTAAACGTCCAGCAACAAGTCCAAGAACATCTTCGGTGGGAAGAAGACGACAAACGCCGACAGCTCATGTTTGTAGGATGTGAACAACTGAAAAATAATTTCAAAGAACTGTGAAGATTAGAAGAGATTAACCCTGGAGGCCAAGGACCGGCTTAGACTATCACGACATGTAAGATGGTAGTGATGATAAAAAGATGGACCAGTCGACCAAAATGGAACTAGAAAAGAAACGATCAAAGTGTCATGAGAAAAATTATGGACATAGGAAATGGATGAATCTTTCTAAAAAGTAATAAATAAAGCTTGCACCAGCTAAGCCAGGAACGACTGTAACAAAAGTCAACTTTCTTGGTCTCAACTTTAAAAAAAAAGAAGACAAAACAACTTCCACCGAAGAACAGAAATGACTGATGTATTGTGAATGCAACTAGTCGACCCTCGCCGAGCTTTTGGAGTAGAAGAAAAAGTGCTGACCGTCATAAATAAATAATAGCGCTATTCGCAGGATCTTAGGAAGAATTCTGGCCTTTGTTTTTTTCAACTGTGCAACGGTCAAATTATAATAATTCCACTTAAACATTGAGGGAATTGATTGACAAAATCAAATCGAAGCAGATAGTTACATGGTGGCTTTATTAAGGCAATAACATACCAAGAGCGGAGAGCCTCCGACAAAATATTTGCTGAAAAATTTAAGCCACGCTCCTAAAATGGAATCACATGAAGAAATATGACTTTTATAAGTAATCAAAGAGAATACCCAAAGAAAATACTCGAAAATACTGAATAACCTCGTACAAATAAAGTTATATTACTGATAGGTATTACGGTGGAGCTAGCTTTTCCGATAGACTGGTTTCGTTTTCAGTTTGATAAATGGGCTTAAAAATGAGCTCTTAAGGCTAAAGTTTCCGCAAATTCGCTAGCATCTGAACTTAAAACAGACGAAGATAATTGACACTGAAGAAGGGAGCAACTCACTCCCGAAATATATATTTGTCAAAAATTAAAAACATAGCATTTTTTAAAATGGAAAAACAACAAAAAAAAACAAAATCTAAAGACGAAGATCTTTCCTCTAAATACAAATTCTAGCCGCTTAGGAGCCAACAACGAAAAAAGTCATTGAACCACGCTTTTTTGTGGTTGAGCCACCACGTTTTTGGGCATTTCCAGATTCAATAATAATCATGATGAGAATGAAATTTGCTGACGATCCTGTTCTGAGAAGGAAAAACTACAAACAGCCTATGAAACAAATGAAGCGAGCAATAAAATCAAAGATAGAGAGCGTATAAAGTATTCGACATTGGCAATTGGAGAGATCGTGGGATCTCTACTAAAAACAACAAAATTCCTTAGTTCCTCCCGTTTTGTATTTCGAAATGAGTCCAGGGCTACCTGAAACGAAAAAGAAAAAGTAAGAGAAGCGATAAAATATTTGCATTCCCGTTATCGTTTTTCAAAATTCAGCGGTATCGATGTTTTTTTATATATTTTAACATATTCAGAAAAAAGTCAACTGCGTTTTAGATTGTTGCCGTTCAAATGAAAATTAAATAAACTTTATTTATTTACATAATTTTAGTATACACAAATACCATAATGAAAACAAAATAAATCAAAAAAGTTGCTAAGCAAACAAGAAAAATTGATCAAATATGCAGGCGATATATTTCATATTCGTCTCCCCTCGTTTGAAAAACAGCGAAAATGTTTAAAAACATTAAAAAGATTTCTCGCAGTCTGCTGCCAAGTGCAAATCACGTATTTAGCTATAATAAATTTCGCTATTCAAAATCAACCCTAGTAGCACAGCTTTCCAATTTATGAAAATTTCACCATGTCGCCCGTCACGTCAAGCTGTTGCATGGCATGTGATTCAGCTTTGTAATGGCTTCCTCCTGCACGATGGTAGTCGAGGGAATCGGGCTTCCATTTCCCAGTACATCAGAGTACAAAAATTGGAGCAATAAAATTATAGACACACTGAATAAAGATTTCCCTCAAAAGTTACTTTCCAACTTTACGTTTCCATTCATCAAAATGATGAGATTGATGTGTATTGAAGCCGGGTCAACCCTTTTCAGAGTGAACCAACTTTTTTTTTCTTGAATGGAAATTCCGGGCAAAGACTACCAGTCAATTCACACAATAGGTGGATCGATGAGTTAACAGTTCTCATTGAACCCTTTCGATAAACCGACTTCAAAGCAATCTATTTTCAGACATAATAAATTCTAGTATGCCATAAAACATTCCACCTTTTCTTGGAAGCGAAAGAAAAAAACGGAATTACTATACACGCTCTGTTACTTACGCTGCCTTGCTTGGATAACAATAACAAAAATCACACCGGAACCTTTTTACAAAACATCATTTTCCGGGTCATGTTGAAAAATCATCCGTCCATTAAAATGACTAAATTTTACATCGCAAGAATTTAAGGGGAAGGGAATGGCGTTTTTCGCATTCATATATAAATAGTCCTATGAATATTTGAATGTGTATGTGTGCAAACGTTTTATGGACTATTAATGGCTAAAAGCCGCTCGTTCTCAATTAAACATTGATTATGCGTATTAAAGCTTTACACAATGACTGAATAATGTAAGCGTGAGGTGGAATAGAAATATACAAAATAAGTTTTCAGGAAAGGACTAAGGCGATCGATTCAATGGATTTATGAAATCTTAATAAAGTTTTTTCAAACAACTTAATTTCAAATCCCAAACGATTTTGATCATAGATGGTATGTGGGCTGGTGAGTATCGGATTGAAACCTAAGATGATCTCCTAGGAACTATCCCAGAAAGGACAAACTCTACACTTCCACTACAATGAAAAAAAACTTCCTCATATGCAGGAATAGAATAAATTAAAGGTGTTGTTTTAAAGGTATAGAACTTTAAGTTGGCAACACTCGTTCATGCTATATATAATGTGACAGCTGTTTTGCGTTTTATAGTTAGTTTGGTTTGGCAATTTATCATAAGTGCATTTACGCCTTAATAACTCCTGCAAACTGTTCAGATTTATTTCGAAAAAAAAACGGCTCTGTTTCAGAAATTCACTACACAATCCGTTACTTTACTGGCTCACATAACTGGCCATCAGAACAATTAATTCGATTAATCATGAACCGCTCCCGCACCACGTTCATTCTCACTGATAATACGCATCCATTCAGACGTCCACACTGAGGAAGATCTGTACTCTGGTTACAATAGAAAAGTGCATCCATATAGTTCGTACAACCATCAACTTCTTGAAAAAAGCATATGAAGAGCATAATTTCTCGTTTTCGTCCCGTCGACTGGCCTGCAAGATCTTGTGATTTAACACTGTTGCACTATTTCTTGTTCATGGTACTTCTTCTCTGGATCGTTCGTCTACGTCGACAAGCCCGAGATGCTTAACCATTTGTAAAACAACATAGATACGGCCCCAATTATTGGTCAGAGTTGTCGGAAATTGGACCTCTCGTTTGAACTTCCTCCGCACCAGTCGTGGCGCTTACATACCCGAAATCATATTCAAATAAAAATGACATAGAAATATTTTATAATTTCCAATAAAACCAATTTCATGGCAATGCGAATTATTTTTCCGTATTTTAGTCGATTTGTTGTTCATATCAAAATCGTCGCTACTATCAATTCATTCTCTGCTGTGCGCTAAGTTGTGGTATCGAAGTTTGGTTCAATAGGATTTCGGTGCTTCGATATATCGTCATTTTAAACACCAGTGAAGCGAAGTTTAGTATTATTTGGGGCATTCCCCGATATTAAGTTGTTCGTAGATTTTTCGATTTTGGTAGTTATTTGATAACATTTTCTCGGGATATGGTCAGGAAACACAAATTAAAAATTGATTAAAAGAAAATAATTCGAAAGAACTTTTTTAAGAAACTCAGAAGTTAGTGGAGATGCTATGAACAACCTCGTTGAATCTGATACCGGCGACGGAAGTATGACAAACAATCAACTATTAGCTGTTGATCCTCCTGAGTCTTTTGATCAATCCGATTTAGGTATAATAATAATAACGCCAGCAGAATCCATTGTCAGAGAGAGAGAGAGAGAGAGGAACAAATTTTGTTTAGAATTCAATTTCGAGTTCTGTTCGAAGAATACATACTAGAAATGTAGTCATCGAAACTTGACAGCTGTTAGTTTACTTCGGTGCCTTTGGCCTACTTGAACTACTTGGTCGAAAACATAAATTGACTATGATTGATACAGTCAGAAGAAACAAAACATGAATTCCTGTGGAATTCAGAAATATTCCACTACGTACAGTTGTAAATATTAATATTTGATTTTCATCAGAAACTCTCATTGTTATGTTAAAGGCCAAAATCTCATAGGACAAATATTTCAATATTGACAATGCACGAATAGCCTCCGATTGTTGACGTCTCTGAAAAGCCGGAAATATTTGAAGCAGAATACCGGTCAAAACGAGGTAGGACACTTTTAATCAAATTAATGCCCATTACAGTACTAGCTGCCAAATCAGGCGTTTGCTCCTTTGGATGTTTTTTCGTATTTTGAGTAAATTAATTGCAAATAAAAACCGGCACATCTTGAATGCGAATAGTTGTTGTAAACCAATATAGGGAAGTTTTGCTTGGCTTTCCTTCCAATCGTAACTCAATATCATAACCAACAAATCATAATGTTACTTTTAGCAAGATCTAAGACTCTAGAATAATTAAAAAACTGTTAGAGTTAAGTAATTTTAATTGAAATCCTTGTTAGAATTAAGACTACTGAGATGTTTTCGAGCCAAAATAAAAATGTTCTTTTCAAAAATGTTGTTTTCATGAGATTAGTTGAAAACCGGCAGACTTGAAAAGGATTGAGGAGTTAATACGTAAGGGAGAGTGCACCATAGCTTAGAAATATGGTTGAAGAAGCTAATTGTGATGATGTACTGTACATCTGCAATTGTACCGCTTGTAATGTGGCATTTATGACAAGAAGAAGCTGTATGAAAATTTTGAACAAGAGTTTATGTATATAGTGGCGGCCAAAAGTCTACATAGAGCATCTTATACCGAGTTTCTGAGTGATTGGAAGCTTTAATCAAAAAACCATTGATGTTTTTTTTTCATTATTGAAAATATATATTTTTAAAAAACGAAAACCAAATTTTTTTATAATTATAACAATTAGGGTAAGTCCGGGATAGATGGACCACCGGTATAGACGGACCATTCGAATATTTCGCTCGTCTGTCACAGCAGCGCCGCATTCGTTGGCTAGTACTTTTCTACTCGTGCAGACGTTAACACGTTTAGTTTTGCTCGTGAGTGTCACATGTTTTTTAGGAAAAACAATTTGTTTATTTCTTTTGGTGAGTTGAAAACTATTTTTCACTGGATTTTATTGTTATGTGCTTAAGTTAGTTTAATTGGTTTTGACGTAAGATCAATGATGTAGCTCGATTGTGTAGTTGGGTAAGGTCTTAACCTAAAAAAGTGTTCCAGTAGCTTTGTTTGTCTGAATGACTAGCTTGTCCATCTATCCCTGACAATTGGGATAGATGGATCAGTAACATTTCGGATAGTTGGCCTACTTGAAAAGAACCTGGAATAGTAGGACCATATTTCCTATTTTTTGTTTTTTTTTTGTTTGGGAGGTGAAGGCTATTTACGCCCTGAGTGTCGGACTCCCTCGCTACCGGACTACCGACTAAACACCTCCCCTGTTACACCGAGAACCTAGCCTGGAACTGTTTGTCACATTACTACGGATTAGGCCTCATTAATCATCGCTTAGCGATGTCTTCAGGCTAAGGGAAATCTCTCTTCACGGGTGGATAGGAAGGAATTGCGATTAGTAACTATAATATTGCGTTACAGAGATGTTCCCTCCCTCGCCAAGCGATCCATTATGTCCTTCTTTATAATGAGTACTGTCCGCACGTAATGCGACACACAGTTCCAATTGTCCTTTGATTTCATCATTTTTCTCGTTAAATTTTCTGGGGAAATTACGAACGTGTGGCATGCGTCATCCGTCATCCCCGGGCAGAACACGCAAGTTGGGGATGGTGTCTTTCCCATCTTATACAGGTAAGACTGAAAATACCCGTGACCACTGAGTAGTTGCGTCAGATAATAATCAGTCTCACCATGCATTCTGTAGAACCACAGCCCCAAGTCACTTATCAGCCGTGCGGTCCATCTGCCTCGCGTTTCGTTTTCCCATGTTTGCTGCCATAAGATAAGGGTTCTTCTCCGTTCCTCTCGGCTGACGGTTTCTCTCGCCGACTCCCCCCTACGTGAGTATACACGTTTCCGTTCGTCTGCAAGTAATTTAATTGGAACCACCCTCGAGATTACCAGCACTGCAGGTTCAGAGACAGTGCGGTATGCAGCGACTATCCGTAAAGCTCCTTGCCTCTGCACCTGTGCCAGACGCCTTCGGTACGTCTCTTTATTAAGAGCACCAGCCCAAACCGCGGAGCCATACAAGAGCACTGACTCCATTACACTCATCAGTAGACGTCTTTTGCTCGAGGTTGGCCCCTGCGTGTTGGCCATAATGCGGTTTAGCGCCGATACCCACGCGGAGGCCTTATCTGCTGACGCTCGAACCTGCTCGAAAAAACTCATCTTCGAATCAATCATCAAGCCAAGGTATCTGATTGATTCTTTTGACTCGATGATCATTCCCCCTGCACGAACCGGCATAACACGAAGGATTTGCTTCTTTGTGAGGACGACAACCTCGGTCTTTTTCAGCGCTAGGCTAAGCCCACGGTCTGTCATCCACTCGCTCACTCGGCGTATTACCGCATCCAGTTTGAGCTCCGTCTGTCTGACAGTATGTCCGGGGACTAGTACTGCTACGTCATCTGCGTAGCCAACCAGGCGCAACTCCCCCGCTAAATGCAGCCTCAAAAGCTCATCGTACGAGACATTCCAGTCATTCGAGTCATAGATGAGTTTCCGATTTTTGAAGTAGTCTTTCAATATCCGCATCAGGTACCTCGGCACCCTGAAATATTCCAGAGCAGCAAGAATATCTGTCCATCTAGCAGAGTTGAAGGCATTTCTCACATCTAGAGTTATGAGCAGTACTATTCGTCTCGAGTAATGATTGTGGGCTTCTGTCTGCTGGACCGTGCTCACTACCTCTGCTATTGCACCAATTGTGGATCGACCAGCCCTGAAGCCGTACTGCCGAGGAGACAGATCCCCGGCAGTTCGAATGGCTTCTCCAAGTCTTTCTTTAATGAGCCTCTCGAGTACCTTCCCAGCGGCGTTCAGCATACATAGGGGCCGATATGTAGATGGTTGCTCCGCGTTCCCCTTCCCCTTGTGGATCAGCACGAGCCTCGCCTCTTTCCAGCAATTTGGAAACACGCCCTGCCGCAAACAGGATAATGCTGATGTGCAAGCTGTATCACTTCCGCTGGTATACCGTCTGGCCCTGGGGCCTTTTTCGATTTAAGGATTTCACCGCATCATCCAGCTCGATGGCGGTAAAAAGTGGAAATTCTCCGAGACATTCAACATCTACATCATCGGGACGAATAGGGTGCATAGGAAATAGTGCTCTAACAATCTGGTCCTTTTTTTCCGTTTCAAGGACACAGGGCCTCCTTGCAGCTCCTAGTTTCCACATGGCAAGCTTGTAACCCAGCCCCCACGGGTCTCTGTCGAAGTCCTCAACTAGGTTGCCCCAGCAGCGAACCTTGCTTTCGTTAATTAACCTACGGAGAACTTTTCTAGCCGACTTGTATGCCAGCGTTCGGGAGTGTGACTCGTCTAGATTTCTTAAACGTTGAGATTCGCGGCGGAGTTTGTGACATTCTCTCCGCTTTTCGGCGATTTCTGCCGACCACCAGTATACAGCAGGCTTATTGTGTCGAGGCCGTCGCCTGGGCATAGAGCAGTCGCACGCATTCCTGATGAGCCTCATGGTAGAGTTCACCATGTTTTCAGCTGAGGCTCCTCCCGTTACCGTCATAGTTTCACCTCTCATAAGAGCTGCGGCGAACGCGTCGACAACTATTTTAGATATATTCCAACCTACAGTTGAGGGTTGGGTTGCTACGCGTCGAGTAGCACAGTCGCCAATTGCGAAAGCAATGTACTGATGATCGCTCGCCGAGTAGTCCTCCAGTACCCTCCATCTGTGTATCCTAGGCACTAGGGACTCCGAAGCAAATGTCACATCCGGTATAGTTCCCATATTACCATATTTCCTATTAGGACTTTACTTCTAATATAAATTAAATGATACTTATCAAAATTATTTTAAACACAAAGGTGTGTCCTGATACGTTGGTTTTTTTTTATGTTATAGGAAAATGCCTACGTTCTACACCAGAAAACGCATGTCTGGGAGGGGAGAATGGTCTGAACGTAGCTTGGAAAATGCAGCCAGAGCTGTTCAAAGTAAGGAAATAGGAGTTAATGCTGCAGCGAAGGTGTTTACAAAATTTTAGTAAAGGTTCCATGGGAAAAAACTCATTGCTAGGAGTTGAAAATGAAAAAAAATTGTAGTACACATAAAAAAATTACAATCGAGGGGGTTTACTCGAACCAGAGACTCAGTACGTTCTATGGCTTACTATTTAGCTGAAAACCTGCAATTGAAGCATAGTTTCAATCATGAAACAAAGCAAGCAGGCTACGACTGGCTTTCTTCTTTTCTTGTTCACAATCCTGAACTGTCCATTCGGCAGTCTGAAGGTGTGTCTATTGCGAGAGCAAAAGGTCTAAATAAAATAGATGTCAAAGCGTATTTTGACCTCTTAAAGAATGTTTTGGAAGAAAATGGTCCTATAGATAAACCTGGCAACATTTTCAACATGGACGAAACAGGTTTACAGCTAAATGTCAAACCAGAGAAGGTAGTTGCTTTGAAAGGTTCCAAGAATGTAACTTCTGTTACTTCAGGAGAAAAGGGTGAAACCATATCAGTATTGGCAAGTGTGAATGGAGAGGGTACATTCTTACCACCTTTTTGCATAATAAAAGGAAAGAACATAATGCAGGAGTTTTGTTACGGTTTACCACCTGGCACTGAAGTAAAAATGTCGCCAAAGTCTGGCTATGTAAATAGCGATTTGTTTTTTGATTGGCTGAAAAACAACTTCACTCCAAGAAAACCAGCAGGAAAGGTGCTTCTTCTTTTAGATGGACATACATCACACACTAGCTGTGTTGAAATGCTAGAGTTCGCAGAAAATAATCAAATAATTTTGATGAGTATTCCTCCCCACACCAGTCATTGGCTTCAACCAATAGACTACGCTTTCTTCAAGTCTTTAAAAATGAACTTTTATTCTGCTTGCTCAAAATACGTGACCAATAACTCTTCAAGGAAGATAACTCGACTGCAGTTTGGTACGCTTCTTAGGTTGTAGTGCTGGTACTTCAAGAAGCTATGAAAATGTTCCTTTACCTGGACCTTCTGAAAAGCACCAGAATAAATCTGAAATTGTGACCCCTTCAAAGTTATTGGACAAACTACATCGAGTGCCTTGCATCAACAAAGTTCAGACTGTGAAAAGAAAAGTTCAAACTATATCAACAGTGTTAAGCTCTCCAAAAAACATAACTGCTCTGAAAAAGAAAAAAAATGAGAAAGGGTCAATGAATTTAAAGAAGAAAAAAAGAAAGACAGGGAGGAAAAAAAGAAAGGCTGAGAGGAAAAGAAAAGAGAAAAGGAGAAAAAGAAGCTAGAGAAAAGAAATGAGAACAATATGCAAACAACGATCAATAAAAGTAAGAGAACGCGAAGAAAAAAAGAACTAACGTCATCCTCAGATTCCGAAGATATTGATATTGACACAATTTGCAACGACAATCTTTATGAAAGTGACTGAGATGAAGATTTCTGTGTATGGTGTAAAGAGAACTACAACGAAACAAAACGAGATAAAGATTGGATTAAGTGTGTGTCATGCTCCCGCTGGACACATGAAGGATGTAAAAGATTCGAGGATAAATGCGATTACTGCGGAAAGCAAGATCCTCCAAATAAGATGACTGCTGAATGATTCAAGTTTCTAGAAACTGAGTTATACTAGCCCTAATTTTTAATTATTTTGATTGCCAAATCTATTAGTCATATCAAATAGTTGATAACTCTATACCCTAACTTTAAAGCTTGGAATAAATGGTCTTTATACCTTTGATAACATGTATTTCTTATGTTATATCCTGATTCAGTCACGTAAAATAGAGGTCCATCAATCCCTATTAGGTGGTCCATGTAACCCGAGTATGCTTGGGATAGACGGACCATCGAGCAAAACCAAATAAACATCATAACTACCGATGTAATAAGCTTAACAACTGCAAATTTCCTTACAATTGTTTAAAGACATATATACTTGTTAAAAAAATATAAAACTTATCCTAGACATTGCAAAATTCCGGAAAAAATAGCTTTAGAATAACATGGTCCAACTATCGCGGACATACTATAACTTAAAAAAAATTCATTAAAACAAAAAAAATGACGTGACAAAAGTCTACGCACAGTCAGTGTACTGGGAAACATAACAGCATTTTTCTAAGAATCTATTCGTTTATTTGTTGTGGATGCTCATCTGCAACGCCTTTACAGTATTACGCTAGTTTTGAAGTGAAAGGTCGAAAAAATTTTGTCCGGGAAAGAAATTTGCAGTGATGTGCGAAAATTGGTTGGTCAATAAAGAAAAGACAATAAGTCGAAAGAAAAAACTTGGTCGAAAGAATTGGTCGAAAGAAAAGACTTTCGCGGAGAGACCTCAGTCTAATTTCAAAGGAAGTGGGCAAAAATCCTAAATCAGGTACTGCAAATTTAGCGAAATATGTCGCTACGGTAAGGTGAAACGGGTGCCCATACAACGACTATTAGGAAGGAGTTGAATACAAATGGTTTTCGAAGCAGAACTCCCCATAAAAACTATGAATAGCAGGTTAAAAACCGACTTCTACTTCTCCTTTTTACTGATGAGTCAAAATTTAACATTTTTGGATGTGATGGTCGCGCCAAAATCTGCAGGAAGGACAATACTGCCTTAGATCCGAAAAGCTTGGTACCGACAGTCAAGCATGGTCGAGGCAATTTCATGGTCTCGGGAGCCATAGCAGAATCTGGAAATTATTTATTGAATCCACTATGGATCGCTCTATAAATAAAAGCCTGTTGGAACAACATTTACAGCCATCCCTGGTGAAGTAGTGCCTTGGAAGGAGTTGGATTTTTCAACAAGGCAACGATCCAAAGCACACAGCTCATATTGTTAGGGATTGGTTGTTATATTACGCTTCCAGCCCGGATTTAAATCTGATAGAGAATGTATGGGATCTTTTTGAGGGAAAAATTTGGATAAACTCCATAAAAAACATGAATTCGCTGAAGGATGCACTCCTAGCAGAATGTGAGAAAAAAACGCAGGAGGAAACCAGTAATTTAGTCGCCTCTATGCCTCGAAGACTGCAAGGAGTACTTTATGCTCAAGGAAGCCCAACAAAATATTAAAACAAATAATATTTAGAAAAATTATGCTAATATTTGTACAAACAAATTGACTGTACGTTTTTTTTTTGTTTTTATGAATTTCGTTTTAAGTTTGTTATGAAAAGCTCTTATTTTTGTTTTTTAAAAAGATATATTTTCGATAATGAAAAAACCTGCATCAATGGTTTTTTGATTAAAGCTTCCAATCACTCAGAAATTCAGTATAAGGTTCTGTATGTAGACTTTTGGCCGCCACTGTATGTTGGCGTGTTCATTGCATGTTTGAACTTCGAAACATTTGAAAACCAATCCAACATGTGCGAATATCTTCGCACTGCAATATAAGTGGAAATTAGATGTTCTGGAAAAAAACCCTGAAAATTTTCTTGACTCTGCAGTGTGAGAAGGAAAAGCGTCTCTCTGCGTTTTCTCCCTATCATAAATAAAAGGGATGAGGGTTTAGTAATGTACCTCATGTGACAGATCGTGGTGTATGGGACATTGTTCGTCAACGTGCTTGGGATGTGATAAAAAGGTCTCTAGTGTTAGTAGTATTAACATTTTAAAAAGACAGTTTAGTACTCCGGGGTTTATGATTCAAAACCAAAGTTCAGAATGAAAAAAAACCGACATTGTTCAAGCAATCGCAAGCGCATAACAGTGGAAAAGTATTGAAAATATTTTAAAGTTTTTCACCATATTTCCTATAGATTTCGAGGAAATTTTCTTATATAACTAGAGTTTAAAGCGGTTGAAAATTAATAGTGAAAATTTTCTGCAGATGTTGCCTGGGTCATTTTCTAACGTTTATTAACCCGTAGATGACATTAATCAAAACAATTACATACATAGCATAGGAGTTCTTTCGGACTTAAACATGGTTTTGACATTTAAAATTGCAGTTATATTATTGAAAATGAATACGTTACGAAAATTGACAGTTTTTACGAAAAAATTCATAACTTGTTGGAATTTGGATATTTTTTGATAAAATTTTAACAGTGAACTCGTGAAACGAAACCCTTCATCAGAAGTGACATTTGTCAACTTTCCAAACAGGGTATATATTCATGGAAAACTCTGGTAGAAAATGACGAGGAAAGAACTACACCTATTTCAATGAATCATTGCTATTTTATTCATGAAAAAACTACAAAAAAAATTATTTATGATAATTTTTTTGATAAAAAATTATCATTAAAATTATCAAAAGACATCAAAGTTATCAAAATTTCCGATAAAACCACATAATAAATGTGGTATTATCGGAAATTTTGCAACATTTCTGGCAATTGGCAATGAATTACGTCCAAATCTCCCTGATTGATGCAAATCTTACGGCTCTGCTCTTCGTTGACTTATCATCAAAACGTAAGGGCATGAAAAGGAACGAAAACCTCAAACGTAACATGACACATCGATAGAAAGATAATCCATATTGATCATTCTATATATCGTGAACGTTGACGTTAGAAGATTTCCGAACCCCTGCAAAATATAACAAACCAATATATGCTTTGATTTTATTTATGTCGGTGAAATGGTGATATGTCTGAAGTATTATATCTCGTGCAATTATGCGTTCTAGATTTCCTCGTTTGTATGAGTTACGATTATTTCGATAAACTCCTCGGGAAATAGTACTTCCCAAAACTTTTAAAACGTAAGCAATCCATTTGCTGAATAAGCTGGGCCAAGGAGATGCTCTTCATGGATGAAATCCTGAGCTAAAAATACATTCATTTTATACAATTTACATGCTCGAATATGCTCGTAACAATAGCAAGTGTACATCAAGTGACGTGGAAAAAAAGATTTCGAGTTTCTTACTTGACTGCCTTTTCGGGACTTTCGTGCTCCGTCTATGAGCACCTCTACCTTGGCCGCGTCCTGTCTGCGTAGCCGTTTCAAGATACGCTCGCTTTGACGCTGCCCAGGCTCCAACTGAGGCTGTGCCAAAGACGCGTTTTCGAAGTCGTCATCGCTCTCCTGTGCTTCTTTTGGAATCGGAAGGTCGTTCCAACTCTTCATCACCCTCTGCGTCAGAAGATGCTCTGTCTACGGCTTCCTGCTATCAATCGTCATTAAGCAGTTGTGAATTTACGGGTCGTTAACGTAAATTATAAGTCATCGCATATCATTTATGCGAAAATATTAAATTTAATTTGAAAAAAAAAATTTTTTTTGACCTTTGATGTCACAAGTTGGTTGAAAAATTTTTTTCGCTCCAATCAGCCTCAAAATCAACGGCAATGACACAACGGGGTACTTTGGACCCCACTCTATTTTTGGAACGTTGTCACTGGCAACTAACACTTGACAGCTAAAACTTAACTGACTCGCCAATTCTGTTCAAGCAGCTTGGGGAAGGTCTAAACTACTACTAGATGGCGCTTTATAACCAACAGTGGGGCGCAGTTCTCGAAAAATTTAACTTCAAAAATACGCTGGGGTATCTCGGACCCCCATTGTCATCTAAGGGTTAAAGCACAATTTTTTATACGAATCAATTCAAGTGGAAAAAGTAAATACCTCAAAAAATTACTACCCGTGATTATAAAAATTAATGTTAATTTCCTGCAAGCCCGTTTGAGGTATTTGAATTTTTAACTAATTTTTTCGTTGTATTTGAAGCTTCAAATAAATTTTTCAACATTAGCCTGAAACATATTTTGCCGTACACCGAAGTCCTTCTTAAATAATTTCCATTACTTATTCCGAACAAAGAAAAAAGCATTCGCTGGTAGTGCGACAGCTTAAGTTTTTCATGAATTTTCCCAAGTGATGATAAAATGAAAGGAAAACAAAGGCAACATTATGCCAATTCCTATTAACAGATACTTCCATTAAAGAAAAGGATTTTCTCCGCTCACTCTGTTTCCTTTTCACTTGCTGGAAACACATAATCAACTCAGTGGAAATTACATGGCAAATATTCAAGTTTATTATTGGCAAAGTTTTAATTGAAAATGACTTAAAATTTAATTAAGACCGTGGCACAACCAACGACCGTTCCAACTAGAACAAAATCGATTGAACATCGATTCCCATGCTTTATGCTCAGTTAAGTCCACTAAAAGTACTTGATAAGAATATTACGAAATTTAGCTCGCAACTTGTGCAAATTTGATGGCCAACCCGAAGGAGTTTGTGCCGATACTTAACATAGAAAAAGGACACAGTTCAAGTATTAGTCGCACCATTTCCGCCAAGAACCGTGCGAGTGAATCAAACTGGGCTACAAAAAAATTTTATGGTAGACCAGATCTTAAATTTAACGGTGCAGCAAACTTAATGTTCGGAGCCTTGTCCTTCTTTATGCTATGGTGGAACAAGAAAATGTCCTGGGAAATCTGCAGTGTTGAAACATATTTAACTTTCAAATAAGCGAAGGTAACGAGGTGGACTTGGATTATGCATGCTCGAAGAAACTAAACATTTATCACGATTGAATTCTACGATTTTTTACGTTTTGGTCCTTGTGCTTGTTCAGAATCTTTGATGTCTCAAAGGGAGTTAGGATGTGGACAAAATTGTATTTGTGAAAAACATTTTGAGCCTGTATTACGCATATACCATTTGAAAATGATTTATGTATTTATTTATTTTTTGTTGATTTTTGTTAACGATAGCGCATGATTTTCTGAAAATTAAACGCTCGTTCGTTCCGTTTTCACTAATTTAATTCATTGAAGACTATTTCATTACAGAACTCATAGATGTAACTTTCAAATTGAAACTTCAAAGAGATGAATGGCGTTGGTGTATGTGAGACATCAGCTAGCTCGGAGACCTCATTTCAAAATTAATATCATAAGACCCTATTTTCAAGAAACTACTATAACAGTTTTACGAAATAATTCCTCTTGTACCCGGATTAGTGCTAATTTGCATAATTTCACGATAAATAATAGCATATCATTATTCTCTTTCAAAGCCTCTCCCACGATGCTCTTCACATTGAAGCTTTCCTAACCATTTATCATGAAACCGAAGAAAATGATACTTTTCCGTTTATCTACCCCATACAGGGAAATCGCAATGTATCGTTACTGTATACGCACGCATACAGCCATATCTATACACTATGCAAACAAGCAAATTCTTTTTTTTTCCAGGGGGAAAAATGTTTCAAATAATTTCCAAACAGACCTAGCTATTACCACCGTCGCCGCAAATATCCTGCAGAACAAGCACGGGATGAGGCATCGAAATCGACCGGAAGAAAGCCAAACTAATGAGCTTTGAAAAAGATATTAATTGATCCTCAATAAATCTTAATTAAGTTCTGACATGGTTCGACTCTCGACACTGAACTTAAATAATTGACGTTGGACGGGAGACCAAGTAAAAGTTTAATGATGGTGCGTAAAGTATTTTCTGGGGCGGTTTGCCGGAATTTATCATATTAGATTTCCAATCTTATAGAACTAATTAACGGCAGCTCTTACTACATATTATAACTTCCAAGCAAACATCCTTTGCAGTTTGATAATTGGGAAAGCCAAGATTTAAAGTTATGATGTGAAACTTTTCACATGTTAATTGTTATCATAAAATTGATCCGATATTAGTCGAAGACGAGTGCCGCTTGCGGGCTTTCCGAATGTTTAACATTTTTTAACATTTAGTTGGATAATTTTATATGAATATTAACATTGGCAACGGAAGAGTGTAATCACTTTTGCGTCCTGATTGAACGAATATCCCTTTGTTGTGTTAGGAAAACAGCTCAAACTATTCAATCTAATATTTGCACATATTACAGAATCGACTTTGTCTTATAAAATATTACAACATATAAAAGTCATACGTTAATTTTCATTGTTTCCCAGGACTGGTTACAAGTGAATTTTAACATTTTTGATTATATTGCAATATTTTTATTTAGCTTCACTTTCTAATTTGGCTTTCTTACCATTCCCAAAGCTAAATTCTACCGATTGGAATTCTCGTTTGCTACTATTTATGCAATTTCCTTCACCTCCCACATATATGTCACAGATAAGCTTTTTACTTCACATAATGTACAATATCTCTCATTGATTTCTTCCAACGTTTAATGCTTTCAAAATCAAAATCTTTCAAAATCAAGCTGGAAACTATTTACCTGATATAGGGGTTATATGGAGCCAGTGCCATTGAGTTCTGTTCATTTCTGTGAGTATAAAAACACTAAACCCCACAAAACCGAAAACAAGACTGGTGAGGCCGAAACCACGAATACTGATCAAAGGGAAGTCTTGAAGGAGATCAGGCTACTTAAGGACAATTTCAGAGTGCATCAGGAACGACAACAAACACATATCTGGCTCAGATAACACATATCTATTATATGTTAAGCTACTTTCTAGTACTCTCGAAAACCACAACCATCCCATTTCAGCCAAATGAGGGACCTCAATCTTTGTAGGAAAAAACTGCGATTTGTCATGGGCTCCCCCGACCCGTGGTATAGATCAAAACTCTGCCCGAGGATGCACCGTTCTGCAGTCCGAGAAAAACACCAATTTCAGCCCAAGCAAGCTATGTGTTAGGCGGCTTCCACTAACTTATACTACCCAAAAACACCCAACACTAGTTCCTACCATATATTAACGAAAGAAACAATCACATAATTAACAAGAAGACCCGCAGAAATAAAATCAGCCCACAATTGATAGCAGCCACATTTTAAAAACAACACGAGCATGCACGTTTAACTTCTGAACCAATACCGTATAAAATAAGAAACCATAAACATGTGCGGGAGTTTTCAATGAATCCACGCAGCATGTACTCCGCAACGAATTATGTCCGAAGAAAGAGGCGGTAGAGATAGGAGGAATTCAAGATACAACGATAAGTTCCTGCACTTCTTCTTCTAACTTCTAAACAGAACAATTGAGAAAAAAAGCGTTGCTCTCAAGGCTTAAAGAGAAACAAAGACTTAGGCTGCTGGTCCACAGCAAACAATAATGAAGAACTCCCTCTGGTGAGCAGATAGCTGGCGAAAAATTGTTCAGCGTTCACTTGGTAATCAAGGGAATGTGAAAATTTAGATGGAAGAACTCTTGACTTAGTATATCCAATCATTCATTCAAAGAATTCTTCAAGGATTCAAGAAATTCTTCTTCTTATTATTATGAGCACTACAGCCCTTGTCGAGCCTTCAGTTTCTACAGAAAACGTCTCCAACTGTCTCGGTCCTTTGACCGCGTCGTTCAATTTTGAAATCCGAATCACAATGAACTGTCACCCTAAATAAAGGTAGACCAGTGTTTATCCCAACGAAAACATTTCTGGGTGTCCATCTTTCATCCATATGATTCACATGACCAGCCTATTGCAGTTCTGCAGTCTAAAAATCGTTGAAAGCCAGGGTTCGTTCAAAATTTCACACAGCTCATGGTTCCTCGTCTAGCTTCACTTCAATTATCCGCCTTAGGACACATCACTTGGGTTAGGCTCCCTGTTTCACAACAAGAGCATAGCACAGGTATTTGTATGGAGGTTTGCTCTCCTGTGTATGCAACTGGTCTTTATAGTCATCAGGACTGAATGAAAGGTTCTATTTGCGAGCAGTACTCTTCGATTCAAGCAATTAAAGAATGAGATTAATGTCTACAAATCAAACAGGACTAAGAATCACGTTTGAAAAAAAAAACCGCACAAATTTCAGAGAGAAAACGATAAGCAAGGAGTTGGAGCATGGATGCGCATGGAGTATGCATGACATTGATGTGAAAGAAAATTCAATTTAGAAAAAATTTAAAAATAAAAATAGAAAGTCTTAAGGATTCGTTTAAAGTTTGCTGTTAACCGATGCTTAAAATATTTTGATGTCAGGCATATATAAGCTACCAGAATCGCTACTTGATCGGAGCAGCTTATACTTGAAAAGTGGTCATTAAGGTCAGACGAAAGAGTACATAAATGTAGAAGCATCTTAACTCCGGATATCTAGAATATACTGATATCTAGTATATCCGGATATCTTCCAGGATTTTAAACGTGTCCGGATTTCAAAAATGTACTAAGCAATGCAAAATTGTCCGCAAGATGATTCAAACACTCCAGACTCCAGCAAACGGCGTCGGACCACGGACAACTTACATGAACAGGTTCCAAACTTAAAAGGAGCACGTTAACAGGAAGCAAGCAGGATGGGTTTTCATTCAATACAATACCACAAACATCTAAATTCAATTTGGCATTCTGTTTGGAGTATAAAGCCACTTCGAATATGATGTACTAATACTGATCAGGTGTTCGGGGCTGAAATTTCCAAGTGTTGATTAAATGCCAAAATAAAGGAGCCGGTTTCATTCTTCTAGAACGAATTTGATAAACAGGAGAAAGACGCATTGAATACTGATGATCAAATACTTGTTTGTGATTACTACGGTGGCAGCAACAAAACAGTGAACGCGTTAACCTGATTTCAAAAAGAAACAGCCCATTCAGGTCGTGACTGGGAGCGGGCTAGACTCAATGAACTTTGGCAAACGCATAACCCTTTCGCTACAGTTGTCATATGGGCACAACCGTAGAAATTATTGTAAGTTTTGGAGTTTTTGTAATTTTGCAATCGAAAAAGAAATTTTGGGTCATGGAGAGCGATCACCATTTGGGAAGCGATCACCAGTAAAGTGCAATTGTTCCAGTATTGAATATTGGAACATTGCTTAAGGTATGACAAAGAGCTTACCGGAATTCTCTTAAGAGGCCCATAGAGTTATAATACTTATGAAAATTCAACGGACTAGAGAAAATGCCACAGATGGTTCGAAGAGTTCCACTCTGATTAATATCACAGCCACATATGACTTCTCAATCATCCGGTTAGTATCAAGCCATGATAAGCCCGCTTTGCGCTAGTGGTTAGCAGACGTCAAAAAAGCAAAGTGAATGTTAAAAGATCCAACACGAAGTCTAGTATTAAAGGAATCGAAAAAACAAAATCACTTCTCACTTATAGGCATACCAATAAGCAAGTCAGTAAACGAGGGTAAGGCCCGCTAATGGCAAAATCTCTCCAATGATGATAACAGGGACCTGTAGAATCGCATTGAATAATATTATGGATTCCACAGGCGAAAACATTTTTCCATGGAAAACGTAGGAACATCATTATGAACATTTCTCCACCGTCACACACCGAAAATCTTCCAAAATTAGATCCAATTTTCCGGGCACTTTTCTTTGTGTATCAAATGCCAATGATTGACCTCACTGCAGGGTAAATGGGTTTGACAGAGCTATGCGGTTTCCCAAAATGCGAAAGATCATGGGAGTGGACTACTCGACCGAAGGATTAGTCTACTACCTAATTGACCTGCTATGTTACTTGGAACGTTCCATTCCAATCTCATAAAGCTTCTACAAAGAAGAAGAAAAAATGCGAGGAAGAGCCAGAACCTGGTGCCGAAATATGGTGTCAGCACTGGGAAATTCATCAGTGGAAGTGATTTATGTCATTCAGTGGACAGAAGCACACTTTCGACACTGAGGGCGTATTTTTGTGCTTGTAATACTCGATATGAAGAATATCATGTCTGAGAAAATTTTCTATTTCCATAATATGCGAAAAAGGAGATTTTTGGGCGCCCTAAAGCCATCGCATTGAATCTATAACGTTCATGAACTTACCATGGAAGTAGTTTTACATGTCACGAATACTTTTTCAACTATTTCCAGTTCCACTTCTCCTCCTCCAAATGTAATTTTGGCGTTAAAATGAAGACAAAGGGGATAAGTATTTATTAACCAAACAGCCCTATTTTCCTTCTATGTCCTGACAGAATCACTCAACTACATTGACGATGAGTACCAGTACCTAGAGCCTGATAAACTGAATTTTATTTCTAGTGACACAAGAATCGCTTAGTTAAACAATGCAAATTATTAATTGTATATTTGTATTTGTATGTAATCTTTTCCAAAAATTGGAAATTTTAGAGATAATCCATTGATTTAATTTCTAATTTAAGGGTTATTTTCTTTTATGGAAGATTTGGTTGAGGTTTAAAATCAGTACAGGCACAATTTTAATTTAAGTAGCAAAAATAATTGAGGAGGCACGCTAC
Organism: Stratiomys singularior; assembly: GCA_954870665.1. Lineage (NCBI taxonomy): Eukaryota > Metazoa > Arthropoda > Insecta > Diptera > Stratiomyidae > Stratiomys > Stratiomys singularior. The sequence goes on along the minus strand of OX940878.1, from coordinate 129,491,560 downwards.
AAAAGAAAAGTTTGTATGATCGAAGTGTCCTAGCTGAATCTATTAAGAATTTAGGAAATGTTAACAATGAAAGGGAGTACTGACTGCAGGAACCATCATGGCCTTCATGGCTCCAGCAACATTAGAAAGACAAAAGACATTAAAGGTGGTTGTTTTTACTATTTTTATATTTATATTTGAAATATTTCAACATTTTTCACCTAATTTTTGGCTTGGTTAGAAACGTACAAAGGATTATAAACTGATAAATGTTTTTCGGATAAGATGTTTGATCTCTTTCTTGACTAAAATCTGCAAAGAATGATATTATTTTATGGTCATCATGGCAAATTCAAACAGGTAATGTTTCACTAAGTGGCAATTTGCTTTAGTTAATTTGATTTTTCTACATAAAATGTTCTTGAATAATGAGTCCATACGGAACGTCCAAAACAAAGGACACAATGTCAATCACTTCTGTAGTTGTTAAACGTGAATGTTTTTATGCCTGCTCGTAAAAATGTCCTAACTCTTGTCTACCTTCCAACATTTCGACGTGCCTATATTAAAACTAAATTTAGAATGGCACATAACACCCCAGCCATTATCGTTTTTTATCACTCCACACACAAACAATATAAAATAGTTTTCAAAGTGATCAGAAATTTCAACTATAAAGGGGCTCTCGCGTGAAAAACGTTCTACCATTTAATAGCAAAACCTCAAGTTGTAGATTTTTTATCGCAGCAATCGTCCAGGTGCCCATTTGCGGTTTCTTTGCTTTCAGATTGAATGAGAACCTTTTTATCTGCTTTCGCTGTCTTTCTATAAGACCCAAAGACTGGCGAACCATCTAAACCATCTAATAACTTAATACCAGAGCTCATATAGTCGTATGTACATTTTTACGGTTGCACATAAAAAGCTCTTTTTATGAGGCCACTCCTTGTTGCTTGATAGAAATTTTACGGCTCCTTCCGTTCGCTCTTGTGCTCTTCAGCTTTCTCCTTTTCAAGGGCCACCATTTTAATACTCAAACACGAGAGAATTTAATTTTTTCCATTACGCAAAATATATATACATATTTTTTTTCTTTTTGCCAATTTCCTTTCAACCTCAAAACTTTTCTTCTTTTCACTTAAGCATTTTCTCCACGAAAGATTTTCACATTAAAAATTCAGGGAAATGTGTTATTAGGCCTTATTTGGTACAAAACGACATCGGTAGTAGTATTTGAGTCCTTGAAATGTGTTTTATTTCTTCCCCCGGCTGGGATTGTGCCAATTGTGATGAAGGTTGCCGCAGGGAGACTGGGCCCACAGTGTAACAGGAAGCTTTTGTTCATTCATTGGTCCATAGGTGCAGATGCGATTCTGCAAAGGTTGTGAGTTGAGTTGTGAGTTGTATCTAAGTTTCGTGAATGAAAGGACCAACGAAATGTGTTATGGCCTATTTTGGAACGCACAATGTGTATTCATTTAAAGCTCCATTCAAGGTGCGTAGTGTGGTTCTAAAAATATGATGAAAATGCTTAAATGGGTCATTTCATTTCGTTCGAAGTACATAGTGAGAGTTCTGCTTAGAATTGGATGTGATGCATGGAAGACTTTTTCTGGTACTTAGAATTTTCTAGTCACTGTCGAAACGAAACAAAATTGAATACACGGTTCCACAAATTTCAATACAAGTGCAAGTGAATGACTCCAATGACACAATTGTCATTGGAGTCATTCACTTGCAAATTTCCCAGTCAATTGTTTCTTTTTCGAGCAATATTGTGTAAACTTTCATCGTATTACCACAAAAACTTCAAAACGGTCGTTAATTGTCCGAGAAAGTCCATAAATCTACATTAATGTGGTTGCTCTGTCAATGAACTCTGTCAGTTGCTTGAAAAACTTTATTAGAACAATATTCTTGACATTTTACTAACCTGTCCCACCTACTTTCGTGTCTATTAACATCATTCACATACTGGCTTGTTGCATGTCATTGCCAAACTCAATGAAAGAGTCACGCAATCTTTTCTCGGTACAGGTGATCCTCGTGACGAGCAACATTCTTCAACCTCAAATCGTTTAATATGTTAAATAGCATAAAGTACACAAGTAACTTAATTTTGTAGCGATTACCCAATTTATTGCCAACCCAAGTTACGAGCAGTGCAGCATCCTTGTACTGATATCCCTACACAAAGTTGCCACCACCATACCTAATTTGAAAGAATAGCCTGCGTCATGTACGTATGTGGCATTCTTTTCACCACACACATATTCCCACATCGTAACTCTTCATTATACGTCTTTTTAAGCTGAACATCACTCTAAGGACATCGATGACGAGGCCTGAACTTTTTGCACATGATACCAAATACGAGGATGAAGCAGTGCGTGAGTAAGTATGTGACGGTATGCGAAGTGGAAAAGTTTTTTCTTTTTCTTTTTTGGACGGGTTTAGCTAATTGAATTATAGGCCACCTGAGTGCTCGTTCGTTTTCCATCCTCCCAAACCAACTGTATACCTTTTTCATGTACTTTTCCAATACGCTTTATTCGGCTGCTCCGATATTGCTTTCCTTATTTCTGATCCCTTTTGCAGATATTTCTACGAGGCGACGGTGCTAGCTTGGGTTATGCGTATTTTTATTTCAGCATGAAGATTTTCAGGAAATGTCTGGCTCAGCAAAAAGTTTGTCTTAATTCCTGGACACCAATAAATGGTAGAAAGTTTGACAACATAGAATAAACAAAAACAAAAGTTATGCAAACTCAGAGAAAGTGTCAGAAGGAATAAAAACTCAATGGAAAATGCTGTTTTTGTCTTTACTTTCCTCTTATTTTCAATATGAAAGTTTTTGGTCTTTTCATTTGATTTCGGGAAATTGAAGTGGTTGCAAAAGGAGTGGAAGCGTGAAGTAATATCGAGTGATGAGAGAGTTTGCTTTGCTTCAAATGACATAAATCGATTGGGACGACTTATACTGGGAAAAATAAAGTCAATTTGATTTGGCTTTCAAATAAATTCGTTACGATGAATGGGTTCATTTCAAATGTGTTATTAAGAACGATTGATTTATTTAATGAGTATTAAGGGTGCAATTTATTTCGCTGGAATTAACCTTTAGTCTTAAACTTTTCGTAGGTGAACTAAGGAAAGACATAATTAAGTGGCTTAATATTCAGAAATTGTGCGAATTTCACAAAGGGAATTCAAAAACGTTTACTTACCAGCAAGAAAAGAGATTTAAATGAAACATTGTACTTTAAATTTATCAAATTTTTCGTGTCTTCAAATGTGGAATTCGAATACAGTTGACAGAAAACAATGAGCCTTATTTGTCGAAATAAGTTGACAGTGCCAACTTGACTTCATGATGGCCACTAGTAATCATACCGCGCAAGTTTACCTTCCTCTTTGGATGAGTTTTGTTCACATGGACCAGACCTGGACGGTTGGCACGGTGACTGAAATTTTTAAAAACAGTATTGATGAATGTCAACCATCCCATGATGATCTTTCTACACGAAAGCATTCTCGCGGAAAACGAGCACATCCTTTAGAAGTTTCCATCTCATTTTTTCTTTCATTTCATTTTTTAATCAACTTTGTTACAACTTTGTTACAGATCAGTCAATCGAAAGGAAACCTTCCTTATGAATATTATCTGCCGATTGAGACACTTTTTGGAGGGGATTTCCTTTTTTATACCATTGAATTGATTTTTGCTTTAACTCCTTGACATGATGGTAAGTCCAAGTTTTATAACTTGTCAAATCCGGAGACATAATTGGTGCCCTCGGCCCTCGAAGTCGGCATGAAAAAATCAAAGGAAGCATCTCATTCCTGATACTTAATCAATCCCAATATTAATCATTCCTGATACTTAATCAATCCCAATATGTTGATGCCGAGTGTTTAGAATTGTTGTTTTTCTTCTCCAACAAATGCTGTTTTTTTGACCTGAGGTTTCTGTATTTGAAATTTTACTAATGTTCCGATGATTGCTGATTCCGTGGCTTCAACTAGCCGTCCAAAGTGAGGGTCATCTCCTACTTTGCTTGCAAAGGCAGCAACATTTAGAAACCATAGTTTCACAAAGAACGAAATCCTTGTAAACAATTGACATCTCTTGAAATAATTTTCTGATGTGTCATTCCTTATAAGGTTAGATGCGATATGCAAATGTTTTTGTAGTTGCTAGTTTTATCCGAATTGATTTTTTCGCTCATTTGGACCTGAAACCTCATTATCATTTCACTAGATACGGCCTTGAATACCAGGAAAAGTGGAAACTTAATATATGTCCTGGAAAACAGTTTATTTAATTAAGGGCTATCTCGATGAAAAATCTCACCAAATAGCAATCCTACCAATTCATGACAGTTTGATCTCGCTTTGGTTATTAGTTTTAACTATCATTCTAAAAATCTTTACTTACTTTGAATTCACGATGTTTCCCTTTATGAGCCATTTTGAATCTTCATTTCTTTGAAACAGCACACTGCCTCCAAAAAAATTCTGAACATCACTTCCGCTTCAGAATAAGCAAAAGATTGTGGTGGGGGATCAGTTAAATTTCAACAGATTTATTTAATCAAAATGATCAAAAATTATACCGTATCAATCAGGACATTAAACATGCCTTGAAAGAAAAGGAGTCTACAGGAATGGTATCACTTGATATCGAAAAGACATTTGATACAGGATGGCATAATGGCCTCCTCTACAATTTGGTTCAACTTAAATTCCCTCCATACTTAGTTAACATGGACGGAAATATACCGTTAAAATTCAAGACACTCTATCCCACTCTCATAGTATACCTGCAGGAGTTCCCCAAGGCTCATGTCTAAGCCTACTGCTTTTCAACATATATACCTCAGAAATGCCTATCCCGAATACATGCAAACTAGCTACTTTTGCAGACGACACGTGTTTTTATACATCTTCAATAGACCCCAATAAAATAATTAAAAGCTTTGAAACATTGCTTGAAAAAAAGTACCAACATTACCATTGGTGGAAAATTAAAGTCAATATCACCTTAACCAAAGCAATGTCCTTTACGTTGAAAAGAAAACTGAACCTTCTGCCTAACCGGAACATTAATTTCTTAGGTCAGGAAATAGTATGGCCAAATTAAATTTCATACCTTGGGCTTACTTTTGACAAAAAGCTGGCATTCTAAAGCCATATTGATTTGATTATGACTAAAGTATTCAAGGCAATATGAGTACTATATCCTCTGATGAACCGCAAATCACTGTCCAACCCAAGAAACAAGATCCTTATCGTCGAAATCGTGCTTATGCCTATTATGTTGTATGGAGCTCCTGCCTGAAGCTCAAGTGCAAAATACCTAAAACCTAAACTTCAAGTTTCGCAAAATCGATGTCTGAAAATGGCTCTCAACAAACCTTTCTATTTCTCCACTGAATAGCTACATAAACTTGCTGGAACACAAAGTATTGAATAACTCGCATTTAAAAGACGAAGTAAAATGTTGACCAGGACTGTCTACTCCTCCAATCCATTGATTTAGTTTTATATTCAAATTATTATTTTCGTATCAGGTCTAACGAATTTAATTTCGTGGGATAATATCAACAAAGAGTCCGTTTAATAAAAATAATTCATACGATCACCAATTGACATCGAGAGTGGTAGTCCATCTTCCTTAAATTCTTCACGCAACTATTCTTCCTACTCTGAGAGGAAAAATGTAGTGCGTCTGAGCTCCACCTCAACTTTGGATGAAGTGATTACGGATGGTTTCAGCCTTACCAGCACAAGATCGTCAAGTTACTTTCATCAATCTTCACACTATGCCCTGAAGAAAAGCATGTTTCACGCAAATCTAAAAAAAGTTTTATGAAATCTGTGTCACTTAAATTTTATATACGAATATTATACAGAAGATAGAGCAGATACAGCAGCGAACCAACAGAAAGGGGTGATGGATCTATATAGTCCTGGAAAAAGGGCGCCGAAATCTGAAATGAATCTAATTTTATTAGTCAGCTTATTTCTACAACCCACAGCTACATTGTATTCCAGCTATCCCAACAATAAAGAAGGACAAACTTGGGCTCTCTATTAACGCAAAGAAAATAAGAGGTCTATCAGAAAGCAATACCTCATATTTTAAAAATATATATATGGATCTGGGTTGTCAGATTGACAAATGATGTTTTTATTTTTCAATATTCAAGCTTTGGGCAATTGCGGATCCTGCATCTCAGTCGTAAGTAGCCTTTATTGAAAAAAAAACACTTCAGTTGCTGGTGAAGAGAGAACTGTGCGTTATTTATAATACTATATTTTTTGGCAAGTAACTATTTGCTTTACTTCTAGATTACCTCCAGATTCAGACCTTACCGGTCGTATCTAAAGGACTAATTTTGAAATTGTTAAAAATTGAATGTTATTATTCATAATTGAAACGTTACAGAAACCTGATATATAGGGCCCTTTTAGCTAGAGAAATGAGCCCTTTTAGCTAGAGAGTCACTTACTTTTTGTATCCACCAGCTAATACTAGTTGAAACTATTGGATTTTCATGCTAGGCCTCGTTTTGAAATATTTACATTCATATCACAACACGCCAGACATCTTTTTTGGTAATTTGTGGCAAAGCAACTGGGAAATGAAGCATCGCATACAAAGCCAAAACGTTCAAATTTCGTTCTAATTTCGGGTTTTGGGCATTCGAGACTCTAAACCTGAATAGGTGAATCCTTTCTGAAATAAAGTCAGTGTGATCATATGGTTCCCGAAATTTCGCGAAAATAGAACTAGAACTAAAAAATTTTTGGTTTTGCCAGTGAACTGTAGGCTCATAGCATTTTCTCATTGCAAAAAAACCTTATTTGAGCATTGAGCATTGAGACCTACATTTGCCAGCCAGAGCTCTTGCTGCGATCTTCCTGAGGGGAAAAAGGGTTGAGATTGACTTGATTGCATTGTTGCCTACTAACATTCACTTCAACTGAGCTAGATTGTCACTACATCGAACGCATTCAACTTATTCAATGCATTCAAATTGATATGAAAACTTAAAGTATCCATGAAAGAAGAGAAAAGTAATGGGGGTCGCAACGGTATATTGGCCAGTCTTTGAACTGACGTTTCTGCAGGCGTGATACAAACCACACTCCTTGTTAAAAGAAGTAAAAGAATTTTCCTTTAAGGACACGACAGTTACGAGGAAGCAATGTCTTGTGTTCAGAGCCGACTGGATTGACGACTTCTGAAGCCTTGAAGGAGTGAACAGTATGGGAGATGATGGTTTCTAAATTTGTTCAAAACGATTCAAAACCTAAGAGGAGTTGTAAATGTGGTGTGTCTGAGCACAACCTTTACCTAGAATTGATTGGATATGGATGTTTTGCTTTTGCCAGAAAAAGATCTTGAACTTAGTGTACATAATCTGCCCAGTATAGAAGCATCTTTAATTTAAACTTCATAAAAGATATCCATTTACTTCCGGTCAAAGTAATAGAACTGCATGCGGATAGCCGAGTAAAAGGGGCACTGAAATCTGAAATGAGTCCAGTTTCATTTATCAACTGATTTTCACACCTCACAAATATATTTTGGTCCAGCTGTCTTAACAAGAAAGAAGGACATAATTGATTGACTACATGCGTCGGAGGTAGAGAGGCATCTTCTTTTGCAACGAGCTCCACTTTAATCCACGTAGGGAACTCCACTGATCCAGAGACGTTATAAAACTTAGAATAGGAAAGGTAACCCTGACATAATGTATCTAATGGCTCTTGGCTTTTCTGGGGGTTTCTGGATGTTCTTGGGCGACGAAGAATGTGTGTAGTTGGTAATGCGGTAGCGTTTGCCATTGAGTGTTGTGAAAAGCCTTCCTTCAATATCTTTTCCCACAAAAATTTTTCTGTAAACAGCATTGTACGTAGTCTCTTAAGAGAAGTTAAGAAGAAACTCTGACCCAGATAGAAGTCACAGTGTGCATCCTGCCAGGAATCGAAAACAGCTGGAAAGTATATGTTACGCAATCCCTAGTACTAGCTGTCTATCTAAACTGTTTGATGAAAGTATGCCCTCCTCCTAGATTCTCATCCACAAAGGAACGCTCAGACCCCTAAAGTTTTCTATCAGCCATGCATCCTGACAAATTGGAAGGGTAGTTCTTATTGAGTGATAATCAAATCAAGTGATAGAGCAATAATGATGATGTTTATAGTTTTGAATAAGTTGGGACAATACAGTAAACGTTTACACGCCGATACAAATAATCTACTAGTATGACTCTATGCCATCAAAAATGCCTAGCATCCTAGCAACCATGTTTCCTATTATCAACTTAACACATCGTTCAATAAGTCCAGAGACTAACCCAGAGATGGTGGTCGTAGTACCAAACGTTCCCATAGATCGCTATTTACTCGCAATAAAAAGGATTTCCTGAGTCGATACGTGACCATGGATGAAACATGGATGCATCATTTCACTCCGGAGTCGAATCAGCAATCATCTGAGTGGCGCATGGCTGGTGAAAGCCGCCCAAAGCGTACAAAAACGCAGAAGTCTGCTGGCATAGTCATGAAGTCTGTTTTTTGGTATACACATGGCGTGATTTTCATTGACTACCTGAAAAAGGGTAAATCGATCAACAGTGATTATTATATTGACTTATTGGTACGTTTGAAGGAGGAGATCGTAGCAAAACGACCGCACATGAAGAAGAATAAAATCCTTCTTCACCAAGACTTCACCATCTTCACCATCACCAAGCCCCCAGCGACTACTGGCTCTTTGCTGATCTCAAAAAAATGCTCCAAGGAAAAAAATTGGCTCGAATGCAGAAGTCATTGCCGAAACTAAAGCCTATTTTGAAGCAAAGGATAAATCCTTCTATAAACATGGTAAAGAAATGTTGGAAAGGCGTTAGAAAGATTGTATCACTCTAAAAGGAGATTATATTGATGAATAAAAATGATTTTTGAAAAAAAAATTTGTTTTCGTTGTTAGTCTCGGGACTTATTGAACGATGTGTTACATCAGAGTCTTATTTAAATGGAGTAAAGACTCACCTTCTGCTTTATTATCCATTATGAACGCAGTTTATGCTCCTGCGTTGCCGGTGTCCTTCCTGCGTCCTTCCGGTGAATGAAATTTACGAGGCAGCACTCACAGCTTAGTATTTTGCCAGTGTTCAGCACTAGATACAAGATCTTCTCTGCTGTGGTTTAAAAGCTGCTCATCCAATTCAGGGTATAACCCGTCGATTTGGGTACAGATTTTTCCTGCTTTACTTGGACATGGTCGGTAACACACAATCTTCATAAAGCGTGGTTCACCCTGAGGAAAAATTTCTCTTATATAGACATTATGGAATATAACTAGATATGCTTCATAAATGTTGAAAAAGATGGAATAGATCGCGCAAAAGTCTTTCATAAAATTTAGAACAGCTGCAGACATGTAGCTTAAACTAATTGATGCTGGAATCTGTCAAAAATAAAACCAGATACCACGCTTTATCCACTTTTTTGTCTTCTGTTTTGTTCGTCCTGTCTTGTCTTGTTGTCCTCATGTTTTTTTTATCCTACGAGCGACGTTCCATCGTTCCCTGACTGTCTTCTTCTATTGTACACATACTCGTTTACAATAGAAGGAGACATTTGTATAATATAATGTGTAATATTGCACACATACTCGTTTCGGCGGTTTGCCATCTTGTGTTATTTCGTCCTGAGATGTAGCATTACGATCCCACTGTCTAAAGTAAATACAGGTTGACTCATCTATGCGTCGGGCTAGGGAGGAGTCTTCAAATGCAATTTCGTCTACTTCCTCCCTTATCATAGAGGGGATTCCACTGATCCGAATACGCCATAAGGCTTAAAATAAGGATACGAAGCCTGAGGTGTCGAGTGTTAAACGAGTCTAGGTTTTTTGGCTTTCTGGTTCACAGATGAGTTAGGGTCTTTTTCTAGTTGGATTGATCCAATGCGAATTTTAAAACGCCTTCTCTCTCTCCTTTCGCCCCCTCTGAAAATGCTTGTCTAAACAATCACACACAGAGCCTAACCAATCAAAAGGAAACTCAGCCCAATATGGAAACCAGTTTGTGTTTTACTAAGCAACTGTGACAAGTAGAATAAACATTTATGTTGCGTTTTCGCTTGGAAGGCGTTGATCGCTGCATTCTAATGCCGCACTATCCAACTCATTGAAAAGTTTATCGCTTAAGGTAATAGTCTCATGTTCAAACTTCAAAAAATCAATTTTTTCGCCCTTACATATTTTGAAAGAATATATAAAAATATCGTGTGGAAAGTTCAGATCTCTAGCTTTAAAATTTAGTAACTTATAAAGTACATATATAGTTATAACGTAAATACGTATTACAGACTGAGATAGTCTGTAAGATATACTGTGAGCATCAAACCACGCCTACTTTTACAAATCCATATATGTTTTGACATTGTATAACTGTACAAGAATTAGAATTAAAACTAGTTTTTGAAGCCTTTGGGCACAGCGTAATAACATACAGCGATAACACTCGGAACAAACGACTGATCTAACGGTATTGAATGAATTTTACAGAATTGCATTGGTGTTAGTAAAAACATTTATTTTTTGCTCGTAGTTTGATCGTTTTGTTTGTAAGCTAAATGAAAATAGATAGAGCAAATAGAGAAAAATAAACATTTTTACTCACACCAATGCAATTCTGTAAAATTCGTTCAATACCGTTAGATCAGTCGTTTGATCGGAGTGTTATCGCTGAATGTTATTACGCTGTGGCTTGGGCATGTCAACGAAATTCATTAGTCGAACATTGTTGTTTGGAGCGTGAATCTCGAGTCGACCAATTTTCAGTGGTTTAAAAACTTTCAAGGTAATCGACAACTGAACAGTATTTTTTTTGACAATTGAAAAAAAATACCGAATGCGTTAGCACTTCGACTAGAAAACTCAAAGATTCAAGTGATTTTGAAGCAGCTTACGATGAAAATTTCGGTTACAGTGGTCTAAGTTTTAGTTTAGTATTTACAGCGTTTCAGTCAATAATCAAGTAATCAAACTTATTCTTCCCTTGGGAAAAATATGTAAAATAACGGTGAAAGTTTTAACCACTGCGTAGGGAATATGGAGATAACAAAATTCATTGCATATGGGTATTTCTTATGAATTCTCGAAATTTGGGATATTATTGAATTTTTGTTTTTTTTTTTATAAACTTAGATATTTTTTCGCGGAGATCAGAAAAGTTGCTTTTAGAGATCTGTCCAGGGGTATTGATCTTCCATATTTTTGTATATAACCTATATAAAATGAGGTATAAAAAAATAAAGAAATGAGGGAATGATTAACGGAGTGAGGGAATGATTTATTATTATATTATAGTAAAAAAACAACATGTACAAATGAAAGAAATTATATATTTTTTATTAATATATATCAAACAATGAAATATCATATTCTAAAGAAAATCAACTCAAAACTTTGTACTTATAGAACATAAACAATATTTTGTACTTATAGAAAATGACCAACATAAATATAATATAAACCCAAAAAAATAACAAATATACGAGTACTACTCACTATAGAGGTAACAAATGTTTTTAACTTTTAAATACTTATTACTATTTATTTTTAAACTTTGTACTTAGCACTTCTCCAAAACTTAAATTAAAACATCTTCATATTTATTTATTAAGCATTAATTATTATTAATATTAACCTAAATAAGTCTTTTCATAGAGTTTTTTGGTCTTTGAGATCAATGAGTTATTCAATCTTAATTTTAACATCGCTTGTAGAGTCATCTAACTCTGTAATAACGTAATTCCCCCTTTTAACTAACTTTGGCGGCTTTATTTTCTGTATCACATCTTCCCACTTATATAATTGCTCATCTTTAATATTAGGCCATCTCCAAAACTTCACACCTTGCTTCATACACCTAACCATCAAACCATCTTCAAAAACAGATAGAACTTCTCCGGGATACTTTGACGTGCCCCATTTTATCAGGACATGATCTCCAATGGTAACATTCTTATCACTGTCGGAGACAACAGTAGATCCCTCATTTTCTAAATCAATTGTATCATTTTCTTTTAACATTTTAGTATGATCTTGAATGCGCGAAGACGACGCTGAAGACAGTTGGTAATTATCCTTCATTATATCCAATTCCATATACTTTTGAGGGGATTTGCTACGCCTCTTAGTAAATCGATTACTGCGCTGTTGTTGAAAATACCCCAAATGATAGTGGGTACAAACTTCTTCGCAATCTATGCATGAAAGTCTTCTGCACTGTAAGGTGTTGTGAAAAAATACGAACTGGCGTATTTTTTGTGTTCCCCGGTAAGTAGGAATAGTCTTGGACTGTTTTATGAGATCATCCATCAGCGAAATATCTGCTGTGGTAACTTCAAACAATAAAATCGAAGGACACCTGGATTGAAGGATAGGTTTCAATGAATTCAGGTCTACGATATCATGGCCTTCTGCCACGACTTTATCAGCTGTCCGTTTCAGGGTTCCACCGACACCGTCAGGCGCTCCCTTACCGTGCCCGGGTTCAGAATAATGCCATGAAAAGTATGTGATTTCTGGATAGAGATCTTTTAGATGGCGACACACCATTTCGAACATAAATTTATTTTTGTATTGATTAACAGGCCCATCACTCAACATATGTAATCGGGAAATAGGTAAATGTTGTGTTTTTATCCACTCAAATATGGGTTTCAAGTGAGCCCAAACAGCCATTGTGTCATGTCTATTGTCACTAGAGAGAGAACAAAAGGATACAGGTTTGATTGCATTATCCTTGCGCAAGTAAAGCACTCCTGTATGCATTGTTATCTGCTTCCTTCCTCCACCAAAGTGGACAGCTTGTATTTCCTCGTTATACTTACAGCAATAGTTTTCACTGTAATCTACATGAATTAAAATGTCGTTTATTGTTAATTTTTTCTTTATATGTTGAATGGCCTGATATTGATGTGCTATAGTGCCAATATGTGAAAAAAAAGTGGTAATGCTGCTTCCAGACTTTGAACAAGCAATTTCAATTTAACCCTATACTCTTTCTTCACGGGTTTACGAACTGTATTTTTTTTCCCATTCTTTTCAAATGAACTGACTTCATAAATCCATTGTTGATAAGTCACAAACTGATTAGGCATTGGTAAATAGTATTCCAAAGAGCGTTCCTTGCAGGTTGAACATTCCCTGAATAGACATTTTGTGGAATGCACATCGCAGGTTATTGTCGCTAAAATTGAAGTCACGTTACGAAATTTCAATGCTTTGACTTCATGCAATTTAGATATCATCAATTGAATATTGGCATGCTGTATGCATTGACAAGTATTTCGGGTATTCACGTTTTGCCAAGTAACCCAAAAGGGTCTGAATCTGCAAAAGGTTGATAAGCTTATCTTATAATTGACCGTGCTTAAAAACTTTTTGTGTAAATTTTGAAGTGTATCATATAAAACACGCTTTTGTTTAGTTTTACCATTTTTTGATTTAAGATAGTCTTTTTTCCCCGGGCACATCCTTGAGTTTTCATCTTTCTCCAAAAATTTAATTACATCGTCCTTTACCTTCATCATTTTATCGCTTATTTTTCGAGGCTTTTGTCTTTTGAAAGTATCATGTTTAAAATAAGGTTTCGATGCATGAAGTAACTTATATTTCTGCAATGATTTCAATTTCAACATTTCGTAATATTTTTTCTTTTTTTCATGTTTCTTTCCAAGATCTTTGTAACTAGTCTCTAGATCTCTTGTTAACGCTTCTCCAAAAAGTAATTTCTTCTTCACACTCTCACGAACGTTTACATTCTTTAGAAGCGCATCTACTTTAGTTCCAGGCGATTCGGGGTCAGTTTTTTTTGTTTTCATTCTCAAATATCTCTTCTTATATTTTTCGCTTAACTTCACTGCATTCTTCAAATTTTTTTCCAAATTTGCAATCTTTGCATACAAAATAGCTCGTCGCCTTTGCATCTGTCGTCTATTTCGAGCAGCTACATCTTCTCTAATTTGCTGCACAACTGATACTGGACTTGGCGGAGGTGTACCATCAATTATTCTTTGTAAATTTTGGTGTGCTATGGCTTTATTAATCCTATACACTTTACTATTTTCTTTCCATTGTTTTTGCTTTCGTCTAAGTTCTCTAGCATTCATATTAATAACTGGTTTAACTTGACCTTTCTTTTTTTTCTTTAAATATTTTAATCTTTCTTTTTCCCGCAGTTTTTCTAAAGATTCAGTATTATTTTTCATTTTTTCTCGCCTTTTTCTATCATTCTCTTTCTTTTTTATTTTTTTTTCTGCATCACTCAACTTCTTTTGTCGTGCCATTTTGCTTCCACATACATGCACCTGTTTTAAATTAAATACCGTGAAATACAAGTTGCAAGAAATAAATAAAAAATCTAAAAAAACCGCAAAATACTGGATAAATCATTCCCTCACACGGCCGTCATTCCCTCACTCATTCCTCACTCCTAAATGCAGTGGGGGAATGACTGTGAGGGAATGACGAATTTTAACTTAAGCTACAACAAAATCGACACATTACCTCAATTTGCTTGTTACATTTCGAATATGTATTTTACTTCCAAAAACGCATAAAACCAACAAATTTTAATGATAGATATTAAAATGCTTAATACATTCATATAACGTGAGGTAATGATCGTCATAAATTTAACTTTTAACAATTTTTCACAAAATATTTTTTTACACGAACTCACCTGCGGTTAAGAAGAAATCGCCATCTTGAATCATTTGAGAGTGTTGACAGATACTAAAAACTTAAGGTTGCGTTCCTAAATATCGTTTGACACGTTCAGAAATCGAATATTCGTAATAGGATGAGGGAATGATTTTATTTGGCGGGACATATTTAAAATCGAATTATTGTTTTTATAAATTCGTTGTTGTAAGATGGAAGCTTTTATAGACAATAACAAACATCTATCTAATATATTTGCATAATTTTATTATTAAGAATATTGATATATTTCAGATAAAAAGGCATTTTAGTAATATTTTTGAACTAAGGGACAAGGTGAGGGAATGATTTGCACGGTAACAAAGGAGCCATATCTTTTTTTTCTTTAGAGGAAAGACGTTTTCTTTTTAAACAATAGCGGTATAGACAGCGTACATTCAAATGAAAAAAAGACTTATGTAGTTAATGCATAGCACTCGGCACTAATGGCTCGGGAATCAAATTTCGAAATTTGATGAGAATTACCCATATACATTGGAGATAGCAACTTTAACTGCTGGATTATATACCAGTTTTAAACATAATGGAAGCTGTTGGCGTAAAAATTGGTCCCAAAGAAATCAGTACGCACAGAAGTACAACAACCAATGGATCAGCATCGCGGAGAAGGTGACTTCTGATGCTTGAAATAGGGCCAGGCTAAATTTTGCATACAAGGAGGAAGAAGGATTATTGTATGCCCCAGTCATCCCCGATTAATGTCAGTATATTTTTTGATTTGAAAACTACAAAGTTTAATTTTAAACAAGTTTTTCTTGAATCAACATTGCTATGTCCGGAGCAGTTGATTCAGAAAACACGACACAATTGTATGAATGGAATATTAATATGCTATTATTCAAAGCAATGGCTCTGTCTGGAACTAGAATCATTCATTTTTAATGAATATTTTCTTTTTGAGCCACACTTGATCCAGAACAATATCTTGTGTATTCGATTTTTTTTTAATTCGCCATTTTGTTATTTTATCCATAAAATTGTATAACTTTAGTTCTAATTAAAAACTTTTTTATTTAGTTCATAGTGCAAATAAATATACAAAAAAAACTTGAATTGATTTTTTCTTTACTCTGATTGAGAAAAAACACATAAAAGCACCTTCAAAGTTCGACCGGAATATGAGGCTAAAACGTTAAATCTGCATCTAATCAATGTACGATATTCCATTTCTTTGAATAAGGAAGATACGAAGGACCCTTTTTTATTTCCTTTAAAGATCAACTTGATAGTTCGTTATCAAATTTTTTAATATTTGCTTGATGTGCGATGCTTTCATTGTCAAAATCATCCATTTATTTGACAGCCACCCTGACAACCAATTCAAACCCATTGGTTTTGAAAGTCTGGTTTGCAGTATAGTGGAGTGGAATTTGAAGTCTTTGATTACTAACAGTCACATGAAATCAAGCAATGGCAGATGCAGAATAAATTCCCTGTCGTTGTTCTGATTTTATAACGTTATGTTGCAGCCTAGATACTGATATAATCTGGTACCATCATCTAGTAACTTTTCCTGCCATTATCACGATTTCTCTCCTAGAAGTCTTTCCATGACTGGTCCAGTCATATGCATATAAAACGTGGGTTGCTATCACAATTGGTTTCAAAATTGAATTTTGTAAATGTGTGGCTTTCAGAACCGCGTAGTGGTTGAACCGTGTTAATCAAGTGACGTGCAAAGTGCATGAAAAGTAAAGGATTTCTTGTAGCAGTTCAATGAGTGAGAGAACATTAATCGATATATTATTTTTAATCCCTTTTGTATGATTATAGTTGATGTTGAATGTTATTTTCGTGCTTGATATATATGCATTTGCTATTTCGTTAATATGTTTTACGTTGAAGGAAGTTTGTTGAAAGAGTGATTAAATTATAGGAATATGGGAGTTTTAGATGATGATGTTCGTTTCTGATAGGAAGGAATCAAGTTCCCCCAGGAGGTTCATGTTATTTGTGGTTAATAGGTTGTGGATTTTGTTGTAATGTTTGAAAAGCTTATATTTTACCCTGATTTCCTTATATCTGGTGCAGTTAAAAATACGGTGGTCTATATCATCAACCTGTTTGCTGTAGGTGCATAGGTTCGAAGTTGTTTGCTTGGTTTTGTAGAGCCTTTCCCTGTTGTAGGCTCTGTTCGTAAGAAGCCTGTTAATCGTTTGATGGATCTTGCTGACAAGTTTTGGTCATAGAACCATAGTTTGCCGCCTTTGAGGTGATGAGTCTGTCTCCAGGCGCTTTGTTGGTCAATTTTTGTTTGTCTATTGATCTTTGCACGCCAAGACTCTTTTATTTCCTTTTGTATTTCATCCAATATTTCGTCTAGTTCGCAGTGTGTCTCGATTTGTTCGTCGGTTAGTATGCCTTCTTTGGCTTTGCTGTCCGTGAGTGTAAAATCCTCCAGTCCTTTGTGTCCAGGTACGCATTGAAACGTGAATGTCTTGTAGGGGTTATTCTCAAAAATCTCCCATATGGCCTTTGCAGTTGCCTTTTGATTCTTGTTTTTTCTTATTTGGCGTAGGGCATTTATTGAGTCTAAGTAGATATGTACGTTGCTTCTGTTATTGGTTTCGCTGTCTTGAAGTGCCACCAGAATTGCTATTAGCTCAGCGTTTAGCACTGTTGTGGTGTCCTTAATGTTGAATGTGTTAGAGATGTTTTCATTCGATAGGTGAAGGCAATTCCTACTCCAAACATATTTTTTGCTGCATCTGTAGTGTAAATTTCTATATTATGCTTGTGCTGTGTTTGCTTAGATGTTGGAGATGTATTTGCTTTCCAATTTCCTTGGCCGTGAGGTATTCTGCTCTTTCTTTTGAGTATAATTCAGTGGCTATTTCGAAGGTATAACTGCTCGGTGTGCTTGGAGGTAGTCCTAAGCAGCTTTTATAGCCGTGGCCTTTATATTACCTATTCTTTTAAAAAGGTGAGCCGGGGTGTGTGCTTTTGTGATGATTCCGTATTCTATTTGGAGTCTGACGTAGAGATATAAGGCTATGTTGGGACTGAAGTTATTGGTAGGTTTGTTTATGATACTGATTATATTTCTATGGTTCCTGTTGGACTGTTGGAATTCTTCCTCATTTCTTTGTTTTTTGTGTCTTATATGTGTTGGCCTAGGTATTTGATGTAGTTTTGCCAATTTATTGGGTTCTCTCCAATCCTGAGCAGTAGCGCTGGTTTATGGCCTTTGGTGAAGATTATTGCTTGGGTTTTGTTAGGATTGACCTTAAGTTGGAGACCTTGGCATATTCTGACAAATGTATTGACTTTATCTTGTAAATATATTATGGTGTCTGTTTCATTTGCACCTTCTTCTAAGATCAGGAAGTCATCTGCATATTGTAGCACGGTGGTGTTATTCTTGGCAATGCTATGTAATTTGCTGATATACAAGTTGAAGAGAGTGGGATTTAGAACATCGCCTTGTGGGAGTCCGTTGTTGATGCTGCTCGCTTGTCCGTTTACTGTTAGATCTCTTTTCCTGTATAAATTTACTATCCATCTTATGTACTGGTGAGGCACTTGTGCTTCTGTTAGCGTTAACCTTACTATGTTTAAATCAACTCTTTCGTATGCGTTAGCAAGGTCCATAACTATTGCTGTTTTGATGGGTCTCATTTTTATATTCTTGATTTTCTGATGCACTTTGTTGAGACAGGTAATAGTTGACGTATTTTGTCCATATGCGTAGCAGTTTCTGGATAGGACGTTCTTGTCTTCTATGTGCTTCACAATTCAGTTTTTGATCAGGCTGTTAGCGATTTTAATTGGTACACTAAGTAAAGAGATGGGTCTAAAGCTTTTAATTTCCAGTGGGTCTTTGTCGGGTTTGAGAACAGGGGCTATCCTGATTTTTCTTAGATTATCCGAAATTCGACATGTGATTGTTGCGTTATTTATGGCCTCTAGCAAATTGTCCTGGTTTGTTAGTAGGAGGGTTTTCATTGTTTCATAGTCGATTAGGTCCGTTCTTGGAGCTGTTCGTCTTTTGTATCTGTTCATCACGTCCTGTAGTCCTTCCTTTGTGGAGTGGGGTTGTTGTTCTTCAGTCTGTTTGCGTCCTATTTTGGCTATGAGTCCTACATTTTGTTTCTGCTTTACATTATCTAGTAACTGTTTGCTCTGTTGTTCGCCTAGCTTGTAATTTGGATTACTTTTATTCTTGTTCCTTGGGCTGTTGATGAAGTTTCAAAAGTGTTTGATGTTTCTTGTCTCTGCTATATCTTGTAGCTTTTCTTCCCACTTACCTTTTTTAGCCTGTTGTACCATTACCTTCCATTGTATTCTTATTTCCTGTAGTTTGCACCAGTTGAGTGTACTTTTCATCTTATTATATTTACTGATGGCCTTGTTTTTCATGTTCCATACCTTCTTCAGTTCATCATTCCACCAGAAGTTCGTTTGGAATTCGTCTTTTTCTTTTCTTGTGTTATTGTGGATGATGTTGTAAAGTGTGTCTGTGACTTCCATTAGGTTCATAGTGAATATAGTGTTCAGTACTTCGTGTTGTACTTTCTTCCTGTTCCTGTCTAGTTTTGTCCGTCAGATTTATATTGATTATTATGGGGATGTGATTGCTGTTGCAGATGTTCAGGTTCTCTGTCCTCCAAACTATATGACTGCTGCATATATTGTTGAGCGTTAAGTCCGATGTTGAGTTAAGCCATTTGCCGTTAATATCCATTCTTCTAAAAGTATAGACCACCGTCTTTAATATGTTCAAGTCCATCTGCATTGCCCATCTTCTCAATATCTTTCCTTTAGCATTAGTGATGTGATCACCCCACGTATGATCTCTGGCGTTGCTATCTCCTCCTATAATTATTTTTTTCGTTGGTCCATTTGATTGCTTATTTGGTAGAATTATGTTTGGATGTCTTTCGCTGTATAGTTGGCTGGTGCATAGATCGACATGACTATTATATTTGTATTGCAATGGCCTCTAAATATGTTTGATTTTGATTTCTTGATTTCCTATTTTCTTCATGTTATTATATTCTTTGTTTGTGTTTTGTGCTGAGGTTTGGCTTTGGTGTTTGTCCATCCTTTCAGCGTGTTGGCGTCTATTTGTACAAATTAAATCACCGAGGAGCGAAATTGGTAAAAATATATAACTATATTGTTTTAACTCTAACAATCGAATGACTTAGTTTCCTAAATTATCTAACTCCTCAACTCCTAGTTGCTGATCCCGCACAACGTGATTCCACATTTGATGGGTCACACAGGTGTAAAGTTCTCCAAATCGTGACACATGCCGGAAACGCCTCGAATGCACTTTTGATGGGAATGGAAAAGTGCAATGCTTTTGATGGGAAGAAAAAGTGCAATTCGTGCAAAACTGCTGGGAAAATTTATCATTGGTTGAAGATGATGTTCTGTGCGTTAACTTACATTTTCTTTTTCGTTGTCATAAAGTTTTTGTATTTGACCCATGAGTTGTTTAAGGATTTTCTGAATCTAAGATGATTTTTGGGGATTGTTTTTAAAACGTTCGATAGTTGTTATTACTTTTTCTGCAGTTGGGAACTGGTTTTTGAGTGCTGACTTGTAGGCTGGTTGAGTCGCCGCTACGTTCGCATACGTGTTTCTTGTTATGCTTTTGTTAACATCATGAAGCGGATTCCTCAAGTTCTTGCCTTTATGGTTTGGTAGTTGCGGAAAATCAGCATTGGAAAGCTCCTGTATGTCAAGTCCAGCAAAACTATTACTTTTCATTATCCGTCTCGCCTCTCTGTTTGTAGCATTTAATATTGACCTAATCTCTACCTCTTTCTTATACGTGCGCTATTTTGGACATTTCTGGTCCAGGGCGATGCGGTCAGTATCTTTTCATAACAGGCATTGAGTTTTCCTACATTTATCCTCGCAGTCCTGCTCACCACACTTGAGGCAGGTCTTGCTTTTGCTTTGCATATAGCTGCAGAGTGGCCGAGCCTACCACATCTTTGGCACTGTCTTTATTCAGTCAGGTAGTGTGTTCCCCGTAAACTTGATTTTCAAATTGATTGTGATTATGAAATTCGTGGGGTCTATCCTGTCTCGTGTACCCAGTCTTTGAGCATCAACAATGTTGATATTCTCAAGTGTGTCTCCGTTCTTATTGCACGGAGTTGATATTTTGATGAAATCCTCTTCATCCATCTCTAGTGCGATGTCTCTTACAACGCCAAATCTGTACTGGAAGTTCCCCTTAAGGCCTTAAGGTTCATCGTTTGCATCATTTGATTTTCTATGCTGCTGTTTGCTGTACTGATACTTTCAAATGTCACTTTGAGCCTGCTGTATCCAGATTGCTTGACGTCCGTGATACCCTCGGGTCCTATTTTTTTGTTCATCAGAAAGCACTGCATGGGAGTGATTATTATCCTTTCGTTAGATTTGTTGATCCCATCAATCAATACTGCAAAAAAATTGTTTTTCGCATCGCTGGGGTATTTATTTCTGGGGATGCACTCATATTTCCGCATTTCGTTTTAGTTATAACTGCACTTGTTGTCACCATGTTTTCCCTAGTTATTTCCTTAGCTCCATTAAGTTGCGCTTTGCTTGGTTGTCTATGCGTTGTGTATTTCGCGTTGTGTTAGTTTCCTTTTTTGTACTGTTATATAAGTCACTAACCGCGTATCACTGGGATCCGGTGGGCCTTTCTCCCACTCCTCCATTTTGTTTTGGGTTTTGAAATCTTAATGCACCAGATATGTTTGTAATCAAGAAATCAAGGTACGATTTTCGTTATTGTTATATAAGCAGCTCTCCTTTCTTTGTATTTCTATACCACTTAACAACACTTCACTTTTCTGGTTATCCTAAGGGAACACCTTAGACGTATATTGGTAGGTTTGGATGGTATGGGTTAACGTTATGGTCGCCGTCTTGTAATTTTGAACTGTTTGAGCGGTGTTTTGTTTGATGCGTCGTCTCTTGATGTATATCCTTCCTAGGTTCAAACAAAACTGATATATTATTTTTCATTTACCTTCGAGCTGCGTGTCTGTTTAAAGTTACTAAACACAAATATGTTACTCATATTAAACATGACATACTCGCTACAAATATTTTTCCATTTATCCAATAACTAATTAGGTAAACACGACACTAGCCGACAATAGGCATGAATAATTGAAGCAAATCGTCAGCGTCACCAAACTGATTCGCACAAAGTACCATCATCTTCAACTAGATTTCCTCTTCAAAGTTATTTTCTATTGTTGTCCGTCTATATTGACGTAATGCGAAATGATCCTGCAGCACCGCAAGTGACATTCGTGTCATGTTGAGCACAAAGCAAAGATGCTGCGTGCTCTTTCCTTTTTTCCATCTCTTTTATTTTTCTTCTATTTTTTTTTTCTTCCTTTCACATATATTCTTCTTTACAGTCTATATAATTCACCTCTCTGTGATTTCGCAATTCTAAGGATATCTGTTTGATATTTGCACGTACGCTGCGAACGCGAAGAGGTGGTGTCAGAACGAGCCTTCAGAAAAGGGCACTGTATAAAATATTTATGATAAATAGCTTTCCGTTCAGAATTTCAATTCAGTTATGAAGCTATTGTTGAATTGATCCTGCATACATCATGTAAGGAATATGCTTACGTGCTGGGATGGAATGTTCAGTGATTTCAAAGAAAAGGGCTGGCTGGTGTGCTCGTTCGCTTTTACGTGTGTTGGTTACGTTCGTAACGAACCATCTCGATGGAAAACAGGATGGTCTTGACTAGTATTTTATTGCCAGGGAGCCAAAGATGTACGTATAAATATATTATTTTAATTTTTAATTTTTCTCAAAGGAAAAATAATACGTCATTTTTGAGTTATTTTGCCAGAGGAACAACTTTAGCTTCCGATTTCCCGATATGGATCACAAGCGGAAAGCAAGAAATTTTCCTCAGAAGGGGAATGTTTTTCATTTGATTTCAATGCACAACATTGAATGTGAAAAACGAAAGCGCTTAGTTGACGGAATATATTATCCTGAAATTTGAATCCTTAACAGACATATTTTGATGTTTTACGATCTCTTACATCGACAGCTACATTCGTTTCTTGCGGGAAGTGACTCAGTTGTCGTCAATCATTGAAAGCCACCACATATCAAGCGAAAGTAACCACATATGAAGCCATTAGTAACATCTAATCCAAAAACCATATACTTATGAAAAATGAGTACACGGAATCCAAGTGGTTTGCGCTTTTTGTTGCTATGTGCTGTCATCCGTTTGTGAGCAAAGAAACACTCAGTTTTTCGTATTGCTGGATTAGATGAGATGGACGCTGGTCATTATTTACTACTTAGATCGCAAAAGCGGATTACAGTTCCTTAACACTGTTGGCAATTTGTCAGATACAGGACTCGATTAAAATAAAAACAAAATGGACATTGAGTGGCAAGAGGATAACACATTGCCGGCACGAAGGAGCAGTCCTTGGACATTTGCCCAATCCCGAGTCATTGGACAGTAGTGGATTTCAACATCAATCTACCATAAACTTCGACATCTCAGCATGTCCTTGTCGGCATGCACAAATGTACGTATACTTACCTTCCGAAAGAATTTTTCGATGAAGTCTTTTCACGAGAATTTCGGGGCAAAGAATTCAAATCAAAAATTTTTCTTTGGACGGCTGAGTAGTATTTACGTTTGACCGAAAACTATTTCAAATATTTTTTTTCATTGATATGTTGTTGTTTTTTTTTTCAAAGCGGATCAACATCCTTTTCACATTCCAGCAAGTCATATTACATGTCCAGTAATATGCAAAAATTTGTGTGTTTAAAAATTGACGAAAAAAGAAAATGAATAAAAAATCAGTCCCAAATGTTTTCCACAATAATGAAAATGAGTCCAAAATATTCCCCTAAAGTAAAGTAAAGACTGAGATCCTTCTACGTTGGTCAGCAAATCGTATTTATGTCTACAATCCAGCTTGGCTGAATTTGATTGAAGGAATTTACCGAAAGATTAGGTAAATACGGATTCAGTAATTAATTGATTAATTGAGTGTATTAACTACACATGGGATGTAATTCTATTCCCAGGTGTGAAATTAATTTAATTTGTGGTCATATCAATACACACGTGAAAGTGAATATCGAAATCACATTTTTGATGAAGGGTTCAGTGCTCGAAATTCTTTGCACCTTTGGTGGTATTATAAAAATGTAGGATTTTTGGCTTGTTTCTCGTGCTAGTGATGCTGGGCTGATCATGAGCTTTAGAAAGAAGATAAGCCATTTTATTTTTCTTTGGTTTAAAGAACATGAATGCCATCGCCAAATGGAAAGAATGCATTGAAAAACCTACTCTCCTTTCTCTTGACTGTTGAATTTCCTTCGGAATCATTCTCTTGCTGGTGCGTATTGTGCCAAAAAGAGTTAGTTTTTAGGCATCACTATCAAGGTCCATGGTTAAGCCAAAGGTTCATTGTTTCGTTTCTGCTCTTCCATTTAGCGGCTCACACAGACGTTTGACACAGTATGTTCCAAGAGGCTCGTCCCAAGTGACAGTTCCTTTACCAAAATAGAGCTCCGCATAATAAACCTACCTTGAATTCCGGCAACTTCCATCACAAATTTGATGCCAAACTGATTTGGATTTGGAAATCTTATTTGGATTAATTTACAACCTGAATAGGCGTCGTCCTCTAAACCCAACCAGTTATTCGTCGGTTATTACATATGAATTTGGCTTATAACGCTTTCTAAAATGTTTAATGAAATGTTCCAACAGTTTCCACATTGAGGCAGATCTGTCATATCAACATACGACTGCAAAATGACAGGTAGTATTTTCAGTAGCAGTTCTATTTTGAGTTTTGAACCAAAAAAATCTCAATATATTGAAAAATAAACCTACCAGGAAATCGTCGAAAAACAAAGCTTGGGTAAAAAAAAGGCCGAGACGATATGAAGGATTTTGCTGTTGCAGAAACTCAAAATTGGACAATAAAGTGCAGAAACTCAAAATTGGACAATGCAAAGAAATTCACATTCACTGGAAAATATGCGCAAAGAGAAGTGGCCAGAATTTAACCGTCAAATATCGGCAGAGGAGAAGCCTCAGCACAGGTACTCTTCGGATTTTGGTATAAATACAAGAAAGCAGGAAATGCTAACACTCTTGGCTAACCTAGATGAAATATTCAAGCCGGAAAGCAAGATTTGACTACATATGATTTATTGGAGGGATGTTAAGGTGGAAAAACTCGAAACAACAACGAAAGTTTTAACAACTGCCTTTGGCCAATTACATCAAAACACAACTTCAGAAGAAAAACAAATTGCTGAAATTGCTTGCCAAAGAGCTGCCTGCATTTTCAAGAAACATTTCCAACCTTTTCTGACGGTCAATTTCGGACGGACTGGGGGCAATGAGGGTCGAAATCTGTCCAATCACATAAGAATATGCCAACCCGCGTAATATCGGGCGGGTCGATGTAGCGTCAGGACGCAGCTCCAGGGCATCCAACGAGGCTAGAGCAAAACGTAAGAACGCTTTAATAAATGAAATGTCCAATATGAAGTAGCAGAAGGCATTTTGTTTGGTGTAGGCATCGCTGCTTAGGTGTAGGTAGGTTTTTTTGACGTTTTTTCATCTATAATAACCTTAAACGTGTTTTTCTCGAACAAACGTTTCTCTACTTCTTGATGATAGAATTTTATTTCATTTTGATAGAATTTTTTTTATTATTATGTAAATATTTTATTTATGTATTTTATTATATATTTAATATTTTGATTTCAACTATTTCTCTTAGTGAAAAAGTTACTTTTTGTATAGCGTGTTGTATTTTAGTATTGCGATAGCTAATATTATAGTAAATCTAAAACTTTTTGGCTTTTGTTTTTCAAATGAGCCACCTCGGAGATTTCATCAACGGCGTAGAATTATACATTTTTTGAGGAGTCACGAAGGTATGCCCATATCTTTTGTAATCAATGTTTAAATGTTAATAAAAAACTTGGTCATTTATTTCAAGAGTGTTTCTGTTAAATTAAAAAAATTTTGTGTTGATATATTAAAAAGTTTTCTCAGAAAAAAATCACAAAGATAGCATTTTAACACAGCGTTCAAAGTAGGTTAAGCCTATTTCAGCACTACTATGAATAAAATCCTCATTGATCTTTTCATAGGCATCGAATGAATAAAAAAGAGGCACAGGAACAAATTAATCTTTTACTTATCTACATGTCCAGAGATAAAATAAACAAATTTATGGCTTGAAGCACGACAGTTTGAACTACGAGGAAATGATTTGTTATTTGTTGCTAAAGAATGTTTACTTTTTTCATAAATGTGACTTTGTTCTAGTTGTATCACCTCTTTTTTGGTGAAATCCTGAGGACGACGATAATGCTCTGCTGACTAGTGTATAGTATCGTGATCTACATCGATTGCCCTTTTTATATTTCTGTTGGATCTAATAATGATTAATCCTTACTCAGAATCAGCAGAATCATTAATTTCTTGATCGCCTTGGTCAGTACTGACCACTAAACCTAGCTCTCAATAGTCAACATATTTTCAAAAGCAAAAAATTATTTTGGATGCATTTCTGAGTCCCCTGGTTCTTTGGCATCGCTGTTATCACATTGGAACATCATACTCAATATCTTTTCCTGATCTCATTCTGAATTCATTTAAAAATTAAAAAATTGGTTACAAAAAAGTTAAAAATCTTAGTAAATACGATTCTTTAGTGCATAAAAAATGTAACTAAACGTGCATAAACCAAGTGTAAGTATTATCAGCGTATTTTTAAGAGGCATACAACTTTTAATTTGGCAGCACTTTTTAATGCTTCGTTGAGTTTGGCAGCTGTCATACGTTCTATAGTTAATTTCGAATGTCATTTAGGCATTAATAATTGACGCTTGAACAATGTCTCCAAATTATGCACAATTATTTCGATATGTAAACGGTTCTCATCTAGAAATTCATTGTGCACCCCGTTAATTTTATGACCGACATATGCATCCTCCAGCACATGAACGTCCTTCAGAATGTCCTTCAAACAAAAATGGCTCGTTTCCATAACACGTTTACTCTCACTGATAATGCGCATCCATTAAGCCGTCATACAATGGGCAATGAAAAAAACCATAGCAGCTGTGGAGCGTACAATCGATGACACAAAACCCAAGTTTGGCGTTAAGGCTCATTTTTGACTGATTTGCTACGTCAACAAGCAAAACTACCGTATTCGGAGTCAAAAGCAACGATCATTGGTTGCCTGAACAACATATATAAATATGGAGAAAGTCGTGATGTAATGGGCTTTGCCCACCAGACATAAATCCACTCATTGGTCCAATTGCCTCCAAAAATGTCTACTAACAATCTGAATGAGACTGCTATTAAGCCATGATCACTCACATTCTCCTTCCGTAATCGAAGCCCCGTTATGCAGGAGACCCATGGTTTGAACCAGGTTTCTCGACGTGCCATACAGCTTGTGTAGCCGTCGACTTATACTAGGTGAGCATGTACTAGGTGAGCGCAAGTAACGGATAGTCACTATCCTCAACACATATGGCATTCATTAGACAAGATTTGACAAAGGATAAATAGAATTAAACAACAAAATAACCTTTTCTCGAAGTTTCTCGTGATTGCCTTTGCGATGCTATCTTCAGATGTGTGAAAATCTTGGAATATATGGAATATGCAAATATATTAAAAACTAGAAATTTTAATGAAACAAAAAAACAATGGTTAGAAAATTGAAGATATTTCCTACATTTCATGTAGTACATACGTTTGTAGAAAGAAATTTGAAGAGAATGAGAAGTAAATTCATTTGATCTGAGTCAAAAAGGATTTTTTATTCTAAAATCCCTGAATTTGCATTGTTTCTCCTTTAGACCTGTGAACTGGCCTGCAAGATCTTGTGATTTAACACCAATGTACTTTTTCTTCTCGCGATACGTCAAATCAGACGTCTACGTTGACAAGCTTGAGACACTTGACCATTTGGAAGACAACATTTTCCGTATTGTTGGTGAGATACGGCCTCAATAATTGGTCAAAGTAGTCGAAAATTGGACCTCTCATTTGGACTTTCTTCGAGGCAGTTGTAGTGCTCATATGCCAACAAATATATTTAAATGAAAATGGTAAAAAATGATTTTTCTTATAAAACCAATTACCTGTGGCTTCTCAGTTTTGCTCAACGCAGCAACTGGAGGACTCAATCGCAGTTTTTGTCGGCAAAACGTGACATAAGGTAAAATTTTTGGTGGGAAAATGTGACATTAGCTAACATTCGAGTAAGTATCACTGAACTATGCACTTGTTGCTTTGACTATGCAGGTGCGATAGTTATCTCATCACATTTGGAAATAGTTTTATTCTATTTTAATATATAAGAAGATCATTCAGTTAGTTACAAAATACATTGTCCGGTGATGTGGCACAGGATTTGGTCGCTTTTTTTCTATCGACGATGTTGGTTTAATGTATGTTTCTTCTGCATTTTGGTTTTTGTTTAGTTTTTGGTTTCGTTGGGATATAACAAAAAATCATTAGTGGGTCCCTAAAAGGGTCAAAAAAGGAAGCTGTAGTCAAGGAAATTTAGACATGATTTGATTATGTCGAAGAAGGTTAGTTTGCAATGAGTTCGATGAAGGGTGACATAGCCAAAAACACACTCTACGATAAAATTTATGACTTTAAGTTCGGAAAAGAAGAGAAATGCAAAGCAAATATGTGTAGTTATGAAAAAACGTTTTCATCTGATCGTTTTCATACGACATGCTTTTAGTTTCAATACGATCAGGTATTACGTTTGACTTTGCAATTTTATTGCAATGTGAAACGCTGGAAAAGTGAGGAACCTACTGCTAATAAGATCTTATCGTTAAGAAACCCGGAGTCTTACAGCTTAAAGCGTACATGCGGAATTAACAGACGAAAATTTTTTTTCAAATTTTTTCTTAATCTTAATTATTCGATATTTTCTCTTGGTTTCCAAGAATTTCATATATCCGGTGTCGAAAAACGAAAAAAACAGGCGCCAAAAATGTACAATAACATTAAAAAAGCTCCGCTCCCAAGACTGATAGACGTGTGGGTGATGAACGCTCCAGCTTAATGTAAAGGCATAGCCCAACCAAAGGGTTGAACGAATAGTGATTTCTTATAACTATGGAACAGTGTTATGACAGCTACCTTAAACTCTGTTTCTAGAACATTTATTGACGCTAAATGCAGACTTGCTAGCAAAGCTACATCAGAGTCACTGACTAATGTTGTCCCTGAAGCAGAGTGCGAATCTTGCAGCTTCTAAGCTGAACACCAGCACCATTCCCACGTTGCTTATTTCCAGCCCAGCCATCTGAAAGTTCAAACCAGATGGTATGCAAATGGAATTTATCCAAGCATTGTTTCCTCTTCTAGATGCAGCTTAAGAACGCACGCTAGTTAGAAAAAGGAGAAGTGAAACATTTATAATCCTCGCTTCAACGCCTTATAGAAACGCTTAAGATTTATCTTAAAGAAGAAGAAATTCTTAGAAGCCAAGGAAAGGATTACAAGAGATTTAAAAGAAGCAAAAGATGGAATTCAAAAGCAATCTAAGAGCCAAAAAGATCTAATGAAAGTTGTCCATTAACGTGGAATACTCCAAACATTTGTCTTCAAGAAAATTGCATCCAATGTGAAAGTTGAGCAGGATAGGTCCATGAAAGACCGACCATGAAGTATGCTAACTACCCAGAATGTTCTGATGCGTAAATTGACAGTCATTGTCTGTTTTTTTAGTTTCTTCAGGCGATACAGGTTCAAATATGACTATGTCCGGTACTAGATGCCACAATTACATTCATGCAAAATGCCTAAGTTAAATTTTCTATTTATTAAGGAGTCACCTTCTAGGTAACTTGTAACTTACTAGGTATTTTTAATATAACTTAATGTCTAATATTAGAAAGTGGATTAATTGTTGATATTACCAAAATCCATAAGTATCCGCCACTAGGGATACTCCTCCGTACTGACAGAATGCCTGATTTTATTGAGATCTGGCAGAAATTCGCGGTTACTTGAGGCAAATATGATAAAACAAACTAGCAGAAAGGTACTTGCGTAGTTGAAGCATTCAATCATTAGAAAGGAAATAAAGGATTATCAGAGAAGACCATGCTGAAAGATGTAAGATTGGAATAGTTAGAGTACCAGCCAATTTGGAATAAAAGAAGGCTAACATACAAATTTCGAGAATACTTTGCAAGCACTAAAACAGAATATAAAATTTGACTTTGCTTTTGGTTTTAACAAAAATAATTTTTTCAATATTGTGTTGAAGTTTCTTTCCTTTCAACAACATGATGCCCTATTCCATCGCAATTGGTTAGCAATATGCCCTAGGTGTTGCAAAATAGAAAAGAAAGCCTTCTCTGGGCACTTTCCAAACACTGCGGGCTCTTTTCATGTTCTTGTAAGTAGAGCCCATTTAAAAACTAAACCATTGTTTATTGGTTGTAATCAGGCCAGTATTATTTTTAATTAAAATTCGCCAATCCTCCAATGGTGTGTAACGAGAGTATTTTCCTTGAATGTGAATGAAATTTCTATAAATCAAATCTAATTTCCTTTGTGCAAGTTCAATAGAAAGGTTACGGAATTACATTTTCATTACTTGCAAAACGCAATCAGATTAAAAAAATATAATCAGAAGCACAATACAAAAACAAGAAGCTCATGTTCTGCGCTCATTAGAAAGATAATCATTCATTTAACACTATATTAAAGTTCGAATAAATTGATCGCGATAACGCGCATTTATAGTAGTAAGTTGCCTCATAGATTTCATCTTACCCTCTTTATTTAGTTTCTACCCAACATACCAAACATATTTGGAAAACAAATTTTATGGTTTGTCTGCGGAGTTAATCCATAACTTTGAAATCATTGATTCGCAAGAAAGACAGCAAAGAAGGCATCAGGAACAAAATACCAATAAGCATTAGCAACCGAATATAAGCAGCCCTAGATGCCGAAAAGCAACGCGAGCTGGCTGTTTTCAGAACTGCTTACAGCACTAGAGACCATATCCACACATTACAAGAAGTCTTGAGTAGATATAAAGAGTATGAGCAACCCCTAGCACTGGCCTTCATAGACTTTGAGAAAGCCCTTGACTTAGTTTACTCTGATGCAATCATAAATGCATTAGTTACGCAAGGTATAGACAAACCATACGTGGAAGTACTAGCTAACATATTACGCAATGACAGAGCAAAGGTCAAAGTACTCCAAACTCCACTATTTCCAACACAAAGAGGGGTAAGGCAGAGAGACACCATATCGACAATACTCTTCAACGCCAGAAAAGAGGGCATCTTCCGAACTCTACATTGGGAGAATAAAGGAATGAACATCGATGGTTTGCACCTCGCAGATGACATAGTCCTGATAGCCAACAGCAAGTGGAATTACAAGAACAGCTGAATGAACTCGACGCGGGTAGCGGAAAAGTAGGCTTGGAAATGAATCTAGGCAAAGCCCAAGATCGTGTTCAACGATTATATATACACACCGTATTGACCGTGTTCACTCCAGGTCACACAAAAGTAAACAACACCACACTAGAAACAGTCGAAGAATATGTATGCTTTGGTAATACACAAATCCGGTTCACTTCTACCAGAAGTCAATGGACGAATTAAGATGGCATATGGTGTGCCCGGGAGGAACTCGCTTTTAATCAAGTCTATACTACCAGCACTGCTATACGGTAGTGAAACATGGGAGTTAACAACAGGATTAACAAGAGAACTCCAGGTTGCTCAAAGAGTCATGGAAAGCTTAATGCTAAGCATTACACGAAGGGATCGCAAGAGACTATCATGGGTACGAGAAAGGCGTGATAAATTGAACAAAACTTTTGAACTGGCGTTTGGCCGGTCACATGGCAAGAATTGCGGACGGCAGATGAACCACAAGAATAACGCAGTGATACCCAAGACGAATCAAATGACCGAGGGGACGGCCAAACATTCGGTGGGACTATTAAATATAATATATATAAAGAAAATAGCCGGCACTCGGAAAGAAATGCGGTGTCAATATGTATGGGAGGCTACACACTAACTTAGAAATATGGTTGAGCAAGCTGAATGCGATAATGGTGATGATAGTTTTTTCCATCTCAGGACACTGCCTATCAACCAAAGACCTTTATGGCGCGATTTTTCCAAACTCCTACAAGTTGCTCGATTCCTAAGACCCTTTCTAAAACTCAAAGCAATTTAGTCTTAGTAGGCATTCATATACAAGGTCTGTTCAAAAAGTACCCGGAATTATCGTTTTTTCAAAAAAATATTTAGTTATTCGTCTACATCAATGTGTTCCCCTTCAAAGTAGTCCCCCCCAGATATAATGCACTTATGCCAGCGATTTTTCCAATCTTCGAAGCACTCTTGATATTCACTTTGTGGTATGTTCTCGAGCACTCTCAGCGATTCGGCCTTTATTTCTTCAATTGAGGAAAAACGCCGTCCTTTCATGGGTCTCTTCAACTTCGGGAACAGGAAAAAGTCACACGGAGCCATATCTGGTGAATATGGAGGTTGGGGCATGACTACGGTATTATTTTTGATAGATTTGGTTGATAGGCACCAAAAAAATTACGAACAAACAATGACGAGTGAGCAGGTGCGTTGTCGTGGTACAAAAGCCATGAACTCTTTTTCCATAAATCGGGGTGTTTTTTTCGGATTGCTTCACGCAAACGTCACATATCTTCAAGATAATACTCCTTATTGACCGTAAGACCTTGTGGTAAGAACTCTTGATGCACTATGCCATTATAATCGAAGAAAACAGTAAGTAAAACCTTGACATTTGATCGAACTTGACGTGCTTTTTTCGCTTTTGGTGACGTAGAATGCTTCCAGGTGGACGATTGTGCTTTGGTTTCGACATCATAACCGTACACCTATGTTTCATCACCAGTTATAACCATTTCAAGCAATCTTGGATCGTCGTTGACGTCATTTAACAGCTCCTGAGCGATGTTCATGAGATTGTTTTTTTGGTCAAAATTCAGCAGTTTTGGAATGAATTTTACTGCCACTCGTTTCATGCCCAAAAGTTTTGAAAAAATGTTATGAAATGAGCCAATTGATATGCCAACTTCATCAGCAACTTCTCTAATTATTATTCGGTGATCATTTATAACTATTTTTTCCACTTTTTCATCGATTATTGACGTGCTGGGTCGACCGGAGCGTTCGTCATCTTCAACGTCTTCGCGGCCATCTTGGAAACGCTTATACCACTCGTAAACACTTGCTTTTTTCATAGTAGACTCACCATATTCTTTTTGTAACATTTCACTGACTTTGTTACACTTTATTTCATTTTTTACGCAAAATTTAATACAAATTCTTTGACTCTTTAATTCTTCCATTGTTTAAACAAGCAAAAAGTGCCGAGCTCATAAAAATACGTCGAACCTTAGCGACTACCACAGAAAAAGTAAACAGTGAATATGGCTGAAAATTTTATCATACTTTAGGGGCATGTATACCAACACAATAAAAAATTTTTGACAATCGTACCCTCCAGACCCGCGAAATTTAAAAATTCCGGGTACTTTTTGAACAGACCTCGTATGACAACCCAACGACATAGTGCAACCGGAGTGTCTAACCCTTTCGTTACTGTTCTATTCCAATCGCCCACCATTACAAAAACCTATCGAACTTGCTGGCTATTGATTTTTTTCCGAAAACTTATTTTCAAAACCGTTTCATATAACTTATTCACAAATTAAAATTTTCATCGAGATTAATGAAACACAATACAATGTTGCTTCATTGTTAGTACAATTTTAACCACGTATGATAACCAAGTTTAACTCACTCCCTATCAAATATTCAAACGATCCCCATCGAAAACTAACACAGCGTAAGATTTCAGATACACTGGCAGGATCCTGACTACAATTTCTTAATTGAATAATAAAAGTTTCACCGATGCTACATGTGGAATCTTCCAATACACACTTCAACGTGTTACATTTTCATAGAGCTATTGGCACCACATGCATGCACGAACCTACTTATCTGTACACATGCTAACATACGGTTTTCCTACATACTGCATCCCGGCAAAATCCTATTGAAAATGTCTTCACGGAAATGGGAAAAGAAAGAGAAAATGTACAACCACAATCTCCATTCGCAAGCAGTGTACACCGATTACACACAGCAGAACGTTCCACAGTCTTTTTACCCGAAATGATATATAGATTCGGTTCATCACTTTCAAAAAATTGTTCCTAATGTTTCCTTGACAGACTCTCCGCACTTTCAGTAAATCTTCGCAATGTTGGTACTCTATAGTATGTTAAGGTAAGGTAAGGATACATTTTGGGGCACATATACACACATGAATTCCCATCAGTTAGTTGAAATATTCGATAAGAGCTCTCATAAAACTAGGACAATTACCAAAGAATATTTTTCAAAATTTTAATGAGGTCATAAAATGTATGCAGTTAATACCAAGTAGACTTGGCTCAAATTGTAGGGATTCTCTGCTCGGATGGAAATCTAAAACCTAATTTAAATTTTGAAAACTAAAGTTGTATGTTCCACCATCTCTTGAACTGTGTATCAGACCTAGCCTTGATGACTGCCAGCATCTACCATTATGCGAACAAGTAGGATTCCATACCGATGAAAATGATCCTTCTTCTGCACTTACATCAACTTTTAAGGGGGTTTCCACTTTTCCTTAAGAAGAATCATGTATTTTCCGTTTTTGTTTAATAGTACGACATTTTGAGAGTGTACTGTAAGTAAAGTCAATAATTGAAAAAAATTTAATTTGTTTTTTAAGACCCAATTTTTAACCATTCATTATTTTGACGCATTTCAGCCGGTGAATGAAAAAAAACACAAGCCTGAGAATAAATTCGGAAGGTTTCAAATCGAAGAAAGTCATATAAGAGAAAATATAGATGACTTTGAGTCCTTTGGGAATTTCCTGACCATCCGACGGGTCAACATACGTTTCGATGTTTCCATTTTCCCCATCTTAGTACTGTCCTGTAAAAAAATACATATAAATGAGCAAAAACGATCCCGCTTTGTATAAATAGTGTGTGAGCACCAAACAAATTTTCAAAATTTTTAAAAAAATTGGAGAGTAAAGGTGGACGCACAAATTAAGCTATCTGGGATCGGAATAAATGTACTACGCTGAGATGAAAATTAGGCAGTGCCAATTTTTAAGTTGCTCATATCTGAAAACGTCAAACAAATTTAATAAGCTGGATATTAAAAATCACAATAAAAAACGTTTTACCTACGAATCAATCACCCTCGAAAAAGCAGCAGTTACGGCCGTAAAGAAAACTTTTCGCCATTTTTAATAATGGGACGAAGATAAATGTCTATGCTAATAATATGTCCCGCACTATTAAACTTAACCTGGTATTCAGTTCAAATCAGCACATCTACCACACCGCCAAATTCTTCTCTCTTATAATTGGAATAAAATGAAGGATTGCAATCAGAATTACAACACGGCGCAAATGAACGGATCATGCTAATTATATCAAGTGTGTCTTAAGGCTCCATCCTCGGGCCAGACTTTTGGAACATGACTGCATGATTTGGATGGACTGCATAGTTTTGAACTGCTGGAGGGTTCGCGGCTGATCGGTCATCGTGTATGGAGCTGGAAAACCAGGTATGTATGCAGCCTAGGACTAGAGAAAAGAAATGTGGTCATCCTGTCAACGAAAACGAACTCTAGAGCAAGAACAATCAGTGTCGGAGATGCATTAGTAAAGTCGAAACTAATAGCTAAGTATCTGAGGTTGCTGATAGAGTCTATGCTGAGCTACTCGGTGAAAACCAGGGCAAAGGCAGATAGGACAGATAGATAGGGACACAGCAATTTGTCGACTACTGGGCAACGTTGGAAGACAAAACTTACCAAAAATGTGGCTCTGCATGCAACTTTTATAGAATGATGCTTTACAGAATAAAGCTCTCAATAATGAATTTCACCGAAAACACAATTTAAATGCGATTAGCTTGTATCTGAGCTGATTTTTTTAATGAATGAATGTGATCAGTTATATCTGCCTAATATTGATAAGCTGTGGTCTACAGATTGCTTATTTTAAAGACATTAAGAGAAAAATGACGTCTGTCATACATGAAGGGAAAGATGACGCTTGTCAGACTTTCATTTCATGCAGTAGAAGCAACAAACTGGGTGGTGACGTGGTCAAAAAAGTGAGAGAGCTTCGCCCAGAAATGGAAATTGTGGAATTTGTTCATTAATGGAAGCTAGTAGCGAACTACGCTTGAGCAATCCAAAGAACGAAAAATGCATCCTTGATCGGCCGAAGGCGTCTACGGTAGTGTGATCCCTTCTCAAGCAATCTTCCTCCATTTTCTCCTCTCACAGCAGATGTAACTCTTGCACCCGAAAAAGCCATAAGGCGGAGAATATAGAAGCCTACCCCAAATTCAAGGTAAGGTACTCCGGGTGAAAGGGGGATGGGATTGCAGTAGGTCTCTGCGATTAGGAGTTCAAATTCATTGGAATAAATAGCTTTGACCTCTCTACCCGTAAAAAGTGATTCGAAGTCGACTCATTTTACAGACGATTATATATTTAACACAATTTTTATTCGATAAACCTTTACATGATCCAGTGGTCGCCCCGTTTTAGCTCCCTTCAAATGGGCTTTAAATTTCAAGCGAATACTTTTAAAATTTAAAGTAGCTTGGCAATGAAACCTCAATGATCAATGTGAACTAAGATAAAACCTTCCCACAAGCCATTCCGAAAAAGTAAAGCTACAACCCCAAACTCTCAGATGATACAAAAAGGCTAATTTAGAGAGGGAAACAAATCCGGAACATAGAGAATACAAGACTTAAAACTGAAATTACTTGGCTAAAAAAGTAAATGAAAATAAAGTTTCTACAAACCCCCCAAATCTAAACACGAGGGTTTTCTGAAAAGTTTACGACATAACAATGATACAAGACAATTTTTCTCAATTTTTTTTTAATTGCTTCCAAGAGTCTCCTTCTAACTCTACACACTTCTCCAAGCGATCCTATCATCTTTTTAACCCATCCTAATAGTACTCGGCGTTTTTCTCGGCAAAATAATTGTTCACGAGGGTAGTTGCCCCCTTATTTGAAATGTGTGTCCTCCGGGATGTGGGAACAGAAAGAAGTCGCTTGGGGCTAGATCTGGTCAGTAAGGCGGATGGTTAAGCAGTTCGAACAGGAATTCCTGGATTTTCACCTTGATGAAACAGGATTCAAATTATGTTCCTATGATGGTATTTCCTTTCTGAAGATATTCTATGACTATCCCTTCTGAAAATCCATGACTATCACAGAAAACCGTCACCATCACTTTTCTAGCCGAATAAAACAGTTTTTGCTTTTTTCGAAGACAGTTTCCCCATTGCAGACCACTGTTTTAACTGAATTTTTGTTTCGGGGGTATAATTGTGTATCCAAGTTTCATATACAGTGATTAATCAGCACAAAAACTCGAATTTATTGCACCCAAACCCCGCCAACAGATCGTTGTCGATGTTCATATGAACATGTTTTTGGTGTGACGTGAAACCATCAGCACCCAAAGCGCGGCACCTTTCTCATGCCTAGATCTTGATTTAATATGTGACAAACACGTTCTTTTGACATTTCCATAACCTCTGCTATTTTCTCTCACATTCAACGGTCTTTAGCAATGTTATCGTCAGTAGTCGCAGTTTTTGGACGTCCCGAACGTTCATCATCTACCAAACTCTTACACCACGTTTTAATTCAGCTGCCCAGAATTTCACTGTGGTAAACACGTTGCAAAGTTTGATTTGCGTAGGTGTTACCTCTCAAAAACAAAAATTTAATGAAAAATAATAATAATTTAATAATAGCTGTACTCAATTCTTTCCATTTTCCGAAAAAAGTACATCAACTCACTCAAGCGACTATCAACTAAAAACTGCTCGTTCCAAACGGCTGAAGCTTTGGTCAGTGACTGTTAAAAGATGAAGAACTATATTCACCAGCATTGATTGGCGAGAGCTGCCATCTTTACGTTATGATCAAAAACTTTTCAGACCATCCTGGTATCTTCGTATCTGAGGGTTCTCCAAATACTTTCGACTGGGTGATGTTACAAATCCATGTCAGAGATAATGTTCAATTTCATAACTTCGTAATTATTGAAGGGCCGATTCATGCAGAAAGCATATTCAAGCGTGTTAGAACTTACATGAGCGGGTCAGAATCTGGTCAGAACTACATACAAAATTTGGGCCACGAGGCGTGTTGAAGCCACTTAATTTCAAAAAAAAGTTACACTAGATGGTGAACTCAAAAATATCACCATCATAATTGAACCCGAATCCAGTATATGCTACACCGAGGGTAAGTACTCTGACCACTACACTGACAGAAGATCTGGTGCTTCTTCGGTGCAAACTAGTAAGAGCTGGTTTCGCAAGTCAAAACAAACTCAGGGAGGGGGTCAACCGCAAGGCTAGTAGCAAATGTTATAAGTTTTATAACATGGTTATAAACTCTCTCAAATCATATAGAGGCAGATGGGACCGACAAGAATTGCTGCCGGATAAGTCAAGCATTTCGACGATACCTCAGAATAAGGTCTCTAGAGTAATTTTTAACCAACTGCTTCCCGCTCAGTCCAAAGTAACAACTTAACAGTTAAACAGATAACATACACTGGCCAAGTGGAAAACAGTGAGGAACATATACAATATGGAGTCATCTTATTCCGGTGGCCGAGGTTCATAGTGTATGTATGCGTACTGTATGCGTAGGCTCACGAACGTATTAGTCGACATTCCTTCCATACGTGACAACGTTTTTTTTTTCTCGTGTTGAAAAAGCTGCATTTGCGGAAAGCCGTTCATTATTTCATTCTCAAGAAAAGTGCAGCAGCAACTTATCGTATAAGGCTCGATGTTGACGGCGATCATGCTCCATCTGAGACAACTTGCAGAGTGGTTTCGGTACTTTAAAAATGGTGATTTTGACGCAACTGATCAAGATCGTCAAGGGGCACCGAAAAAGTTTGAAGATTCACATGTACGGAAATTGCTGGATGAAGATTCAAGTCGAAGGCTAAAATTATGGCAGGAGTTAAATGCAATTGTGGCAGGAGTTAAATGTTGACAGGTCAACCGTCGGTAAGCGCTTAAACCTCATGGGAATGATCCAAAAAGCTGTGATTTGGGTGCTGCATCAACTGAGAGAGAGGTACATCGAACAGCGTTGGGCGACGTGCGAGATGCTTCTTCCAAGGCAAAAAAGAAAGAGTTTCATGCATCAAATTGTAACAGGGGATGATAAATGGATGTAATAAGACAACCCTAAGCGACCAAAACATTTCCAGACGATTTCAAAACATTTCCAGACGAACCAGGCCCATCGACGCGAAAACGGAATAGTCACGCTTCCAAGGTCATGTTGTGCATCTGATGGGACCACAATGGTGCCATCTATTAGAACTGATGAAACCACTGAAACAAACAGCAGGGATGTGTACCGATGGAAACTCATCCGCCTGAATCGAGCTCTGAGGAAAAATGGCCAGAATGGAATGGAGACATGACTAACTGATCTTAGGTCAAAAAAATTTCGGAATGTGTGGATTGGGAAATCTTGGCCCATCCGTCGTATTCCCCAGACATTGCTCCTTCGGATTTTCATTTGTTCCGCTCAATGCAATCGGCAACCACTAGAGAACGATTTACTTCTTATATAGGCATCAAAGAATGGTTTCATTACTGGATCGAATTGACCGATGGGGATTTTGGTCGCCGATTCATCCGTCTACAACCCGGAAGATGGGAGTAGGTCATAGCTTCAAATGGTGGATACTTTGTATGACGTGACTGTATTATTTAATGTTGAAATAAACTTTGTCGAAAAAGAGGTGGAAACTTATTCCCATACCCAATTATAATCATATAGTTTAGTTTAGGTTTTTATTTCTTGTTTTCTGAACTGCATGGATTAAGCCTTTCTCAACTGCAGGGATGAAACCAATTTCATTATTTATTATGACAGCGAAATTAAAATTGCCATTTCTTCCTTTCGAATTAAAGTTTCCTAAGAAAAGGTTTGAAAACTCTCCGCAACTCTCTATCGAGCGATGTCAATTGTCAGACATTTGTAATTTAAAAATGTCCGTCATTAATCTGCTACAAATATCCTATTAATGTTTTCTTTGTACCACATATTGATCTTTAAGTTTGATATAATTTTAAAATGTTGACAACTCGTGGCCTAATAACCTTCCACGAAAGGTTAAGCTTATGATTGACGGTTTAAAATATGTATTTTGCCAAGTTGTTTCTAGCTACAACTGAAAGCATTTACGTTTGGATGTAGCCGCAACTTTCGCCTTTTATTCATTCCACAAATATTTAAACATGTTCAACGCTGGCTCAACTTTACACGAATCCCAGCGAACATCGTTACTAGAACTGCATGTTTGAATTCGGTTAAGAGAATTTTCGGGTTCAATTTGCCTTTATCTCACATTTTTGTCCCCTACCTTCTTCACTTGGAAGCAGAGATAGTATCAAAATCTTCGTTCGGAAGGCGCGCATGTTGATAAGCTGATTAAGTCAATTTAAAATTCTCATAAACTGTCAAGTCTTAAAAGCATATATTTCAATTCTATAACCGAAACCATCTTTAGAATCTTTCAATATTTGGCACAGCGATCCCACTTCTGACACCAATGCTGTAAAGACATTCAATGATTGATCAACATATGTATTCTATTGAAAGATAGTGATGATATCAGCAAGAAAATGGCGAAACTGTCAAATACATCATTAGACTACATTAAACCAGAAGCTTAAAGAATGTTTGCTAAATGAGGAAACCAAATTCAATTCACGGGAAAGTCCTGAAAAGGTTAAATGTCAAAAGTCAAAACGTAGAAAATTGTGATAAGGAAACACAATGATACCTGTCTGGGAGTAGAGATTTTACACAAGATTTAAAAAAATCAATAAAGGCAGAGGTTGCTTATGGGAAAATTAACTTCATAGTTATTTAGATAAATAAATTAGTCGGGCTCGAATGAAAATATATCACCAGCGACTAGAATAGTTCCTTTTGATCTCAATAGAATGATCACAATAATTCCAACCATGTATGCTCTCTTTAATCGTTTCAACGTACTGATAGTGAAGATGTAAGTCCATATTCTTCACCCAGCAGCAGATTTGCGAAGTATTTCGTTTTCGTTGGAAAGCATTTTTACGTGACCATAAAGAAAAGGACTCTCCCGACTCCGCACCAGCTACATCGAATATATTCTTTCGTTTCCTCTATATCCTCTCACTTTATAGTGCTATTATAGCATCCCATTAGGATCGAATAAATGGATGTGTGGAACGTCCTCGACAATGCTTGCAGGAGTCCGCCAGGAGCACAGAAACATGGTAATCATTGTCGAGGGAATTGTAAATTTTCGCATGAGGAAACCTCAACGCGCTGCTGCCTAGCTCCAACAACTGTTATCGAATTATGATCCCCGAATCGAAAATGAAATCATTTGGCCTCGCACTATTGTAGATAAAGGCTGTGTAACAGTGTTTTCACGCCACCGCTATCAGATTAGAATTGGTAATGGCTGTGAATGTCCTTCTTTTGGAATCGGCTCGAAATAGAGTCAAAGTCAGGGACGAGGCCAAAAACGAGCATGGTCGAGCATAAACGGAGGTATGTATGGTAGGATGTAGGATTTAGAGGTTTTGTGTTGGTGTTTGGTGCACGAGTATTACCGCGATGGGATTTTTATGAGAGCGGATAAAATAACAATTGCAAAAAAAGGGGATGATGGACCAGCAGGCAGCGTAAAAGTTTATGAGCTGTATCAAAGCTGCATATCAATCTATTTCATGAAGAGTTATCATGAAATCAAGAGCTGCGGCATTAAATGGTAGACTTGGCCACGTCCAAGGACCTTAAAGCCTACATAAGCGAAGAAATTAAAGCGATGAGAGTGTGAATGTATTACATCCGCAGCAGTAAAATTTCACCTCTAGGTGTCAGCAGAATGTAGGATCAAGCGGCTCTAATAAAACTACTCTAATAAAACGGCTCGAATGAAAGCGCCATATTGGCTTTGATGAGGTGTCCAAGCTCGTTATTACGAGTAGAAGCAGACCCTAATTGCGACTAGTAGTCGGCTCCTTAAGATTAAAATCAGAAAACTCATTTATTTGCCTATTTCCTTTTATGTCCTTTGGCGAAACCTTTGAATCCGGTGTAGTTTCACTCCGAAAAGTGAAAAATGTAATAAAATCAAGAGTTATTATGAAATCCTGCCCGAAGGACATCACAGTGTCAAATTAAAGTGAACTGGACAACCTTGTGATGCTCTTCAAAATCGATCGGGGTCTAGTGAAAATGCTTTTCCATAAACTTTCACTTGAACACGTCCTGGTCGCACTTTCCCGCTACTAGCAATCACTCGTTCGCAGTCCATTACGCAGCAGAATATTATGAGCGATATTAAAATCCATAAAAAGGTTTTAACGCTTTAGAACATTGCAAGTATCATTCAGTTCTGTCCTGTCCTGTCGAAGGGAATGGGGAAAAAGCGTAACAGGTTCTTCCTTATTCATTTGGAAAGAAATCTAGGCTGAAGGCTTGTTTAGTTTCGCTCTTAGTCTGATGCAATGCGACAACGGAATGTACAAATAGAACACAAACACAAGCATTTCTGTGGCGCTATTTTATTTGCTTTTCGGGACAAGTTAAATCCTTCTGTGAGTTATGGTTTGTCAAGTTTTTCAAGTTGTCCCTGCCAGCGTAGTTTCGTTCTACTTTGCAGCAGCGTTTCGAGTTGACTCCATTTTCCGCGTCCTTGGAACAAAAGATAGAAGACGCTTTTTCTCGGACTTATCATTCCCGTTGCCATTCACGGTCGATGGAAACACTGGAAACATTGAGAATACTGAAAATCATGTCTTTCAGGAAAGGAATAACAAACAAATTAAAAAGACGCCTTCATAGTCCTTTTTCGTAGCCTGTTTAAAGGACTGCAATTTATTATACGTGCCGTTAGCACAGCAACGTAAGCAATCTGATTTTGTACCTTGTTTCGTCTTTTATGTACAATTATTTCATCTGAAAAAGTTAACAAGACAGCAACGGCTAGGACGACGTCTGCCATTTCAGCTAGAAGGTTAAGTGCAGCCATTTCACTTGAATTCTTTGACACTTAATAAAATTAAATGAGCAACACGTTTAGGCATTATTACGGCCTCTGAGCTAGGTTAAGTGTTGATATAAAACGTAACAGCAATGCAATAGCAGGCTGTAAATTAGTAATTGCAGAAAAAATATGTCGTCGTGAGAAAGCGGTGCCAGGAGCGATATGGAGCTCAATAAACACATGGTTAACAATGTGACACAGTATATGGCAACGATCCTAACGAAGAATAATAAAAAAAAAAAATTACCGGGCTGAGTATTCGCATGATTTGCGGAAAATTTAGCACATAAATTCAGAGAATGTATATTTCGATGCATGGCACTGGCTGCTAAAATCTTGACAGCTTTGCAAGGACTCAAACCTAACCGAAAGAGAAGAAAAACTGCTAAACTGAGCAAATGGAGAGCACCTTGAGCAAAGAACATTGTTCTTAGCTTACTCAGTCAGTCTCGCGTGAGTTTAGGCCGCATTCTACCCACAGCGTTATACCTGACGCATCTGAAGTGCCGCATCAAAACCTTCAGTTTTGCAGTCAAGATATACCAAGCTGTGACCGGTTTGTTTTAATTTTCAACTGATCCGTATAAATTTTATTGATGTCGAACTGTGTTATCCTGTCCATTTATGAAAAAAAAGGCGAGAACGAAGAGAAACTCCGGCGAGCATCGTACTGCCGGGCTGCCAGAAAACGATTTCACTGTTTCCGGTGATGGAACTTGGTCAAAGCAAGAATTCTCCACGCTTCTCGGCATGACTACAGTTATAGGAGACTATTCGAAAAACATGTTGGATTACTTTGTCTCTTCTCGTGCAAATCCTGCAAGATTCGACGATCAGAGATGAATAAGTTTGAATTCAAAGACTGGTCTGAGTCTGAACACAAAGAAACTTGCTCCGCAAATTACGACGG
This sequence comes from Stratiomys singularior, assembly GCA_954870665.1. Taxonomy (NCBI): domain Eukaryota; kingdom Metazoa; phylum Arthropoda; class Insecta; order Diptera; family Stratiomyidae; genus Stratiomys; species Stratiomys singularior. The sequence goes on along the minus strand of OX940878.1, from coordinate 129,447,588 downwards.
TAGTTCAGGGGGGATAGAGGTGCAGGGAGTGTTTAAAATCTTCAAAAAATCATTAAGATTACATGCGGCCAGATATTGGTACTATATTGGGGACGGTGATGCGAAGACATATTCAAATCTCGTAGAAGCAAAACTATACGGCGCCGAGTCCTATGTTAAAAAACTTGAGTGCATTATGCATGTCGAAAAACGCATGTATCGGTATTTGACGGAGGTTAAAAAAACATTCACCGAGAGAAAAAAGTTAATGAAAGATTTGGAAAAAGAAAAAGAGCCTCCGGTAAAAGTCTAAAATTCAAGAGCACCGAGACAAAAAACAATGAACCCAAACCTGAAAAGTTTAATGATCTAATCAGTAACACGATGAAAAAATTATCGACGTATTATTCTCTAGCAATTCAGATACATCCCGATTCTAAAAAAGCCATGATCCACGAAATTTCGGCTGGTTATTACCATTCAATATCATCTGATGCTGCGCTACAACACGATCATTGCGATCAAAGCTGGTGCGACTATCTAAAAGCCAAGAAGAATCATACACCTTATTCTCATAAACCAGCCCTTAATCCTGAAATTCGGGATATCGTGAAGGAAGTCTATGTAAAACGGAAGGGCGGTTATATGGACCAAAAATCGCTGATTAATCGATTTTGAACCGAATAAAAATTTCTTATACATATATTTGATGAAATAAAGATGAAAAAAACGTAAAAAAACTTGAAACGCGTTTTTCTCAAAACGACGATTTTCTGAGCGGATGAATGTTTTCCTCAGCTTCCACATTACAAAATGCAACGTTCTTGGTCTAGATTTTTTCATACTCGTGTCAGCTAGTGCTGTAAGCAGAATTAGACTAAAATGTCACACCCCCCCTTCTCAGGGCGTCAAAAAAACTGTTGAAAAATAGGGCGTTTTTTTGCAATTTTTATTTCCGGCGACGCCATTTCTACAGTTTTATCCCTAATGACCCAATTCTGGTTGCGGTACTAGTAGACGTAATTACAAAAAAATGAAGACCAAAAACGTTTTATTCTATAATGTGAAAGCTGAGAAAAACGTTCATCCCCAAGCCATGTCATTTTTTTCTTATTTTTCTAACGCCCTCTGCTGAGCAGTTTCTTAGGCATAGTGAAAAAAAATAGTTTTTGATGCTTGACGATGTATATTAAAAGTGGATGAAAGCCGCTTTTTAATATATGCAATAGGTTCCGAGAAAAAAATTCCAAAAATTACTTTTTTTGCGTTAAGAGTGTAATAGTACCTTTTTTTTTGTTTGGGTGACGAAGGCTATTTACGCCCTGAGTGTCTACTGGAATACCGACTAAACACCGTCCCTGTCACACCGATAACCTAGCCTGGAACTGTTTGTCACATTACTTCGGACTAGGCCTCATTAATTATCGCTTAGCGGTGCCTTCAGGTTAAGGGAAATCCTTCTTTCTGAACGGATGGGTAGGAAGGAATTATGATTAGAGAGAATTGCGATTATTAGATTCTTTTTATTTATCTAAATTATTTTATTATAGATATTTAGATTATTATTATTAGGTTCTTTATAATAAGTCCTTTCCGTACGTAATGCGAAACACAGATGTCTTTTGATTGCATCATTTTTCCCGTTACATTTTCTGGGGAAATTACACCAATTTTCTCTGAGAGATGCAAACGGAATCTTGTAAATCTGGTACAGGTGAAGAACGTACGGCAGACGTCATCCGTCATCCCCCCGGGCAGAACACGCAAGTTGGAGATGGCGTTTTTCCATTTTATACAGGTAAGACTGAAAATACCCGTGACCACTGAGTAGTTGCGTCAGGTAATAATCAGTCTCACCATGCATTCTGTAGAACCACGGCCACAAGTCACTAATCAGCCGTGCGATCCACTTGCCTCGCTTTTCGTTTTCCCATGTTTGCTGCCACAAGGTTAGGGTCCTTCTCCGTTCCTCTCGCCAACTCCCCCCTAAGTAAGTATACACGTTTCCGTTCGTCTGCAAGTAACTTAATTGGAACCACCCTCGAGATTACGAGCACTGCAGGTTCAGAGACAGTGCGATATGCAGGCGCTATCCGCAGAGCTCCTTGCCTCTGCGCCTTCGGTGCGTCTCTTTACTAAGAGCGTCAGCCCAAACCTCGGAGCACTGACTCCATTGCACTCATCAGTAGACGTCTTTTGCTTGAGTTTCGTCCCCGCGTGTTGGCCATAAGGCGATTGAGAGCCGATACTCGCACAGAACCCTTATCCGCTGACGCTCGAACCTGCTCGAAAAAACTCATCTTCGAGTCAATCATCAAGCCAAGGTATCTGATTGATTCTTTCGACTCGATGATCATTTTGCCTACCCGAACGGGAATAACACGAGCGATCCGCTTCTTGGTCAGGATGACGATCTCGGTGTTTTCCAGCGCTAGGCTAAGCCCACGGTCTGTCATCCACTCGCTCACTCGACGTATTACTGCACCCAGTTTGAGTTGCGCCTGTCTGACAGTACGTCCGGCGACTAGTAGTGCTACGTCATCTGCGTAGCCAACTAGGCGCGACTCCCCCGGTAACTGCAGCCTCAAAAGCTCATCGTACGAGCCATTCGAATCCGGGCCCAGAACGGAACCTTGCGCCACCCCTGGTGTCAACTCAATTCTTCGCCGGCCTCCCAATGTGTCATAGATGAGTTTCCCGTTTATGAGATAGTCCTTCAATATCCGCGTCAGATACCTCGGCACTCTGAAAGTGTAATAGTACCTTAAGAGAGATTACTCTAACATATATAAGAAATCGTTAGGCTTCAGCGAACCATGTGAATAAAAGCCTAATCTTCCCTAAGCCATGTGCATAAAACCATGTGGGGTTTTTGAGACCCCAAAAATAATCGGAACAAGGAATGCGTAATGAGGTTGGGTTATTCGATAATTTTTTTCGTCTTTTCTTTGTCGACGTCTCATAGATGACGTAAAGACAAGACAAAACATTTGATGTAGTAGACAATGATAAAAGAGAGGCTTTCGACTATCGAAATCGAACGAAAATCCCCGAAACTAGCCAAGCAGAAGGGCGTGAAGTTCTATCATGATGTTCCCAGATCCCACACCTCTTTGATAACCCGCCAAAAATAAATGGAGCTCAGCAAGTTAGTGATGCCACATCCACCCTACAGTCCTGATTCAATACCATCAAACTATCATTTGTTTCTTTCCCTTCAAATCATTTTAAATGGTAAAACTTCCAATTTGAACCGGGCTGCTAAAACTAAGTTTAACCACTTAAAAACCAAAAAAAATTCGCTTCTTAAAACCAAGGATCCTTCGAAAGTGGAGTTTCTCAACTAACCAAAAGATGGTCAATACATGATTTATCAATGTTTGTTTTTAATATGAATAAATTTGCTTTGAAGAAATCATGAAAAAAACGACATAATTATCGACCAACACTGCAATGGTTTGTTTATTTTATTCAACAATATTGCTTTTTGTCTTTTTCAAGAAAGAAATAAAATAAAATTTAGAAAATTAATCAACATTTACATGCTTTTACAACAGAAGAACACGCAAATTTTCAAATAGTTACACAGATGTGTTCCTGACAGGGGTCTATAAAACCCCACATCGTTTACGGACGGATAAGGGATACTTGATTTTCCCACACGAATACACACATACTTTTGGGTCCGGAAGGATTTATTAAACTGCGCATAATTGAAATACAGGACAAATTTCCTTATTTTGTTTTTTTAAGAAATCTAGCCGTTTCACATAAAAGTTCTAAAGGGATGAACGTAATGGATGGGGTTAAATTAAGAACAACAATGCACAACAGATCACTGAACATAAAGCTTCACAATAAATTGGCAATCTTCATTCTTAGTATAAACGCAACTTTTTCATAAAATGGAGAATAGCGACACCAGGAAGCTGCAAAGACGCATCAAGTTGATACGGTATCAATCCGTATTCTTATGCTCTAAACGGAAACTTGACGAAAGAAAGGCTGTATGTACTGAATACGTCACATTTGTCAACAATGTAAGTCCACACTGGAAAAAGATCCATATTCAGATACCTCGAGTAAATGTATCTGAAAAACCCACGGGATGTTGATTAGTATGTGATTTAATGAAACCACTGTTTGGATCCGAAAGAGGTTTCATTACAGGCCTTTTTTCTTACGTTCGTGGCATCCAAAGGATTAAGCTAAAGGGATCAGAAGAATACCAATATGACAGAGGCAATGGATTTAAGAAAGCTTGATATTTTAGTATATTGCCTGCGATTGAGGAAGGTACCAGAAGTAGAGTCATTATCTCATCAAAGAGTATTTCATCAAATGGGCTGCCAGTACAGCCAATTTCAAGAACAACCCATACGCTTCCCACTCAATTCCTAAATGATTCATTTGCTAGTAAATACTGAAACCAAGTATCGTAAAGGCGAGGGCGAGAACGCAGATAATGGTTTGTGAATATAATTGTTCCAGACTCAAGTTTGTTCGACATTCGTTCAAAATTGTTTGTTTGATCCCAAACCTGCATGAGATCGATATTCTGAATGCCATGGCTAATGGCGTTTCTGAATGACGGTCATCGACCGTCAAAGAACAACGAATTTAAGACTGCGTGAATTAGTTCTTTCATTGGAACCCGAAATTTAGAGTAGAGCAACCAATCTAACATGTCTTCTTCTCTCAATAGCGATAATAAGTGGTGGAAGTGTTTGTTTTCACAATGCTGCTTGGTTTCAGGACTTGAATAAATTCTACTGCGCTACCACGGATCGTGCTTTCTCTTTTGATTGATTCTTCTATTGATCCTCGATCGATACTTCTATTGATCCTCTAATAATTGATAGTCGATTAATATTCCGATTGATACTTTATTGATACTTCTATCCATTGACCGTCTTTTGATTGACTCCTCTATTGATTGTGTGTGCCCCATACCTCACAATTTGAATTCTTTTAATAGCGCTTTGTACACAACAACCCAGTGAATCATATCAATAGAATATTTATCGCAAATAACTTCCAAGAAATTTTTTTGATTTTTCTTTCTACTGGGAATATTTTTTTGAGACGTTTTTTTTTTGACATTTTATTTTTACTGAGACTTTTTTTTTATTTTGTTTTGTTTGTTACTAATATCATTTAACTAAATATTACTTAATACCTTAATCTAACTATAAATGTTTTTTTTTTAATTTGACTCTTACTTCTATTTCATCTCGTATGATTTTCTTTTAACTTAAAAATATGGGTACATATAAAAAAACTTAACCAAAAAAATTAATTGTTATATTCAAAATCAATTGCTATTTTCTTTATTTATTCATTATTTATTTATATATATATTTTTTTGTTTGTTTAATGTCGCCTACACATTGGAATACGTAACAAAAGTCTGTCCCTATACATTGAAAAAATGTATTTTGAACAACTTTCTAGCGAAAAAGTTACAAAAAAAATATTTCCTGATTCTCTGGTCAGGCGGAGATCATAACTTTATTAATAATTTCAAAGCTACCAGCTTGGTATATTACAAATTAAGGCATCAAATTAGTGACATACATCTGCGTAACGGGCGGAACAGAAAGAAGGATTCAGATTGCGTATGACATGGTTTTCTCGAAACCTGAAAGGCAGCTGGGCTGACAATAGAATAAAGCTCCTATATTACAACTTTGATGAAGGACTAGTGCTACTTTACAGCAGTGAAATATTGATTCTTACTGAAGCATCCAAGAATATATTTGACATCTTTTGACGGCGGCGCTGAGTTGAATTGCTATGGAGAAAAAAACAACGAAGGCGAGGATAAATTAGGCAAAGCTGTAAATTGGATAAAGTCATAGAGTCATTGGATAGAGTCAGAAGTCTCCGAAATAATAAACTGGAGAACGTTGAACATTAATAAAGCCAAAAAAAAAACAAGGGCTTCACTCATTTGACGTTTTGACGGTAAAAATTTTATATTTGGCATCTATCCTGACTTATTGTTAGCCAAATATTGTAATTTCTCCTTTTTCTATACTCAGCAACTAGAGTTTTTTCTAAAATCTTTTTGAATCTAAGGAACACTTTCTTTACTTTAAGAATAGAATTGAATATTCTTATGGCTAAGTTTAGTCTAGAGGAAAGGCAAAGCAACCATTTTTCGCTGATTAGTAAAGTATATATAAAAAGGAGGAAGTATAAGTTTGTAGGACTGATCTAATTCTAACGGAATTTCGTGTTGAGTTGTAGTGCAGGATTCTATTGATTGGGTCCAAGAGTTCACCACTAGAGTGGTGCCCTCTGAATAGTTGTGAGAAATGGCTTTTTTTCGGAAGGATGGTGGTGGAAATTTGATTGTTGGTGGTTTTGAGGAGGTGTGGTATGAGGAAATGTGAGGAATTGCTGCTTGGTTGTAAAGTGATTGATTGCACATGAAGTGATAGGGAGTCTTCGTGTCTGAAAACGTTATCACAGTGGTGGAGAATGAAACGTTCCTTAATGCGGATGCGTTGCTTTCAAGCTGGTTATAGATTACACCAAAGAGGAAAGCTGGAGCTAAATATAGTGCTGAAGAGTGTGGGCGAACACACGATTTTGATCATTGGGGTGAGGCACAAATTTCTGCGCCTAAGTAGGAAAAGCGCTCTGTATGCGTTAGATTCATTCTTGATTTTTTTTATGTTGGGGAAATGGGACAGCTGTAAGTTAATTGTACCTCCAGGGTGGGTTACCTGTTTTGAAAATGGAATCGTGGAGTTGTTTATCTTTCAAAATGAAAAGAGGGCATAGTTTTGGGACAAAAATTTCCTTTTATTATGATGGACTTGCCTTTGCTGTCGTCTCGTAAAAGCTTCCATCGGCCATTGAAGAACGGCATGAGGGATGAAAAATAGGTATTTAGGCGAGAAATAGCTGGGAAGTTTGTATTTCAAGAAACAATATGAATGATAATGTCATGTTAATATGAATAATAATGTCACGTGACTGGATTGGATAGATTGGGTTAAGATGATGAATGGGCTTGAGTATGTCAACGATACACATTGAAAACACGAGGGTAGAAACAACAGAATCTTGTGGAACTCCGAATGAGTTTGAAAAACTACCAGACAAAGTGTCGTTAATTTTGAATGAGGATTTACGTTTGGCAGGGAACGAGCCGATTAGTAAACATCAGTAAGAATGATGTGATGAATGCAAATGAAGTACATTTTTAGATCAGACCGTTTTGGCTAACGGGGCCAAATGCCTTACGGATATCAAGGAGAAAAGCGTTTGTAGGCGGATTCTTATGCATGTTAGAAGAGATACTTGTTTTTCGAACGGAGAGAGCTTAACAAAAGGAATGAAGGCTATCGAAATAAAAATGTAGGACGCTTTTAGTCGTAGTCAGCAGTTTCTCTATGAAGTCTTTGATGACGATCTCAAAAATTTTCCCCAGGCAGAAAAGAAAAGAAATTGAGCAATTATGGTTGGGTAGCAACAGGTTTTCACGTTTTTTGATTGAAGAGATAATGGTGACGTGACACTTTGAGCAGGAGGAGGAATGCATGTAGGTAGGATGCAGTGGTTAAAGTACCTTGCGAAAAAGGGCAGATTATTTTTCTACATTTTTGGTTATGGTGAAGGGAATCCTGCCATATCGGGCAGATTTTCATTTACTTTCCTTAACAATTTATTGCTGCTCAGTTTCAAGAATCATAGAACGTACATAATACGCCGACACAAGTTAAGGTATCGTTTGGAAATTTCGGAAGCCTAATAGGAGCTGTTGGTTACGAAGGTAATGATGTGTGTTCTGTCAAAAATATGAGGATGTCATCATGAGGAGGATGCATCCCCTTGTAAAATGAAGCAGACTTTATCCTATAACATTGAATACATTGAATATGAGCAGAATGATTATTCTGGATGTGCGTGTGAACCATTTTTGGGCTTCACATACAAATTCGTCGCATTTTCCAATTCTAAGGTGATCATACTCTTCCAGAAGTAGAAAAAATTCAACTGCAAAAAGGAACCATATGTTATGTTGCTTACCATAAATTTTTTTGGAAAAATTTCACATGAATTTGTTTTTAGACACCGCTCGAGTGTAATGTTGGATTCACCAGGCCGCTGTACATTTAAAATAAATAGAATCAAGGGAAGACGCGACCCTGTATTCGCGGATTAAACTATGACGCAAAACACTCCAATTAAGAAGCTTCATCATTTTCTCCAACAGGATAGATTCTAAGGAATCGGTTCGTATGTACGGAAAATTTTATTTCGTTTTTATTATCTGTTTGTGTGATTATTCACTATTATTGGCTCTCAAGCAATCCGTTATTGAAAAAAAAGTAATAATAAAAGAAAGCTTGTGATTTACTGACCTAGGACATCGAGCCAAACCACGTTGGCCGCGCTTTATATTTTTATTTCGTCACATTGGAAACATGATGTTCATACAATCAAAGCACTGAGAAAACACAAATTTTAGGATTATTCTGATTTGTCATCAGAAAAGAGTTTGCTATGGAAATTGCACAGATTAAGAGTCCAGGGTGATGAAGAAATGAAGCATTTTCAATACATTTGGAGGTTGAGTCAGCATTAATTTGACACAGATCAAAGCAAAACTCTTTCATAGTTTCTATGCTCAAACTTGTGGCTTTATATTAAATTTGACTCCAACTTTTGCCCAGGACCAATTTTCTAAATTAATTTAATTAGTGGTAATTTAAATGGCGTTTATTGCAAATAATGTCCATGACTCTGCTTCATTATTCCGATTTAACATGGAAAAAAATATGCTGAACAGGATTAAAATTTAACTACTAAAGATCGCGTGTACTTTGAATAATCACCACTGCTACCTTTCACGCTTACAGTCGGACTACCTAATTCACATGTAATCAAACATCACTTTTTACACGTTGCGTTGTCAATGTATGTTATTGATATGGGTATAGAAGTATATTGGTAGGATCATATTCAGTGCTTCCTCAGAACTACCAATAACTCTACAGAAGATTGAAAATTCAAAACATCAACATCCACGCTCGATGTGAGTCCAGGACCTCGTTATGCTAAAGCTGGTATACACAGGCTAGCGGTATCCAAAGAATACCAATCCACTAAATGTATAAATGTGTTTAACCAAAATTGAGTGATGAAACAGATCACAGGAATATATACTACTACTAACCCAACGAAGCAGCATGGGTGTTCTTCAAAGTTCCATTATTAATGCTAGATTGCATGCCACATTTGATGGATTGAGACATCTGTTTTCGAAAAGAACTGAATTAAAAATTCCTAGCACTGATGAAGCTAATACCTCTGTGGACATGGTGGACATTTAACTCACAATTTAGATAAAAAAAAGTGACTTTTAGCGTCAACGGGTATCAAATAATTTTTATCAAACTATAAGTGAACCAGTAAACCAAAAGTTAGGATTTTTTGACTAGCTTTATGCTATTTATGCTATTTCTTTAACTCATTTCGGGATTTTTTGTCATTTAATTCAAAATTGAGTTTTCAAGGTTTACTGGAACATACTCGGAGAATCTCTTCAAGCTAGAATCTCTTTTGGTACTGTTTTGAAGAATTCGTGTACTTGTCTTATACCCAATAATTATGCGACATTTTTCAGCTGAGAACTAAACCTTAGTGTCTCGTATTACATGACAATGGACAATTTTTGTTAACCAAAGGAAATGATATAGACCTGATCAAAAGCATACTAAATTGGATAGTCTGCAAAAACATTCCGTTTAGTAGTAAAGATTTTGAAAAATTCTGATCAAAGTAGAAGGCTCATTGGCCTTTTCTTCTGGTCTAGTCTAAATATTTGAAGCAGATTAGGACTATTCAGAGCATTTCTATTGTTTCACTTCGGTCATTTCACACCTGAGTACCCTTGAAATTTAATTTAAAATTACAATCAACGACGCGAACAATGTCTAGTGCAAACCTTTTCTAATATATTTCCCAATATTAGCTAGTTAGATTTATTACTAACTAACAATAACTTTAATATCCCGACCAAAATCAATCTATTCCCTAATAAAGCCAGTCAAGTCAACAGCGAAGTCATTACTCAAATTCAGTATCAACATTTTCTAGCCCATTTGCTGTCAATGAAAAAAACATTGTAGATGCTTTACCACTGAAAATATCCCCTACTGCATTGAGGGCTTTTCCAGGAAGTATTGAACAAATGGTATCCTTCACGATGAAATGCCTGAGTACAACACCAACGTATCACCATAAATAGTAGTTACCTAGAATGTGTGCACATATGACTAGTACAGAGGGTCGATCAATTTCACTTACAAGCCTTATTATCCATCATAAGCTTGACATCTATTTCCTGCCAGTATTAATTGCTGTCCAAGTGATTTTCAGAATCTGACAGTGACAGCAATAAATCTTAGGCTCACATTTCATAGACACACCATGCAATCGTTGCGCTTTTATTGTTGTCGTCAACGAAACATTATTAGCCGTCCTCGGTCGTTGTTATATGTTAACAATATATCCTTCAGCAAATGGACCTTTTGCTTGCATAAAATCAAATATTTCAATATTGATTTCGACAAGTTTGACATAAAATTATTTGCAAAGTTTTCGGGATGATGAAGGATATACGGGCAGGTGAATTGACTTCGTCAATAGGTTCGGTCTGGGTTTTATGTTCCGTTTTGGGGGTAGTGTCAGGATTAGCTCAGTCTGGAAGGGAACATGTCGAAACTATTAAATACCAAAGGGTGTAAAAAATAATGAGATAAGCGAAAAATTTTGCATACTGATGCGTTTAAAGATAACTTAAAATTCAATTTTTGTGAGATTGCCTTGCCTAAACATCCTATACTATACTATAGTCATTGAATACTTGTAACGTTTTGTTGGACTGTAGTTTTATTTAATAGAACTTAAATGAAAATACTCAATACTCAGAATCAATGAATTTTCGATCAACAGGATCGCTTCCTTATTCCATTATAATGAATTCTTGTTATTATTTGACTCAGGATACTCACGATTTGGCTTACGATTTGACACTTAATTTGACTCATAATTTGATTCAATATTGAACTTTGTAATCTTAATTTTTTGAAGATGAAAAATACGTTCGGAGATATCCTTCTGCTGCAGGGATTGTGACGTATCACAGGTGGAAATCTTCGTAGGATACAGACTCAATTGCAATCTTATTCAATGTGTCGATGAATCATTTTCTGGATAAGAAAGACCAAAAATTATTTGTTGGGTCGCATAGTCAACTTTTGGAGCTTTAGTCTGAACAAGCTGTTCGTTTGATCAGCACCAGGTTTGATCCTTAATATTATTCTAAAGGCAACTATTACAGCTGGAAGCTGAATTGGATGAATGACGAGCCAATATCTAGGAATGTATTCGGTAAGGACAAACGACGTATAACAGTGGAAAAAATCGATCACGCTTTTCGAACTCAATTGTCGAGGACTACGAGCCACTCCTCGGATTTTGTAGTTGAAAGGAACGGTGGATGGACCGTAAGATGGTAAGATGGATGGACGCATCCTGGAGTTGTTACATACAGAAAAACGAATCACAGTCATGTAGTCTGGTAGTCTGTTAAATGCTACATCATCTGGTCAAATTACGCAAAGCACTTTCATGCTGTGCTTCATATTTTGAGCTTCAATACCTGTGTTTATTGCATATGCCAACTACGATTATCATATATTAAAAACTGGAAAAGAGATAATTTCCTATTTTTGGCTGACAGAGTTCATGCTAAGCGACTGATCGGTGGTGAAAAAAAATCGATACAGCCAATAAATGGGGATAAGTTCACTATTGTTTCGAATTATGAAGAACAAATTTATACATAGGGTGTCAACGTCTTCATCTGATTGTTTGTCTAAAGCAGCTTAGACCCGAGATGTACAGCTACGTTTGGTCGAAGTTAAAAAGAAAGTTTATCCCCACCAGAAGTCTCAAATTTTGAAGGGTCTCATTCATATCTATAAATGCTTCCTTAGGTAGGTTAGGTTGGCTACCTTAGAAACGAAGTCATCGATGTTTTTCTCTGAAATTAATGCAGAAGGAACGGTTATCAATCGTATGGTAAATTTAGAAGAAAACCCACCAAAAAGTGGGCCACAAAGTTCTTTTTTGGATGCAATGTAACGTTTTCCGTGGGCTGATGGGTTCTCTTTAGCTAAGTTAGCAACCATTTTTACTTTAAATTCTTGATCGACATCATCGTCAAATAAAGATAAAACAGACTCTTCATCTGTCAAATACCATAAATGCTCGCAAAACTTCTGTAAAGCTGCTTTTGAAATGCCTTTGTCTATTGTTTCGCAAACTTTAATGGACTTCAAAAAGCATAAGTCCTGATAAGGTGCTTTTACTGCTAATCGAATAAATGGCGAATAAATGGCTCGAATTTAGCGAATAAATTATAACGAATAAATGGCTCTTCCCATCCACTGAGCATGGAGCATAGCAGCTGGAGGCCGAATCTTTAATTTCTTCTCTATATCTCAATCAATTTACAATAGTCATCGCTAGCTATTTCTTTAGTTGATCTGAATCGATAGAATTCTAGCAGCTTATCAATTTCTGAAACATTTAAACAAGATAGATTTTCTGTATAGATTTGTATGTTTTCGGCATCGACATTTTTTCAGTTTTCTCGGAACTTTTTAAACAACGGAATGTCTGGGCTTGTAGTTACTTGGCTGATTTTCGCTTCAAACACACTTTTTAATAATAGTTCGTAGACATGATGACGGCAAGCAAAAATAAGCATTTCTCTATCTAGTTTTTGTTCGAGAAGCATACATGCACCATAAGTACGGCCTGTATTTGAAGCAGTAGTATCACAAGAGAGAATCTGCACTCTGTCCTCAAGATTCCAGTTGATAATGGCATTCCAGACTGCCTGTGCTTGTTCGCTTCCTCATGAGCTGTCCAATTTTGGCACAGCGATAAGTTGTTCCTTATGACCATATGAGATAACTCTCGAGAGGTGTTCATCTTTAGATTTGCGTGAATTTAGAGCCGGCAATAATTTGCCATCCCAGTGGACAGTTACCATATCCGGGATATCGTTTTTAAAATTAACTTTAATAGTTTCAGCCCGCTCTCTTCACATTTCTGGACGAATTATATGGATTAAGGACAATCTTATAGAATAATTGTCCGTGTTAAGCCCTAGTGCGTCAATAGTAGCTTCTATTATAAATACAGAATCTCTCACACTTTAGCATCTATCTACTGTGGCAACCAACTTCGGAGCTTTGAAAATTTTCCGCATACAAGTTTTATCGCGCTAAGAGGCAGCGTCGCTTTTGCTCCTCAATGTTTCTAAGGCGTGCCTTTTCTTCTTTTTCTGTAAGTTTTTTGTCCAATCCAACTAAGTGACGAGGCCGACCTGGTTATCTTTGGCGCTCCAAAAAAATCGTTTCTTCATTTATTTTAATAAGCTGAAGCGCACCGGCATGAGCAATGTTAAACAAATTATTTAAGTTGGCAGGAAACTCTTGTCGACGTTATTCAAACATTTCTTGTGTTTTTTTCGCATTTTTTTGCGAATCTCTCCAAGCTTGGTATCAAGAAACTAGTTTCTCATCACAGTTAGGTAATGATTTAGTGGGTATACGTGCGTTTTCCCAGTAAATAACTCACGGCATACACTCGATAAGTGTGAGTTTTGCACTTTCATTGACACTTAAATTCATTTTACGAATATTATGGAACTAAACTACCAGTACTTGTCCATTAGAGGGAATTTTCGAACCAGTGATTTGATCTTTTTCGTGTCCTATTAAAAATATCTCCTTTGTGGAATTTCCTATTTTCTAATAAACGAGTAATAACAAGCAAGCAAAGCGAACTTTCCGTCGCTCCGTACCGTGCAAACACAGACACGTTTCGCTGCAAATCGGCACGGGTTGTCGTGATCCTAAGTACGCAAAAATGTTTTGAGACCATTCAAACAAAATAAGACGGTATGCATCACAAAAAAATAACTTTTATTTTTTTGGGACACCCTACTGTCTGTTATTGTTGGACTTATAACAGGCCAATTGAAAAGTGCCCGGTCTACCATAGTAAAACATATTTTTTTGGCAAAATTCGATTTGATTATTCAACATATTTGCCTTTGAGGGCGATACAGCGATTATAGCGATCTTCCAACTTTTCGATACCATTTTTGTAGTACGATTTGTCTTTCGCTTCAAAATAGGCCACAGTTTCGGAGATTACTTCTTCATTGGCGCTAAATTTCTTTCCAGCGAGCATTCTTTTGAGGTCTGAGAACAAGAAAAAGTCGCTGGGGGCCAGGTCTGGCGAATACAGTGGATGCGGAAGCAATGCGAAGCCCAATTCATGCAATTTTGCCATTGTTCTATTGTTATGTGACACAGTGCATTGTCTTGATGAAACAGCACTTTTTTTCTTCAAATGAGGCCATTTTTTAACGATTTCATCCTTTAAACGATCCAATAACGCTATATAATAATCGCTGTTGAAGGTCTGGCCCTTTTGGAGGTAGTCAATGAATATTATACTTTGCGCATTCCAGTAGACTGATGCCATAACCCTGCCAGCTGACTGTTGTGTTTTTCCTCGCTTTGGATTCGGTTCATCGTGTGCATTCCACTCAGCTGACAGTCGATTGGACCCTGGAGTGAAATAATGGAGCCATGTTTCATCTATTGTGACATGTTGATGCGAAAATTCAGGTTTATTGCGCTTAAACAGCTTCAAACACTGCTCAGACCACACAGCTTTCTCATGTACAAATATTCGTGAATTTTATGATGTACACGTTCAGATGATATATTCACAATGTCTGCTATCTCGATCAACTTCACTTTTGGGTCATTCAAAATTATTTTGTAAACTTTTTCGATGTTTTCGTCGGTGACAACCTCTTTTGGGCGTCCACTACGTTCGCTGTCTTCAGTGCTCATTTCACCACATTTTAAACTTAGCATAAGTTAGAAAAAGTTAGCATAAAAAGCAATATTTTATCAGCACACGAAATTCTTTTTTTTTTCCATCTTTTTCCAAATAACAAAAGTAGCTACACTCACAACGCAATATCTCACAAACTAATGGTCGGACTGCTGTCAAATTTTGACACGTATCGTTTGAAGGTTGGTACTAACTAAAATGCTATCTATCATATGGATTTAACACTAGCACCGCCATCTGTGTGTCAGACCGGGGACTTTTCAATTGGCCTGGTAGAATAAAGTTCACAGGATACGATTTAAATAGTGTAAATAACAATAAAATGTACTAAGAAATTTATGGGGGTGACTAATAAAACAACATTAGCGTAGGCATGGCCATAGCAAACAAAAAATCCATTCCCTTCTCCAATCCTTCGAATCTAGCTCCATTGAAACCACAGGAGTAGCATGTTTCTCGGAAAAAAAATCTCGAAGAAAAAAATAACAAATCTGAAAAGAGTTCTAATACGTTTGAGTAGGGTGCAAAAAAAGATCCTGCTGTGGGGTGACGGTGTAAACATTGCAATTGCACACACTATTAACTATCAACCTCATTAAACACAACAACTTGTTCATACACCACTCCCAAGAAGCTACCTTTTACATCCCTAAAGATATCGGATCTACCTTCAAGTTTGAAAAAAGTGATGAAAATTTCAATTCCTCAGAACGCACTGTATTGCAAGCGCTGTCTTCTCCGTATCTACCAGTGCTGTTCTAATTAGCAGCAGTAACAAACACGATAGACGCGCCTAAACGATTTCACTGCTTCAAAAAAGCTAATTAGCGCGAATTCCTATGCAAATATTGTCTCATTACTGAAGCCCGGGAAAGGTCCTCATGGGCCATAAAACTAAAGAACGATTAGTCTTCTGTCAGTCTTTGGAAAGCTTTTCGAAAAACTCATCCTTAAAAGACTGACTATTTTCATAGAGAGTAGCAATATACTACTTAATTTACAATTTCGGTTTAGACACGGATATTCTACGAAAGAGCACCTCTACCGAGTCTCTAGGGACATAAAAACAAGGTATCGGTTGGCATGGTTACCATTGACATTGAAAAGGCGTTTGACACTGTAAGACATAAGGGGCTAGTACATAAACTTCAAGAATACAATACAAACACCTATTTACTTTATCTGATAGCATCCTTTCTTAAGGGCAGAACCTTCAAGGTAAAAGTTCGAGAGACTACTTCCTCGCTGAAAACTATTACGGCGGGTGTCCCTGAAGGCTCCTGTGTAAGTCCAACGCTTTTCAATATCTATAATTCTGACTAACCCTCATCTAATTTCTGTCAAATAGCAGCTTTTACTGATGACACGTGCTTCAACCCCTCTGAAACTAACCCTAATACAATAACCGCGAACCTTGAGACAATGCTCGAAAAAGCCTACCAGGTTTTTCTTTAGATGGAAAATACAAATGAATCTTAGCAAAACAAAAGGCATGTTCTTTAGCAAAAGACGTAAACCTGCTTGGATTCCAAATAGACCAATTAACTTCCTAGGCCAACGTATCCTTTGGTCAGGAAATCTAACCTTTCTTGGTCTAACCTTAGACAGGAAACTCACCTTCAAGGAACATATCGACTATATAAGCGTCAAGGCATTCAGCACCGTGCTACAGCCTTAACCGCTGCTAAGCCGAAGATCTTGTTTAAGTTTGAAAAATAAATCATTGATTTTAATTGATATGGAGCGCCTACTTGGAGCCAATGCGCCAACTTCTTTAAAACAAAGCTCCAAGTAACAAAAACAACCTTTTCTTATCTTTTCTCGTAGATTGCATGAGCTCGCTGACATTAGCCTTATCAATAAACTTACGATCTTACGCAGAGAAAATTTACTCGCTAGATGCGAAAATGGCACCAATCCATATATCCGAGCATTCTCTGCTGCATAGCGAAATTCAAAACAAAGTCATGCGTCCTTAACCAGAAGTAATAGAATAAGGGATACATTTAAGATAGTCAGTAAGTAGCTGTTAGCATAGTTCATTAAGTTTAATAATAAGTTTAGAGAAGATTTTTGCCTAATTTTCCTTCCACAAAAACTCTAATTGTTAAATAATTTCCAGGTTACCCTAAATTTAACATACATAGCTGTAATGAATGTGAAACTCAGAACACTAAACATAAGCTTCAGAAAGATTGCTATTAAACATGTAATCAATAAAGAGATAATAATAATAATAAAAACATTTTTTAGCTCAAGACGTTTTTAATTCCTTACATTCAGCCGAAGAATAAGAAAGAAAAATGGACGAAAATATCATTCAGAGGGCAATAGAAAATATCAATACAGCACCAATCATCATCAAATTATAGCATCAAAATCCATGCCATGGAACTCGACCAGGAACGTATTAGCTGATCCAAGAACGTTATTCTCTACGGCAACAGTTGCAAAGAAATTCCTAACATACAAACTCTTTAACATGAGCTATCAAAGTAAATCAACTACTGGAAGAATCTTCCCACCAACCTAGCCTACAACGGAAGAAAAGTCTGGAATCTAACAAAAATTCTGAAATGAAAATACGACAATCTTCAATATATTCTGTAAGACGAATTACTTACAGAATTACTTGCGGCTAAGTTCCACAAAAACCATTATTTAACGCATAGGTAGACGCATAGACGCATATTTTCGCATAATTTGCACAGACATGATAAAAACAATACTACCTGAATTACTGCAAAACGACCAAAAACTGCGAGTTGGCCTCTTATAAAAACAAATAATTGATCAAATAAAGAAGCTGACAAAGCCTCTGGATTCGACGGAATACCCAATGAAGCGTTCAAAAACCTTCCGAAGAAGGCAAAAGTCCTAAGTTGCCTCGTTTTCAATGTCTGTCTCAAAGCCTGGCACTTTCCTAACTGTAGGAAACACGACAGAATAATACGAATCCTTAAGCCTGGTAAATATCTGTTAAAACCTTAATAACTACAGGTACGTGAAAAGATTGACTGATTAAGTTGGAAATGACAATATCCTCCCTAGCTTCCAGTTTGACTTCAGGCATGGATACTCAACAGAGTACCAGCTACAACGTGTCTCCAATGATATTAAAGCAACACTATATGCAAAACTGTCAGTGGGTCGACTGACCATCGATATTGAAAAAGCCTTCGACACCGTGTGGCATGACTGCCTAATAAACTCAAAGAGTACAAAACCCCATCATACGTGCACAAACTAATTTCCTTCCTATGAAATAGAACATACCAAGTTAAAGTTCGAGAATCAACATCCACTATGAAAATCACTCCTAGTGGTGTCCCATAGGGTGCATGCCTGAGTCCAACTCTTTTTAATATATACACGGCTGACATACCCACACGCCAAAACTGCCAACTAGTTGGTTTTGTGGACAATACTTGTTTCTTTATCTTTGCGAAAGATCCTAATCAAGCCATCAGCAACTTAGACACAATCTAGGTTGATCATAAAAAGAGCTACCAATATTTGTATTCTATCTACACAAGTTTTAAGGCATTCAAGTCTGTTCTGTCTATGTACCCATTCGATAGTCGCCCATTCGTCTTTGTGAAAAATCCTCAACATTAAAATTAGCATCCAACAAATAATAATCTACGGAGCCCCCACATAGAAGCAATGGATTGAATACCTTCAAGCTACGCTTTAAGTCACCCATAAACGATATTCAACAAAGGTCCTAAACAAACTCTACTAGATCGCCGAATTCCTCTAGATTGCTACAGCAAACACCTCATATTAGCCTACTTAACAAGCTTGTGGACTCAATGAGAGCTAATCTGCGCAAAAAAGCTTAAAACTCCTTGAATCTTCTTATCAAAGCACTTAATTTAATATATCAATAAAGAAAACGTAAACATTACAGATATATTTTGTCACAAATTTCCTCGGAAAAGTACCTCTCATATTATAAATGATAAGTCCTGAATTCTCATTAGGAAGCCATTGCAAGTAGAATATGGCGGTTTTTCAAACTAATCATCCTGTAATATTCAAAGTTTGAATTATTAACACGACAGAATAAATTTAATGAAGATGCCTACAAAACTTGGCCATAGTCAAATGCTCCATCAGAATGAGGAAGGACTTTGTGCACACCATCATTGATATCCACGATTCAAGTCACAAGCACCAGCTCAAAATAAGACCTCGAGTTTGTCTAACATAGTAAGTTTATGGTCAAAGCTTGATAGGGTTGATTGCAATCCTGCCTTCGATAAATCTCTGATCGGCAGGTACTTTGCAAGGGTCTTGTTCCCTGAGTACCTCAGATCCTAATGACTAAGACTGGTAAGAGCATCTTATGCACGGAAGTATCAACCTTATTGTAGGGAGTATTTTCCATACAGGATTTGACATTTTTCAAATTGTTTATGGTAGTGATTGTTTTATAAAATAGCTCCAAAATATAAAATTAAAGAATTTCAATCTGTACGTCTTGAATAAGAAAACTGCAGCATACTACATGGGCTGAAAAGTCCTTGTATTTTCCAATATGTGGCAACACTAGATAATAAGTATGACTCATTTCGAGAGAATTATCTGTCAATAATTTAAGTATCAAGAGATTATTCGTTCACAAGCTACAGTCGTTTAAAGTGACGCTACGACAATCATTTCAATGGTTGTAAAAATCTTATCACGTCTGGTTCTTCCAGAACAACCGTTTTTTGGTGGCTTAGTGAATTTAAAATGGATTGTGAACACACTGAAGACGCACCTCGCCCTGGGAGGCTAAAAGAGACTACGAATCCAGAAATTATAAAGCGAATGGATCAAATCGTCTTAAATGATCAAAAAATAGTTGTCCGCGAGTTTGCTGAAGCCGTGTTCAAGTCAAAAAACCAGGCAGGATAGATTTTGCACAATATTTTGGAGATGAAAGACCTATTGGCGCGATGGGTGTCACGTTTGCTGATCGTTAACCGAAAACAGCCGCGTGATGACGATTCAACAACCGGTTTGGCGTTGTTGCGACATAATTTAAGAGATCTTTTTTGACGTTTTGTGATGATGCATGGAACATGGGTCTATTACTATACGCCCGATTCCAATAGGAAGTGCAGAGTGGCTACAAAGCCACGAAAGCCAACAAAAGCGGCGAAGGATATGGCCTGAGTTTTAGGCATGCCCATGCATAACCTCAATTGATTATCCTCAGAAAGAATGAATAGTCAAAGTAGAATACTTTGCAGCGTTATGGGCCAAACTGAACGATGAAACAAAGAAAAATGGATCCATATGATTAAGAAAAAAGGGCTATACGATCACGATAACGCACTTTCACATACATCCTTGAAAGCGATGGGTAAATTGGATCAATTACGATTCGAATTGGTTACTTATTCTCCGTATTACCCAAACTTGGCACCCAGCGACTACTATTTGTTCCCAAACCCCAAGCGTTGGCTCCAGGGAAAGAGATTCGAACGAGGTAATTTTCGCGGAAACCGAGGCGTATTTCAAAAGCATGGGCGTTTCGTATTGCAGAAACGGAAGTGTGTCGCCCCCGAAGGTAACTATTTTGAGGAATTAATATGACTTCGCCCAAACAACACTTGTTTATATTAAAATCCGCTGGGCTTTTCAGCCTATTCCAGGCTCTTGCATATTTGGTCCGTAGGGATATAGCATTTGTGAAAGGAGCAAACTTGTCTCTATGAATGCCGTAAGATCTTCTGCAATGATTACATTTGCAGCGTAATACTGAACATGTTATTTGCTAATTACACATTTTTTTTTAAATTTCACATCAGTAATGATCCTTATTAGGAATTTAATTGTGATGTGCTTAACGTGACATATGTTCACCAAATTTATTAAATTACTTTGAAGTTTAAATAAATTTCAGTGTAAGCAGATTTCTTTGTATTTTGTGTACCCTATAAAATTTCCGTTTCACATTGAAACAACAATCGTGACTTCAAGGGAATTGTGGTGAGCCTCAGTCAGGAAATCCGATGTCGTTAGTTTGATATGCGACACAATAAGTGTAGGCAAGCTGTACAGAAATAGAATCATACCACAACACTATTATAAATAAAAGGAAGATTGAGGAGTTATTCTGGGTAAGCCTCTAAAAAGAGCCTTTAAAATTTAATTACCGAGCAACGTTTGTGAAGAAAACGCTTTTAAGCAGTTTGTTACACATGAATAATTTTGTACATAGTTATATACTCTTCGTTGCAGTCTAATCCTGCGGTTGACACGAAAAACAGATAAAATCTGACATTTTCTTCCCCACTAAGTACGTCAAGCGACGACAAAAAAATTATGGATATTTCTTGGAATGTAATGTAATTGAGTATTAGATTATCGTTAATTGATTTGGTTGGCTTAGAGGTAGTAATCAACATAAATCGCTACGATAATTTCACACAAAAGCCTCAAGTAATCTTATTCAGGTGATAGGAAGGTTCTTCAAACTAATGAAATAATCAAGTAGTTAGGTCATTATGTAAATTAGCAGCCCATCAACGCCATTGACAACTACATCTCATTATATTTCGCTGATTTCTATTGGGAAGTAAGTTATTTTTAAAGAATCAATAAAAAAATTGTTTCAGTATATCATTATACTTATACAGACAAGGTGCACATATTTGAATCATTTCAAATTTGGTAATTTAGTCAAAAAGAATCGATCTCCACCTCCACGCTTAACCCTTTCGCTATCAGAACCTCAGAAGAAAAACTCTCATCAGAGCTCACACGTCATATTATTTTATCAAAATACCAATTGTCATTTTTTTTGTGAGATATATCTATAACGTTCTAATTAAGTGAAATTAGCTATTTCGCGAACTGACACAAATAAGTGAAATTGGGCTACAGATAATTCGATTCCTTTGGCAGCCCTTCCTTTGTATGTGGCAAAATACACTAAGCCTTTGAATAACTTTTTTCCGATTTTGCAAAGA
The DNA here is from genome assembly GCA_954870665.1 of Stratiomys singularior. Taxonomy (NCBI): domain Eukaryota; kingdom Metazoa; phylum Arthropoda; class Insecta; order Diptera; family Stratiomyidae; genus Stratiomys; species Stratiomys singularior. Next base: position 129,425,671 of record OX940878.1, on the reverse strand, counting down.
GATGGCGCCAGTGAAAAGTCCGCAGTCTATTAATTTAACACATACGCCATTTCGATTGCCTGACATTTATCTACAAACACACACAAGTTGAGTCCGCCAATACTAGCATGTTGATCAATAATGTTGAATTTTAAGCCTGAAAGAAGTATTTGTGCCACGCATTACTTTTTTCAACCAAAAGAAAATTGATTGCGAAAAACATAGTTTAGACGCTTCAAAATTGGTAATTTGAAACACATAAAAGCAAAGAAGAGGAATCGGAAGGAGTTATTGGATGGTCACCCAACTTAAACTCAACGGCAATGAGAAGAAAGATTTAATGTGTCATAGGAAATGATTAGCAGACGTTTACGAGCAATGGGTAAGATCAATAAACTCTGTAAATAGGTCCCACACGATTTGAATGAATGCAAAATGGAAAATCGCAGTAACGAGTGAAATGCTGCTTCTGCACCACGAAAGGGAATCATTTATTAAAAAATAGATTTATTTTGAAAACCCGAAATTGAAAAATTGTGGCTTTTACCTGGCGAAGCTGGTCCTTCAACACAATGGTAAAATCGCTTCGGGAACAAAACCATGCTCTGTCTTTGGTGCGACTAGAATGGTAATATGTGTTATGAGTTCTTAGAACCCGGCGACATCGTTAAAACACAACGCAATCGTCAATAAATGATAAATTAAAAACAGGCGTTAATCGAAAAATACCCCGAATTGGCTAAAAACTACAGCCAAGTCATTTTTTAAGACGATAACGCGCTGTCGCACACAGAAAAACCAGTGAAAGATATTGTAAAATCGCTTGGATGGGACATCCTTCTACGACCCGCAGTACTTCCCAAACTTTGCTTGGGCTGATATCCTGATTTGTTGGGAAAAACTCCTCTTTGAGTTTGTCAGTACGCCCATGTATTTCACTGCTGATTTTAATTCAACCAGCGCTTCGCCAACTCTGATAGGCCTCACTCATGAAGGTTAAGTTATCCTTACCCAAGAGATTCAAGTTATCACAATTGACTGGTAAAATCACGACGGCAGTCTTTTGGAACTTAGAAGGGATCTTGTTGACTGATTACAAAGATAAGGGTGTCTCCATATGTGCAACATTTTACGCTTCAATCATAAAATAGTTGAGACATTTATCAAAGAAAACAGAAAGGTAAAATTGACACATGCTGCCTTCCTTCTCTACGACAACTGTCTGTTCAAAAATGCTGTGTTGCGTTGGCTGGTCTGCATAAGGTGGACTTCGATAATTTGGATCACCCACCTTACAATCTTAACCTGGCGTTCATTGATGAGGCTGTTCCTGAGGCTTAAAGAAAACTTCGTGGGAAGAAGTTGACAAGCGATGAAGAAGTGAAGGACACAGTTTCAGCTTATTTTTCGGAAAAAGACAGGACTTTTTTATGAAGATTAACACAATCTTATTATAAGATCTTAAAAAGTCTTAGAGTTGTAGGTAATTAAATTGAAATATTGTTCTCATTTCTTAATATCAATTCGGCGAACTTAAAAACACCCCTTCGTAGATAAACATTCTAAGGATTCTACTGTTTTCAAGCCTCCTTGAATTGTCCAATGAGTTACATTCCCATTATAAATACAATATGTCTTTGAACTCCTTTTTACTATAACCCTTGTAATGTCGATGCATGAGCGTCCTTTTGCAGACTGCGTACTTTGTTACAACGCTTTCGAGGGCGATAAAAATAATGGGGGATGCGGTTTTATTTCTCTATTTCCACCGCATATCAGTCGTTTAAAATTCATATTCATTTGCATAAACACATCCATTTACCTGGTTGCGGAAACACAAACTATAATTACCCCAAACTATATCGAACTATTAGCAAAACGAAGTAATAACCCCCAACCGCTGTGCCGACACCATTTATTGTATCAGCGATAAAAAATTTTTTTCTAAACAAACAACCCCCCGCAAAGAGTTATGATTGATCGTTAGCACGTAAAAGCGATTTACCAGGATTTTCTCCCCTTTGCTTCTGTATAGCAACAATTAGGGCAAACGAGGTGTGTGAAACAAACATCAATACTTATCGCGAACGTCTACACTAGAGCAGTATAATCACAATACCTTCCTAATTATTCCCGGAAGGACTTTTGTATCGTGACTAATGACAATTCATTCAGTCGTTTGACAAATGATCACACTCCTGTACAAGAAATTTATGAATACAAGACAGAGAGTGAGCAGAAAACATCTAGAACAGGTGAATACAATTGAGCAATGCGAGGTGATGGATAGATAACAGACAGGACTTGGGGAAGGAGCAAGTTGAAGGCTTTGTGTTGCGTTTGCTAGAGTTGCTGAAAAGATTGAAAAAAAAAATGTTTAATGATGGCACAAGGATAATGGGCTGATGTTTGAAGGAAGTGCGGGAAGTAGCTTCTTCGAAAGAATTCTTCTGCTTCCATTATTGTGACATTTTTGTACAGGATCAAGTATTTTACCATGAAACGCACCAACATGAACGCGGCGGATATTAAGTAGGAACCTTCTACATACTACGGAAAGGAATATATCAGCTTAGTATTAGTAGTTTCCCTTAGTAATCAAATTTAAATGCAATTTTTGCTACACTAACTGCCAGAGCCCGAACTCAAAAAGCAAAATGCAATTATTGGAAACAAAGCAGCCCGCATGGGATCCCCCTGCAATAGTTCACTTTGCTTAAGTAGGCTAAACATAGCTAAAAGATACATTCTTTGATACTATTGAAATAAATTTACTGGCAACTAATTCACTTTCGGTTATTTGATACGTGGACTATTTGCTCAGGAAAACAATTCCCTAAACTCAATTATAGCTGATAATACTCGATATTGGTCTAAAATTTGAACTTATCTCGATTGCTGGTTGAACTGGTCGGTAGCCGACTAATGCATACGTAAATAGGCAGGTTCAAAACAATTAACTAATCTATATAGAAATTGTTAGGCACAGGCAAAGAGCGCGACCTACTATACTAATCTATTAATTATATTTCATATAATTTGGCTTCTCCGTGGGGAGAATGACAAATAAAGTTCACGCGAGGGATCAACGTTACTCGTTGTGATACCCATAAGCTTAAGGGTGGAGTTTATAATGAGTACAAAAGTCTGGCGAAGTGTGGTACAGGTGAAGCCAGGTATGGGGAGAAGCTTTAAAAATTATTGCCAAACATTCCTTTCAAAATTTCAGATACGGAGACAGGAAGGTTTTCATTGAAGTTGGCTTAGCAAAAATTTCCCTTATTATTTGCTTGATTTCGCAAAGACAAACTATGGAAGATGTAATGGTTTTCCTTCGTTCCTTTTATCGTTTTTCCATGCGGTCTTCGAAATTCTGTAAAGCTAAGAGTTTTTTGGTTTGAAATGTCTTTTATAACCCAATAACTCGATCCACTTTTTATCTCCTAAATGACACATAAGGGCTTTTGTCATAGCCTAAATAAATTTTTCATGCTAAAATATGTGGATTATGAGTAACTAATGTTGATATATAGAATATAACAAAGAAATCATTTATCACATATAATAACTTCTGTTTCACAAGCAGCTATTCAAATCATGAACTTATTTGCCTCACATGTCTTAGTTTATATCAAGAAACATACATATACATACGTTTTTCTGGTTCTGTAAAGAGATGGCGCCAGCGAATAGTACACAACGTATTATATTTGACACATAGGCCATTTCAACTGTCTGACATTTAGCAACAAACACACAGAAGCTGAGTCCGTCAAAACTAGCGTGTTTGTTTCATAGTGTTGATCACTCATAGGGAATTTAGTGCCTGAATCAGAGTATTTACGGCACGCACTACTTTTTTGTTTAACCAAAAGAAATAGTGTGTTGAAAGTCATCATTTGCTGGTAAAAACAAATGGTGGACAACCTTCATCAACTCCTGGACATGTGACACTTAGTTTCAACAGTTCAAAAATGGTGGTTTAATTGTGATAGACAGTGAGCGCTCTGGTATAAAACAAAACGCGCAGACGCAAAAGAAAAAATGAATTGGATGGGACATCCTTCTGCAGCTGCCACACTCCTTAGACTTGGCTCTACCTGACTATTGCCTCTTCGCATGAATGGGACATGCGCTCGGACAGAGCAGCACGTCAGAGATTTCGCATAAGTTGGAAAAAGACTCGACGAATGGTTAGCTGCAAATAACAAGCAGGTTTTCGGGTATGTTATTCATAAATTATCTGGAAGATAGGTGAAATACGTAGGAGTCGGTGGCAAGTATTTTGAATAAGAAAACATTTAAAAAAATTCTTGTTAGATTCCATTTTTAGGTTGATATTTTTATTTTGCAACAGACAGCTGTTTCGAGGCCGATATGGTCCCTTCTTCAGTGTTCAGTGCAAAATAAAAATATCAACCTAAAAATGGAATCTAACAAGAATTTTTTTAATTTTTTAGAAGGTTGCAAACATCCGAACCAACAATTGGAAAAAGAAAACATTGTTTTCCTTGGAAAATTATTGTTTTATCAATTTTTATATACAATTTTTAGTGTTTGCCCAGGCTCTGGGTTTTTTCACATGCAACCGAGCCCTTAAGTTCTTAAACAGTGTTAATTTTATATTTAATGATAATTTTGCCAAATCGTGCGTATTTGTGTATACGCACTTTTTGATATTTCTGCTTCAAAAAATTTCGATTAATAAGGTTCCGGTAAGGTTCATATCACCTATTGGTAAAATGTCACTTCTATATGATGTTTTGCATTTCATGTCATGTTCTCCAGGAACCTTTCCTAGCCATCTTCGCAACATTCCTGAGCACAGCTGGCTCAATTTCCCGTACTTGCCAAGGAGACATTGTTTGAATTCTGCGATCTTCCTGAAGTTCTGGCTCCAGTTCTCCAGGACATTGGACAACTCCGGAAGTTGCTCTATAGTGGTTCCTGCCGTGTAATAGGTTGTGGTCCATAGTGGTGTTTGCAGTGGGAGAAGTCGAAGTGTTTTACGTGAGTACCTGCCACTTTTAGGCCTTAACTCACGGTCTCAAAAATCTGGGATGATTTGATGCGTCAACCAACGCCCCTCATTATTAATGAGGTCCCAGTACACAGAAATATAGGAAACCCAAGTTACACTCCTGCCGTGGGGGACGTAATTTCACGTCAATAAATTGTCAGTGGGATTTTCTAAAAACTAGGAAATAGAATACTTTGACAAAAATTTTGAATATGCCTTGCCAGTAAAAGTTGTCGTTAGATCTTTCACATTTTCAGTTCGATCATTCCGTTTATAATTTCTTTTGAGCTGTTATGAAGGCTTAGACTTAAGATTGGCATGAAAAGAGAATCTTAGTCCCGTCTAAATTGAAATGAACTTAATCTTTCCATAACACAGTCATCAAAAACAAATCTCTTAATCAGTTGAAATCTTGTACTTAAATTTCGGGGTCTTCCTTTTTCTCTCGAACTTTTTGAATTTCGTGATTTGTTTGTGATTATGTTTCACTTGTGTATTGATAAACGTAATTTCGGACAAACGTCAGCTGGAAATTTCTTAATTAGTTCACTCAACTTTGAAATCGGAAAGCGAAATCGGGCAAATACCATGGAACTTGTCAAAAGTGTCAACGATTGGTATCATAAAACTGATTTTGAGGCAAGATAAATCAAAGCACAATGAGCGGAAATCGCAAAATATATGAGGATGCTTGCAAAAACTGCCCTTTAAGCAATTAATGAAGCTGCTGGCAGCGAGATTGTATGAGCCACTAAAAAATGTCTAAATTAGAGCGAAAACCCATAAAAACCAGCGGATTTTGGTCGCAAGTGGTTATTATATAGAGTAGAATGCAATGGTAACGTTCAAAGCTTCATTGAAAAAGCCATAAGAACCAAAAAATTTGACACATAGGAAGCAGTTTGCATGCTGAGATCTAACAAGGAAAACTGGATAAGCACTGAAGCTGAAAATTTTGACACAAACTGACAGATTCGGCAGCTAACAAGAAAACAATAAACAACAGTGACAAAAAAGACACTGTCAAAATTTGAGCTAGATGTCAAATGTGACCAACCAAACTAACAATCTTAGATAAGTAGATTTGCGAATCTATAATATAGGGAGCGATATTTGGGAGTATGTGTCTAATGTTTACGAGGATCATTCGCAGACCTGTACAAACGACAGAAAACTGAAAAAGGAATGGATATGATTTTAGTAGGGTAAGTGTCCGGATTTACTGCAGGATAAATGTATATATACGGTTTAGTAAGATAATTCGCCAACTTTTCCTTCACCGGACAGATAACAGAAGAAGGCGTGGAGGTGATTTTAGCAGGATAGAGCGATTTCACACGCCAAGCAACGTTTTGTTCGCTGAAATCAAAATATTCCTTTAAATAAAAAATCCTGCCTGAATATTAAATCATGCTAAGGATACGACATAGTTTGTAGATAGTGGACACTGAAGGATTCACTTAAGTTTTTATTTGGTTAAATGAATTTGCGTCCTTCAAAAGGAAGCAATAATATGGAAAGCTGAGCAATAACGATCGAAAATCCATCGATTACGGAAAACTTAGAAAATAAGAATGAAAAATTTGTGACACAAAATTGAACGGAAGGTTTTTCTTCCAATTTTCATTATCATTTTCCGAAAAGTAAATCCATTACGACCAATAAATGCAACAATGAAAACTAGGCAACAATGAAAACTAGGAAAAACGCAAAGGATTTTAAGGACTGTGGCGTTAAGATAGCGCTGAAGTCTTCCTTAAAATCAAAGCTTATATGAATGACCACCCTTACTCGGATAATGGCTCCAAAGGATTTCTACTTAATTCGACTTAATAAAGATCAACAAATCTTTAATTAAACAAGCAGGATACAAAATGCGCATTATTGTTCATACATCAATAAATCCTGACGCTTTCGAATTTCATAAGGTTAATTCCAGCCGAGCGAAGTAAATTATGTCATAGCCACATCAGAAGCGCAATATGCACGCCCGTAATCAATGCCAGATATTCAGAGCATGCAAAGTACAAACACCGATAAAGCAATTATATGCGTTTGTATTGTTTGCACTGTTGCTTCCTCTTTCTAGCAATCATGTTCGCTGCACAAATTAAACGCACATACGAGTGCATATGCTTGTATAGAAGCGCTCGTTTTCGATTAAGAGCACTGAAATAACAAATTCCTGCATAAATCTACGCACCTTGGTGTATAGTCCGACTTCGATAATGGGAATATATTCAATAAATTTGCAAGCTTAACAATTGGAAATCTTGAACAGAAACTAACGATGTGTGTATTCACGTATGTTAATTAGAAGGCTGAAACCTTGATTACAGCAGATTTTGGTGTGAAATATTTGCTCTCATAGAGCCCTGACTAGCTTTGTGCGAACATCGTTAGATGCAACTGTAATTGATGGAAATATATATCCATGCTGGCTCATTATTATCGGGTAAATTACCTTTCTTCAACTGAAGCATATCATATTGATTGGCAAATTATTACAATGTCATTACAACTCACCCAGGACCTGATGCAAGGCTTTGTATATTGTTGCCTATGTTGCAGAATCAGAGTTTGATACTAAGCCGTCAAGTAATATGTATTGTGTTAAGGTGCAATTATTGAAATGGATAATAGCAACTGTCTCAATACTATATAATAAGTGTCATAGAATGATCAAGAAAACATTAGTTGCAGGTTACATTATTTCGGATAGTCAGGAAAATATACAGTTGAAATAAGGTCTGAGCCAATGGGATCTTTATCATCAGTTCTTCCACTTTTTTTTCTAAAACACAGGGTTCCAACAAAAAGGAGTAGGACTGATTATTTCTTAAATTTTTTATTGAAGAAAGGTTTGCCATCCTTTAAAATTCTGGACGGCCAATTGTTGCAGCCTTCTGTTGTCAGAGATTGTACCTGGTCCAAGACCATTCACTCGGTTTCGCCATTGGGTAAACACTTGCACATAAAATTTCAAAGTGGCAGTTCCTCCAGGGGAACAAAATCTATATGTGTCATTTGGCTACGGTCAAAAATCACGATCAGCATTGTCTTGAACTTTGATTTGCTCATGCAAGCCTTCTTTGGACGTGGGTCGTAGAAATATGTTAGCCCATAGAGCTTTTATCTTTTGACTGAAGCTTCATCGCTTGTCACTATATCCCTCAAAAGGTTATCATTTGTATGCAAAAATCACAAAACTTCTTGGGAAAAGCACACGTGGGTTTTTTTAGGTCGACAGTAAGAATATTCGACAACATCGTCACTCTTTCCTTCGCAAGCCAAATCGTGATGAACAATGTGTTGAACGCTTGTGTAAGCAATGTTAAGGTCTTTGCGAATTGTTCAAGGATTCAGCGTTAGCCAATGGTAAGCAAATACTTTTTTTTGTCGTCGATTTGAAGTCCGACGGGCTTCCAGTGAAATGATTGTCTTTAACGAGAACCCTACCACCTTTGAACACTATGTGCCATCTTGCTTAACCATTTGTATTGCTTCGTTAGCTGGTTTCCTTAATTTTACATAAAACTTCATCCAATATGATTCCTTGAATTTTGACTTATTTTGTGTATCAACAAAGACAAAACACACGTTTTCCATAAACTGATGACCATACTCCACTAAACTTCATATGCGACTGCCGCTAGTGCTTGTTTGTTGCAAAGTGCCCCTCTGCCTTTCTCAGTTTAATTATTCTCTCTCCTCGGCCCCGCTTGCGCAACGGGAAATCAGTCCTTCTTCTCTTGGTATAAGCAATTTATCCAAAATCAATTCATTAAATTCAAATTTGACGCTCTTCCATTTTTTTCTTATCCTTTGCGTAAACTCTCTCGTAATTTTGACGCAATCAAATAATAACTATCTAAATCTTCACAAATCCGTTTCTGTAGCAAATTCCATTTGCTTCTGCACCTATAGCAATTCTTCTCTGTTGATTATGAAAAGGAAGAAAACTGAGAGTATTTAAAGAAAGGGTCAAAGTGTTGCCATCTATTATTCAACTTAAATGAACAAGCACTTTTACAATTTTCGGAAAATTATCTTTATCATATAATCTTTAGCATATAAATTGCTTCCAAGAATCTAAGGTTTAATAGGCGTACTTTTAGAACCTCTACATGATTTCTTGTTCTTATATGTTGCTATACTAACATATTAATAGTTTGGATGATGTGAAAACCAAAGTGAAAGATATTCTATGTATTCTATGTATCTATGTATTCTATGTATTCTATGTTCTCTGGAATTTTTCGAACGTTAAAGATGATTCTCACAAAATCACCACCTGGTGTTCGTTTGATCCAGAAATTCAATATCTCTGTCATGCTTTAAGCACTAGTTACACGTTAAGGACGTATTGAGGGTTCTCGTATTAAGAGGACGTGAAGGTTCTCAGTTGTCATATGACTTACACTAGTAGGACAACTTCGTGCAAAAGACGTCTGCTCATGATGATGACGGAGTCAGTGCCCTTTTGCGGCTCCGGAACCTGAAGTAAGTAAGGAGTCAGACCTAAGGCATCTTGCACACGGTGAAAAGGAAAGAAGCTTTTAGAATAGCAGGTACATATCGCACTGTCCCTGGCCCGGTATTTCTGGTTGTTGCGAGTTTGGTACCTACAGTGCTACTAGCTTAAGAGCGAAGACGGTTATACTTACGTAGGGGATGTGGAGATAGAGATACGTAGAAGGACTTTTGTCTTGTTGCAAGAATCATGGGTACTCGAAGCGTGAGCCAGATGGACCGCACGGCTCATCAGAGACCCAGGGACGTGGTACTGCAAAAATTATGGTTAGGCTGATTATTACCTGACGCAAATACATTATGGGCACATGGGAAAAAGGGGGAAACAGCGTCTCTTGTATGCTTGCGCTGGCTGGAGACCACAGTAGACATCCGCGACAGGTTCTCCGCATATGGAAGATGGACTAGTTTCCGTTATCGCTTCTTCGCAAAAATAGTGGTGCTCTCTCCAGATAATCTAACGGGGAAGATATTGACATCTTAGAACAAGTGGAACTTCGTGTGACATTATGCGCTAATGGTTCTTCTTGTAAAAACGGGCATCATGGATTGCTTGACGTTGCAGAGGAAAGGAGGGTCTCTCAGACAGAAATTCCTTTCTTTTTCATTCAAGCGTGCTGAAAACGGAATTTCCTTCATCTAAATGCATCACTAGACTAGACCAAAGAGTACTAGTCCAAATTAATGTGACAAACAGTTCCAGGCTACGTTCTCGTTTTGATGGGGGAGGTGTTTGACCGATAGTCCATTTTCCATTGCATGTCTGGCATTCAGGATGTAAATAGTGTTCATCTCCTAACCACGTAGAAATATTTGTTTTCATTTTTCAATGGCCACCAGAAGTTAAACGGGTCAATGTCATCTTGCCAGAGCATTCTCAATAAACTAGATAAGTATTTATAAAGAATTGTGGAAAAAGCTCAAGCTGGTTTCGAACACGCGTCCCTGCCGCTTCTCATCAGGTGCCAACTCACATGCAGGGACGCGTCGATTGGCACTACCAGCTTAGGTGGATGTCGACTGGTTATTTACTAGTTATGAATATTGCTCTACAGCTTTTGAACTTCTCCTATATTCCAAATTGCCTTTGGTCTGGCTTTATCAATTTCAGAAGTTTTTGGTAGATCAATTTTTCCATTTTCACTTAGAACTTATAAGTGATTTATACCCTTGCTAAGCTAACTCAGCGAAGACTTATGGGTGCGAAACTAGATAAGATTATTTTGAACTCTAAAAGCTGAAATCTTGTTGACGTTGACTTGAATGCCAAAGCGGTTGAGTACGAGCAGTTGAGCAAATAAGAACTATGGTCGGGGAAATGTTGAAAACGGTTGACAATTTGAATCGAGTGGCACAATATTCTCGGGGCAGAGCTGATACTGTAGAAAGCTTTATTGGAGCGCTGGGAGGCTTCGGAGATAGGGGGATCTCTTTTCAGACAATTCCTTCCTCTCCCTTTCTTCCCATTGGAGCTGAAATTCGCATACTCCGAAGACACCTCTAGGCGTAGGAACACGAGGCCCGAACTAATGTGTCAAACGGTTCCAGGCTAGGCTCTCAGGTTGACAGAGGAGGTGTTTTGTGGATAGCCGAAAGTCATTGTGCGTCTGGGAGTCAGACACTCATGAGTAAACAGCCTCACCTCCCTACCACAAAAAAAGCAGTTGAGTAGGAAATGCCACATCTAGATTCCTGAAAGAATTTTTTTCTACCCTCAGCGGAGGGTAGACCATTCACAAGACATCAGCGCTGTAGTGGCTACATAGGAACGACCCTTGCGTGTTATATTTCTCTCGCATTCCTTCATGTCTATTATAAAGATACGAAAGATGCAAGCAGACTACTCGTTGAACGATATTCATTACATTTCCAAGCAATGGGAAGTAAGTCCGACTTCGACTAAATGTTAGACTGTCTAGAGTGAAACGATAAGTGATTGACCGTGGATTAAAATCAGCGCTTGAAACAGACTATGTTGAATGTACTCTGCAAGAGTCTTTGGCGTCCGTGAAAGAAAAATATTAATCTAGAGGCGAGTTAGTAAAAACAACGTCAAAAAACTTGTGAGGTTCCACATTCGAGTTGAGCTTAATTAGGTAATTATACTGAAATAGAATTAATAACATAAAATGGACCGTATTAACAGGACAAGAGCTATCTGATATATATTGAAACTTAACTTTGCAACGAAAACTCAAAGGAAACCTTGCCCCATTTTAAAAAGGCTGCAAACGTTCAAATGAAAAAATAGAAACAAAAAAAAAGGATCATGGTCTTATGACTGATTTGAAGATATATTTGAGCCACCACATTGCAGCAACGGAAGGTAAAGATGCTGCGGGAGTTTAGGTTCTAAGTTAACAATCATTCAGGATGTAACATGACATCAAAGATGTGTCAAATGAGTTCGTTGTGTTTACTATAAGAGAAGGACCTTCTTAGCCCGAGGTAATTAATAAACACGGTGAAATTTAGAAGGCCCAGTCCAAAGTGATGTGCCAAACATATATAGACTCCTATATCTGTTCTATTCGTTGTTGAGTCCTGTTGGTTTGCGAATATGGAGATGAAAAGGCGGCAATTTCAAACATTGAAACATAAATCATAAGACTTTCATTGTTGCTTTTGTATGATTTTCAATGATTTCTTGGGGCAATTCATTATGTAACCATTATCTTATAAAAATATAAGCAGCTACCTGGGCATTTTTTGAGCTAATAATCTCTAATAATCTTAAATAAATTCGTATTTCCAATATTGCTTCAATTGGACTGAAAAATAGATTAAATATAAATTCAAACAAGGCAAAACCAAGCAATGTTACAAGTGGAAAAAATGAGGAAGTTAGGAAAAAAATTTAAAATGAGCTTCAAAATTGAAAATTTTCGTTCAGCCACTTATTTTCATTTAATAAATAAATATTTTCCATGCTCACATTGGAGGACTCACAGACTCGTCCTTGTTATTCTAAAGAAATTTATCAAAAATACCCGAAGAAATTTAATCACGTTATATTGATTTGATGATTGATATATTTTGATTATAGGATCCCAAAAAAGTAACATTTTCCATAATTTTGACTTATAACAAACGTCAACATTCCAATCATGTTATGATAATCAAATTGATATAAAAGATTTGATTTCACAATCGAATAGATCAAAATGATTACAGCTCCTTTGTATTCAGTATGCATCGGCATAAGATATTTTCATTGTCATTGACTTGTATTTGTTATTGTATTTGAACAAAGAAATAAAACAGAGAAAATCGATTTCCGTCCTGTGTGAATTATAGCCCCGAAGAAAAAACCAATGTACGTGCTTACGGGCTCTCAATAACCATAAAAATTCGCGCATAGGTGTGCTAAACCCATAAATCATTGAAACCATGCGAATTTCAAAAAAAAAAGAAAGAAAATGCTGTTCATATTTTCAATAAAGAGTTGCCGTGACTAATTCGATCCTTGTTTGATTGAATTAAAGTGTTTCAAAGAGGATATAATTTAACGTGGAGGGGGGGGAGGGTATTGTATTTGCTTTGTACTGGCTGTTTTCGATTAGGGAGTGGATTATTTTCCTGAAATCAGATATGTATGCTTTCATGTAAACTGGAGAATAATGTGTAGGATCCAATTATTTGATTATCTCGTTAGAATAACATTTTATGTGTTCAAGAGTGAGATAAATGTTTCCCGGTGGCAAAAGGGACCTCAAAAGACAGAGAATCAAAGTGGCGACCGGAGTTTGTCTCACATTGTATTTGATCAACCATCATCGCTTCCAGGGTGGAAACTTAATTTCCGGTAACCCTGTCTACCACTTTCCCTCAAGTCTTCATTTCACATTGGCACGACGGACAATTTTATCGAATCGCATGGCGACTTATTGTGAGTCACGAACCAACTAGAACCGGATTTCCTACACTAAAACGTTTCACCTGTCTTCCGTTTTCCACACACTGCGAGTCTCTATCGACACAATCCTAGACTTATTATGTACTACACTATCCTTGCACGCTTGCTACACATTCTTATAGCAACACCTTTACCATGAAAGGTTTATAAAAAGCTCCGTAATGGATTTTCTTATAAGTACAACACTTACCTACCCCTTTACCTGAAAAAAAGGAATCCAGGGCATTCTCATACTCATGTCACGTATGCCGTCCGGGATTTAAAAAAAAAATCTATTGCATTTCAATTGCCAGATGAGGGAAAACAGGAGCCCTGAGTTTGGGTCGATTTCGAAAGTGGGATTGGGTGGGTTAAGTCTTCGTAGTTGGTGTGTTTTCTACCAAAATGAATATCTGTCGCAAATGAAAAATATCTCTTTTTGCAATCGAATATACCGTAAGGAATTTTTCTAGAATTTTTCCCATCGAGCACAAGGTCGTGTTTTCTTTTATTTTCCCGGAAAAAGTTTTTGTAAGAACGTAACGTATAGCGGGTTTGTAGTTTGTATACCCTCTTGCATTAAGATTCCAAAGCCTTTCCTTTGCACTTTGTTGAGAATACGCATGAATAGCGTTGCTAGTCGGATAAAGATAAAGCGTAATGGACAGGCTTTACGAGTTTTACAGTGTAGTCTGGAAAGAATATTAAGGGTCGAGGCTTTTTTTGAAGGATTATTCAGTTGTCCTGCAGATTTAATCGAATTGGTGGCGGCAAATTAGTCACTCGTAAATATGATGTACGGTTGGTTTAGTTAAAAGCAAATGAATTTTGGTTTGGGACTGTCGCGCCAAAGATCATAAGGGCTTTAAGAATAAATTAGTAGGTTATATATGACTGGTTCTTAAAATGCCACAAAAAACTGTAATATCCGCTTATTCATTCGCCAATTTCTCTTCTTTGCAACCAAGCTCAACTCGGTACTGAAACGAAAAGCTAAGGGAAACTCTTGAGAAAAAACCATTTGGTGTTCCATGCTTAACCTTGTATCATACTTAACTTTGTCCTTTCACAAAATGGGATTACATTCGAAAATGGATGGCAGACTGCTAGAGAAATTATCTTTCAGGACCTTTCAAGGACCTGTAAGTTACACAATATTCATCCCCTAGTTAACTCCCTTAGTGTAACAACAACTGTTCACCTTCTCCGCAAGAACCAAGAACCCGAACTATTATACTGTAATACAAATTTGTCATACAGAGTATCATGACTTTGAGATCAAATTCATTGTACTCAAATTCATTATACTCAGCTCTTATAAAAATTTATTTACAATTAATCTTAAGTTGTTCAGATCCTTCTGCAATGATTAATTTCAATTAATGAGCTATTACTGCTGAAAGTCGTATAAGTCTATGTTTTAGGAAAATGAGTTAACGGCGAGTTTAGTAAGATAAAGATACTTTCTCGCCATAATCATAATCACACACATTCAGTAGTGTACGATTTTTAAAGAGTAGGAAAATATATTTTGGCTATTAAATACTACCACGAAAATCTTTTTTTTTTTGTAACTTTAGTGTACACTGCGCTTTAGCATTGTCAACAAGAATTGCATTTTTAGCAAGATAGTGGTATATTTCGTTTGATTTTGTTTAATTCTCGTACGTAAGTCCGACTGTTTGGTTTGTCTTTCTAATAGATTGCATTATCAGCATTATTTAAATGTCATTGTTAATAAAGCAGACAATCGAAATTTCACATAAATAATATTAAATAGATTTCTTCCAATGAGTTCAATTGCCTATGAATAAGACGATATTATGTCAATTTGGTCTGAAAGTGATGTTGGTAAGTAAGATAACAAAATTTTTAGCAGGAACATTGGAATTTCTTTTCTCATAACAGAAATAAGACCCATGAATATTAGCAAAATAAGGCAAATTTACGAAGTCTATCAGAAAAGAAGTTTGAGCAATATTGATTCAAGCCAACAAGAAGATTAAAATTTTGGAGCTAAGTGATTCAACTGCTAACGAACACGATGTTACTAATCTGCGGTCCGGAAATGTTTGAAAATAATGATCAAAAGACTAGGAAAAGTAAAAGAAATAAACACGAAAAATATTATTGCGAGAATTGAAAATTTTATTCCTGCTAAGAAGTTCGAAAAGAAGGATTGTCAATGCGAGAAAGTGAGCAGCAATCGTATCGGATAGAGTGATCAAATATTCCTTTTTAATTAGTTTTGGAATATGGAGTATTTTGACAAGCAAAATACATTCTGTTGTGCATCTATTCGGTGTACATCAACAAAAAAAGACAAGCTAGAAGTATAAAAAGACTGGCATTTTGAAAATTTTTTAAATTGGAAGCATTTATTTCATTAACTCAATGAATGAGTACACTAACTAATATATTGCCCGTCGTTAGCCATGACTTTTTCCAATCTTCTAGGAAGTTTGCTGATTCCACTTTTGAATCTTCCGATGCAATCCATTGATCGATCCATTTTCGTACTTCTTCAGCATTTCGAAAGTGTACGTCGGTCAAGCTGATCAGCATCGATCGGAACAAATAATAGTCAGAAGGAGCAATTTCTGGAGAGTACGGATGATGATCAAGGTGTACTCAACTGAATCTTTCTAATTTTTTTTTAACGATGTTGACCAGATGAGGTCTGGCATTGTCATCGTGGAACCGAACTTTGTGATGTTTTCGAGCTATCAATGGTCGTTTTTCGTTCAGTACGTATGCCAAATTGGTCAGTTGGCGTCGGTAGCAATCAGCTGTGACTGTTGCATTCGATTCCAGCTCATAATACACAACTCCCTTCTGGTCCCACCAAATACACAGCATAAGATTTTGGCAATGAGTATCGCGTTTTGGTTGTGAAGTTGATGTTTGGCCGGGTTCAACATACGATGCTTTACGCTTAAGGTTATCGTAATAAACCCATTTTTCATCACCTATAACGATTCGACTCAAAAAACTATGTTGTTTTGGGGTCTTCTAGATGTTCCTGAATGCATTAAGTTGATTTTCGTTCAGTTGATGTGAGACCCATTTTCTAAGTTTTCGAATATTTTCCATTGCATATAAACGTTCAAAAATACTTGAATTGGCAAAACCTGACAACAAAGTAAGTTTTTTTTCGTTCAGCACGAATTTTCATCCAATAATGCTTGCAATTTCGCGTCTTCAAATTTTTTTGGCTGACCCGACCGTTCTTTGTCTTCCAAATCAAAATCAACACTTCGGAAGCGTACAAACCATTGTTCACAAGTTTTTGAGTTGGTGCATGTTCACCGTAAGCTGCGACCAACAATCAATAACTTTCAGCAGCAATTTTTTTCAAATGAAAGGAAACTAATACACTTTCCCCAAAACAAGACACAAAATTCGACATTTTCGAAGCCGAAAAATACTTTGTTGTTTACGCTATTTTGTTCAATGACAGAGTGAGAATTAATGAAAGATGTTTACCCTACAAAATACCACATAAGTTATTATAGACACAAACCATATGTCAAAGTAGCGCAATTTGTTATCTAAATCGATTTTATCAACCGACACTTCTAATACAATATTGAAAAGCAAAGAATCGCGGTAATGTAAAAAGTTCTTAATAGGAACATTTGTCGACAATTCATAGTTAGACAACATTGGGCTCTCAAGACAAAGTTAATACGAAAAAGACTTGTTTTTTCACCACTCTATGGAAGCCATGACAGGCGTTCTAATGAACAGAAAATACATCTAAAATACATAAATGAGTTGCTCTTAATCAGAAAATGACTGAATTCTGATTTGATGCAAAGAAAAATGTACGAAAATCTTATGTCGCAAACTGCAAAGAGAATAATACAACATTTCTTAGTGAGATAACATATATATTGGGAAAATATATAAATAAAATAAACTCGCATTCATGTGGTCAAGGATTGACCACAAATATTTTTATCCCGCAAATCATTTTTATATATATTTTTTATCATTACCTCAAAATGACAGGGATCTTGGAGCTGCAGAAATAGGATTAGAGAAAAAGGATGATTTATAAACTGCCGTAGAATATTCAAATGCATTTAAAGCACTCCAAAAAATGTAGCTTCATTTTGCATGAAATGAAAAAAGAAAATTTTCTTTCGACCAAATTTTTAAGAAGATTTGGTATAAAACAGGAAAGAGAATACGAACGTAGAAATTTTAAATGACAGTTTAAAAGGAATGAACCGCTCAAAATTTCTTACAAACCTAGTAAGGAAGAAAATGGTCTATTAAGAGCAAGTTTTTAAGTCGAAAAACATGAAAGACCTTTTGGAGATCTATTGAAAATAACTCCACATATGAGTACTAGTTTATATTATCCCTTAAAACCCATAAATTTGTTTGCAATGGGATGAGGTTCCACCGTTCTCATATGAACTTGTTTAAATTGATGGGATCCTGAAGCCTTTTGCAAGACGATTATATTAAACAAATCAAAGGGTAGAGACACCTGTCCTCGACTTGTGGTTAGGAGATGAAATGAAATTGAGAAAAATGTGATGATCCAAGCTCATCAAATTTTCCAACATTGTGGGCTTGTGGATCTTTGTGCAGAAGTTTGCACATGAGAGTTTAAGCGTGTCCTTGGAGCAAGTAAAGAAAGAGCAATTTAATAAGAAGAGGAAAATGGATAAACGAAAAATATCTTTACTTATTTTCCTTACGGATCACGGGTATGGTGTCCAGCACTGCAAAACAGAATTACTGCAAAAGAACTGGACAAGTATTTTGTGAATTACCTGGAATTGAATTAAACATAATTGAACAGGATATTGGGAACCGGTGCAGAAATGTACACTTGAAGGTAAAATCGTGGTACATAGGTGGCATTATTAAGTCCTCATTTTTTTAGGTCAACATGCCAAAATTCTATGAATCCGAACGAATGACACTTTGAAGCTAAACTATTGTAATGTATTGGATATAAAGGAACGTGGTATACATTGCAATTTGACTTAATTAGTTCGGAATTCAGTTACTTCAAGTGCATTTTGGCAAATATATTACGGCAAATACATACGTCCTTTACAAGGTAAGAACATTTTCCCTGAGGCATTACCAAAAAAGGCTTGTTTCATTGGTAGCAGAAGATTGTTTTCGTCCTGCTCTTGTTGTACGGACCTTTCCAACTAAAATGGTAATAAGAATAAGAAATTATAGTTTTTGGACCATAAAAAACCATATTATTCTTTATATTTTTTCATATTAGACAAATTTTTTTATAAAACAAAATAGAAATACAACCAAATATAACACGAACTAGTGCTGTTGCGTTGATTCCGACCATCTCTGCCGCCTCCAAAACGAGTTGTTATCTCAGTTTAACGGAACTTCATCTGAGCGTCTTCCTTCTCTATATCCTTAACTTTGTAACCCTCAGAAACGATCTCCTCCTTTGATCCGCAGATTACAGATTTATATTCATTGAAGTATCTGTTAGTGCAGTCAAGCTACTCCGATAATCCGTTTTACACCAAAAGCCACCATTTACGTTGAAAAATGCTCTCCAATTTTCAGTCATCCGCTAGTCAGTATGATAAAAATTATTACAGTTGTACTCACAGGAAATGTCCGTTTTTCTTCCTTTCACATTTTCTTGTCCATATACTTTATTCACTTTTATTTCCTTCTTAATTTACGTAATCTTACTATTCAGTTTTCTGTTTTTATTCACTTTTCTACTCTATTTCTTTAATTCCTTTTCTTACACTTTAACTACTTTTTCTATCTTCGATATTTAGTTTATACTTGACTCACTTTCCTTTCTTCAATATTCTCTTAATTCTCTGTTTTCTTTCTTGTTAATTTACTTTTACATATTCACCTTCTTATAGCTAGTTGTTGACAACAAAGAAGTGAGTTCTATTGATTGAAAATTTTTGGCAAGCGTTCCGAGAATTTACGAGAATTAAACAAAACTTAATTATTACAATAAATCGTATATGCTATCATTTATTTAATAACTTTTATTAATTTTTGTTCTTTAATTATCTATGCCGCCTTCACAACGGAAAGCGTAACTTACTTCAGGTCGTACTCCAGGTGTGCTTCCCGATGTATACCCTGCAATTGCATCGCCCAGGAAATACAAGTCGAGAACGAGAAACAAGTCGAAAAATTTCATTCGTACTCGATTGCTAATATTGGAAGAATTCACTTTCTCTTAAGGGATTCATTCCGTGACCAAATTCACTGGTAAAACTTAAAAAAACTTTCGTTAAAGCACAATAGATGTGTCAAAAATTCAAACGTCAAAGCTAAACAATCGTAAAATGTACGATTGGTTGGCTGTAGCGTTAAATTGACTTAGTCTGTTAAAGTGTGACACCGACTAACAGATGGCATCGTCCAAGTAAGACTGTGGCGACACTGCCACGAAAACCATCGAATATGGAACGAAGTAAGGATCAGCAGGATATTAATTTTTGACAGTTAATCCTGTAATCACTCTCTCGCAAGTGAACCGCCACATTTTATAGACGTGATTTTTCCTAGATAATAAAACCATTTTATTACATTGTATCCAACGTGTTTTTATATGGACTTAGGTTGAGTGAATCCCTAAAAGACACAAATCTGGAAAGAAGAGTCCATTGGCGTAGGTCAGGAGAGCAATCCAAAGAATAACAATATTTGTAATTGCTTCCATCTTCATAAAATTTTTTTGTGCTAGGAATAAAGAAAGCTTCCTTTTAATTTTATGTTTCTTTATTTACCTTGCGGAATCGATTTTCGACCGTGATCGTTCGCTGATCGCTGATGAAGACCAAACGATCACGGTCGAAAATCGATTCCGCAAGGTAAATACAAAAACATAAAATTAAAAGGAAAGAATAACAGTCTCACCCGTAATTTTTATGATAGCGTAGCTCTCAAGAGTTTCACAACTGACAGTAAGTACTCAACATTTGATAGTATAATTAAAATAGAACATGTAGAGATTAATAATAACCTGCTTATGCAAAAGTTGACCGATTTTGAATCTCAAATAAACCAAAATATCTAATAGTATTTTTCATTATTTTAAATAATTGGCAGAGGGTTTCATTCACTCTAATGACTCACCCAATGAGAATGTTTTTTTTTAAATCCTGAGCTTACGCAAAACTCATGATAACTTCAAAAAGGACTAATCATGGGCTTAATCGCAATTAAATCCAAATAAGCGAGGGATATAAAAAAATTCAATTAAAACATTGATATTCATGTATTTTTATGGGTGCACCATCCGCCTACACTTCCCTCTCATCTGCTCCTCATAAATAGATTCTAAAGAGGGTGGACGTTCCACCCGTTCCGATCTCGTGGACCAAGGATAGAAATTGGCTTGTTACTGCACTCATTACTTCATTTTAGAACTTAGGAACCCTCTAATTGATTTAAATTCTAATGTTTCCAAAATTGGAAATTTTGGTATTCTTATTTCAAAAAATTTCATACATCGATGCATGAATTTCTACTTCAGCGCTTGAATGAATCTCCTTTTCAAATGGTGAATTCAGAATGTCATAAAGGCCTCTCCAGAAGCATGCTCAATCTTTGGAGTTATGAGGTCTGTAGGGTAGAAGGCATGTAGGAACTCGAATAGGGAGTCTAAGGATGATATTTGACCACAGGGATTCGATGGTCAATAATTACGGAAATGTAGGGCCTGTCTAAGGGTATTGAAAAGAAGGTTAAACGACAAAATGAATTACCCATGGAGGAGCCGCCCGTTGGACATTTTGATACATTTATAGTGACTTTGAGGAATGTGGAGGAGAGATCCATAAGAGATCTTCAAAGGAAGAGTTAGCCCAATGTTCGTATCTAGTGATGAAGTGTCCTCCAAGGTTAGATGATTCATAGAATGACATTATTATATCTCTGAGTATTGGAGACCTCGAGGTGTCAAGTTTGCGCAGAATGTAAAAGGAATCTGTTATAATGTTAGCCTGGATTCCGTAAGATCGTTGGGGGTGGTGGGTTGCTAGCGTGTACTAGAAGCTGCTCGAAGGGATTACGATGAATGGAAGGGAAATTATACCTAAATATGATGGCAAAGCCTTTTCCTCCATGCAGGACGTTGTTACTTTTTCGCGCATTTTGCCTTGATGTGTACGGAGTGCCTTGTTCGAGAGCAGGATATCATGTTGATTTTGATCTAATCAACAATAAAAAGTTTCTTTAAATGAGATATTGAGAAGTTTGAATTCAAAAAAAGAATGATCAGCTTATTTCCCTCCATAAATGTTAAAGTAAACGTTCCAGATAGTCCTTGGCTTGAGAGACTGTGAATTGTGTCGGTGATAAGACGCAAGGAGGTGATTTCTGGTAAAGCTCCCAAGCCACTTTTTTTGATCGGTGGATGGTATTGAAGTTCCTAAGCCGGTGATTTGTTAACGAGGGGAGCCGTTGTTATATTGGGAGCAATATGATCTCAAACACTGGAGATTGGCTTGTTATGCTGAGCAATTAGAGGAAGGGGAGTTTCTCTAATGCTTATATCAATCTGATGTGGAGCTCCAATTTGTCCTACTTTTTAATAGAATCGTAGCATTTAGGAATTGTCCCAGATTTTTAAGCATTTGGTAATTGTCCCAGATTTTTGAAAAGTATGATGGAACATAGATCCAAGCCAAGACAGAAATAAAAGTGATAATAAAATTTAAGGTAGTGGCTGAATGTTCGTATTCTTTTGTACTGAAAAAAACTGAAGCTCGAAACAGAATTCCGTTTTTATTTATTAGTTCGGATGTTGCAATTCTCTGCTAATAATAAGGTTCTTCGTGTAACTTCGATTGACAAGGATTGAATTTAAAGCAAATCAATTATCTGGGGCAAAAAACACCATTTAGCCATAGATAGCTAATTTGCAAGATAAAACTAGGATTATTTTCGCCTAATATATGAGCAGGACCCTTAATTAGTTTTCTGGAAAACAGAGCACCACTACAAGTGGCTGGAAAATAAAATCTTATGTCTGGTTATTTCATACAGAATTAAGGATGTGTTTCATTGAAATTTTCATGAATATGCCTTTAATCAAATCTAACTCTGCACAACACAAACCAGTTGCCATAAACTCCTGATTATAGTCCAACGTATTCATGCAACCATTTCCCTCCAGTGTCTATATTTGCCTTAAGCATTACCCGCAAATTGCCATAAAGTTGAACGTTTACAAAATGGACTCAACCTGACCACGAAATCAGGACCTATTTAAAATATAATTAACACAGTGGAATCAAGTAACTTTCTTGCGTAAAATGTATGAAACATCTGGCGCACACAATTCCAAAGACGGCCATTAATCCTGAAATTTATACGATAACCATCTACTTAGAGTTTAATGTCGTACGGTCGTGATGCATGTGAGGGGGTGGTGGGTGGGGCATATTAATCTTGACAGATGCCGCGACATGACAGCATTGCCATATTAGCTGAACATTCACCTTAGCCAGGATTCTGCCATCACCGTCGTCCGTTCCACTGTCCCACCGTCTTACTCATGCGTTTTACTACCTTATGCTTCCGTCTTTCGTGTACATAACCTATTAAAATTCTAACCGCCTGATACGGATACCATAAAGAAACCATTCGAGGGACAAGAATGTTAATTTCAACCTATTAGACAAGTCTCGGGTCGAAATGGGCTTTAAACAAGGGCAAGGGCTCGTACCTTGTGCAGCCACAAAACCCGATTATATTTAAGAGATGAAACATGTTAAGTGCGAAAATTACGGTCATAAAACGCGCGCCGCCGTACATTTTACTAAAATTAATGTTTTTATGCTTTCGCGGAGGATTGCTTGCCAGGAGTCTTATGCACGACTACTGACGGAGAGGGTTCGAGGGACGCCAGAGGGAATCGTTAAAGGGACCTTCCCCTGAGACACGTTCTCCAGAGTGGTGCAGTCGACGACAACGCCATTCCGGGTCATTTCGACAGCCACTTCAATTGCGAGCAAGGCTTTCACTTTCGCTCGATTTTATTTCCAACCTACGTAAGCTTACAATCAAAGGGGTGATTAAACGTACGACTTTTATCACTTTCAATAAATGCACCTATCCTCGGCTTAAATATAAGAACGTGATAGAGAAATTGATACCCCCTCCACGCCGTGCAAATTTCTACCATAAACGATTACTTTAGAGCCTTTCAGTGCAGTCATTCGATGGTGTCGTAAAATTTTATCAACGCCAATTGACGTTACATATGATGATAGCGTAAAATAAACCACCCCTCCCCCACCCACTCGAAACGTTTGTCTCCTCCACTTATTCCGTTATATTTATCCAACATACTTTCCGTCCAATCCCGTTTCAACTCCATCCGCAAGAGTCTGGGCGGAAAACACGGTTCTGTTTTCTTCGTCCTTACAAAATTTCCCAGCTTACTTGTGGCTTTCAGCACAAATGTTTCATTATTCGCCACAAAGTAAGGGTTGAAATGACACTTGAAGATGTTGTTCAATTAAAATCATGAATACTTTAAATTTTAATGGTGGTGGTTTGGACATTTTACAATTTAGGAAAAACCTTAATTAACTTCCCTTTTGATAGGACCGGGGGCGGGAATTATACTTTTTTCCACACTTTTGAGTGCTATAAGCAGGAACCATTTTCCACTTGATATATGATCGCTTTGAATACCTTGCTCTCAGACAGGATAATGGCGTGGTCGCAAAAGAACTGCTCTGAGTAATTTACTATACGAAACAGCAAAATATTTACCAACTTCAGAGTTAGAGAGAGAGAGATAGTGGGGATAGTGCAAGACGAGTAGTATGCTCTCAGTAAATAAACTTATTGAAAAGAAAAGTTCATTAGTTCAAGTGCTTATCATTTTGAATTTAATATTATATTTTGCAGGTCCTTGTTTCTGCGAAAGAGTGTTACGAAAATATCGGCGCTTTTGAACCAAAGCAATCGTTCATAGGTTTTGGTAGTACATGCTGAATTCTAAATTACATGAAAGATGAAATTTTGCTTATGAAATTTGGTTGCATCCTTATAGTATCAAGTATGTAATTTATTTTTAGGGGCTACGTCTGTTCAGAACGCAGCAATTGTTTGGAAATAATGCTTTATGGATACAATTATTCAAATTCATCTGAAACATTAATTGAATTATTGAAAAATGCATTTGGCTCGTTTCCTTAATATATTAATCAACGTCAAAAGTAATACCAACTGATGCACCATCTATAATTATGAACCATTCGAAATGAAATCAAAAGGAGGGGTCTATTAGGAGTTGAGACTTTGCGAAAACCTTTATGTGACATATTCACAGTATTTATACGTCGATGTTGGACATGGTAGTGAAACTGCAAAGGAAGACATTTCGTCAAAGTTAGACAAAAATTTTTCAAGTGTAAAAATTGTTTTACCATTGCTATATCTGCAACTCTACCGGGCGAAACTGCTGTGGCACTTGGCCCCGATTTATACGTTAGAGACCGATATGTGTACCACTGTTCCCGCCAAACGAATTTTCGTCATATCCTATCTTTTTTCTAGTATGCTCCACATACGCGTTTTACCTGTTTGTCATTTTCGTGTGTGGCGTCCTATATGAAAGGGTGCCACACTTTTCCACTGTGACGGAAATGCGCCACAAAATGAGAATACCAGGAACGAATACACAATTTACGCTGAAGATTCTTGTATGCCAACTTTGGAGCTATGAATTACAGACGGTTATCCTGTACCTGTCCTACGACGTTGGACCCGTCTACTCAACTTTTTGCCGGCACTTGGTTGATCACGATAAGCTCTGAACGAAGAAACAAGTAAGTAGAAGTAAAAGGAGCTGCAAGTATCTAGAATCGGTTGCAATCGGTCGCGGACAACGTCCTACCCTAGAAATAAAATACTTTTGAACATGAACAGGCGTTTCTCAAAAACAGTGTGCTCTACCTTTACCAGCATTAGTTCCTACCATACTGCGTTTCACCTGATGACAACAGCCAAGTTACATATGACAATTATTTGTCTCTTAGTAGCTTGTCCTTTCTCTCTGGTAAGCATTTAAAGTAATTTCAATTCTAAAGCAATTTCCCGATGTGTTTTGTAAATATTAAAAAGTATAAAAATTAATTATGTTTGTTTAGTAAATAAATTGACGGCAACGTACTCTTTAAATTTTAATCGTCGAAATACTCTGACTTTGGGTTCAGTTTTTTGAACCTGAACGCTTCAAAATTGCTTACAAGAAAGCTATAAATCACAAATATGGTATTTTTATTGCCATGCGTTATGAATGTTATAACATTTCTACATTTTTCTTTCTTGCAGTCTTCGCCTGAAATCATAAATAATCCTTCGTTCCAAACTTTTTACAAGTAGAAATGATGTTTGTTTGGCGCTTCAACATATGCCTTCAGTCTGAAGGTCTGCTACACTGTCACGCCACTTACACATATCTGACAGGTGAAAGGCTTCCACAGAGTAGGCCATCTAACGTTTGGAATGGAAATCATATTTAGAGGTTGGAAGGTTTAATGACATTTTGGATGTGACAGAAAGTTAGTATTTTGTTATACATTAACGAAATTGGTGGCTTTTAGCTTGAAGAAAGTGAGGAAATATTAAAAACTTATTTTCAAAGTGGGGTGAGTCTTCTACTCAAACTGTAAGAAATTTGCAAAAAATATTCCACAAAACGAATGTGTCAGAAACGAAATTTCCGGATCAATTAGTGAAACGAGTTCGTGAGGTTGGATCGCTGTTGGATGAAACAATTCGTATACGTACTCGTTCAATTTGCTCAACGTAGAACATCGGTCTCAAGAATTGAACATTTCACGAACTTATTTGAGAAGAATTTTTCATGAGGATCTCGGTGTGAATGCATACGAATTTCAATTATTGCAAGAGCTGATGCTATGCGATACGTTTTTGGTTTGCTCAATGCACTGAAGAACGCTTGTTCGAAGATGAGCATTTTTACTGAAAAACTATCCACCTCAGCAGAAACGTCAATAAGCTTAATTATCGTACCTGGGGCTCGAAAATATGCATGTCATCGTGGAGAAACCAATGCATTCACAACGAGGAACTGTTTTGTCCGTATTTCAATCTGACTGCAGGATTCGGTCATTTTTCTCCAAAAAATGACCCAATCCTGGGTTCGCTATTGCCCCATGGGAAGTAATTTTTGTTTTTTTTTTTTAAATTGGAGAGGACGACATCTGGTTTCAACAGAACGAGGCAACGTTGCACACAGTTAACGGAACAATCGACATTTCGTGTACTGTTTTCGAAAATCGTATAACCAGCCGAAATGCTGATGTCAATGGGTCCCCGTGAAGCTGCCGTTAAGCTACGATGGATTCTTTTTGGTGCTGTTCAAGACGAGTGTTATGCAAACTATTCAGAGACGACTGACGTCTTGAAACATGAAATCAAAGCTGTCATTGACCAAATAGTGGCCGGAGCAACGAAAAAGGTACTGAAAAAGTAGACTGATCCAATAAGGTATTGTAAAGCCAGACATGGCAGTGATTTGAAAGAAGTTGTCTTTTATTCCTAAATAAGAAGCTTCAAACTTTCTAATAAGCCCATTAGTTTGAAAAAATATTTATTAGTTCTCTTTCAAACCAATTCAAATTTCAAATCTTAACTAACATCATAATTGGTGCCTGAAACATCATCAGCTCCTTCTTGCTGATGTTTCTCCGAACTTTTGTTTCCTTGGAGTGCCTAGACAATAAACTGTTCAGTTTATGATATCGTTGCCTGTTCGCACCGAAATTTCTAGTTCGGATAAATGCTGACATACCTACTCATAAAAATGAACAGATTATCTATTGATATATCATTAACCTTTCTGGAATACCTTTGCTTTCTATTCGATCGTTCAACTGCTGAGTAACCCTATTTTGTGCTATCAACTAAATCTTCACTTTCAGCATGTATGAACCTGTTTGGCTTACTGGTCTCAACCATGAAATATTACTACAAATGGTGGTTTGTTGGTGGAAAGTCTGACAGACATGGGGTGGGTCACGGATAGTTTTGGACCCCTCGCCTGTGTGGAAATGTGGAAAGAGCTCAAGCTGGTTTCGAACACGCGTCCCTGCCGCTTCTCATCAGGTGCCAACTCACAGACTAGGACGCGTCGATTGGCACTACCAGCTTAGGTGGATGTCGACTGGTTATTTACTAGTTATGAATATTGCTCTACAGCTTTGAACTTTTCCTTTATTCCAAATTGCCTTTGGTCTGGCTTTATCAATTTCAGAAGTTTTGGTAGATCAATTTTTCTATTTTCATTTAGAACTTATAAGTGATTTATACCCTTGCTAAACTAACTCAATCGACGCGTCCCAGCTTGTGAGTTGGCACCTGATGAGAAGCAGCAGGGACGCGTGTTCGAAACCAGCTTGAGCTCTTTCCACATTTCTTTATAAAATATTGAATTCACTATCGAGGTACTCGAAATATTTGATCAGAACTTCCGCACCCATGAGTCTTCGTTGAGTTAGCTTAGCAAGGGTATAAATCACTTATAAGTTCTAAGTGAAAATGGAAAAATTGATCTACCAAAACTTCTGAAGTTTATTTTATAGTGTTAAGGGTATTTTATAATGCTTAGGGGCACGAGAAAGTTATCAAAATATATCGAGTGTTCTTTGTTTTCAGCTGGTGCGGATCGGTAGCTCAAGGCGTCTCTCAGGCAAGTGAGTACAGATTTTGCCGCATTAAGGGCCCATTTTGAGAGATACAGTTGCAGGGATTCTAAGTATGGTGCCATATCTTGCAGGGCTTTGAGAGGGGACCTGCGAGTAGGAAGAACCAGTATGTCGTCTGGGTATAAAATTGTGTGGAGAGGGGGGTTGGTGTTGTAGTTTTGAGGGAAATGCTGTATACCATTTGACAATTGTATTGAAGTTTGGATTTCATTAAGATAGAAGTTGAAGAGATAGGGTACAGTATTGATCCTTGGGGAACACCAGAGCGAATGCTAATTGTGCTGGAGTAGACATTGGCAATATTCATCAGAAAAACCCTTTTGTCTAAATGATTGGCTATAATGCGCGTCAGCGGGGTTGGGCAGTGAGCCTTTAGGAGTTTGTATATGAAACCTTTGGACCACATGGACTCGAACGCTTTTTCTAAGTCGATTGAGCAGACTACAATTGCTTCTTTCTTCCTTAAACTGGATGATATGTAGTCGTGTATAAAGAGAACCGCTTGTCTCGTCGATGCTTTTTCTTTAAATGCAAACTGTTGCTCGGGTATTAGGGGTTTCGTGAAAGTCTTGAAGGATAGTTAGACTATCTTCTTCAGAATTTTACCAAGGTTTAAAAGCAGAAATGCTTCTTTGAACTTCTTTAAGTCACCTTTGTCCCCTTTTTTGAATGTGGGGAATAATAGAGCTGTTTTACACACACGGAAAAAGCATTCATTCTTCATGCAGTGGTTAATAATGATAGTGAGTTTCGTGTGAATGGAGTTCGAGCATTTCTTTAGGATGTTATTCGGGATACCATCGAAGCCGCTAGACCTTTTAGAATTGATTGAGCGGAGGGCGAATAGTAGTTGATCGGGACTGGCAAAGAAAACATTGAACGGCTCACTCAAGGGGCTAGAGGCTCAATTGGTCTTTGAGAAGATAGTGAGATAGAACTCTTGGTATCCATTTTGGAATTCTGTGACCGTCTTTTTCAAGATTGTATTAATGCCTAGATCTAAGGACGATCCCTCCAAGTACAGATCGACGTATTGTAAGGAGCAAGCAGTTAGCTTGTGTTCAATCGTAGTGAACACTTGGCCATTTAGTTGGATGGGGTCTTTATTTATTGAGAAGTTTACCGTATGCTAGTCTTTAAGGGCATTGATCTCCTTGAATACTTAGGGAGATGGTTTCATAGCAGTCAGCCTGTCTTTCAACGCTTTATTCATTTCGGCGTGCATATTTTGCTTTATAATAGTCTCCAGGCAGTTTCTTTGGGACTTTAGTGTAACGTATTCTAAATTTACTCGATTTAGCTTCCTGTGGAATTTTTTTTAAGGCGTTGCTGCCATCTGGCCCTCATTCGATTTATGTTCTCCGTGTGAGGGGATATGTTCCCAAATTTGGAGAATGAGCGAGGCTTAGCAGGTGCGTGAGTATTCATCAAGTCTTGAATACTGCTTGACAGGATTTGAATTGACTCGACTATTTCCCGGTTTGTGTATATTCGATTGTCGGGGAATTTTCCTTGAAGCTGTTCGAAGGATGGCCAGTCCAGTCAGGAATGATCGGAAGGAGAGACATCGAGGAGTAAGGTGTGGCTACACCATCAGATGGTGTAGAGATACTAATGCAATTTATGGCTGAGCCGTTTAGGCCTACTAATGAAGTGGATAGGATAAAGTTGCAAAGGAATGAACTGCCTTGAGGGAATGTTGGCACTCCTGCGTTTATGACGCTGGGAGACGATTAATATCCATCCGATGCTCAGTTGTGTGTGGCTGAGCTATTGCTGTTTGTAGTGTGTTCGCACCACGACGGGTGTTTGGCGTTGAGGTCACCCCAGATAATAATTTCATCATATCCCTGTCCCATGGTCGTTACTTGATCCAGCTTAGATGATAAGGCGTATCCGATGCCGATTGACCCGAACAATATCCTGCGGACGCGGCCCTGCTGGCCTCGGCGGTGAAGAGTGGCTAGCCTGCTAGGTTCGACAAAAAGATTTTGTCTTTCAGACAAAAAATTAAACTTCATGCCAATACAGCATCTGCATGAAGTTCCCGACATTTCACAATAGAGGATTTGATACCTCATACTTTTTCTGTATCATTTAATGCCGTTTAAGAGTGAGTATATTTCCACATCTTATTCCAGCTGATATCCAAGTAAGCTTAAAAGTTATAAAGTTCATCAATAACGACATATTATTAACAACATTTTGTTACTTGCTTTTGAAAAATTTTTAGAGCATAGACCTATTGTGTTCAATATGAACTTCAGACACATTGCAGTCGGAAAATGTTTTAGACCCAAGATTATATCTCATATCAAACGCTCTTTGTATGATATCATCAATTGTATGTTCAATTGTATGCCAACCGGAAAATTCAACAATTTTATTGTTACTCGATACAATGTCCTTTTAAGTCTATCGCCATCGAGTCGCATTCACTACAAGACCACACAATTGACTATTTGAAAGTACTTTTCCGACTCAATGCACCTACACACGACTCAGCTCTAAGGCTTCAACGTACACCATCATAAAAAACAACAACGACACACAAAACTCGAAAACAATGAAAGCAGGTGAAATGATCCTTTTTTCAAATATCCATGGTCGATACACAATCACTGGCCTTCTTAGTTGTACGGAAAAATTTCATTGTAAGCTGGTTGAAGCTGTGTGCGGTTCGAATATGAACCAAAGATGCCTTTTTCATCCTCGCAAAGACGATTTGAGTTTAACTCCCACTACCTCAATTTCGTTAAAACTCCAATTGAGATCTTCTATGGAATCATTGATTTTATTATTGAGTGACCCTTATTGGGTAAAACGTAAATATGTATGCTAATGGACAAAGGGATGAATAGATTAACCCACTTTCAATTTTTCGCGTTTATCCTTACGTTAAATGAGCATCGCCAATCCAAATTTGTTATTAACTTTGTACACAGTCCTGCACTAGTTTTTGTAATTAAATTTGCATATTTTTGATTAGTTCTGGCAAGAATTTTGAGTTTAACCGCAATATGTTGTTGTCAGCAGAACGACGAAATTTTACTAAAGGAATCCAAATAAGCATTTTTTGCTTTGTGTCCTCAACTCTTATGCATGCTTTAATTTCGACAATAATGTCTGAAGAATAGATCAAAAGAATAGAATTGACGAAACACCACCACCAGATAACTATCTGACAAAAAGAGAAACGAGTTTCCGTGCAATGTAGTGTGGGTGCAGGAAATTTCGAACATTGGTAATAGTTTATGTAATGCATTATGATAAATTTTATTTAAAACTTTTAATGTTTATCAGTCCTTGATGGCCATTAGACACTTTTTTATACTTAAATCAAGGATAACTCAGATAAGTTGCGACTAAATTAGCCTGAGATTTCAGCTCAACGTGAAAATCGTATATGTAATTTTCAGATTCCTTTTCGGTGAAACGCAAAAACGTCACCAAAAGAATATATAAAAAATGTAACGAACTCATATTCCAAGTGTTCAATTGACACTGAATAAACAACGCAGGCTTTCAGTATATGACCTTGCAGCTTGTTCTGTCGCTTTTATCTTTTCTCATCGGTATTAGCAGAATTGTTATCACAAGAAGTGAGAGAAGAGATTGTCCTACAGCCGGATGCTTTACTTTTATCGAAAGATACATTATCGAAAGACACAAAAGATCACATATCCTAGGAATCCTTTATCACTTACATTGAAAAGTGTATCGTCTTTGTGGTTATTTGCTTCTGGGCAAGAAAAATTCTTACTCTTATCTACCCTAGTATTGTTACAGTTTTATTGCTGGTACTACAATACGGAAAATAAATTTTGCTATCTCGCAATGCACAGGCTTTTCTTTTCTCATCAGTATAAGCTTGGGTGCTGAAGTAATTAGTTCGATTTCATCTTCATCTTCTGCATCATTTTCGCGTGTTTATACAAAAAATGGATAGTAGTCGGTTTGAATAGTTTGCAAGTGACGATAAAGGGCATTATACCAAGGATTTCATTAATATAAAGATGAATGGGTGAACGCTGATATAGCCACAATGCATTCGTATTTTAGTTTATTATTACTGCCCAGCATATATCGGTTGAATGATGAGAACATCAAAGAATTTTGGGATGATAAACATAGAAGACCGATTTTCGCCGTTATCATGTCTCTGGTTCAGTCCCAAAGGAAATTTTTGACACATGGGTTCAGTGGTAGAAGGTGATTTATTGAATATGAAATATAATATTCAAGGTGCTTTCTTCACAGTAGATGAAATGCTTTGCCTTTTTGGAGGAGATCACCATTCACGCAATACATCCTATCGAAACCAGCAAAGTATAGGATAAAGTTATGGGTTGCCGTTGAAGCAAAATCGTATTACACATACAATTTTCAAACGCACGTCAGTCGCAACTGCAAATGTGCTCCAGAAAAAATCACAGCAAAAGAGTCGTCATAAAAGTGACTGAAGGAATTTTGTACTATCGATTTTTTTATTCGTTTTTCGCACCATCGTACTTTTTTCCTTAATTTTTTATCTAGGTTTAAATGGTGGAAATGTGACTTGCAACAACTTGGCTTGTCGTTTGCAAAAGCGCCAAATGAAATTGGTTGGCACAATGCGAAATAATTGCAAAGAAGAATCACCGATTTTAGTTGTTATCAAATTGAAGCCAGTTCAACAGAACCAGTTTCTGTTTGAACATAACCTCCAGGCCTGCATGTTGTTGTACGTACCAAGAAAGAGGCGTTTTACGTCATTATTTTCTACCTACCATACTACTGTGAATATTTATACAACAGAATACAACACCAATAAATAAAATTTTACAACAAAACGAAAGGTGGCGTTGATGTTTTAGAAAAGCTCCATAGAACATATCGTTGTAAACGAGAGGTAAATCATTGGCCTGTTGGTTTTTTTTTGCAAAATACTCAAGAGCATTCGTCGTTTTTGTAAAACTCAAACCTGGGTGGAATATCCACAAAAAAATCTTGACACCGATTTTTTCTTATCGAATGTAGTCCATCCTTATTTAATAAAGAACGTAAAAGTATGCCACATCGTGGACACGGTCTTTCTGTTGTCCGCAGTGGGCAAAAGAAACACCGATTTTTCTTAAATATCCTTAATATCTTGCATTATACCACTGAAAATAATCATTCAAACAACAGTGTCAATTTGACATTTGGAATTCGTTTCTGAAATTTAAATCCGGATTAGGATTAAGAAAGATATTTGAGCTTTGATTACATTTCGAATTCGCCTTTTTGAAGTTATTTTCGAAAGACAAAACATTTTATTGTAGGCATAATCCATGTTTCATTCAAACACTATTTCGGACTTGGTGAGTTTCAGTCTGAATTTCGCTGGCGAACACATTTCAGCATCAACGTATTTGGAGAATAAAATTAAACATCAATGAATGTTGTTGTTGCGAGAGCTGCTGCTTGATGAGTATCTGAATTTATGGTTCGATCTGTGTTCCCAGGATGGTTCAAAGTGGAGAGCCAAGAAATAAATTTTCTCCGTTAAAAACATTCGGATATCTTCAGGATCATTAAATGGAGCAATCTATTCATAACGCTTGATGGCAGCTTCAGTAAGGGACCTTACGTTACCAGTGCTCTACATCTGGTCAATGAATTTAATAATCCTGCAATTTCACGAGTAAATTCCACTTCAATTGAAGAAACGATAGTTGATCTGATATCAGCGACGACGACGCCATAGTCCTTCAAATTAAACTCCCCAAACACCCATTTGCTTAACACTCTCTCTGTGTTCACTACTCAATACTTATGGAATCTGCTAAAGAATCAGCGCATTCCCCGCTAAGAAGTTCAATGACTGCATTCTTAAATGTGCATCTTTAGAAAGGTAAGAATCTGCTGGAAACCTCCAGCTTCCGACCTATTTCACTTCTCCCCTTTACAAGCGAAATCTATGAATACCTTTTCAATACTTCTATCGATCATCGTTCCTCATCTTTTACCTTTATTCTTAATATCCAGTTCGCACACTCGTCATCTCACACAGTAGCCCATGCCTTACTCATCCTGGAAATCCACAACCAAATAAGTGCCAACAAAAATCTCCCCACCATCGCTATCACCATTGATATCCAAAAAAGAACCGATTGTGTCATACAAAACGGCCTGATTTGTTAGTTTTCCACCTTCACCTTAGCAAACTCATTCGGTACTTCTGCACATCAGGGAATTCTAAATCGAACTTTCAAATGCTCTTGCCTCCTTAAAGCAATGCCAGCAAGTATCCCACAAGGCTTGGTCATCTCCGATCTACTTTTTTCCATTTACAGCGAAAGATCTGTCACCTCCCTAATCACTCTAATCTGTCCACATTTTCAAATACGCGGAAAAAACGATAGAATATCATTCAATGCATTCCCACAAGGCCAACGAAAAGTTATAAATACTTTACTGAAAATATATCCCTAATCTGCCGGGCCTTGCTCTTATTGTCGAAGACGCGTTTCAGCTTGTTCAGCCGAAACGCGTCCTTGATAACAAGAGGAAAGGAAGGCCCAGCGGATCATACTAACCATAATGAAATTTTGGGCTGTGGCAACAATAAAACGAACTTATTTATCTCTCCCTGAAAGAAGTTGTACGGAAAAGTTAGCACCTTATGTCACACCGCTGAAGCGGAACTACTTAAAAACGCACACCATCTGGAACGGCATTAAAACAGATACGAAATGTCAATGTAGCAAATAAGCGAGCTTTGCAAGATAGAGAACTTTTTAAATATAACGACGAGTACAGTGCAAAACGACAGTGTAAAGCTCTCCGTGCTATGTGAGAATAACATGAAATTTTGGAATTAGATATTCGATCGACTAGAGGTCCTCTACGATCCTTAACCTTAAGTTGACTACAGTTGGTGATCCCAGCTCTGATGCCGTAGTCTTATGATTTCTCACATTGCTGAAGAAAGTATGATCACATCAAACTTCATAGCCGAATCCTTTGATATTTGTGACTTCCCTCTCATGAGTGTGGTGGTAAGTTTTGAATGTTGTCAATCCCGGTTGATAACTTAAGTTAAGTTTCGGGGAACTTGAAAAAGTTCTGAAAAAGTGAAAAGGGATTTGACTTTTTCTGAAATGTTCGGTGTTTGTCCTTTTTTGTAGGATTTCCTGATCACAATATAGTCTACTTTGTTCTTGCGGTTGAGAAGATTAGAGGAGTGTAGCGCATTAAAAGTGCAACAAACTCTTACTTGCACTGTTCTCAATGACAATTTTGAGTATTCAAAAGGCCCATAGTTACGGAACATTTTTTGGATGAGTGTTAATGTCACGAGTTCTGTTTTGACATTGTGTGCTTAACGTCCTTGACCTTAACGATCGTTCGAGTAGGAGTTTCAACGTACGCATTTTTTGGACATGTTTGAAATTAGAGCAAGTGAAATATATGTTTACATCCTCTGATTCTGGGGTGAACTTTTTCATTTTGATCAAGTCTATGCGATGATCGTTTTTAAAGGTCTTAATCAGTTCTTTCCCGGCATAATATCTTTGAGCCCCTTGAGATTAAATTTCAATGGCTAGATTCTAGCCGTTGAAAAGGGTTTCCGCTATATTATGCTTCACATACTTTCAACGTTTTCGTAATCCTCAGATATGTTTGGAAAATGACGTTTTGCAATCAGCATTAATTTAATCATGATTTTCCAACTTCAAGTTCTACGACGAAAGTCTTACTGGTATCCCTGGGAAAATCGGTGACGAGTCTCTCACCTGACAAGTTTCTCACCTTCGATTGTTGTTCCATGTTGTCGACCTACATCAATGCTATCCTTTACGTCAGCCAATGGCTTGAATCGATTGAATACGGAGAACTTTGATGAGCTTTGAGCCATCATGAATAGGTCCCTGAAAAGAGTCTCAATCAGCGATGTTTTCCAGCTTCTCTTCTGTGTTGGACAGCGTTAGGGTTTCGCAAATTTTTGAACGCTCACTTCGGAGTCTTATGTTTCAATTAATAAATTAAATTTTATTGCTTTTAACACTACAGAAATATCGCTCGTACCTTGGTATTGAACAATGACTCTTGGAAGTTACTTCGCTTCATCTCATTTTTGCATTTGAGCAATGATAAAGATTCAGACAGCAATGACCCTATAGGCAAACAAGAACAGTCCTTCTGCGTCATCTTCCGAGCTTTTGGAAATTCGTCATTTTATCAAATAAATGTAATTTATTTATTGCATTCAATCTAATTCTAATGGACGCCTGCAGAGTTGCATACATCAACACATTATTGAATTGCTTTGTATCCTATATAACATGCATGGACACCGATTAAATAGCACTTGAAGTCTGTCTAGACTAAACATTTTTTCAATAGTTATTAGCCATTTTATTCGAACATGTAAAAGTTGTAACTTATTTCAAATCTCATCTCCCGTCACTGTTCATTCAACCATCATTGACTGTAATGTCGAATTACCAATCAATGCAAGAATACTGCCATGTGGTATTAACACAGAATGACAGTCACTATTTTCTATATCGAATAAAGTCGATGGTTTGCATATATATGTGTCCACCATTTCCATAAAAACACCACTTTGAAAATGGCCGCAATCCTGTTTTATGAAAAAAAATAAAAATTCTAGTCCTTCAGTGTGGGTGGGTACGGTTGCACGATACGGTCAATATTTGGAGGATGTCCATAAGTTTTCATACGTATCCGCATAAAAATATATCAATTCAATGTTATTGATTTTATTTGGAAATGGATTCATATCACGAATAAATTTAATGCTGATTTGATGAGTGCAACGTTTTTGAGGTTATTGACAGATTGAAATGGTATTATAATGCTTTGATTGTATTAAATAAACATTTATTCTATGATTGATCAAAATTAGCTCGAAGGAAGCGATGGGGCAAAATGTCACTTACAATGATTGCAGGATAGAAAATATTTTGATGTTTTTAGTAAGAGAGGAAAGGAGGTCAATTGATGAATTAATATTTTGAATGACTTAGGTTTGGAGTACGCAGTCCTTTTCGCCTATACTCTGATGAAAGCACCAACAGTTCTTCTCCTTGCTCTACTTGTTACAAATTGCAGAAACCAATTTTCATTTTTATTGTTTTGACTTCGAAATGATTTGTGTTTTGATTGGGACACTCCTGCTGAGGACCGGAGACACTAGCTAACGTAAGTGAACCTCAATGATGTTCATAAAATAATAAGAACAAGATAATTAAAATTTTTTGACTAGGGTAAGATTCTTGAGAGAACTGCCAGAAATTTAATGTCTAGCTGGCTTTAATGCATAAGTACATGAAATTGAGTTTTGAAATTAATGATGAGATATATAAGGGCTGGGGTGAATGTTACTTGCTTGTTACATATTTATGTTAAACATATATTAGTAATCCCTGCATATATTTGCAATCCCTGATATGTGAAATTTTTACGGAACACACCTGTCCATCGTATGATATGAAACGCAGTAAATATAAAAGAAAATGTATTGAGGTAAGAGCCTGGGATTTCAAAGCTTTCAGGTGAACACAATCAGGCCTACCACCACTTTAGAAGGGCTCCCAACTCCGCGGTATTAGAGCAATATTTTCAACACGCATTGGTATTTACTCCTTGCTGATACCAATACCTCTAGAAAATATTGTTTGCCCCCAAAGATGAAGGTGTGGTAAAAATATCGACTGGGACTTAACGAGCAAAGTGTGGTCTAATACGCTCTAACATCCTGTTGAAAATTGTGTCCATAAGCCATCAATGAAAACAAATACGATTGCTTCTGCTGTACCTGAAATGGAAAGGGTTTTTTTCAGAGGTAAAGAACTTTAAGTTGGCAACACTTTTTAATGCTACTTATGGTGTGACAGCTGTCATGCGTTTCATGGTGAGTTTCGTTTACCATTTTATCATTAAAAGTCTAACGCATGATCAACGCCTGCGAATTTTGCAGATTTATTTCGAAAAAATAGTTCTGTTCGTGAAATTCAAAACGCAATTTTATGGCTGACATAATCGTTTATCAGAACAATTAATTCAATCATTCATGGATCGTCTCCGCATCATGTTTACTCTCACTCAATCACGTATCCATTCAGGCGTCGTGTAGTACATAATAAAGAAACATAGCAGCTATAGATCGTAGTATCGATGATGACCCAAGTAAGTCTATTTGACAAACCTGGGCCCATTCACTTTATGGAAGCTTTCACGGAAAGATCTAAGTTTGAGGGTATACAAAATCTAGCTCGTGCAAGAATTGAAGCCCAACGACGATCGGATACGGAGCAGATTTGGTGCAAGGGATTAGTGAGCCTTGATCAATGACTTTCCCGTTCTGGGATTCACCTCCCATAGTGCAAGGGACATCTGGTTTCAACAGGGTGGCGTGACATGCCATAAAGCTCGTGCAACCATCGATTTATTGACAGAAGCATTTGATGGAGTCATAATTTCTCATTTTCAACCTGTGGACTGACCTGCAAAGTCTTGTGATTTAACACCGTTGGACTATTTCTCCTGTGGAAATACGTCAAATCACTTTTCTAAGCCGAAGATACATTTGATCAGACACTTGATCATTTCGAAGACAACATTCGCCGCGTTATTTGCGAGGTAAGGACCTAAACATTGATTGCAGTAGCCGAAAGTTTGACGTATCTTTGGGCGTCCACCGCGCAAGTCATGATGCTCACATGCCCAAAATCATATTTATATGAAAATGGCGAATGATTATTTCTAGAACTAGAAGAAGAAAAAAAAATAAGAATAAAGTAAAATAATTTCATGGCAATCAACACTATGTATTTTTGTTTTTCTCGATTTCAAAATAATATACCCCTAAAAAGGATACTCCATAAGATAGCCTTCCTGCAGGGGATTAGGATAAATAATTTTGTTTATTTTTAACCTTTTCCATACAATGCTAAATGTCATGCTCGTTCGTAAATTATCATTATTTTGACTCATTTACTTTGAAATTTTGTACTGCCGGCATTATCAGATACATTTCTTCCGCCATTGACGGAAAAGTATCTCAATCCCTTGGTTATTTCTCATCTCAATTCATTGCATCACCCTACTAACTAAAAGTCCTCATAAGTATCTAATGACCTCATCTTAACATTGAACTATAAAAGCAATATCCTATCACAAATCGTGAGCCAAAATGCCAACGCGATGAGGAGTCCTTGATCGTCTTTTATGCCCTGACGTTAAAGTTTTTAATTATCTTTCTCTGAACAAAGACAGACACAACCTTTAAAGCTCTTATCTTATACTTAACTTAAATCCCTGACGATAATTAAGATTTCCGATAATTTCTCAATCCTGAGGGCATACTTATTCCGCCTTTCTTGAAATAGAAAATTTACGGCAGACTCGGAATACATTGAGTGGGATTCTGGCGGGGATCCTTTCAATAAAAAGCGAACCGTCTGCATAGTCTGCATAGTCGATTTTGTGTCAGACGCTGTTATTGTTCTCAGATGTCTTAGCCGTTGTTAGCATTTTGTACATGATTTCGGTGGTTAGTGGATTTAACGGCATCGCCACGAGGAGACGCAGCATGGAGAAATGTTTAATTAAGTGAAAGCATAGCACATAATTTGCAAATTGTATTTACGTTGATTGAAGGTTTCTCGTTTCTATGAATTCAATACGTTATGGTAGCTGGGATCGAGATTTCGTTCGGAAATTGGTTTGTGGGCGTGAACTAGCTTAAGAGTAAACACAACCGGCTTACAAGTGTCTGAAGACTATTTTCCCTTAAATCTTTGCGCAATTAAATTAATTAACACATGATCCGACCAATTTTATAGATATTATATCAGCGTCATGTAATATAAAAGATCGATTTAGAAACAAACTACCTCCATTTTTGATATAACTCACATTCACTCTCATGATTACCGCTTGTTAGTATTGTATTTTAAGTCTGAGCTATCCTGAAAATAGTTCTTTTGCGTTACACATTTCTTGGAAGTCTTATGTACGTGTACGTTTTCTTTACACATGAAGGCTTAAAGGCTTTAATTTTCCGCGGATCAATACACTGACTTCCTTGTTAAAATGACACGTCAATATAAATTCGTCAAGAATAAAACATGCACCTTGTTGCCAGCAACTAAGAAGGATAATACCAGGAATACATTTGCATACAACGAGATTTCCATATATTTGTCACAAAAAAAATATATTAACAAGTGCGAATAAGGATGAATATGAATATGAGAATAAGGATGGCGCAACGATAGTGATAGTTGATCAAATTAAGTACTCATTGTAGTATGAGTTTTCCGAGGCTTTTGTGATGTTGCACCTCTTCTTAATCATATTTGCGAGTAATGGATGCTAAACATTTATAACAACAGCTTTTTTGTAATTAATTTTAGGCTGCTTCAATTTCAATTTGTTCAAAATTCATCTTTGACTCAGTTCGCTACCGCAATATCCTTCAGCTTACGAACTAAGGGAATTCAAAGTAAAATCAGGGTTTAGTGCTTCGACTCTAATACATTTATCATTAAAAGCCTTGCAAATAATCGTGGTTTTGGTATTTATAACTTACAAGGCTATCGAAAATTAACTTTGAAAAGACCAATCCAGAAAAATGCTGTTATTTGTTGTAAGGGCAGGTGTAATAATTAGAAATAAAGATCCAAAATTTTATATTTCTCCAGCAATATCTCAGAGTAGATTGGAAACTTTAAACCTATGTCATAGTGGTACGTCTTTCGTCAGTAATATTATTATTATTGTACTGGGGTCTACTTGTTGGAATTCAGCATTGGCCAGAACTCGGCCCTTAGCTCCCCATGTGTAGTACTATTGTTTACAGATGGTCCATCCTGTCATCCTACAGAAGCAAAGGATTTCTCCCAGCTCTGTGGTCGCCAAGTGTTCCAATTCTGTTGCGCCAGTACATCTCACCCAAGTAAGCCGTTTGTTGGCCAGACTCGGGCAATCTAGGAGGAAGAGTTCTGTACTTTCTTCCTCCTCGCCGCTAGCTCGGCAAGTATCATCCGTTCGGATTCCTATTCGTTTGGCGTGTTTACCTAGAAGATTATGGCCCGTTAATACTGCCATCAATGTTCTGACGCCATTTCGATTTTCCCCAGGAGTTGTTTTGTCCTCATTTGATAAGGGTGAGGCCAAAGACCTCGGCTTATCCTGCAGTCATTCCTGACATTCCAAGGCGTATGTATGTCTTTCGAGAGGATTTCGTCTAGTTCCCTTTTTACCGTTGCTAGTGGCACTTTAATTGCGTTTATTCTAGTAGCATTTTGGTCAGCTGATCCAGCTCTCGCTGGTTCATCGGCTCTTTCGTTTCGCTCTACACCACTGTGTTCAGGGACCCATGTCAGTCTTACATTTATTCGGTTTGTTGCAGTTTTGAGAGCCTGCCTACAATCCTGCACCAGTTGTAACAGTACGCGGTTCGAGGCAAGCGCCTGCAGTGCCGGCTTACTGTCCGAGAGTATTTATATACTTTCATCAAGGTTGTTTGTTGCCGCTTCTATAGCCGCTTTAATTGCAAACACTTCCGACTGGAAAACTGTGGTATGGCTCTCCAGTTTATAACTTCGGTTTAGTTGCGGGTGATCTAGGAAAAAGATTCCGGCGCCGCTTCCCTCATCCGTTTTGGAACCATCGATGTAGATCATTATTTCACTCCCAGATGTGAAATCCTGCACCGTTTCCCACGCTTCTCTGGTCGGTATGCTGATCTTGTATGGAATCGTTGTGTCCACTATCGGTTGAATTCTATCCAGCTCCCTTTTACTTGACGGGGCCATTCTCTCCATTTTTTTCAAAATGCGTACGTTCCCCGTTTGAGTGTGTTTAGATAACCCATATGTGGATTTTAATCTGATGTTCGCAAGTGATGCCTCTGACGATGAATTTGTCGAGTGGCATGAGATTAAGCATTATCTCCATTACAGCAGTTGGCGTAGTCCTAATGGCACTTGCGATGCCAAGGCAGGCCATCCGCTGGATCTTCTCTAACTCTTTTGCAATGGTTTTCTTTTGTAGTGCCTGCCACCAAACCAATGCCCCGTAAGTGGTTATAGGCCTCACTACTGTTGTGTAGATCCAGTAAGAAATTTTGGGTTATATTCCCCAGGTTTTCCCCACTAGTCTTTTTATTGTGAAGAGCGCCACTGTAGCTGTCCGACTGGCTGCTCCTATGTGTGGAGTCCAATTTAGTTTACTGTCCAAGGTTACTCCTAAGTATTTCACCTTGTTTCCTAAACTGATATGTTTTCCGTCAATGGTCGGGGGTGTAAATGTCTCCGGTTTACGGCGCTTTGTGTAAAGCATAAGCTTATAAGCATTGATGCGCAGTCCGTTTAGTTTCGCCCACTCAAAAAGACGTGAGAGTGCGGTCTGCATCAAGTCCGACATGGTTTCTGGGAACTTTCCACTTATCAGTTTAACAATATCGTCAGCGTACGCTATCGTTTTGAAACCATTCCCGTTGAGGTCTTCCACTATTTGGTTAACTGTGAGTACCCAGGCAAGTGGTGATACTATGCCACCTTGTGGTGTACCCCTGTTAGTCCATTTATTCAAGGTTACGCCGTTTTCCTCAGCTGTAATCTTCCTTTTAGCTAGTAGTTCCGTCATCCATTTAGTAAGATATGGGTCTATTGCATATCTTTGGATGGCTAATACTATGCTCTCAGTTTTTACATTGTTGAAGGCTCCCTCGATATCAATGTGGGCCGCCAAAGTGTAATCTTTGATGGCAAGTTTCCTCTCTATTCTGCTTAGGATTGCGTGTAGTGCCGTCTCTTTTGAGCGCCCTGGGAGGTATGCATGTTGGTTGGGGCAAAGCTCCGTTATATTCACGTTGCTTTTTATGTATCCATTCACCAGGCGTTCCAGGGTTTTCAGCATGAAAGACGTTAAGCTGATAGGTCGGTAATCCCTTGCTTTGTAGTGGCTGGCTTGTGCCGGCTTGGGTATAAAAACTACTTTAGCTTCTCTCCAGTCTAAAGGAATATAGCGTTTGGATATGGAGGCTCAATATATTTTCACAAAAATCCGTATTATTGTGATATCCGCTTTCATGAGCATGATCGGATACACTTTGTCGGTTCCTCGTGATTTGTAAGGTTCGAAGGTATTAATGGCCCAAAGGACCTTTTCTTCGCTTACGATTTGTTTTAGGGGGGGGGGGGCACGGTAAGGAGTCATGTTGTTTGTTTGTTCTGTCTCCTCATCCGTTGAGCCCGGAAAGTGTTGATTTAGTAGGAGCTTGAGACGTGCTATGCTATTTGTTGTCCACGATCCGTCCTCCTTTTGGAGTATCGTGTCCACATGATGTTCTCTTTTCAGAGCCCTGTTTAGCCTAGTTGTCTCGTTTCCTCCCTCAATATTGCTGCAAAAAGATTCCAGGATTTCATTTTCTCTCTTCTTACAGCTGTTTCAAAAATTTTCAGACTCGTTTATAGTCCTCCCAATCCGCATCTCGGTTTGTGAGGCGAGGTATTCTGAATAATCTGTGAGTATTTTTTCTGATCTCCTCCAGTTCCTTGTTCCACCAGCTTACCGTTTTTTGTTTGACGGTTGTGGTTGGACACATTTCACTGAAACTATCGACCAGTATACTTGTGATGTGATGTCCTTTCGACTTCTCGATGGGTTCGACTGGTGTGAACCTATATATCTTTTAGTATCGTTGGTGTAGCCATCCCAATCCGCTTTCCTAGGATTGCCGAAGACCAATGGGATCTTCTCGCCTCTTCTCACTTGAAAGATGATCCATTGGTGGCTAGATGAGTCACATACTCTCCAGCCGTGCAGGTCCGCCAATGCCTCTGTTGTGATTAGAGTGACGTCAATCACTTCCGCTCTATTTTTCGTTATAAAGGTCGGTGTGTTACCCTTATTTGCTAAGTTGAGGCTAGTAGTTGTTAAGTAATTGACTAACTGCTCACCTCT
This sequence comes from Stratiomys singularior, assembly GCA_954870665.1. Taxonomy (NCBI): domain Eukaryota; kingdom Metazoa; phylum Arthropoda; class Insecta; order Diptera; family Stratiomyidae; genus Stratiomys; species Stratiomys singularior. The sequence continues at coordinate 129,381,546 of OX940878.1, read as the reverse complement.
TTTGTTGCACTTGGTGCTTCCCCAGAGTTCGTGTAGCGCGTTCGCATCGCATCCGATGATGGCTCGCTTCCCCCGTATATGCTCCGATAGGGTGCGGAATTCGGTGGTCGGCATCGGAACGTCAAACGGTAGGTATGCCGAGGCCAGCGTTACCTGCCCGTCCCTTCCGTCGAACACTGCCAATGTAAGGTCCATATTGCTGAACTGCGGTAGAAAAATTGAATTAATTTCCTTTCGACATATAATGTAGCTACGTATTTTATCTACCCCGCTTGTGGCAAAGATATTCAATTGTTTTGCACTGATTCCAAGTATCTTTCCATTAAGTTGGGAAGGCTCTTGTATCAGTGCTATGTCGGTGTTCCCATCTGCTAGATGTTTAAGCAGGTTGGCTGTTGCCGCCCTGCTGTGGTGCAGATTCGCTTGGGTCACCCGCATTGACTTTTCGTTTTTGCTCCAAGGGCTCGGTCGCCTTTGCTTTTTCACCTGGGTGAAGTCAAAACTCAGTCGTCCTTTTTTGTCCCTTAGAGTGCTGACGTCTTCTTTTCGCATGCCCAGTACCAGGACCATGCCTTTGTTTAGGACTTCTTTCCCCGCAAAGAGATGCCACCTTTCCGTTCCATACCCCGTATTCTGTAGTTTAAGCGTTTTGAAGGCTTCCTGCGATATGTGCTCCGTTTCGGGTATAAATACCTTAACGGTGCATAACCGCGGTACCTCCTTTATGGGGACAACTCTAAACTCTTCGTTCAGGGTAGTGTTTACCTTGGCAACTGCAGTCTTTAGATATTCTAGAGACTGCTTGTCGCTACAGGTTATGTTGGGATTTTTTCTGGTTTGCTGGATAGGTGCTCGAAGAGGTCCTTCTTCAAGGCAGTTTGCAGCTTCGCGAGTTGATCCTCTTGGATCTTACCAGTTTCATTGAGGTAGTCTTTCACCGCTACTGTTAGTGCATCGTTTGCGGCGTCCCAATAGGGCTTCCTCGCCAGAGTTTGGGGTTCAGAGCTTATCCTCCGATCCTTTTTACCAGTGCCTTGGTTGCTGTCATCCAATTTCATCCGCTTAGGTCCGGTTTTACCCTTTTCCTTTGCAGTTGGTGGTACAGCTTCCTTGGCAGTAGCAGCCAGTTTCCCAGGTTTTCTTTGGTTGGCTACCACTTTTTGGCTGGTTCCAGGGTTCGCTGAGCTCTTCTCCCCGATTGTGTTTTGACGCTTCAGTTTCCTTTGCGCCTTTCTTCTTAGCGTTCTGGCTGATGCTCCCGTCTTCCCAGTGGGTGCGGTAGCTGCCATTGTGCTTGTTTTGTTGCAGTCAGTCGTCAAATGCACTCCCTGCTCCCTAAGCGTACATTTATGACCCAATAGCTCTGGGTAACTGGTGCTTGGTGCCGTCACGCCAGTTGTCCGGTCCCCGGAGATTTCTCCCCCTCGTATGCCGGGTACTGAGGGTACTTTTTCTGCTTGGACTTCCGTATTTTTTTAAATTTGGTTACCTCTTCGCTTCACTTCTCGCCCTTTGCGTACCTGCTAGGTTGGATACTAAGGTCTCCTGCAGTGTTCATTGGAGTTAGTGGCCCCCCTCGCCACGTCAAGGTGGGTAATCGTGAGGGGTTCGTCAGTAATAAGGAGAGAGAATCCTTAGGAAGACCGCCAGTAATAGTGAAGAAAGGTTTTGACGCAATATTTGACTAAGTCTGCGTCTGACCCGTATATCTTCGAAATAAGAGATTCATTGGAAACAAAAATTTCAAAGGGTTATTGATGGATGGAATGATACGTGACAGGCCTTTTCGTTTGGAAGATCGTAAAGTCTCAGATAGATTTTCATGGAGTTGGCGACATGTTTGCTACTACCTCAGCTTATATTTTATAACCACCAGGCACTCATCAGGTATTGAACAGCGTAGTTCACTGAATGAAAAAATCAAATTTGATTGATTTGATGATACTTTGTTGTTCAAAAACTGACCAAGCGACAAGGTTGCCGCAAAATGTGGACAAATTTCACGAAGTTCACCCTAAAGCCCAACTTTCAAGCAATTGAGATAAACTACATTCTGGATTGCCGACATGCAGTTTGGGTTAGGAAACTCCTCCACAAAAATGCCCCTTGCTGACAAAATTTCGTAGAGGGCATCATCAAGAGTCCTTGGAGCTTGGATTAACAGCTGGCCGTCTGGAAACTCAGCATGTTGATGCAGATAAAATGGACGTTGTTTTGACAAATTTTCCCTCGCACCCCGTTCATTGCGATGCTTCGGGCTAGCACAATTTATTCAGGGACTACTCTTCAGTGTGGAGATGTTAAACGAAAAGGCACAAGATAACTGGAACGCACGGTATCCCAGCTGAAAAACTGGGGCCTTTGGAGCCGAATCGGTTTCTTCAGAAATTTCCTCAGAAATATGACTTTAGGGCAGGAAAGTCCACAACTGGTTCAAATACAGAAGTGACGAAAACAATCCAGTGGATAGAAGCGGTGTATAGAACAACTTGAGTCGGTATTTCCTGAGTATGTTTTAGTTCTTTATGGTGGACGGGAATTGTATAAAAGTTGCACAAGCGGGTATCCTTAAAAATTATTAGGAATTCTTTGCTGTAACTTCAAGGACTGCAAACTCAGGTACGAAACATTGGGGTTCGGTAAAGAATGGGCAAACCATGAGACGAAGCGTATTTTGGCTCTAGACTACGAAATGTCTTGTACTACGAGTATTTGGGCCTTCAGTTATCAAATGGGCCGCACTTGATCTGTCGCCAATGTTGAGGCATTAGTTGCAGGACAACTAAATATAGGCATGTGTCAAGTAAACAAGTAGATCTTTAACCACGGGTTCAGTTTAGCGCTGGAGGAAACACAGTTTTATCCTCCTTCCCTCCCTCCCTCTTTATTTTTAGAGTCATTTCGATCTAACTAGGTGAAATAATCATTAAATCAAAAGAATCAAACGAATAGTTCGACTTTATGATTGACTGAGATGACAGTCAACGATGCCATTTTGGGAAAGTCCTCTCTCAGTTGCCTGGTCAACCAACATTAGGGTAAAACATTCGACTAAAAGACACTTCAATGGTTTCAAAATTTGGGCTGGCAGCTTTTCGTAAGAAGTCATATCCAAATCGTTTGACACAGGCTAAGAGGCGTGAATTTTCATGGATTGCAACTGCATATCGTACTGTCTCTCAGCTCATGCCACTTGGTAATACGAGGATGATATCGATAGTATGTTATGTGATAGTTTAATAGGAAACAGAAGAGAAGGAGAGGCTTCTGCCCGATAAGAGGGAGGAGAAATAAAAAGACCTTATCGTTGAGGCAGAAATATGGGTCAACGAAACGCGTTGCTTACTAGTTGACCCAATAAGACTGATTGTTAGAAATTATTCCGTGATGGCAAAACGGATGATGCAGGTCACGAATGATTTTTCTCAGTACTTGACATTGTTAATAGTGTACTATGGTTACGGGCGTTACCTATTTGTAGGGTTAGCATTTCAATTTTTCTTATCTTTTTTCTTATTTTTTTGTCACTTTTTTGCCGGATTTTCTTGATTCTTGCTTCTTCTTCTCATTGAAAGAAACTCAGCAGGTACCTCTTTAGTGATAGTGTTATCATTATTCAAATTCCTGACAATTAATTCAAATCCTTCACTCAGACTTAGCATACTAAACATTTTCACATTATTATACCTTTTAAAAAATTTCAGCTTGAATTTTTCTAAAACGTTATTCTTGATCCTAAAACTTAAGAATTCAATAGAAATGAACATTTGTAACATACCAATCAAAATGTTGTGTGCTAACAATAAGAAATAATTTATGTTGGGCATTCTGACTCCATTGACAACTTAAAAGGATATTCTATGCCACCTGTCAACGGAGCCCACCACAGTATATGTGCTATAATTTTCAGTTGAAGCTGATTATTTCAATGCCCATCATTATTTCATTCTAATTTATCTATTGCTATGTACGCAAGTTTGGGTCTTTCCGAGTCCTATTTCCGTCATGTTCCTGAAACATAATCCTGCGAACAAATCCACATATAACCATGAATATGAGCCTAGTATATGATTATCAGGTGAAAAGCAACAATCAACTGCTTGAATTTGATAGTTTGAAAAAGTAAGACAACCGAGGTTAGTAGGACATAATATATTTTGTAAGTGTCCCCTTCCTATGAACTCAGCGTAAATTACAAATTTCAAAACGAGGAACCACTTGCAGCGCAATTAAAGTATTATTAGATTATATAATTGATTGCCTTAATTTGCTGGCTGAAGTATAATTTAGCACAGGCAAATAAACCATATTTTTAGGAAAGTTTAAAAGGACTCCATCCATTTTGCGTAAGGTAAGTATGTCATTTACGTGTAAATTTAGTAACGAGCAATTTTTCGTGGAAAAGAAAAATTCATTCGCATTTTGGTTTTTACTTTTATGGCTTACCTAGGAAGGAGTAATAGAGTTGTACTTATGAAAAATTCACATCCTTGTGCTGAAGATTTTTTGGCAAATTATATAAGGCTGGTAGTGTTGCTTATACAAAAGAATGCATTTCGATTTGAATTTATGTCGAAAAGCTCTGGCGCAGGATAATATGTATCAAATTTTTGCGATAGGTTCAAATTATTCCAACCTCGTTTACCGTTGAAGGAGACAAAGGAGAAATGAGTGAAAATATTTATCCTGCCACGTTACGTTGATGGCAACACAATGCAGACAAATGTTATTCCAGGAAAATGAAAAATCCACCTGAATCGCGAAACGTGAAAAGTCAGTGTCGGACGTGTAATACGTTCTTGACGGTTTCCTAAGACATGCCCGGACTTAGTGTTCTTCAGTGCCTGAATCACCTATCTGTATCTTCCTGCCGTTGTGCAAGATGTCTTAATAACATTCCAAACTTAAGTGCAAACACATGTCGAGCCAACGCTTGGAAATTTCTTGAGAACTAGATTTCTGCGGAGTAAAAGCGTTCGCCTGCAGCTGCCCCTGCTATACGCTACCATGCTGTAACTTTTAACGTTTCCCAAGGAAAGGAAATGAAACCATGCCCAATCCTTAACGATTCAACTCGACTGTGGAGGCAGAGGATTTGAGCAAACGCTGTGTTAATATTCTCATAAGGTAGCAATCATATTTGTTGGTTGCTAGCTCGTTTGCTTGGCAAAAAGCAGATCACCAAGCATAACTCCTTGTACGAGTACGCTTGGATGATAATGACTTTGCTAATTAATTCACGAACACCAACAATATTTCCTTGATGGCTCGCTTGCTCAGCTGCATGCTTAGTCACCAACGCCTAGATTCGCTTGTTATATCCTTTCGAAGCGATCAGCACGTGAACACGTGCTATGTTAAGGAATCTTGGTGGGGTTTACGCGGGGAAACTTTTCTACATTATTTTGATGTGTATTTTTGTTTAATTATCCTTTGTGTAAGGGATGTGACACCTTGTTACGTGTGATGTGATTTAGAGAGAAATGTTTCCATTCGGTTGGTGAAGAGCTTAATGAATATGCAGTGGGAGTAGGTGCCTTTTATGTTTTCTACAACATGGCCTTGAATCGCACCATTACCTAAAGATCCTGCTGAAGTTCAAATCTTGAGCTGCGATTTCGCATATTCGGCGTACTCAAAAATTTTTCATCGATGCAATCAAATTTGCCTAGGCTTCCGTTTTATGAATTTTATGAGATCCTTAAATATATCAAGGGAAAATGGAAAAATTATTTCATTCGATGTACTTTACGTGAAATCATGGAATTAAGACAAGTTACTGTAATCACTGTTGATAAGACACCATTACATACCAGTAGTCGAATATTGTTATTATTTGTTGAAGGACACGTTGCATGTCAAAGTAGATATAGGGAATTATGTTTTTACAACATTATTCAGTTAACTGGGTTCATTAGAAATTAGAAATAAATAAACAATATTGCTCAGCCTCGCCTCGCCTTTTTTTTTTTTGTTTCTCACAACAGATTGTGGACCTTATTACTTCCGTCCCCTAGGCAGGAGGATACATAGTAATTTTCCGCCAAAAAGCAGGATGGGTACCGTTCCCGTCTTAGAAATTGCCAGCCCATAGGCAATGCCATTTGCAGACAAAATTTTGCAAAATTTTTTACTCTTGGGTATCTTTTCTCGGTTTCAAGAGCTTGAAAGAAATGTGCCTCTCTTAATTCAGGGATAAAGTTGCGTTTTTGTTGTCACATTGAAAGGTTGATGACACTCTTGAGTGAAACTCTTTGTGATTATGTGATTTCTATGATCCTTCACACAAACCTATGATAATTTGGAAGTGCTTCTTTTTTCACTAAAATAAAACAATTATGGTTGGCAAATGTGTGCTGATTAGTTGATATTTTAATTTTTTTGCCAAAAAGCTGTTATCACACTTTATGGAACAATCGAAATTGAAAGAAATACCTAGTCCCAAGAGAGTTGAAAGCTTACCGTCGGAGTGAAAACTTGCAAATTTGCTACTAACCGATAAAAATTCCCACTTGCAGGCAATTCTTCTTGGAATTTACCGCGGGTTACGTCATGAGACTCGTAAGGACCCTTAAAGAGACTCCTTAGGGCACAAACTATCTGGACTGCTGTCAATGATGCTCTCCTGTCATACTGAGAACCAATCCTGCATCTTTTTGTCGCATTATTTCAGGCTGGCATCCTCAGTCCAACCCTTCAAATAAGGAAAGAACACCCATCTTCCACAGATGGGTGGTGCTTGAAAGTTCAGGGACTACTGAAATGGTGACCTTCCTGAGCCGCCTGTTCTTTGACAACCTTTTTTGTGGAAAAAAAAACGCCGATCTTCAGATACTCATATTGGATTATTTATCAGATACACACATCTTTCCCGCGAAACTTTCTGCAGACAGTTCATCTATACTGTCGGAGAGATGAAACCGGGGCATATGGTCAAGGCTCATGACATTGATAGATTGATTTGACCAAGTAAAAGCCCGAGTTACAGTGGCTTCCTTGGTACGGGCGGATGTAATCTTTATTCAATGTCACCCACATTGGATCGAGTGATGCCAAAGTTGTCGTATGTATATTTTGGTGTGAGAAGCAAGTCGATCATATAACATGTTTCCTGCTGTATGGAAAGTCAATCGGACATTGGTCGTTGTTATTAGTTTGGTCGTAGAAACGTATACCCCTTTGCTGTTTCCCAGTGAAATTTCTCTTTGCCGACTATAGCGTTAAAATCACCCAGAATAGTTTTCATATCGGCAATAGTTTTTCATATCATATTCATTCCATCGGCAATGTGTTGAAGATTCTTTCTAGGTGATTAGAGAATGCCTTAATCACCATCCACTCCTTTGTACTAAGTCCTTATGAAGATGTGTGCGCTAGTCAACAACATGTTGAAGAATGGAATAATTTAACTCACATAAAAACTCCCTATTTGCAACAAGGACAATTCCCCAGTTTCGGCTTTCAGCAGGCTTCTTGCCTTTGAAGAATTAATTTGATTTTATGTAATATACACTTCGTTTTCCAGACTTCCAAAATAATTCATGACTTGCTTGTTGCAATAACGTCATAACATCGCCATTGTCCGTCCAGTGATCTCACATTCAGGGACTCGAAACTAGAGTCCGGTTTTCTTATGCGAGGTCATTGCCGCAGGTCTAACCTTTTCGAGGCTTTGGTGCAGATGTCGGAACAAAAGTGGGCTTTCTAGGGCAGGAGAGGCTTATTCGTCACCAAGCCATCACTCCGATGCTATGGCCAGTATTATTGATCCCGATATCAGCTTCAGAAAACTAGTCTTGACCCTCTTCGTCTTTCAACCATACAAAGAAGTATCCAACGAACATCACGAAGAGGTGTAAATAGTTGTCATTTCAATGTACTAAATAAGACATCATTGGGAAACCAGTGATTGGTTTTACTGTTACTGCTCCACGGGCATTTACTACCATTTGGTTGCCAAAGATAGACAATTACAGGTTACGTGTCCAATGAACCATATATGGTACATGGAGCAATGTTTTCCGGCTATTTAAAGATATCCACTAAAAAATCGCCAATGAATTAGCTTATATATGAAACATGGATTTGACATGGTTGGTACGAAAATTTCGTCTTGTACAGTAAAGGATATGTTGGATAGAAAACTCGTTAATTTCTAATTGATAAGATAGCAGGAGGAAACTTAAAATGTTGTCTAGAACTTATAAACACGATTGGGAATGTCGTTCGTGATGTTAACACCACTCAATAGACATTTTTATGGACAGAGCGAAAACCCGGAGTATCATACTCCGAGTATGAAGAGAAGAGAGAGTGAGAAGAGAGAGTGGAAGTACCCTGATGAATCTGAGAGCCAACTCCTAATAGAGTTTTATTTGTTTTTAATCTATAAAAAAATTTTAAAGATACTTTTACCTAATAGCAGCTCAAAGAAGACACATTTTCAAGTTTTGTACACATTTTTGACACTTTTGCACAGAAATGCTTCTTAATTTTCTAAGCCGTGCAAAGATCAACCCCTTGAAAAAATTCCACCACATGGCAGTCATTTAATCTTTGGAATGGCGATCAAAATTTGGAATGGCAGAGCAAAAAACATAATACTTTTTTAAAAAGAAAGCCGGAATCGACCGGAAAATATGAAAAATTCACAAAATCAAGGAGGGCATCACAAAATAATTTGAAGAAAATATGCTTCAAAATTTCTTCACATCGAGCAAGTAAATTTGGAGATTTACTGTCCGCCTTTTGAAAAAAGGGATTTTGAGAAGAACGCGTTTAAATTTAATTTACTAGGCTTATATTGAAAAATTAATAGGCGTCCTATAAGTTGATCTGCTATCCCTGGACCATATTAAAGAAAACCTTCATCCTCATATGCTTGCTTTTATTGAAATGGGCCATTTATCAAGCTTCCTTCCTTCTTGCCACCTTGCAGGCTTCTTCAGCCAGCAAAATTCATTCTTCGTGTTCTCTAAATGCGTAATCGTAAGAGCAGTTTCCTTTGGTGCCACCCATAAGTTCCATGGTTTTGAGATTCATACGTCCTTCGTTGAAAATTGACAACGACCACCAGACATTTCGACGACTTCTTTGCATTCGAACTTATGCTTTAGCACGAACAACCTGAAACGTTACAACTAAACAACGTGAAAGGAACTTGTCGTTGATTTATTTTTCAAATACTGGTTTGACGAGCTCCTGAACTTCTGCACTTACAACTGGTTTATGTGTGAACCGAGTGTTATCAGCTTTTGGCTTGAGATATTTACACCATTCTGAATTGCAGTTTTTTAACGTTTCTTCAGAGATTTTATCATAATAATCGGTCCATATCTCCTTTTTCATATTTTCTCAAGAGTCTGGTTTAGGCTGAAGAGACAAGAAATAATGAACTGACATCTCTTTCATTACCCCTCCTGTCAAGTCCGTAGTTTTTCGTGGTGACGTTTTTTTTTCTTGTGATCTTGAAAGTCCGCGTACAGCAATTCTAGTAAACTTTAAATCTGTATCACAAGTTTCAGACTTTACTATAGTAGCCAATTTCGAAAACAAAAGTTGAGACGCTAAGATACAGAAAATAAAACCTTCATTAATTTTTACATCAAAATCAGTGCTTGCTGATAATTCTTCAACAGATTTATGGCGATTAATAATAACACTAGTTTACAGTACATCTGTGGCCAAAGAAATTTTAGCTGTTGCTGAATACATATGATATACTATTTTCAAAAATATAATTAGAAATTTTGTATCAGCTCTAGTTACTGAGTTTTAGCTATGTAGGTATAAAACAGAAAAAAACACGCATTTACTAAGAAAATTTTTATTAAAAAAAAATTAATCATTAAGTTCCAAAAAACTTCATTTCAAAGCTCTTCTCTGATGTGTAGACTTTGGAAAATGACGTATCAAAGACCAACAATAGTCAGACATCATATTCTCATCCCAGAAACCCTGATAGCGCTCTTCCATGACGCGTAAGTCCTGATGCATACGTTCTCCCTGCTCTTCGTTCATATCTCCTAAATTTTCTGGAAACCTGTCCAGGTGACTATGGAGGAAGTGGAGTTTTATGCTCAGATTGCACCCCATATTTTTTAATTGTAGCAGAAGGTCTTCCACAAGTTCAATGTAATTTTCAGATTTGTTATTTCCGAGAAAATTTTGCATCACAGAGACAAAAGCTTTCTAAATTGAGTATCTTTCGTAAGTCGTCTAATTTGGGGGCCATCAAAAATGCCAGCTTTAATCTTTTCCATAGTGAGCTGAGGAAATTTTTGGCAAATGTAAGAAAAACAGTTCCCGTCTTTATCTAGTGACTTAACAAACTATTTCATGATGCCCAGTTTTATATGTAATGGTGGAAGGATAATTTTGTCACGAGCTACTAATGAATTCTGGACTATATTTTGCTTTCCAGGCTCCATATTTTCTCTCAAGGGCCAGTTTCTTCTTACCCAATGCTCTTGTTTAGCTCTACTGTCCCAAAGACATATAAAACAGGGGAACTTAGTGTAACCACTTTGTTGACCAAGAAGAATGTTCATCATTTTTAAATCGACACAAAATTGCCACTTATGGTCATTGTATTTTATTTTATTGAGGGCTAGCGAAATGTTACAATATTCTTCCTTTAACTTTACACTGTGAGCAATAGGTACCGCTGCGTATTTATTTCCATTATGTAATAGAATACATTTTAGGCTCCGTTTTGAGCTGTCAATGAATAAACGCCAGTCGTTTGATTCGTATTGTTTTCAAGCCTATTTTTGTCAACAAGTTTTTGACTTCTGAACAAAAGGTAATACCGTTTTCATCGGAAAAATAACATCTTAATTCTTTATCTCTTTCACGATAAAAAGCTATTTTAGTATCTGGAGAAAGCAATTTTTTTTCTTTCAGTCTTGATGCTAACAATTCTGAAGCTTGTTTAGAAAGATTTAAATCTCTCACAAGATCATCCAACTCGTATTGGGAAAAGCATTTCTGATTTTAAACATACCTTTAAAATCAGGATCATTTTGTCATGAGCTTGGTCCTTCAACTTGTTCTAAGGGTTCAGATATATTTTTAGGCACTGAAGAGTCAGGTGAACGCTGCACTGTACGTTGAACGCAAGTAGTACTTGGGTACTGCCATTTAGCTCGATTTTTTGTGTTAAACCGTTTACGTTCACACTACAAAAATAACAGTCTTCGAGATGATTTCGTGGTTTTCGCCAAATAGTCAGTGTTCCGAATTAAAACGCACTTCTTTTACCACTTTTCCAGAATCTTATATATGCAACACACGATTTACAGACACAATTGGGAGCCCAAGGCTTCTCATTTTTATCGAAGAGCATCCCAAAACACTCAAAATAGGTATTTTTCACCGACTCTGATATAACTTTTCTACAATCCTTAAACACATATTCTCCGCAAATATAGCAAAAATGATCTGGACTGTTTAAACAACGTCTCCTTGAACTGCTCATGACGCAAAATCTTTAGATATTAATATTTATGTTTCTTCGACGGATAAATAAAACTCTTGTTTTATTTTATAACACCAACTTTATTTACTATAATCCCGGTATACAATTCTTATTGAACCGGTATTCGAAAAGGCACCCCAATGCAGCCTCACATTGGGTGAAAGGAGATAGAAGCTTGTCCGTACCTTTGACGCGAAGAACTAACTCTTCGAGACAATTCCACTTCTATTTATACTACTCGTCGCCTACTTGATTTGATTTCATTCAATTCAAAGTATCAATGTCTACTTTGTTTTAATTCAATTGAATTCAAAATATCAATGCCTACTTCGTTTTAATTCAATTGAATTCAAAATCAATGCCTACTTCGTTTTTATTAATTTGATTTGGGTAAGTGTAACAATTAATCTCAACACAGTAAAATACGCCTGTTATCGATTAATATATACACTTAAGTAACAAAAATCAAAAACAAAGTAACCCGAGCAGCTCAAAAAATTTTGAGGGTAGATTTGACAAAAACTAGTTATAACTGAACATTTCAAACCACAAAATTCGCGGCAACAGACAAAAAGTTAAATTTTGTAAACTTGTGTAATGATTAAATATCCTAACATCAAATTCAAAGAATTGTAATTTTTGTGATGTGATTTGTTTATAGTTCTCAAAAACAATTAACGAATAATATTAAGTACAATTTGTTACGTTTCCGTTGTGGAGGCGAAACAAAGACATAAAAACAAACAAAATAAATAAATAAAATAACACATAAGATAATAAAAGAGACGAAGCGCTATTGGAAGAGGATGATTTGTTACGATCGAATGAAGTTTTGGTTAAATTTTAATTTGTACTCATATTTAAAGTTACAAGAAAATCGTTCATAATAAAATAGAACTAAGACTAGAATTATAATGATATTTGTACTTGGATTAAGGTATTACAATATTTAGGTAAATTATACAAGAAGAAGAAAAAGTATCAAAAAAATCGCCTATTAAATTTTTGGAACTCTAACTAGAGAGAACCACCACCTAAAGGAAGGTGAAGTTTATTATATCAACTAATCAAGCTGGAGGAAGGAGTTTATTGAATTTCAGCGGTTGCCTTTTCATATTTGATGTATTTGAATTCCGACAAGCAAAACGCAGTAACGAAGTGTTATTTTAGAGAGTTGTGTCAACAGTCTATGAATTATAGCGCCGCACGAAAAAGAAGTAAAAAACATAAAATTGAGGATATCCTGACAGTGTTATCAATTTCATTAATTGATACAATTAAAGGCACTCCTTAGTGATATTCGAAAAAAAGTGCTAAGATCCAACAAACAAAACGGAATTAAATTTAAAGTATCAGAGAAAAAGAACAAAATAAAGTGGAATTACATTTTATTAGAGAAGAACAAAACGAAAAAAAATGAGTTTGCAATACAAGGAAAAAAGACTAAAAGGAATCACGGAAGAATGCATGCATTTGTGGATTTTGGATTCCCGGTGAAGAACGCATGCACCAAGTAGAGTGCAGACATGTGTGGAAAAGTCATAATCAATCAAGTCGCAACACCAGAAGACGTTGGACGTGCAAAATTACAATTGAAAGATTCAGGTCTTTCTGAATGTCCCCCACGCTCCCGCGGTGAACTAGTCGTAATTAACTTCCTTCGGCCGCCATTATGCGGCCTTTTCAATAATACCCTTGTCTCTTCTTGCTGCAGGTGCGACCTCTTGGCCGCCCCAATAATTATTATTTATTTACTATTTTATTAACCACGCTTTTTTATATTATTTTTAACATACTCAACATTGCGTCCAACGTGGGGCTGTGTTTTAACTGCATTATATATTTTTTTATTATTATTTTGAAAATACTCAACAAATTGTATGCTCTTTTCGTAGTCTGGTATTGAAGGCTGTTTAGGCCCTGATTATAGGACTGTCAAATGAACAATACATCTCACCTTACTTCTAAATATCTTTTGCTGCTAGTTTTTCATACATAAAGTTTAATAAATTTTCAATAATCTGTTAAATGTTTCATTTAAGATCGTGGATTGTTCTGGTCTTTCTTTCAAAAACTACAAACTTCAATAATCCTCAGCGAAAAAAGGTCTAATAAAAAGCAATCGAGGCTGGGTCTGCTAGTCTGATTGCTTAGGGAGAACTCCAGATCTACCACCATTACACCGACCTTCTTGTAATCAGATGTTGCCGTCTCTCTGCGTTCTAGAGTGCTGCATTAACCTGCATTCAACAGGAACTTTTAGTAAGAATAAACGATGAACGCCCATGAAGATTAAATTTGCGTCAAGGAACCCTCCTGAAACGAAGTTTTGTCGAACGAAAGACATAACATTAATTTACCAACCTTTGGAGGTATATAAAGTCTTTTTGATTAGACTTTTCATACCCAAGAAAAATTGGACCAAAAACCGAATATCAGTGTCCACTATAATGAAATTAAAGGAGGAACGGATATGTCGATCAATTGTGCCACGCTGACGTTGTCATTCAAAGGAAAAAGAGGTGGCAATGGAGGGTTTTTTTTGGAATGCTCCATAAAACGACGATTTATTGCGTATTATGTGAAAACTGAAAGTCAGCGACCCTTGAGAATCCACTTCTGCGATCATTGTCTTAAAAAAAACTGCTTGTCCACCTCACTCTGCTTCACCAAAGATTGGCAGGACCAACCTTTCGGAATGACCTGCAGATGTTCATGAATAGTACCCTGAATATTGATAACAAATAACAAAGGAGAAACCTGGAAAGAGTTGTCTACGACTGAGGTGCTTACCATCTGATCAAAAGATAAACCGAAAATTGCGTCCTTTGAGAGACCAGTTTGCAGAGAAACTTTATGCATGACTTGTAGATCAATGAAATATGATTCAAAAACTTATTATTTTCTTAAATATCATGAAAATGAGATTTTCACTTTTCGGTACATAAATACATAGTAACAAGCGAATAAAATACGAAAATATTAATAATTTGTGTTATTTTTGTTTGTTTTATTTTTTACTTTGAACTGTTCAACAAACATGAAATTATCGGATCGAAGTCTTATAACAGCATTAATAGTTGTGGCTGTCAAAAAGCAGAGTTGTGGCTGTCAAAATTGAATTAGAATTGCCCTCTAACTGGTTCTTTTATCTCTTTCTGCCAATTGCGTCCCCACAGTGTTCATGCTATTATGTATTTACGCCATGGCTTGTGTTTGGAATTTCACCTGTTTTATCATTCGACAGTTGCAGCTACCAGACACTTTAGCTCACAATGTATCGAAAGCGTCAACTGAGGACGAGTTGGCTACGATGATAGCCGTCGACCGAAGTAAGGAAGAGCGGCTAATATTTAAAATAAACGCAGTATTTAAGGTGGTGAGGAATGTGAGCGACGTCCGGACAAATGTCAATAAAAACGGAATTGACAAAGTGGAGAATTTTGTTACCAGAATCCAGCACTACCGCCGCAGATAGCTACGGGCAGAGAATGAGTTGAAAGTACACAAGAAAATGCCTAAAAGCAAACTTCCCTCATCGAAAATATTACTACTTGTGTGAATAGCAAAAGAGCGATATGAAGCCCATTATTACCTGATTGCAGGAAAAGCGTCAAGGGGCTCGTGGCTACAGACAATAGTCAAGGGGAGGAGAGGGGTGCTGACTTCCAACTGGTGCGATCCAAATCGTAACAGAAGGCTGCGAAACTAAGAAAAGATTTGATCGTACAGGCACAAGCAGCGTTGGGATGCTCTGTTAATCAAGACTAGATCTAGTTCGATGCTATAAGTGCCTCAGTTACGGACACATACCCTTGAACTGCATGGGGCGAGATCCAAGCAACCTGTGTTACAAGTATGGCATACCTGGCCATAAGGCGAAGGAGTGCCCAAATAAACCAAGCTCCGTCTTGTGCAAAGCTAAGAGATTGAAGCCAGAAGACCTAGCTCATATTCCAGGAAGTAGTAGGTGCCTGGAGTTCCAAGATATGTGCCTCTTTGAACTCCAGGCACCAAGAGAAAAGCGAAGACATGTTCCAAGTCTTGCAGATCAACCTACGACGTAGCTCAAACGCAGGAGACTTACTCGACCGGGTTGCGAGGGAGTAAAAAGTCGACCCACTGCTGAAATCTGAGCAACAACACGACAGGGAGGAGGCTGACTGGTATTGCGACCGATCCGGCACCGCCGCCATGTGGGTGCGGAATAGCGTCATACTCTCAGTTCAGACTTTTTCTAGCGAGGATGGCTTTGTGTTGATTGAGTGTTTGGATATTACATTTGTAACCGTCTATCTCACGCCAAATAAGCCAATTGCACTCTTTCAGAGCTCTCGAACTCGAAGAACTGGAGGACGCTGTCTCGAGCTCGGAAGGCCGAATCCTTGTGGGCTGTTACTTTAATGCCAAGGCAGTAGAATTGTGAATGACTCATCCAGATCCAAGAGGAAAGCACATCGTAGAAATGGTGGCTAGGTGGGAAATGGTTATCATGAACGCTGGGAACACATCAACCTTTCGACGGTGAGGCTGCTTGGGAACCATCCCGGACGTAACATTTGCTTCGGAGTCCTTAGTGCCTAGTAACCACAAATGAAGGGTACTCGAGGACTTCACTGCAAGTGATCACCAGTACATTATATTAGAAATTGACGAGAGTGCTTTTCGACGCGTAGCAACCTAACCTTAAACTGTAGGTTGGAACATTGCTAAAATGGAAGTTGACGTGTTTGCAGCAGTCGTAATGGGTGGTGAAACCGTGACTGGGACGAGAGGAGTCTTAGCTGAAAGCATAATGAACTCCACCATGAGACTCATGAAGTCTGCGTGCAACTGCTTTATGCCTAGGCGACGGCCACGACACGATAAGCCTGCTGTGTACTGGTAATCAGTAGAAATCACTCAAAAGCAAAGAGAATGTCACAGACTCAGCAGCCAAGCTCCCCCCCCCCCCCCCCACCACCTTCAAGGGAACGAGACGAGTCTTATTTCCGGATATTGGCATACAGGTCGGCTAGAAAACTCCTCCATAGGTCGATTAACGACAGCAAGGCTCCCTAATGCCCCAAGCTCGCTGAAGTCATCAACAGAAACCCGTGGGGCGTGGGTTTTAAGCTTGCTATGTGTAAAGTAGAAGCCGCACGGAAGCGCTGTTAGCTTGAAGCTACAAAAATAGACAAGGTTGTTCGAGCGCTTTTCTCTGTACATCGTGTCCGTCCCAACGTCTCAGACGGAGCGAGTCCGGCAGAACGCCCACATTTAAATGCCATTGAGCTGGAAGGGAGGATGAAATTATTAAGAACTAAAAATACCACGTGGCTCGATGGTATCCAGCTTATACAAAGCTTAGCTTATACATATACTTTGCCCTGACATGTTACTCAGCACATTCAACGCCTGCCTGCAGCAGAGCGTGTTCCCAAATTGCTGGAAAGAAGCGAAGTTTGTGTTGATCAGCAAGGGGAAGGGAAATCCGGAGCTATCATCTTCATACCAGCCCCAATGAAAACGCCACCGGGAAATTTCTCGAGAGGCTCATCAGAGAGAGACTTCGGGAGGCCATCTGAGCAGCTAGGGATCTATCTCCTGAATAACAAAGGTGCAATAACAGAGGTGGTGATAGCGGTCCAGCAGGCAGAAGCCCATAATCATCACTCGAGGTGAATGGATGAATGCCGAAGTATTTGACGCGGATTTTGAAGGACTAACTCAAAGACTGGAAGCTCGTCTATGACACATCGGGGAGTCGGTGAAGAATTGTAGTGATATCAGTGGTGACGCAAGGCTCCATTATTGTCCCGCACCAATGTTCTCTTGAATGTCTTGTAAAACAAGGTTTTGAGGTTGCAGCTACCGGAGGAGTTACGTTTGATTAGCTACGTAGGTGATGTGGCAGTACTAGTCGCTGGTCGTACTGTCGAACAGGCGCAACTGAAACTGATGCGATAATGCGTCGAGTGAGCGAGAAGATGATAGACAGCGGGTTTACCCTAGCGCTTAAAATGATGTTGTCATACTGACCAAGAGGCGCGTCCCTCGTGTTATTCCCGTTCACGTCTGAGAAAACATCACCGAGTCAAAGGAATCAATGAAAAACCTTGGCTTGATGTTTGACTCGTAAATGAGCTTCTTCCAGCAGATTCGACTGACAGCAGATAAGGCTCTCTGGCGCCTTATGGGCAACACGGGGGGACCAACCTCGAGTAACAGACGGCTACTTATAAGGCGACGAATAATGAGGCCTAGTCCAAAGTAATGTGAAAAACAGTTCCAGGCTAGGTTCTCGGTGTGACAGGGGAGGTGTTAAGTCGGTAGTCTGATTGCTACCGGGAGCCCGAAACTCAGGGCCTAAATAGCCTTACCTCCCAACCATAAAAAAAATCATGTGACAGTTGGAAAGTTTGTCAACACGTGTTGCATAGCCATTTTTTCAATATATGGCAATTAAACTACGCTTGTTAGTTGTTCAATCAGAAAGCCTGGAAACGGAAAGCAGCATAAATAGGCGGAAAAATCAAAAATGATCCTATGTTTGCCCTTTTTTTCGACCTCTTTTATTGTTAACAGTTTTTAAAGAGCAAATCAGTGATTTGACGGGTTTTTAATTAGAATATATTTTCGTTTGTTATTCTGAGAAATTAAAAATTTGATAAATGGGGAAGCTTTGAATATTTACTCTTTTAAAATTTTAGGTTCATGGTACACTAAGTTTCATATAAATAAATATGTATAAATAACTAAATTCGAATTGGAGTGAATTTTGGCATATTTTGTTGGACTAATTAATAAAATCATGGAATCGACTAAATCAAAAACGCTTTGTAATTAGTATTAAATAACTCAGTGATTAATATAATAGAAAGCCAATAATTCCAACTTAGGTTAATCCAGCTAAGCAGAATTAACATTTCTATGCAATGGTAAAATCGATTGGAAAAAGTCAATTAAAAAAAAATTTGCATTTCATACAAGGGAAATCGTAATTATCATTTCATAAGTCCGAACTTAACAATTTTTCAACAGATCCTAATTTATCGCATCCATCGTTGAATTCTACTATTTTATCATCTATGTCTATTGTCCTATCCCGATCAATTTGCGCTGGAACATCCCCACCAATTTCCGAGCGAAATAAAAACTTTATCCTTGGAAATATCCAATTGAATGCTTAAATTATACAGTCAGCACTTCTGCCGGGAGAGAATGAATAATTTAAATTTCGCATCGGCACAAATGGTTCTGTACAACTTTCCCAAACTATAATTATCAATCACATGTTCACACATGCTCCGCTCCAAGTCCGCTTTATTAATTCTGCGTTCAGCATTGCCCATGGTCTGTTGTAAAGTGAATTCCAAAATGAATTTACTGATACAAGGCTATTAAACTGCCATAGGCTAAACAAATTCTATTAGGTTTTACTTTTTTTCGAGCTCCCGAACAAAGTTAACCCATTGTTTGAGTTGCGTAGGTGAAGTTTTGCGAAAGTGTAGCGTCATGAAAATTTCGTTGCAGAAATATGTTCCTCTGTATTTTATTTTAAAATTGATTGATACTATCCTGTCAGCTTCGAATCCTTGTCCTGGTGAATTCGAATAAAAACTTTAGTTTGCGCATTGAAAATAACTTTTCTTCGCAAGAATCTTTCCTTGAACCAGGCAAGGGGTGTCTGTCTCTTGCATTCGAATCAAGTCAAAGAACACACGTCGGAAAACTCGTGAGTGGAAAAGGACGTTAGTACAGCTGTATTAATAAGGTTCTCAGTAGAGTTCACGCGATGGGATTCCAAATTCAAATAAAATAATCTGATTGGATTGCACGGCCATGTCCAAGCTGGCGTAAGCGAATTAATTTTTTTCAACGATGAACTTATTTCCAATCAATAATTTTTCAATCAACAAAAATTCATTTGATGGTTTCCAAAGCCTGAAAAAATGATTGTATAGAGGTTGTGAGTGATATATTTTATTGTACTGTTGATTAGTGATATGCTCCGTATTTAGGACTTTCATCAAAGCTCCTTGTCCATTTTTTGTTTCACGTTTCATCCATGCAGAACTCATCTCGCAACACTATCGCCCATAACAAATTTTAAGGACGATGTTTTGCATAATAAGTTCATGGAAGCACGTAGTGCAGTGGTTTCATCAAATTTGGAGGGTTCAAAAATTTAAAACGTATCCTCGATACGCTGTATGTTTTCACCTCGAAAAGGATTCTAGATAAATTATGCGATAATAGTGCCAATGTTATTTTCTGTTTTAACATATATCACAAAGAATCTGCGATAACCTGCCCAAGCGAAGAGCCCGTAGCCTTCTTGTGTATAGGAGAGAATCTGAAATTTGAAAAAGTTCTTCTTCACACTGAATTCTATGAAGATGATTTAATACCAAAAACTAAAGAACTAGAATTATAAGGAGAAAAGTAGTCGTAAGTTAGGACATAAGGTTCCAGTAATCCGTTTCTCGTCCAACACTGACTATACTGAACTTTCAATTGACAATATTCTCAATCTTGACTGTACTCGATTTTCAGTTTTAATGATTTATGTGCAAGAATCTTAATATTGCTCTTGAGATTATGAGCACCAAGTTGATGGTCTTAATATTTTAAGGTGGCTTTTGGGGCGATAATATTATATCAAAGTCCTTCTCATAAGCACAGTGTTGAAAAATTCTTCCTGATTTTCGCTTTTTGAATCAACCTTAAGATAATACTATGAAGGTGTGCGAAAAAAGTAATGAGACTAGTTTTTTCTCCTACCAAAATTTTTATTTTAATGTTCTTCAAACAACAATGTGTTTCCCTACAAAAGGAGTTATTCTTTCTCTTGGGGCAGCGCTGGAAGTCATCAAATACAACGAATTTAAAATGCTGGATCACAGTCTTTTGAATACTATACAGAGCTTCAAAATGACATCCGTTAATACATGTTTTAAGACTGAACCCTGAATAGGTTGTTTGAGTGGCTACCAAAGTAACTCCTTTGAAATGTTCCATATAAAGACAGACAACATTTAGAAATATCTGATCGGGCTCAGGACAATATTAACGCAAACCCGCCCACGAATCAAGCTCGTTTCCCATGGTTAAAATATTCTTGGGCGGGCTCATTTACACGGCTTATCTTATTTTCGCCATTTATCGGAAAGGCCGCTTGCTTAATCAAAAAGAGTGTGAAAGCCGAAGTTTATAATCGAGTCCCCCTTTGACTCGACTCCACTCAACTATTCATGCGAAATTTTCCAAACGAAGTTCTTTGTTTCTTCTTTTCGTCAAGTCAAAACAAGAGGCAAGGCTTTAAGGGTAAGGTTATAATGTGGGTCCGTCTAATCCTTTGGCTGTTGTCGATCGCAAAAGGTAAGACTGAGGAATTATTCCGTGATGCAATGAATGAAACAGCATTCAAGTCATGTGTCTTTAGCAAAACAAACTAAGCATTGGTGTGGTAGATCCCAATAGTGAGCCTTCACTGAATTACAATAGCAAGTCTGGTCAAACGATGGTCAAACACCCTGCAAATGAATACTTGGTTTCAAATTGATACTAAAAATGGAAGACGCTGTCAGTTCTTTGGCTTTTCCTTGTTTAAGTGTCAACTCATCAACTACCCAGCGCACATATATCACTAGCGACTATAATTTCATCATGATTAGGCCGCACGTTACATATGTACTTGACGCAAATTGATTGTCGCATTTTATTTGATTTGGAAAAACGCTGATTTCATAACAAAAAATTGTTTACCCCAGAGGAACGTGGAAAGCCATGCGCCATCGAACACGCGCACGCTTTTGTCGTCGAGGCTAACATATTTACATGGTGACATGAGTGGACTTGCTTTTAATTTTTGTCCATTGTGTAGGCGACATAAAAACAAAACAATAATAAGGTTTCAATAAAACCTGTCAGAAAAAAAATCTCAGAAAAAAATTCTCGGTAGAAAAAACAACAAAATTTATTTTGGAACGCTATGAGAATAATTTTCATTCAATATGATTCACTTGTTTGTAATGAACATAAAGCTATAAGAAGGAGAGTGAAATGTTGAGTAAGATCAAAATGGTGAATTAGGTGTTATGGATAAGAAAGATAGATATTGTGTCTTAAGTATTGAGGAAAGAAATTGCGAATTAAGTTTTGAGGATAATAATCCAGTACCAAATTTTTAGGATAATAATCCAGTATCAATTATTCAGGATAAGGACCTTCAATTCTCAAGTATTGAGGATAATAAAGAGAATCAAGAAGTGCTAGCAGCTGTGTGAAATGTTCAGCCCCAGAAGTCCTTGAGTCATAAGATCTTTGACAACGTTTTGATTAAGATCGATGCCAAGAAGATAATAATGTGCTACAATTGTAATGTGTAATGTGCTCCTCGTGCCACAATTGCGGTAAGATAGGGCATAAAAAGAAGGAATGCACAGACGAGTCATACTGTGTTCTCTGCCAGGAGTATAACCCGAGACCAGATGATTTGAAACATATTCCAGGCACAGGGAAGTGTCGGGTCTTCTAAGAAGCCCTAACCAAGGCAAAAGCGCTTCCGCAATGATTCGTATACTCCAAATCAATCTACATCGAAGTATCACCGCCCGAGACCTACTGGAACAGTTTGCGAGAGACATGCAAGCTGACTTACTACTGCTGAGCGAGCAACATCACACCAGAAACTCACCAACATGGTATCCTGACGAATCCGGTACAGCCGCTATCTGGGTTCGGAACAGTGCACACCTACAAGTGCAGGATCGGGGGCGAGGAGATGGTTTTGTTTGGGTTCGGTGTTCGGGAACTACACTCTTCAGTGTATACCTAACTCAGAATGAATCGTAATCATCCTTTCAACTTAGACTCAATGCTTTGGAAGATGCTGGTTTGAGTGTTGAGGGATATGTGCTCGTCGGAGGGGACTTCAATGCAAAGGGAATCGATTGGGGCATGACCCAGTCAGACGCTCGGGGCAAACGGATCCTCGACATGGCAGCACGAACTGGGCTCGTCGTACTGAAGACAGGCCACACCCCTACTTTCCGTTGATGAGGTTGCGTCAGCACCATACCTGATGTGACATTCACCTCGGAGTGCCTAGCACAATCAGTTAAAAATTGGAGAGTGCTAGAGGATTACTCGGCCAGTGATCACCAGCACATAGCTCTGGAGATCCATCACGATGCTTCCCGAAGACCACTGTTCTTCTGCGCTCCGGTGGAATATTGAGGAAGCGGATATTATGAAGTTTATTGAAGTGCTTATGGCACGATCACCGCTGTCGGAAGGAACGCTAGAGGACGGAGAACCCGCGGCAAGAGATGTCGTTAACTCAACTATGAGAATCATTACATCCGCCTGCAGGTCTTCAAAGCCCCTACGAAGACCCCGGCACAGCAAGCCTCCAGTATACTGGTGGTCACCTGAAATTGCCGAAAAACGAAGGGAGTGTTACAAACAACGACGCAGGACACAGTGAGCTCGAACCCGGGAAGAGGCATGTATCCGATTAGCTGCCTACAAGTCATCTAGAAAATGCCTCCGTAGACTAATCAACAGCAGCAAGGCCAGCCGCTGGCAAAACCTGGTGGACGACGTGAACTGAGACCCATGTGGCCTGGGCTACAAAATAGTCATGCGGTAGCTCAGTGTCCAAAGGCCACCTCACTCATACTAGGCAGAAAAGATGAACGAAATCGTGCGGGCTCTCTTCCCCATCCATCCGGCCATCGTTGAAGCCGTTCACTATGAAACTACCAACGGAAATTCCATTTTTCACGAAGATGGATTTGGAGAAAGCAGTCTTGTCTATGAAGGCCAGAAAGGCTGCAGGACCAGATGGGATTCCAGCAGAGGTGCTACAAATGGTCTTCCACTTTTCCCCTGACCTGCTCCTCCGCATGTTCAATGCATGCCTGCGCGAAGGGCCGTTCCCGGAGTGCTGGAAGGTGGCGAGACTTGTGCTTATTACTAAGGGAAAAGGGGATCCGGAGTCGCTAGCTGCATACCGCCCACTGTGTATACTTGACACAGTCGGAAAAGTTTTTGAAAAAATTATCAGGGGAAGACTCGCTGACGTGATTCGTATTGCCGGGGATCTATCTCCACGGCAGTATGGCATCAGAGAAGGCCGCTCGACCATCGATGCAATTGGAGAAGTAGTGAGCGCGGTCCAACGTGTGGAGTGTCACAGTATTTCCACGCGACGGGTCGTCCTGTTAGTTACTCTGGATGTCGAAATGCATTTAACAGCGCTAGATGGATGGATATTCTGGAAGCGCTAGAAAATCGTTTTCAAGTACCAGTGTACCTGATGCGGATTCTCAGGAAGTATTTGAAGGACCGCAGCCTACTTAACGACTCGAAGGAGGGTAGGCGAAGTACAAATCTTACTTCAGGTGTCACTCAGGGCTCTATCCTTGGCCCGGACCAGTGGAACATCTCCTACGATGGACTGCTGCAGCTTGAACTGCCGGAGCAATCATCTTCATACCGGCCCCAATGAATGTTGAACGCAGTCGGGAAATTGATCGAGAATCTCATCAGAGAAAGACTTGGGGAGGCCATCCGAGCTGCTAAGGATCTATCTCCTGAATAACAGAGGTGCAATAACAGAGGTGATGATAGTGGTCTAGCAGGCAAAAGCCCATAATCACCATTCGAGATGAGTGGTACTGTTTGACACACTTGACGTGAGGAATACCTTAAATTCTGCCAGATGAGCAGACAGTTTCGGTTCTCTGGAAAATTTCTGGATGCCGAAGTATTTATAGACTATGTTTCTTTATCATTGCATTCATTCAAATGTTTGCTTTTAAATAAATAAAACAAAGATGTTTCATTTCATTACTAAGTGAGACGCGACTATGAAAACATGGCTACGGATAATCCTAGAACTGTATAAAATTCTCGACGAGCCGGAGGTCTCAACCATTGTAAGACTGCGGAAGCTTCAAAGGGATGCCGTATGAATCGCATCGACGAACAGCAGATACCCAAAAATGTATTCGTTGGGAGAACTGGAGGGTGGAAACCAGTGGGTAAACCGAGGAAACGCTAGTCTGAGTGTATCGACGGGAACAATTCATCATTGCCAGAATTTAATAACTGGAGAACGCGGTCAATGGACCTAGACAGTTGGAGGCGCTTGTCGCAGGAAGCGAAGGCCCGAGAGAAGCTTTAGTGATAAGCAGAATAAAAAGAGGTTATAATCTTCAAACAATCAACTTTTCTATACATGTGTGAAATTGAAAATCTTTTAATAATAATTGGTAAGTTATGAAGATAACACACGCAGATATGTAACTACAATAAACAAAAAGAGTCTGTTACGTTTCTTTCCATGCATATTTTTGATCCTTTGTTTCTGGTGCTTAAATAGGTGAAAAAGAATTGAAAAGATTTGGAAGATATGTTCTGAATATTGGAAATTATGGTCATCAATCAGGCAAATCTTGTCTACACACACCAAGTTATTTGTATCGGATTCCTCAGTGGATGCTGAGTCTCGTGACATCATCTTTCTACTCGACAACATAAAGAAACATCCACGTCTAGTTAGTGTAATTTACGCAAAGTGTCTTCAGATCATAAGAAAATTACATGAAAAATTTCATTCGATTTATCTCTCTCGGTTGTGTACAGCCATCGAGCAAACTTTCCCTAAGATCTTTCGACAATTCTTCCGAGTTCATTGCACCAATGCATCAATGTTCAAATTTGACTAAAATGTCGTGGTTAAAAAAGAAACAATTCAATTTTTCAATTTTTTCCTACGGTAACCGAAAAAATCGATACATAAGCCATAGCGTCATTTTAGCGACAGTGACCTCGTTGACGTGTGCCTCAAAGTCTCGGAGATGAATTTCAGAACTATGCACCAGTAATAGTGAGTGATATGCCAACATTCTCTATGTCGTCAATTAGTGTTTATTTGGTGGCATCTGAAATACGACCTCATAATTAGGCAGCGGCAAATCAAGTCAAGAGTAAGCAGGTATTATGTCTACCAGAAAGTTCCTTCCGAAACTGTCACTTCATGTTTCAATCCATATGCGCATGTTGGCTTGAGACATATAATTATGATGTTTCACTTAATTTATTTTACTCGATCTAAAAACAACTTATGGATTTCACACAGAATAACATTTATTAAACTTCTCTTTATTATTTACTACAAGAACACTTATCTTTTTACTTAAACTAATCGGAGACACTTCATGGGTGGATAGACGCGAAGTTATTTACTCACTGACTAAGATCTATCCCTTTGCTCCAATTTATACTTAAAATTTATCTGCATGTAATTTGATATTCTTTCAGTATGTTTACATTAATTAATTTCATTGTTTCGGTTTTGTCGTCTTTTGCTAATTTTAATATTTGATGTGTGGGCAATTATTAATATTGTGTTTATGAGATTGGCACGAATCGCAATAATACAATTGTTTATACTTAATTTTCTTATCGTTTCTATTTCCGGTTCTTGGTATTTTTGCTATACTTGAGATATTGAATTATGATGTGAATGCAAAATTTGAAATGAGATTGAACGCAAATATTAAAGATTGTTATTATTATGGAATGGATTGAAATGTGATATGTTTACTGTGCATAATTTGCGTTTTAAAATAGAGTGTCTTGTTGTGCTACAGAATTATTTGGTGGTGATGTCATCGGAATTTCCGAGGATATGACTATATGTGACTATGTCTCTTTATTATTGCATTTATTCAAATGTTTGCTTTTAAATAAATAAAACAAAGATGTTTCATTTCATTACTAAGTGAGACGCGACTATGAAAACATGGCTACGGATAACGGTCATTTCCGCCACTGTATTTTGTACGAATTCCAAAGCAAAGAAGATATGCTACAGAAGCGTGTCAAAGTTTAGCGACAGTTTTTGGTGCAGATGCAGTTTGTGATAGAACGTGCAGAAGATGCTTTGAAAAATTTGAAGCAAGAGATTTCGGCCTTAGTGGCAAGCCACGTTCAGAACGGCCATTTTTGATCGATTATGACATTATCAAGACTATGATAGAGCAAAATCAGTTTTTTGACAACATTGGACAATTCAGAGAAGCTGATTTCAACCCAAAAAACCATTTTCAACCAAATTTGAAAACTAGGACAAGTCTATATATATTCTATATGGATGCCTCATCAGTTAAGTGAGATAAATTTGAATAATTGAATCGTCATATGCATATTTTTACTTGCGCGGGACAGAAATGAAGCTTTCATGGACCGGATGATAACTGGTGATGAAAAATGGATTACATCCGAAACATCGTGAAGAAGAGAATGTTGTATATGTGGTGAGACATCCAAGGAGCAATAAATTATGTGCTATATGATCCTTCGATTATCACTTGCTTCTCTATTTGACTAAAAAAAAAATCAAAACAGAAGCTGATGCCAACCAAGCATTATTTGAGCTCTTCGCCTCTAAAAATTAATAAATTTTTAAGATTGGAATTTACGAGTTGCCATCGCGCTCGGAATAAATTATAAGCAACGATGCGAAGTCTACTCTATAATAAATATTATTAAATGTATGAAGGTTGTGTTACTTTCTTTCAATTTAAAATCGGATATATCTTACCAATAAGTGTAATATTTTGTCTCAATACATTGGCATGGTTGAATGTTTGCTGTCATATTTGATGTCAACCAATGAGAAAACAATAACCTAACGATTTCTTAGAGACGTAGGATTTTCGCCGCTTACATCCGATTTTAGGTAAGGAAAAATTCATAGGCTCTTCAACTATACCTGCGGGTCTAAGTTCTTGAAACAGCTATCACTTTTATGTTAGGAGATAGAAGTTTTTATACATTGAACCATGTAATATACTATTAGAACCACATCTGATAAATGCTCTTATGTGCATAATTCACAAAATTTGGTCTGACTGGAGGATGCAATATACGTTTCCTTCTAGATGATGATTACCTCTCTAGTTTCGCTGTCAATGACTTATGTCGCCCTGCTCGAAGTTTATTTAGTGTTTATTATAAAACTCACCCAAATTTTTAAGTGAGTTGAGTACTAGATGGTCCATTCTGGTGACGGTTCCGATGAAGACAGTAAAATTCTGACGAGTTTTAATAAGATAATATTCGTTTTAGCAAAATCCAACCAGACAGCATCGTGCTCCTCCTATGTGACTAAATTTCTCTCCAATTTCAAAGGACGTAGTCCAACGTAACTCTCACTCCATTCTAGAACCGTCGTTTCTAATGTGATTCAAACCAATTGGAGAAATTTATTCAGGATTTTCATACAGGACTCAAAAACACGTTCAGAAAGATTGAAACAAGAAGCAGATGCCTAAAAGAACTGAAGGAGGGATTGGACAGACTGTTAGGAAATATCCTACTAGTAATGACAATACACGGGCTTGAAAATCTAGGTTTAGTTTCAAGTTAGATATGCCTTCGAAAAATGTCAAAAGTAAGAAAATATGTGGTCGAAATTATAAATATAACAAACTCCGACTTCTAGTACGACAGTAATAGCAACAATAACAGCACAAAAACAACTGCTCCCATTACTACGGCTTATCTACAGCTACTGCAACTGCTATTACTACGGCTACTGCTGCAATCACTACTATTAATACTACAATACTGCTACTACTTGAACTAGTGCTACGATCACGACGGTAACAACAACAATAACCACTACTACTACTACTATTACTATTTCTACTACTATTACTACCACTATTACTACTACAAATACTACTACTATGACTTCTGCAACTACTTCTACTACTACTACTACCACTGATATTAATATTATAGTTATTAATTCTTCTGTATCACAAAAAAGAAATTGAAAAAAGAAAATTTCTTTTAAAAAAATTCTTGACGCCATACATGTAAAGCATTTTCGCCTATCACCAAACAAATAAAATGGAAATTTCTTGAATTTTGAAAGGCCAACGACACTTTTAGGTACATTAAACTCCAAAAAAATGAGACGCGATTGAATTATATGCAGAATCAATTTCTAAAGCACGAACATAATTCTTTTGTCGAACTTTTGTCATGGAGGGTCTTAAGTCGCCTACAAAAAAAATTTCTATATTGAGTTTTGATTGTGTCATCAGAGAAAGACTTTCTTCAGAAATCGCGTTTTTTTGTATGTTGCTGAATCAAATCTGAAATTTTCCAGATCGTATCGCAGTCATATGTGAGACTAGGGAGCAGATGAGACGGTCGATAAATGTTATGAAAAAATGAAGTTTTTTTTTAAATTTTTACGGGAGGTTTTCTCAGGGGTAATTGACGATTTCCCTTCAGAATTCTTGAGTAAAACAATCACAGGTAAGATGGTAAAGGGACGAAAGAAAGCATGTTTAAATGGTTCATGCTCGCCGACGGCGCAGATAATAATTTCTTGGAAGAAAGGAAAATAAAATCAGGTCCCACAGAAGATTTCAACGTATGTGTCTCCAAATGTGTATTTCGCTGGAAATGCTTCCAAAAATAAAAGGTGCAAATGCTAAATTAGGCTCCAGTTATATAGAAAAACTATATTTAACGTTTGTCAAAGCAAAAACCTTTTTTTTCGCACACTTTCCCTCTATGCCAACAAGAACATATGATGGATATATGTATCTGATACATTTGTCCTCATCTCAAATATAACTCTCCACCAACACGCTTCAACGCGTTAAAATATATTTAATGTTCTGGCATATTCATTCAATCAGGACATATCACGTCGTCGCTTCATTATTATCACTGTATTGTATCATACATTCACATGTGGATGTGTTTATGGTTCCATTCGTTCATCCACGTATTCTGGTACAAAGGCAGCTGAGTATCATCATATGCCGGTGATTTTAGCGAACAAATTCGTCCCAGGGCAAGGAACCTATCAAGGCTAATGAGATGACGTGTGCCATTGCCAGACCCATCCGACTAGCTTGTACGTATACGATGCTTCTATCCGTGGAAGGTATCCTGGAAACGTTGAAGAATCGCTAACAGAATAAAGTAGACAGGTAGTCAAGCAGCTAGGCATCAGGTGATGTGACTTTTGACGGAAATAACACCGAGAAAATCTGCTTGATATGAAGATGTGAACGTTAAATTTGATTATTTATGAATGTCATTCATTCAATGAAGATGTCCTGGAGCACGGCAGAGTTTATATAATATAATGCATACACAGGCAACGAGTGCGAAAGTCATGCTAGATTGAGCAAATTATAGATAATGATTTCAAGTGGTATTTTCACTGGAATATCTTGAAAAGGAGGCATTTTGACAGGTAAGAGGTAGGCAACGTTATTGAGCCTTTCCACAGAAGGAAATATCATGCGGCAGTTCATTATGTTGGTAATGAATAATTCAAACGTAAACAACCAAAGTGCTCATGAAAATATATTTGCGGTTTCTGAACATTAAAACCTAAATCAAGTGAATATTAATTTGATGATCTAGGGCAAATATTTGATCGCAATGTTAATTTTTTCCTTTCGTCATTTTTTCAGTGATTGATGAAAACTGGTAAACAAAAAATTAATTTTACTTTCAATTTTCACTCTGCTAATTATTGCTGGGTGTATGATCCACTGTAACCTTTCAACAATTTCAAAAGGCTTCGGATAACCTTAACTTGTTGCATGGTTCATTCGGGAATTTTTAATAAAAAATTAATGAAAAAAATGCAAGAAACATATCATATCTTTGAAAAAGATAGAATTTTGATACAAACGTTTTCATTTGAAATTTGAACTAATTGAGATTTGAATTATATTATTCTTGATGATTCGAAGTGATTTTCAGAGTCCTTTTTTGAATTGAATTTCTTTTCAATAAGGAAGTTTTGCAGAGTCCAAAACAAATGGTAGTGTGATGGTGCAAGCTCTGGACTATCCGGTAGATGCATCAAAACTTCCCACACAAGCTCTGTGAATTTTTGCCGGGTCATCAAAGATATGTGTGGTCTGGCATTGTCGTGATGGAAGATAACGCCCTTTCGATTGATCGATTCATGTCGGTTTTTTTGAATTGCTTGTTGCAATCTAGTTAATTGCTGACAGCACAGAGTCGAATTTAGTGTTTGGCCATTTTCTAGCACCACATGATAAACAATTCCCTTCCAATCCTATCATACACACAGCATAACCTTATTTGGTGTCAATCCTGGCTTTGAAGTCGTTTGTGTTGATTCACTTTTTTTTGACCATGACCTTTTTCGAACGACCTTCTTGTATCTTACCCATTTTTCATCGCCCGTAATGATTTGCTTCAAAATTGGCTCGATTTCGTTCCGTTTTGTTAGCATTTTGCAAATGGAAATTCGGTTGGTCAAATTCTTTTGTGTTAATTCATGCGGCACCCAAACGTCGAGCTTCTTTGTGTCCAGCCTTACGCAAATGGTCCAAAACTGTTGATGGATATTCAGTTCCTAAGCAATGTTATTGCTGCTTATATGTCGGTCTTCTTCAATTTTTTAAGTTTTCATTGACTTTTTCGACCTGAGCGAGGTGCATCTTTGACGTCAAAATTTCCCGAACGAAAGCGAGCGAATCATCTCCTAGCTGTGGCTTTTGAGAAAGTATCTTGACCGTAGACACCACAAATTTTTTCTCACCTCAACACGCATTCTCACCTTGATCGTAGTAAATGATATTATTGATATTGTAAAATACAACGAATTTTCTCTCATTTTTTAATGAATGCAACTTTTGGCAGGAATGACGAAATGCCAATGTGTCCACATGAAAATTGTAGACTGAAATGTTACCTTTCAAGCCAATGTCAGTTTGACTCAATCTGATTAGTGTTGCCCGATATATGATAACGAACACCAACTGGTGAAAAAAAAAGTCTCAATACTTTTTAGACTACCCAATATTTCAATTTGCTAGATGTGTCCTTTTCAAAATTTATGATATAAAGTTCACAGCCGAAACTTTCGGCTTATTATGGATTTGTAGCCTTAGAGGAACGGAAAGAACTTTCCGACTTTTAGGTGCACCTTTTGTGTAACTTCTTACTGATAAAGGTTTAAGTTTAAAATTGAGTTGAGCCCATTTCTTGAAATCAATAATAAGTTTTGTATTTACTATTTTCAATTCTGTATTTCTGGCTGAATTTGCTTTAAGGACAATATACCATATTGTTGATGTGTTATCGTGAAGATTGCATATCTTCACGTTTAAGATTTCTTTAAACAACTTAAAAGTCTCTTTCACAATGATTAAAAGAGTGGCCGCGTACTGACAAATAAAGATGGATAAACAAATTTCCTTGCATGGAAAATGTCATCAAAAATCGTATAACGGTATTGTTCTTATTTCGTTCCGGGTAGTCTTCACCGAAAAGGATGAAGATCATCTAACTAAATGTGGAAAAAACTTATTAACGTAATAATTTCAGAACGTTGTTTCTTCATTGGTGCCTTTCAATGCTTCTCCTTCATGGTAATGAATAATTTTTAGCATTTTGTAATTCCATTCCATTCCTTCTTTTCATTCATTCCTTCTTTTCCGCATAGGTGTGCCAAAAACAATAGAACGAACACATAGTTCTCTTAAGATGTGACTTATTTTGAGATACAAGTCCTGCTTACATTTCGAACAATTGCATTTTCAAAAAGGGTAATGGATACCTAACTTATAGTAGTTATAGTCATCGGTTACATTGTACAGGTTAAACGCGTTTCTCGAGCGTTGTATAGATTCATTTAACCTGAATTTTTTAATCAACTTTTAGCATATCCAATAACAACAGCTTCTAACCTCGTTAGACATTCATTTGCGTCAATATTTGATAAATGAATTTGATTTGACGAGAAAGAGGCAAACTCCTCTTTAGATGTGAGATAATAAAGATCGTGAAACTTGGTCGTAGGTTCTAATCACTAAAATATTCATTTCTGTCATTATAAATTATTCTAATAAATATTCATAAATTAGGCAGGATTAAATAAAAGCTTATTTTTATTCACCTAGACAACAAGAATTTGAATTGTGTCTCCTTATTCGCTAATTCTGAAACAATCGCAGAGCTGATGGGCAAAGTTGTGGGTTTATCGTGGTCTATTATCGCTTACTGATGTTAGCTCAGATAACATAAACTAACCTTTTCCTCTAAAATGATCATGCGTCAGTTTTTCGAATGAAAAGTAGTTTCAAAATTTGGATCCGGGCAACTGCTAATAGGATCGATCATTTGCATCCCCTCTAAGCATTCGCTGGCATATACTTAAGCGCTTTCTTCGAACTTCGTTCGTGCTTTATGTCCTTGCCTTACAGAATATATCAAACTCGATCTTTTCGTTTCAAAACGGGACACATTCTTGGACAGTGTTCTTTTGAGGAAGGATGAACAATCAGCTACGTAAATCTAATGCGCATCTTTTTTTCTTCAATGGTCTTATGGTATTTCCGAAATTCCTCAAGAATTCTTTCTGACTTATTACTCTGTGGCATATTCGGCATTTCACAGGATCAGGATCCACGGCAAAATGTGCACGAACCAAAAGGAATTCAAAACGAATAATTAATAAACCTTCCTTCTGTATATTTTGCAACCTATAATTTTCTTTTCCGATGGTCAGTTTTGAACCATATATTCTTCGTTATTAATACAGTACACAGAATTACCCCTATATTTTCCAGTATCTATGAATATCTCTTTTCTTTTGTTCTTTAAATTGTCTCCCACACCAAGAAATATTTCAAGCGATTTCTTACTCCACACCCCTCTGTTGAATCTACGCACGGATATTATATATCAGGGTTCCTTCAGCTCAAAAACGTGTAGTTTGTTGTTGTTTTGAAGCCTAAATCAAATTTGGTTTCAAAAAAGTGTAAGTATTCGGTAAGCCTCTCATCGAACTTCGGTTATAAACATCGGGCTGCTAGTAAGGATTCGCATGTCCGTCACTTATTTGTGTTAGCTGTCTCCTATTTCAAAGTCTGTCAGTTATCAGCGTTTTCTTTTTAGTGTGATAAGTGACTCCCGGCAAAATCTTTACTACCTAAAGCACATCAAAAAAATTACCACAATACTTCCGGTCTTAGAAGTTCATTAGTATTCATCCCCTGTGAATCAGCAAAATTCATCCCAAATCAGTCATTCCTATCTCTTTGCCCATTATATTAACTTCACGAAAATATCCACCTATGTATTCTTTATGTTTTGATTCTCCATTCCGAAATGCTTGTTTTTGTTTTT
The DNA here is from genome assembly GCA_954870665.1 of Stratiomys singularior. Classification (NCBI taxonomy): domain Eukaryota; kingdom Metazoa; phylum Arthropoda; class Insecta; order Diptera; family Stratiomyidae; genus Stratiomys; species Stratiomys singularior. The sequence continues at coordinate 129,347,861 of OX940878.1, read as the reverse complement.
AGTTTTGAGAGATATATTTCGGAAGTGAATTGCTTCCTTCTTCAGTGTCAATTAATTTCTTGGAAAATGGGAAAAATACATATGAAAATAATTGACACTGAAGAAGGGAGCATATCGACCATAAGAGCATAAAATCAGCATACTGATCTGAGAAGCGTGGGAAAAAGTGCAGGGTTCCTCATCTGGAAGTGAAATTATGATCTACACAGATGGTTTCAAAACGAATGGGGGAAACGGCGCCGGAATCTTTTTCCCAGATCATCGGAAACACAACCGAAGTTATAAACTAGAGAGCCATACCATGGTTTTCCAGTCGGAAGTATTTGCAATAAAAGCGTCATAAAAAACGTCATAGAAGCGGCAACAAAAAACCTCAATAGAAGAACACAAGTACTCGGGAACAGTAAGTCGACAATGCAGGCGCTTGCCCCCAACCGCGTAGTTTCACAACTGGTGTAGGATTGTAAGCAAGCTCTGAAAACCGTAACAACCTGAGAAAATGTAAAATTGACATGGGTCCCAGGACGTAGTGGTGTAGATGGAAACGAGAGAGCGGATGAGCTAGCGAGAACTGGATCAGCCGACCAAAATGCCACTAGAATAGACACAATTAAACTCTTTGGCCTCACCTTTATAAAACGAGGACAAAAGAACTCCTTGGGAAAAACAGAAATGGCGTTAGAACATTGTTGGCAGTATTAACGGGCCCTTATCTTCTAGGTCAATACGCCAAACGAATAGGAATCCAAATGGATGACACCTGCCGAGCTTTCGGCGAGGAGGAAACAGGAACAGAACCTTTCCTCCTAGATTGCCCGAGCCTGGCCAACAAACGCCTTATTTGGCTGAGGTGTATTGGCGTAACAGAGTTGCAACACTTGGCGACTACAGAGCTTGGGTTTCTGTAGGATGATGGAATGGACCATCTGTAAACAATAGTACTATACGTGGGGAGCTAAGGGCCGATGCTATTTCCAGCAAGTGGAACCCAGTACAAGTAGCCCTGAGTGTTGGAGACTCACTGGCACACAGCAACTGAGCTACCGACTAAACACCTCCCCTGCCACGCCGAGAACCTAGCCTGGAACTGTTTGTCACATTACTTTGGACTAGGCTTCTTAAGTCTTGTCCAGTGACGCCTTCGAATTAGAGAAATACCTCCCTCAGCAGGGTTATACGGAAAGGAGAAGGATTACTGAGAGAGTGAGAACCTCTTCACATAGTTTCACACATAGTTCCATTTGTCCTTAGACACCAGCATATTTTACACCAGGGTATCTGGGGGGATCTTCCTCATTCTCTTCCTGAGATGTGAACGCTGTCTCACCCACCGTTCGCATGTGAATAAGGTGTGGCAAGCATCATCCGCAATCCCCGGGCAAAACAGGCAGTCAGGCGACCGTGACTTTCCCACTTTGTACAGGTAAGACCGAAAACACCCGTGTCCGCAGGGAAGCTGTGTCAGGTAGTAATAAAGTGTCAGGTAAGGAAATAATAATGATAAAAATAATAATATTAATAATAACGCCGAGTAGAGAGATACGATTTTCGCTTAGAGCTAAAAAGTGCAAAAAAGGAAAACTGATGTGTAAATGTTATACTGATTGCTAACCGATCCTTACTCTCAGCGGGCACGGGTAGCCAGTATAAAAAAAATATAAAATACTTATAAAAAAATTTAAGTAGCCAATACCAAGGGTAAAGATGCAAAAATTAGGTATCTAACCCTCCTCACTGGGAGTTGTATTGATACTGATGCACTAGTCGTAGTTGCGTGGATGCCACCCTTTCACCTAGTAAGCAAACCTCGAGAACGTCGATGATCTAGGTGGCCTAGAGGATCTACTATGTATTTTGGGTTAAAAATAGTCTGCGCCACGAGCAGTTGAGGACAACAAAGTCAAATAAAGGAAAATGATGCTCTAATGAAATGTGATGAATTTTATTAATGAGTTAAAAATAATTTTTTTGAAATATAATGGAAATAAGCCAAACATACATACTAGCTTAACCACCGATACTTTATCGACGGCGACCACAGACTCCTCCTATTCAAAGTTTAGCCATATTCCTGAATTGACAGTGCTCTCAACACAAATCTAAATCAGCAACACATTGTGAATAGGGACTTCAAATCATATCACTATGACTTTAAGGGTGTTAATGAACGATTTTGTGCGATCCGTATTAAAGCGAATTTTTCGAAATTTAGCTGATAAACGTGCACGCCCCGACCGGAGAAAGGACGAAGAACCGAAGGAAACGTTCTACAGTCATCTGGAAAGACGAGTCGACTCATTGCCTACAAACGACCCTAAAATCTTGAACAGAATTCTAGATATACGTTCGACTCGTTCCCACATCGAGGTATACGTAAAATGACCTGGGTATCACCGGATGGACACCAAAAATCAGATCGACCATGTTTTGATCCAAAAACTTTGGGCCGCCAACATATTTTATGCTCACAAATACCGAGGAGTCAATTGCAACTCGGATCACTATTTAATCAAACTAATATATCGATGTCGTATGTCAAAGGCGTATTCGAGAAGACCAGCCCTCTACAAAAATTCGATATCGGAAAGTTTTAAACGGCGTCTGTTGCCGAATATTTCACGTAGTTCCTGGACAACTAGCTAGCTCCCATCCTATTATATACCTCATTGGTAAACAAGCAACGAGTTATGTGCGGAAGTGAACACGGCAATTAAGACCTGTATTATGCTATGGGTGTGAAACATGGACCCTAACTCAAGCATCCGCAAATATATTAAACGTCTTTAGGGGTCCTGAGGCGGACAATTGGAGCGAAGCTAGACGACGACCACTGGTGCATTCGATACAGTCATGAGCTTTATGAAATTTTTGACAAGCTTGGGGTCTCAACGTTTATAAGACTGCGGAAGCTGCAATGGGCTGGCCATATGAATCGTATGGACGAACAACGGATACCCAAAAAGGTATTTTTCGCGAGAGTAGAATTGTGGAGACCAGTGGGGAAAACCAAGGAAACTGTAATCTGACTCTGCGGCGGAAGAGAGTTCATCACTGCTCGGATTTCGAAATTGGAGGACGCGGTTAATAGACTGAGACAATTGAACGCGCTTGTTTCCGAACGCGAAGGCCTGACAGGAGCTGTAGAGCTAAGAAGAAGAAGAAGAATGATTCCAACACAAAATCGACTTCTAGGATCCCAAAAGCTGTCAACAAAATGGAGTAGTCAGTTTTCACTAAAATTGAGTTTCAGTAACCACAACGTACCCAACAAAGTTGGTTTCCTGGACCAGCAATGCTTCCAACAAGTCAAGCAAGCGATCACGGATTCGCAACCAATAGGAGAGAACCAACTATGTTTGACGGGATTTTTATAACATTCGCAGTGAATCAGTCGGCCATTTGGGTGATTGCTAGCATCCTAGTCGAACGATATTTCGACCTTCCGGAACCCGCACTCAACGAACTTCTAGTTTTTCCTTTTCGAAAGCAAGAATCGTACTCAACATGTTGTCGCTTCATAAGCTGATCCTTGCGAATCTGTTTTATCTTACATATATTATACATGAATTATTGTATCAGATAATTATAAAAAAAAAATTATATTACACAATAACTCCTGAACTCTTCCTCTAGAGAACAGTTCGCGAGCCTGCTAGTTAACAAAACCTTATTCATTTACTCCCATATTTAACCCTGCGTCCACACCGCAGTTTGCATTTGCGTTCTGCAAAAGCAGAATGGTGTCATGCTGACTCGCAAACTTTTCAGGAGCAGATTCTACCTGCAACAGTAAAGATCTTTCAAATACCTGTTTAGTTCGGGTATCGCGGATGATGTGTGGTATACTTATTCGAATGTGCAAGATGAGTAATGCATCATTCACACCTTTGGGATGAGCAAAATATATATTATACTAATAAATGATAATATATATTTTAATACAATACTAGAAGAAAAGGACGAGCTCTCTTCGTATAGCTTGACGCAAAGGATTCTTGTATCAAAGGGCAATAGAACTATGTTTTACACTTCGTTTAGCCGGTTCTTTTTGTAAAGAGGACTTCTTCGATCGCTAATCTAATCACTTATAATCCTTTCCTTTTCTATATTTGCCGGCTGAATCCCTCAAAATCGAATGCACTTCTAAGTGACCTAAGAGACCTAATCCGCAATAATGTCACAAACGGTCATAAGACTAGACTGTCGGCATAGGAAAAGAGGAGGTTCGTCGGTAGTGAAACTGCTGTCTACCATTGGGAGTCTGATACTCAACGCCCAAATCTTCACCTCTGAGGTATCTCACGCGTTAGCCTTCAGTTTTCAAACACATGCAGAAAAATTATCACTGTAAATTTTGTTATTTTAGTTGATTATAAGTTTAGTAGCTGTTAGTTCGATGTCTAAAATTATCATGAAATTCCGACGACACAGAGACCGAGCCATTACATCTTTCCTCAATTTTAATACAAGAACGCCGCAGTCCATCGATTGTGATAAGTTCTTTCAGCATGTTCTGATATGAGATGAAATCTTGACAATAATGATTCATAATTTGCAGAAATTAAAAATGAAAATGGTTTTTGTGAACACAATTTTTAAACATGGTTTTTACCAGAATTGTCCACAAAAAGCTTTAAATTGAAGTTATTGGAAGAACGTTTCATAGTCATACGAGGCAATTCTGGAATTATAACCGTGAAATATTACAGACCATTAAACTTCCACATGAGAGACGCACTTGACGCAGCAAATCATATATCAACGCACTAGCTTTGCTATGCCTCGGTGGTGAAACGCTACTCAATGTTATTTATAAATCAAACCTCTCTATGTCTTCGCATAAACCACAGGACTCTGTCTGCATCTTTAGTGCGCTCCTGGGGAGGACATCAAATAATGATCATCATATTTAATCCAGCGTCATCGTTCATTTCCGTTCGTTGCAACAATCAACCGAAATTGTAACCACTCATGCAATTTAGAATCCTGATAGCTAATAAAATTAGTCATGCATAAGACGTAAATGAAGTTGTTTGTTGCCTGGTGGATTGTTATGGAGGTGTTGTCGGTGTTGAATACGAACATGTATGCAACTCAACTGCAACATGCATGTCCTCAAGTTTCAACGATCATTCAACGACACTAAATTATAGACGATGTTTAATACAACTCACATCCCCACGAGGCTTTGAAATTGATTAAGAATGCATTCGCCCAAAGGCCACCAGGAATCTACAATTGTAAACATGCAAGGACGATGATCTCTTGATGGTAATATCAATAGAATTTTAAAAGATTTCGTGTGAGTGCTTTGAAGGATGCATGAATTTTGTTGTGGTTGTATGTCCTTGTAGTGACTACCTTTGGTGTTTTTTTAGGAAAATGAATTCGTTCACAAATGGCAGCTCCTTACGCTTATGGCATTCGAAGTCACCAACTTCATTGGTGCAATTCTTATCGCTGCTCAGATAATCCACACTTCAGGCATCGAAAGGATATCGGCTGGAATGTCTGATTGTTAGTACGTGTTCAATTCCTGCTGCACCTACACAGGACACGCTGCACTCTATGTGTATACTATAAACAGCAAACAGGCAACATCTCACCAGCCGAGTAAGTACAAATAGCCGCGAGATTTGAAATTTATTTCCAATTGAAAACGACAGTCGACCACCAACAATACACGAAACGGATATTGTGTTGGAAGCTTCAATGGAGTCCCTGTAACAATGCTCAGCTAGCAGGATGACAATATTGGAAGTCGATAACAAGTTCGAATGGGTGAAAATGTGTAGTACCAGCACTACATTGTTGTGGAATGTACGTAGTCATTCCTGGTAGTGCATGCCATGCTAAGGTGGTTGGAATTTGTTTCGTAATTGTACCTACATCGAATGCCAAAGGGATACCACATTCTGATCGAAACGTTCAGGAGTGTTTGCCTTAAACATTCATGGCATTAGATATTTATAGGAGTCTCGTCGTAACATTTGTTTCATCATCATATCATGTAAGTGGCATTTTGCGCTCAGTTGAACCCGAGGTTCAGTTGAGAAAGAAGTGGAAAAAAGTTTTATATTTTTCTCAGAGTTTGCTTACTTTATTGGCAGAGTAGATTCGCTTTAATTTCCCGAAAGAAGTTTCGGCCTTGAAAACCATGATATCGTGTTTTCCTTCAACATATAGAAAACTTATAATCAAGATTTCCAGTTGATGAAATTGCTCACAGCAGATAATTGTGCTTGCTAAGCTAAGCAATTGTAAAAGTTTAAATAAAATAATTGAGCCCCTTTCGTATTACCTTACAGCTCCAAAGATATTTCTTCGAGAGGCACTAAGGAACCAATCTTTACAAAATTTAAACTGGAACGTTTAATTACAACACAATTTCTCTATCTTATTTTTCACTTATATTCCTGTATTGAAAAGGTAAAACAAGAAATTCGTTTTTATCTTCTTACATTGCTTCGTTCATCTAACATTCCCATGTCATGCATTAACAATTAATTCGCGGATATGAAGAGCGAAAACGCTTGCCATGAAATTTAGGATAGCCACAGCGTAGCTGGTAACCAACACTAACACTTTCTACCTATTCCCAAAATAATGGCAGCCGATTGAAGTTGTCTAGCTGCATCTGTATTTGAGAACGTAGGTCGTCGGAGAAAGGACATCAAGTACAAGGTGCGTGGAGAGAAGCGCTAACAATATTACCTGAAAATTTGGATAAAGACGATTTAACGTTTCAGAAAGAAAGATTTAAGCTTAAATATGATCACTATCCAGATCCATCCACATACTTAAGTCGTTTAAATTTCATACTATCTATCTTGCAATACTCACTTTATTTGCCACGTGAAATATTCGTATCTCTTGTCTTAACCGAACGCCTCTCCTGAGTGTCAGCCCTTTTGAGGGTACAAAACGGAACGTGTTAACGGGTTCAGTAACTCATTTTCAGTACTTATAGCGAGTTTTATCTTGATCGGGCCACTAATCCTTAAACTACCGTCGTTCAAACGCCTTAAGCTGAAAGTAAATGTAAATTAACGAAAAAATCGAGTACCGCGTTGTCTTTAAGTCTCTTACCATGCAAGAGAGTCAGTCGAAACCATAATGGAAGAGATGAAGTTCGTATACGGAGACTCTTGTCGGAGTAAAACCATGGTTTACAGGCGGCATATCCTCTTCAAATATTCAGGGACACAGTTGAACACAATCCACCATCCAGAAGGCGGATCGAAGTGATTACTTCGAAACCGTTTCAAAAAGTCGAAAAATTAATATTAAGAGATGGTTGGAGGATCTTAAACGACAATTCTTAAAATTGTTCATGATCACCTTGACGTGTTAAAGGTCAGCGCTAGATGGGTGCAGTGAATGCTTTCGCCACCACAGAGACAACAACTCGAAGAGTGTTCCCGCGCGTTTTTGGACCACTGTAATGAAAACAAGGTTAGACTTTAGCATTGAATTCTTACTGGGGACTAAATGTGAGCTCATTTTTAAGAACCTGAGTCCAAAAAAAAAAACACTATACAGTGGCACAAAAAAGGCACATTATCATCCAAGAAGTTTAAGGTGCCACTGCTGGCTAGTAAAATCATGGCGACAGTCTTGTGGAATTCAGACGGGATATTATTGACAGATTGCAAAGATAATGGCGCTTCCATAACTGGTGAACAGTACGCTTCAACCATAAAGTGGTTTAAAGAAATGCATCAAAATAAAGAAAGGGAAAATTACCCAAAGCTGTCCTGTTTCAACTCGATAACGTGTCTGTTCCCGAGTGCTATGTTGTCATGTGGGCTTGCATTCCTGATCTGGCTCCCACGGATTGTTATTTTCTCCCAAAGTCTTAAAGAGGATTTCAGGGGAAGAAGTTTCAAAACGATGAAGAATTGAAGGATACCTTTTCAGCCCATTTTTTGGAAAACGACAAGACTTTTTTATGAAGGTATACACTAGCTAATGAACATATCTGAAAAATATATATGTGTATTCTGGATTGCATGTATTCTAGACTTCTTAGCATCCATTCCACCAAGTTCAAAACGCCTCATCGTATTCGGAATTACAGCTTAACAGCGTTAATACAAAACAGTGAGAACACTCCGAGCGGGTTATTTCAGAAAGAGATGGAAAAAGCAATAGTAGATCTACATATATATATTAGGTTTTTTGTAATAATTTTCAAAAGTGTTCACCGTTTTAAAGGAAATAATAAAGTTAATTTTACGCATACAAATCAAATTCTGCTTGTTTTAGGTGAATTTCGTCAGATAGAGAGTTTGTTTGACATTTTTTCGACATTAGTTATCGTGGTTACGCTATGATTGCACTCTGCCACAGCGTTACCGCATATAGCACTAACACTCCCGCGTGACTTCTCTCAGAAAGAGATAGAAAGAGCACGGGTGGATTCTTCTTAGTATTGCGTTTTTATGCAAATGCTTTGAGAAGGGTTTTGTTGTTTTTCACAAATTTGAAAGGGAATTTGCGATTCTCCAAATTTCACAAATTTCGGTTGAATACCTTAAGATCGGGGATTTGTTGGAAGCTTAGCGTACCCTCGGGCAGTACTGCGAAGTAAATAAATTTTTCTGATGCATTAGTAATTGTAAGCAAAATTTGTTGCAGATAGGAAATAGAGACGAAGCTGTGGAGAGATGTGCATTTACATTTTCTTCAACTTTGTTTTCATGCGCAATATCTCACTTATAATATCAGACTATCACACTGGAAAAATAATTCTTGCACACATTTAGTCGGGGAAAATGAGTTATCGCAATCTCTCTACTCATCAACATCTTTTAATTTGCTCTGCATTTGCTAAACTCCCTTTATTTGCTACATCGGTACTCGTATCTCTTTTTTTGTGCTTCCCCGAAATGTGGACACTTACCGTTCACTTATATAATGTCATCGCTCTTTGTAATTACGCTTTATGTATGCTATGGTTGCATGATATTTGTCCACTTCTACTTCATTGAATTCTCTTTGAATATCCTTCTTGTAACATCCCTTTTCTCCCAGGCGGCGTCTCGATTTACATTGGGTTTTTCCAATCCATTTGTTCAAATTCGATTTTGTCCGCCAATATGTGTAGACTTTTTTGCCGAAAACGCAGTTTTCGATTCGATTCGATTGTGAAAAAATTCCGATTTATATTTACGTCTTCGGGAGTAGTCAACGGGTCAGTTCAGTTGATTAGATCTACCGACTTCCTTTCTACAACTGACCACTAGAGTTTAAAATCCTGTACACTTAGCTGCAACAATACTCATTTTGGCCTCCACAAACATCTCTCGCTGGTTTCCGAAAAACTGCGGGGTTTCTTCTCATACTTCACTTGCTTTCGGAAAAAAACGTTAAGCAAAGTTCTAAACCATTTTTCTTGATCAACTTCATTCAAGGGAACACATATACACCATTTTGACTAATGAATTCTGACCTTTTTCTGGCAAAAATCAGAGTTTTCAGCGCTCTTAATATAGACAGGGAGTTTTCATGTGCTTTTCTTCAATTCACCAACCGTAACAAATTGCAGTGTAAAGACACAAGGTCTAGGTCATGTGAGCGGTAAGTCAGATTTTCACAACTTATTTATCTCAATTTTTCTGACTTACCAAAACTGTCTGTTCTAAGATTGTTGCGATGTGAAAAATGTCCATGAAACACAGAATCAATGGTTTACACAAGCTGCAGCGACTCATGGAACAGGATCTCTTGGACTCTCGCCAAACACCCAGAATAACCTCTTTTTGTGTCAATTCTAGCATAACAATTATTCATGAAAATTTACTCCAATTTCCTCACAATCTCTTTCGTTCACTACTGGCATACACTACTCTTTCTCCTCACCCAACACCATTTTTCAAGAGATGTCTCGATTTAGTAGCACGTTGCGCATAGAAATCTGGTTAAAAAATGTTCAGACTTGAGTGAATGGTCAATGTTTACAAGTGCAATGATGTCCTGAACTTTTGCCAGGTGTATGCCTAAATTTTTTGTTGATTTACTAAGTCATGGCACCAGTTAAAAGTACGCAGTGAATTGATTTGACACATAAGCCATTTCGGTAGCATGACATTTAGCTACAAGCACACACAAGTTGAGCCCGCCAAAACAAGAGTTTATCTTTTATCGTGTTGATCAATCATTAGGACATGTGACACATATAGAATTGACAACTCAAAACTAACAATTTGAATGTGAAAGACAGTCAGCTAGACAAGACAGTCAGTCTGATAGACCACAAAAATGCGAAGAGGAGGAATTGCAGGATGTGTTGGAGGATGACCTTTCTCAAACTCAACAGCAATTAGCAGAACCATTACATGAGTGTCAGGAAACGATCAACAGATGTTTAAGAGCAATGGGTAAGGTCAGGCAACTCTGTAAATGGGAAATTGCTTGGATGGGACAACCTTCTGCACCCGCCGTACTTCCCATACTTGGCACCATCTGAATATCACATCTTCACATTGATGGAGTACGCGGTCGCATACCAGCACTTCATCAATTTCTAGGAAGTTGCGAAGTAGCTTGACGAATGGTTTCACCGCAAAAGACAACCAGTTTTCCTTGCATGGTATTCGTAAATTACCTTAATGATGGGTGATACGTGTAAAAACCTATGGTCAGTGTTTCGAATAAAAAAAAAAGTTTCCCTGGAGACTAACGTATTTTTTACCAAACAACTGGAAAACACTTATACATGCGCCTTTTTTACATACAGCTTTTATCATTTACTTATTAAGGCAACCTTGACTAGTGTGAAGTATATCCTGGTTATACAAATCTCTAGACCGAAGAAGAGCGAGGAAATCATGGCTATTCTTTCTGATCCGGGACTTAAATCTAAATCAACATAATTTTTCGTTCGGGGATTTTTCATTTCCGGCGACTTTTTCTCTGTATTCAATTTCAAAATGTATCTAATTCTTCCAACATTTTCATACTTTTCAGAGACTTTTGCAAATGCAATTGGAGTCATAAGTCATCGCGTTTTCTTTAAAAAATGATGCTTAATGTGTCAGCTGTCGTATTATACAAATAATTTTGGAATACAAATATCATTGTCAGAGACAGGCAACGTTGACAACATCTGTAGAGAAAATAATCAAAACTTTTGAACCAACCTAATATGTGCAATAGGTATGTGAATAAAACTGTGCGTAAGAAGCAATACGAAATAATGTTTGTCTGAATATTAATTTCCAAGCGCTTCGATTTATTTATTTTGATGTAACTTCATCTGTCAAATCAATACTACTAAATCAGAATTTGTTCTCAAAAGGCTGCCACCTACTCGTGCAACCATCCCCTGACGATTTCATCTATGTTTTTCCGAAAATGATTTCCCGGGAAATTTCCAAGATTCAGTCCAAGGATAAATCATGCCTATACACATATACATACCATAACATACCTTTATACATAAAGAAACAATCAAATCGTTGTATTTCTATATTTTTCTATCTTTTGTTTCCTCGCTTTCAGAAAAACATTATTTTTATTTTATTTGGAATGTGATCTCCAGAGGTATTTTTGGCCAAATGCTATGCAATTTAACAACTATTCATCTTAATAAGCTTGACCCGTCAGGAAAATAGTAGAAGTAGTATGTTAGTAGTAGAAGTAGTAGTAGAAGTAGTAGTAGTGTAGTAGTAGAATTAGGAGTAGCAGAACAAGGAACGAGGAGTAGCAGCACAGACAAATAGTAGCAGCAAACGTCGACGCAGTAGTAATAGTAGAAACAGCCATAGAATCAGTAATAGTAGTAATGGTAGTCATCACAGTTGTCATAGTGGTAATTGTAGAGTAAGAAGTAGTAGCGGTCACTTTTGTTGTTTCCCCTACAGCAATAGTAGTATTGGAAGTGGCAGTAGTGTTATCAATGTGATTGTAGTAATTGTTGTTGCAGTGGTACTTCTTATTGATGAGAATAGGACTAAATTAATGATATTGCTGAAAACTTCGTAATCATATTGAGATTTAATTCTTGTCACAGAAAAACTAACGCAGCTACCTGTCCAATCATAAACTGATTTGATTGGGGGGTTGGGCCCCTACAAGTTCTTCAGAGAAGAACAAGGGGGGTAAAATTATGCTGCACAATACTGCCCTAATTTGGGACTCCCACTTAAGTTATCCTGTATTCGAGGGCGATTCAATAACTATCTGTGTTTGCTGACAGAAGGTATTCCTCGGGGAAGTTGGTGTTATCATCGTGGGCTACCATCTATCGAACGACGATAAAACAAATTTCTGACTGATTGATGGGTTGGTTTGGATTTGACAGCCATTCGGGCAAGACGTGTTTCGTTCAATGGAAAAAGAACAGTAGAGTTCGATAATTCACTTTTTGTTTTTAAGATGGGGGAAAAAAATCGAGGAGAGGAAAGCATAGTTGGATGCTGTTTATGGTGACACTTCGCAATTTGTGATCTCAGTTAGATGTTGGTTCAACGAATGTAAACGTGGGCGAACATCCGTTTTTTTAAGGAGCAATAAGGAAAGAAAGATCGAGGAAAGATTCAAAAAGTCTACGGCATTATTCTCACTGTTCGACGAACGTAAATGCGCGATGTAGTAGAGGTTGCAGGTGTGTCGACCGGAACTTCAATTAATATTTTACATGAATGAAATTGGAAAAAACAAATTGCGATGAAAAATTGTTGGCCCGATGGGTGCCGCGATTGCTCACGGTGGACAATACGCATCCGCTGTTAGCTTTAGAGCTGTGTTTGGAGCATTTTAAGCGACATCCGAAGGAGTTTTTGCGTCAAGTTGTCACCCTTGATAGAATCATCACTATACACCAGAAACTAAGCAACAATCTAAACAATGGATTTCTGCCTTTGAACATGCATCGAAAAGGCGAAGATGGTCCTACCCGCCTGAAAGTGTCATGGCGACGATTTTCTGGAATGCGAATGACGTCATCCCATCGATTAAAAAAAAAGGAATAACGATCACTGGACATCGCTACAGTGATGTATTGGACTGCTTCAAGAGAAAATTTCAAAGAGACATGGACGCATTTGGCGAGAAAGAAGGTACTGTATCACTATAACAAGGCCCCAGCACATTCATCCAGAGTTGTCGCCGTTAAACTGCAACTGAAGAAGTCATCGCCAAGACAGAATCGTATTTTGGAGAGGTCGACAAATCTTAATTTTTGGAAGGGCTGAAAAATAGCAGGAACGTTATGAGAAGTGTAAAAATTACAATTTTGAAAAAAATAGTGTCTTCATTTCTAACCCGGGTACTTATTCAACCGCGTTCGTAAATTCACTGACGACGTACTAAAACAAAAGTACTGAATTGAATATTCCAATTACAGCCTGTATATAAAGGAATTGTCTCTTCAAATCTCCAGTTCTCGGAATGTGATGCCTGCAAATGAAATGACCTATTCGCTCCTTTTGATTGAATATATCTGATATTGATAAAAGATGCCTACTTTTGCTTCCACTGGCAATGGAGAGAGTTTTTCTTTAAGCTTTTAAGTATGCATGTGGCTACAGAAAAACAATCTCAACCCTTAATGTACCATATCTGATTTCGATCTGATTCAATCAACTATTTGTAACTTCTTTGAATCGATAGTCCCGTATTCCTAGAAGCGAAGAACATTACCTGAACATAAATCAAAGCGAGATGTTTTTAACAAAGTTTGGAAAATCGTTTTATATCGCTTATAGTCTGTTTAGTATGGAGACAGTATTGAAATGCTTCGCGCTTGAAGGACAAGTATTAGCCGAAAAAATTCAACATGAAGTTGCCAAGATACCTGGAACGTGACGTATAAATTCCCGATAAGGCTAAAAAATGAATCCACCACTGGAATGGAGATGCAGACAGACCGTGCCACAAAAAGAATCTTTTTCTCCTGTTCAAGTCCGCCGCATAGGGTTGATCCTTTTAAAATTTTGTTCTGTGATTGGGATGTTCGTTTCCTAGAATTTTGGACACTTGACACCAGAACGAAAAAGAGAATAACTCAAATTTCCAGGTAATATCATAATGTCGTCTGAAGATGGAATAAGAAACAGAAAGTGTAAAGGATTTGAACAGTCAACTGACCAAATGGATTGGGCTTTAATTTTGAAATGTTTAGTTTCATTGGGACCAAAAACCCTGGGGTCTACTAGCGCTTCTATGCACAAGTAGATACTAGAAAATATTTCAAAGAAACCGATGCTTTCTTCCATCAGAATCTGTAAGTTTTTCACACCTGTCATGTATTATGCATTTACGTTCGACACATAACATCCGGTTCGTAGAAAATTCAACTGGAAGGATTCCTAGTATTTATTAGAGTAAAGCTCGAAATATTTCAGCGCCATACCGAGACTGCAGACAACATGGCGAGTGAAGTAAGAGGTTTGTTTGTAGCAGGGATAGAGCCCGATTCTTTTCCCACTCTTTGAACATCCCCGATCTTCCATTTCCTCGATTCCTTTCTTCTCATTCCATCATTCTTGTTTGTTCATGACAAAATCTCTGCAGAAAGATAGGTATGACTTGAACAGGAGTCATTTTGCCAGGTGGCATGTCTAAGACGCGATGAAGGATAAAATTGTTATCGCAAGTGTAGAACGAAGTCAACCTAAAATTCCGAGTTAGCAAGTTTTAGATTTTTTCGGAACATATCTATCACTCTGCTTCTAAGGATGAATTATGAAATCTCCACGTCTTCGAGGCGGACGTGAGTTCAATGTTGGTAGTCAGGAATGCCTTAAAGAAATGTTTACGGGTGGATCAGAGCAGCACAGATACCAATGGAATTTCCGTGAATCGACAATCTTCTCAAGCCATTGTCATGATTTTTTTTTCGTTTTCTACGAGTGACATTATTTGGCAAATGTAAGAAAAAATGCAAGAAGATTGTCCTGAATGATAAAGCAAAAGAGACAATCACAAACTGATGATCTGTTTACTTATGTTTCATTGCAAGCGAACGTGAATCCTGGTTGGCGAGAGTAAAATTGTAAATTCAATTGTTATCAATTGAGTTTTGTTTTCCGTTGATTAAGGTGAGCAAACAGGATAATAGATAATTTATTCATTTTTGATGAGTGCAGTGCCTTTATTTTTATTCTTCTGTAATACGTTGTTCGTGGAATCATGCTAAGCCCATAAATAATCCCCAGAGTAAGCAGAAATACAATAATTCAAAATCCAAAGATGCAAAAACATGGTTTCAGGCGTGTTGGAATCAAAGGCTTTTTACATAAATGAAAGACTTTATAAATTAGTGTCCACTAAATTCAAACATTACTCAAGCTGCACTCCAAAGGTATCTCTTTTTGAAGATATTGTTTTCGAACACACCCCCCAGAAATTGTTCGAGATGAATAAAATTATCATTCAATATCTGACTGATATTAAAGATACACATTTCTAGTGCGCTCTGGGAACATATATACACATAGCCCAAAGGATTAGGGAAAATCATGAAACCTATTCAGACCATTTCACTTAATATCGAATGCAACAAATTGCAATATTCATAATTTCATTTCAAGCCTATTCGTCCTGAATTCGATGGGCTTAGTTGCTGGCAATGGTTTCATCAATATATCGTCCAGTTGACTATCTGTAGAAATATAATTAAATGTTAGTATATTTTTCTCACCTTATTCTATCGTTGATGGAGAATTGATGCCAGTATGTTTAGATCTTTTGTGAGTTGCAGGATGTTATATCCATTATTATCTTCATAAACTATTACCGGAATTTAATGCTGGTCACAAAAGACTGTAACCATAAAGCCTTCCTAACAGCCTGAATAAATGCCATATATTCGGCTTCTGGTTCAGATGCTTGCCTTTTTGTATTACTGCAAGTAGTATAATTATTGTTAAGTTTAAATAAATAGGCATCGGTATTTTTCTATCATTCTTCTATCTTTTCTTCTATCATTTTCCTTACCACTCTAATCAGAGTCGACAAATCCAAATGAAATATTTTTGTAATCATTCCATTCATAAGTTGATTTTAAGTTTCTTGAGCTCTTTAAAATCGCATAACTATTTTTAAACATTTCCTAAGTACTTCATTATTGTTATTCATGTATTTACTTTAAAAATTTACACAGACACTTAAATCTGGTCTTGCAAATACCATTGAAATCGTTCAAAACTCGCAAATAAACACACGAGGGCGGTCCGATAAGTACTTAGTCTAGAAATGAAAGCACAAAAATTTTGGAAAAATGCAGTATATTTTTCAATATAATCTCCTTTTAGTTCGATACACTTGACCCAACGATGTTCCAAATTCTTCAACCCGTCTGAAAAAAGTTTTCTCGAGGTCTGCAAAGAAGGCTTCCGTGGCGGCGATTATATCCTCATTCGCAGGTCAAATTTCTCCGCAAAAGTTTTTGCGTTCGTCTGGAAAATTTCTGCCCAACGAGTGACCTTGTCAAGTTGGAAAACAAGAAGAAGTCGCACAGGGAAAAATCTGGAGAATAAGGTACATGGGGCAGCAATCCGTACAAATCTGATCAATTTAGCCGTGGTGAGTGCGGAGGCGTTAGCCAGTGCATTGCCGTAGTGGAAGAGCACTTTTTTCTTAGCCAAATGGAGCCCTTTTTTAAATTTTGCGTCGAATTGACACAATGATTCGACATAGTACTGCCCAGTGAACGTTTTGTCCTTCTCTAGGTAGTCAATGTATATGACACTTTGCAAGTCCCAGAGGACGGCGGCCATCACCTTTCCGGCCAATGCGACAGTCTTCGCCTTCTTCGAAGCAGGTTCACTGGCTAACGTCTACTGTTTCGACTGTTCCTTGGTATCTGGTGTGTAACAGTGGATCTATGTTTTGTCGATGGTCACGAAACGACGCAAATACTCCTTCGGATTACGCTTAAACAGCGCCAAACACCGCTCTGAAGTGGTCACACCGTTGCGCTTCTTATCCGGAGTGTGAAAACGCGTCAATCATCTTGCCAACAGCTTTCTCATACTTAAAACTTCCCGTAGGATATGCGCCACGTGGTGTTTTGAGATGCCTACTATTTCAGCCTTTTGGCACACGTTCAATTGGCGGACTGGCAAAACGGGATCGTGGATTTACGTTGTTTTCGAGACACTTGGGCGTAGTTCATTAAAAAACCAACTTCAGCCGCGCTGAAATTCGTTGAACAAACTTTTGACGGTCACCATCGAAGGATAAGCGTCCCATAGACTGTATCCAAGTGCTCTTTGATTTCATTGTGCGATTTTCCTTCAAAAACAAAGATCAAATCACCGACCAATATTAGTCCTTTTCCATTTTTTAGAAATCAACGGACATGTTTGCTTTCATACGCTCTCAAAACAGAACTACAAGCCCGATCCGGCTGAAATTTCGTCAGTAGCTGTCTACAGGAAGCTACTACACTGTAGTATATTTCTCTTGCGATAGTGCACTAGCTTGTTGCGATAGCGAGGCTAAGTACTTATCGGACCGCCCTCATATGAAGTCAACGCGTCGTCAATGAAATTTTTGTAGGACCAAATGTTCACAATTTGTAGGGAAGAGGTTTGTATATGTAACACGAAAAGTATTTTGCTATTAACATGATTTTATTGGAAATTGAAATGAAAGATTTTAAAGGAAATAACGAAATAGGAGTTTGCGTGAATTCAATTCCAAATAAAGCAAGAAAATTTCATAGTTAGTAGCTCAGTATATTGCTGAGAAATACGTGATGACTAGATATCGAAAAGGGCCAACGGCGTGAAAATTCAACCGTAGTTTGAAATTTAAATTTTTTGATGAGGAACTCAAACTTCGCTGAATCTATTTGCTTTAACATTTTTGTACACAAATTTTTGAAAATTCTATTTGGCATGACGGCGATGACGATGAGGGATTTAAAAAAAAATTCAACGAAACAAGGACAGAACTGTCAACGTTTTATGGAAGTCTCCCCCATAGCCATTTGACGTCAAAACTACAACAAACAAGAACTCAATTGCGTTACAAACTATCAATGGTTTTACTTTGACAAACAACTCTCTCATCTGCATATAAAAAGAAACACCCAAGGAAGCATTCAACATTGTTCCTACCCACTCAAAAAGGATAAAACTTTTCACTGAAGCCAACTTACAAACTGCTTCCCACAACAACTGATTTGCTCACAATACAGTACAGCTACTATTCCCTTGCAGCATTATCTGCTTTTCCAGCTTGTTCTCTTTATTTTTCGAATAGTTTGAGGCCACGTTTCAAAGACATTATATTCGAAGAAAAGTGAAAAAAGGACACCGACCCGTCTAATCGTTCATCTTGGAAAATGTGACGAGAAAGGGAAAGTGTGACCATAATCAAGCTAATCCCTACAAATTGCTTTTTGGTACACCCTAATTAGGTTAATCATTGTATCCTTTATCAAAAGGAGATTACGTGAACAACAGTAAACGGGAAAGGAAGAAGTGGGGTTCTTGTACAACCTAATTGCCGGGAACAATCGTTTCTGAACAAATTGTAAACGTTGCAGAGGTTAATTGGTTCTTGTATTTATTTTTGTCTCTCCGCTTTGGACCTCGATTCATCACTCTGTTAGCATCGCTCATTGGATAGATGAAAAACTACGGGGCACAAACGTACTTTGGTCCGACGATGCAAGGACATAGCCTTCGATTTGTTCGAAACTTAACTGTAAATTGGGCTCAAATGAAAGGTCAACAAAGACCGCATGTTGTCTCTGGCAGACAGAATTGCCGTGATAAAGAGCTGGTCGAATTGACGTAGCCGCGGTGAAAGGCCCATTTTTAATTGAATTTGGAGCAAACGACATTGTCCAAAACCGAAAATGGATTTCTAATCGAGACTGCTGTAATTAAGCTTTGGAGTTTTTTCAAGGCGACTGAGTTTGCGGCGGAAATTGATAATGAGAGAACATTACCAGTTTGTTCGCTTTTCACGGAGCTCAAACAGAACTGACATTATGGAATTCATTCAATTCATGCCTCAATCATTTATCCTGTGAGTGTTTCGGCGTTTATTGAGTTTGAAACTGGCGTTGGATGGCAAAGTATAATTTGGAATCTATGTTCCTAAAAGGAACGCGTAGGACGTTGAATAATATCGAGCATGATGTATATCTTTCCACTAATTTAAGCAGAATCTCAATTTAATAAAATCGCCAGGATGATAAATGCCCATGAGAATTCATGGAAACTCATGGCTCCCTATTACGACCAACAGCCACTTGAGACTGAAGTCCTCAAATAATCACCCACAAATTCTCGGTTAAAATCTCCACAACAAAGGAATTCCACCTTTAATGCTACCTATAAACCTCTCGAGTACAAAAGCATTAAATCCTAATCATCCTTTCGTTTCGTCGCATTGAGACCAAACATTTTCACATTCTTAGCAGAACTCTGGCAAACGTACTTAAGGTCTCTTACGCATTCTGACAAATTACTCTATAAAAACTTCTTATTGTTAGTATCATTTTTCTTGGTCATAAAGTTTACCAACAATATTTCTTTAACGGTTACCATCCCCACCTTCGCAGCCTTTGGCTCGTGGCCCTTGGTGCCATTGTAAATTTCATGTCACGTATTGTCATTGGAATTTCTATTAGGATAGTTGCGTACGGTTTGAAGGCCTTGTACACACACTAGGCCGTGACAGTAGCCTGACATGAGTGAGTTGAGGATGATAAATACTAGTCAGCTTATATATCCTTTATTGCAAATGACACAACAACGGTGGCTTACGCAGGACACGTATTTTGTTTTCAAGTTGGGATGTCTGCTGTAGGATATGGGTGAACGGGTTGAAGTATTTAAAAGTGAGCGTTACGTGCAAGGATGCACATAAAGCTAAAATAATTTATGCCCTTTTCCGTAAAAGAAATGGTGAAATGGCAGAAGTGGAAATTATATCTTTGTTTGTGTGCCATTTGTAAATAAAAGGTTAAAATATGGCCAGGTTATGCGAGAGGAAGCAAATAAACTTCAAAATAGTGCCAGGATTAGTATGAAAATTCAGGTGAAGAATAATCCTTGTCGCTAATTATTATGTTCGAATTACGATTTATCCTACTGATCAGGCATTAGACACATTATGTTAAATTCACTTTCCTAAGACATATAATGATGACCGTTGTGTGGTAGAAAACAATAACAATTCTATAGTTTGATTTATATCAGTAAATGTTTGAAAAGGCCAGGACATTTCGGGGAAATTATCAGAGATGACAGTATGTAGGCAATTTAAATTTGTGATTTTTGTCGAACCGAAAAGAGTTGTAGGGATCGTAACTCCTTGAAATTTGATGGTGCCATACCTGTTGAGCAAGGTAGTGAAGGTATTATTACCCTCCCCACTGCCATATTTTTTTCTATGGTTGGTGCAGAAGTTTTTGGTTGACAAACCCTGGCCACTTTAGAAACACAAAACTACCTTTTTGGTGAGAAAATCTGGGTTCTTAGCACTTCGTCTTGGTCAATTTCAAAACAGCTGTTGCCCATTGTGCTAGAAATTACCATATAATATCCACTGCTTATCTATGTTGTGTCTTTGGAGCAATACAATGTTCAATTTAGTGGATCTGTGAGATTCGCCCTGCTCGAACAAATAGCAAGAGACAAAGACTCCCTAACCGGCTTTCCTTTTAAATCAACTGCAAGTATTCTCTTATTTTAGTATTTTATTTAGTATCTTATTTTAGACTCCCTTATTTTAGGATTTGTTTTGCTTTTAAAACCTCATTGTCAAAATGTTATGGACAACTCGTGCCTTCAACTCCCCCTAATATTTTTCAAAATTTTGTTTACAATACCATTACCACTAAGATGCACTAACACTCTCGGTGGACATCTAATAGAAAGGGACCCCAACAACCTATGTAGGAGTTCAAATAACTCATGTAAAATAGAGAGCATGAAAATCGAACGAAGTAGTTGCGTAGAGGGAAATCGTGATAGCTGGCTATGAGAACTTGAAAGTTGTCGCGAACCAGATATTTTTCCAGAGATAGATACTTTTTCTGCTGTAAACACCTAAATTAAAGATAAAAAATGCAAAAATAACTCCAATCCAATTAGCCAATAAGCCAAATTCAATAAGCCAATCCAATTATTTAAGATGGCATCAATTTACCACAATCAGAACCTTTCTCAAAAAATGCGGAGCATGTTGATAACCTCTCGAATCTTTGCAGCATAAGTTCCTTTGATGCTACATGGACCAATGAACTCAAGTCTTGTATGGATCATAATCTTACATAACCTTGACTTAAAGTTTCCCCATATCTCAAACGTTCAAGATGGTACTCAGCCAAATAGGATCCAATTTCGAAAGAGTTCTTTGAGTCCTGGGCCCCCAGACATTGGAATTCTGCAGAGAAATGAATAGAAATAGTTTACAGCTACGTTTTTACTATCAGATGACAGACAATATCACGTGTCCTGGATTATTAAAAAGCATTCCATCTTCTGCACTCAGTAGCCAGTCGTGTATGCTAAATACATCGAATGCTTCCACCCAGCTACTGTTGGACCCATCGAAGGATGAAATATTGCATCAACTTTCACTGTGCATCATTCCGCTTCGATAGATAAGTATCTTTGAATGCATCCTTTCCACGAAAAAGGATGATTGCCTTGAAGTTGTTCCAACTATAAATAATATGAAAAAAGGAAGCCACACTAGCTTCACTGTACCTACATTCGGTTGCATGTAGTTTTATGTATATGTGCGAATAAATGAAAGAGCTCTCGCGACACGGGTGGTAGATGGATAGTGAGAAGTGGATGAAGCTTTTTAGGAAACAAGTGGCCTTTATTCGACAGCAAACGACTTGAATTATTACTTGATAACTTCCTGTTACAATAAAAATATTACACGATGGTGTAGCGATATGGAAAAGCGTAGCATGAAACTATTCTTCGTGCTCGAATTATGTGGTATCTTTTTGGTTGGAGTATGTGTAAAATGTGCTGTTAGAGTGCTAGCGCCAAAATCAACAAACTTTTGAAAAAGTGCTGCAGTAAATCATGGGCCATGATTGTTGTAATAAATTTCCGGAGATAAAGAAAGTTGAGTTTCAGGATATAATTGTGTCAATATTAAGCAATTTTCAAGTGAATTGGTAGAACAGGCAAGAGATTGCTTTAAATTCTATGAAAATTCAGTGTACGTACATAAATACATGAGCTTTGCGCGAAATATCCTTGCCATGTGACTTACTTGACAATATATTTGATTGTCTTTTTCTACGAGTCAATAATTGGAACATTATGTTGTAACTGAAAATTAGAGAAGAGCGCGCAATGGCCGATAAGCGCAATGGCCACTAAGCGAATAAGGCCAGGATAATTGTCAACAGGACAATGCGATGTTATTTAAAACCTGCTGATTTCCATAGGACAAATAAGTGGCTTGTTCTTGAAATTTCAGCACAGCCACAGAAACTGTTGATAAACTGGCTTATAAAGGGACATGAGGTATTGAAACCATACTAAGTCTAATAGTATTCTTTTATTGAATAACCGAAATGCAAAACTTTATTCTAACGAAAGTTATTTTCTGAACTCTGGGTAGCTTGCGTCCGCCGGGCCTTGCTTGTATGCAGCCGAAACGCGTCTGTATGCAGCCGAAACGTGTCCTCGAGACCCACGAAGCAAGGCCCGGCGGACCCAAGCTACCCAGAGTTAATTTTGGCCTGCGGCAACATCAAAACGAACTTATTTTCTGAATTTTGGCAAAAAACATTTGCCCATTATTGATTCTACTTTGAATACCAAAGACCCAGTTCACTCCCGGAAATCGATCAGAGTGTCAACGCTGATAAGCTATGAAAACTACCAGATTTGGATAGGACTACCAAAATTGTCTTGGAATTTCAGTGGCACATAGCTCCTGGGCGAAAAACATACAAACTTCTCCGGAAAGCGTCCGAGGTACCCAACGGTAACTCAGCATTCTCAAGTCATCTGTATCTACCCTGTACAAACAATTGCTCAAAATAATTCTATATTAGGATCAACCTGCTTTGAGTTTAACGTTGCTCGGCGCAAAAAAGAGGAAATTCGATGTCCATGAGACCAAAATGACATTCTTTGTCCAAGGTAATGACTTCAATGAGTGCCATGTACAAGACAATGATTGAACGTAAGGGTCCTACTTAAGTGTGTACCATTATTTGCATCTCATCCCTTGTAACAAATCTGTACGGAAAAAAGAGCTGAGGCAACGAGCATTATATTTCACTCGTGCCACAATAAAGCCGATGATACATTTTCAGCCGGGACAACAAACAAGATCTCCCAAAACAATTAAGCATGCGAAAATCTGAAGATCGACCGCAGGCACTTCACTTTTGTCACAAGCAGGATGGCATTAATTATCACACGCTAATTACTGTTGTTACTAAAACAGTTCGCACCAACAGCACCATCTTTTAAGCGCTTGCTCCTTTACTCTATTTTAAACCTCGAATAATTTCCTCAATCTCGTTCATGTAAGATCCCCATTACAGTCAATCACACAAACATAAATTTAAGGCATTCAAACGTTTCCAATGAACATAAAATTGAAGAACACTACTTTAGCAACGCTTCCCGGACTAACACTTCTCAGGCATTCTGAGGAGCAGGAACGAGGACAAAAGTTATTAGAACTTGATAAATTTATCACATTTCATCCAAATAAGATAAGATAAGATAAGATAAGTTTATCCAAGAAAGCAGCACCGAACGTACTATATCAAAATACCAACAATGAACCTGATAGTTTTAAATACATCATGGGCCTCGGTGATGCCTAGAATAATGCAGAGATCCTAGATTATATATTACTGGAAGATTCTGTACTTTTCTATTCCATTTAGATGGCCATATAAACGACACAAGGCAACACAAGCATTTCAAGTAGTCCAAAGGTTCAGAAAGCAAACACTTACAAGATCCACAGTGTGTTCACAGGCAATAAGGATACATTGGTTAAACTGATATCCGCATCCGTTATTTGTGTACAGAAAGGAGAATGTTAAATGTTTGATTGATAATAACTTCTTATGAAAAAATTGCTATCCGCTCTAAATACCATTCTTTACAAACCATTCCAGTGGAAACATTAGAAAAACGCATTATGTTAACTTGATCCTATCCAACCCATTATTGCCAAGCCGAAAAATATTCATCCTACTCAAGCTAAAACCCTTCTACGTGATGATTTAAAAAGATGGTTTTAAGGGTTTATAGGTATTCATTCATATTGCTGATATATTCATAACGATTTTGGACACATACATATTCTTAAGAAACAACTAATTTCGGAGTCCTTAACAATATGAAGAAAAAGTAAATATCAAAATGATTATACCAAAGAAGAAAAAAAAACAGACCGAAAAAATTGATAGCACCTACTCTGTCTTATTTGCCGAACTCAGCACTGCATAACCCATGTAACAACTGTCAAAAGTGGTATTCGCACGCTCAACATGGACCCTGTTTTTCGATACCGTACGCTTATCCGAAGACAATCAAGTTTGCTTTTGTAACTGAAATTAAAAAACTTACTGGCAGACGGTATCACTAGATTCTGAAAATTTCTGCCGATGAAACGTCGCTTCATCACAACAATCGAAATTATTTTGAAAAAGTGCAGAAAAATTCATTGCAGAGAATCTTTTGGCCTTAAACACCTTTCCTCCAATGCTCCAAAAAGCCCATGAAATTGACAAATTTGAAAAACTTCTTCATCTGGAAATACTAACAAATCAAACTCTCAACTGTAAACAGTGATTAGATCACATTAAAAAAAACACAAACCACAAGGACCGACTGTTAACAACTATAACTATTTTGGTCAACTTTTTCTATAAAAAACAAGAGGACCGAGATAACAATGAAAAACTAGGCGTTTGTGAAGAACATCGGTGAACTGAAAGAATTCATCCGCCAGACCAATCAACAATCGCCGATTGAGGTCAGAAGCGAACACAAAATTTGCACAACTTTCAGAAAATTCGAGTCACGTTTCGATAGAATTTGCACATAAAAAATAATTCCAGGTCTTAAAATATTGAATTTAAATTTGAACTATCATTTCTTTACAAGAAAAAATTCAGATTATCGGAACAACAAACTTCTGCTAGCACAAAATGTCTTAAGTTTTCCCGAAACATTGGCGCAGCCATTCATTTCTTTTGAATGAGGCCTCTTTTTTATATCCACAGGCACAATTAAGGAACGGAGATCCTCTTGCTTAGCAGAAGGAATAAAGGAAAAATTGGTAAGCGCAAAAAACCAGATTCTTTTCTAGAGTAATTAACCAGACAATCTGGTTCAGACTGTCACTGAAAGATTGTTGCTGAGCCGGTCAATCAACGTAGACGAAATGACGAGCTTATAAATGAATAAGCTGAGCTCAAAAATAAAAACCATGCAATAAAAAAAAACCGGAAAATAAAAAAGTATAACGGTGAAGAAGCGGGATCAAAAAAGAAGGAAGAGAATTGAAATTTCTCAGCACTCACGCTTCAAAAACCAACAGTGAACTGTCACGCCTCACCCCCCTCTCCCCGGAACCTGCAAACAATCGCAGGAAGAACAAACAACATGTAACGACTCCAATAGAGATCATTTGTTAGTTACGGTAGTTGTGCAAAGAACCCAAATAATATGAAGAAGCCGTTTGCACAAATGTCCGCAGTCAAAACTCAAACCAAACCCACCACACAACAAATACCACCCAAACCTCATATTCCTCTGAACAGTCCACAACAACTTCTCATGGAACAACTCTTTGCCTCTATGCAAAAGTAATGCCAAACCAGGCTGCAAAGAAGATGGCACAAATAGCCCAAGGAATTTTCTTATTGAGCCTTTTTCCTTTCCCGGCTCACAAACATAATTCGTGATCAGATCTTTGTATATCGCAACGAGCAGTGAGAGAATTATTTACAAAATCTCGAACCGGGTGGAGACTTATTATCAAATATGACTAAATACTTCCGTACCAAGAACAAGACCTTACTTTCTCCTTCCCATAGTCAGAAGTGATGTTCGAAAGGGTTGGGAAGGTAGAGGCTTTTGCAAACACACTTGAGATGCAGTTTCGCTAGGAACTTTCTTCAGAGGAGGAGAAAAAATGTACGCAAATACGGGAAACACAAGTCTCTCTGGAGGATAGTATGAAACCAGTGGTCTTTCCGGAAAGAAAACACCTTTTACATACACTAAACATTCGAAAATCACGCGGCTACGGTACGCTAACAAGCATGACTCTGCAGAAACTTCCTGGCAATTTTATTCAAAAACTGTTCCCAAAGGTAAAGAAAAAAGCAATCATCACAGTTCTACCTAAACCAGGAAAAGGTCTTACATTCCCCAAAAAAGACAACCCATACGTTTTTTAATTCACTAAGCAAAATTGTAGAATAGGAATAGTCTACATATTTTCAGGAGTCGTTTTGGAAAGCAAATCTATTGCTGAGAAACAATTTGACAAACAACAAACAACAACGAACAATATTTGTACAGCACGTAGGAATTTGCCTCAAAATCTATCAGAAAATCTACCGGCCTTGTTATGTTCGACGTGGCAAAGGCATTTGAGAAAGTCTGGCATGCTGGCTGGACTTATATTCAAATGTGTGCACTTCACATATACATTGCTATTATACAAACAATATGTTCTTTGTTCTAAGGCAGAATTTTCCGCTTCGGGATCGGAAACCACCTATCCAAACTGATTGAAGCTGGAGTTCCAAAAAGATCACCACTGTGTCCCATGCTTTATAACATCTACAGGGTGGATCTTCCACTATTGCCAAAAGCGTCAAATTATCCCTCTACCACGATGAACTTGTTTTGCATAATTTCTTATCCTTACATCCCTACTTTCCTAGTAAAATCAAAACAACTTTATTTTAAAAACCATCTCCTCATTTTTTAAGAGATTTTACGACCGATGCTACCCTATGGCGGTACTGGTATCTGCAAGACGACTTAATTCAACGAAAAAGTATTTGAATCGTGTCAGAACCTTGGTCTCGGAAGAAACTTCGACTATCCTTGATAGGTAAGAAAGAAGGACATACACAAAGAACTGCGAGTAGAGACCGTTAGTAAATAACTAACAGACCTCTTAAGCTCTTCGACAAAATGGACAATCAGGATAATTCCACCTCGTATATCTTAAACTTCTTAACATGTCAATCTAGTCAGACCTTCAATCCATCGCGACAAATGATTGACTGAACAAATCACCTGTCCAATCGAGTGCTTAATCTAGGCAACTCCTAGAAGCGAGAAGTGAAGCGAAATTGGCAGCACTATCTTTCCTAAAATCTTTTGAGTTATTCGTTTTGTTGCTACACTAAGCAATGATGCAATGCTAGAAACCCATTAGATATTGTTTCACCATTGACGGATCATTCTTCAGCAATGTCCGGGAAAGATGATCGATTCCGTTTTGGTTTTTCCTACGATATCTGAGTTGATACAATTGCTTTTGTCGTGATGTAAAATATAAACATGAGCTTCATCTCTGGAAGAGCTTTTGAAGAATGTGCTTGATTCAGTGAAGTTAAGTGAACACGAAACTAATTTTTTGAGTTTGTTCTATATATTTAGGATATTTTTCAAAGCTGTTTAGTTTGCCCTATGTCTAAGTATATAAAGTATATTTTCAAAACGTATTTAGATTCTCTCAAATAATCTTTTGATTGATGTACATTTTTTTTTAAATACATAATTCAAATCAATTTAACTTTCAGATACGAATCAATTGTTTTGTACTGTTCACAAATCACTCATCCTGAAAATCCAATGCAGCCATGGTAAGACTATCGAAGAACTTTAACTTTTCCTGCATTATTTTGAATAGTGTGAAAATATTCCAGCGTCTATTCGCACTTGCAAAGTGCTGCATAAATTCTTATTTACAACAAAACAAATTAAATTTCATTTGCTGAATAGAAGTCTTTTGAAGTTCATTTCCAGCCACTTATTAGAATATAATCCGATTCGCAAAGGATAAGAGGATCTTGCCGTTGGGGGACGGGACTTGTTGCTGCTTGCCTCAGTCCTTCCATCCAATTTGTGTAGGACGAAGTAATTATGCTGCACGGAACATTTCCGCTTCGAGATACTCCGATGCGAGCAACAGCAGCTTACCATCCTTCAGGTTCAATTTTTGTTTACATTTGCCTTAAGTCTTCATTCGAAGATGGGAACCATGTTGTAATTTAGTATTTTATTTAATAGGGGATTTGTTTTCAAGAGTGATTGTTAGCGTTTATCAGAAAAACAGACACGTACAATGTTTTGGTATTATTGATTACCAACTAAGTATGCACAAATTTCGCAATGTACTGGCGGAATGTCTTGGAGGCCCAATTTGCTACCCAATAAAGGTCCTTCGCTCGAGGCATGGATTTAAAATGAGCTTTAGGTCTTGTGTTCGACAAACCACGTTTAAAGACTCAAAAATGTTTCGGCAAATCCAATTCTTCTTTCCCAGTACAAAATTTTCAGCTATGACAATAAAATAAGAATCATTCAGAATGTTTTACTTCGTAATACTTCATGATTTTTTTAAAATATTTTAGAAAGTCTTCATGTCGGATTATATATGCCGGAACAACGTAAATCCTTAGTCTGAATGATTTCAGAAAAAAATTTCAATCCACCCTGGTTATCGATTGCACATGTACACAATACCGCTCCAGTAACACAAATTCTCATCCGAAAAATATATATTTCCGAATCGATAGTACCCTGCCACCACCCAGAACCGATTACATATATTGCATGTCCTTTCTCTACAAGGTACATAACCTCATTGCCATTGTTCCCACTTCCGCATGCAAAATACGTTCAATCTCCATAACCCACGAAAATAAATTTCACTATATACATATTTTGCCATACCTTCGTCGCAGCGACAAAAAATTGGGTGACAATATCACCAACACTTGAGAGCAGGGACGATTCTCACGAAAGGATTCGGGAAGCACTTGGTGGTAAGTAAAATATTCGGCGGATTGGTGTAGGAATTTATTCAATCTGAATCATGTCTGATTTCCTGACATATCGATAAATGTTATCGCGTTCCTACTATGCTGAGCATTTTACTTGGCCCGGAGGAGGGAAGAAGGACCCGTGAAACGGTGGCAAGTCACATGTCATCACTGTGGCAGGTGCTTAGGAATCTTTTATGTTGACTTTGAATGTTGACGACGTAAAATGATGCAGTCATGCAGGATCTAGCCAAACTATCCATGGTGTTGTTTGTAGCCTCACGTAAGGGGGAGACAGGATTCACGAGGCTCGTGTGAGGAAATTATGTTTCAATATTTCGGAAGTCTCCGCGGCTTATATTGTTTTACAAACCTGATTTGATTGACACTTTGATGCGAGGTGCAATTTTCTGACAAAGCCTCTACTTATGGAGGTAATTTAACCGAGTTTATAACATTGATTTCAGTAGAAGTAATTCCATAAGAGTATCCTTAACTGAATTTCAATATTCAAATTGGAAAATTTTATTGCCGTTTATGAGCGGTAAGGACGATATCAAGCAAAAAATAAGTTGCATTGAAAACATATAATTTCGAACAAAAATCAAAGTGAGATTGTAGTAGAAACTCCTCGGGCGCACTCCGTCTTACAATTATCGACAAGGCCGCAGTCATTTTTTGATTGATTTTCTTCGATTATTGAGGACAGAAAACTGTTTCAGAGGCAATACAGTTCCTCCTTCAAAATGTTGTCTATTATAGATACATTATTTAATCCGTAGATATAGAAGCAACTTAAGACCACTACATCTATTTTGAGGGCAAAATGCAAATAGTTTGACAAAAAAAAAGACATTTTAGCTTGACTGACCTAATCAGCTTATGAACATTCATAGGTTAGTTGCGGCAATCACTCGCTATCTAACTTAAAAGCCAAAACATCCTTGCCTCCAATTGGTCTGGCTACTTGCTGCATTGTAGCCAAATACTTTCACCACTATTCAACTCAACTCAAGACTAGTAGATCTGGAGCGTGTATTTATTGGAGACGCCTGTCAAACACTTGTCATCGCAGAGCAATTATTTTTTTGGTTTCAGTGAGCTGATTATGCTTCCACTTCAGAAATTGTCACTTCCGATTGTGCTCAGAGCATTTCGACCGCAGAATTAGCTGCGGTTTCATTCATCATCGAATAACGTAGTTACAATATAGCGTAAACACTCTTGAGCTTCTTTTGTCAGACAGAGATAGAAAAAGCATAAGCAGATTTATATTTATATTGCGTTTTTAAGCAAATGCTTCAGGAGCGGTGTTCGTTTTGTACGCAAAAATAAGAGAAATATTAATCAACCAAATAGTGTTACAAAGAAACTTTGTTTGAGTTCTGCTAGGTTGAGAGTTTTTTTGAAATATTAGCAATGTTTGATACTGTTTAGGTACACCTTAAGCTATCATCATGGTTTAAAGTGAATTACAGGCTACATGTAAGCCACTCCAACATAATGTAGACCAACTCGTAGACACAATGCTAGAACAAGATCCTTGTCATAGACTATTGGTAGGTAGGGAGCCACATAGGCAGCAAAGGCCACTCAATATGAATGTCAACGCTGAGTTTTAAGAACGAAGTTCTCCACTTAGAGTGCCTACTTTTACTCTTCATAATAATCGTTTAACATATTACTTGGAGTATTAACAAGATTTGTTTCCACCGCTTCTAATCAGGCTAAAATAAAAATTCCATTGTATATATGAGTTTAGCCTCTTTTTATTTGAATCAATATTTTACACAATTCGGCGCTATATTTTGATAGAATGAAACACTACCACACACTCTACATGAGCTAAACTTCATCAATGTGTCCATTAAAACTGTTTGCATTGAACTCTTGTATACATCTGAATATCTGAAAATCTAAACTCTTGGAAATATGCAACCTGTACATACATAGGTGTTGCTTAAGGAGTTTCTTGGGAACATCACTAGAAACATCAACTCATCCGCTGACATGAAATCTTTTAACTGTCATTCATTTATTCCATACAGATGGCTCTGCCTGTTATTTCTTTTTCTTAATGACAGCCATGTGTTTAGCCTTGACAGCCATCCAGCCATCTAGTTTATATTGCCATGATTTATCTTAGTTTTGATCCACGTTGAATAAGTCAAATTTTATCTTGAGTCGGCAATATTTGGGGGACTTCTTCCATAATTATAAGAAACATGCAGCTGAAACACATCGAACACTTGTAAAAGTTAATAATGAAAATGTTTTCACTGAAATACGAAATTACTTCATCATATTAAGAAAAGTTAATTGAGGGTTGTAGGCAAATGAAAGTACAAATAGGTGGAGGCATTACTCGATGAAGACCTGTGCCAAATGTGAGAAAAGCTCGTGAATTTGATACATATGAGTTAGTAAACAGTATCAATATGATTCAAATTTATGAAAAGGATACAAAAATAAGGCTGCTTTTCGTATTATTTGCTGAACCCACGAAACATTGATAGATGCTTTTCCTTTTGCAAAAAAGTTTAGTTCAAATGCTGAAAATGGGAGATTTCTTGTTTCAAGTTGTCAATTAACTTAAGGGATAGAAATTCCAAGACAAACTCCAAGCAGAACGATAAATACAATCGTTGCTATTGTCCTTGAAATCAACACCAAAATCGAATACTCATGGTTCCTCCTTAACACCTGATGAAGTTGGAACGTACTGTAACCGTAGGTTATGTCAGTACAATAATTCAATTTTAGTTGATATCGATCTGCGAAACTGTAGTAATTCCAGTCGACAGTTTAGCAGATCGATATCAACTTAAATTGAATTATTTGAGACTTGTAATACAAGAAATCTGAACAAAAAAGCAGTAAGGACATTGGAATGTCATTCTTCTTTCCTTTCTCTATCGCTCTTCTCGCTGGGGAATAGATTCCCATAATCTTAAGCCCTATATACGAGCCACGTCCAGAAATTAAGTGTACTCAATTTATGTAGGGTTCAAAAAAAAATTTAATTAAACAAAAACATACTTATGTAAGTTATTTTTCAACGTAGTCACCATCCCTCTCGATGCAAGTGGTGAGCCGCGGGATCAATTTTTTGATACCTGCCTCGAAGAAGTCTCCCGCCAGTTCTTTCGCCCACTTCTCCACCTCCCCCTTCACCTCCTCGTCCGTTGAAAACTTGTTCCCACCCATGTGCACCTTAAGGGAAGTGAAGAGATGGAAATCTGAAGGGGCCAAGTCAGGGAAATACGGGGGGTGGTTCAAAACGTCCCATCCAAAAGAGTCCAGGAGTTGATTCGTGGCGTTGGCCGTGTGAGGTTTGGCATTGTCGTGCAGCAGGCAGACTCCCTTCGTTAGCATGCCCCTCCTTTTATTCTGAATCGCCCTTTTCAGTTATTTTAGCGTCTCACAGTATCTTGCCGCGTTGATGGTCTCCCCGTGAGGCAGATATTTAATCAAAATTATGCCTTTATGGTCCCAAAACACGGATGCCATGATTTTTTTTGGCTGAAATTGTGGTTTTGAATTTCTTGGCGGAGGGTGACAAGGTGTGACGCCATTGTTTAGACTACCTCTTAGTTTCAGGCGTGTAGTGGGCAACCCAAGTTTCGTCTCTAGTAACAATAGAGTAGAGGAAATCATCACCTTCAAGTTCGTAGCGTTCCAAAAACTCTTTGGAGCTCTGCACTCGATTCAACTTGTGCTGTTCTGTCAGCTGTTTTGGGACCCATCTCGCAGACAATTTCCAATATCAGAGAGTTTCTGTGATTGTTTCGTGTATCAGGGATCTGGAAATTTGCGGAAACATCGCAGAAAGTTCATGTAACGTCAATGTGCGATCTTCAAGGACCGCAATCTCGATTTTTTCCAAAAGTTCGTCAGTCACAATTGAAGGTCTTCCGCTCCTCTGATTGTCATGCACGGAAGTACGGCCATTTTTAAACTCGCAACACCACTTGTACACACTCGTACGATTCATAGCTTTATTACCGTAAACAGTTTTCACCTCATTATAAATTTCAACCGGAGCTTTTCCCTTCGCAACGAGGTAGCGAATGACGGCGCGAATTTTGGACTTGGTGGGAGATACGATCGACATTTTTCGCGAGAGATGCTACTGCGTCAAGAGTTTTCAACACACTTACCTCGGATTGGTCTCGTTTTGAAGGGTAGGGGTCAGGTTACGCGGCAGTGTTGCCGACATGTCGAAAAAGTATTCCCTACAACTGTGAGTGTACCAGTACACTTACCTTCTGGACGTGCCTCGTAATGT
Organism: Stratiomys singularior; assembly: GCA_954870665.1. Lineage (NCBI taxonomy): Eukaryota > Metazoa > Arthropoda > Insecta > Diptera > Stratiomyidae > Stratiomys > Stratiomys singularior. The sequence goes on along the minus strand of OX940878.1, from coordinate 129,314,580 downwards.
GTCAAACGGTTCCAAGCTAAGTTCTATATTTAAATGGGGGGTGTTTAGTTGGTAGTCCAGAAGCATTGCAAGACTGGAAGTCCCATACTCAGGGCGTAAACAGCCTTTACCTCCCTACCACAAAAAAAAATTCTTCTGCGTGACAATACTAGATCTCGTTACACTATTAAAAAGATAGACGAAAACGCTCAGACTAGATTTTAATGCATCTAACGTATTCTTCGGACATATTTCCCATTAATATTAGGCTGTTCTAGACAAGGCAACATGCGTGGAAGCACCGATTCCTGAAATTGAAAATTAACGTTGAACTTGACTCTTTTTATAATATGAGATTTTGCTAAGGTCAAAAAAGGGAGGTTTCGGAGCGGAGAAAATACGAAGCAACAATGGGGGATAGTTTACTTGATAGGTTTTTTGTTTTAATTTTGAAAAAATAAATATATTTCCCACCACCAAGTATTTAAAGGTCTTAATTTAATCTTAATTATTCAAGATCGATTTCAAAACTTATGGAGTCCTAATATCTTTTCTGCATATAATTTCCTTTTTACATTTTGTTTTCATATTTCAGTGCGAACAATGTTTTCATTAAATTACCACATTCATCTTCTTCACAGCAAGTTCCACAATCAAGTGCCGCTGGTAAAAGATATAATTATAATAGATTTATAATTTGGACTCCAAAACATAAGGACACGTTTTTGTGATTAATAGAATTGAGGATGTGCATATTTGTTCCTAAATGAATTCATGTAACAACGAAAACCTATCAAGGCGATCCTGAAGCAATAACAATTATGTTCGCTTAAGTTATTGTAAAACAAATAAATTGATACGCCTTTGAAAGGTGTCCACTTAAACAGATCGTTGAAAAGTCGAACAGCATCGTTCTTTCTTGAGTTGAGTCACAAGGATTTCCTTTATCTATTGAATTTCACCCATTTTTATGTAAAGTAGCCTTCCTTTGATCCCTTTTGCTACAGCTTATTCTTTTGCTTATCCTCTCAGAATGCATTAACGATTTGTTGTACTTTGCAAGGAGGATTTAAAATTTTTCCAAACAATCAATGAGTACAATCCCTCATGCACGTTAAAAAATGTTTTAAGCCTTTTGAGACATTTTTATGTGCTGCTGACCGCTCATTCGAGGAATCAGGCTTAATGCCAAGTTATTTATTATGCTGAATCTTGTCAGGATTGGAATAGAAATATCAAAAGTCAACCACCAACGGCTTGTGTTTTCTGGTAACGATCTTTGTTAACATTCTTCATGCTTACGAAATTCACTTCATACGAAAATGCACGTAGGATCCTTTTGAGAAAACCATAGCTGTCATAATGCTAAAGAATAGTAATCAGGATACTGAATTTGATCTCGATTTCCTGAAACTAATTCGCATAGATTCTAATGCAGTAAATTATTGAGATCAAAAAACTTTTGATGTTTTGACTGGAAATAAAATTCTCGGCCAAAATAACCAAGTAATCAAGCAATCTGAAGGTTGTAGGACAATATTAATGCTGTGAAGAAAGATTTCAAATTAATAACTCGGGTAGGCTTGAAAGAAATTTGCATAAATAATTAGATATTCGAAATGGTAAAATCTCAACAACCTTAAAATAATCTCGTTATAAAACGTTTTCCCACTTGTTTCTAGGCAATAGCTGGAAAACACCCCTATAAAGAATGTTTAGGAAGTTTAACTAAGGTAGGATATATTTTTCACATCCGGCAAAAACCTGACTACAACCTAGATTTATTGTATATCTAATGCAGTGAAACGAATGCGTAAGCAACGGCAGAAGCGTCTAACAAATGTATTTATCCTTCATACATACTTTGAACATTCTTTCTTGTTTAGCACATTGTATTTTCCGGAGAAAATTTTTAAAATATTTTCCACAGCAAGAGGATACGATACGTCTGTTGAAAATGATAAATATTCGCTACTATAGAAACAGCCAGCACCATTATGCATTATCCTGATATACATGGACGAGGAAGTTATCTTTCGACCTTTCAGGCGGGTCATGCTTGATCCCTACAGCCACCAAATTTTATGGTGACCTTCATTATTTAATAAACTCCTAAAGCCCGGTTGATTGCATAGATTTACGTTTCACTTGAATACATTGTGATGACAGAAGTTGATTTAGAGAGCATAATGTGGGCTCGTATTTCAAGTCAAACGAAACGAACCCGGCCAAATTGAATGTGGAATAAAGTTAATTAATTAAGTGCTTTACCCATCTTGACTTTAAATTCAACAACTGATATCCGCGGGATATAGCATGTCAACCGAATGTAGATGTCCTTTCAATTTGCCCCCTAGAATTCAAACTATAGCAAAACAAATTATTCATGGCTGGGTAACATTAATAAGTACACGTGGCATATTATTTTCTTCACCAGTTGAGTTGAAGAATTTAATGTCCTGTACCGTGACGCTATGAGGGAAAAGTTATATGGTTATATGCATGCCTCTAGTCCCCAGAGAACGTGAATGCTTCAGGTGGTTTTTGAATTCCAAAGTGGAATTAAGACTAAACCATTCCCTCAAGCAGTGCCCGCGAAAGCATATATTGAATTGTTGACATGTACTAAGTTGCTACCGATTCCATTCTTTAATGCAAATATTGAAAAACTTAAACTTCTCTCTGCTTCCCAAAAGAAACAGCACCTTCGCATTATGCTTCACCAATGAATATAGGATTCCTATCGCAATAACTTGTGGGAATAGTTAGACTAGCAATTTGTATCTTTTTACTTTCCAGCACAGTTTTAAAAAATCTTAATTTTATTCCGAGCTTAGGTTTCTAGTGCACATTTTTGGACCTCGAAAAGAAAAACAAATATGTATAGGAAGTCAAGAGAATTCAGCCATCTTTATTTTATTTATTTTACACCACTCTTCATCATTTTTAACGCCTTAATTATCAAAGACAGATAATAATCAGTGGGAGCCATGTGAGGAGAGTGAGATGCGTGATCCAGAATGTCAAGGCAAACCTTGTAGAAGAAGGACACTTTCATTCATTTTTTTCCCCTTTTCCCGAATTCCCTTCTTTATTCTTTCACACATTCCTTCAACTTCTCCATGATTGAAACATAGTATTTTCCGGTTGTCTTAATTTTTAGAGTCATCCACGTAATATTCTGGCTAAAGGATCCCTTCTGAGTCACAGAAGACGATCGCCATGATTTTTCCAGCCGACTATGAGATCTTGAACAGCTTCGGTGGTGAAGCGCTCATTTCGTGCCTAGCGGTCCGATTTGGACTCAGGTTTATAATTATGTACCCAAGTTCTGCCTCCATTAACATTGCGATTCAAAAGTCCATCATTGTTTTCACTACAGAGGTTCAAAAACACGCCGGAATTCCCTGGGCGGTATTGTTTCTGAGGCCATGTGAGCATTCACGCGATCCGTCTAGCACTGACCTCTGTCATGTTAAGTTCATAGTAAATAATTTAAAAATTGTCGTATACCATAGTCCAACCATTTCTTCATGCTGTATTGTTTTTAAACTACCATCTTCTTACATTAATTTTTGGACTTTTTGAATCGCTTCCGGAGTAGTTACTTGTATGGGCCGTCCTGGCTGTGGCATAACGTAACAAAAAACAGCGCTAACACTCCGAACAAACGACCGATCTAACGGTATTCAAAAAATTCTGCAGAATTACATTGGTGTTCGTAAAAATGTTTATTTTTCTCTATTTTGTCTATCTATTTACATTTGGCTTGTAATTAAAACCAGCAAAAAATAAAAATTTTTACCAACACTAATACAATTCTGCAAAATCCGTTAGATTGGTCAATGGTCGGAGTGTTATCGCTGTTTGTTGTTACGCTATGGCCGTGGGTTGTCTTCAAATGATTCTCTGTCTAGTTTAAACGGACTGTACTGTTACGGGTCGGCTCCTCTCCTCAGTGAGCTCGCTAGCCGACACGACGCAACTCTATTTTTGTTTTGTTTTTGCGAATGAATTAATTTGACCGTGGGTTATTGCTCATCCCACAAGCTGTTCCCCACGAAAGAAATATTATTATTATTAATGACGAACTATATGTTAAAAAATTATTAATCGTATTTATAATCAAATCATGAAAAGGATGATACTGTGACGTGTTCAGGTCACGCGAACTGTAGCCGGCGTAAACAAAAAGTCGTAAACATGTTTACGACTACCTGCTACCAACACATCGATTGTTCTCGTGTGCGCAAGCATAAAGCACGTCACGCGCATCAAGCACAACAGATCCCGGTGCAAGCGACTCGACGCGTACACGTGAGAACAATCTGTATGGAAGGTTCTGGGATGGTTGGTAGTGGTATATAAGCGACTACAGCGAACGACGAGACAAGCAGTTGTGAATGAAGAACGCGAGAGTACGCGACAGTGCGCGCCAGAAAAATTCGGAATAAGAAAAGTGTTAAATAAGTGAATTAGTGTTTAATTATGTTGAATAAGTGTTAATTAAATAATTTAGTGATTAGTGATTTTACTAAATTAATCATAAAGTTTAGAAGAAACTTAATAAAATTTTAAGAATTAATTTTAAAATAGTTCGCGAGTGTTTTATTTCACTATTAGCAATATTTGCGAATAGCAAACAGGTCGCGCACCTGCTCAACGCGCAACACTGGTGTCAGAAGTGGGATTGTTTGTGCAATAGTGAAGTGAACAAACTCAAACACTTTAGAAAAAAAAAAAAAGTAGGCGAACTATAATGAAAATTTTTGAACTTTGGTATTGAAGAAAACTCGTAAGAAAAATGCCGCGCAAAATCAACGCTCTCACTTTGCCGGAACTGAAGGAGGAATTAGAAAAGCGGAAAATTTCAACCGAAGGAAGCAAAGCTAGACTGATCACGCGGTTGAACGAAGCGCTGGCAGCGGAAGGGATAGATCCAGAGTCGTTTGAGTTTCCCGACGCTGAAAGTTGCGGAGGAACAAATCCTGACTGCGAAAGGGCTGATGCGGATGCTGATGGTAATGCAAAAGCAATCAACCGAGTTGAATGAGAAGCTCGACCGACAGTCAACAGCGTTCAGTCAGCAATCAGCACACTTTAACCATAAACTGGACCAGCAATCAGAAGACTTTAACAAGAAATTCGACAAGCAATCTGCTGAAATAAGACAAGATTTAAGTGAACTAAACCGAAAGCTTAACCATCAAATTGAAGGTTTCCAAGAAAGGATGGACAAAGTGGAAGAAAGGATGAGCAAAGTGGAGACGGTTCGGGAAGAGATGGAGAGAATAAAAGAAGACTTAAAACAAGCGAAAGTAACGATAGCGAGTAGCCCGGCCCCGATAGTGAGTAACCCGAGCCCAATAATGACTAGCGCAAGCCCAATAGCGAGTAACCCGAGCCAGATAACGAATACAGCCAGTATCACAACAAGGAGTGTGAAAGCGCCGACTTTCGATGGACAAATGACTTGGAGCATTTACAAAACCCAGTTTGAAGCTGCCGCTCAAGCGAATCACTGGAATTACCAGGAGCGAGCAACAGCCTTAATTCTTGCCCTGAGAGGTCCGGCTGCGGAAGTACTTCAAACTGTCCCTGTCGAGTTGCAGTCAAGCTCTGTCGCCATAATGAACGCACTCAACATGAGGTATGGAGATAATCATCTGAAGCAGATCTACAGGTCGCAGCTGCGCAACCGGATGCAGAAACCAGGTGAAACTCTACAGCAGTTGGCTCAGGATACTGAAAGGCTTGCACTTTTGGCTTACCCCGCATACAACCAATATATTCGGGATGATGTGGCAGCAGAAGCATTTATTAGTGCGTTGCAGGACAGGGAAATGCAACAAGTTGTACGCCTAGCCGAAAAGTGCTCAGTAAAGGAAGCACTGGCATATTGTTTGAACTTCGAAGCTGCCAAAACAGCCACTCGTAACACAGTCAGGATCCGGCAGGTTACAACAGAAGGATGCAGATGTGAACGTGTGGGCACGAACAATAGATCGAAGGTGTATGTTTCACCTAAATGTTGGATTTGTGGTGAACAAGGGCACCTGCAGTGGGGCTGCAAACAGCGAAAAACATCAAGCCATTGCCAAAGCTGTGCCACTAGATGGAGACGCCGACCAGAGCCAGAGCTTGAAAATAAGGCCCCTCTAACTGAAGGGTTAGGGAAACGAACTAAAGCCAACTTCGTGGAACAAGGGTTAGTTACAAGGATGGAAACACCACAGAAATATGACCACGAAACCGTCCATCGAAAAGGAGGAGTGCATGGGAATGCCGACGCTTTATCCCGTCGCTCATGTCCAGCAGCTTGTAAACACTGCCGACGGTCTGAGGAAAAAGAACAAGGCGTGGATCTGCGTGTAGTCACAACAGAAGTTGACGAGGGTTGGACGCAGCACGCACTGCGGGACGCGCAGCTAGCAGATGATGATGTTGGACCATTGTTGGTATGGAAGGAGACAACTGGACGTCCTGAGTGGAAGGACATATCAGCACGCGGCACGGTGTTGAAAAGTTATTGGGCTCAATGGAACTCCCTTGAGGTCGAAGATGGAGTTTTGAAACGGAAATGGGAAACGGCAGATGGCACTTCACATAGGATGCAAATTGTTCTTCCCAAGAGTCGAGTCAAAGGAGTAATGAAGGAGATACATGAAGGCACATCGGGAGGTCACCTTGGGGCAAACAAAACCCTGGCAAAGGTGCGAGAAAGGTTCTATTGGCTCCACGCTCGAGAGGATGTTCTTGACTGGTGTCGAAAATGCACAATATGTGCTTCCGTCAAAGGCCCAAGTCGAAGAACGCGAGGACGAATGCAGACCTATAACGTGGGGGTACCATTCGAAAGAATAGCTGTGGACATCGCAGGACCCTTTCCCGAGTCCGAATGGGGAAATCGGTATTTACTAGTTGTAGCTGATTACTTCAGCAAGTGGCCAGAAGTCTACCCAATTCCTAACCAGGAAGCAACTACTGTAGCGGAACAAATCGTTTCTCAGTGGTTTAGTAGATATGGCGTACCCCATGAACTACATTCAGACCAAGGCAGAAACTTCGAGTCACAAGTTTTTGCTGAAATGTGTGAACTGCTGGGTATACGGAAAACACGGACAACGCCACTTCACCCTCAGTCCGATGGAATGGTCGAACGGTTCAATGACACGCTCAATAAACATTTGGCCAAGATGGTGGATGAAAACCAGAGAGATTGGGATCGACGCATTCCATTATTTTTGATGGCATACCGAACTGCGGAACATGCATCGACTGGAGAAGCACCCGCAAAAGTCATCTTTGGAAAAATGATTCGTCTACCAGCTGATGTGAAGTTTGGGACACCCCCTGAGAAGCCCCAACCTATTTCGGAGTATATAAGCGACTTAAGGCAACGGCTGAGTCAGATACACCAATTAGTGCGGAAACAAATCGAGTCAGCCACTGATCGCATGAAAACCAGATATGACTTAATGGCAAACTCATCTGGTTTCCAGACGGACGACTTGGTTTGGCTATATAACCCCCGGCGTCGTAAAGGCAGATCTCCGAAGCTACAGCCAAATTGGGAAGGACCCTATAGAATCGTCAAACGGATCAACGATGTGGTAAACCGGATACAAGAACACCAGGAACCTAGGGCAAAAATTAAAATTGTGCATCTGGACCGCCTTGCCCCATATTATCAGCAGGAAGACGCGGAGATGGTTAGTGTCACCCTTTTTCGGGGCGAAAAAGATTTAAGGCGGGGATAGTGTGACGTGTTCAGGTCACGCGAACTGTAGTCGGCGTAAACAAAAAGTCATAAACATGTTTACGACTACCTGCTACCAACACATCGATTGTTCTCGTGTGCGCAAGCATAAAGCACGTCACGCGCATCAAGCACAACAGATCCCGGTGCAAGCGACTCGACGCGTACACGCGAGAACAATCTGTATGGAAGGTTCTGGGATGGTTGGTAGTGGTATATAAGCGACTACAGCGAACGACGAGACAAGCAGTTGTGAATGAAAAACGCGAGAGTACGCGACAGTGCGCGCCAGAAAAATTCGGAATAAGAAAAGTGAGAAAAGTGTTAAATAAGTGAATTAGTGTTTAATTATGTTGAATAAGTGTTAATTAAATAATTTAGTGATTAGTGATTTTACTAAATTAATCATAAAGTGTAGAAGAAACTTAATAAAATTTTAAGAATTAATTTTAAAATAGTTCGCGAGTGTTTTATTTCACTATTAGCAATATTTGCGAATAGCAAACAGGTCGCGCACCTGCTCAACGCGCAACAATACGATATATATGGGAAATAGGCTGTTCTCTACGAAAGAAATATTATTGTTATTATGAATGATGAATTGTCTGTTGAATAAAAAAAAATGTTAATTGTATTTATAATTAAATCACAATAATTATGATAGTGGTAAGAAGCACAAAATGATAACGCTCGCGACGACGGAAAAGAGAAAACCTGCGATTGTCAACCGACGGTACAGTGTACAATACAGCGGCGGTGCAGTGCGCCAAGACCAGCGAAGGCGAGGCGGAGTCTAGGAAACCAGCAGTGATATTTCGCCAGCCAATCTCGCGCTTTGGGGAAATTTTGATCCGTTTTAACCGCTGCAGCAACAACATCGCCGCGAAAGCTCTGGGAAGAGTTTGCGGCTACACTAAATGCGGGGTACGGAACCCGGGAATTTCCCCCTTGCGGGCGATCATCTTAGCGGGCGACCGTTGTGCGAAAGGAATTAAAGCTGAGGTCCTCTTTTTTATCCCATCCACCGAGGAACACGAGTCGTCTGGGGGCCACCGCCGTACTTCTTGTATTTAGAGTAAGTCCTAGGTATAAGTAAGGAGTAGCTTGTTATTAAAGTTAATAATTAATATTCAATAAATTAAATAATTTAATTATTAAATAATTTTTAATCCAGCAACTTAATTAAGACTCTACGTGAGAACAGCTCGCGACATTGGGCACGCGGCAGATTCATCGCGAGAGACGCGTTTGAAGCGTGGTGGTGGCAAAGCATCCACCAGAGGTTGCAAGTGTGCGGCTTCCGAGGCCAGCCCATCTCCTCTAAGGGCTAGGGGTCGCTTATTGGGGTAGAGGAGTGGCGACCACGCCGGTCTCCGACGGGGCTTCCGGGACCCAAATAACCCCACCTCGGAGGTGGATTCCTTTAAGCATTCTTGTCGGGCAATTGAACAGATTGCAAGGGGGTAATAGTACTACTTTTGAAAAATGGTTTTACTCGGACAAGAGTCCTCGGTATGTACGTAATCGCAATTCAGTCATGGTTACATTGTTTTGAGGAGAAAGGTTTCTGCGGTAAGGATTCTAAGTATATTCATTTATCTACATATGCTCTTATCAAATTTCAGCCTTCAGTTCCCTGTTAAAATTGCTCCTGAAAGTATTTTTGCCGTTTTAACGAAAAATCAAAGGGAAGTAATTCGTTTGTTTGATCAAAATTGTATAAACTCGTAAATTGATGCAAATAAGAACAAACAGAAAGAACGAAAATCCACTAAGGATGCGATACACTATGTTTTATGGGAATCTAACTCCAAGATCAATAATAGTATGTCATATCATTCTGCGTACCATTTAAAAACTACGGCAGCTTTTGCGAAGACCTATAATCAATAAAACGATTGCAACCACTTGTGATGCCACAAAAAAGGATATAAAAAGAACATATTTTTGTTACATGTTATGTTGTAACATATTGGCCTATTCCTAAAAGTTGTAATAGGTGTAAGAGGGGCAAAAAAGGTCAGCTGATTATTTGAGACCTTATTAAAATCACAATGGACAGATAATTTAGTGAGAATTTCCTGCGGGTTAAGGCAGATCTTATTTTAAAATTCATTTTGATTAAAATCGGTTGTGTCTTTTGAAAAGCAACGAAACCAGTAGCAAAAACGCTAACATAAAACTATCGCAACACTGGTTATTGATAAAAGTACGCTTTACTAAGAAGTAAATTCAAGCATATTTAAGGAACAAGGAGTAAAATTTCGTTATTTTATTCCTCGAACAGTACGTGACGTGTTTTAACATGGTTTTATAATACTTTATCCACACCTCCTGGGCAATCAACTCACTACTGTCACGTCAGGGTGCTAGATCTCAAGTCTATTTATGCCAATATTTTGCCAAAGTCAATTTTCAAAACACAATTCATAGTTTCAAAAAACGGGTTTGGGAAAGGGTTTTGATTACTCTTGCCCACATGTGAGTCGTCAAATGCAGCATCATCGTGAAACATTTGATTTACAACAGCATCAGCTGCTCCGACTTCACGACTTCAAGCTAATTTCAATTATTTTTTTAAAAAAAACTAAGTAAATTAGGACTTTGTTGCCCCAATGAAGAGAACGATTCGCAGCACCGTAGAGCGTGGAATGATCCTGAGACGCGTGTTGGTTGCTGAGTACCCTTCCGTAGTCAACTAAGGTCTTTTAAGGACTCATGGTTTTGCGTGCAAGGCATAGAAGTGGCTCAGGTGTCAGTCCCTGATGAAGCCTACCGGGACCCAAATAACTCCACTACGGAGACACAGATGCAAAGATTTCAGGCAGGTGAGGATTGCAACGGAGGAAGTTCTATAAAATTATAGTCATTGTTTTGTTTCTTTTTTCGCATCGCAAGTTCATCAAACACATCATGTTGAATATGGACTTAACCAAGGAATACAGTAGATTAGAACAATTCGCTGGTAAAATTCACGAAGCATATCGATAGCAATAACGAGGAATAAAAGGATGACAGCATTTATAAGTATTGGAAGTAAGAGGATAAAGATATGTATTTCAGATCTGATATTGAAAAAATCGAAGTTGACCCTTAGCAGACTGATATCGTAATACTCGCGTAAAAACGCAAAAATAAAATGTAATTCTCTTAACACCAGAGTTTGCCTATTTTTCCGTAGTTTCTTTTACCAATAAATGTCATATTCTGCTAAAGCGTCCGAATCTATTAATTATTGCAATAGTTTGTATTTCGGGCTGATCGATAATTTCTTAAATGACTTTTTTGTTTAACATTTCATTTTGTGTATTAAAGTATCTCCCTTGTCTGGGAACCTTTAAAATCTGACTATGTTACCTCACTCTTCTCACTTTTATCATAACGAAGCAAACACCTAAGAAATATTTCTTTGATGACCTAAAATTCCATACAATGTTTCATAAACGTTTTCCTGTTCACTTCTACCCCATTTCACTTCACGTCGTTGTTTGCCAGCATCGTCCTTGTGTAAAGGATCATATATCGTCTTATGTGAATCTCAAGAAATTTGCATGCTTGGTTTAAGATTCATTAATTTCAAGTATTCCGATATTATCGTATCTTAATTTTATGTCTGCAAGAACCTCCTGTTGTTAAGATGGCTGCCAGGGAGAGCTGGAAGGGAATGATGAATAATTACAGCAGGCTTTGAATTTTGAAAAATTACATTATGGCTGTGCTAAAATATTGGCTTTAGGGATTAGAAGTATGTATGAAAGATCATAATCTCAGGATATGTCAGTCTAAGAGTAATTAATAGGGAGTCTAGATAATATTCAAAATGTCAATGTGTGTGTCTGTTAAGAGGTGTTGTGTTGAAGTGTGATAATTCCAAAAGTTAGTGCAGTGTGTTGACAGAGTATTTCAGATGTAAGACGTTGCATATCTGCACTACAAATACAACCTCAAGGCTGCTCCAGTTTCCTTTCCATTTGACGTTTCCTTGAAGTTTCGCACGCCGTTCATGGCTTTGAAGTAATTCAAACAATTATTAGTTATAGTAGGAATTTTAGCTCGCTGTGATGTCTTCAAAATCATTTTATCCAACTAGAACAGTTCATGCATCACAAATTCTCTCGCAAATATTTCAATAAAATACCTTTTCTACAATTTAATGCAAAATTCATGACATTCCAGATATAAGCCTGCAACTTGCTAACACTTTATTGCGAATAAATTTCCATGTGCGAAGTATGTGAATTCTTTCAGAATTATTCACTTTCAAACGTTTTTAATAGAAAGCATGGCAAGTGAAAATCAATACAAACTTTTTGATGAAAGCATGTGTGTGGAAATTTTCGGAATTGAGTTTGCCGTTTTCTATGCCTATCCAAGTTTGACTAAAATGTACAATGAAGTGCTTCCGGGACTGCTAACGTGAAAGTGTTACCGGGTTTATACAACCCAGCCGGGGTTAGAGGAAATGCTTGAATTGACGTTTGCTAGCATTTTCATTGAATTGTTCTTGCACGCACACACGTTTTCAAAATTGTGTAGCAATGTTAAAGGTATTGCGTGCAGTAAACCAGTTTATTAAATGTTTTCATCTGCAGCTGGGAAAGTTTGCTTTTCATTTTTGGAGTCTCTCAGTTCTATAGAACGAAGTATCTAGACAAATGACTGGATTTTCCTATAAATTATTTAGTTTTTCAAACGATGTATTAGGTAGGAGTCGGATAATTACCTAGACAGGATAAATTTCCAGTGGTAGCATTTTAGTACAATCGAAAGAGCATGCTTCAGTGTTATAGAAGCTACGAGGGTATGTGCACGCGTTTCTTACATGTGAGTGAAAGAAATTCGCATTTCAGCTGAACTGGTTTCGTAGTTTTTTTTGACTGCGTGTGCAAGCGGGCGAGTCCGGAGATTTTAGAACAATTGAGAAAGAGCAATATTGGCCGTTAATTCCATTCTCACAATTGGAAGGGAAATCTGGCAGTGAAATCAAAGAGCGCTTGAATGCTGGGTATGATGACTTGGTTTCTGCAATGGCGAGCATTAAGAATGGGTTTCAAATGTTTTTGCGTGGTCAAATGTCGACTTTTAATAAACTAAACCCAGGTGCCCGAAAAACGGCTACCACGAAAGATAACAAGGAAAAAATTTACGCACTCATATTAAGAGACAGCCGACTCAATGTGAGCAAGATGGATGAGAAAGTAGACATCTCAAAAAACCGTGTCAGTCATATCATGCCTGAAATTTCGCCATGATATAGATGTCGATGCAATGAGTGCCACGTTTGCTCAGAGTACTGTTAGACGAGTTGTCTATGGAGTTTCTGCGCTGTTTCGTGACGGCTGGTGAACATTGGTCCACTGGTACTCATCTTAGACCAGAGATGATTCAAAAAAGGCAAGGACTGCCCCACCGGCCAAAAACCCAATGGCCACCGTCTTTCGGCATACACAACTTGTGATCTGTATCGACTACCTGAAGCAGGGTGAAACGGTCACAGGGCTCTTTTGAGCTGAATGGGATCAAGCAAGCAAAAAAGACCCCATTTGTTGAAGAAAAAGCGCTATGAAATGACAACGCACCGGCTCTCACCTCCAAGTCCAAAATGGTCGAATTGAGCTATAAATTGCTACCACTTCCATCCTATTCTCAAGATTTCTCTATTCTTAAGCTTAGAAAAATTCACTCGCCCGGGAGAAGTTTGAGTCTAATGAGGAGTTCATCACTGCCACCAAGGCCTACTCAACAGACCTAGAGAAAATCTATTACCCAGATGGTTACAAGAAGTAGCAGCATAGTTGGGTCAAGAAGGCCGAGCTAAATTAGCATTATGTCAAATCGCTAAGTCCAAAATTTTTGTTTTTCTTTTCTGTGCTTAATACTTATCGGACCGCCCTCGTACAGTCTTAAGCAAGAAAATTATGGAAAAAAAACTGGAATACAAGTTTTTTTCCAGAATATTCAATATATCACGAGTTTAAGTTTTAAAGAAATATTTCCACATTAAATGTTCAAAGATTAATCAGGCTTGGTTCCGCGCATTAAGGTGTTGAGAGGAGGTGACAAGTTTTCGTTTGCCACAGAAACCGGTGTATCTTTAATACAACCAACTATTTCGAAACAACTTCAAATGCTTTTAAGCAATCTAGCCAATGGCCTTGTAAGGAATGCGTAAACGTCAAAACTCCTTGAAATCAAATTTGAAATTGAAAATTGACGTCGAAATTTCCTATTTCATACAAGTAAATCTAATAAAGTTTCTATTATTATAAACTATTACCAAATATCAATCAGTTTTTGATTAACTGAAATAAACTATTAGTTTCCACCAGAAATTGGATGCTTTCAGCAGCCATTTTCCGCTCGAAACGGGTCCTGAGTCAAAACGAATCACTCCTTTTTTCCAAAATTGCTCAATCAGCTGGCGATAGGATTTGATTTGATGTTTTTAGTATATTTTTCAATAAAATCAGATGACATCTTTAAATTTGAAGTTTTTTTTGAATTGAAAGTGAATTCGTGCGTGATATACTACATAAGGTAAGGTACTACCCCCCCATGGGTGCTACCTTGTCGTGGTGGGGGGGCTTGACGAGGTTGCCCGTCATCCAGACGCGTGATCAAGTCACTAAAAGCACCCACCAAAAACAAAAATATATGATGAGTGACAACAAAAATAGTAAATTAGGGGTGGGGATATACACCCCGACGTGTGAGGGAGCCTCGACCTCATGCGGGCTTCTCTCCAGCATTCATGCTGGGGATAAGTCGCCAGGGCATTTTTCAGTGGTGGAACACTTGGCCACTGAAGAATCAAAAATTACAAGTGAAATAATCAACGACGCAAGCATGTTCGCCCGAAGGCCAAAACTCCTGCGAACTCCGCCTCAAAGAGTAGCCAAACCAAATCAAGGCAACGAGAAAACATCGTGCAAGCAAACCTCCATCGAACGCTTTGCAACAGCGAAAAAGGTGCTTGTCCAAAACATCCCTCCTACACAAGGCGATGGAGCGAACGATACCAGAAGCGTAGTGGAGGCTTCGGGCAGTGGAGTCATCGACCCGAAGTGCCATTCTCCAGGGGCCATTAAAAGTCATATACTGAACAACGTGGGAGGCGAAACCAATGATGCTCAACAACAACAAGACCCTCTTGCTGACAGTATATCGAGAACTTCACCTGAGGACGACCTGATAACGAAAATAGCCGCTGACAGAAGTGAAGAAGAGCGTCTAACAAGGAACATAAGCGCTATAATAAAAGTGATGAGAAATTCAACAAATGTCCAAAAAAATGTCAACAAGGGCATCAAAAATGGGATTGAAGAATTGGAGGATCTCGTTGATAGGATCCAGCACTATCGCCGCAGGTGGCTACGGGCGGAGAGTGAATTGAAAGAACTTAAAAGAATTCCAGAAAATAAAACTCCCTTCACCGAAAACGCTACTCCTCTCGTAAAAGGCAAAAGGGCGGCATGTAGCCCACTTAAACCTGACCGTAGGAAAAGGGCGAAGGGACCGATAACAGTCGAGACAGGAGACAACAGTCAAGGGGAGGAGAAAAATGATGGCTTTCAATTGGTGCGCTCTAAATCGCAACAGAAGGCTGCGAAGAAGATACACCAAGCGATAACAAAAGATTCCAAACAGGCGCCCGAAAAGCAAGAAGGCACGAAACACAGCGCAATGCCAAAAAAGACCAGGAACAAGCAGCGCAGGGATGCTTTACTGATCAAACCTGCAGATGGGAGAACTTACGCCGAGGTCCTTAAGGAAATCAGACAAAATGTGGAACCCGAAAAAAACGGTGTCTGTATACGAACAGTAAGAGCGACCAGAACAGGCGGTCTCCTCGTAGAACTCGGAGCGGAATCCACCGACAAGGGACGGTTCGAGAGCGCTGTCAAGGACCTCCTGGGCTCTAAAGCTGTTATCTCGACTTTGCAGCCAATGGCGTCCTTGGAAATAAGAGACCTTGACTGCATTGCGGAGGCCAAAGAAGTAGAAGATTCAATTAGGACAATTCTTCCTACGGCAGAGAGCTTTAGGGTAAGGCTAACGCCTACCAACCCTAGAGGACAAAGGGCGGCAATAATAGACATCCCAGAGAAAGACGCTGTGCAACTCCTGACCAAGGAGAAAATTAAAATCGGCTGGGTTGTGTGCAGGATACGTCGGAGGGTAGCCCTAACTCGATGCTACAAGTGCCTTAACTTTGGACACATCTCCTTGAACTGCAAGGGGCCAGATCGAAGCGAACTGTGCTACAGGTGTGGCACTTCCGGTCATAAGGCGAAAGACTGCCCAAACGAACCCAGCTGTATCTTGTGCAAAGATAAGGGATGGAATTCTGAAGATCTAACTCACATTCCAGGAAGTGGTAGGTGCCAGGAGTTCAAAGAGGCACTAAGCAAGAAAAGAGCAAAGACATGATCCAAGTCCTGCAAATCAACCTACACCGTAGCTCAACCGCACAAGATCTACTAGACCAGGTTGCAAGAGAGAAAAAAGTTGACTTGTTGCTGATATCTGAGCCACACCACAACAAAAAGGAAGCTGGATGGTATTGTGATCGATCCGGCACCGCCGCCATCTGGGTACGTGATAGGGCTCTACCTACAGCTCGGACTTGCACCAGTGGAAATGGCTTCGTGCTCATTGTGTGCGCCGATTTGACATTCATAAGCGTCTATTTCACTCCAAATGAGTCAATTTCATGTTTTCAGAGCAGGCTCGATGAACTGGAGGAAGCTGTCTCGAGCACAGAAGGCCGAATCCTTGTTGGCGGTGATTTTAACGCCAAAGCGATAGAATGGGGAATGCCTCTGCCAGACTCGAGAGGAAAAAGAATCCTAGAAATGGCGGCTAGGAGGCAACTTGTCATCATGAACGTTGGGAACACACCAACTTTTCGACGGGGAGGCTGCTTGGGAACTATACCGGATGTGACATTTGCTTCGGAGTCCTTAGTGCCTAGGATGCACAGATGGAGAGTACTGGAGGACTACTCGGCGAGCGATCATCAGTACATTGCTTTCGCAATTGGCGACTGTGCTACTCGACGCGTAGCAACCCAACCCTCAACTGTAGGTTGGAATATATCTAAAATAGATGTCGACGCGTTCGCCGCAGCTCTTATGAGAGGTGAAACTATGACGGTAACGGGAGGAGCCTCAGCTGAAAACATGGTGAACTCCACCATGAGGCTCATCAAGAATGCGTGTGACTGCTCTATGCCCAGGCGACGGCCTCGACACAACAAGCCTGCTGTGTACTGGTGGTCGGCAGAAATCGCCGAAAAGCGGAGAGAATGTCACAAACTCCGCCGCGAATCTCAACGTTTAAGAAATCGAGACGAGTCACACTCCCGAAAGCTGGCATACAGGTCGGCTAGAAAAGTTCTCCGTAGGTTAATTAACGAAAGCAAGGCTCGCTGCTGGCGCAACGTAGTTGTGGACATCGACAGAGACCCGTGGGGGCTGGGTTACAAGCTTGCCATGCGGAAACTAGGAGCTGCAAGGAGGCCCTGTGTCCTTGAAACGGAAAAAATGGACCAGATTGTTAGAGCGCTCTTCCCTATGCATCCTATTCGTCCCGATGATGCAGATATTGAATGTCTCGGAGAATGCCCACTTTTTACCGCCATCGAACTGGATAATGCGGTAAAAGCTTTAAAATCGAAAAAGGCCCCGGGACCAGACGGTATACTAGCGGAAGTGATACAGCTTGCACATCAACTTTGTCCTGAAAAGCTGCTCACCACTTTCAATGCCTGTTTGCGGCAGGGCGTGTTTCCAAATTGCTGGAAAGAGGCGAGGCTCGTGCTGATCCACAAGGGGAAGGGGAACGCGGAGCAACCATCTGCATATCGGCCCCTATGTATGCTGAATGCCGCTGGGAAGGTACTCGAGAGGCTCATTCGAGAAAGACTTGGAGAAGCCATTCGAAATGCCGGGGATCTGTCTCCTCGGCAGTACGGCTTCAGGGCTGGTCGATCCACAATTGGTGCAATAGCAGAGGTAGTG
Organism: Stratiomys singularior; assembly: GCA_954870665.1. Taxonomy (NCBI): domain Eukaryota; kingdom Metazoa; phylum Arthropoda; class Insecta; order Diptera; family Stratiomyidae; genus Stratiomys; species Stratiomys singularior. The sequence goes on along the minus strand of OX940878.1, from coordinate 129,296,820 downwards.
AGCGCGGTCCAGCAGGCAGAAGCCCACAATCATTACTCGAGACGAATAGTACTGCTCATAACTCTAGATGTGAGAAATGCCTTCAACTCTGCCAGATGGACAGATATTCTTGGTGCTCTGGAATATTTCAGGGTGCCGAGGTACCTGATGCAGATATTGAAAGACTACCTCAAAAATCGGAAACTCATCTATGATTCGTTGGGAGGTCGGCGAAGAATTGATTTGACATCAGGGGTCGCGCAAGGTTCCGTTCTGGGCCCGGACCTCTGGAATGTCTCGTACGATGAGCTTTTGAGACTGCAGTTACCGGAGGAGTCGCGCCTGGTTGGCTACGCAGATGACGTAGCAGTACTAGTCGCCGGACATACTGTCGGACAGACGCAGCTCAAACTGGACGCGGTAATACGCCGAGTGAGCAAGTGGATGACAGACCGTGGGCTTAGCCTAGCGCTGGAAAAGACCGAGGTTGTCGTCCTCACCAAGAAGCGAATCCCTCGTGTTATGCCGGTTCGTGTAGGGGGAATGATCATCGAGTCAAAAGAATCAATCAGATACCTTGGCTTGATGATCGATTCGAAGATGAGTTTTTTCGAGCAGGTTCGAGCTTCAGCAGATAAGGCCTCCGCGCGGGTATCGGCGCTAAACCGCATTATGGCCAACACGCAGGGGCCAACCTCGAGCAAAAGACGTCTACTGATGAGTGTAATGGAGTCAGTGCTCTTGTATGGCTCCGAGGTTTGGGCTGATGCTCTTAATAAAGAGACGTACCGAAGGCGTCTGGCACAGGTGCAGAGGCAAGGAGCTTTACGGATAGCCGCTGCATACCGCACTGTCTCTGAACCTGCAGTGCTGGTAATCTCGAGGGTGGTTCCAATTAAATTACTTGCTGACGAACGGAAACGTGTATACTCACGTAGGGGGGAGTCGGCGAGAGAAATCGTCAGCCGAGAGGAACGGAGAAGAACCCTTATCTTATGGCAGCAAACATGGGAAAACGAAACGCGTGGCAGGTGGACCGCACGGCTGATAAGTGACTTGTGGCCGTGGTTCTACAGAATGCATGGTGAGACTGATTATTATCTGACGCAACTACTCAGTGGTCACGGGTATTTTCAGTCTTACCTGTATAAGATGGGAAAAACACCATCCCCAACTTGCGTGTTCTGCCCGGGGATGACGGATGACGCATGCCACACGTTCTTTACGTGTAATAGATTTACAGGACTCCGTTCGCATCTCTCGGAGAAAATTGGCGTAATTTCCCCAGAAAATCTAACGGGAAAAATGATGAAATCAAAGGACAATTGGAACTGTGTGTCACATTACGTACGGACAGTACTCATTATAAAGAAGGACATAATGGATCGCTTGGCGAGGGAGGGAACATCTCTGGAACGCAATATTATAGTTACTAATTACAATTCCTTCCTATCCATCCGTGAAGAGAGTTTTCCCTTAGCCTGAAGACATCGCTAAGCGATGATTAATGAGGCCTAGTCCGAAGTAATGTGAGGTGTTTAGTCGGTAATGGGAGGTGTTTAGTCGGTAGTCCGGTAGCGGGGGAGTCCGACACTCAGGGCGTAAATAGCCTTCACCTCCCAAACAAAAAAAAAAAAAAACAAAAAAAAAAAAAAAAAAAAAGGTACTACGTAAGAAGCGAAAAAGTGAGACTACATAATCTTCGTATAATATGCAAATTCGTAAGATCGTCTCACTTTTTGTGATATTTAAGAAAGTCTTAAGTCAAGTCTTAAGAAAGCATCCATAGTAGATCAACTATCAATGTACTGTCAGTTTGTGGATAAGTGTTACTTTTCGGATGATTTGTCTTTCATTGACAATACGCCGCCATTACTGATGTGAAAACAAATTCATTCGTTTTGGTTTCCCAGGTGTTAAAGGATGAAACCGGAAGTTTTTTTGTGAAAATTACACATATGTTATTTGAAGATTCTAATAAATACTTTATTCAAAATAGTCTCCATTGGAACTTATATATTTTCCCACCTCTGCGGCAGGCTATGAATGTCAGGTCAAAAAACAGTTTTTCCTTTGAAAACAAACCAGTTGTCAAATCATTTTCGTAGTGATGTGATTTTCATACAAGTCGAAGTGATGTTGGGCGAGTACATGTCCCAATGATGCGAACAAATAGTAATCGCACGGAGTAAAGTTTGGAAAATAAGACGCGTGTACTAACACTTCCCAATTGAATGCCTCGATTGTATCTTTGACTTCTTTTGCTGTGTAGGAGGGGGTATTATGATGAAGCAAAACGACTTTCTGCTGCGTTTTTGCATATTTCGGTCGTTACCCACATATTGTTCGATCCAATTCTATGTTATGCACATATTGTTTGCTAGGAAGCCTGTCTTCAAAACTTTTTTGGTGGTTTCTCACGCTCTTCGTTTCTCACGTCGAAATAGATATTTTGAAATTTTTTAAGCCACTCGAAGCGTTGAATTTTGCCGAGAGCATACAATGCTATTCTACACCATTTTTCTTCAAATGATAATGATATATGATAATGACAACCGATGCTGTCCGCAAGTCGTAGTTCGCAGTTGAATCTTACACTGTCAATTGGTTGAAAAGTAAGCAAAGTGTGGGCTCAAGTGTACTTTCCATAAAAAGTGAGTCCATGCTTTGGACAAATGTTCGTATCAAGTTTGTAAGCTGCACTTTCACGGTTGATTATATATTTTGGGCCTTAAATGTTATTTATACGGAGAAATCTATGGAAAAATCAAAAAATGTGAATAAAATGTGAATATTTTGTGTTTTTGTGAATTTTCACCAATGCTGTGCCATTCGAAGTCCTGAGGTAGTTGACTCAGCTTTGAAAATCAGCGGCTAGTTTTGAAAGTAAAGTATGTAAATCTGTCGTTTTTGTACTTTGATGATATTGGCGATATTTCAATGGTTCATGAATGGGTAAATAGTATTTGTATTTTATTCTGAACAGAGAACTAATACTGAAGAAAACGAAGTGCGAAAAAAGTTGGTGCAAACATATGCCGCTTATACCACAAGCGCTGACACATGCAGTCGTCTCCTTTCAGAGAGATTAAATGAAGCATAAGTAGATTCATATTTCTGTTGTGTTTTCACCCGAAGTCTTCCCAGGAGTATTCTTATGTTAGGCAAATATGAGAGAACATTTTCCAAGCCAAATTCAACCACAGTTATTTTGATTGAATACCATTAGATCGGGGGTTGTCAGAGCTGTTTGCACGTATGCTATGCCTTAACTAACGCTTTCTTACACAGACACATACTCCTCAATATGTTCACATTCTTTTTCCTCTTGATATTTCGTTATCGATGCTCCTTTCAGATAGCGTTGATAACACCACACTATGTTGATTTTGGTGCCTATCCCGAGAAATGAGTCCTTAGGCCAACATCTGTAGTGGTTTCGTACTCTCCGTTGACTAACATTATCTTGCCTGATCTCTTGTAATAGATATCGTGGTCAGACCAAAAATCTGGTTCGACTTTTCAAAGAATCAAAGTGTTTTTATCATTGATTCCTTTAAATTTCAAAAATCATTCACAAAAATTTTATAGCGAAAACCGAAGAAGAAAAGAATTTTATAGCAATCTATAGTTAACTATCCCTAGACCAAGCGCCTATAACCTCTACTTTCTTATTCCGGTTTTCTTTGCACTTTCACTAAGAATTGTTTTTGTTTTGGTGGCTCTTCAAAGTATTTCGGTCACAAAGGCTTATTAGGTGAAAACATAGACTTTCATCAAATGAAACCATTCCAATAATACCTTGAATCTTCCGTTGAAAAAGGGTAAGATTCTGTGGTGTTTTTGACATTTGAAATCACCTTGAAAAAATCTTCTGAAGAAACGTCATATACGTCTGCCGCATGAACGATTTTTAAAGAAATAAACCTTTCCTCACATGCCTGTATTGATGTGTATTTTTACGTGAATTGATAATGACGCAGCAATCTATATGCATTATCTCAGCGGAATCAACCAACTCTCCTCCTTAGGACTTGCTACTGCCAGCTATACTTGTGATAGATAGTTCCAAACTATATTGGCAAACTTTTGTTGTTCGCCTAATGCAACATTGGATGGAGTTTAAAGCGAAGCGAAAATATTGCATAGAAAATACGTGTATAAGCGTCCTGCCCGAAGGAGTTTTTATTGCTACGAAAATGCTACGAGAAAGTGTGGCTCGTGTTGATCAGTAAAACGAACAGGTATACAGACCTACCACTTGCATGTGGGACGTCATACTTGCTAAACCCTTCCTGATTGACGATTCCTGTAGCTTGATTGATATTCGTGATCCTCTTGTATCTTTCAATAGGCACCTCAACGATCAGGAGCTCCACGTTCATGCATAGCAAGATTTTAATAAAATGGACGTGAGATCAGTGGTAGCGCAAGGCTCAATTCTTGGCCCATTGGTCTGAGCGTTTAGCGCTGTGAAAGACGAAGATTGTTTTACAAATCGAAAAATATATTCCTAGATATTTCCCCTTTTAGGTTGGTGATGTGACCATTAAGTTGGAAAAGACATTGAAATACCTTGGCTCGATTATTGATTCAAAAACGAGATTTTTTGGTCAAACCCGTGTGATGACAGGTAAGGCTAAGTTTGGCATATAAGCATTTGTGCGAATCTCTCAGCAGGAAATATTCTTCAGCATATAAACCTACCGGAAGCGATGATATGGGACTCTGTAGATTTTGTCTGCAAGCTGCATTTCCAAGACGACGGTGCTGTTTATCACGGCTACTGTCACTGTAGGAACTGAAGTCCTACTTCCCTAGAGAAAATCTGAGGGACTTTCATATAAAGGCTGGATTAACGAAAATCGAGTAGAGTTGACTACGTGCCTTATGAGGCAATCTGAGCCGTCGTTTAACCAAGAACTCTGCTTAATTGATTACAACCTCAAGTAGCTCCTCAGCGGGGTCAGAATATTATAACTTTTAAGGACAGAACATGTACAGAACACTTCCTCCTAGACTGCCCGAGTCTGGCCAACAAACGCCTTACTTGGCTGAGGTATACTGGGGCAACAGATTGGAACATTTAGCGACCACAGAACTTGGGGAACTCCTTGGTTTCTGCAGGACGACAGGATGGACTATCTGTAAACAATAGTACTACACATGGGGAGCTAAGGGCTGATTTCTGGCCTATGCTAATTACCAGCAAGTAGACCCCAGTTCAATAATAAAAAAAGGACAGAATAAAGACATGTCACAGTATCTGCCTACGGGTATTGCCAGGGAATTGCGGATGGTGGCTGTCACTCTGTTTTCATATGCGACAGGTGTATGAGACATCACTTTTATCTTAGGAAAATAATAGAAGAGCACTTTATATAAAGCTTGGTTAGAAAAATATGCAAGAATCAGAGAACAAACGGAGCTTTGACTCACAATTGACTTGGGCGTTTTGTCTTATAGGGCGGTTGTTCTAATATCCTTGATTACTTGACTGTGCAGAGTGGAGAGAGTCTCTCAGTAATTGTTCTTTCATTTTTCCATCCCTGTTATCGTAACATAATTCAATGATATATTCTGGTAAGCAAATCAGTAATTGAGTGACACTCAGTGAATTGATCTTTCTTGAAACTTGAATCGCAAGCAAGTGTTACACCAATAAAGGACTCAAATTTCAAAGACAGGCGGCACCATTTCGTTGAATTAAACGAGTATGAAGGAAAGTTCACATGATAAGCACAGCAATACCAGCGATTAGTAGCATTTAGTATTTGAAAAAAATTTATATGCCCCAATCAGACTAGATCCTACATGCAACGAAGATCCTCCTTCCGAAAGCGAAGAAGCAAGCCAATTCAAGTTGTCCATTGTACACTCAACAGTCTCATTACTGTCTCCACTTATGGACTTATCGCTACTTTTTCAGTACATCAATTAGATTACTCAAACACTTTGATGTTCAGGACCAATGCAAAGAAAAACTATTTCAATAAAACCATTTAACATCCTCAGAAATGTAAAATTATAACAGAAGTTATTCCGCAGGACACAATCTACTAATTTGTTAGTGAAATAATTTAAACTTTTTGCACACAAAAGGTTCAAACTGTTCAGAGTGTTAAAAACTTTTCTTTTACGCAGGAATGTATAGTGTTTGTCAAATTCACACTATTGGGTAAAACATTTCTCGGGACGACCGAGATTCATTAACATCCAGCACGTATTTTCAACTCAATTTCACATGAGGATTCTTTCATAAGTTATTTCACGCTACTCACCTGCACGGATTCTGCAGAAAAGTCTACAGGGGAATCTATAAATGGAAGTTTTGGTCCTGATTGCGGAAGGGTGAAGGATTATACTGTCGATTCAGTTACATGCTGACACACAATGATGCTAAGGCGTCAATTGATTCCTCTGTGTTTAGGAGTCCGGGGTAGCTTAGGCAATGCCACATGTGCAGTAAATACTTGATAAATATTCCAAATATCAAAAATACACGGAGAATTACTGCACAGAAACTTTTTTTTCAAAAATCCGTTCCACGTGTAACCGGTATCATGCAAAATTAAAATATTTCTTCGCTCCTGAATTGTTCAAAGTTTGTCGAGAAAAGTGTTGTAAAATGTTCACCAGAGCAAACTATTGAACCAATAAAATCCTTATCTACAGGACCGTGTTTGCAATAATTTTCCGAATTTGCGCAGGATGGATCTGCACCCGTTCCCAAGAATTTATGAATGAACTACGGCCACTATAGCTTTGCACGCATCAGACAAGTGGAATTCAACAACCGCAGAAACGCTATCCTGGCAAATACTGCAGTACATCCGAAAACCACTAATGTAAATATTTCTTCAGCTTCTCAGTTTCGTCCACGTCGAATTGCCTCGGCCTGAAATCAACCCCAAAGAATATTTTCGTTGGCTTGGCCACATCATGCCATCTATGACAGAATTACGACCCGTCCTGGGAATCTTTTTAGACGTTCCCTTTTCTAGGCATGTTTCAGCCTTTTCAAGCAAAACTTTGCTGTTTGACTTGTTGTTTCCACGTCTCCCCGCTCCTTGAACAAACAACGTAACCACTATTTGCTCAGCCCGCATGCATGCACGCTGGAACCGAATAACTCATAATTTATTCGCGGCTAGGGCAAGAAAAAAAGGATATGCTGAAGCAGGGAATTGTGTTCAAATTGTAAAACTAGGCTCTAGTTTAGGTTGGCTAGCATACTTAGGTCATAAATACTTAACGGCACGGGGTGTTAAGATCATGCTTGGGGAGCATTGGCCAAATAAAGTGTGCCGCGACTAAGCACGGTCAGAATACCAAATGCTGCTTGCCTGCCCGCTTGCCTTGTCGGCTAAGCCTTGAAACTTTCTTGTGGAAATCCTTGGCAAAAGCTCATGAGACAACATCACTGTAGCCGCTGTTATGGTAGTTCCTACCTGTAATAGGAAACTGCTTTCACAAATCTCCTTCTTCATCGTTAAGTGGTACGAAGGTCAGAGCCATTTCCAGTTCTTCCAGAAAGCTTTAGTCCTGTAAGTTGGTGAGACATTACCGTTTTGTACGACACTGTTGACTTGAGTTCAACGTGGCCATATCGTTTTCAAAATTGTACAATGTGTAGTGCAGGGAATTTGTACTACAACGTACAGTGCGTGCAAGAAGAAAGGAGGACTTATGGTGTCTAAGTGAAATTTACCTTTAGCATTTTCGTGCTACATGTGTGAAAGCGTTTTGAAAGAAAATTCATAGCACTTCAAAAATCCCTTGTGTTTGAAGCTTGTTAGAAAACACGAATGAATTCTAAAGTAAAATATGAAAGTTTAAATTCCATTTTTGAAACGCTTACACAGGCTCGTTAGATACAAGAAACGTTTTATAATGAATAAGTCCTTTCTTGGCTGCAAAAGAAGATTTGAAAATGCTGTCCCTACTAATTTTTGGGCGAGAAAATCAGTTTTTGAGAGAGAAGAATGCTGTAGACAGAGAGTGTAACTCGAATTATCTCTATGAAAAACTAATTCTTAATTCTTGTCGCCCTAAATTATTATTAAAGCTTGCCATAGAATGTTGAAAAATAAATGTTGTACATACAAGGTAAAATAAGACTATTAGGAAATTGCTAGTACAATTTAAAATCACAGGATTTGATTCCTCATATCCAGACTAATATGATGTATGTACATATTCTGAAAATTTGCAGTTGAACAGTAGAGTATAATACAAAGGCAATGAAGCAGATGATTCCTTTTATGGTTGTTTTTAATAATCATTGGATAGAACATTTTAGAGCGAGTATCAAAAATAGAAATTTTCTGTTTCCTACAATGTCAGGCATCAATTAAGTAGAACAAACATGGCTTTATCCTTTCAGTTACCTATTTTCTATATACGTACCTCGTTATCAAAGTTCCAGTTATGTTATGAGGCATATATTTTCAATATAATGTCCCCAAAATAGCAAAATCCTTGGTGTAGCATAAAAAAGTGAACGTCCACCATGCTATTGGGAACCCTATAGGAAGCGTTTTCACGCGAATTTCACGCCAAGAAATTCTTTGGAATCCTTCGGAAAAGACCACGATGCGCTTTAAAATGATAAGGAGGTAGAGCCTTGCTGACAATTGCATTGGGAAACGCAAATTTTTTTGAAATGAATGGTTGAAATGTCAGCAATGGTTTTCTGATGAGGGCAAGATGGGATTCAGATGGGCTAAACGAAATTAGAAAACATAAAGCATGTACGGTTGATATGCAAGATCCAAAGAAAGATGCCTAACTCCTCCCGGTCGGGTCTTCAAGACTTGAATTGCCTTAAGAACGATCTCTAACAGATCATTATCCATAACTGGCCAGCTCTTTTCCCGATTCCAGTTTCTCTCACAAGGTAGCATCTGGTGCCTTGAGAGATTCAACGTCAGCGGGGCCTGTTTAGCGCTCTTACTACCGCAGTAATCCAGGACCTGCTAACGTCCTTTGTTAAAGCATGTATTTACAAATCATGCTTAGGGATCGCTATCATCTTATTTTGACAAAACCTTCTTCCTGAATCCACTAGGCTGAATGAACGGAACTAAGAAACTAATCCAGGACGCAATAAGTTTTCCAGGTTGCTATTTGAGAAAAGAAGGGTACATTTACGGCGTTATTCCGATATGCAATATAAGTGTAGAATTGGTTTTTGTCATTGAAAAAGCTTGAAAATGTTTGAATTTTTTGATGCAGTTGACAAAACAAAGAAAATTTAAACAAGTAGCCCTCAAGCTTTCAACGAGGATTTGAGAAAGCAGCTTCCGCGCTGTATGCAAAAGACTAAGGCTGTTATTATAACGACCTCTTAATAAGCATTTTACGTTCTTCGTTGTTTTATCAAGAAAATTTTGCGAGAAAGCGTTTCAAATGCAATGACCACAATCGGGTCAAATTTTTGTGCTTGAAATGAAATTTTCTTAAACTACTGAAAACCCTCAAAATACACAGATTAATCATGAGATAATTGAACATCCTAAAAAAGAGTTAAACGGAAGACAAAGTCGGTATGGTTCTCGCATTTGATGTTAATCCTTGTTATTTTTTCAGTTGATTTATCACTCGATAAACTTTCAAGCAAAGGATTGAACAGGAGGAGAACATAAATTTATTGAAATTTTCTCTTCATGTTCTTTACTAACAGACAAGGAACTGCTGTTTGTTGTCCTTTCGAGAATTTTTCATCAATTTAGAATTTTTTTGAGCATTGTCTTTTCTTTGTCGCCTCTTCTGCATTCTCTGCATTACGAATCTGCATTAGGAAACTTGTAAAGCATATCTTCTCAATCCTGAGAAGGATGCAAATATGTAGAACAAATACTGTATCCCTAAGAAATGCGGTGAAAATATAGAGCTAGGTCGAGGCATATTGAGCAAATTGCGCGCTGATCAAGAGAGGTAGATGAGCTGCTGGCAGGACCCCGTGGACAATGGAAACAGGCACTAAGTGGACTCCGCGGCTGGAATTCCGTTATTTGCAAAGTCATAGGATTTAAGGCATCCTGCATAAACAAAGCGGACAAGATGGTCGAGATAATACGGACCCTTTTTTGAATTTATCCATGGAGAAACATCGACAGGCTAGTCACCGGTTTATAGTAAAGAAATAGAGCCGTAAGTTTTCTTTTACGAAGCAAAAAATGCTTCAGGACGAGAGAATTTTCCCTGTTATGGTTGGAACTTAAGTCTATCACTTTTTCCCGGGAATTTTTGCATTTGCCTGTGACACGGGCCTACTTTGAATGATTGAAATTGCCAAATTTAGATTTTATTACGAAAAGGGATGAAGATTCTCGGGTTAAAGTCAGCATTATGCATGCTAGAAAATCCTCGAGAAACTCATGAAAGGAACATTGACTCACAAGATCTATGGCAATGAGGACCCCTTTTCACTATGCCAAAGTTTCTGTGAGAAAAGTATTTGTAAGATGCAGACATAGCTAGTTCTGGTATTCTAACAACGCAACGAGTCCAAACGGGAAAGGTCTTTATGGTTGACTGTACACCCAGGATTGATCCATCTCCACTAGATCGACGGATATTCTGTAATCCGTGCAAAGCACATTCAAAGTACTAGAAAATGTAAGGAATCACCGGAAGAACTGCAGGCTAATGACAACTTTGTTAAGTTGACTTAAGATGCTAGTCCTATCTGATATGGTCCAGAGCTGACCATACCCAGTCTGACCTAATCAAAGTCTCCTTCGATGAATGTTTAGATTTTAATTGCCAGAGAAATTTTGACTTATCAGCTTTTCATATAATGTTGTAGAACGCGTAGTTTAAGGCTCAGTCCAAATAACGTCATTGATGATTAACACAAACATATTTAGCCGGATAACCATTTTTTTGGAGACGATTTTCTTGGATAATCCTTAATTAGAGCATAATAGTTACTATCGTTGTAGATGTTGAAATTCCGCAGCCAGTATTGGGTCCTGAATTCAGGATGACTGATCTTTCCTAGTCGATAGGTTTCATTCCCACTTTTCAAATTTGGGGCCAAAGAAAATTTCACACTTTTGTGTAGAATGTATTCATCCAATACTTTTTAAGTTTGCCTACTGGTCATTTTCCGGTAGTTTCCTGCCAAATTGCTTTCCAGGAACCCAAAAGATTCATACGCTACACGTGACAAGCGTTTATCGATTCCGTGTAAATTTATGATTTATGTTTATGACTTCTGACCAAGAATATTTCCTTTATATATATAAGGCGTTCTTTTATTATTATTTTGATTGCCGATACATTCATTTTATTGGAAAGATATTTTTTTGCCATTTTTATACTTAAAGATAGTTTGTTTAATATGAGGACCACGATTGGCGAAGAAAGTCCAAACGAGAGGTAAGATTTCGGCTACTCTAATCAATTATTGGGCGGTATCTCGTCACTAACGAGGCCAATGTTGTCTTCCAAAAGCGTAATCGTCTCAAGTTTTTCGGCGTAGACGAGTGATTTGACTTATCCTTTTGAATTGACAGGAAATATTCCAGTGGCGTTAAATCATAAAATCTTGCAGGCCAGTTCACAGGTCCAAAACGAGAAATGTTCGTTCCATCAAATGCTTCTTTCAATAAGTCTATTGTTCCACGAGCTTTATGTCATGTCACGCCATCCTGATGAAAGCAGAAGTTTCCTGCACTACAGAGTGTCAATTCTTTAATGAGAAAGTCATTGATGATGGCTCTGTAGTAGTCAACGTTGGCTGCAAAGTTATTCCTAGTAGTGTTTTTGAAGACATATGGACCGATAATTCCACCGGCAGCGGCCCATAAAGTACATCAAACAGTGAATTCCTCTGGATTCAATGGTGTGTGGACAGCCTGCAATGGACCTGCAACGCTTTTTTGTGCTCATAAACCGAATCCACGCGATGCTAGTTGGTCGTTCGATTTCAATCCCTGCACGAATTAAATTTTATAAGAAAGAAAACCAAAATCCTTCCGTAAGATCTTCCACAATGTGGATGGCCATCGATTTAATTGCTGAGCACTATACGACGTCTTGATGGACACGTATTATCTGTGAGAGTAAAATTAGTGCGGAAACGATCCATGGTTAATCTAGTTAATTGTTCTGATGTACGATTGCATCGGCCGTCATATTTACAGATTACTCGATGTGTTACTCGCACACAACCGTTTTTTTTTTCGAAATAATTCTACACAATTTGCGGACATTGCTCAGGCGTCAATCTATTTATAAAAAAAAACAAACCAGCCAAACCAAACATTAAAAAGTATTGCCAATTTGAAATTCTAAACTTCTTACAAAACGCCCAAAACGCTAAATAGATTTTGACTGGTTTCTACCTCAATTCACCTCAGTAATTCTTCTTTTAAAAGGGTTGCACAGATTCTCTGATATTTACGTAAGAGTCTATGCTTTTAACCTACAGCCCAACATTGCCAGTTTCGCCGACTCAAGTACACGTAATTCCGTTTCCCAGTGAATGCAAATTGGAAGTTCCATGATTCGGTCGTTTCTAACCTTCAAAATTATGGAAAAAACTCTGATTAGCCTTAATTTTAAGCTTCCGCTATTGGTTTGAAGACGACTGGTTTGAAGTCGATATATTCCATTCATAAATCTTATGTCTATTCCAGAGTCAGTAGATATAAGACTGAAAGTGTTGCCACATCGAAATTGAAAAACCTTTCCGTTCGCTGATAATAAAACCTTTTTCTTCAATGGGAAACAAATAAAGGTTTTAGTTAAATTTCAAAATTTTCAAAAACCAGGCCGACTAAGCAACCTTATTTTCGAAATGGTTCATTATTTATTTTGCCACGTTTTTCTCCTGTTTTGTCAGTGTGCGGAGCTGTTCAACGTTGTCTTCATCCTCTAATTCATCTGGTGGTTTTCTGGCATGCCCACTTCGTTTTTACTGATTCTAGACGGAGATTCCAATACCAGTTAAAAATGCAAGAACAATTTGGCAATATCAGACGACGACAACAAGCAGGACTATAAGACATAAACGAACCAATCATAATGACGAATTATCAAAAATACAAGGGGTGTTAGTTGAAATTTGCCGTTTTCACTCATAGATGTCGATAGAGATATGTGTACATTTCTATGACTTGGCATCTATTTCATATGTTTCTATTGACGTTAACCTTCAAAAATGCACAAGTTGCAATTTGCCAAAATAATAGCGTCATTGTTGTTTACCTCAGTGAATATGTCGAGTTTCGTTTTAAGTAATCGCATTTGCGGAATTCGTTCCTTTTCTTATTTCATCAAAAGAAAAAAGCAGTCGAAGCTCACCGGTTGCTGGTAGAAACGTATGGTGTACATGCTCCAGTGGGTAGAACATGTGAGACATGGTTTCGTCAATTTAAAAGTGGATATTTCGAATTAACAGACAATGAACATCCTGGTGCAGCGAAATAGTACGAAGATGAGGAATTGCAGGAATTATTGGATGCAGACCCAACCCAATCACGGTAAGAAGTGGCAAAAACACCCGATGTGACCCGAGGAGCAATTTCCCAACGTTTGAAAGCCATGGAAAGATCCAAAAGTATGGAAAATTGGTACCACACCAACTGAACGATAGACAAATAGAAAATCGAAAAACCATTTGTGAAATGCTGCTTCAAAGGTTCGAAAGGAGTCTTTTCTGCATCGAATTGTCAAAGGGGACGAAAAATGGATTTATTTTGAGAATCCGAAGCGGAAAAAATCATGGCTTACACCGGGTGAGGCCGGCCCATCGATTCCAAGACCAAATCGCTTTGGCCGTAAAACAATGCTCTGTGTTTGGAGGGACCAGTGTGGTGCAGTGTACTTCGAGTTATTTAAACCTGGTGACACGGTGAACACGGATCTCTACCGACAACAAATTGTCAATTTGAGTCATGCGTTGATCGATAAACGGTGGTATGGGCCCGAAGACATGGCAAAGTTATCCTACAACATGCCAACGCACCGTCTCGTGCCACTTAAATTGTGAAGAACACTCTAAAAGCATTGAATTGGGAAATATTATCGCACAAGCTGTACTCTCCAGACCTCGCCCCGTCCGACTATCACCTTTTTGCATCAATTCGACACTCATTCGCAGAGCAGCGCTTAGCCAATTTTGAAGAAGTCGAAAAATGGCTCGTCGAATGGTTCGCCTCGAAAGAGTAAAAGTTTTTTTTTGGAATGGTATCCATGATTTGCCTGAAAGATTAGCAAACTATGTAGAATCCAATGGTCAATAGTTAGAATAAAAAATTTTGGGGATTCCCTTATTGAAAAAACAAGCAAACTTCAACTAACATCCCTGTTAAATTATGAAGTTTGACAAGCACGAACGCAAACTAATGCGAAGTCAACAAAGTAGAACGACTTTCTGCAAGATTAAACATTGAATACTCAATGCATATGATGAGATACATTACATGAATACTGAATACATTATTTAGGATAACTTCTACGACACTAACACGTAGCTGAACGAGGTGAACAAATGAGATTGACTTATGCAATAGACATCAATCCTACAAATTCGGGAAAATTAAATGTGCAATCCATCGTCAAAAAGTCAGTACTCCAGTGTGACTATGCAACAAGGAAACCAATGACGGTTACAAAGAAAGCCAAATTTAAGCTGGTTTACATCGTTTGGGATCAAAACCGAGTGCCGAAAGAAACACACACATATCACACGTATCCTTGGATTGCGATCTTATGCGCTGACTTGAAAATTGAGCTTCAGTGCATCGGCCGGATCAGGTCTCCGTTGTATATCAAATGTGATATATCGAGGTTGTCTATTTCCTGGACATAATCTTTTCCTTTATGGCATTTAGGTACTTTTCTGAGGGATTTATGATCCATCGTTTGCTAACTAACGTAAAAAACTTCTCCAGTGCTCAAGTACATCTCTATCTAAATTTAAATAAATGATTGGAACCAGCAAGGATATTTGTAAGCCGGATCTTGGGTGGCTTTACTTCCTTATAGTGAAAAATAAAGTTATATTGAGTTTTATAACTTGTGGTGGCCATCCTGGAAAGTAGGGATATTTGCTGCGTCAAGGGCATCATGCGTGATCTTGTTGTCCGGTGAAATTATACGATTACTATAAACTTCGAAATTCAGCTTCTAGTTTCGTTTGTAATTAACGAAAAACTTTAATTTCTACGTTCAAGAGCGTAATTTCAGTGAAGAGTATCCTTTAAACGCGTCAGATGAGTAGATCCTCGTTAGTGAACACATTTGGTTTGCTTCAGTTTCCACCATGTCTGAACTACAATTCTACTGACTTTAGTATCAGAAGCACTTCACAAGCCTCCCACAGAGTCGAATCGAGACTTTGATATCCTGGAAAAAAGCTTTCATTTCGGCATACAGGTCTGCCCTATTTTCATAGTCAGTCAGAACACCGCATCGTATTGACAAGGATGTTCCTTCGTGTCATGTACATCGAATTACGGTCACAAGCAATCTCGTATTGGCTTCATCCTTAGTGCTGATAAGCAATGCAGTCCTTTGATTACGCACAAGCTTGCCTAGGACAACTCGTGTACGAGTGGAATCGCTTGAATATTCACGTGCATCTGATAAACGATAAGTATGCCCAATTATAAGCCTGACAGTCCTGTTGCAGTGGTACTTCCTGTATTCACCGAGCGAGTTGAAATTTCGTCGTAAGAGCGCAAGGAGCCTGGCGGTTGAAGCTAAGGCATTTTGAGAGCTGTAGTGCAATCTCCTTGTTGAAACTAGTGAACCATTCCATATCCTTGTTAAGCGAAAATTTCGTGCAGTGAAGTCATTATACGTTCCTCCCAGCTACATCTGAGTGTCCTTTCGTTCGCCAGTTCATTGTGGTGATACACGATAAAAGTGCGGAGATTTAGTGTCGGGTTTTCACCTGCGTCCCCTACCTGTGAGCCGATAACCATCGTCATACGGCAAGTAACGTTTAAGTGAATCGTTAAAATGTAAATAGTCGCGAGCGTGATGCCGTGTTTCGGGAAGTTCTTGGTGGAGTGAGAAAATTTTCGCGAAATAGTCAAGGTTGAATGCAAGTTAAAGTTACGACTCACGGAATTAGTGTTTTTCCTTGTTGGGAGATTAGCAGAACAAGGAAACGTTTCGAAGAAATTGTGGCGCGAGCGAAAGAATAAGAAGGAAAATTCTATTTCCTCCCGTTTGTCAATTCGAATTGATTTCATCAGGCGAAGGATTCGCGCCAGGTGCGCGCCTGAAATATACGTAACAATGTTGGAATATCGATGCCGTAATGGATTAGTTTTTTACGTGCACCTGTTTCTCCTGACTTTTTGGGGTAAGTGATGTCTTTTAATCTCATGGCGGCAATTGTCATGGGAAAAGGGATGGCGTTAAGCGTATTGGCTTTATTTGAATGTATTGTTTCGAAAGCGATTACATTAATCCTTGCGTTGTATTTACCCATTGGTTCAATATAAGTTCTAGTTCCATCGGAGATTAGTAGGTGGGTAGTGTATGCATGTTTGTATGGAGTAGATACCATAATATACCATAGCCTGTCGAGACCAGAAACAAACATTATCAAGGAAATTATGGGCGCCTTTAGCTTGATACCCAGGAAGCTTTACAGCTCTCTTGGGAAAACGATGTTTGTTCATGCGATATGTCGTCTAAGTGGTATGAAAGGCGTTGGATATTTGAAAGAAACCTAAATATGACCTCACGTTACATTTTTGTTTCAAAATAATTCAACAAGGTCTGGAACAATTTCTTTGAACATTTTCGTAATACAACGTTAAATTTTTTAAGATACCAAAACACTTTCAACGCGTCGCGGATGGAGAAAAAAAACTTTCTTACAAGATTTTTAAACTATGATTTAAAATTCCCAGACTTTAGCGTATAAAAAGTTTGAAAAAATTCAAAATTTTTGTTTAAGAATAATTTTTAATTGATTTCATTGAATAATCAGTCGTCGAGTGTTTCGTTTTTTTTTTCAACAAAGCTCATGAACCTGTTTTTTTATTAAAAATCAAAAATTGACTTTCGCATCAAGTATGGGCTAGGAAAAATATTGGAAAATTGAAGAAGGTACATTGTAAATGTTCCAAAAATTTTGGAAAAATTAAATTTGTATCTTCTTCAACGCTTTCTTGAGCTCTAGTGTCTAGGGTGAATGTTTATAAATAGCAATCCTTAGAAATTTCTATAAGATAAAAGTAACACGAGCTTAGATTTCAACCAAGAACGTCCTCTGAAAAACCGAGAAATAAAGATTATATTGCAGTCCCAGATATGGAAATATTTTTATCAAATTTCTTCTTTCTAAAGCCGAAATTCGAAGGGTGTTTGGAAATGGTTCTGGTAATCCTCCGAATCCTTACACCTATGTTTGTGTCTTTATTCGTTTTTCCTCCGGCTACTTCTTGATGTACATTTTCGTATTGCTCAATTTTAATGCTAATATTGTAGAGTTCACAATAAAATCACCAAATAAGGAGATAACTTGGCATGAATATATTTATTTCAAGAAACTTTGCAAGTCATTCTCAGCTATAGTAGAGTATTGTGTTGTTTAATGATTTCCGAAAATATACTAAATAAATTTTTCGGGTGTTAAAAGGAAACGTAAGAAATTTCTTGAAATTTTTGAGTTCATGATTGAACAATTTTGAACTACTGATATGGTTTATACTTGCCAAAAACCGGATCAAGCTTTTAATTTGTTACAATTTATAAAATTTAACTTAAAATAACTTTCTTTTTATTCGTTATTATTCGAATCGATTTTATGTTAATATGTTGTGGTGTTAATAATGTTAATAAGATCCTTTCGCAAAAGTGATGACTTTAGAAAGTGAGAAGATCCTCAACTTTCGATTGGGAGTTCCTATCATCAATGTAACTGTTAACTACATTCTGTATTTTTATCAACTAAACTTCATTTATGGCGGGTAGATTTCTACTCCAATAAGTACTTTCATATATTTTGCAAGATATTGTATTCCAAAAAAAAAAAAATTTGGGTGATATACAACGCATTTCTTATGTTTATTCAAACTATTTTGTATTTATTTATACACAAATTATTTTTTTTTGTTTCAAAACAGTTTTATTATTGGATCTATAATTTAATTCGTGCGGTTTCTTTTTCAAAATTTGAACGTTTATTCAAGAAAAACATTTACAAAAGTATTATTCAAAGTAATGCCAACCTGAAGCTATGACCTTTTCCCATCTTTCTGGCAATTTGTGGATCCCATCCCAAAAGAACTGCGCCGGCTTGGCAGCCAAGAATAAATCAAGCCAATTTTCGATATCCTGCTCTGATGTGAACCGTATTCCAGTGAGGGCGTTCTTCATCGATCGGAACAAATGGTAGTCAGAAGGGGCAAGGTCAGGGCTATAAGGCGGGGGGGGGGGGTTAAAACTTCCCATCCACTGTTTTCCAAATAGTTCTTAACCGGAAATGCAACGTGGGGCCGAGCGTTGTCATGATGGAAAATTGTTGCCTCGTGTCTGGTCGCATATTCCGGGCATTTTCCGGCTACTGCTCTCTTCAAACGGATTAATTGTGTTTGGTAGCGTACTCCATTATTGGTTTCACCCGGTTTTAGCAGCTCATAATACAGCATACTCTTTTGATCCCACCAAATACAGAGCATTACCTTCACGCCATGAATATTTGGCTTTGCCGTTGATTTGGCTGGTTGGCGTGATTTCACATATGATTTTTCGCGTTCGGGGTTGTCGTAATGGATCCATTTTTCATCACCAGTAACTATCTGATGCAAAAACGACTTACTTTTGTGGCGTTCCAGCAGCATTTCGGACATGCAAAACCGCCTTTCGACGTCTCTCGGCTTGAGATCATGTGGAACCCAGTTTCCTTGCTTTTGAATATATTCAGCCGCTTTTAAACGTTTTGAAATGGCTACTTGAGTGACACCCAAAGATTCTGCGAGCTCTTCTTGTGTTCGGCAACAATCTTTATCCAGTAATGCTTCCAGTTCTTCATCTTAAAACTTTTTTGGCTGCCCAGCACGTTCATCGTCTTCCAAGCTAAAATCACCACTTTTAAATCGTGCAAACCACTTTTGACAGGTCCGCTCAACTAGAACATGTTCACCATAAACTTCCACCAAAATTCCATGACTTTCGGCAGCAGTTTTCTTCATATTAAAGTAATGAAGAAGAACTCCCCGCAAAAACACTTTTTCAGGAACAAAGTTCGACATATTTTAGTGAAAAAAAATTATTGCTGTTAACGCTTCAAATGAATGACATACACTGAAAAGACGTACAATGACAGTAGCTTTCCAACGCAGGTTCAGAATATTGGAACGATGGAATATTATACAAGTTACGCCATCTCTTATCAAACCGCACGAATTAAGTTATAGACCCAATACAAAGAAAATGGTTTTTCTCCAAGCCAGTCATATTTTTTCAGCAAGAAAATGGAATGGTTTTCCTTATTTGAGAAAAATTTCTTACAACTAATAATTTGAAGTTTTTAATTACGATTTTAAATTTGAAAAAAAAAAAACTGGAATTGAAATAAAAAAAATTTTATTTTATTTTACCTTGCATCAAAATATTGACAAGATGTCTTTCTATGATTTAATATTTGTGAAAAAAGTAATTTTACTGTTCCAATTATCCTGATATTCAACGCTCTGTGGGGCAATTTATCTAATTTTTAAAATAAGCAGTGAAAAGTGCCCATGAAAATAAGTAAAAGTACACGTGTTTCCAGGAAAATCTTAATGTTTTCATCTTCTTCATAAAATCAAATGTAAAGGACTCTGACATAAATGTCACACTAAATCGTTAAGGCATCTTAACTCAGGTGAAATAGTTTGAATCAATTGTTATATTTATTATAACACTAAACAAGAACAAACTGCTCGCACTATGTATGTAAGACACCAGAGAATATAGGAAATTTGCAGGGTTCAGTGTCCTGTCTGATCTTGCCTGATTACCACTGGAGGAACATGTTGTGCTGTACCTCTGTGTCGTTTTGATTGACGTTTGTTTTCAATAGATCGACGGTTCTCCATCAAGTTGATGCCTCTTCAATCAGCAATTCAGCCGGGTTCAAATATTTTTGCTGCAAGTTCTTGGCTTTATGAATACTTTTGTATAGAAGTCATGTAAATTCAAGAAGTCAAATAAATCTCAATAAATGGTAAATTTTGCTGAAAGCTGTATTTCGTAGCATCCTATGACAGTATCTATATGTGACGATAATATTCTGCAACAATTTCTCCTGCAAAATCTGATGCATGATTAACTACCTTATTATCTCTCCAGGCTGCGGTTGCTACATACACACCCTTGACATGAGCCTCTATCTTTTTTGGACATGGCTTTGTCTGATAGTGATTTGCAATCAGGAATACTGTTTCGACATGTTATCTCAAGACTCAGTATAGCATTTTTTGACAAGCATTTTAAGAGTGGCAAAGTTATTTCAGCACAGCATTGGTTTGAATTATGTACAAGTGGTCTATGGCGCTACTCCAATGAAAGGTAGCTCAAAGTAAAATGGATCGAAGTCATAATGTATAAACTAGCTTGTGTCGCTTGTGAGCTCAATCAAATCTTTAGAAAGCAAAGACAAATGGACATGCCAATAATGTTTGTTGGCAAGCTGTGGCTTCCTGGAAAGCATACCTGCTTCTCATTCAAAAGCTGGCATCTGCCATCACAGGTTGAGTTTTAGTGACTTTCTAATATGTACCACAGCTTGGGTTTATTGCGATCCACTCGACACAGCAGTAGAAGATGGAAACGGATCAGATTGATTGTCTTCTAAACTAGGAATAATCTTACCAAGGTTCTCTTCATCATATTCAATTTTATCGCCAGAAAACTGCTCTTTTTTTTCAAGTAAAGTTCACTTTATACTCATATGCGTTTAAGGAATGAGCGGAGTTTTCTGAAAATCTTCGTACTCTTGTCAAAGAAGTTTTCAACTAAAACCGATTGTCGATATTTTTCAATTGAAACCTTTAATTGCTCATAAGTATTATTCATACAAGCCTGTTGAATTATTAGAGTTGAAGGAACAGTACGCATTCTTTAGTAAATTTCTTATCCTTTAAAATATTCACTGACAGATTTTTATACACAGGTTATGACAGACCGACAAGCGTTTTAAATTGTTCTCTTTTCTACTGGATAGCCCACTTTTTGTCAATTAGTTCATACTCAGAATCGGTTGTGGGATCTCCAAATAGTGGATTAGTATCAAATTGGATTTGAAGCTTTAAGGAACAGCAAAAGTAGAATGGAGCTATATCAAAGCTTTGTGAAGGAGGGACGCAGATGCTTGGGGTTTCGCTGTCTTTTTGCTGGCATTGCTAATAAAGAGATATTTGAAAAAAGGAAAATATAAATACTGCGAGTAACTTCGTAGTTTTAGGTATCTAAAATCAGGATCATGCCGAACGCAACGCTGTCACATTTTTTTTATGTCAGAAAATCGAAATGAAAAGCTAGAAAAGTGAAAAAAGTTTAAAAATTCCAATAAAATTTGTCAAATTTTTAAGCCTTTTTACAAAAAAAAAACGGAAAATTGGGGCTGCTTAAAACGATGCAATCTCAGACAGCTCTAGATTGAATGTGGTGCTTCGAGAAAAAACTTTCGGATTCGTCCAGTTAGGAACGTATCTGCTTCCATAATGCTAATACCAAAATATATTTTGCTCAGTATACCATCGCGGAAAAACTAAAACATGGTATTCCTAACCAACTTCAGATTTCCAATTGCGTTATTTCTTCGAGAAAAATATGTTTTTTTCAAAGAAAAATTCGACAAGCTTGCCGGTCGGTCGAAAAATATTCTTGAATAGTCTGTAAGCATTGTAATTGAGAAATAAATCAGTATTATTTAAAAGGGAAGAAATCCTACAACTTTATTTTTAAATCATTTCAAAATGTTGTGTTAAGCCAAAACAACGTTTAGATATTTGGAAAAATAATCACAATTCAATGTTTAGAAGAAAAAGAGAGATAGAAAGAGAGAGAGAGGAATCGAGGAAAAGTGGAAAAAGGGTATTGTGGGTAAACTCATTCCTATCACTTTGTGGTAAAAGTGAGGACTTACTATAAGCTATTGATGAAAAAGGCTACAGAAACATTTGCAGGTATGAATGTTCATCAATTTGAAGGTATTTTCTTTAGTAAGCAATGCCTTTTATTGTTTAAAAAATATGAATGTTTTCAAATAAATTGCCTTTTAGATTCGTGCCTTGATAACAAATGAGGACACATCAATGAGAAACGCTATGTCACCCAGACTTGAACGCAATTAGATTTGTTGTCTTTATCTAAAAGACAAAAGTTTCCTCGCAAACTATAAGTGCTTTTATATCGGAAGTCCTATAAGCAATCTACAGGTAACAAAGTAATTCAAGGTTTCTTTGGTTTTAAAAAATTCATTACACTTCGTAATGGCAACAATTTTCATTGTGTCCAGAAACATAAAATGAGTGCAAAAAAATGGCTCTAACGCTATCTGAGAGTTACCTCATACTTTGGATGCTTTCGATAGTAAACTATTCCGAATTAAAGCTCCTGCAATTCGGGCTCTACTTTTTACAACTAGAGAGGATTTCTCAGCTTAGTCTTATTGGCGTCAGTTGATGCCTACTGGAAATAGCTTTTCATTGATGTAGGAGTAAATAGCAAGGCTTCAGATAGCGCCATCTTTAGGAATCGTTTCTTGTACAAAGCCTTAAAGGAATAAAGGTAAGCAACACTTTAAGCAAAACCACTTTACTAAGAGTCAATAAGAAAAAAAAATCTTCTATTATATTGGATTGTCGAGAAAGTATTGAGTCTCTTTTGTCACCAGATAGTGTTCGTCGGCAGATATCGGGCAATAATAATCAGATTGAGTCAAACTGACATGCGTTTGAAAGGTGGCATTCTAGTCCAAAATTTTCATATTGTTGTTGAGCATATATTGACAGTTTTGTAATTCGGTATTCGTGTCAAAAGCTGCATTCATTTAAAAATGAGTTGAATTTCTGAAGAAATTCGTTATATCTTACAATATCACTGCGATCAAGGTGAGAATGCATCGTGAAAAAATCACTGAAAAAATCAATGAAATCTTACAACAAATCGAAGAAGACCGACACATAAGCAGCCATGATATTGCTAAGGAACTGAATATCTATCACGCAACAGTTTTGAATCATTTGCGTAAGACTGGATACACAAAGAAACTTGACGTTTGTGTGCCCTATGAATTAGCACAAACAATTTGATCGACCGAATTCCCATTTCCGAAATGCTAATAAAACGCAACGAAATCGAGCCATTTTTGAAGCAAATCATTACGGGCGATGAAAAATGAGTAAGATTCAAGAATATCGTTCGCAAAAGATCATGGTTAAAAAAAGTTGAATCATCAAAAACGAGGCCGGGATTGACATCTAATAAGGTTATGCTGTGTTTATGGTGGGATTGGAAGGGAATTGTTTATCATGAGGTGCTAAAACCTGGCCAAACAATCAATTCGGCTCTTTACTGCCAGCAATTAACCAGATTGCAACAATCAATTCAAAAAAACCAGTCAGAATTTATCAAAAGAAAGGGCGTGAAATGCCAATGCCAGGTCAAACACATCTTTGATGACCCGGCAAAAATTGGCAGAGATTGGCTTGGAAGTTTTGATGCATCCACCGTATAGTCTAGACCTTCCACCATCAGACTACTATTTGTTTCGGTCTCTGCAAAACTTCCTTAATGAAAATAAATTCAGTTCAAAAAGGGATTGTGAAAATCACTTGCCCAAGCTTTTCGCCGATAAACAACAGAAGTTCCACACGGATGGAATAATGGCTCTACCCAAAAAATGTCAAAAGGTCAAAGATAATAATGGACAAAATGTACTTAAATAAAATCCATTTTAAGTAAAAGAAATACTCAATCGAAAAATGACAAAAAAAGGCTCAAGACTTTTTAGACTTACCAATATTAGAGTACGTCAAAGCTAGCTCTACAGTTTCCGAGTTTACACTTTCTAAGGAAGATATCTACATCAGTGCAGAACTCCGGGGATCCTTTGACCGACTGAATTTGAGCGCGATCACGGTTGACCTCGAGTTCAAACAGCAACATTCTGATGTAGATATAGGCCGTAAGAAGTTGTTCCTTAATATTTTAATTACCTCTTTTTTCTTGTGTTCATTCAACTTTTCAGTCAACGCTTTTGTTGTATGCTGTGTCAAAGTCGATTAAACTATTTGCATCTCCTCTGCAGCAACTAACCGCGAGAGGTTTGGTCGTTATAGCCAAATACTAGTTTAAAATGACCTGAACATTTTAGCCTCCCGAGCTGCTGGACTATTGAGAATTTAGTCAATTCAATAGGAATTTTTGTCTGATTTAA
Source organism: Stratiomys singularior (assembly GCA_954870665.1). Lineage (NCBI taxonomy): Eukaryota > Metazoa > Arthropoda > Insecta > Diptera > Stratiomyidae > Stratiomys > Stratiomys singularior. The sequence continues at coordinate 129,272,435 of OX940878.1, read as the reverse complement.
TAGGATTTTTACCGATAAGGTTGGTAGAGGAAGTGTGTTTTCTCTTAAATCTTGTTGATTTTCAGTGTTTTTATTACGGAGTAAGTCCTCGCTTTCTTCTTCTGCTTCTGGAACTGCGACAATATTCTCCACAAAAACGTTACCAAGTTTCATGGTCAAAACAATCTTTTGAATTTTCAAGTACTTACAACACTGGAATAATCCTAACTTTTCCAAAGTACTATGCTATCTTTAAAAAATTATATTTTTTTAAAAAAAGTAGTAAAAAATAATTATTGATATTTAATAATCCTACTGTCTCACTTCTCGAAAGTTTTTCTTCCGTAATTTTGCATCGCCGACTTATAAAAAATTGTCTAGAATGTCTACAAATTTTTTTTTGACAGAGATGTCTTGTCATCATCAATGGCAAAGCTTTTGAGCCTACACATGATGTTTCACAGACAGGTTTTATATTTTGATCCCCCAAAAAGCCGGTGAGAAACCTAGCTTATTTAGCTGTTTGAAGTTTGCAACGTTCCAAACGCAACAGTCTCATTTTTATTTTGTTATTGTTAGTTTTTTGAATAATTGTAAACGCAGAATTCGATAATTCGGGTTATTTGACTTAAATTTTTGATGAATTTAAGCCGCATAATTGAATTTTCTGCACTACACAAGATTTCAATCTCGACTTTCGGTTTGATCAACTAAACTAAAAAAAGGAAACAGTGATGAAATTTGCTAGCGTCAGGCTTGCAACGATACAAACTTCAGACACCTTGTTATTCAGACATTTGTCAGCTTCGTCTGAACATTTTCCAGACGTTCAGACGAATAAAAATTCGTTTTGAATGAAGGATTCAAATTTCAGACAACTTTATTGTTCGGGGAAAAGTTCCCAAATCGGATAGAAATTATCTAAATTTTTAAATTTTTCAATTTTTGTGAGCTCTGATAATGACAATGTCCTTAAATAACGAGCCATGTCAGAGTGAAAGAAAGGTAATGCCAATGAATGTTGGATCGTGTGTGCTGTAAGTAAATTGGACAAATTCAGTCATAACTAATCTGTTTGAGCTACAACTTCACGATTTCTAAGTATTGGATGCACGTCAGTGAGGATGCATGGTTTCTTCTGGTTCCTTCAACTTTGTCTGGAGAGCAACTTGAGAATAAAGTTTATGAGTTTATGAGTTTGTGAACCAAACAAAAAACGCTTCGAGAATTTGGGTTGTGCTGGGTTATCGCAACACGAACCTCTTGTCCTGAGTAAGATGTATATAAAATTTAAGAATTTGATTTCATAGTCTTAAAAGTTACTTAGAGTACCTTATTTTGATCTCGTTTTGAAAAGCGTTTTAGGGTTTCACACAACAGAGTTTTTGTTTTTGAAGCAAAACTTAATGTATGAATGTATCAATTTAAGCACTTTCATTCCTACCATCACTATCAATTTTGAATGCATTGTAGCCACTGACCTATTTTAGGTAGGTAGATTTTGATATTCTGCAAAGGCAGATTTCGATATTCTGCAAAAATTACTCAAAATTTTGCGATTACTTGGCAATGATTTAGGACTCTTATTAAACGGCAGCCTAAAGACTTCAACGCACTGTAGGACGACTGTTTGTTAAGCCGTCGAGTCTCATTGAATTTTGTTTACATACAGGACACATATCAAAAGTCCCTGATCCAGTTCCGTATAATTCGTAAATAGTTCAGATAAAAGTAAATTCCTTTTCCTTTTATTTAATTCCGCGGACACTTTTCTGGAAACCTTAAACTCTATGTTACAATATAGTCGTATAAGCCACTAACACTGAATTTCGAAATGTTGATGAATTCATTTAAAGGAATGAAAACAAAACCTAAAATTTACGAAACTGAATTATAAATGCAAGCATCCTGGAACTAAGCACGAGATACATAGAAGCCCTGCAAAGGAGTTCGTTTCTGAATAGTCTTCAAATAGCTCTTGGTGAACTTTCAATGTTATCGCGACAGAAAATTTTTCAGACGGTGAGTAGCAAAAAGGGTTTTGTGACTATGTCTGGACTCATATAAAATTTATAACCACGAATAAATTTTAGTCACGCAACGCTTATAATTAAGACTTGCGTGAGGAATAGCTTCAAAATATCTGTGAATGACCAACAAATACTTGTGCTGAAATATATAAAGTGTTCCCATTGGAGCAGAAGATTTGAAGATGAATTTAGAATCCAATCGTTTGGAATACGCATTGTTTGAAATCATCCTTTGTCCATTTTTTCGAAAAAATTCCATTCAATTCTGCATTTTAAAATGTTCTGAAATCAAATAAGCCTCAACGAAAATGATTTTAGGTGGAAACTCTGATTTTTCCGTTTATTTTTTTCGATTTTCTGAAGACCTCAGACTAAATAAAGGCATGGGTTCATGAAAACGGTGGGAAGATTTCAACATTTTTGAAAATTTGAAAACAAAAAAAAGGACAAACGATACCATGTTCTGTTGTGTAAGTTCGCGACAGCTTCTTGTCAAGATAGTGTTCCTAAGCCGGCCTATCGCTGAACATTACCGATTGGTATGAAAACTGCTCACCGTATATTTTAGGTGCATTATTAAATAATAATAAATATTTTTGACACGGTTAAGTTATTATTTCGCGTTGCAAGGAGTCTAAAGGGGTCAAACAGAGCTGTTTTCAAATGAAGACAACGAGTAGCGGATAGTGATAATAATATGTGATATAGTGAGATAGATAGGGGATACACAAAGTGGATACTCCATTTTTAGTGTAGAGGTGTATGAAGTTTTTTTGAAGGTTTTTTCTTCAAATTTTTCGCAAGTTCGACACTTTCGTGCTCTGCTGGTTTTTGATTTCAGTCCAACTATCGAAGAAAATCCAAAAGCAAAAAAGATATTAGATGCACAAATAAGTTTTCAGGGATTTTGTTTGAAATTATTTAGAAACAAAGTTTTTTTGAGAAAAACTGATACAATGTATATCATTCAAAATATTGCCCTGCGCTTTCTTCAATGTTTGCCTATCTTACAAGGAGCATACGGATACCGTGTTTAAAAAATTCTTCATCTTTTGACGCGATACAAAAAGCGACCCGATTTTTCACTTCTTCGGAGGAAGTGAAGTGCTGCTCAGCCAGCTCATGAGCCATTGTTCGGAACAAGTGGTTGTCCGAGAGAGCGTCTGGGTAATACGGCGGGTGAGGTAGGACATCCCAGCTGAGTGCCTCCAACGTTTTCTTGACAGCGCTTCCCGCAAGTGTTGTTTCGTTGGCAAATTTGACATAGTTGGAACAGTTGGAACAGAGAAAAAATACGTTTCGCTTATACTTCCACGAAATGACACATACTATGCGAAAAAAATGGTGACGTTTAAATACGAATAGATAAGTTACAAAACAATCCAATACGATGTAATATTAGTTATGCCATCTTTTGTAAACCCCTCAAAACTGATTTGTATAGTTAAAAGTTTCACTGTGAGAACGTACCTAGAATTCGATTAATTGACTCATCCTTTAGAAGCTCTAAATTTCAATAATTGCCAGTCTGAAGCATCATCAAGTTTGATTAAGCTCGTAGAACTTTAGAAGGGATACATCGAAAAAGTTCCTTATTATAAGTTACAGAGAATTCTTAACCAAATCAATTCAATGAGGAAATCAATATTTGAGTTCTTATATTTGTTATTGCCGACGTATGGTCCAGGATAGTACAAAATACCATTTCGTTTGTATTATTTTTCAAATTTTATACGCAGTTTTTATTTTATTATTTGAAAATATTTTCAGTAAATTAATTTTAAATGTTAAGCATTTAACGAAAAAATGTCAATTGATATGAAATGCCACTACATATTATTATATTGTATTGTGTGTATTTATTTATTTTATTGTTAAAATACCTCCTAATAGGAAGTAATCTATCTTCTATTACTTTGTTTGAACGTACTTTCCTTTTTCATCGTGTTGTTCACATTATGGTAATTCTAAGACTCTCCGTCCAGACTATTCAAAAAACTCGAATTTTCAGCTGTGAATCCCGGATTCAAGTTTTGACAGTAAAAGGCGTTTTTCGCGAAAACTACCAGCTTTGTGGTAGACACCTATCGTAATGGCTACTTATTCGTGTATCATGTGCCTAAAATGATTGTGAGTGATAGTAATAGAGTGATAGAGTGATAGAGATAAAGTGATAGAGCTCGGAAATTGTCTGTTACGCCATGATTAACAGACCAAACATGCAATATTGGCAATAATGATGTTTATCCCCAGAAAATTTTATAAATACCTGAAAAGAAATCAATGATACTTTTCAGTACCAGCTGACTTCTGCATATTTATCTCATTGTTTCATTTGTTTATCTTTGTGGCACTCTTGAAAAATAAATGATCACTGTTTGAGCCTTCCTTTCGAGCAAATTTTAAACAAATCCAAACGAGTAAATTTTTTTTTCAAAGAATAAAAGCTAATAAGAAAGTATCTGTAATCCCTGGAATCGAAAGACATTTTTATTTGCTGATTTTCAAATGCAAATTTTCCATACAAAACAATATTTTAATTTTATTTCCCCAGAAAATTTTTGATTCAAAGCTTAAACATTTTGATTCAAATTATTTTTTTTACTATTTTCTGCATATTTTAATCGAATCATTGCTGGGTGGTTTTGATAGTTTTCTTCTATAAGATCAATTTTCAATAAAAGAATGCAATGTATTCGCTCCGACCGCAATTGCAATCTATAATTTCCTTTGATATTTCTGTATGATTGCTGGATAAACTTTGTGCGGCATATTATCAAACAGGAGTCAACAGAATGTTCTTGAAATAACTCCTACCAACACTCAGTTTGTGGTTCGTCCTCTGTGGGTCCGTTGTTTGTGGATAAGGATTTGCTTATTGAGTTCAACTGGAATTTATTGTTTGTTTCATTGATTAATCACAGAGTGAAGACTGGTCACAGGATATGGTTGGATTGAGTATTCTGTTATGTTTTTATTACATTGTCAGACAGTTTTATCCGATAAAGAATGCCTTCTTATTGGCTGAAAGAATGAACTTAAAGACTTTTATTTCAGTAAGTCTTTTTTTGCTCGGAGTTGTTGGTAAGGCTTTCTTACTTGGAATAATTTTGATATCAAGCAATTTTTCTGTCATAGATTTGTTACTAAGCTTGGATCATTTTACTCATAAAAAATTATAAACTCATAAAATAAGATGGCGGTAAACACGTTAAAAAATTTTAAAACTAGAATGAGAAATGCAAAAAAAGATTACCAAAAAGCCTTCATACATCGTTTGACTATTTCTTTTTTAAAATCCTTCAGGAAAGTAAATTTCCAATAGCAACCGAAATCTGTTTTTCATCAATCACTTGCGCTTCATACATGAGAAATTGTTGAAATCTATTTTCTTACGCAAGTTCTCAATACGCGATTCAGATCTTCAAAGTGTCCCTTAACTTAAATTATAAATGTAAATAATAGCACAATTTTGTGAAGGATTCAAACGATTGACAAGCTCCTTCGTCATTCATCGCTTGAATGCATTTAATTGTGTCCACGTCATTCTCTTCATTTTCATGCGAAAATATTACGCTGTTGAGTCAGACGTAACTTAGAGTGATTGGAAAGAACATAAATAAAAAATTGTGGAAATTTTCTCTTATCAACTTTCCGAGAATTAGGAGCTTATAGTCAGTGTTTAAGTATGAAAGTATGTAAATGCCCCTGTATAGTGAATTTCAACAATTTATTTGCTTTCCGCCTACAATTTATTAAACGTTGGCAATGAGACGAGAGGACATGAAAAGATGGTGTAGGATTTATCGAGGCGTATCATTTCATATAGCAAATAGATCAATGGAAATTACAAGGATACACAAAATATTAACTGATTCAAAGTTTTGCGTTTTAATTAAAGCCGTGCATCTCAAAATCAAACTGTATGCGACTATGGACTTGATCTACAAGCCCTTCAAACTTGCACGAATGTCAAAATTTTCCTTGACCTGACCTTCGCGATTCCTTTTCCGTACAACTTCAAACGTATGTACATATGGAAAAACGTTCGATTGAAAGTAAACGAGATGTGGAGTATCATCGTCACATATGAAAAGTAACGTAAGTGCAATGCACTTACATCCTGTTTACATCCGAAATTCGTATTTAATGGTAGATGTTAGCACCAAATTTTAAATTCAAACAGGATTTTGTAATTGAATTTAATCAGGAGAAGGTAACGATGCAAAATGAGTGGATATCTTTATTTGTTCATGAGTTCTTAACTTTGTAACACCTTTCCAGGTCACGGCCAGTTTTGCGCTTAGATTTTGAATAAAAAAGGATTTTTCGGGATTTTACGAATATAATTTTTCGATAGTTTGAAGTGAACTCAAAAGATGGATAATACTCGTAATACTCGCGTTAAAGAAAATCGCGCTTCTTTAAAGTCTGAAGTAAAATAAAAGATTTTGATTATGCGGAAAACTTAACGAAAAATTGATTGAAAATTACGAAATACGAGTGAAAAACATAAAGGTTTATTATTTTGGTTTATTTTTTATAAATAGTTAGGTTAAAAAATTCTAATAATAAACGTGAAAAGTTCTCACATGAAAAAATCCGAGAAAATCGAGTCCCGTCTCGAGGCCTATCGCGACCTATCAAAATCAGATGAAACCCAATAAAATTCGAATTTGCACCTGAAAGTAATCCAAGATCCTTATGGGAAAATTCAAAAACCAAAATATATATAACTTCCTGAAATTCATTAAACGGTCAGAAGGGTTTTTTTTTTAAATGTTTGCAAGTTGTATTACAGTAATACATTTTATCAACTTTTAATCAGAATGTGAGGAAAGTTAAGAAAAATTTATTAACATATTGAATAAAGTTTAGCATTGGGCTTTATACGGTCGAAATATTGCACAGGCAATACGGCAATTTATACCCGGAGTGTGGGGCTCATAGGAACGCATGCTACCAGACTACCCACTAAACACCCCCCCCCCCCCCCCTGTCAAGAGACTCTAGCCTGGAACTGTTTGAAACATTACTTCGGGCTAGGCCTCTTTTTACTTCGCCCTAGGGCGCCATCAGCGGAGAGAAATCTCCCCCAAGCGGGAGAGGGCAGGATGGAGGAGGACTGCTGGAAAGGAGACCCCTCTAGACCCCGCGCCCAATGTTATCCATGGTACCTTTTTTTGTTGTTAGTATTGCCCGAGAGTAATGTACCACACAGGTACATTTGTCGAAAGTTTTCAGCATTTCTCCGACGAGATTGTCTGGAGAAAGCTCTCCCATCACCTCCCACAAGTCCTGCCGCATCCTGTTCCACCTTCTACAGCTGAAGAAGGTGTGACATGCGTCATCCCTTTCCCCTGGGCAGAAAATGCAGTCTGGGGATCGTGACTTACCAATCTTGTGCAGGTAAGACTGAAAATACCCATGCCCGCTAAGAACCTGGGTAAGGTAATAATCTGTCTCACCGTGCCTTCGATTTAGCCATGATCCCACGTCCTCTATAAGGTAGGCAGTCCAGCGGCCATTAGAGTTGCCTTCCCAGGACCCATTGTCACTCGAGTATTGTGCGCTGCCTCTCCTCTCGGTTGACAGCATATATTGAACCCTCCACTTTTCGGTCATAAATTCTCCGTCGCTCTCTAGCAAGGAGGGCGATGGGTTTCACTCCTGCGATTACCAACACCGCCGCCCAGAGACAGTGCGGTATGCAGACACAGCCCGCAAAGCTCCTCGTCTTTGTACCTGCGCCAAGCGCTTTCAGTACAGCTCCTTACTGAGAGCTCCGGCCCAGACCTCAGAGCCGTACAGTAGCACTGACTGTACAGCACTCATGAGGAGTTGGCATTTGCTCGGTGTGGGCCCACCGATATTGCATATTAGTCGACTTAAAGCCGAAACACCTATCGCGGCCTTTTTCGCCGTTGCTCGGATATGTTCCGAAAAGCTTATTTTCGAATCGATCAATAGTCCCAAATATTTTATTGCAAGCTTAGACTCAACAGTCACATCTCCGATCTGCAAAGGAATTACCGTGGGAATTCTTTTCTTGATGAGAATGACCACCACGGTGTTCTCTAGTGCCAACCCACGGCGGGTGGTCATGCACTCCCTCACTCGACGCATGAGCATTCCAAGTCTGCGCTGCGCATGTTCAACTGTGCGTCCGGCGACCAGTGCTGCTATATCATCTGCATAGCCGACCAAGCACGACTCATCTGGCAGCTCAAGCCTCAATAGCCCGTCATATGAGGCGTTCCACAAGTCTGGTCCCAGTATGGAGCCTTGCGCTACACCAGACGTCATCTCCATATCGCGCAGCCCATCTTGTCTCTCATAGAGCAGACTGCGGTCCTTTATGTAATCACTCAAAATCCTCATCAGATACCCTGGCAATCGGAAAAAGTTTTCCAATGTGCCAAGAATATCGGACCATCTGGCGAAGTTGAAGGCATTCCTGATGTCAAGCGTCACTAGCAAGTCAACTCGTTCGGAATAAGTTTTGTGCGCTTCGGCTCGACGGAGTGCATTCCCCACTTCCATGATGGCATCGGAAGTGGATCGCCCTGCTCTAAAGCCATACTGCCGAGGGGATAGGTGCCCTGCAGAACGAATTGCGTCAGTGAGTCTTACCTTGATGAGCTTTCAGCTGTGTCCAGCATACAAAGCGGACGGTTTGTAGAAGGCAGCCCGGGGTTCCCTTTCCCCTTGCTGATCAATACGAGCCTCGCAACCTTCCAGCGAGATGGAAATACTATTAGGTGTATAAATATGGAATGCGGATTTTACTAACAGATGGCATAACCATTACATATGGTTTGTGTCGGGGATAACCAATATGGCATTTTGGAGTGTAAGCATCTGTCAACAAATTCCAGTATGTCATACGTTTTGATTGTACAAAAAACATAGTTTTTTAGCTTCAAAAATGTTGAATTACGAGCCAGAAAAAGAGGTTTTGCAGGGAAGTCTAATAACCTTCTTTCATTTGAAGAAAACTACAGCAGAAACTTACCGATTGTTAGTGGAAGCATATGGTGAACATGTCCCAAGCCAAGACACTTGTGAACGATGGTTTAAAAGATTTAAAAGTGGCGATTTCAATGTCAGCAAGAAAGACGGTGGAAAACCTCCAAAAAAACACAAGGTCCATATCTCCGGTTCGAAATTTTTCGGACCGCCGCCGAGTGGTTCGTTCACTAACTTTATCAGGCACAAATGCGATGTTGATATTCCTCGTTGCATCCGTTGCATTGTGCTCTTAATACAAATTTAAGTTCGTATAGTGAAAGCAGACGTTTTTGATTCACTTCAAAGTTCACTTCCTCTTTTTGTTTTTACGATGAATATGAAATGCAAAACAGAAATGACTCCATAAACCAAGATAACAGTATTTATACTTCAATATGTCATATCCTTAACGCCTTGTGCGGACATAATGCACTAAAATTGCAACCAACGTTACGTCATCGCTAAATCGGCCATTTAAGCTGCAGCAACCTAATACTATATAATGCGCAAGGGAAGACTGTGTTCGGAATTACACGAATCCAGTTAGTTTAGGAAGCAAGTTGTCTCTAATATCTATCTCACGAAACTTCAACCAATATTGCGTTAGTGAAAAATTGCAGTCTATGTTCAAGTCTTATGAAATAAATTTCTAAAGAAAAATTCGAAAAAGTTTGGTGAAAAATTGTTGCAAAGATTTAAAGTCAAAGAAATCTATCAACAAAACACGGAAATTAAGATGAAAAAGTAATAGTCATATTGTTTTTGCAGAACCCTAGTTTGCCCTAGAATGAGCGGCAAGCATAATCAAAGAATAAAAATAAAAAAAACCTTCCAGGCAGTTCGAAAGCATTGATTGTCACTGGCCTAGTACATTTTCGGGCCTGCTTGTCAAAAAAAGGATGTGATAAGCTACACCTTTCCGCCAATAACTTCAATGATCCTAAGATGAACGGAACTTACAAGAAAGCTTCTCTGCCGGCTGTTTAACGTCAAATCAGCAGGAAATATTAAGGTTAGATATTACAGCAGGACAACATGTTCAAACGTGAGAGCTGACCGAACTAACTGGAAATACCTAAATCACACTTGATTGGCTTTCAAAATTTCTTGGTGTTGATCCCACTGGCATAACAGGATAGAAGCTTCGAGGAAACAGCATAATGACATGGAGAGCACTATCCTCGAATGTATCAAAAATATCAATGGATAGTAGTCCTAGGAAGTATTAAACTTTTATCGAAAATGGTTGTGATTGGACTCATTATTAAAATGAGTGCATCTGTTGCTATTATGTGGTGACTTTAAAGATCTTGATATTTTTTTTGTCAGTATCTAAACATCATCAGAGATCCATTGTTACTCATTTTACTCTTACCGGTCAACGTAACTAAGCAAAGCTTCAAATTCGGAATGAATTTTTTCTACTAGCTTTGGGTTTTTCAACATTTCTAAACGCTCATTCAAACCTTCTGGAATACGCTTCTGGCACAGGATCACACCTAGTTACTGCGACCGATAAACATACACAGAGTTTTGATGTCCAATGTAGTTTGGTGAATCATCGATTTAAGAGAAGAACGAGTTTGTGGTACGTCGATATCATGTTCTCTAGGCTGTCTGTCTAACTTGAAAAACAAACATCTAAAATCATTCAAATTAATTTTGATTCAGCTTCAATTTTTCATTCAAAGGATCCAAAATTTAGTAGTGCATGAAGGTGAAATCATTACTATATCAAGCTTCTTTGCTTCTTTGATCAAGTCCTAAGGTTAGCGGATAAGGTTTCTGCGGAATTGTGGGTATTCAATTGCATTATGGCCAACGTTGGGGGACAAACCTGGACCAATGACGTCTTCTCTATTGGTGCAATGAGGACAGTAATCTCGTATGCCTCCGAAGTTCAGGCTGACACTCATAACAAAAAGTTGTACTGAGGGCGTATCGCACACTCACAAGAGCAGGGTTGGTCCCCACATTAATACTTCTAGTAAAGTCTAAAGGCTAGTCAATCTATGTAGGAGGAGACGCAGAGAGAAATTTTTAGGCAAGAGTAGAGACGCAGAAGACAAGCTTTGTAGCAAGAAACGTGGGTAAGCGAAGCGCGAGGTATCTGAATCGCACGACTCACCAATTACTTAGGGTTGTGGTTCAAAGCAGACGAATTTTTACTATTTTCAGTATTATCTGCAAAAGGTCAGCCACCATCATCTGTTTGCTTGTTGAGCGCAACTACTCAGTAGGCTCTTACCTATAAAAGATTGTAAATTTATCGTTCCTTCTTTGCGTGTTTAGCCCCAGGACCACAATTTACACACCTTGCCACCTTGCCACACCTTCATTGCATGCGGAAGACGGTATATGCTCCATTTGCATCTCTTCGAAAAAACGAGGAAAGACGTTGCAATCGGACATTCCAAAGGGATTAATTAGGATAGGAAACCAATCAGATTACTGCTCCTTCTCCACCAGAAAATATGTATATTGTAAAGCAGTTAGCAATGCATATGGTTCTCTTCCAGAAAATGGGCATTCTTTCTCCAGAAATCATTACAAGAAAGGTGTTTACATCAAAAGACAATTACAAATGCATGATCCACTATGTGGGGATCATTCTTGTTATAAAGAAGAGCATAATGGCCCACTTGGCGGCACAGAGAGAAATTGTTCTCTCTGACAGCAATTCCGGTCCTTCCCATTGAAGAAGGATTTCCCTAACCGGAAGGTTATGCAAGCCTACAACAAAGAAGTCTAGTCCAAAATAATGAGCCCAACAGTTTCAGGGTAGGTTCCCAGTGTGCCAGGATAGGTATTTAGCCGGTAGTCTTATTGCCGTTGAGGGCCTGACACTCAGCCCGTGAGTAACCATCCCCTCCCACCACAAAAAATTATTCTTCTTGTTATCATTGCTAGTATGAGTATCTTTTCAGTGGTCCACCTTTCCATTTACTATACCCTCCGTTTCCCTGTGCTTCCTGCTACTGATATAACCTTGATTCACCCGAATTCTGTAGTTGCTAAAATCTCAAATTCAGTAGCATGACTGCTAAGTCATTTGAAAATATTATTCGGCAATTCCAGCGGCTTGTGGGGGTAGACTGTTCATCGTGTTCCTGCCCCGGCTTCAGCTATTGAAGATGTTAAAAGCAGTGTTAATGATGGGGTTAACAATCAATATCTTATTTTATTCGAGGGAATGCTATATCAGGGGCACCTAATATTAATGAGGCCAGTCAGTTTTCTCCCCCTCGCTACAGATTCAATATGTGTCGTCCATTGCGATGCGCTGTTCTTAAGTATGTTTTTCCTGGAGGGCGTTTTGTTCTTGGTATCGTCAGTGAGTTTTTTTTATCGCAATTTCGGTTTCTCACTACGAAATAGTTTCTCCTCATTTTGATAGAGCGGAAAAAACGATGGTTTTATCCTGTTCCTTCTACCATTCCAAGCTGAGCCTATCGATATGTGTATTCCCGCACCTTCATTGATCCATCACTACTGCTTTTTGCCTAGGTGATCCAGGCCTGGCAAGGTGGTTGCCTTTTTTTTTAGATATTTTCAAGGACTCACGTTACGTTCGCATCCCCCTGATTAGGTACATTTTCGAGTGCCTCCATTCAGTCTCGTAGCAACTGTGAAGCTTCTCGGTTAAAGCAAATCGTATGCATCGCTGACAGCTTTTCAAAATGCAAGAGATCGTACGTTTACCTCTTCTGGTAGAGAAGGAGCAGTCATCTGATTGGTTTCTTGCCCTGATTAATCCAATGGAAATGTCCGATTAGAACTTCTTTCCCCATTCTTTACTTCAATATCGAACGAAGTTCACATGAGTCTTCAATATTATGACTTTTCTGTTGCAGAACGAAATATTCAAAAAAAGATTCAAATATAAAATGAAACATTCCATTTCGAAATTACCATACCATCCAATATAACCAAAACAGTAAATTGGGTTATGTAAATTTCAGATCGTACCATGTGCGTATATACGCCGAAATATTTACCCTATTTGAGGTGAAAACAATACAATCACCTTATTCAGACATCTTATCTCGGCAAAAGTTTTAATTTAATTTTTTGTTTGTTTGATAGGAAAACAAAATAAAGAGGATAACATATATTGGTGTTTATATTTAGTATAAAGTTACGTGCGTCATGTAGGCGCTACTTTATACAGGATATTAGAAAGGTTCTTATCACATGGATGAAAGTTTGGTACTGAATAATTGTTCCTTGTTACAGCGGTAGGCAATCACTTTGGATAGTCCGAATGAAAGGGTGGCGTGTTTTTGTACTTGAATTGTTTCGAAAAGATAAATTCACATACGCTTGTGAATTGTTTGAAGAGAAGAAGGATGATATGTTAAGACTGTTTTCATTTTGATGTACCAGAAGTGCTTATACATCTCAGTTCATTTCGATGAAGATGCAAATTTAATTGTTGGGTTAATCAACTTCCCCAGGAAAATGTAAATTTGAAACAAGGTATGAATCACGGTGTCTGAAGGTAGCAACGTTGCATACGCAAGAGTCTTATTTTTTCCATCTTTTAAGTTTTTTTTTGGATAATTTGAATAACATGTTTGTTGTTTTTTTCCTTAATATCAGCTCTCCTGGCATTGTCCTAGTTCTTTTCTTGGGTCGAATTGTCAACAAATATAAAAAATTGAAAAAAAAATGGAGACCGTTTCATTTTCAATAATCCAAACCTAAAACAGCTTGAAGCAGGAACGTTTGAAGGACTCTAGCTTTTGGAGGCGAGAGGGGACGATAAGTTATTTTGATACCAAGAATTCACCCATGGATGCGCTGCCCCTCGGTGATATCAGTAGACCAGGAGGTTTAAGTTTGAATCGGTGAAAGCGTCACTCTATCATTTTTTTCATTATTTCTTTTTCTAGTTATGTTCGAATTCTGGAGTGGAGCCTTCTACCTCTCAAAGTCAAAACTTTTAGTTCAACATTCAAAAAGAAAAAAAAGGAAACCCATGCGTTTTCAAGGATACTTTGTGTATGTGTATGAAAACATTTTTCATACAAATGGGAATATTATTTTATTGTTAATAACTATTCCGAGACGCAAAATATCAGTTAAATTCAAACAATCTAGGACTTCTAGTTTTCTGCATTAGTTGAGTCTTCTCCACGATGTTTCCAATTTTCAAACCAAACACAATTATTTATTTTTTGGCTGCTTGAAAACAAGAAATTTATTCAAAAACGAGTAAACTGGTTGATATTTTAGAATCGCTTTGACTAAAGTGTTTTGCTCATAAGTATTTTTCAAAATCAGATACTTTTAAATGCTGTTCTGTTATTCTCAAGTCTGCGAGTCCTATTGTTTTAAGTAAAGGGTTTTTTTGAGAGGTACATAACTTTAAGTTGGCAACACTTTTCAATGCTATGGTGGTATGACAGATGTCATGTGTTTGATGGATAGTTTTGTGTGCCATTTTATCACGCCTGAACAACGTCTGCAAATAATGGAGATTTGGTTCTTAAAAAAACGGTTCTGTATGAGATACTCATCGCATAGTTCTGCATAGTTCCGCATAGTCCGTCAATTTTATGGCCGACATACTCGTACATTAGAAAAATTTATTCGATTAACAATGTATCGTTTACGGACCACGTTTACTCTCACTGATAACACGGATCAATCCAAACGTCGCGCAGTGCATAATTAATAAGCATAATTAATAAGATCCCAAATTACATAAGAACATTTTGTTTTCCTATGAGACTCATTTCTGCAGAATGGCTACATATGGTCTGGTGGCTGGTTTGAATTACCCCCGCGTCAGTCGTGGCGCTCATATTCCAGAAATCATATATCAATTGAAATTGTAGGGACGTACGAGATTTTTGCACTCAATTAAACTCAATTTTATGGCAATCAAAACAATTTATCCGTATTGTATTTGATTTTAAAGTCCTATACCTCATAAAATACCTTATAAATGGGCTTCGTTTTTCACTTAAAAATTTTCTTTGAGACTATATTACAAACCACATAAACTTTAGTTAATATTTTTAAATTTCCGCAGATATCTTGGGCTTAAGCATTGTTTTTCCTAAATTGTTTTTTCTAAAGGCAAGTTTGCACTTTTGATTAGCGCATGGTATTGATTGCCCTAGAGAAGAAATGTTTGTTTCCTTTAGACTAAGACAAGAAAAAGAATACAAAGAACGAATAGGGGCCTATATTTGTTGACAATCTTTTTGAGCTGCTTTGAAGTTATTGAAGTGATTAGAGAATCGGTGAGAACAAACTAGACTGTAAGCTGTTCTACCCTTAAATTCAAAGTGACGTTACAAACGCTCCAGATTCACAAAAAGTGCCTGAAAAGACTAATTTCCATTCATGTGTTTACAAACATGTCGATAAAGGATACATATGCATCAATGTACAACATAAGTCATTATAACGTTTGTATATATCATTTGCTATAATCGACGTTACAAATTTTTTTCGGTCCCTCAGAACTTTGTTCAAATGTGTCCTATTTTGTCCTATGCAATCGTAATACAATCCTGTTACAAGCAATTATATGACATAAGAGGATAGAAAATCCTCGAAAACAAACAAACATGACGAATTTATTGGAACGTAATTTCTATCCGATTTGTAGCGATAACAAAGATAACACAGACAACAATTCTTTCATCTTTATAAATCGTACAAATAGATTAATCCGATGATGTGAACGAACGAATCCCAAAAAGAACTTTGCAGACAACTGAAAAGAGAAAAAATTGGTCGATATATTGTTTTGCAATATAGAATTATAATCTGTTCGTATTGCTACAATCATTTTACTTAATACATCTCAGTCCGAAAATCTAGAATGAAAGTTCAACCAAATAATGTGTAAAAAGATGTTAGTCTCTATCTAATTCAATGAGTTTCCCCCGCTGAGTTTTTTCAAGTGCTCGTGGCCCATAAGGACGGGTTTGCTGTATTTTTCACCATTAAAATGTTCATATATGGCTACTTTCATCTTCTTTTTTACCATCGGTTCATGGATCGATCTTTGCCCCAAGATCCTTCTTACTTAACTTTCAAAAAGCAAATCATCACCCGCCGTCGAGTCCAGACTGCAGAACGGATTTTTGACTTCATCAAAGCATATTTGTCGAAGCACCGGTCCTTTTTTTGCGAAAAAAAACATATTTTGCTGATTTGGCCTTGCCTCTTGTATAAAATGTTCGTCATACTACGCATAACACACAGCAGTAGACATCTCAGGTGACCCCCTTCAGACAAAGATAGAAAATGCACAAGTTTTTGTGCATTCCTTCAGACAAAGATAGAAATGCACAAGTTTTTGTACATTTTCTCTCTTTGTCTGAAGGGGGCTACGTTTCATAGGGGACTATCCTTTTCTTCCCCTTTAACTTTGTCTTTTTTAACGAAAGATGATAGGGAATTGACTTGTCCTAAACAGGTTCTGCTTATTCAGGATCCAACAATATTCGGAACTTTTGGGAAGTGTTTGCGCTGGGACTTCAGGTTAAGTACATCAAAACCCGTTACCTAGGTTAGAGATACCTTTTCTGATTTGGTATGTACTTTTGTCTAGAATGATTTCGCTCACTTGTCCGGAAAATGGAGCGTAGCACTCAGTCATGACGTAACTAAAAATTAGTTCTTAGCAATTGGTTTCATTTTCGCAAAATAGTTCTGAAACATAAAAGAAAAACCTCCCTTTTGATTCTGCATGTTAAAATTTATTTTTCAAAATTTAAATTCATTTCTTAAAATTTTCCTCAGCAATTGTTTTACTTAACCTGGAAACTCTTCTTAATGACTAAGTCCTTATTTACATTGATGGGCGTCTCCGCAAGCGGGTAATTAAAAGTAACATTATTATTTTCGTTTTATTAAATTTGGAAAAATTGAGAAAACTGAGAGAGGCTTTCCCAAAGTTCTCCAAAGTACTGGATGTGCCAGGGATGCTTGAGCCAGGACTTTACATATTTGCGGTCAACAATCGAATGATAATGGTAAAAAATCGAGAAGTCTGGTTTGAATTTTTAATAGTGTGAGATATCCCGGGGAAATTTAAATGAAATAGCATGTCCTGCACACTTAAGCCCATCAATTACCAATGAAACATTCATGAAGCGAAACAAATTGTTAAAGGGAATCGCCAAATCAAAACTATCGAAACCATTGTGGATTGTTTGTTTTCCGAACAAATTTCCGTGTTTATTTTTGCTACGTTTCAAGTTTCTATGGGGTGCCGTGTTTTGACTTTGGCCTTTTTCGGAACATGTTGGTTTGCTCATATTGTAAAATTTTTCTGGGAGCATTTTCTAATGGGGTTCATGACAGCCAAGATTCTCCTGAAGTTGTTTAATTCGACTGAAAGAACTGTGAAGTGAGCTGCGCTGTGGAGCTGCTGAATAACGTTTCCGGCGGTAAAGATTCACTCAAAACGATCATAACTGGAAGACAGAGAGATATTACTTAAAGCCTATTCATTGTAATGGAAGCGGCCAGAAGAGCGAAAAACGCACCAACCTCAGTCAAAAGGGAAACTATCGCTCACTGTTGTCTACAACTGAAGTGAAGACCGAAATACAAACGGCGAGACAGTGATGCGAGAGCGCGATGAGAGTCTCTTTTGCTGCGAAAACTGTCAAGCAGTTTTCGTAACATGCAGTTGTATACGACATCGTACAATGATTGTGATGCGTCGATGTGAGGCGAGTAATATTCGGAAAAACGAAAATTAATCGCAGCGAGGTGCGTGACGTTTGTCAGATGCAATATGGCGCGTAAATTAAATTTGAAATTCAAACGCCTTTATTACTTTTTAAGTACGAGTGTTATTCGGAATGAACTTTGAATGAAAATTTCGTGCACCCTTGTTGAGGCTATTATTTGCCAAACGAAGGCAAATTCCGAATTCAAATCTAAAGAAAATCAAAAACAATTTTAATCAAATTTCATTTGAAACGTCACCAATTTGACATTTGTCATATGAACATTATTCATCCTCGCATCGCGTGCATTGTAAATTAGATGCGTTGCGCGACGACGAGCGAGAATCGCATCACGCTCTCGCATCGCAGTCACGCAGTATTGTATCTGGGCCTTGAATTTAGGTATCGTGAGCTAGACGATCGCTAACGAGCGCCATTTTCTACCGACAATATGTTAAAACGTTTGGAATCGAAGAACAATCAGTCTTAGACAACGCATCACGAAAATACGTCTCACGTGGCATTTATTGTTCGCAAATTGTCAACCAAGAAGAATGTGTTGTTTACTTTACTTCAGCCACAGAATTCTCTGGAACTGATACAAATTCTTTCTGTTCCATAACTGAAAAATGCCATAAAAAGACAACGCTGAACTACAATTGGGGAGAAAGGGACCACCAATTAGATGAACTTCGGGCTGCTCCAAAAAGTGCAATTCGGAAGTGCTCCGACGCTTGAACGAAACATCTGCACAAGTCTTTTAATCTGACCAGGTTGGTTTTGAAAAGGACAAAGTAGATATTGATGAATAAATAAATATATTTTCGCGGAAAATAAATCACACCTTGCCAATCAATTATTCTCGTCTAACAAATTGCGTGGTAGACTGAATTTGTATTTGCAAATTGATTGACATAACAATTAACTAAAAAATTATTGTTTGCCAAACCACCAATCAGCCATTTTCTGTGGCTGGCGTGGATATGGCTGCAAGCAAAAACAGCTATTCTACATTTTTCTGACTATAATCCTGGAGAACAAAATTTTTTATTAATAAACACAATACTCTTGATGTGAATCAATATGAACTATTAACGTTGTTTTCATATATATTCGTTTATTTATTCGTTCGCAAATAAATAATTCAATAGTTCGTTTGCATATGCATGCTCTTTACAGGTTCGATTAGTATCCCACTGAATTCTTTATCCTTTTCAAATGCTTGGTAGCTTAAAGCAAATAAAGAATTATTTATTCATCATTAAATGAAATGCTGAAACTTCACAGGACCAAATGGATAGCTTAGCAATAGCCAGTCAACGTAATAAATGTACACGTTTGAGTAGGTCCTTTGAATTGCATCGAACAAAATCCATTCAGCGATGATTGATATTGGTCCTCAATTAAATATGGCTAACACTAACTCAGAGCAACCCGATTAAGACCCACCCTCAAAATTGGCCGGCAGGGTGGCAAATACTATGCGGGATCAGTTCAAGTGTCGGTAGTTCATGCAGCCTGGATACGAGCTCAAATACATTTCTAAATGTTTTCGTTAGTGCTTGGTTCGAAAGGGACGTGCTTAGGTTCCATTAGTTTGCGTTAGAATTTCATGCTGTTTTACGTTGAATAAATAATAGGCGTAGTAACAATACTAACACAGCTTGTCATGCATGGCGTGTTACCTTGTATTTGTCCATTCAAGCTGCTGATGTTAGGCTAAATGCTGTTACCCGACGCCGAATTATTTCTAGGCTAATTGTGAACCTTGTCCGATCCCATAATATCCCCGAACCTGTCATATAACTCCTTCAATTAAATCGGCAATTTATCAACAGAATGAAACCTAGTGCCAACAACAACCACGGCTTTGCCTTCCACCCATCGTCCTTCTGCTTCATAATATTCATGCCCTTTTTCGTCGATGTGACAACGCGGCAAATGTGAAACATATTCAGGCTGGACAGGACACAATGTTTTGATACAACAATAATAAATTCTTACAGCTTGCGGTGGATTGTGCGACATGAATTAGGAATGTAAATGAAAAGAGTGATCCGGTCCGAAGAAAAAAGATGCGGGAGTACCTGGTGTGCAGGATGGTTGAATGGGAGCAACGTGACAGATGATATAAAGAGACCAAAGCTAACCAAGTAAACTTCCAATCCACCTTTGTACACGACGCTAGACAGGTTGCTTGTCCGCAAAATCCGAAATCTACTTTCTCTCCCCGGGGGACATCGAAAAACAAAATGAAATCAACTTTTGCCTATGATTAATTGCTTTTTCACCAGGATACCATAAATCACCCTCTGGACCAACAGGACATGTCGGTACGCAGAGCCTCGTAATGGATTAAAGGGGTAGCTTGTAGCTTGGGACCAAGCCATAATGTGAAGCAGCATAACTTCATTGGCAGAGAATGATGAAAGTAATGCTCAGTGTTTTTTCCCTGAACTGAACGAGGATGTTTCATTTGCCTGTCCTTCGTCTGTCGCAGTGACAACTGCCACTTTCAAGCCAGCGTTAGCTTCAAGCTGTTTTTTTTTCAAAACTGAGTTCAGAAATAGATTACATGTCATTATCAACATCATGTCCAGGTATCTGTTATTGAAAATATATTCCTTGGATGAAAACAAAAGAAAATAAAAAAAAGCAAACAAGAGTATTCGATAACTACATGTATATATATGTTGAATGCCACACCAGTGTAAGATAAAGGATGCGATATTGATGGCGTACCGGTAAAGTTTGTGCGAGTGCAAATGCTAGTTGGTGGAAAGCTGTTGGCTTTGTTGATGGAGTGAAACTTTCACGATGACATCCTTTTGCGGTTGACTTTGAAGTGACAATGTTCAAGTGCTTTGAAGTGGGGTTTTGCATCGTATTGGTTGAGAGTAAATTGGATACAGTCGTAACGTTGGTTGAATGCGAATGACAGGATGTCTACATCTGTTGCACACAGATCAATCACGGTAATGATACGACGAAGTTTGTGCAGTTCAACTAACTTTACCAGCGCTTTTCAGTCGATTGAATTATTGTCATTGCTAATTCAGGAGAGTCAACCCACAATAGATGACTAAGGAGAGCTATTTGCTATTAGTTTTCAATAGTTTCAACAAGTAGAAAAACTTTTGAATTTTCTCTTATCACATTTTAGGGACCTTTTTGAAAGTTCTATCCTTTGGCACGGCAAAAGAGGGCTGTTAATTTTGATATTTGTACATCAGGATCACTCATTTCTTGAGTCTTGAAAGATGCTCCTAGAAATTTTTCTTCGATTCATGAAAATCTAATAAAAGTGTCATTGACAATGCTTGAAGATTAGGTAAACATAATAAATACATCATGAACAAATAAAACAGAAGATATGGTAGCAAAGAATTGCTTCCTTCGTACGAAACAGGGTTAGGTGAGTTAAATGAGCATTCCTGTAAGAAGTTCAAGCCTGTTATTAAATAGACTGAACTCTAAGGAATTTATAGAAAATAGACTTGGCAATACGCAGTTACGATGGCGATTTATCATGATTTATTATCAACATCCTTTCCAAAATTACATTGCAGCGAATTCAATGTCATGGATCACTTAGCTAGATCGCGACCTTGCCAGTTGGTGATTGCCTCTTCTCTGTTGTGATATGCCTAATATCGGCAGTGGTTTGTTCCCCAAAAGTTGGTCCAGCAATTTGATTGCACTTCGCTGAAGGTTGATCTAGAACGCAGATCACATTTTGCTCTTTACTTTTCGAAGGGAACCTTTGAACGCAAGATACTTTCGATTTCCTTAGAGCTGACGCAGATATCGAAGGTTCAGCTACTGCAACTTGCCATATCGTATCGCTGTACTCTTTCGCTTTTTGCCTGAGAGTGCCACAGTTGTAATGCAGGCTTGGCTTTATTCAAGTGTTTCCAGACCTTAGCTCCTTCGGATTGTCAGCTTGCATTCCCACACTCTCTCGCCTTTTTCTTCTGGAGTACTACAATTGCATTGCAGGCATGCTTTCGAAGAAATATCTTCCAAAAAAGGGTCTGTAGGTCTGAATAAAAATCAACGTATCTTGCTGATTTTCACTTTCTACTTTGTAGATGTGCAAGTCCATTTTGTGAAATTTTCACAGGTGTGACCTTTTGCAATCCAGCAATCCAGGAATGACAAGTGTCAACGTCTTCCTGAAGCAGTTTGCCATAAAAAATAGCATTCCCCTTTTTATTTGTTTTTTTTTTAACTTTCTCTTTGATTTATTTCATAGAAGATCATTAGTTGCAGAGTCATACTCACATTCTTAACAGGAAGGCCCCAGGTCCCTGAAGGCTTTTTCAATCGTATCCTAGTTCATGCACATCACGCAGTGCTTCAAGTGAAGGCCATACGTATAATCGTTGATGCACCACCCTTGCTTGAGTTTCTAAGTTTCCCGGGTCCAAATTTTTCCGAATCACTTTTATAAGAGGAGCACGATTGCGCTACTTACGCTGTATCTTTTGTATGTCTATCGGTTTTGGTCGTTACGTTTTTAAGTGTACTAAGTAGAAGCTAGCATCGATTTTACTCCTCTTGATAGAGAGCTGTTGGTTTAGATAGTTTTCTCGTTACCTGCTGATTTTGCTCCAAACGGCTATATTGTCATACTTTTTCTAATGCTGGTAAAGAAGATTATAAACCAAGTGGTAACTACTTTTATTCTGCTCCCCATGAAAAAGTTGGCCCAGAGCCGTTTACTCCTTTACACGTGAGTTGAGACAGTGCTGCCTGAAAGGATATTTTCGGTCTTTGTCGCAACTTTCATTAGCTCGTTTTTATCCCCGGTCATCTGTACGATTATGTTAGAGTATGTTACCTGGGCTCATAAACTTCATTTTCAACGTCCTTTTCATATAACTGGACACAAATGTCCTTATCTGTGATTTGTAATGCCATGCTAATATTTCTTGTTAATCACTCTTCATCTCTCTTACACAGAATTGCTTTTTTGGTCGAACCGGACTTAAGGGAGCCTAGATGGGAGATTTAGCTGAAGAAAAATAAACACGAGTTGTTTTTGATATCGCGGCCTTTTCGTAAATTTGAAGCACACAAACTTGCTTCCTTCCATTAGCGCTGTTTCCTTTCAAATCTGCTTCAATGTCAAATGTTAAGGCAGAGTCAGTAGCTGTTGTGCACAAGACTATAAATATTTCGTTAGCTCATGTTATGGTGAAAATAGAAAATAAATACTAGAAACCGTGAGAAAATCAATCAAAGTACAGAGAATCGTTTCACCTCCAACTGTCGTTGTGAAAAAAGCGTTTTCCCGTAAGCGATACTTGTTAACTCATTGAATTAATCAATGTGGAAACTTAAATAACAATTCAAAAGAGACAAAAACCCTGGTTTTAGGCGCAACGAATAAAAACTCTTATATGTAAGGGTCTTTTATTAGAAGTATACAACTTTAAGTGGGCAATACTTACTAATTCTACGTATAGTGTGACAGCTGTCATGCATGTTGTGGTTGGCTCGGTTTACCGGGCGGTTGTCAAAACACATTTACATCAAAATCAAATTTTTTTCTAGTATTTTACCTTTATTCGCAAGAATCAACCTTCCCGTTGGTTGTGAAATACAATTTCATTCATATGGCTGCCACGGCTGGCGTGACAGTCGGCAATCCTCTCAGCCCGATTTTCCAAGACATTCATGAAGGTTTCGGGCCGAATCTGAAGGTAATGGTTTATTGAATATTTAATTTAAGTGCTTGAATTATTTGTGGATCTCCACATAATATTGATCGTTCACAGCGTCCATAAAAAAGAGTCCAAAGGAGTCAAATCGCAGCTTTGAGGCACTCAATTGACATCACCAAGGTGGTTGATTACACGATTTCCGATTGTTTGAAGAGCTGTATGACATCACATGCCATCCTATTGAAACCAAAGCTCAGTCTAGTCCAAATTCTCAACCTCCGGCTACAAAAAGGCGGTTAAATGCGTCTGTAGCGCTCCCCGTTGACCGAAACAGTATATCAAGCCTCATTTTCTAAGAAAAGCGGTCCAATAACGACACCACTCCAGAATCCACACCACACCGTCACTCGCTAAGGATAAACTGGCTTCTTGACAATCACGTAAGGGTTTTCCGAGCCCCACATGTGGCAGTTTTGTTTGTTCACATAGCCGCCGAGATGAAATCGTACCTCATCAGGAAAGATGATTTTTTGAGAAAAAGTGGCATCCAGTTTGAGCTGCTTTAATTACGAAGCGGATGGTCTTTCGGCTTCAATTCCTGAGTCATTTGGTTTTTGTTGCGTATAATCCGAGGTCTGAGTGCAAAATTTTCCTCGGGCTCGTCCGACTAATGTTGAGTTGCTGCGATCGATACCGAGTTGATATTCTCGGATTTAGTTGCACTCTCTCGGCTACAGCAGCCACATTTTCGAAGGTGCGCACCGTACGAGTACGGGGACTTTGGATATTGTCCACTATCATGCCTGGGTCACGATTTTTCTCTACAAATTCGCATACAGTAGGCACAGTAGGTGCCTCATTTCGGCCAAAACTTCAACACATCACTCAATTTGGAAATAAGATTTCAATATTTTCCAACGTTTTTCAATCGTAAAACGGTTCATTCTGTTCGGCGGAAGTTTAATATTGAGTCACATAATGTTAAGCGAGAAACAGCTGTCAGTGTCAAAAGACCATCGAACTGGCACCGTGGATGCTATTCTGTTTTGTCGGATTTTAGTTTATGTATTATTTAGTGATTTTTTTCGCAGCAAAAATGGTTTTATCGATAGTTTTATTGAAGTAGTTTGTTTTCGAGCACCGCAGTATTTCGAGTACAGATTCGCAGTTAATGCTAATGATTTGATTTATATGAAAAATCCGTGGTAGAAGTAAATTAAAGTTGTAACTGGATATGTCGCGTATGGAATATCGGGCTTTGCGCTGGCTCGTTCAATAATTACACCGCATCGAAAGTTCACTAGTTGTCTGACCCACATCAACAAACCTCGCTGAACGAGCTAATTACGTGGTCGAGGGTCGAGCGGACGAAAAAATAATAATTTCCACCGGAAATAAAAACAACTGTATTAAATTTAGCTTTCTTTATTTTAACACCGATTACTAGTATTGTACCTTAGGGCTAGGGGACAACTGAGAGAGAGGTTACTCCTCATAGCAAATTTATAGTTTCGTAATCGCTGACACCTGAGTCTGGCTTCTTGGCATTTCCTAGAAACGATTCTGCAGGTGCATGGAAATGTTTTTTATATGTAACTCTGAATTGCTGAAACCTGCGTCTGGCTTCTTAGCATTGCCTAGAAACGATTCTGCAGGTGCATGAAAATGTTTTTTATATGTAACTAGCTAATCTGCCAGTAGCCGCCAAAATAATGAATCAGACAGTTGAAGGGAAGGATACAGTTCGAAAGATACAGTGATATCGGTGCAAAGCTGACCTGTACTGGTGCCGTCGCCATGACGAATACGACATAATAAATTCATTACAGACTTCCCAACAAATCTGTATCAACGGAAGAAGCTGTTACCGACAAGAAGCAACAGCAAGGTGAACATCCTAGAGACCTGATCTTCAAATAACAAAGTTATAGGATGAGCGCAGGTGAATGAAATGAACAGATTCAGGACTACTATCTGATGTATTCTGTAAAACGGTTGTGAAACATGGGTTTTATCGTAAGTAGAGTGAAAAGTCGTAGACAAATTCACAAATGCGGAATACTATGCAAAATGTTAGGACCATAGTCTACATACAGCCACATCACTCTCGGTTTGCTTCCCAAAGACAGAGATGGGAACTGTAAAAGTTGGTCTTTATTCGCTTACGCAAAACTTTGTTTTTAAAATGTTTTTCTTTAGCGCAGAAGTGAGAGAAAATTTACCAAACCCAATATAATTCCATCTGAGTGGAATTATATTGGGTTTGGTTCCAAAAGTGTTGAGACTGGTTAGTGCGACGCCATGGTAAGGGCCAGTAAGGAAAAAATTACATTAGTGCGCTTGGTGTAACCACGAATAATATGATCTTAATTATCTGCAATTTGCATGAGTTTTTAATAAATTTCTTGGGCTAGACAACTGAGAACAAGCACCAGAAACACTTCAAAGAACAGAGCAGAAGAATGTACGTTAGCGAAAAAGAATAGAGCTGTTGAATGTCCGCAAAAAGCAAATCACGGGAAAGTCTTTTCAATTAGAGTAAGCTGTTACTACAGCAAAACAATGACAACGTAAGAATTCAGGAAGACCCTTCACTACAGGAACTTGACTACCGAGTTTGAAGGGAGGTCATGCGTTGCTTAGTTTAAATTGAGGTAACCCTGGATGAAACATATTTCACTGATTGAATAGATGTATTAAAAGTGTGTTTTAATATGCATGATAGTACGATATCTGCTCCCAAAGTATTTGCATCAGATGGATACATGGCTGTTTAATTTCAATCATCCTACACTTTACTACACGTATGCGTTAAAATAACCAATTTTTCAATATACCATCCTGGAGGAAGCAACTCCTGTTGAGTTTTCTGTACTTTTAATGTCAACTTTCATTGGCCTCATACCCTTATCGCATGCTTGCCTCAAAACATGCATGTTTTACTTTTTATCCTGTTTCCAAACAAAAACCTCCAAAAAAAACAACAAAACGTGCAGAGGAATGTACTTTACAGACATCAAATTATGGTATAATAATTTTGTGAACACGGACCGAGGCTGGACACAAATTATGTATAAATCAAAATATTTTTGTTACTCCTGTTCAGGATAAAATATCAAACATTTGCGTGTATGCACGTAATTCGGTTGCCAAATTGTGGCCACTGAAATGCATCCACCAAGCAATTTTCACCCCTGAATAGGTGAACCATTATGTACTGCATCCGAGCTTACACGCATATGACAGATGCACCTTTTGTGATTTTAGCGACTTGGTGGTGGCATCGTGGTACAATATCTGCAATGTCCTCGAAACGCGCCTGTTGTAAACTTTTTGTACTTATTAGCCGTATACGAATTTTTGCTTTTCCACTTCACATTGCAGTATCATATATTATCGTAACGAAGAAATGAGCTTAGGGCATCTACTAGGTACATTGCCATCCACCATGTGTATGTGTACATGCTGCATCAGTGCAACTGGTATGTGTTCGGCTTAAATTTTCCTAAACTACCAAGAACATTTTCCGCTCACGTAGATACACTCAACAAAACTTCGCTAATGAGGCTACGCTTCCAGGATTCCCGGGGAATTTGGGTACCTCCATACAGGGAATTAGAAAAAATTTGTTATTAATAAAAAACACATACTAGAAACTGTCCTTCGTTGGTTGAAAATGTAAGCTGTCGACACATTACAAAACCTCTAGTGCAGGATACAAATCATTCTCTTAGATTCCTCATACAGGTTCGATTTAATTTTTTTTGGGCTTACATGCGAAACTAACATCAAGTCGCGAGCTATCTTTATGTTAAAACTGTTTCTCTGTTATATACTGCAGAATCGAATCCATTTTATGGCCATTGAAAGTAGAACGCAAAAAAAGAGTTTGGTAACTATCAAAGCGCTGCAAGGATACTTGTCAAAAAAAATAACCCAAAATTATATAATTTATTATTCCCTGCCAGATTTCATTCTCTGTTCATTAAATATTTACGTATTAAAAATATAATTTGTGGCTCAGACATCATTTACATTTCAATTGATTTAAAATGAAAATAATTTTATATTTAATTAATTAACATGGATTATTAGTTATACGCTATGCGTTTGTTAGGGATGCGGTTATTGGACTTAACTTGAAAGCAAATTTTAATTGGAAGTCAATGAAGCGTTCAGCCCGGATTGAAATCGATTAAAGGACACGGGGAATATTTTTGAATTTTAAGCTTTGCAGATAACAATTGCAGGTTTTTTGGAAACGTTTATGACGTTATCAGCAAACGAGTTAAATTCGGTAATTAAACAATCTATAATTATAAATAAAAACTAAAAGGAATTTGAACAAATCTCGATGAAACTATTTAGCTACAACGTATAAGCATTTATTAGTCGATAGCTTCTGGATTTCGAAATAAATTGAATTGAATAATATTGAATGACCGGTTTAATGATAGTTTTATCCGACGCGGATAACAGCGTATCATTAAATAAAATTTTAAGGCTGATTATCCCTTGATTTACAGTTAAATTCTACTTAAACTTTACTTCAAGGATCAATAACCTTCTTGCATTGATCCTCCTAATCATTTACTTATGATTGGCCGAAATATTACTAGGCCGCATACTTTAGGTCCCCTGTAGTATGAAAAAAAGAGTCTAGAGGCTAGAGAGTCTATGGGTAGAGTTGACTCAGTGCCGAATTTCCTCAAAAAACACAAAAATTGTAGCTCTAAATTCATTAAAAATCAATGATGTCTTTCTAAAATACAAGAGGAATAGTATTCGGGACATAAGATTCCTGCAAAGCACATAGCGCCCGGAGTTTAAACCAACAGGCAGGTAATTCTCCTACTCTAATACAGTTCCATCGTGGCTTCAAATTGCCACACTTTTATCGAAATCAAAAAGGATCAGTTAAGTGATGGACAACTCAAAAGGGCCTAGACAAGTATGACTCCGACACCAACAAGCCAAGCTAATATTTGCAAGACCAGATGACAACATGAAGGACGACGGTGTGTTGTCATAAATTGGCGTGACTTTGTTCTGAGTAATTTTACAGTCGAATTTTGAATACTTTGCGAGCAAATGTATTGATTCCCTCAAATACCTCACCCACCAGTTATCCAATGAGTTTCTAAGTAAGGCAGTTCCACACGTCTTGTGTAAGCCATACTTTGAACACTTGAATAAGACATGATGAAAAGGATACAGCTTCAACCATCATATCTTGTTAATGTCAACCTAGTCTCAGACAGCTGTCAAAGTTACTATTTTTCAGTTACTAGTTAAGTTATGAAGTATAGTGGATAAAACATCAGGAAGGAACTGATACGTCATAAGGTCCTCCGCCCATTTCATTTACCTGGCTTGCCATAAGAATGCAAAATAAGAGTCTGTTTTCAGTGAAAAACAGAAAAGGTAGTCCTGATGGCAAGCTGCTATAAAAAGTTTATAAGATGGGTGATCCTGGTGGAAGTAGCTTGAATGAACCCCATGTCTGAGAAATTACGGCGTATATTCTATTCAGACACAAAATTTGAGACTCCCTCTGAACAAGCCCATCATTTGGATGAGATATCCTGGTATTTGAAATTTGCCTCTTCATTAAATCAAATTTCGAATACTTCACTTTTAGTTACTAGTAAATGATTAGTAAATGATTAGAAATATAATAAAATTTAAATGTGAACACGGACAAAAGGCAAGCTACCTTCGTTGTAAGGGAACAAATACCTTGATCTATTCGACGAAAAACTGTACTGAACGCAAAATTTATGTGCGAAACCAGAACACTTTATGACCTTCATCAATTACCCAGAACCCCTCCTGAAGGAAGGACACGGAAGGAAGTTGGAGGAAGTTGCTAGTCGAAACTATCTTTTGTGTAACTGCGTAACATCACGAAGACTACTATGCATAAACATTGTACCAAACGACCTAGACTAACGAAACTCCAACCCCGGTTCAAAATCTTCAAAGTTCCATGGTACATCAAAAACACAAACATACAAAGGACGATATGATATAAGGCGATATGCATAAATGACTGTGCACTGAAACTGTTTGACGAAATCGATCAACACGACAAAACTATTATAGAGGCACTTAGATGTAGGGACTCGGGAAGACGGCAGGAATGACTGTGGTCAGATCTGTCAGCCAAAATATATACAAAGAAAATACAAGTGACCTTAGTAGAAGAATAATACTTTGCTTTTCTGTTGACACGTTCAGCTAGTAATCTGCGTGCAGAGACGCAAGGTTATAAAGGCGTTCCATCACACCAACCCCAAGCAAGATCAATGGTTTCTCTAGAATTTATATTATATAACTTTAAAGATAAGTAATACAGTACCATGATAAAAAAACAGAAATTTCAAATTTTGAATTTTCGCACTAATCAAATTGATAAATTTTTCTCAACGTTGGCAATACTTTTATTAGTGTTCTATCATATTTTGACGGATATCGCACAATTAGTATTTAATTGGCGTCTATACGAAGAAGTCAACAAATTGTTTTGTGATCATTTTTAAAATGGATGAAATATAAGAACAACACGCGTGCTTAAAATTTTGTGTTGAATCTGAAAATTTCGTGTACCGATTCGTTGAAAATGTTACAAAAGGCGTATGGTGAAGCGTGTATACTAAAAAACAAGCATACAAACGGTATAAAAGGTTCAAGAGCGGACGAGAAAGCCAGAGTATGATGAGATCCCTGGGCGGCCATCAACGTCTATTCCCGAAGAAAAAATCGAATCGGCGAAGCAAATTGTGTTGAAAATCGTCATATATTGATTAAAGAGATTGCTATGTTGTTGAGCATTTTAACTGAGCAAACCATTTTAACTGATATTTTGGACATGGAACGTGACGCTTTAGGGTTGAACCAAAAAAAGCTGAATTTCTGTCAAAAACTGCGTCGTACTGATGTGGCCAAAGAAATAATTTTCAACGCAGACAGCGACCCGAAATTAATCGAACGCATCCTACTGGTGACAAAACATGGGTGTATGCATTTGATATGTTGACCGAAAAACAATCGTCGGAGTTGTGCTTCGGTAATGAGTCAAAACCGAAGAGAAAGCGCCAAAGTCGGTCCAAAATCAAAGCTTTGCCGAAGGTTTTCTTTGATATTCTTGGTATGGTGCACTACGAATTCCTTTTGAAGGGCTAAATGGTCAATGAAGAATACTTTCCCAGACTCAAATTGCCATTGCGAAGAAAGCGATTTGAGACCATGGAGATCATGAAAGAAAATCCGCTGCGTGAGCTGAAGGCTATACATTTGGCGGCCTATAACAATTGTATTGAATTTGTATGGAAATATTAAGTCACTGCAGAAAATCAAACGTTTACGGTCGAAAGTCGATTTCATAAATAAAAGATAAAAAATAAAATAGAAACAAAATTAACAATGGGTGCATCCTATCTTTGCGATCAAGTTTGAGCGTTTCGTGAAAAGCGAACTTTTTCAAATATTCATTTATTTCCTTGCCTGTGATTATTCTGAAAGTTGGTTAAGTGCTATGGAAAATCGCGGTCACCCTTCACCCTTGTTCTGACAGGTGTACTAATGTACACATGCAACTTTTCAGATGAACTTAGGTGGGTCAAAAGTTACAGGTAAAGACAAATACTGGAAACTGATTTAATTTTTATATTTCACTAAAAAATTAGTTTAAATGCAAAAAACAAGTCGACATTACCATAATAATCAGTAAATTAGAAAATATGAGGCAGTTTAAAAGCTAAATGATAACACTTTTTTAGCTCGGTATGCTGCACGCAAATTACTTCAAGATTATATTTCACATATTTTTATTTTGAAAAGCGAACTTTTTTTGATTTTTTGTGGATTGCAGATACAGGATGTGAGAGGTAGACTGGACCTCACGTCATTTTAAAGTTGAGTAGTCATTCTTCTATTTTGAATGTTATTTCTTTGGAGGTGTTCCAAACACAAACCGTTGCATAAATTTTCAAAAAATTGTCTTCTACTGATTTGATTAGCCGTTGTTTTTGAAAATAATATATCACCTTCTTATTAAGACTTACTATATTTAGTAGTTCAAAGAAAATCACCATTAGCTATCTTCCCATATTCCTCGTTGGATCATAGGTAGTGCATTAATTGTCACGTCCACCTCAGATTGGGGGCGTTATAATCCAAAATCATTGATGCTTTTTGTGTGACGACTTTACCAACTTGGCCATCATCTTGCATGCTTGAAATTACCAGCACATCTCCTCCCTTCATCAATAAAAATGAAACATGAAACAGGAGAGTACTATTTGCAGACCAGATTTTATGTTCGAAAATTCAGGAGTAAGCTTGGGCTTGTTTATTTGCAAGGTTACCAACAATGAAACGTTTTTTTGCGTTGGAAATCTGCAACAATTCGTAACCAGTTGACGCGAGTCGCATTATGTCCTGATGCATACACCATACATAAGCACATCTTGCGTCTTACTGCTTATCGCCTTTTTCACTCTTTGCCTGCATAAATTGCAAAATTCTGTCTTTGAAACATTTTGGCATCGACGGCACCAAAAATCTTTTGACCGTGTTTAATCGGTACTCGTGAGCATCCTCCCAATTGTGACATCTAAAGTAATAAGTACTTCTTGTGAATATCGACAATTCGTTCTGAATCATTTTGACAGTTCGTTAGAAACAGCTCTAACAATTTTGCAAACTACTACTAGCTTATCGTACTTTTGTTTTTAACCTTGTATATTCACGGCATTCAAGCAAGGACCTTTTACAAGGAACTTAAATCTTTTCAAGTTCATTCTTAGGGGAACAAACTGTTTGCGAAACCCATTTCCTCCCCATAATTTTTTCGACAACTGTCTATTGACGCTAAGAACACGGGCCAGATAAAATAAGCCAATGAACTTACGAAACTTTACTAAATAAAATGGTTTCACATACCTTTTTCGGCCATAATTTTTTTCTATTTTTTCGGTGTATATATTTGAATACGTTACTATTAATTATATAATATTGGGGAACGTGCATACCGCGAATTGGACCATTGCGATTGAAACCAATGGTGAAAGCCAACATTTCGTTTGATGTCTGACATTGCATGTTACACCTAAATTTGTGCCAATACAACTAAAGATGAACACAAAAGCAAGCAGTATAAGGAAAAGCTTACACCCAAAGAATAGAAGCATAAAGTCTGAGTTTATGGCCATCTATCTTAAGCAAAGTAAACTCTCAAAGTACTCCCAAGTAAACGATAAGCGAAAATTCAATGCCAAATCCAACAACATAACAACACAACTTCTACAACTACAACATGAAAAAGGAAATCGAAGACAACGTTGTAGACGCAGAAGTTGCTTCATCAGTTCTCCTATTCGAGGAACAAAACCAAGCCAGGTACGAATTTAGACGAATCATGAAAAAGAGATAAACTCAAAGAAAGAACCAAACAAAGAAATCAAAAAGTTAAAATACCTTAAAGAGAAACTGAAAACAAACAATATCATAACAATAAACAATTAACATAAACATATACGGAAAAATCAACTTAAAGATCAACAAGATAGTCAATAAATACAATAACACATCCTCCAAAACAAGGAGTGATTTAGGACAAATGCTAGGAACAAACATCAACCAAAAGGACCCCTGCACAAACAAGGTGTTCACAAATTAACCAGTGCATGCTCACATAGCTGCCTCAGTCAATCAGAACGTAAAATAAGGCCAAGATTTCACGAGCATAAAGGGAACTACTACTGAAAGGTACGGAGACCGGACGCAATAACTGAGTCCAACTTCACAAACCACATGATCAACAACAAATGTATACCGACTCGCGTCAATGTGAAACAGTGAAGAGTACCTACAATTCATGTAGTGCACATGTATAACATGGGAATACAATAAAAAATCACGGACAGCAACTTCTTGCGTTAAAGATCACCTATCTGTTTGCGTAAACGACACTTGAGACCGGCAAAACTCAGAACGTAATATCATGTCGAAGATGGCGCACCGCCGAAACGTGTTTGTGACTGAAACAAAGGAAGTGACAGAGAACGACGGAATGTTCTGAGGACAAAAAAAATTACACAATTGAAGATTTCATCATTTTTTACAATGGTCTTCGACATTTTCTCGCGAAAAACAATATCACGAAGTAATTTTATTGATCAGGACTACCTAATCAGTTTACCATGAAACATTGATGGTTTGACAGTTTTCTCGGCAAATATAAGCAAATCTTAAAGTATTTTGAGGCGAGCAAAAGGCATGTAATGTATTAGTTGCTGATGTCCATGTGATTGATGAAATGTGTTATGTGCAATATTTGTGCGAGTTTTATTCAACTCTGAATGTTTGACATGAAATTACTTTGTAACTTGCCAAATTGTTGAACTTACGAACAATACTACGGTACCAAGACGACGAAATTATTGAATATTTGAATAGTTTTCAGATTTTGTAATGAGCCGCGAATCTGATATTGTAGATACTAAAATAGTGAAATCGCGGCACTTCTGAGGGCAAAAAATCACACAATACTAGAAATTTCTGGCTCACATGGAGTCACAAGGGTGCAAATTTTTAAAAAAAATTAAGGAATAAACACCGGTCACTCGCACAAAACAAAAAATTTGTGGACGTGAAAAGAAGACAACGCCTAAAGTAGGTAACAAATTAGTATCAATCGCTGCTGCAAACCGGAGATCACCTTTGCAGGATAGTTCTTGAAGCTGGCGAGGGAATTTCAGATCGAACGTTACGAAGAACGTCCAGTGGAAAAACCGCGGTTACACCAGAGAAAGGAAAATGAAAGACTTGATTAAGCTAATGAGTATTCAAACGTCTTCCTAGAATACTTGAGAAAGGAATCCATCAGTATTACTACGGAGCTCTCCAACTTTAAACGCTTTTCTTCTATGAATTTTTCAGATACTGTATGCAGATGAATCAACGTTTTAATCCCTCGCAAAATATGTCCACAGGAGAAATTTGATTCGTCATGGATCCAGAGTAACATCATTCATTCGGTGATGATATTTTGTCGAAGGATCCATGCGACAAGACCATTGAAAAATTTTGGAAACCGTAGCACTGCCATATTTTGATGAAATCGGCTTCTAGAGTTCCTCAACTCACTGATCCGGCACTATTACAAACCAAAGGTTCGAAAACTTGTAGTCCTTCCTTAAAAAACTTAAAAACCTCACATGTTTCGCAGAATTATAATATCTATGGCAAATATGACGTTATCTTCTTCCCTTGTTATGCAGGTATTAAAAGAATCAAATGCTTAATCTGGTTTTACTTTTACAGTTGAAGTAGTTGATGACTCAAATATTTCTACAAAGCTTTCTTCTTCTTGTAATGTTTCCCTTCAAATCAAGAATTTAAATTTTTTTCACTTTTCTTGAATCCTTTTTCTGTCAATCGGTAACAGCTAGATTATCTTCTTAATTTCTTGTGGTATAGCATTCATTGTAGGCCAGTTCCATGAAGATTGAAATAAGTTAGATGAAACAGACTCCCAAGCGAGAGCGAAAGGGAATACAACATCTTTCAAATTCAGTTCTTTATGGCGCTGCGTTAGTTCACCATCTTGAGATATAACATGGATCAGCAATTTACTATTATGCAAGGACTTTACTTTTCGGATAACATTTTGTCCCATCGGCTGCATTAAAGGTTTGCAGTTTGGTGGTAGGAAGATGGTTTGGATGTTCTCATCACTTGATTCTTTGAGGAAGTTCTTGCTCAATTGGGTGGCCTAGAACATTATCTAGTACGAGTAAAGTATTCATGGACAAATTGGATCTTTTCACAAACTTCTTGAATCCTGGGACAAAGCTTTTATGAATCCTTTCGGTAAATAACTCTCTCATGAACCAACTTTTACATTGGTTCTTGTAGCAGACTGGCAGACAAATACTCTTGAAAGCTCTGGAATTTCTAGCTTTTCCATTCACTTACAAATCCTATTCGTGCGTTCCAGAAGCATTTGAACACGGCATGAATTTAGTTCGATATCACTTAACGACCTGGTGCACTCGCTTCTTTAGAGGAATACGAATGTTTTATTTGTCAGCAGTCTCCAGAACAGACCACTCTCGCCTGCGTTATAGATTTGGTCATGAAGAAGACCCAGGTCATCTATTTTGTCTTTAAAATGCTCGATAAATGGTTGTTCTGCAGTTTCGTCGCTTGATAATTATTCACCCGATTAGTAACAGACGCATACCAAATTTCTTTTTAATTTATCCAGTCATACCCCGCTGAGCCGAAAATCATCTTTTTGTGATTTTTTTTTGTCATTTTTTTAAATAAAATTCGATTGCTTTTGCTTTCAGAACTTCTTCAGACACAGGGGAGTGTTTAGATCGCTGTTGCATGAACCACATGTCGCCAACTCTTAATGCTTTACGCTTTCCTGGCCTAGATTGCATCGTCTTCTCATTGCCTACCATCTTTTGCTTTTTTCCTAAAGATCGTGTATAGTAGCACGCCCAACACCATATTTTTTCCAATTTGCACATGTTTTCTCCACTATATAACTTCTTTCAAATGTCCATTTTATCTTTCAAGTCTAGTGTCTTGTGTTTCCGTTTACTTGACATTTTAACTGGAAGGTAAATACGTACGCACGTGCACGTGACGAGTTTTGAGGTTAGATGTTACACTTACCCAAATCAAATTAATAAAAACGAAGTAGGCATTGATTTTGAATTAAATTGAGTTAAAACGAAGTAGGCATTGATATTTTGAATTCAATTGAATTAAAACAAAGTAGACATTGATATTTTGAATTGAATGAAATCAAATCAAGTAGGCGACGAGTAGTATAAATAGAAGTGGAATTGTCTCCAAGAGTTAGTTCTTCGCGTCAAAGGTACGGACAAGCCTCTACTCGTATCTCCTTTCACCCAATGTAAGGCTGCATTGGGGTGCCTTTTTGAAATACCGAAAAATTTAATAAAGTTGGTGTTATAAAATAAAACAAGAGTTTTATTTATCCGTCGAAGAAACATAAATGTTAGACTGCTAGACGATGACGCGTCGATGGAGCGAATTGTCGTAGAAAGGCGAAGGGGCACGGGACGAGAGTATCGTATTATAAGACGTATCCGTCTATTAAAGCGCTGGATTAGTAATATTCTCTTGTATATATTAACAAGATGGTGCCATATGTCACCCGGCGAAACCAATGAAAAAAGAATGACCTGAAAAGACTTATGAACAAAAAAAATAACAACAATCATTATGTGATAAAAGACAATATTTAAAAAAACGGTATTAGGCGCTTCAGATATATTGAATATATTAATAGAATTTATCAAAGCTGCATAAAAAGTATGTCACGAAGAATCGACGCTGTGAAATAAGTAAAAGTTGGCAGCATAAAATGGTAATGACAATTACCAAAATAAGTAACAATACTACTATTGTATTTTGATTTTCTTGGAAAATCATTCATAAATATGAAAAATATATATATATATATGAAATAAATTTTTACAAAATATTGAATTAAAATTAAAGTCGTTAAATTGTGTTAGAAATATTTTCGCCAGGGACTGTACACAGAAAGCCTGTGATACGCGATTTCTTAATTTATTTTTTTCTTAGATTGTTACAACTGTCATTCATTATTATGCCAAGTTTGAGCGTGATCTGTCAACCAGATTATATACACCAGCTGGTTAAGTCAGTCAACCTCGTTGGTGCGTGCCGATTTTCAACATTAACGAAATTATTTAACAAAGAGTTTGCCTTAAATTTTTTGTGCTGACGTATTGGAAATGTTGAAAAAGGCTTAGGGTGATTAATTTTTTTCCAAACCCTATATGCGAAGGTGGTGCTAAGCTTTCAAAGAGGGCCGGAAAATTGTCGAAGACATGTTCCGTTCTGAACGACCTTCGACGTAGGCGTGGACGTGGACTAGCGAAGAAAATTGTGGTCGAAAATCGTCATGCCAGCTTAAAAGAGCTAACCACCATCTTCAACATCTCTCACGAGTCTGTTTGTACCATTTTAATTGAGCGCTCGACCATGAGATGCGTCGCTGCACAGCTTGTTCTAAAAGAGCTCAATTTTGTTCAAAAACAGTACCGTGAACAACTCTCTTTGGATATACTTGAACGCTTGAATTCCCACCAAATATTTTTGGAGTGGATCATAACTAGCGATGAGACATGAGTGTATGAATTTAACACCTCCACTAGTATTTACCAGTTCACCGGTAAACACTCTCACATCCTAATTACGCTTAAAAATGAGTTGGAATAGAAAAAAGCACGTCAAAGTGAGTCAAAATTCAAGGAGATGCACATTGTTTTCTTCGACATTCGAGGTCTGCTCCGCAATGAGTTCGTTCCACAGGGCCAGGCGTTTACGTGAACGAGTTCGGAATAAACCGTCGGAATTATGGGCAAACCGTTCGTGAATTTTTCACGACGGTGGCGAGCCCTCGCATCGAGCTACAATTGTGGACGAATACAAAGCAAAAAACTCGATTAACATCATCGATCAACCACCGTTATCGCCTCGTCAAGCTCCGTGCGCCATTTTTCTGTTGCCGAAATTGAAATTGCCCCTCAGTGGGAAACGTTTAAAGTACATTAAAGCCATCAAACAGAATTCGTTACGTGAATTGAAGGCCATCTCAGAAAGTGCTTTTAAAAATGTTTTGCTTACAAATGCTAATCTATTTTGCCAATAAATAATATTTTTTCACAGTACTTGCACATAATTCTTAAATCCCTGCTATTCAATCAAGGTAAACTACCACCCATGTAATTGTATCCTTATCACTGCTTTACGTGTGTATAACTTTCACCGTGAACGTATGCAGCTGTTAGCCTTGCTTTGAAAATTGCTGTTTAGAAAAATGAAAAAGTTTTCCAGTGAAAAGTATCTGTTATCAATTTAATTACAGTAGTTTCGGCACCAAAAAGAATCAGGACTCCTTGGAACAATTAAAATTATGGCTGTAATTTATTGCGGCTCTAAGCCACCCCTAAGTAATTTTTCGTCGTAGTTAAAGATAGGCGCAGTTACTCGTTGCCCATGTGTGGCCGTATTCACATCTTTAATGAGTTTTAATGTTCGTGATGTGGATAGCATGACACGATACCTATCTATTGTTAGAAAAACATAACAAAACTATGCACGTGGTTAATTAGGAGAACCAACGCAATACATATCAAGAAAAGTTGATGGTAAACGGTTGGAAGATTTTTGAAAAGTTTCCAGGTAATGCGTCATTGAACAGTTTAATCACAGGATATTTCCAAACAGAAAACTGAAGCCAGTCATACTGGCTGATTATTAACAACAGGATAAAACTTTGTATTTACTAGTCAAATTTTGATATCATATCTCATAATACGTAATGACAAGTTAAGGGGCTGTTTTATTTGGGTGCGATACCATTCAGTAAATCGATTTGTATGAAATCTATTACTGGAAAAGTTGAAGTGTTTTGAGTCCATTGCCGAAAAAACTAAAGTTTTTCATTGAATCCGAAAAAAATCCATTTTGAATATTATTCACACAAGGGACAGTTGATGCCGTAGGGATATATATTCCTTCTAAAAGAAAATACATTCCTAGTTCTCCGAACTAGGTTGAAGTTAACTCCGCGGGAATAATTAATTCTATGGTCAAGCATTCACATCAGTGTTTTCGTCAAAGCTGGACGCAGTCCTTGGTGAGTTTATTTCTTTCCCCTCGGTCTCATGAATATTCATTTTCCACCAATTACAATGGAATCGTAATAACCATTCAGCCGAAACGGCTTTTACAAATACTTTCTGCTATCGCGATACTTCTATCAAGTAGTTGTTTTCCACAACAAGTACATGCAAAATATCACATTCACGAATGTAATTTCGGGCATATTAATTTATGAAATGTAGTCATAAGGGAAATCAAAAGGATGGAATCGATAGGTTTGGGCTTGGAGCGTATTAACGAGCCGACTAGACCTTAAATAATTCAATGGATATTATCAGCCTGGGAGGTAATTGATTGCAATTTCACATACTGGTATTAATTAGTATCGATTAATTCAGTTATTGGCGGTACACGATGGTGACCTTTCGTTTGCTTCACTACTGAAATTGAAATATGCCTAGGGAGGCTTACAATCATTCGAATGATGTATCTTTTATTGCCAAATCAATAGTATTCATGCATTAGAAGAATATCGACGTTCTAGTGAAAAGCTCGCGCGGAAGGATACGTAACAACCATGTCATTTTGGCTGATACAACATTTGATTATTAAATTTGTAATAAACTCAATCGTTTTAGACATTGCCTCCAACTTGCTTTCCGGGAAAACATCCCCTAGGTTTGAATTTTGTTAGTTACATATTTAAGCGCACGAAGCCATTTGATATTGATGCGAATCAATCGTATGAGACTATGATGCACCTATTTGGCTTAGTCACCCCCAAATTGTTTATGAAAATGTTTGCATTCCTTCGATCCTGCCATCAATTGCTCTAGATAAACCAATTGAGTGTAATTTCAAGCAGCTTCATTAATTTTATTTATCCTCCATGTTGACATTTGCGTTTGCTAAGGGTAGCAAATGTTGACACATTTCATTAAGCTTTCGGCAAAAAACTTTCTTTTAGAAAGTCCTAAAGCGCACGGCAGTAGAGTAAAACAATTTCTTTGATGTTTGGTAGAATCCATACGGAATATCAAAAACCGACTTCAGGCAAATACCTCATTATTTTTGAGTACACATTATTAAATTTCGATGTTTATCGGAAAATATTGATAATCGCAATGGATATTTAGTCTGTTTGAGGAAAAAATCAAATATGAATTATGAAAATATATGTGATGAGTGTTGTTAACAAACCTTAAAAAATATCCGATGGTATACAATTGATGTCCTTATACATATATCCTGCGTATGAAACCTAGTGAAATCATGATATTGAGGTTACCATTTTTTTGGTTTTGGTGTCAAATTTAAAATCCCATTATTGTTTCCTTCATCTGTAAGGAGAATGTTGATTTTAGCCTGCCTGAAGCCAAAATTGCTGATGTACGACATTAATGAAATTCGTAATATAAATATGAATTGAGAAATTATTTAACAAATAAAACAAGAAAGCATAAACATGAGTCCTACGAAAAAATGCGTCAATTAATTTGCAAAAATAATCCTTAGCAACAGATTGACACAAATTTACGTACTACTTTGGACTAATAACATGAGTTTCTAGATTTAATGACTTTCTAATACGTCTAACTTTCAGGATCTCTGATCAGCACACACACACCAAACTTTTGCACTGAAAACAAATGCTCGTTTGTGCCGAGATGCATTGAACGTTTCAAGGAGTTCATCGGTTACTTAAGCCTTTCTTGCTTGCATAAATGAGGCGGAAACAAGGCGTAAAAAGTGTTTTTTTCTCTGTTATTTCATAACCATCACCCTAAACTAAATTGAAAGGGAATAGGCCCTGCACAATTTCTTCTGCATCATTGCATCCAAGCACAACGAATCCCATGGATCACGTCGTCCACCTCCAGGATGAGCAGATCTGGTCAAATGGAGTTTTCCTTCTAACGCTGGGTTCAAATCCTGTTTCCAGTAAACCCCACGCAAGAGTCCCCTCGTGAAAACTAGAATGGAAAAAAGAAACAGATAAATCTTAGTGTGAAGTAGAGTGTTCAAGCTGGACAGGTTCTACTGTAGGGAGTACCCTTGCAAATCGTTGTGCAAAGGGCAACCCAGAAGCTACATTCAGATACCTCTGCACGATCGTAAGACCTTTTCATGTAGACGGCCCCTATTACCAACCAACGATTCTCCGGAAAGCAACAAAATGACTAGATGTGGATTAAGGAGGCGTATGCTCCTAAAGCATCACATTTTGGTAGTTTCCGCAACCACCGGGATGAACGTTGGAGATCTTCAATCTAAGCATTGAGATTTATCCCGAATATTAGTCGAGGAATCTCAATCTGTGTCAGTAAACATTACGATTATCCGTTCACGGAACCTGCCTGTTGTTGCCAATGGCTGGTTTTGCTACCATTCTTGACTCTGTGAAATTGCTGTACTTCTTCTCTAGGTATCTCATAAGCTGCTCATGACCTCTCCTCGATTCGTGTTTGCTAAACCTTTTATCAAACTTCATGACAAATCCTTTGGTTCCCAGTAATTTTAGATGACGACTAGTACACTGGAGGTGTGCTTAGAAGAGCATTGAGCAATAAGCCCAGTTCTGGCTGCTCTGTCCTGGACCTATTTGACCCAAACGTTTGATTACGTTTGATTGAAACGTAAGTTACCGTTGATTTAAAAGGATAATACGATTCAATCGCCTTATGATGGACGCAAAAGTATGCATTACCAAGTACCCAACCTAAACGAAACCAACCCCGTCGCTCCTGATTACGTACTTGAAGGTAAGCATTTTCACAAACCAAGACAATGTTTATACCGAAGTCATTAGGATACCATGTTGGGGACCATCCCAGGTGTTGTTCAGCAGAGGAAGCAAGATGACTTGCCCATCTATTACCAATTATTTCGGCTTAAGGTGTAAGGTGCAAGTAAGGTGCTTATAATGTAAGGTAAGGTGCTTATGCTCCACTGCAGATTAATTTAAAGGATACGAATTCTTGCAGGAGTGTTAGGGCTATCATCATAAGCCTGACACTTCCTTGTACCTGAGATGTGCTATAAGTTTTCGATCATACAATGGTAACGGGGAATGCATTTTCTAAGGTTTTGTTGGCATCGATGCAGCTGATTACGTCTTGTTTTCCTGCAGATGTTGATGCTATTGTTGATAGGCAAGTAGGTGTTAGCAGGTGGTGTAGTACTGAGTCAAGAGTATTTTGGCTTTAGATGAATGTTCTAATGATCTGGGATAAATATTTGGTTGATGTATTTTTGCGGCTACGAAAGAAAGATTTTCTTTCCCTGCTGAATCCCTAAAAGGATCTTCGATGACGCCAGATATCCAGACGAAGTTTTGAATTTCGCTGGTCGTCCAAATCATCGATATTTTCATGACTATCCCGCTCGGAATCAACTTTCTCTTCAGCCTCAGATCCAGGCGCGATTCAAATGGAACCGAAATCAAATGTTCTTCAGGGAATTAAATAAAATGCATTAGCGTAGCCTCCTTAGATTCACGAGTTAGATGCTCATCCTTTAGGAACAAAAGCTTTAACAGCTTTGTCGAAAATTTCAGGCAAATAAAGACATCTAAAACTAGGACAAGGCGAAGAATGGCATCATTCTAAAACTTCAATTTATGCCTAAAAAGTATTGAAAGACCTGATTTCAATGCAGGAAAATTATTTTCAATTTTATTATGAATTGTTATAAAGAAAGATTACCTACTCATTGATTGACTATTTTATTGACTGAATTTAGTTAGAGTTAGATAGTGGATAGTCTAAAAAGTATTGATCCTTTTGTGTCACTAGATGGTGTTCATTGTTATATATCGGGCAATACTAATCAGATTGAGTCAAAGTGACATGCGTTTGAAAAGTGACATTCCAGTTTACAATTTTCATGCGGACAGTTTTGTATTTCGTCATTTGTGTCAAAAGTTGTATTCATTTAAAAATAAGTGAAATTTCTGAAAAAATTCGTTATATTTTACAATATCACTACGATCGTGGTGAGAATGCATCGCAGGCTCGTGAAAAAAATTGTGGTGTCTACGGTCAAGATGCTTATCAAAATGATGCGATTCAAGATGCGGTCACGATGCGATTATCAAAAGCCACAGCCAAGAGATAGCTCGCTTTCTCTCGGGAAATTTTGATGTCAAGGGTGCACCTCACTCAAGTCGACCAATCACTGAAAAAAAGATGAAATCTTACAAAAAATTGAAGAAGACCGACACATAAGCAGCCATTTGCGTAAAGCTGGATACACAAAAAAGCTCGCCGGTTCAGTACCGCATGAAAGAACACAAAAAAATTTGACCGACTGACCTTCCATTTGCGAAATGTTAATAAAACGCAACGAAATCGAGTCATTTTTCAAGCAAATCATTACCGGGGATGAAAAATGGGTAAAATATGAGAATGTCATTCGAAGAAAAACATGGTCAAAAAAAGGTCACATTACAAATGACATCGAAGCCAGGATTGATACCAAATAAGGTTATGCTGTGGGTATGGTGGGATTGGAAGAAAAAAGGATCACATATGCATAACTAGCAAGTTCTTCTTAACATGTTTTTTTACGTCACAAGCTAAATGACAGGTCTCCACAATCCTAAGAAACGATTAAGGTATCTTTGAATAAAGTTTTGTTGTGGATTTACCATAAATCATCAGATTGTCGTTTCTAATTTATCGCACGTTTTAAAGAGACATTTTACTTTAAAAAAGGATACAGATTGGTCGGTTATTTCTTTAAACCAATTTCGGAAATTAAAAAAATATGTCCATAATCCTTATAAATCTTTAATGAAAAACTTTCCTTCTTAAGGTGCATGAGTAGGGGAATAAATTCAATAAGAGCTTGCGTTATATTTGAAATTACTCGAAATATCCTGTTTATAGTAAATTTCTTGTATCAAATTTTATCCTGGCTCAACAAACGTATTCAGATGATGAATCGACCTATAATAGAATGGTGTTTACGTATTAACGCTCCTATTTAGATTTTTATATTATTATTTCTTCCGCAGTAAAGTTGATAAAAATGCCAAGGAATCAAAATATTTTTGGTCGAAACTTACTCGCACCCCAGGGCTGCAAACGAACCAGTAAAAACTCATGTTAGTAGGCGCGAAGAAAGAGAAATAATTTCAATTCTGGTCGATTATTATTTCAAAGTTTCAAGTATTTCAAAGAAAAGACTTTGAAGCATGCAATCAGGATTTTCAATTCTCATGTAATACGTTCGTTTGGATAAATACTCTGGAGTCGTTGGAAATCTCTTTTCAAGTTCCGGAATATCTTATGGGACTTCTGAAAGACTACCTCAAAGACCGAAGCTCGCTTTAGGATACGCCACAGGACTAGTGAAGAATGGAGATTACATAGGATTATGCCCAGGGATCAATCATCTGTCAGGACTTGTGTATTGCGTCTTTCGAAAGACTACTGAGATTGGGGATGCCAGATAAGTCGTGCTTGATCGAAAAGCGGATGATGTTGCGGATTTAGTTTCTGTACGCCATGTCAAAAATGCA
This sequence comes from Stratiomys singularior, assembly GCA_954870665.1. Taxonomy (NCBI): domain Eukaryota; kingdom Metazoa; phylum Arthropoda; class Insecta; order Diptera; family Stratiomyidae; genus Stratiomys; species Stratiomys singularior. The sequence goes on along the minus strand of OX940878.1, from coordinate 129,227,833 downwards.
CAAGTTAGACTAGGTATACTAATGCGCTGATGACTGGATGACCATTCGCGGGATCAGTTCAGCGCTGGAGAAAGCTGAAGTCGTCATTGATAGCGGAAACAGTCCCTAGAGTAAATGCCCAGATACAATACTGCGTGACGGCGATGTGAGAGCGTGATGCGATTCCCGCCCGTCGTCGCGCAGCGCATTCAATTTACAATGCAAGCGATGCGAGGAAGAATAATGTTCATATGACAAATGTCAAATTGGTGACGTTTCGAATGAAATTTAGTTAAAATTGTTTTTGATTTTGTAAAAGTTTGAATTTGGAATTTTCCTCCATTTGACAAATAATAGCCTGAACAAGGACGCACGAAATTTTCATTCAAAATTCATTCCGAATAACCCTGGAACTTAAAAATTAATTAAGGTGTTTGAATTTCAAATTTCGTCTAAGCGCCATATTGCATCTGACAAACGTCAACGCACTTTGTTGCGAAGAATTTTCGATTTTCCAAATTTTTCTCGCCTTGCAACGATGTCGTAGACAAACGCATGTTAAGAAAACTGGTTGACATTTACTGCGAAATTCTCGTCGCGCTATCGTATCGCAGTCTCGCAGTATTGTATTTCGGCCTGAAGGATAGTCAGCGTTGGCATAATGACTAGTTGAATCAAAGCCAGCGGTGAAGTAACTAGAACTATTTATTGACTCGAAGATTATTTTCTCTGAGCAGATCAGGCCTGCTTCTGGCGTATTGGCGCCAATTTGCTCATATTCGCTCAGTTTAGCTTTTGAGATTTTACTTATCGCTTATGTAGCGGGGCCCAACCCGTCAAGAAGACGTCTCTTGGTGATTACCGTAGAGTCAGTGCTTCTGTATGGAGCAACGCCCCCTACATACTTCGAAAGCCTTTGATTTAGCAGTTAGAGCATTGCGGGAGTGATGCCTATCGCCTTTCTTGCTTGGCAGTGCCCCACCATTTACCTGGGTAGAAGCAAAGACTCGAGGAAGATGATTTCCCGCGAGGAGAAACAACTCTCCCTCACCGATTGACAGCAAACTTGGGTGAGTTGTACGAAGGAAAGGTGGACTGTGCGGCTCACCCCGGATATGAGGTCGTGGCTAAATCGAGAGCATGATGTGATTGACTTCTACCTGACCCAGCTATAGAGCAGGCATGAATGTTTTGAGACTGTACATCTGACTGTACATTTTGCACACGAGAGGAGGATGACGCTTACAACACATTTTTCGGATGCAGAAGATGGGACAGGTGGCAGCAGGACCTATACGTAAGAACAGAAGAGCTCACCCCGAATATCGCTGGGATATTTGAGTCGGTTACAAATGGGATCATCTGCGCATTATTTATATTACGTGGACTCGTAGCAGCATATAAGGATTGAGGGATCATTTCTCTGGTAATCCCTCGTTTTCCTTTCCTTCCCGCTAGAGGCTTGATTTCCCCGATTGAAGGCGCCTGATGGCGTGGCAAAGCGAGATCTGGCGCGAAGTAGTTTGTCAAGTGGTTTCAGGTCAAGTTCCCAGGGGACGTATTTTGTAGGTAGTCTAGTCATTTGTGACTATGGGAGCCCCGCAACCCGTCCATATATGAATTCACCTTTCTGTTGTAAAAACAAGTAACAACTTTCACTGCTATCTCTGAAGATTTATGTTAGATTGCAAATGAACGATCCTGTTAAAACTTATTTTTTCATTTATTTTCCCCAGGTATTCTCAGACAGAGCTATCGCGTGTTGGTTTCTGCGAATCCTAGTAAAAATTTCAAAACTTTCGTTAAGTCATTATTGGTCATTAAGGACTTTCACCTGCTGAAATGTTTACCATCTGTGAATGTATAGCTTGCTTAATTAATCTTTTCTGGACTGCAGGCAAACTTGCGTGCGAATCCTAACCTGAAAAAAAAGTTTCGGAGTGTTGTGCTCCAAAAAGATTTCACCAAGATCTGGAGTAAAATGATAAATAATTAATTACACCAGGAAATGGGTTGGAAATCGCTACTTAAATTAAAATCAAATTATGTAAATTTATATGGGCACGAATGTTGCGTTATCAATTTTTATTTACGGTACTTGCTCTCAAGCAATTAGCATGGCATGAATGCAAAATGATCCTTGGTAGCAAGGATTTTTGCGCTGATGCTTTGATAAAAACAAAATCTTTTACTGAATTCTTTACATATCCGACTATCGCGACAATGCAGCCTGTACGCGATTAAGTAATAAAACCGCTACAGTATCCTGCTGATGGGGTATGGGGTGCTGATACAGTATCCTAGCCATGTTACGTGTGCCAAGGAAGAAGGGCATCCGAAAACATGCAGAATGCTGCAAGGACATATATTATGTATCTGTTTATGCGAAGGCTTGTGGATTCAGGAGAGACCTTAATGAATACATTAAAAGTTTATTGATTTTTTTTCCAACTTTTGAGTTTTCAAGTGAAATCCATTTTGTCCACTTTTCATATGTTCACTTCAACGCCCGTTGGACACAAGCAGTGAAAATGTGTAAATTTATGCATAAAAGCTTCAACGCTTAAGCTTACGGTAAAGGCGGGAAGTCCCTGGGTAAGATTGTAAGCGTAATAGGATTAAATCTGAACTGACTGAGGAAAAAATTGTGATGTTGCTCGTATCCTTGTATTTTTGTTTTTTGTTGCACACATTACTCAGGCAGAAATAATGGCATTAAAACTTGAAAAAGGATTTGAATTCGTGCCAAAGCTGGCATTAAGAGTGACGTGAAATTACATTTTGTTCACAAAGTCTTATCCTTACACACCGGAACTTTAAATTAACTCTATTTAGGTAGTGTCAAAGGAGCCACTGAAATGGAGTACAGCTGAGCTGTGTAAATGCTGCTTACGTAAGATGATGTAAGAACAGTGAAATTGGCGGAAAAAGTTTCACAAAAGTTGAACTAGTTTGCAGGATTAAAGATGGATTTTGAATATTTTTGGTTTCATAACAAGCTGTTTGAATATGTGGGTGGTAATTCTTTTATTTTGAGCTTTGTATATGTGTTGACTTGTTGCTGGTGTATGGTAGACAATGCATGCGATATCTAGCGCAGTTTCTATTTGTCTTTAGGGCGCAGTAGGCAGAATTTGGCTTAGGAAAATATCTTCATTGTTGTTGCAGCAATACTCAACGCTCTTACAACGAAGCCTGTAAAATAAGAATTCACCACTCAGTATTGCTCGGTAATTTCATATTTAATTATATGTTCAACTCACACGAAGAATTATGTAAAATAAGTTAAAAATTTCTTTTTATCTCCTCCAGGATGGATACTATTTCATCTTGGAATTTCTACTGGCAGGTCTGATTACATATACATAGTATGTATAGTATAAAACGTCTTGTGGCACACTTTTCTCGTGTTCTGGTTCCATTGCACCTTTCAATGGAAGGATTAAGGACTCTTTTGGCTTTTCGTAGCTCTAAACAGCTGAGCAATTTTCAACTTGTTCCAGAAAATAAGAGGTCAGGAGCATCTTTTAATACGAAGAAAGAGTTAAACATGAAAAGGAAGAAGGAGTGTGAAAAGCAAAAAAAGACAGGTCCGAAACATTTATATGTTCCCAACCATATTTATGGCAATCAAGCACGTTGTGTTGAGTTGGATTAGTTAATGCTTCGCAGGAAACCACGGTTTGATTTTTTATGGCTCTTGTAGTTATCTAACTCTGGCTGGCAATGGAGGGACAGAAATAAAAAAACATTTCAACGCAATTGGTCATAAAATCAAAAGAAAATCTTAAAATAAATAATTTAGTCAAACCATGATAATCAAAACCATGATAATCAACATTAGTGATTTAAAAGTTTAAGTAAAATTGAATTAGGTTGCAGTATAAGCAGCTTTCCTGTTTCTTAGGATACCTAACCTATAATCGTTGATACATTGATTTCAACTATTTTTTTCATACTAGACAGATGCGCTCTCACGCTTTTTAAAGGGAAAAAGGATAGAAGGGATTTTTATAGCTGAGAAAAGGGATTGTCTTCCCCCTGCGCTAGGAAAACATCGAAAATCGCGAATTTTCCCGTACATAATCACATAAGCTTAGTTCCATTCTACTTAGGATGCCAACGCTGAAAGGGTTTGTCGGTTCTTGAAAAAAATATAAGACACGCCGAGTCTCGAAAGTAATGCGAAAAACGATGAGAACAACATTTGACATGAGAGGTAGCCAATAACCAACGACCAACACTCTCCGAGTGGCACTTCCACAAAGAACCTTGCTTTGGCTTTGCGTTTCTCATTAGAGAGATCCCGCGTTCAGCATAAACTTAAAGAGCATAGACAAAAAGCAAGGACATTGCAGACAGAGTGGCCGAAAATTCTGCGCCAATAGGGTGCCGATTAAACATGCTCTTTATTACTAGAAGCACCAACAACAGTTATTTTGACACACTGTTCCATTAAACTTTAGACGCCAACACCCTTCTCATCTAAGTTTGTGGGTAGGCTCAGACAATAAGGTAGAAATTTAGGGATGAAATAAGAGTCCTCGTTTTCACCTTATAATTAACAGCCCGTTTCTCTGCCTAACTCTATTTAGTGACACACTGCTTTGATCTCCCGCGTGAATCCTTATAGAGGCCACGATGACCAGTAAATACACAAAAACGGAGGCCTTTAAAAAACACTGAATCCATCGCACTAATGATAATATACGAATAAAATTAAGTTTCAAGGCTTCATCTTATACTGGTTATAAAAACGTCTATGAAACTGAAGAAAATGAAGCATTTTCGAACCAATAAATAAAGTTTTTTAAAAATAACTTCACTTGGGCAACACTTTATAATGCTTCGTATAGTGTGACAGCTGTCATGGGTCTTATGGTTAGTTTAGCTTGTCATTTTATTATGGATAGTTTGACGCCTGAACTGCGAGTACAAATTGTCCTTATTTATTTCAAAAGATAAAACTATTGTCAAACTCTGTCAATTTTATTCTAATATAATCGTCCATCAGAGCAGTTTATTCAATTAACATTCAGATGTTGTACAGTTGGTAATGACAAAACCATATCAGCTGTCGAACGTAGTCCAGTCGATATCGAGCACAACGATTTAAGCTAGGCCAGGATAATAAACAGAACTGCTGCATTTGGAGTGATGAACAAGCATGCGTCTGAAGTCTGAACATCCTGAAAAAGTTACTGTTTATTGTGCTTTATAGGCCGGTGGAAAAATTGGTTCATATGTCTGCAAAAGTGCATGTAACGATGCGTAACATGCCATACAGCTCGTGCAACTATCGACTTATTGAAGGAAGCATTTGATGAGCTTGTAATTTCTCGTTTTAAACATCTGAGATGATCTGCAAGATCTTGTGATTTACCACTGTTGGACTTTTTTTTTGGAGGGGGAGGGGGAAGGGTCGGGTAGAGTTCGCTCGTGTATGTCAACAAGCCGGGGACGCTTGGTTATTTGGAAAACAACATTCGCAGCGTTGTAGGCGAAATACGGCATCAATTATTCCTATTATGCTTCCTCCGCTCCAGTCGTTGCGGTCAAATGCCCTAAATCATGAATAAATAAACATGGCAGAGAATTATCTTCTCAATGAAATCAATTTGACAGTAATCGAAACAATTTTTTGGTATTTGATTCCATTTCAAATTTCTATACCTCTATACCAAAAAACATTATAATATAATGAGGATTGGACTCAATTATTGATGAATTTTAGTTCGTAATGTGTGATACTACTAATCCACTTTTAGCTCATCATCACATTCAATTCGTCTTTGACAAAAGAATTGAAGGCCAAGCGTCTCGGATATGCACATTGGATTTCATCAACAAGGAATATGCAAGGCTCCTTGGACTGCTAACTAAGATACGTAATCTGCATGTTCAAGTCCTGGGAATTGGATGCGAGTGATTAAGGATTCTTTGCAGAGATGGAATGTGAAACCTTGAACGCGTAGAACAAGCGAAAACATTCGCTTGAATGGAATAATTTTGAAAGCTCCTTAACAAGATAAAAACTAGACTTCCAATGAGAACAAGATATATAAGATAGGGCAGTTTTCGTGAAGGAAAGCGAAAATTATTAGTTCAGTTTCCAAAGAAACGTTTCCAATAGGGCAAAAATAACTTCAAGTGAAATGGGAGACTACAAAGGGACAAAATAACAAAATAATTTATTTCAACCACTTATTAATCATCAGCTAAACTTCAAATTAGATTCGTTTCGAAGTAAAGTCCAACATTTGTCATCGTTCTTGAATACAAATTCGCATCCCAAAAATTCTATCCTAGTTGCGAAATTTTACAAAGATAAAACTTCTGTCTAATAAAATACACACAAAAAGCCATTTTAAAATGTCAGCAAAATATTACTTTCCTTATATCCCTACCATTTCCTGGTAAATTGCTAAAAGCTGGTCCCAAGGGGTAAATAATTGAATAAATTTTGGCCTTTCGCAGACGGGCCCATTCTATCTCGTTATTATTTTAAATTTGATATTATAATGTAAAAACTCTGTGGGACAAAGGGAAATTTCAAAAAATAAATGAAGCGACATTCAGTCATTGGAATTTCAGAGCACTTGCCAGAAATTATTATGACATGTCCAATCTACATGGAGTAAAATGGCAGGGTGGACGGAAAATGGAAAAAATGTCATGCTGAAAAGAAGTAAAACGCAGCAGTAAGTAAAATATGAAGGCATTAACGGTTACAACATGCCGCAAATCTAATGTCGCTGAACGTCTGACAAAATGTCAAGATCTTAATATCGTCAACGATATCTTTGAGGATGTTATGAACATCCGATGGCAGTTGAAGGAGCATTTCAAGATAACAGGGCTACCATCCTGGGAGGATTAAAGGAAATAAAAGGGAAATGTATGGCTGTCCAACTGATGAAGGAGCACTAGCCCAACAATTGCTTTGAACCGTCATTATTCCTGGATCAAAAAAGGATGTAGCTACCTGAAAATATTCATAGCTTTAAACTTTGTGAATCTGGTCAAACGGCATCAGGCGAGTTTGCTGAGCGAGCAATCCTACAATTAAATTCGCTTCACCAAAGGACCTGAAACGAAACATAGTTTAATAGAACTTAAAAAAAGGCATCACTGACCTTATCCGACGGAGTACTATCGACAACGATGGTCCAAGTGTACTGTAGGTGTGTCCCACTTTCATAATTGAAACTCGACCTCTCTGCTTTCCTCGAAGACGAAGATCATCACGAAGAAATGGTGGTTTGGACTTTGTGGGAAATGACATTCACCAAGCATGACGCGAGTCACTTGGACTGGGTCAGTCTCTCGTCTTTCTAAGATAATCTATTTTGTCTTGGAAAGTTTTCACTTAAAACGAAGAATTTATTCTCTACGTCCTCATAATATCCTGCTATTTACAATGGAAATACGAGGAAATATGACGCGAATAAAATAAGGAAAGATACTAGTTGTCATGAAGTTTGTATATGGAATTAGGTTTGCATCATACCTTCAAGGATATTTTCTGGTAATCAGTAAATGCTATACAAATTCCTTAGAACTAGTCCTTGACGCTATTGTACAGCCAGCGAACCGAACGGAAAATGAATAGTAAGGCGAGCAGCAACACCAAAAATTGCTGCAAAAGAAAGGAAACAAACGTTTGTAAAATGGCATGACGGTTCCGATCAGGCTTTCTTGTGTATTATAGTGGATATTTGATTCCCTGGAGCGTTGTAGGCAGCGAAAAAAAATGTTTCATTGGTCGAACTTTTTGTAAATTAAATTTTCAGGAAGAAAAGTTTACAACGGCTGTCACTGTCTGAAGTCGTTTAATTGGTAATGTGTGTTCCTTTTTAAGTATTTTTTTCATAATAAAGCATTGCGAGTGTCTTGTCTTTATGTTATGAAATATTTAGAGTTTGAATTTAATTTTGTTGTTTTATTTTTATATTTTACTTCGTTGGAGATTCGTATTGCTAAAGCTTATGAAAACGCTTGTCATCCCTTTATTCATAGGCGTAACATTAATATTATACGATTGTTATAACTACATCTAGGATCGTGCCTAGAGTTTTCAGAATTATATTGTTTTAAGCGTTGAGAGATTAGCTCTTAGAGAGAAAAATTTGCAACATGTCAATGATTACCTCTTTAAAGAATAGTGACATCGACGTATAATAATCGAAGCGAACGAGTAGGTGTCCTGAACGGCATTCAAACCTGATTATACAACCCAAACAATCCTTTTTAAACGCATGCAAAGATGCCCTATGGACCAGTAAACTATAAGCAAACAACAAACGATTTCTTCCAAAATAATCAGAGCTGTCAATATACCGCGGAAACGGGACCAGTGACTTTAGTCCTAACAAGTGACCCATAAAACTGATATCTGAACCCATAAAACTGAGATATCTGAAGTTTTAATTGTTGCAACCACAAAGCTGTCCATTTTTTTCACTATTTATTTTCTGTAAATGATTAAAATAAAAATCAGTTGATTCCAAAAATTTAAAAATGTGAACAAAATTCACGAAAATTTTAAGTCAAATTTCCCAAAAAATCACCCGAAAAGTGAAAAAATTGAAGACCGTGACATTTTCATCGATGCAAACTTCAGAGACCTCAAAACTGCCTGATCTAATAAGAAATCTAGCTAGCGGTAAGCTTTGCATCCTTAAAAGCTGTTTACGGTTTTTTGCTGCTGTGTTCTGTGCATTGTCATCCTCAGGGGTGCTCTTGCCACTGTGACCCCATGAGGTGTTATATGCATTAAATGTTGAAAGAAAACAAAACCAATGACTCAATTTTATACTTTTTTTAAATCAAAATATCCAAAAATTGACATTTGAACAAGAGATGTACACAAAACCATACAAGAACATCAGAGTGATTCAGGCAATTCAGGTCACCAGGTGTTTAACAATCCTCCCCTTCGCTTCTATCCAAATATGGGGATCTAGATGACTGGTACATCGAGACATATAAGAGACGTATTCATACTTGAACCGTTCAAAAACAGAGAAGACATTAACAACTACGGACCAATATCCATCCTCAATATCTCAATCAAGGTCATGAACTGTCTTATGAAAAAACAGAATCAATAATATTTTACAGAAAAATAATTTGATGCCCAACTAAAATCTTGCCTACGCAAAAAATAAATCACCGACTACCTGCCACAACACATTATTTAAAATAATTCAACTGAAAGACTACGCAAGAGCAAAGTTGTGACGATAATAGACATCACGAAAGCTTATGAAAAAGTGGACCCGATATTGTCAGATTTTAGAACCCTTAAGAACTAAAGGGTACAATCCTTAAGAATCGGTTGCTACCAACGACGTTCATAAACTGGATACCATAACTGTACAGCAACAAAACACTCCACTAGGACAACAATAAAACCAGCATGAAAAATTAACTCCCACAAGGAGACGTACTAAGCCCCTTATCTTTTCAACACCTACACGCGTGCACACACACTTCATAATATCAGAAACACCACAACAACTTCTTTGTTCTAAAAGAAGGCAAGCAAATAGCAGATACTATAACAACAATGCAGGAGGAAATCACAAGATTTCTCCTCACAAACTCCTCATTAACACACATGTAGTACAAGTTATCATCCCTAGCAAAGCAACACACCCCAACCAGAATCTTAAAATAAAAAAGAATAACATAGTTTAAAGTCCTCGGAAAAATTAAATAAATAAATAAGATAAATTCGGAAAGGAAATACATCGAAGGGTACAGCTCACAAATAAAACCTTTTATTCAATTCAGACGAGCTGCATACACAGGAAAACAAAGCTCCGGGTATACAAATCTGTGATAAGACCTATGTTATCCTTTGAGTCAGAAACATGGACCCTGACCCAAGTATTTGCGAATATATTCAAATAGTTTAGCGAATATATTCAGTTTATTCCTTTCTTACGGGTATGCATGTAAAAAATTTCCTATCACAACATTTGACTGGTCCCAAAGAGATCGTACTATAGTCTCACAGCCGCTTAAACGATGCGTGATTTCCCATTGGCGCTTCCACCCCCGCACTTGTTAAATCAGAATATTTGAGGTTTTTGCTAACCAGGTAGTATATTTATATAACCGTCTTTGTACCCTACGCACATATCAAACTACCCTATGCCCAGTTTTAAACAAAGTATTGATTTCAAAGATACCCTAACTACGTTCTACGGATCTTCAATCACTGACGTTTTCTCCGAAATAGCGGTCTTTTGAGACACCTAATGTCAGAGTTATCTCGCGCATCTTCAGTAGAAAGCTTGTCAAAACCGTGGCCGTGGATTTTCGTCACCTTATCCTCGGTGGTAGCCGTTTTCGGGACACCTGGATGTAGCTTATCAAATACCGACGTGCAACCACTTTGAAACCCGTTAAACCAATTTTTTACGGTTGACATCGCAGGAGCTCAACTTCTAAGCGATCTTTGATTTCGCTACTCGATTATTGAAACTCCCTTCCTTGAGCGTTTTGAACCTAGCGTCACCTGTAAGAGTCACACTATTCCAATATTGAACCACTGATTGCCGAATTTTGGCTTACATTTCAGTTTTTTATGGTCGGCACGATTGAATTATTTGTCAATTTGTCAAACAACATCAATTTGATGTCCTTTTTCTATTTCAAGACAGATTGAGACTGCAACAGAGGCTTTTCGTATGAATCAAGTTTAGGACAAACTAATTGCTCAACCATTTGACTGACTTGACAGTGACTAATGATTATTATTTCCTTTTGGTCTTCTTTTGGAAATAAGCACAGGCGAGTATTGATCCTCAGCTCGTCGCATATGGTGCTATTATTTACGGATTATGATCCTGTTGTTCAACGCATAGCGGATAGTTTTCCTAGTTGTGTGGTCCCGAAGTATGCCATGGTATGCCATCTGTTGCGTGGAACTTCTTAGCCAAGTGAGGCGTTTGAAGACAAAGCACGAATAATCGAAAAGGAAGTATTCTGTAATTTCTTCATCCCTGCCACAAAACAGGCAGGTATCATTGGTTTGTATTCCTATAGAATTGCCGTGCTTACAAAAAATATTGCAGCCAGATATCACTGCCTGCAATGCAAGTTTCTAGCGTTTGTTTTAAGGGTGAGGTCGAAAAGTTTTGCGTATTCTGCAGTCATTCCTGTCATTTCAAACCATTTCTATCTGATTGAAAGTGCTTAGTCAAGTTTCACTATAGCTGTAGGCGTCGAATTTATCTTGCCTATTCTAATAATTTTTGGTCGGCTTCCGTCGATCCTGCTTTTGCTAAATCATCCGCCCTTTTTGGTTCTACAGCACTGTGGACAGGACCTGTGTTAGTTGCACTTTTACCTGGGTTTTTGCAATCCTGGCGGCCTTCTGCGCGATCAGAGGCAAATGTCCAAAATGTTGAATTGCGACACAGAAGACTGCAGTGACCGATAGATTGTAAAAAAAATTAGCTGAAAAATTTCTTGGCATTCTTCCGACATCTAATTTCAATTATTTTAAGGGGATTTTTTTGCATAAATCATTATTTTTCTAAACCTTTCGAGAAAAGAAAATTTATCTGTTTCAGATCATGTTTATTTAAATTCAAATTCGAAATATAAATTGTCCCTTTTTCTTTTCAGGTAAGTTGGCAAAAAGTTATCCAAATAAGATAAGCCGTGTAGAGAGGTAAGCCTCGTGTTATGTAACACACTCAGTAAATGCCATCTTAGCCAAATAAAAACGTGAAAAAGGTGAAATTTTCTTGTTAAAAATTTTGTTTTATTCCTGGTAAAGGAAAATTTCAGCACTAGAAGCAAAACAAATCATGTTGAAAAACAACAATTTGTTCTGTTTTTCAACGAACCAATGACCTACGGACTATTGAGTTCTTCGAAGGAATCTTTGCATGGATTGATTTAGGATGAAAAAATGATTTGCTCAAATATTTTCAAGTCTCATACATAGACATTGGTTTTATTTTCGGAAGTGAGAATTGTCAAGTTGGGATTGAATTTATTGTTGGATAGCTTTACTCTATTTTGCCATTTTCCAAATAATATTTTATTGAAAAACTTTACTGACATTGACTCAATGACGTTGTTTTCAGTTTGCGTTCTTTCAAATGAAAATTTTCCTAGATTAAAATGGATCCTTACTCGCACATGCTCTTACTATACGGCTTACGCGCTTACTTTCGATTGATTGAAAAACAATTGTTGGATGGTTTACAAATGATTTTCTCCAAGAAAATGTTTCGTTCGTTCTCAATTCAGAATGCAGCCAACTTCATCATATTCTCAATGGAAAACAAACACGTTCCATAATTTGACTCTTTGAACAAAATTTGATTTACTCGTATCGACAATTTCGAGGGGTAAGGTCCAAGTTGATTGGACCTAACCCTCGAAATTCTTTTCGTTCAACTCTTAAATGAGCGATTTCTGTGATACGCGTGTCCTTTTAAGTGATATTTCTTAATTCAGCATGTGAACAATATCATGACATGGAAAGTCCTTCATCTCGGCCGATAACGAGCGTGACGATGAACAGAAGAAATTCCATATAAAAAACGGAATGATGCGCAAGGAAGCAATAGGGAAAGTAAGAGAAAATGCCAACACCAATCAAATAAAGGATCAAAACATTTATTTTTTTCTATCTTCTAACGGACACGGGGGATTGTTTCATTCCTAAGCATTTACCGAATAACCTTTTTGACCAGTCACACAGGCGTAAGTGATTCGAAATGGGATGGATAAAATGTTTGTCCTGAAATTGCTATCTAGTGGAGAGGTTTTAAGCTTCTTTTTTTCATTCTTCTCGTTTTTTCGGGTCCGGGGACACTTTTTCCGGTTTCGTTCATAACAATCGAAACAAAATTTTCTTTCGCCAAGAGTGTTTCTGAAGCAGTCAAGGCAAAGAGAAGGGATTTCCGAATAATATTTTTGATAAGGGCATATTTGGGGATCTGGGATTTTTTGTTTGCAGAGATGGAGTTTTACCTTAGTATAGTGTTGGTTGAATCGTTTCCATGGAGTCAATTGAAGAAACACGAACTTACTTCCGTATGATTTTCCAGTTAGGACAGTGAACAAGCACGAAGTTCATTTTGGCACTGGTAAATATTTTTTGACCCTACCAATTGACTTTTATTAGAACATCCTAACCTCTGCGAAATGGCAGCATTATTTACAATCGACAAGTTGGAACGGCAATGGCTTGCGAAGAAAGGAAATCGCTTGGTAACGTAAGCAGTTGCGGACCATTTATTCAAATGTTTTACGAAATTTATCGACGGTCTTTATTGATGCAATGCTAAGAATATGAAATTTCATCAGCCGAATTTGCTTTTAATCGTTTTGGATGGGAGGATTTCTTTGTTCGATTAAAGTATGAACATCAAAAAATTACCCATTGCTCAGTCTTTTTATTAATTTCGTACACAACCACAACTTTTCTCGCCAGTTGATCAAAGAAAAAGACATGGCATCAGTGTTCTTGGACTGTTTCAGCCTGCCATGCATCCTAGGAAATTATCCACGAAAATGTTACTTCAGCTCTGCTGGTTTTTCGAACGTTATATCAGTATTGCCAATTGAAACTACGAAAAAGCTGTCGAATTATTGTTTTTCGATTGAATACTTGTAGCTTTTTTTGGTATTTCTGTTTTGACGTGAACCGAACCAAACCTTTAACAAACCTTTGATATATAATCATCTGATTGCATTAACAAGGAAGAACAGCATGAAGCAACATCTCTTTGCTTTTGTATTGGCCAAAAACATATTTCTTTAAAAAATTTCTTTTGCAATAAGTTTTGAAATTTCAACATCTATCACTGGTTTGGGGAATGATTTTTATCAAAATCGTTGACTACGTCTCTATGAATATGAAGTTTATGTGTAAAGTTTAGCAGAATTTTTATAAGTGAAGGTTGTTTGGTATTTCTTCGAAATTTCGTTGGCATGTCATTTTCGTCAACTTGACTTTTTGACATGTGCGATGACCATGCGCAAAGCGAAACCGATGAAATTTTTTTTTGTAAATGTTTTTCCAGCTGCTTTGAAAAGTATTTATAGGAAATTGGTATTTTGTCTAGCCATGAAACCTTCGATGGCTTTACGAATTGAGTAAACGCCTCATCGTTTGAGTATCGTTTTACCCGCATTACCCGTTGAATTGGTACTATGTTTGTAATTTAAATATAAAACAAATTTCACCTTTTTAACTATTTTTTCAAGTTGACATTTCCCTCTCATACTTCCTTGTACTATTTCCCAACGTTCTTTTTTGTGTTCTCTGAGTTATACGAACAAACCACGACATGTAGAATACCTCGTAGAGTTCACCCTCAGTTTTGGAATCAAATAAGCTCGTTCTTACTCGCCCTTATATCAATTTTCCCCTTAGAGGTTGGCTGTAAAGGATTGCTTCCGTAACTTACTTCCACTCTTACCATATTCCTGTGACTTATATCAACAGTTTGATATATTGAATAGTTCAGATTTCAGTTTTGAGTTTTCTTCGTTAAAGCTGCCATATGACATGTCTTATGTTTGTTTATCACCTTCGGTGGTAGGGATGTTAACATATTTGATGTGGACCGAGTACAGACAACGGCCAATGCATTATTTTTCCTTCGAGAGGATAGCAGCAATATAAGCTCATTTAAAGCCAGTCATTATTAAGCCTTTGAGTGATTGGATTCCACTAAAGGATTTATTTCCATTTTATAAACTCCATAGCAAAATTGACACTTCCTGCTTTGACTGAGCTTTTTCTTTCCTTTCAATCATTCAACTGTAGCAACGTCTTTTATTTGCGCATCATTTTCAACATGACCAAAAATTTTATGTTTAATGTCGTTTTCTCCTACCATCATCCTGTCCATTATTGTCGGCAAAGTTACTTGCAGAATATTAATAAGATTTTTCGATTTTCTCATGCCTTGTTTTATGGCTTTTTATCATCCATATGTTGCTTGTAATGCCTTCCATAAGCACTTTAAAACAAAACAAATTCAAAAAAGGCCAAAGAAAATTTTTTAACTTTAAAATTGTTTCCGAAAAATTCATCACAATAAGTAAAAATTTTATCCCGTGGAGTAATATTGAAAACATCTTTCCCTATTGTAAAAAGGCGAAATCTTTTTTTTTTCAAAAGAAAAGAAAGCATTTTCAAAAGATACGGGCTAAAGTTTTGCTGGTACCACACTTGGAAAATGATCTTTACGAAGATCCCTCTAGCTTTAGGCCTTTATAGATCTATCTTTCGTGGAACATTTGAATCGTTCTTCTCTATAAGAACACGTTCTAAAGTAATATTACAGCGGAACTCGAACTTTTTAAGGAGAGACGGCGTTCGCTGACGTACGCAGATCGGTGAAAATTCTTCAAGGAGAAGCTGTCTTAGTCTAGCCATGATGTAGAGGACATTTTTAAAATTTAAGAAAAAATAGACTGAATTGCTAAAGTAAATATTCAAAGCTTCATGATGAGACTTTCTTTGGCTTTTATTGTCTTCTATTTATATTTATTTTTCATTTATTAATTTTATTGTCTTCTTTTATTTGATTTTGTAGCAGCACTTCAGATGGTCAACTATATCGACAAAATCCATATGTGTGTTTCAGTCTCTTCTGACCTAGCTCCCTTCACGCTTTTGCCGCTACGTCCTTTGCGGGTCACTTCTAGATGGTGAAATATGTCTTGTGAATCGACCAAATGGCAAAAATTATTAATTCAGGAAGATTCCTCGGGGTATCAAGCCTTTAGTTAAAAAATCGTTGTCTGACAAAACATAAAAATTTTACTAGCTTAATCATGTGTGGGCGTCAACTGCCTAGACGTCGTTCAGTTGGACACATTTATTTATTTCCTTATCCTCACACAGCGTCAGGATTTTTGGAGTTTTCTAGAATAGCTTGTAAATATTCCCAGACGGTGTCTGTTTTCCGCGAGTCTAGAAATCATGCATTGCAACCACATGATGCAGATCCGTGGAGTTATGACTGGTGCATACACAACTGGTAAGATAGCCAGCCTTGGCTCGACTTAAGTCCTCGGCCTGTATTCCCGTTAAAAAAAGGCCTACTCATATCTGCGAAAATGTTTATTAAACGGCTTTTTGGTCCCCCGGACAAAGTTCCTTCGTTATCCATCTATTTGTATTAGTACGATACAAAGTTTCCATGTTCGGTATGTGTTTTGTCCTTATTTATAAGTTCGTCGATCACTGAAGCGGGTAGGAGCCCTTTTATGCTGGTGGGGGCCCTTTTTCGTTCCTTATGAGTTTCAAGTTCCTTGATTCGGTTCTTGACATGTGTCGAGTGGCCTTTATTTTTGGGAAGTTATCTTTCCAGATCGAAGATGTATCCGAATGAGAGTCTTGGCTTATCTGTTCATTTAAGATTCCACTGTCGATAAATTCTGGTGTGTATATTTCCATGTTTTTGAGTACCGTCAAACGCTCTCCTTTATGTTGTAACTGTAGTACTTCCACTGTTTTCTTAACTGGAGTTGGTATACATTTGTTGTTAATCATGTGGTTCGCAAAGTTCGATTCAATTTCTACGGCCGGCTTCCGTATCGTTCTGCTGTAGTCCTTTGTGTAATCTTGTTCTTACTATACGTCCTGATTGACCAATGTAGCTAAATTGGCACGCATAAGTTAATTTATTAACACCCCGCTTGTCCAGTGGGCTATCTCGTGTGTGTATCTCCATAATAATTGTCCCTAACTGCTTTGAAAGGCGATGTTGATGTATTTTTTTGAATAGTTTTACTAATTTGTAAATTGCTTTCCCGGTCTATGTCAATGTTGTCCATGCTTTCTTGTCACTTTCTTCTTCTTTGCTGTGTTTCTTGAAAGTTTTGAAGCTTCTTCTTATCTTGTCCACAAGATTATTTTTGTTTTCATTAGTTTTTGAAAACGTCCCGTTGCTCTCCTTTCGTTCTTTTCCCCGATTTTCTTAACCCTTGCGTGACACACGTCCTAAAAATTACATAGTTGGCACACGGGGTCCATTGGACCCCAGCGTAAAAAATGTTTATAACTTTGTTAATTGTTTATATAAAGTTTCGCAAAAAATCACACATATAGTTTAAGCCTTTCTGAAGTTTATTGTGTCATTGTTGAAGTCAATTTTTATTGTTAAATTATCTAAAACAATTGTCGGAAAAAAAGTAAGCAAAAATGTGCATTTTTTATTTAAAAATTCATATCTTTTTTAATTTTCAATATTTTTTCATGAAAATTTGAGGGTTAACGTAGCAATAGCTGTTCTTTAAAATGTATATGATGGAAAAAGTGGTACTTCTAAAAAAGGTATTTATTCTGCAAAATGAATGCAGAAAAATGAAGGTACAAATAAGACAGCATGTTTTCAATTTTTTTTCAATATAATCGTATTAAAAAGTCAATTTACATTATAAATACATGTTCTTACTTAAAATTAATGATATTTACTTAAAGTAATTGGAAAAACTCCAGCTAAAATTAGCTTTCTCCGGCACATACGACGCATAAGTACATACGATGATTATCGCACATCGGTCTCAAGCATGAAGGGCATTGCATTATCGTCTTTTTATCTTTGTGACGACTACAGACAGTGCAACTCATTTTCGTTGGAAGACGTGGTCGTTCATTTTCGATGACAGAGGGTTCATCTAAGCCCAAGATGCCTTTCATGCACACCTTTGTGGTAATTCGTACTGACGGATTACCAAGCCTTGTCATCATAAATGACCTCGCAAGATGTACTGCTGGTCGATTTAAACAGTTACTTGCTCTTACTTTTTCGGTATTTTGTACATTTATGTACGCACATTTTAACAAAATCCTGGCATTGACAGCTGCCTGGTCCAAAATACCGAAAAAGAACCGCAAGGGCCAACGATTTGTTCTCCTAGAGACCGTGTACGCGTGACACAGTTGATCAAATCTATCTGTACCACCTTTGGTATCGATATAGTGCAAAACAAGGTTCGGCTTTCCGTCCGTTATTCCTGTCGATTGTGAATATATGCCACAAGCATGATTTTCGAATTTTCGGCGGAACAGAATTGCGAATCTGGTACGGTTTTCGACGGGATTTTCATCTGAGCTGGAATTTCGCGCTTATTTTTCCTAATCGTCCCAGCAATTGTTAAACCGTATGGTTCTTTCTGAAACCGTTCGAACAGAGGAATGCTCGTGAACCAATTGTCATTCTTGAACCATTCGTGAACCATTCAGTGATTCTTGAATTATGAATCGGGGCTGTTACTGCTCGAAAAAAATACTCTGAAGAAGTTTCACCGGAAAGCAATTCAACACGCGTATTTTTTCCTAAGTACGGTTCACGGTAGTACAGGTAGCCTGTTTTGGCATCGTTCAGTGCTACAACTTTCAGAACATATTTGTCCGGCTTTGATTTTATATACATCCGAAACCCGCACCTACCACGAAAACCAAGCAACTGCTCATCGACAGTTGCTTTTTCCGATAAATTATAAGCATTTTGACAATTAGTAATAAACTTCGACCAAATTTCTCTGATAGGCGCGAGTTTATCAGTGGTATCACGAGTAGCTCTATCATCAAATCGAATGCATCTGTAAATAAACGTAAAACGCGCCCTTGGCATTACAGCACGAAACATGGCGAACCCGTTTTCATTCTGCCAAAGATCGTGAATATTGACGTGCGACAATTTCCAAGCGCCGGAATAATACAAAATAGCAATAAAAGCTTCAATTTCATCAACATCTGTGTGATGATGATACGACTGCATTGCAACATTTCCTACCATGGGTTTAGAACAAACGTTTTCTATCACAGTATTCGTATGACCGACTATGATTTCTAACATCTCATCGGTTATTAAAACTGACTATAATTCATGGAATGTCATCAGTCCTGCAGCTGAACTCCCATTGGTCCAGGAATTCTCTCTTCATGCACGCTGACCCGATCTGAAAATCGAAATAATGTGTAAGCATATCTGTGTGTGTGTGTATGTGCTATGCGGGCACATTGACTATGTTGCTTTTATATACCTGCTCTGCGAGTGAAGGGTCAACAGAGCAGGTACTCAACTAGAAAGGTCTAGAGCACGTGCGCTCGAGGCAGCGCATGCACCCTGTCGCGTGCCTAGAAAGCTTGGCGTGACGTAGGCCCAATAGCTTTGGAATTTGTAACGGTATTTACCTGACGGTTCGCGTCTATCGGTTCGAATTTTCTAGCGGTAGCCATTTTTACCGCGAACAATCTTGCTTGGCCGACCTCGAGCTCTTGCTGCCAGACGTTGCTCCAGTGGACGGTCATCATCACTTTCGAGGTCTACCTCCATAGCATCCTGTTCACGAACCATGCGTAGCCGTTCTTGAAGCGGTACATTTTCCAGATCACTGTCGGGGTCGGAACCGTCTTCGGACGGTTGATGTTCGTCCGTATCGGTGCCCTCATCTTCTACAGAGAGTCGATCTTCCTACCCAGAAGAGGCTTCATCGAGAAATGTGTCATCCACGTCATCTTCATGCAATAAATCGACCACGTTGCGATGCCTTAGATTATACCGCGCCATAATACTAGAAACGTGATTTTAAAAATTATTATAATTCTTATAATTATTAATTTAAAAATTTTATTTTGACTTCAGTCAATTACTTACTTTATAAATTGTTCACAAATCACTCAAAACAAAAAAAATTTGCTCCAAATTTCACTTGAAACGACATCACTGACACACGGGGTCTGAGGGACCCCAACCGAACTTCGAACCGCTCGCGTTGGCAGGTAAGCGATGAATGCCTACCTTTACCTGCGTGGAATGTTAGTTCAAACCCTCCTCTAAATGTAGGTGACACGACAGGCCCTAAGCCTAACGATTTCTATGTGAAAAATCGCTTTGAAGAGAGCGTGGGGTCCTTTAGACCCCGTGTGCCAACTAAGGGTTAAGTTACCTGTGAAGAACTTCAGATCAAAAACAGATCGCGATCTCTGCATGTTTCTCTCTGTGCCATACATGTATAGTTTTCAAGTAATGACTTCATATATTTCGTCAGTCCGAAGACCAAAACCCTCCAGTATGGAGCAAAAGATATTTCCTTTAGTTTCGACTCTACCCACAGGTATACCTACAATCACTTAATTCTGTCCAGTGTGGGCATAACTTTTGTTTTCAATTTTGTATTATCCTGAAAGTGGTTCATCAAATTTCAGTCCTTTTTCATGATTTCATGAATTTTTCAACATCCCGAAACAATGATTTTGCTGGGTGCTCATTGCTTGTATGACCGTTTTTAGAGCCTGAAATTGACTATTTCACAGTTGATTATGATGGAGGTGAAGGATGTAGAATGCATTCTCTCCTTGATTTGATGGGGTGCCAGGCGTTTCGTTTGTAGCATTTCGAAGGGTTCATGCGGTGTATGCTCACGTTAGGGTATTGATACCTTGATATTGAGAACCGCGGTACCTCCTTTATTGGGATAACTTGAAACTTGTTCCGACTCGTAATTCTCTTGCGAAAGCAGTTTTTACGTATCCAATACTCGTTGTTATATTTCAACATTAGCCGGCCCGTTACTGGTTTCATTCCCCTGAATGTTGAGTTTTTTTTCAGGTTTACTACATTAGAGCCCTACTAGATTCTTCTTCTCGGCAGTCTAGAGTTACGAGCGTTGACCTTCTCGGATCTTCGCTATTCATGGAGATAGCCTTTCAACGCTACCGTGTTAGTGGATTGATTGCGGCCTCTTGGTAGGACTTTTTGCTTGAACCTAGATTTCAAGATTTACCTTACGTTCACTTTAACCATTGCCTCGCTCGTTATCATCTGACTTCATTCGCTTAGGCTCAGTTTCACACTCCAGTTTTGTGGATCACGGTATAGTTGGATTGCCAGTGCCTGCCAGCTTTCCAGGTCTCGCTTCGTAGGCTGGTGCTTTTTTTTTTGAGAGGCTCTTGTCCTAAATGTTTTTTCGGCGAACTAACTCACTCTGCACAATTCTCCTTAGCGGTCCGGGCGATATCTTCCGATATCTTCCTTTCCGTCAACCGACTAGATGTTGATTTGCGATTTGTTTTGCTGCAATTGCTCGTCAAATGCATGCTTGGCCCTCTCAGTGTATATTGTGTATATTGTCTCTCAGTGTATTCTTGGTACAATAGCTCTGGGCAACTGGTGCTCATTATTTCGTATTAAGTGCAGTTTCACGTCAATTTCATGAGCCAAGATTTTGAGCCTTAGTCTGAGAAATTGTTTTAACTAGAAATGAGAAGTAATCTACTGAAAATTTAACGGAACCTTCGAAAATCCTTAACTCGTCGGGCTTGAAATCGACTCACACCCATGAACCTGTTCAAAATCTCATCAAATGTGCAAATCATCAAATGGGTTCAAAAATAATTCTGAACTTTTGACAGTTTTTTTGTAGTAGGTAGCTGAGGCTGTTTATGCCCTAAATGTGGGAATCCATCCCTTTTTGACAAATTATATCGAGCTAGGCCTCGTGTTCCTTCGACTAAAGGCGCCTTCAGATTACGGGAACCCTTTCCGCAGCGAAAATAAAGGGAGGGGAAGGAAGTGCTAGAAAAGAAATCCCTCCGTCACCGATTACTTGACTTACGTGACGTCACTTAGTCTTCCAGTATGGCTTTTTTAAGTAGCGGTACTGCTGGAGCATATTGTGCCACGCGATTCAATTTGACAACCGTTTCCAGTATTTCTCCGACCACAGTTTTGAGCTTAGAGTTAGAGCTCCCCAATTTTGTTAAAGCAGTCATTGCTTGGCTTTCTTCATCTTGTTCCAGGGAAGAATGAGTCACAGGCGTCGCTATATTAGAGGGCCCCCTATATTAGCTATTAATCGAGTGAGTGCCGTGTTACGCGCTGCAGCCTTTACACCAGTTGCACTGATTTGTTAGGAAAACCTCATCTTTAAGTTAATCAGGACGTCCAGGTATATCACAGCTGATTTCGGTTTGATTAGCGCTTTCCGAACATTAATAGTGGTCAGGATGACTACTTCGGTTTTCTCCGGTGCCATAGTGAAACAGTGAGCGGTCACCCAGTTCCTGACCCGCCGTATTAACGCATTTAGTCTGATTTGCACATGGTTGACTTTGCATCTAGCCACTCGCACCCGGACATCGTCCGCATAGCTGATGAAGCGTGACTCATCCGGCACGTCATGATGTTCTACAGGTCCAGGCCGAGAATGGAGCCCTGAGCGATACCTGCAATAAGTATCATCTTTCGGCTACTTTCTTTTGAGTCTAAGAGTAGGCTGCAGTCCTTCAGACAGTGTCTCAGAATCCGCATCAGATATCCTGTTACTTGAAAAAGCTTTTCAAGCACTTCCAGAATGTCAATCCATTTAGCGCAGTCAAATGCATTTCGGACATCCAGAGTAACCAGCAGGACGATTCATCGTGTGGAATTACTTTGTGCTTTCGCACGTTGCACCGCACTCACCACATCTCCGATTGCATCAATGGTGGAACAATCTGCTTCGAAATCTTACTGCCGCGGGTGGGATGAACTTTTGACTTTTGAATTAAACGGAAAGACTTGAAACAACTGGTTCAGAGGAACTGAAAATGTTCAATAAAAAGTTGTCGAATAAAGTGCAAAGGATGCTGGGAAGTTTTGTCAAGCTCGTTTGCTGAGTCCTGGAGTGCTGTTGAATTCCAGGAAATTTTTGTTGCATGCACTGCACTACCCAAACGCAACCAACTTAAATAGATTTGCTAACTGCGCATTTAACACCAAAACGAAAGAACTATGATAATACAGTCAAAATGCAACATTAAAAAGTGCTCATGGCGTGTACTTCGGGGCGATAAAAATAAACTTTTCTAGAAGTTTTAATTGGATTATAGTTTAAATGAAGAAACTACAAGCGAACAAGTGGCAAACTGACGACTGCAAGAAGTTATTTTGTTTCATTTTTTCTCCTTCCAAATTGATACAGATCAACTGTTCTTATAAATGTTGTTGCATATTGCAGGAAAGTTTTTTCGTTAAAGGATAATTTACATTTATTTGAGCAGTGAGCATTATGAAAAATGCACAGTAAAGTTATCTCTGGGTGAAAATTTCTCAAGCAGTTGCCATGCTTACATAACGAAGGATCGAGTAAATTATCTTTCGCTCCACTCCAGGTAAATGTTGATGGTGTTCGGAAGAACGCTTGCGGAGGCGAACGTTGGAGAGAGTTCAGCATGTGCTCTACGAAATAATAAGGATGCTTGGTTATGCATGAGTTTTTAATTGAAAAGGGTTAATTTGTATTCTGAGTGAAATTACATTAATCATTCAACAACTACTTGAACTTGAACATATTTGTAAGGCTCTTGCCGAAGAACATCCTGAACCAGGAATTCCACTTAAAATAATAACACATTGCCAACGACTTTCTTCCAGCTTGAATACGCAATAAAACATTAGATACTTCATTTCACTTTTACTTGTGCCGTACCAAAGATGAAGCGTAATTATAAACTTGTACGTGAATCCAATTTGCGACGCTTACATCAATGCAGCCATGTTTCAGTCATAAAAAGTTATTATTAAAGTTTTAATGCGAAGTGAAATTATCTTTTTGCTGAAATTTCATAAATGAGAAATGAGCTTTGCAAATCCACGTGAAGCATTATCCAGGTTTGACAAGTTAAGCAGAACACACTTATATGGCGCGAAAGGACAAATTAAGCCGTAGATGTACATGCTTTTAATCTTAATATAATGGTTAAGTTATGAAAGCAGTGTGTTTTATGTTTAAAAATTAGTTTTTCCAGGGTATGCTGTCAGATTCATTGTGGTTTTCAGGCTCTCGATACAGCTTGACGACAACCGAAGAATTCCTAAATATATTGTAATTATAATGGCTTTTATTGATTCTCATTCACGTGTCCTTACTATCTCACACATAATTGAAAACTCGTTCTGTAAATTTGAAAAATGCTGACGTTGGCGTCTCATTTTTCCGAGTACATTTTCCACCGACACAACATTTTCCCGCCTAACAAAATGAAAAGTTATCGGAGTTATTTTAGGATTATTACTTTTGAAAATGAACCACACTTTTTCCACTGAGTTCATCTGATCCTGGAAAACTGAGATAAAAAAACATTTGATAGAAACCCAAAACTTTTGAAGACTCCAATCAAGGGGTGTAGATACAATCAAAGTGTTATAGGTTGTATACTATCAAGAAATGCTCGGTAACTTGACGTAAGGAAGGATATTCGAAGTGGACTTTAATGTTTTGTTAAACTTTAATAATTCATTTCCTTCAGGCTAAGTTCGTTGAAACGAAAATTTCTCTTGATGAAAAAGTACATCGATTTTTCTAAGAAATCTCTTTCATTCAAATGAATAGTAAATAAAATTGAAGATGGAGACGTTATGCATAAATACGTTTTTGTTATTCGAGGTCCCTTAAAACAATTCAAGTCGTTGAATTTTGTTCAAATTCGTACAGATCGTTCCATGAATAGCTTTTCTTTGAAAGGATTCGTGGCGTTTTGTTGAAGATTTATTTTTTCATGGGTCAGTTTATGGGCAGCATTTTTCAGCGAAACTTGAATGTAACCGGAATTCGATTAAAGGATTATCAACTCCTTAGAAGATTTTTCGATTTATTTCAGTTAGTTGAATTACCATACATTCCCCCGTCCGGCATCTTTCGCGTACTGAAGTGAGTAAATGATTCATTCGTAAATGGATTGAGCGCCTTTCTTTTATTTTTCCATCAATTTGTCGTAACACATAATTTTCAAACTATGCAAAGCATTCATTTGTGAAAATTCCTATAAGGAAAGATAATGGAAAATGGTATATTGGTTCCAAATCTAAAAAAATATGCAACTGGAAAGTATTTTTATGTTTAATGTCTTATCTTTAGGTGACGAAGTAAGTTGTATTTGGTTTTTGTTTTTTAATTTTGAAGTATCATTTGTAAAATGTTTATCATTCAAAGCAGTGCCCGTCGCTTTTTACGACCTATGCCCATCTTACAGGTAGCTTACAGACACCGCGTTAAAAAAAATCCTCATCCTTTGTGGCCATTCAAAAATGGACCCAATTTTTCACTTGTTCGTATGAAGTGAAGTGTACTGAGCCGGCTCATGAGCCATTGATCTGAACAAGGAGTAGTCCGTAGGAGCAATGTCTGGCAAATACGGCGGGAGGGCTTGGATATCTCAGTTCAGTGGCACCAAAGTTTCCTTGGCAACTAACTATTACAACATGTGGCCGAGCGTTGTCGTGCTGAACAATTACTTAGTCATATTTTTTGGCATATAGGGACGTTTATGCTTTAAAGTTCCACTCAATTGCATCAATTGTTGTTGATAACATTCCGCAGTGATAGTTTTGTTAGGCTGGAGTAACTCATAGTATATCAATCCGAGTTAATTACACCACATGCAAAGCATTATCGTCTCGCCATGAATACCCTGTTTGGCCGTTGTTGCATGATCACGCCTACCTCACGTTTTTCTTCACTTTGGATTGTCGTAGTTTTTTCGTGGTAGGGAGATAAAGGTTGTTCGCACCCTAAATCTGAGACTCACAGACGCGTAATTCTTCTGGACTGACAACTAAACACCTGTCTGTTAAAATAAGAACCTATCGTGGAACCGTTTGACACATTACTTCGGGCTAGGGCTCTATACCTAGAGGCGTCTTCTGAATTATCCCTTCTTTAGCGGGCCATGTTACACAAAATAACAAAACGGCGAGAATTCTCGGAGCTGACTCACGACCTAACGGGACTTAAGCGAAATTTGTATAATTTTACTTGTGTTGGTGTGTATATTTTCATTCGAACTTTAAATCTACTGCAGTTGTTAATCTAACTTTTTCTGTCTGAAGCTGCATAATGTTATTTTCCCTATTTCGCTATTCTCTGTTCTTTTGTCCGATAGGGATGTTAAAGTTGTTTTCTTTAAATGGTTTTTTGTAACGGCGCAGTGGTTATATAATCTACGTTTGATTTTTCCATCTCCCTATTTGTAGAGCCACCAGAGAGGGTTATACTGTAACACGTATATATTGACGCTGTTTGACGTACCAACCCGCTTAAACGCTGTATATACTAACGCGTACCAAAGTTTAAGAGGAAAACTGTGCGATTTGATAAAAACAAATAGTCCAAAGACAACTGCATGGAGAACTATAATCTACTTAAGTCGCAAGGATTCAAATCTACTGATTCGGGTTGGCTTGAACTGTTTACTACTGGATTTAGGAACACCCTGACCATCCTTTGGCTTTGTAAGCTTCATGTCAAAACCTCTTCCAGCGTCACTTCAAATTGAATGAGAGTGGGTGCAATTTTTCATCCCAAATACGATGGGGCGTATGACATTCATACAAATGCGAATGTAAGAGGGCAAGTACCTCCCTTTGCTAAATCGGCGTTTCTGAGGGGCTATGCTTACACTATTTGTAATAGCTTTTATCTTCACAAAAAACCCAAGCTGAGCATAGAGATAATAGGCTTCCTGTAAATTATGTGATCCTTTTATTCTACTCGAAATCAATTTTTGGCCGACATCGCTCGCTTTTCTTCAGGAACTTAATTAATTTTGCTTACGATGTCTGCTAATGTTTTAACAACTCTAGAGATACTTAATCGTTGACATGCAATATAACGTAATTTTTAATTGATAATTGCTGAAGCTTTACAAAACTTACAAAAAGTCATAAATTTTTTCAAAAATGTTTCAAAAAGATATTTTGGTTGGAATAATCATGACCTACACTTTCCTTTCTTTCATCTTGGCTCATCAACTTTTCCTTTTCCTGGCCGAGGCTTTCCAGGACGTCGAATTCACGTGTCTCCCTAGAATCATTGAAGATCGTTCCATCCCCAATTGTTATCAAGTGACCTTTTAATGTTATTCGACGATATGTTCCTCTACAGCCGACTTGAAGTTTGAAGTTCTTCCGTTTTTTCTCTCTGTTAATTCTCGTGTTAATGAATCTCCTTGTTTATCCCATCTACATTTCTTTGCAAAAGGAACTGGGTTTTCTTGTTTTTCACGTTTGTCCTTCGTAGGTTTTTGCGCTGTTTATTGCTACTTGATTCGATCAACTGTACGTACCTTTGCTGATTGATTTTACTTTTTATCCGATGACTGATACCTTCATTGTAGGACAACACCTTCCAGAATATCGTTTAGATACTTCCAATATTTAGATACGTATTAGATATATATTTCGATATTTAGAATAAGTAATCTATCTAACTTATTTCGCAGGTGGTTTTTCATATATCCTTCATAGTTGCTTTTTGGACTCCAAGACTTTCAAAGGTCCTCAGTGGTTGTAAAGAATCATGCGAGCGCTTTGGCAGCATGATTTATTTGCTCTGTGTCCAAATACATGCAGCTTGATGGATTATAGTGCAATACTTTTATATTTGTTTTATAATTAGGTTTCCCAGTGACTTGAAGTATTGGTCTTATGGAGGATATGTCTTATAAGTAAACGAGAACACCTAAGCTCTTCAGATTCCGAGAAAACCGGGAACATTATAAATCTGCGAGGGCTTTTTAAATACAGTAGAACGCCGATTATCCGAATTAATTGGGACCGGGGTCGATTCGGATAATCGAAAATTCGGATAATCGGACATAGACTGTTAATAAAGAAAAACGAACTCTTCAACCATAACAATTGAAATATATCTGGACTCCTGCGAGTTTCTACTTGTTAGAACAAAACAAAACAAAAATTACATTATTTACCTACTACAGTACTTGATTTTAATTTTTCATATTACGCTTAGGACCGATTCGGATAATTGGCGATTCGGTTAATCGGCGTTCGGATAATCGGCGTTCGGATAATCGGCGTTCTACTGTAGTTGCAACGATCTAAATCATATCGGCCGAGTGCCTTTATACTTATAAGCCCGGCGAACGGGCTGTAAAGTAGCACTGTCTAGCAGCAGCAGTAGTAGTAGTAGTAGTAGTAGTAGTAGTAGTGGTAGAAGTAGTAGTAGAATTTGTTGTTGTTGTTGTAGTTATATTATTAGTAATACTAATAGTAGGAGTAGTAGTTATTACATTAGTAGTCTCCATTGGAGTTTCCCCAACTATTAATACTGCTAGATGCGGAACCTAATTATTCTTGACACTATCAAGAATAACGCTACCCTTATGCGGCACTACCTACCTCGATAGCTCCAAAAAAACAGCAACCAAGAAATTGATTCATCCGAAGGTTGAGGTTTATCAGTTACCCGTGGTACCTGGATATACCCTTCTTAAGAGTTTTGCCAATTGATCCGGTAGTATCAAAGATTGGCCGATATACTTTGAACTAAGAGCTTAGTTCTAGCGTTTTTCGAAGCTAGGGACCGCGCGATCGTCAAAGTTCGTTGTTTTAAAGTAAGCTAAACTCAGATAAAGGAAGTAACATCTCCATGCGCCTTCCTAGGGGATTCAAGAGCAGATGGAGCCCGTTTTCGAGTTTGAGATGCAAAAATCATCTTTTCGGGTGACGAGCATTCAGGTTCGATGGATTTGTGAGTAAGGACAACTCTAGAACTCGGGCAGTCAGAAAATTGTCAACCGATACTCGAATCGCCTTTTTATTCTAAGAGTTTATGTCACTGTTTCGTTTAGGGTTTAGGCTCAAAACGTGATTACACCACATTTCATTGGAAAATAAAGTTACTGGAAAATATGTAACTGGCGTAACGCCACAGGAAATTTTTATCTAAAGGAAAGTATAGCGAACTGTCATACATGTCTGGCAAAATGTATTGGCTGTAAAAAAAATATAAATCGACTTATTGAAAGGGGAAAAATGGTAAACTTAGCTGATCACAACGTCCGCGAAAATTGTCGAATCCTTGGTATATTTTGCTGGTTTAGGAACTGGCAGCCCATCTTGATAAGACGCGCTATTTGACACATTATTTCAACCCAGTCTTCCAAGATCATCGAATAAGGCCTTGCTGGAGGTGCCGACGTAAAAAAATTCAACTTCTTGACGGTAAAAATCCTGTGATTTAAGCTGAGATAAGATTTTGCCTATAAGGTTTTCTAAACGTACAAGAATAACCCAAGAATGACTGGTGGATTCGAAAGTTGATCACGGGTTACCCGCGATTGTAAATGAGACATGCAATACACCATTGAAAAGTTACCTGAAGATTTGTGAAAAAGTAATCAATGGTTTGGCATTAAGACTGCATTCTTTCCAACAAATCCAAAAAGGACATTTACATCTGATTATTTCAATAAGCAAATGTCGTCAAATGTTTGATAAAAATTATAAAAATCAATTTATAAACGAGCACTTATCGTTTTCCTAATTCAAAATTTTGACGCACCTCTTGGTAAACTTTGTATTTATTACAGAACCCAAATTTTCACCTAATTTCACCTAGACCCCGAAAATCAATTAAAGGCGTTGAAGTTGCTTATGAAAAAAAGCAGTCCAAGAACTTTGTACATAAAATGCAGATCTCATGAGAGGTTGGGTTACTTGGGTTTGATAAATAAGATCAGTACAAATTTAAATGAGCTAATTTTGGTTTTTCCAAAAAACTGTCACGTCATGACCCTCAATTTAGTTGTAGTTAACCCGTGATATCTTTTTCGTGATTTTTGGTTTTTTGACAGCTTAGAAGCCAAAATGTTCGCAAGGAAGATAATCACCCGTTCTTTATTTTAAACTTGTTGAACTTTTGGTGGAAAAGTTACAAGTTGATGGGATCGTTGCAACACCCTAAGACCTGCAGAAATTTAAATGGTAAACAGTGTTTAAAATTTCTTCAATTTTCGTGTCCAACTTACCCTTGTTGTGGGCCTGGTTCCTAGCACTACGGACGAAACTTCAAAACTATGAGTCATACGAACATTCGATTTGAGTGGGACCTTCTTAAACTTAAATTTTTAAGACGAGGAAGAAGAAGGACAACTAGGAGTGGAAGCAGTAAGCAAACAGGAACTAGCAGCTAGCTAGAAGGAACTTAATATGGGGGCACCTGTAAAATTAGCGTTTTCAGAAAAAATGTTTGCTCGTTATCAAGGATAATTCAAAGACATTTAAAATGGAGCACCCGCTTTTTATTCAATAAGTATGCTCTGTTGATTATTTT
Organism: Stratiomys singularior; assembly: GCA_954870665.1. Classification (NCBI taxonomy): domain Eukaryota; kingdom Metazoa; phylum Arthropoda; class Insecta; order Diptera; family Stratiomyidae; genus Stratiomys; species Stratiomys singularior. The sequence goes on along the minus strand of OX940878.1, from coordinate 129,197,737 downwards.
TCTCTGTTACGCAAATCAATAATCGTAGGGTATGCAAGGTATCAAATAATTTTTAAATATCCACTAGAGACTTGCCTTCTTATCCTTAGTAACTTTCAATGCAATTGATAGTTAGTAAACGCTACTATTACAATTTGTATTATGTGGTACGATTTAAAAACCTGGTAATATATTTCTTTTTCGTGTGTTTACTAGTTGTTCAAAAACTAACTTCAGCACATGTATGAACTCATGTGTTAACAATCTAGGAGTTTCGCTGTATCTTGTCTTGGAAAATCGCAAAGCAATGTCCTTTTTTCATTCGGTAGCTTAAATTTGGTTTCCACTTTCAGTGCTAGTTAAATTCTTTGTACAAACTTTATTGTATTTCACTATTTTTGTGAAAACTTTCTTTTAAATTCCGTACACGTGTCGATATCACGCTCTAGTCCTTGTCAGAGCTGACAGTAATCGATTATCCAAGGCACGTTGAAATTGATATTTGCCTACTCGTGACAATTTCTGTTTCGCTTGCATGTTTTAGTTTGTCATTATTTATACAATTCCTAAGCAAGGCTACAGGCTTACATTTGCTGACTCATTTTCTAAAATTGTGTTGAATAAATTTAGGGATAGCTAATAATTGTATATGTGTTGGTGTAGGCTCGTGGAGAGTAGGAGTTAATATGTATTTCCATTACGCTTTGTCGATACGTTTGCCTAGGTCCACATTATTAGTTTATGCTAAACAGGATATTCAGATTTTCCAAGTACACTTTTATCGTTCTTTTCAATCAAACGCTTGAATAATCCTTTGGAAACTTTGGTCTATTTAACTGCGTTTTTTCTTGTGGGCACCATGGCTAATTGATTCTGAACTAGAATTTAGTCAATATAGTTATCAAAAATTGAATAGGAAGGACTCTATCTGTCTATATTGTGCTTCTTGTTTTGCTGATTCTTTATAGAACGTAAAGTGTTACTTTAGGAAACACTTTACTTTACACTATTTTTGGTTGTTTCGATTTCCCACTATGAAAAGAGGACATGCGTATACACAAAAAATCACATGATACCAGGAAAAAGTGAGTTCTTTATATTATTCACCAGACGAGCAGAAACTCAATTAAAATTCTTCACGATGAGATGCCACCAACCATGATAGCTTAAAAGCATCCTGGTTATGTTGCTCGCAGACTTAAATAAGCAAATAGTAACCTTAATAAAGTCTTACGATGGTACTTCCTTTCCATTAAGGGTATCGTGCATGTAAAATTATGCTTTCACAATAGACATTCATCAAGGAAGCTAACAAACATCTTAAGTTGCTTAGTTCACGGTGAATGCCAGAAAATGAACTTGCAAACATTTGCCTTAAGGATACACCGCCAGCGCATCCTGAACAAAAAAGAGTCGTTACTTTGTAAGTATTCTGTAAGTATACTACATGCAACTAAATTACTCCTGCTTGGGCAGCGTGCACACAAAGAGGATTTTGCAAAGACAGCACCATAGAAGCGGATTCAAGTTAGATGAAGAGCAAATATTCTTGAAGGAGATAATGCCAGTAGACATCATTGAAATTTTTTCAACAAGTCTTCTACGTATTTTTTCTTCCTTCTCAAAGCAGCCAAGGTACGAAGTTGACATGAATATAATGACTTCTTGGTTGGGGAGCTGATATGGAAACGCATTTGGATCTTATCCAATCCAGCATTGGATACTTAACCTTAAGAAGAGGTAAACTTGCACGAAAAAAACACACGATATAATGGCAATTTATTACAAATTAACATAATAATGAAATATTTTATATCCAGACCAGTCAATTCTCTTTGCGGTTGCCTTCTTGTAACTACATACTAAGAATCTGACGCGTTCATGAATAATTTATTTTTCAATTCGTTAAACAAAAACGCGGATACAGAGAAAATAAACTCTATAAATTGATGTTTCGGAAAAATGGTTGCATAGTCTTAAAGATAAATTCCTTTGGAGAACTCTAATAGAAATATCAAAAGAGATACACGTATTAACATTTGAATAACTTCATTGACATTTTTGTGAAAATCTTCACGTCAAACTCATGGTTTCATTTTTACACAATAGTAATTATTTGATTTCCCCGTATTTCCCTGTAGCCTTTTTAACTATGCTGAATCTTTTGCTCACTTCAGGATTCATTATATTTTAAATGGTTGGAACGTTGAAACCTGGAAAAGTATCATGGATTAGGGATAGTCCAAACCATTCAGTGCTAAAAAATCCAACTTTTGTATTGTAAAATCTTAGTCAGAATGAGATGCAACTAAAAGTTGCTGCAGAAAGAGCTTTAAATGTACATTTTTTTGAAAATAAAAGCAATGACTTACCCAAAAGAACGCCTAAAGGATCAATAAGAAGACAAGCAAAGAGTTTGTTTTGCAATTTTTATCAAGCCCAACATACCATTATTATCCGAGAGGGGCTATCAAAGAGGGTCAAACAGCAACTTTGAAAACAAAATTTCTTGATTTCATCAATAAATGCCCGTATTCCAGCGAAGAAGTCATTTTCAAACAGGATGGCGACTCAAAATGCACCACTCAAATGGCCAATGAAAAGTCCAGATCAGCAGTTCCGTAATTTGTGTAGCCCTTTCAAAAAAGGCTGACATTCTATAATTATTCTTCAAACACTTTTAACGAACTCTGGCGTCGTATACAAGTTAAATGGAAAAAAATCACATGACACCATACATAGGTTCGTTGAAAGCATCACGCGGGGGAATCTTAAAAACCAAAAGTCTAAAGAAATGATTCATTTTAATAAAAATGATGTAGAAGGCCAAACCATTCAGATTTTTTGTATTAAAGTGAATTATTTTTGCAATATGATATAATACGTTGAAGCTCTTAACGTAAACAGCTGTCACCATTAGGCCATACCTCATAGTCTATAAGACAGGCTTGAATTGTACGTCAACCAGCGCCCTTCATGCCAATGAGGACTCAGTTCTACAAATTTTCTTCAAAGGTAAGTCAAAAGGCGGTCAGATCTCTTCAAAAGGTGAGACTAAACAGGTGTTTCTTTGTATTCACGCGCGGAAATATTAATCCTGCTGAAATTATTATCAATTCGTAAAGCATCCGCAACATCCATTGGTTTCCTGACAAAGGTAGTACCACCCGATCTACGGAAGTGTGCATACACTCAAGTAAGAAAATGGGATAGCACGACAAAAAGACAATATTTCTCACTCTCCGTCCAACATAATACATACTAAGTATCAAGCTATCCTATTCATTCAATGAAGCTATCATGACTATGAAGTCGAAGTTGTTTACGTGGACACTAGCCGTTGGAAGCTGGTTCGAACGTCTCCATTGAGGTTGAAATATAACGTCAACCAACGTATCCCCATTCCAGATGTGTAATAGTTCCTACACCAGCAAGCAGCAATGAGTGCTCAAAACTACATTCTAGCCACAGTAAGCCAAAAACCACCACATCTCAGCCAGAACTGGTTTCTCACCGCGCAGGAGGATAACAGCCAGCTATCATGAGCGTCCCCCTAACTAGTTATTTAGATCAAAGCTCTGATCTGATTGCGTCCTCTTCCAGTCTGAGAATAGCTACTATTTTGGAAACAAAATCCGGGGATTTGACTTCGTGGGAGCGGCAATCTCAAGGTCAAAATGAATGCAAGTTCTCGCATTTATTCAGATTCCCGGTGAAGTTACATCTATACAATAACCATTTCTAGGAAACGAATAATATTTGGGACTACATAAGGATATAGTAATTACATTAAATCATCAAAAATCCCAAGCCCCCACCGAAGTAGAAGTCAGGGTTTTACCATGCTGAGATGACGTCCGGAACCAAGACATACGGTACATGCCTTTTCTTGCATTCATTCAACCTAGTTTGGAAACTGGAAAATATGCCTTCCACCAAAAATCTATGCAAAGAGATCTCACTAATTCTCAACGAATCTCTGCCTCTGAATCATACATGTCCCTCAAATGTGAGTCCCCTACGTAATTTGAAGATTAATCCCTCTAAGGATAATCGCCAAATCTAGTCTGCATCAGGACTTGTATAGCTGAATATGAATGGAACCGCATCAGAGCAACAATAATCGCCTGCTACGAAAACAAATCTCAAATATAAATCAAACTTCCGCAGCTTCAAACCCAACAAAGCATTGGGAAGGAACTGGTACGTGACCTCATTTATCATTCACCGAATGGTGGCTGAACTTCATCCATGCGGGTCCATGCCACGTAGCTACTGATGCTCCCCTTTGGAGAAACCCTTCCGAAGCATGTACATCAGTCCTATTTGGATGGTTTCCAGGTTCAGTGGTGGGAGCTCTATAAAGACATGTCAGTAGCAATCATAGAACTTTCCACCGATGTACTCATTCTTTCCTATAGGTTCGCAAAACAAACAAAATAAAAAAAAATCCCCTTGCCATCTGTAGTGGTACTAAAAGGTAAGCCCTTCGTCCATGCGTATTCCTAATAATGTGACAGATCTCATGTATTTCAGACCACATCTCCAATTGTGGGCAACATGGGTTGAGCTCGGACTTAGGGGTCATCTTTGAAGTATTATCAGTAGAGGTGGCTTATTTCACCTTATTACACCATCCAGATACTAAAGGCAATGTTTCGCATAGCTTTGTCCTTCAATTACCTATGATATACCCCTGCAACATGACAAACTATGAAAACTGAACCAATATTCGACAAACATCCATAACGTGGTTCCAGCCAAATGCACTCATAATGGATTCCTCCATGAACTTGAAAGTAATACGCATACCCGTCAATAACGAATACCAGCGACAAAAAAAGTTTATCCAAAATCTAATTACATTGCAACCAACTGAGGTTAGCTTAGGAAGTATAGCAGGTCAGCTGAGAAGGTCAAAGCTCCTTTGAAATCCAAAAACATCCCAAGCATGTATTACGGAAGGTTCCCTCAAACTTTAGAGAGGGCATCCAACTATGAATCACTAGTGTAACGCCTCCCATAATAACTCTCTTGCCTATCTAGCAAAGAATTGAAAAGTAACTCTTTGAACCACCTGATCATAATCCTTTCCACCATCTTAGCAAGCAACAATCCAAACAAGATATGAATCTTATTTGGCAATCAATCAGCTTGTCCATTTTGCCTCGCTGATAGTTCATTGAATAGGAGACAAGTCGAAAACATCTGTCAAAGAGACATTGAACGTAGTCTGGTATGGTCTGTCAGATGCTTTAACACATCTCACTGGTCTTACTATCCTATTCAGGCAGCTTTGGGAAGGCAACTTGCCGTTTCACGCGTTCGAGAAACAGAGCAAACTCTTGCCCTTCAGCGCTGTCAAAGTTCTGTATTATAATACAGGGGTATAATTCTTTTCAAAATCATTCGAAGTTACTGGGATAGTAGCCTTTGGAAAGGATATCATCTTTTGCTCTCCATTATATGAAAAATGTAATGCTCGGCAGAAAACGTACAACAGATTCTTGTTGTGATTCTTTGTCGATCTTCGCTTCTTGTATTTAGGGTTAAACTTATTTAAAATATCTTGGTGAAACTGATTTGAAACATTGAAAAATATATAATGGAGCTCGATTCCGTGTCTTAATCAATGCTAAAACTTATAATTTTTCTTTCAATCTCAGTGTAAAGCATTTCGCTGAAGTTCTAATAACATATTTTCTCTGGTTGTATCTCAACCTTTGTGCCAATAAAACTCTTATCAGAAAGTGCTCCTCCTTTTTGAATGACCGGTCTACTTCGATTTTTGTGTGATTACCCAAAACTCGATGCATCAGCTAAACAAGGGAATCCTGGTCTCGGAATTTTGAAATCGGCGACTTCCACTCCATGGGCCAAAACCGCCATGGATATCAGTAAAATTTAGAGACGCATAGTTGGAAGTAACTTTTGACCGTTGAAATATTGCTGCAAAAAAAATGAGAGTTTGTAGGAACCTTAAAAATTTCTGCACCTTGCTGTCAAAAGGAAAACAAGCAAAAACAGGAAAACTGAATTCCATATTCTTGCAATAAAACGTCGAACAAGGTTTTTTCATGTATATTTTGTATGAAAACGAAATGGAAGAATTTGGAACTGATAACGCAGCCCGGAGCGGTGGAAAATGAAGAATAATCCTTGCCATGTCTTAACTTCAATGTCATTTGTCAAACCGAAACTCGTAACATTCATTTAGGTAAATAAGATTCGACTCAAAATTCAACCATCACTGGAGCATAGAACCTACAACAATCATTGACACACCTGAAGGGAATTTTGAAGATCAAGCCTGACAAAGTGGTTTTTAACACCCTATGAGCTTTGTCCCCAACTTTATTTCGCTACTATACACTTTTCCTGAACGTAGTTTATGACAATTCGGGACGAACAACCTCTTAAATAAAATCGCCCTAATAGGCAAGGATCATCACTTCTTCTATTAATTGGATGCTCGTGACAGGAACGGCTTTTGGCGACAAGACGATTGTTGACCCTTTTAAGCGTCGCTTTGAAATTTCATTTCGAACCAGACCTCTTATATTCTTGTTGCATCGATTCAACTGATGCTACCAAAGTATTTTAAAAACTTCCTAGAAGCTCCTTTGCGATTTTTAAACATTTTGTGTTCAATTCGACTGACAAAAAGTCAGGATGAATGCTTACCTAGCCTATAAATCTCATGTGTCCTTTACAGTGACTGTGGCTTTTCTGTATTTATGACAAGTCTCCTCTTTGGGCATGGTTGCGATAATTTTAGTGTTTGGGTTGTCCCCAGCGATGTTTTTTAAGTTGCTCAGCTCTAATGTAATTTGTATTCTTGTGAAAAATCCACTGTGCCAACTGCCAACAGAACTTACAGTCAGCCTTCCACATGCTTTTTCATAGGCACCGTGAATTTCAGGCATTTTATGCCGAGAACTGTTTTAATGTGAATGCATTATTGCTGAAACCAGACGGATTAGCATGCTTGATCCTTTTGAATTCTTGGAATTTTCTATTCAACCAATACCATATACTTATCATCAAAATGTTTTTAAAACTTTATTTACAGGGTACTATACACTTTCATATGAATATATTTGTACACTATCAATCCGATCAGCTGTGTAGGTTTCCTACAACACATCCTAGAGCGTGGGGTGCATTACTCCTCGGACAATCCTAGTATAATAAACTCCCTAATAATTGTTATTCCGTTTCCAACTTGTTGAACTGAAGTGGTAGAAAATTTCGAAATATAAAATTCGAAATAAATCTCAATCATATGTTCCGTTGCCTAAAACGAAAATACTTCAACTACCCACTTCCCAAAAATTATAAGGACCAACGTGCTACAAACAGATATATCTTGAAGCGAAGAGGGAGTAAAGATTGAACAAGGAACTTGACTCTATTCGAAGTTCATTTTCAAATGTTAATTTTACAGATGGAACACAATATATGGCTCAATTTATACTCATTGCTGTGACTTTTATTCGGCAAAGCCTACATGAATTGCTTCCACATCAGCGAACTTGAGAATTTCAGGAAAATTCCACTGACAGATATGTTAGTGCCTTAGACGTTCTGAATGTATTCGGAGAATGTTAAAATATAATTTGGAACGTAATGAATTCAGCAACTTCAAGCATAATGTTTAAGGATAATTGTCACTGGAAATATATAGTTGTTAGGAGACAGAAAACTAGGAACTAGAAACTCGTTTTATGTTACATATGTGGACGTTTTGAAATAAAGTTATTTTATGTGTTTTGGTTTTAACTAATTATAATGGATGATGCTTTTAAGGAGAAAATTGTATCACTACGATTATATCAGATCATATAATTACCTGCGGTAGCGCATCCTTCGTGCCTGCATATGCATATGCAGCTGACTGTTTGGGCAAAAGAGGAAAAATCGATGGTTTGATGGTGAAGCCATTACACCAGATTTAGTTCCCTAAAAAAAGGACATAAAGACAAGGAATGCAGCTTCGTGAAGACAAGGATGCGATGAACACAACGTAGTAGATCAATCTTAAACGAATACCTCGAAGGTTCACAACAGGTGCTTGACATATTTGCGATTAGACGAGAGAAACGGATAGGCTACAAAAATTCGGAAAAACGATACGTAAAGCACGAACTGGTGGATTAGTGGAATCTAAAAAAATCACTGATTAAACTTCTTATGAAAAGCTGCAAGAGACCGCAATAGGTGAACGAAATGTCTGCAATTCTTTGCAAACTACATCGGTTATAAAATAAAATGGAATAAAAATGAACCTTAACTAGAGAGGCCAAAAACTGGTAAGTTTTGAACCAAAGTACCTATCAGTATCTGTCCTGGAGCTTAGATTGACAGTCTTTAATGACAGTATTGAAAAAAAAACCTGCTAGCTATCTTTTCGCACCATTATCAAAAGCAACATAGACATTTTCATTTTCATGCTGTACTGCTTTAAAACGTTGGCATTCAGGTCCAAGAATCACAGATTTGGTGAGTGTAAAAGCTAACTTTCAGTATTCGAAATGCTGGAACCACTACCTCTAAGTCAATCTGGACTCTTTAACCTTGATTAGGGATCACAGAAAATTCCTTTACAATATCCACTCTAAAAACAACCTAAACCTCAATTAGGGTCTTAAAACTTTCTTCCTGAAAGATTTTACTACTCCCTTACTATTTAAAATATTTTGAACCGATGTAAGAACAGTGTTGCTTACCTTGCCAATAACCTACTTAAATTGTTAAAAAGATCCATACATCAGCCTGGGAATAGAATTTTTTTAGCCAATTTATTGAATTCGTTTTACTTACAAAAAAAGCTAACACCACGAAGTGTCATATCTAATAAAGCCTGTGGCTCGACCAATTTTTCCCTTCTTGTCTCAATAGGTGACTGTATATGTCTCAGTAGTTGGAAAAGCTTAACGTTAGTGGAAATAGTAGATTGACTCAGTATAAGTGCTTATTCCACCAACACTTACAATTGTCCTTTGTTGATTGTTGGTTCTACTATTAGGTCTTGCAATTTGAATCACCAGTAGACCGCCTTCTTCCTTTAAGACATTCAGCGCTGCTTGGAAAAATATAAGGACTAACAAGGTAAATTTTTAGAATAAATATACTTTTTGGAGTTTGTCAAGTTAAGAACCAGACATATAATGTGGTCTTCATGTCGAAGCAATTCGGCCTTGGTGTTGAAAGACCGGCTTCATCACGTGAAAGAAATGATTTTTCCGGTTTAGGTTTTCAAAACAAATTCATTTTTCTTCAACCGTCATCATTCTATGCAAAAACTATTTCTTTTCGTGGCGCCGAAACAGTATTTCACAAGTGACTTTGCGATTTTCTATTTGACGTTCATTTCAATCATGTGGGACCCATTTACCGAGTTTATTGACCATACCCTTTACACGTAAATGTCTGGCGATCATTTATTGTGACACATTCAATACTATTGCTTTTGAGTTCGAGTTGAGTCACCATCCAATAACTCCTGCAATTCCTCCTCTTCGCATTTTTGTGGTCCACCAGAGCGCTCACAATCTTTGAAGTTGAAGTGACTACTTTTGTATCAAGGAAACCATGTCTCACATGTCCTCATTGATGAAGCGTTCCCATCATATTTTTTGACCAGCAACCAATAAGTTTCGACAGACTTTTTCTTTTGATCAAACAAGAAAAGCAACGCGACCCACAAATGCTCTATTTCAGACACACAAGTTGACGCGATGGATCAACAAACTGAAACACACACGCCTGTGTTGGTGGACTCAACTTGTGTGGGCTTGTAGGTAAATATCAGACGGAAGAAATGGCGTATGTGTCAAATTAATATGCTGCATATATGTTGCTGGCGCCATCTCTTTGTAAAACCGGAAAAAACTTATGCATACACCAGACATTTTTGGAATAAATAAGAAAAAAAAATGAACCACTTGAGGTTCATAATGAGTCCTTTCTTTTTCTCCTCCTGACGAAATCGTTCTGCCAAGTCACATTTAGTTCTTTCTGCAGGGATGATGTCAGGAATGATCTTTTGTTACTATCAAGTTTCAAATAAGAATATGTTAGATGTCAGGCACTGGTGGAGGGATGAGTTGGGTTGGGTAACGTTTCCATGCCAGTGTTTTGTAACAATTTTTCCTTTTTCTTGTTTTCTCCTTAACGTTTTGAAGTGAACTGGTGTTTTAAAAAAGTAGGACTTAGTTTTGAAAATTATTTTTAATTTCACATCCTTTTTTCTTGGAAACCCAGTCTTTGATGTTTTCTCATTGTTACCAATTGATTTAAGCCTACCTTCCATCATATTCAATAAAAAACTTTCTAACGTTGCTTTAAAATTAATGACTATAATCTAATTTCTAAATACCGTCCACTGGTCCTGACGTGTCAAACAGCAAAGAGCAAAGTTGCTCGTAAGAGCCGAATTGTATCGTAAGAGTCGTAAGAACAAAGTTGTATGTTACGTAGGGTTTTCAATATACTTTGAAATAAGAAATAAGTGAAACTCGTGTTTAAAAGTCGATTTCGGGACTTAAAGATGAGTTCCTGCACAAATTCATAACAAATTTGCAGGTTAGTCTTGATACGGATTTATGAATTTACATCAAAATTACGTCGAAATCTTGCATTATTTATAGAAAACGTGTTCGAATCGGAGTCGAAAAATTTAATTATTCAATATTGCACATACCCAGAGGGAATAAATTTTCTATCCTGAATTCGAAGGAATTCCCTCTCCTTCTCAAAAGAATGCAAAGCAGACTTTGACACATGTTTCCATTTAAGACTAAAATTCGCGGGGATACGTATTATAACCAATTGGAAGTATGATTTTTACGGCATCTCATAAATTTTCAAACAAGAAAACAAAAAGTTTATTGTCGCATGCAAACAAATTGACTTTCTGTGTCCTATTTTCGGTAGTGAAATCTTTTTTCAATAGCTTCAATGCCGAGAACGACAACAAAATAGGTGAGAGTTTCACCCCGAAAGCTTTTCTCTTTATAACTCTTTTTTTTGCTGTCATCCGATCCAGGCCAAATAAGAAGGACCAATATTAAATCCATCGACACCATGCTTTCTCGCCCCTATGCCTATAATGTTATCCCTGGAACGACTGTATTTGGTCGAATTGACTGTGTATTGACGAAACATTTCCATTTCGCACGTACCAGAAAGGTCACAAATTAATGTTGCATAAAGCTTTATGGATTGCTGAAAGGATCAGGTGGATAATACGATTCATTCTTGGACCCCCAATATTGGAACATAAAAAAGGACAATTTCATGTTTTTTTCCGGAGCCCCGAGCAGCATTACGTTATAATAATGTAAAATGCTGACACATGTGGCAGCAAAGATAACAGATCGGAAAACACGGATTACGGTTAATAGGAAACTAAGTGACTTTCTCTTCACTATCGTAGATATATAGATAGTGTTGAGTGGGTTTGTACAGTTTCTGGTGAATATGTGCTCGATATGAAAGCGAACTGCTTTGGATGCGTGGAACTGGAATCAGCAGGGATTGGAGACACTGGAGTTCTGGAGGATTTTATTTGATAGCGCCCCATTACGGCCTCATATTGGATTCTATCAAGAGCAAGAGTCACAAGGACGTTAAAGGTTAGCACTCGGTTGTGCAGAAGTTGAAGTTGGCAGAAAAACAAACGCTAATTAACGTGGGATCATGTGAAGCGTGGGGCCTACAAGGAACGAAACATGGACAACACATTTCAACTCAACAAAAAAATCAAATCAAATTCTTATTCTCCCTAATTATCTGAATTTACTCCAACCTCAAATGAATTCATCCATAAAAGCGATTCCAGAATCAATTTTTGACCGCAAAGAACGACAACATTAGAAAGAATTGTCTCTATAATTTCAACGAAAATAAAGGACGAAGTTATCTTTTAGGCGCTATATTCATCTGTATTCAAATATTCTGTTGCCATTCAAACAATCTAAATTTTTGTATTTCCTGGGAAAGATAGGAGCATTCAAACTCGATGACATGTTCACGATAAGCCGATTATTAGTCATTCACCTTATAAAAAAAAATAAATTACCGGCGGAAGCGCTTACCTGTTGTCCTGCTGCCCATGCCTACGAAAGCGAAGTATCGATTTTCAATCATTGTAAAACTTTGATGAAAACGATTTCCGTCCATGCAAATAACAATCTACAGTTTGGTAAATAGGATTAACTTTTTCCGAATCAGTGTAGGCGTTACCAAAGAAGTATGATTTATTTGTAATTAAATGCCCTCAATTATGTCGCGAACAAAGCCAGACAAAAAAGGATTTGCGGTTATTTGTGAACTTCAAATAAAGTTCGCTTTGAGGTGAATGATTTCCACTTTTAATGAATTGAGCTTTGTACAACCAAGCTCCATCTACGGATAGCAACTTATATTTTAAAAGTCATTCACATTATGATACAGGAGTTTGCTGTCAGTAAATATAATTACGCATTGATTTTAACCTATAGAAATGTGTTTGAACTGTCCGTACAGGATTTTCACCCAACAAAGCATTCAACGAACATAATTTCACTAGCATCAACACAATTCACACTCAAAGAAAAAAGGTTAATAACTTCCCATTGGCTATTCCCACAAATTGAGCCAATAATAATCCTTTTAGTTTCAACCAGTGAAATGACTTAATTATATGATTTTCAAAGGATACTAAAAAACACGATCCCTACCAGTGATTACTTGGAAAATAAAATAACAATGGAAAAAATGTAATTTCTTAGGTTAAGTAGGCAAATATTGAGCCTCGAAATGCTTAATGCCAACGGCGAACGCAAAGATAAAAGCGCCAGCTCAAAAAAGGACCAATCCCGATCAACAAAACCAACTGCAAATTACACTCAGAGCAGTGACATAACTTCCCAATAGTTATGCAAATCTAAAGTTTATGGAATAAATCGCGTTTTCGCTTTCACCATCCTACGGACAAAAGAAAACGAAAAGAGTTTTAAACAAAGAAAATCATTGCAAAGTCCAACATATTTTATCGAAATATTCACCAACTGATACCTCTTTCCATATTCCAGGATATTTTTTTTAATTACAAAGAGAGATCTTTTGCAACATCTGCAAACTTAGACAAAAGTTTCTCCAAGGAAGAGTCAAACCATGTGTATATACTGGAATTACTTGTACCTTCAAAATTTCATTTCAAAAGAATATTATTCCTGAGGAAAGTTTAAGTTACTTTCAGGGTTCTAGAAAAGTATTGCTAAGCTTATTCAAATATCAATTCTAACTCCATATTTGACCATGTGATGGGAGTAAGTGACCATGTGCGTTTCGGGACTTTTTTTTTTAAAAAGACATTTTGCCAAAAATATGGAGCCCACTTTCGTTTGAATATTTATATCTAATGAAACACAGCTCCTTTTTCCGTACACCTGCCGAGAGTCTTAAAACTAAACGAAGTAGGTCGTCACTGTTGCGTTTTCATTCATTCCGCACTCCTCGTCCTTGCAATGTCGCAACTGATATTGCTCTTGATTATGAAGTCATAATCAAGAGGTGGTCGAAATTTCAAGTGATACTCTAAAAACAGAGCAGATTTTTGACAATTTTTGCGAATTAAACCCTTGACAGCGTGACCCGTGACAGCGAAAGTTTTGTACCATGGAAAACCTTTCTAAAATTTCCATCTTACATTACATCGGTGGATCTCGGGTCGAATGTGAAAGTTTGATCATATCGTTAATGGTTCGCAAAAGTTATTCCCCTGTTCTACTTGAACTTAAGTCCGAGGAAATAAAAAAGGAAGAGAAGTTGTTACAAACCCATCTAGTGATCTAAAATCTAAGGCCGATGTTTGCTCAATTTTTTTGATATTTTATTTTGATTAGACTAGATTAATTCAAAATTGCTGAAATTGCTCATTCTCGAAATATCAATGTAATGTAATTTCAATCAGAAAATTTTCCAGCACTGCTTTTTAATAAAACTAATTTCCCATTTGGCTAATCACTGTACCAAAAAATCTCTCCTATCAGCTGGTTTTGAAACGAATGTCCATTTGTTTTGAACTTTTCTAGCTATCGGGAGTTGAGTCCAAATTGCAATCAATATGTTTACACTTTATTGTACTGTTCCTAAATTCGAAAGAATATCCCCACTCTGATTCATTACCATAACACGTATGTTACAATGAACATATGGTATGCATATGTTTAATTCTTGAAATGGCGATGGGCGGGTCAGTTGGCGTGAATGATGGACGGCAGAAAGACCTGAAGAATAACGCAGTGGTACCCAAAAGTAATCAAACAACCGAGAATGTCACTTTGTCACTTCGGATCTACGCTTATTTTTCTTCGTGGTATCTTCAAATCCAAAGCGAAATCACAAAATCCTTCACATTCACTTCCACGTTCGAAGATGGGAACGAAGTGTTGAAGCAGATTGATCCTACAGGAAAAGCGTCTTTGGCTAAACCCCAGGTTTTGTCCGACAGAATTAATTTTTTTTTTCGTTTACCATTAGTTCACTCAACGAAATCCCATTATTCCCTGCCTGTTTTCTCTTGTGGTGTGCCAAATTGTGTGTATTCTGTGTACTTTGTGTATTCTGTTCTATGTCCCGTTCATAGTTTATCAGTCGTAAGTGTCCTTTTTTTATAGGACCGCCGTTTACACTCACAGGCAGAGCCTTTTTACAGACAGGAAAACGTATATTTTTCTTTTCTATATTGATGGAGTTCTTTAATTTGGTTCCTCGCTCCTTCGTCTGTTGAGAATGAGAGCTTGCCTTTGTATCCACCAGTTATGCTTATAATATCTGGACGTCATGTTAAAATCTTGCTTAGCTTCCCTAAAACTGCAGAAAATTTCATCACAATTTAAGACGCAAAGATCACAAGCTTAGTACAGCTTTAATCGGCTATCACGCTATGTTAATACTTGCCATGAAGTTTCAAGTTTTGACCGTATCCTTAGTTTTCCTGCTTTTCAGTTTCCATAACAGACCTGCTGTGGAAATGAAATCCGCAAGATGTCCAAGGGTAATGTATTGGTGAAACTAGTCACTGTTTCTTAAGAGAATAGCAAAGTATAGTACTTAAATGATCCGCTACATTTGTCTGTATTGACAAAATTGTGGATAAGAGCTACCTACTTTAGCTCCTTTAACTTTGTCCTCTTACCACGGATTACACAATTGCGAACTGATGGGTAGCTCCATTCCGCAGCGTTTATAATTGTAGCGTCTTTCCTCATGGAATCTGATCGGGCACTCAGTAGACTCAGCAAAACTGATTCTTAATAAACTCGAGTAAAAGACACCGATTCGAAATTGATCCGATTTCAGTTCGATTAAAGTAAATTTGATGTATCACGATGATTGTGGGCTGATATATTATAATGCACTTACATAACTTTAACAATGATCATAAGTGAGATCGGATATCCGCTGCAGAATTATAAGATCGAAAACAGCAGTGCCAAAAATGAATAACTCACTTCGAAAAAACTCCATGGGTCACCACTTAAAAGACTATTATTATAACACAGAACAAACGCGGATTCCGCCGAGATACTTTTTGACGGAATTTTTCGTCGAAAATTTGGTACATAAAATTGTTCAAGTCATGATATTCTTAGAATCCGAACTACTGGCAATACTTTGATTGATCCATTCGAAGTGAATTTATATTGACAAAAGGATTTCCTACACTCAATAAGCATTGCGTCCAACATCTGATGAAGATTTTGCTCGTGTTTTCATGGGGTCGTAGGTCCGAATCTCCCACATGTAATGCTCTCAAAGTTTCGGTGCAACGTACTTTCCCTTCAGTCCAAGAATCCGATTAGTGATTTACTATCTTTCTCGATTGCGTCTGAGCTCTTCTTCTTTGGCATCTCCAATGATATTATTCTGTTAGCCCGACCTGTCAAAGCCTTCCAGGGTATCGATTCTCATTTGTCGGCTAAATATAGCCAATAATTTAGATATACCGCAATTTTTAAATTTTGGAGATCTCTGGAATGCTAAAAAGTCCCTACAGTTCGTGGTTGTTCGTGAGTCCCCATATTCTCTTGTTTTTGGACTTTTAAGATGTTCGTGGAAGCACCATCTTATTGCCGTATATTATAATGCTGGCCTTATTTGGAGCTATGTTCTCTTGTATGTGCAGCTGACCTAAAGAACTAGCAAAATTTCGAAAGGACGTCTCTTATGCCAGCAGTGTTACTTTATTACTTCAGCTGGTTAATTGTTGCCTTTGCTTATTTGTTGCTAAGATATATATAACCGTCAATCTAAAGACTTGGACAGGACAAGACAAAGGAGGTTTTTTTTTGACTTTAGTCGAACTTGTCGTTTTTTCGTTTGGACTTTGTTTTTGGATCTAACCTTTACTATTTGTGGTCATACCCGCTTTCATTCTTAGTAAATCGTGATAGATATTTCTTCAGGAGGCGTAGATTACCGCAACGGAATATTAATCATATCTGCAATAAGCAATCGTCAATAATATCTGGAACTGGTTTAATTTAAAGAGTGTATCTTTCATCGAAAAAGCGTTTGTTTCACATATCCTAGAGCAACATTCATATGTACTAGAGATACGTTCAAGAGTTTCTACTGTACTACGTTTCTAGACTTACGTTCTACTTTAGTTCAACTCTTGACTCCAAGGCATCGACCAACTGGTTTTGGTTTGGAATAACGGTATTATCAAGATAAACGTCATTTTGTTTCGACAGCCTTTTTCAGGAGGCCATAATTAGGAAAAAATTTCGTACCGCTTGTTCTGATCAGCTCTGTCGTAGGCTACATGAAGTCTAAATCCATCAGAATCAGCTGGACATCGGCTTTGACTTTCTTTGCCGTTGACAGTTGATGTTTCTTAATGTTTCAACATTCAGGTGATGTGTATTCAAGGCATCTTTGTTCGTCCATGGTTAGAAAAGTGGTGAGGATACCTTTCCAAAGGTATGTTGTTTCACCTGCTGCTATACTGGAACATATATTTGTCGATAAGTACCAGAAAGAGGCCAGCGATTAAAACTTCGGATTGGTCGGTGCCAAACAAGGACATTTCAATGCAGAAGCCGAACAAATCTGCTGATTCTGAAATAGGATTGGTGAACGGTGGGGAACCACTCCATTGTCTGAACAACATACGAGGGTGGTTCAATAAGTCCCGTGTTAGAAATGAATACGCAATTTTTTCAAAATTGTTTTTTATTTTACAACATAGTCCCCGTACACAAAGATACACGTTACATCCACTTTCTTAAGCCCTCTTAAAATTCCCTCTTTTGTGGAATTCTCTCAAATACGCCTCTGTCTCGGCAATGACTTCCTCGTTTGAGCTAATTTTTTTCCCGCGAGCCTTGTCTTCATGTTAGGGAACAAAAAAAAATTGCAGAGAGCCAGTTCGGGTGAGCACAGGGGGAGTGGCAGCTATTAAAAACGCAAATCATGCAGTTTAGCGGTGACTTCTCCTTATGAATGTGCTAGTGCGTTATCATGGTGAAACAAATGCAACGCCAAATGCACTCGTGTCTCCTTTAATTATTTGTCGAAGAGTTCCACTAACTCACTATAGTAATGTCCAGTGATCATTCTTCCTTTTTTTAAGAAATCCATGAGACTGTCGTCGTTCGCATCCCAAAAAATCGTCGTCATGACCTTTCCGGCCAATGGGACAGTCTTTGCTTTATTTGGAGCAGATTCACTGGAAGAAATCCATTGTTTTTTTAATTGCATAGTTTTTCGTATGTAATGATGAGTGCAATGCAAAAAATCCTTCAGATCTTGCCTGAATTACACCAAACACTGCTTGAGTGTTAGCAGTCGCATCCGCTTATAGTTCACTGTTAGCAATTGCGGCATCCATCGGACCGACAATTTATTCGTCACCAATTTACCATGCAAAATATTAATTCCCTACCGACAACTTCTGCTACTTCGCGCACTTCCTTTCGTCGCTCAGCGGGATGCATGTCGTAGACTTTTTGAATGATCTCCTCGGTAACTACGTCTGCCAAACGTCATGGCCAATCTTCATCAAAAACGAATTTTCGCCCACGTTTAAATTTGTTGAACCAATGTCTAAATGTGGTTGTGTCTGACGAAGTGTCCCAATAAACATCATCCAACTTTGCTTTTATCTTCTAATTTTTTTTCATCCAAACACAAAAAGTGAACTACCGAACGATACTGCTCTTTTTTGATTGTAGCGAATATCACGCACACGACTAACTCGGATAGCTGCCAAATCTAAACTAACCTATCAATCAGTCACAAATTTGTTTTATCGTCATTTGATAGATGACAGTACACGATGATGATACTAACTTCTCTCAGGAACGCCCTCTGTCGTCAAACACGGGTACTTATTGAATCGCCCTCGTATTTGATGATTTTACGGTGATCGTTTTCTCAAATCTGATAACTTATGAATATTCTTTAACGCAAAAAACTTGTAAATATTCTTTAACGTAATGCAAGGGTTCCTGGATGCTTAAATCACTCTAAATCTACTGGAACTTGCCTGAACTATCTCTGTTGCGTTCGACTCCACCCAGGTCATTTCTTTTTCAGTGTGGTATACGCGTATATGTCCTTGGTCTTTGAGTTGTACATTAAATTCTTATGTAGAAATTTACGAGTTTCCGCTGAAGACATTAGACAGTGCATGGAAGTATTTTTGATTCCAGCAGACTTACGAAGTGAATCATGTGACACGTGCTTGTGCTGTGTTTCAATGCTCGCCTTGCAATCTTCCATTGTTCTTTTTGGGAGAGTTCCAAATACAGTATTCAGTAATTAATCTTCGCCATAATGAGGCAGGATCGGTTGCCAATAGCATAAGAAATTTTAGTGACAGCATATTGATTTGAAGGAGAAACACTTTCTAGGGCTCCAGTTTCGAATAGATTGTCTTTTGATGAGTTTCTTTTTTTTCGATCACGTCCAAAATATCCTGAATTTTGGCAAGCATCTAGGCAATCCATGATTTTAATAACTTAGTACTTGTCTTTCGAAGGCTAACTACCTTCAGGAGAGATCACGTCTTCTGGGTAATTAATTTGATAATTAGATAAATGATATTAGTCAGGAAGAGATGTTCAAACATATGCAAGCACATTTAGAGGACGCTTGATTCTCCGTGGTTCTGGAATGATGGTAACCAAGACATCCACCCAAAAATTAGAACAGATTCCTAATTTTTAATGTATTTTATGTATAATACGACAAAAGTTTATTCTTTACTACTAAAGTTGAAAAGTCTCGACAATGAAACCTAAACGGATCGAATGAGTTCAGACATACATCCCAGGAGTTTTATTTGGTTCTACAAGACATTGATTTGCCTTTTGTTTGAAACAGGACACTAATTAAGGGCTTCTTATGTATAGACGTAACAATAATCACCCTTAAGTCACCTATTCCGTTCCTTAAGTTTATTGAAGCAGACGTCAGCAAAGCATGTTTGAAACACGACGTATGCTTTAATGAAAAAGGAAACGAAGGGAATGCATTTGGTTCTTGTTGACGTCTGTGTGAAATATGTACAGATTTCGGTACTGTCAAATTGTTTCTCGAGTTTTATGTCTCTTTTTATCTCACAAGGTGTGCAAATTATAAAACTGAAATTCAGTCAGAGGCCCTATCGCAAAAAGCCCTCCATTCTTCCGAATTCTGACTGTTACTAATATTTATCGAAGGAATTATTCTAGTAAAATATCTTTTTAAATGGAAAACAAATGTTTTTTCTAGGATCATTCGTTCCGTGTATAGTTTTTCTGAAATTTTCTGCCATTTTTTAATCAAGACGACATTGATCAGTGTGTTTTTGGCACTTTGAACTATCATGAATTTCCGTCTAATAAATCACAAAAGTTAATTGAGATTACATTTAGTTTTCAAAGTTTGCAGGATATTGACGCTGGCACTCGCTCGCAGTATTTGAGTCAAACGCAGAAGCTTTCCTGCGAGTACCTTTCTCATGTAAAAACTCATTAGAGCGAAAATAAACCATAAACTCTAATTAGAAAATTGAACGCTTATTTATTCTACGTAATACAGAAAAAGCGACAAATGGTAACTTATTATTTGAAACCTTTTCAAATTGTTTCAAACTTTTTTTATGGTTTTCCACTGCCTACAATAATTAAAGATCTATAAAGCAGCAGAAGTGAAATTCATTCAGCAGTTTATTCTTTTGTGCGTTACTATGTTTTTGTTACTTCCTGGAGAAAATATTTCCATTACACAAAAATAAAAATGAATCCGAATAAACAACAGTCAAACTTGACCAAATTAGATTGACTCCCCTATTGCTTTTTTACATCTCAAACGGCTCATTCTGCCGTCCAAAAGTACCATAACGAGTCCTTCCCAACAACAATTAATCAAGTAAGATTTTCAGTATGCTCGCTGTTAACTTCCATTTCGTATTTTTTTTGCATAAATTTTACCGGCATTAAAATTAGGAATGAAAAGAACGAAGCGAGCAATCACCTCCTATTCTTGCCCGTTGTAAATAAATCCGAAGGATTCGTACAGGGTCACAATATGATTCACAGGAGGTGAAAGAAAAGAAAAGTTTTTTTTCGCGTAGTTTACAGCACAAAAATGAATTGATTTGCTGGTTTCTGTTTCCCAAGGAGGCAAGTACAAAAGCAAGGAAAAGCAGAAAGCAAAAGAATTTTCTATCTTCGGTCTCGCCACGTTGAAAATCGAAATTTCTGAGAAATCACACGCTTGGGTATTATTTCAACTCCATTCCTTCTTAATGGAAATTTCGACCCGACAGCTTGTCTAAGTGATTTTTGTTTGCAATGTATTTCGAATTCGAAGATGGATCCAAACAATTTTTAACGTACTATAACCATTTTCTCAAAGTGAAACTTTTCTTAAAAGTTTTTTCCCCGCCCGTTTTACACTTTTTTTTTGCCGGGACTTCGCATTATTTTGCACGCATTTCGCGCATTTGTTGTGATGTGACGAGAAAGGAGGTGTTCCAACGATAAGAATGACAAGGAGAAGGGAATTTAAATTGATATAAATTGATTTTGATGTAATCGCGTGAAATTTATAAAATGACTTTTACACGTGAAGTGAATTACTCGTCAGAATTTAGACTCCCTTGTGAATATTCCTTTGGGCGTGCAGTATGCGTGATGAACTCCTTTGTGATGTTGTGTCTAACATGCATTATTTCTTCTTTGAAAAATTCCGCAGCTATAATGGTAATAACTTTATATTAGTTGTTTCTATTTATTTCGACCCTCCAAGGGACGAATTCGTTGAACAAAGACATGTAGGTAGCAAACCAACTCAAAATGACTAGTTACCAATGGCATCAACTATTATTTTTCTACCGAGTTTACTTAGAAAAACTTCCATGGCAATGGGATAACTTATAACTTATTTCCTTTGCTCAATGCTAATAAAAGTTTCCATTTTCAAACTCTACCTGTGTAAATTTAGCCTCCTTAACTCAAGTACAACAAGTCTAAGAATAAATTGTTAAGGTCATTCTTCGAAACTCTTTTGAGTCGGTAGGGTTTAAGCTTGCTAACAAATTTCGGACAAAACAAAAATTGACTTCATCGAAAACAGTCCATAATCCTGCATAAAAACGGCCATTGAGTCAATACTCCACCAACAAGGTTTCCAATGTGTTAAACGTGGCAGTGTTGGATATTACCAGGTTAACCATTGTTTTAGCTTACAATATTCGGGCCCACAAATTTTTCCAAGAAATTTATAATTTAATTCATTCCTCAACATAGAGCATCCTAGAACATCCTGCTAGCTGTCATCTTTTTCTGGTTATTGCTGACAATCTTACTAGCAAGGACTGAGGCGAGTAAGGCACTTTGTAGTTGCGCATGCTATTGCGAAGTTAGTCCCAATTCCAGTGCCTTGATCCTTACATATTCTGGAACAAAACTCCAGAATTAAGAGAATAAACAAAGAATAACGGATAAAACCTAGATCAAGATATCTGCACCCGAACTAAATGTACTTCTGTAGAAGACCGGCTGAAGGCGTCGAGCGTGTAGGAATTCCTCCATTAGCGATCGTCCTGCATATTTCCCTGTCGCAAGGCAAGGATTTCCTGAAGCCTGAAAGTATCATTAGGCGTACAATGTGAAGTAATGTAAAGTGCCAAATGGTTCCAGACTAGGTACTCTGTTCGACAGAGGAGGTACTGACGTATTGAACTAACAACTAGTACGTTTGTGCTACAGAAAGTCTGACACTCAGGGAGTAAATAAATTCTACCTCCCTACCCAAAAATCAAAAATTTTTCTCGATCTTAGGATATGCTTACAGTTTTTCCAACGCTCTGGCTGCGAATGTTGGCATCCTCGTAGTTCATCATCCTGCAAAATGTCTTGGAATAAAGCAGCGGACTAAATAATGCACACAATGCAAATAATGGCCCCCTACACATGCTTACCAGGATAGCAGAATAGATTTCTGAACCGCGGGAAAACACCGACGACCAGTCCATTCTTCCCAAGTAAGGAACTGTGTAAGCACTTCTCCCGAAGATATCAAAAAAGGCTCTTTCACCAGCCGATATATTCCAAATGATCTCTGACCTATGTCCTTACGTTAAGCGTAGTAATTGCCACGATGCGTTTTTCGCCGAGAGGTAATGAATGGTAAGATTCTTGCTGGTTTTCCATGGGAGAAGAAAATCGCAAATGGATATGTCGTACTGCTCTTTATGCATGCGACACACTGTAAGAATGATGTTTGAGAAATTCGTGGAAAAAGCAAAGGTTTCAGAGCAGTTATTTCTACAATCGATGCAGTTGCAGAAGTCCCGTGGATCAACATCGCGAAGCAGCCGCGGATCAAAAAGTTAAAGAACGCCGTTACTCCAAGCAGTAGTGACACTGGCCACTAGGATTGAGTTCATATACGGTGGATGACCCAAAGATCTGGGAGTCCGCTCGATTGACTAACAATAAAGGAGTTCCAAAAAAACTTATGGCCGATTCGATTGGACCAAGTTCAAGAAATAGGTGACCCTTTATAATGGTGGGACAGCAATTTTTTTTATGTTCAGCACGGAGTGGAAGTATGAAGAAGGCCTCTCATCTAAAAATCTCATCCCTCTTTTCTAAAAAAACGGCATTTGTATGTGCTGCAACGAGAAACAATGAGGATGGCATCAAAATACTGAGCAGCCCCTAATCAATGTGTTGCAAATTTGATTTGTGTTATCCATTGCACTCCTTGCCAGAAAACGTAAGACAATTTGCCTTTGAAGTCATAATACTGATAGAAGATAATCCTGAGGCAATTGCCAGTTATAAAGAAACAACGCACTTTCAACCAGTGATAGTAACAGGAAGTGTGAACCAAATATAAGATGAGCTTCGCGGCTTATCTATTGTATATTCTGACACCGCTGATCAGTCAGAGAGTATGGTAATAGCGAATGGTTCTAATCGTTTCGAACGAATTCTCAGTCCAACCAAATTAATCCAAAATAAGTGAAAGTTCATTTGTATATTATGTTACAAATAAGCGTAACCACTAGCTAGTGCAAACACTTCGAACAAATTTCCAATGTCACGGTACCAGACGCAAATTTTTCAGATGCATTGGTATTTGTCAGCATAATTTCTTGGTGATAGAAGATAGAAGTGAAGGTGCGGAAAGATAAGCAAATGGGCTTAAGTTCTGCGTTCAAACACAAAGACTAACGTATACTATATCACCAATATATCTAAGCTCAGAAAGCTAGCCATCATTATCATTCAGCTCACTTGCGTGGGTTAATTTTCAAGCTCTCTACGTTCCAAAGCTCAGTTTGTTATACTTAATGAGATACTCGTTTCCATAGCTTTGTGATAGCTTTTCGAACTATTAGCGCTTTTCAATTGTTATGCTATTATTTAAATGTTTAATTTTATTCTCATTTATTTGTCAAACTTTCGTTTGAAAGATTGTGGTTTCGTTGTCAAACTTTCGTTTCCCTTCGTCACTCCCTCCCCACGAGATGTAAATCTAGATGTAAAGCTAGATGTAAATAAAACTGAAGAAACTCTTTTTTGTGGATTTTCTATCTCTATCTGAGAGAAGTCGATCGAGAGTTTTAACGCTGTATGCATTTACGCTATGGTCTATTCAGAGTGACTTCCATCTCAGCCAGTTGATGAGTGGTTAGGATGTTTTCAGTCTTATCTGCTCCAATTTAGCAAGTTGCGGTCTTAAGGCTACTTATGAATGGATGATAGAGTGACACCGTTAAAACCATTATTTCATCAAAAAGGTGAAATATGATTGAATATTGTACACAGTGCCTTTTTTTCCATAACAAGTGGGGGAGCTCGGTTCCTACAGTTTATTCCGACAGAATTATAGTGGTAAATTCGGCAGAAAGATATAAAATACGGATTCAAATCTTCATTTGAACGCTATGACTTACTTATACCATGACACAGGTAAACTTTTTCTCTTCTACAATTAACTTCTGAAGGCCAGCTATCGTGATTCCTTTACCTACGTCATTAAATTATCACATTTCATTCTTACAAAAGCTCGCTGTGCTTGTTACATGAAGTATTTGTATCTCTTTCACTGTGATTCCCCTTCAGAGTGTTTGTGCTTCTTAGCAGTTGTGCTACATCGTTTTTTAGTTGTTAGAATGCTGATGCTGTCAAGGAGGAAAATGTTTTTTTTTAAATTATTTAATAGATGACAACGCTTTCTAGATATTATACGGGTGAAATAGATCATGCCAATGATTGAAGTGTCCTGATTACTTAATCACAGGAATTCCTAAGGAACATGAAGAATTAAGCATTTGTTAATGAAGAATAAAAACAGAGGGAGGGAAAGAAAGGATCGAATGAACAGTCTGTTTATTTAATATTTGTTGAAAGGGAAAAATTTGAAAAAAAAATCACTTAACTGTCGTAACGCTTCATGAACCTGAATTGAACCTGAAGGTTTTTGTAATACTCATTTGCCAAGGCTTATGTTTAAGACGGTGGCGGGTGAGATACCGCAAATGGTTTCACATCTAGTTTCACTGAGTCATCATACTTTCAACCCGGAAAAATTGATAATATATCGAAATTAAAAGATATTCACAAAGATACTTAATTTTCTCTGGGTAGGACTGGGATGGACACCGCGACAAAGACATCAGAACGAGCTGAAGATGGCTGTATGCAGCCGAAACGCGTCCTCGAGACCCACAAAGCAAGGCTGGGCGGACCCAAGCTACCCAGAGTTAATTTTGGCCTGCGGCAACACCAAAACGAACTTCATACTTAATTTTGTTCATCGTCTTCTACTTCAATGACTTCAGCAGAGCCATTTCTTATTCAAGTCCGTTTGTAAATAGAGAACACGAACATATGACAAAAAATTCTTGGTGAGATTCCACAAAAAGTCAAAGATCAATATTCCAAGCAGAGTTTATTCGCAATAAATTTGTACTAAATTCTTGACAATAAAATTATGAAATGATTGCCTGTGTACAGACTGTAATTAGTGTAAGACAAACAATAAATTCTTTCTACTTGCCTTGAAATCGGAATAAATACTATGTGACCAACTCATGGTCCGATAACGACAATATCTTTTATTCTTTGCAAAAGGAAAGTTGAGAAATTATTTTGAAGGATTAAATATTAAAATTTAACAAAGTTGGATAAATAATCAACAAAAGTTATTGCATCTTTCCCGTGAATAAGTATATACTTCATGCATTCTTCATAACTTGATCCTTTTTGTTATGATCCTTTGTTGATCCTTTTTGCTAGGCTAAATCTCTATCTTTACTAGACGCTTTGAACAGCGGGTTTGATTGGCTGTGACGTTTCTACTGCATGTTTACTTTCTAAGGTTTATCCTGCTTCAGTTTCTACGCGCCAGAAATCAATTCCAGCAGATCGGTCTTCACAAGAAAGTTGACAATATGTTTCAGCGCTTGTTCCCCCTAAGACAACGAAGCAGCTCCCTAAATTAGGTACTCTCTTGCAGATAATTGGTAGATGCATTGGTATCTCCTCTGGGAAATTGCACAGTATACGCTCACCCATTTCGTTCTCTGATTACGAGGTTCCACTTGAAGATCCAAGGAAGGACCCTTAGCTTTCTCTTGTCCATTCTAACACAAGCTACAAGCTCATCTCAACACAGACGTCTGGAAAAATTTTCGATATTTGAATCACTGAAGGTTTACTCGAGAGCCCTGTTTTACTTTAAACTTTTGTATATTTGAAAATATATTATACTTTGAACTTTTCTTCAGTTGCACTACGTGGTTCAGAAACGGTCAATGCTATCAGGGCTCACTGCCTCGCTAGTTGATCCTCCATTTCATCACCCTCGTTTCTTGCGGAACATAGCACCTAGTACAGGACGTTATTGCCCCTATTAACTCTCTTATCCTCTCTCAACTAGTTCAGTGTATTACAAACAGAACTTTCTCGAGGTAGTCGCCGCTGATTCTAACTATCGTATGCTAGTCCTTGGCTAGAAAAAACGTGCGCATAGAAACACGTCATACGATACAATCGTCAAATTAAAGTTAGGACTGCTATTGTATTAGCCAAGTTACTTAAGTGTTCACATAAAGAGTTAAAAAGTTATCTTGAATTCTCCAATAAATATTTCATATATTAAATTTAAATTGTGTGTTCACAATTTCAGGTAAAAATTTTGCTCGGCGAAGCTGCCATAAATTAAACATTTGTTGCAAAAGGATCCAGAATGAACTTGAAAAAGTCTACGTTCGCCTTTTCAGCAACATGTTAACTGGCTTTCATATGTTAAAGTTGGACTTTCTTAATAGCTCATAGGAAAGTCTCATCTTCTTACAACCTTCCGCAATTCTTTTTTGCATAGAATTTACACGTTTCCCTGCTTCCATAGTGATTACTCTGTGTATATCCCATTTTTCTTTGAAGAGACTTTTCAGCAACGCCTTGTTTTCTATTGCATGTTGACGAGTTCTCCTTTCCATTCGATCCCATAGGTATTAAATTGGACTGAGATCAGCAGTCTCATCCGTGTACTGCGGGTTCCTATCATACTGGAAGATAAAATCCACCCGTAGTTTATTGCGCTCTGCCTTAAATCATCCATCATAAATGCCATTTGATCAATACCGCGAGATTCTGCCACCAACATGTCTCACAGTTTGCATAAGATGCATTTTTTTCGAGCGCTTTTCCTCTTTTTCTCCTTAATATCTTCCATCCTTTGGTACCAAATATACAGAGTTTCGTCTTAAGTCTGAAAAACCTACCTACAGTGATCTAAAATTCAGCGAAATTGAGATGCAAAATAATCAAACGTTGATAAAAAATTAATCAAACGAAAGGATTAATTAGTCTTTAAAAATAAACTAGAGAACTGACGCATTCTGGCTAATCCTCTTGTGAACAAAAATGAAGGTACAATTTTCCTGTCCGATTTTTTCCCTTTTATGACAAAACTCTACCAATCTCAGCAGTTCAGTGCCAAAATAAAAGCAAACTCCTAGAAGTGATCCTAAGAAAGTGTAAAGTACGTATACGTAACAATTATTCAATAATAGTTAGAACTTATCATTTTTATCATTTTTTTTTGTATTCTAAATAATTAAGGGATCACATGGAATTCCTCGGAACAAAAAGTTCATTTTTCAACAATTTATTTTTCATATAAAAAAATATTTCTCTCGAATTCAATGAAAATTGTCTTACATTACATTTTACATTTTTACATTTGAAATTCTCATGGAAAAAAATTCAAAACTCCGTCATTGTGGTATCATTTTCCGCGACATCTCGGAAAACAATGTATCCGCGTTGTCAGCAGAACTCCTCAAAGGATCATTTGAAGTGAAAAAATATGTTTTTTAGTTCAGACCATAAACCAGAAGTTGAACGAAGGAAACAACGAGAAAATGAAATTTTTGGCAATTTGAATTTTTGTTTTTTTTTTTTTTACAAAAAAATTAAATTTCAGTAAAAATTTCTCTATATTTGTGTTCTTCAAAATGGTTGTAATTGAAAAAACTAAAATCCTTCATCTAATTGCTAGTAAATAGTATTATTGCACTGGAATCCACTTGCTGGAAATTAGCATAGGCCAGAAATCGGTCCCGAGCTCCCTAGTAAATAGGGAAAGGCCTGTGTAAAATTTCATCAAAATCGAATGAGTAGTTCTCGAGAAATTATCACAATCAACTGTCAAAAAACCAGTTCCGAGAAAAACGTGCTTAAGGTTATGAGTGACAATAAAACTAGGAAATTTTTTTTCATTTTACATTGAATCATAAATTCCTGGTCCATAGGGTGACATACGATTTCATTCAGCTTTTCGTTTCACGTTTCGTTTCACGTTTCACACGGTTTCAGCCTTTCGGGCATTTCGTGGGAATTCGTGAGAATCTAGACCTTACGGGCAATTTCCGTGCAAAGGATTTCGTCTGTAGAGCTGTAGTGATAATAAGTAGCCCACATAGCGCCTTCAGTTTTTTTTGAATCCGAGTTCTAAGAAGCATACCGAGTTTCTTCTTATTGTCAGACCATATTATATAGTTAACGTGTCAATTAATTTACTAGTCAATTTACCTTTGCCGTCTTCCTCTTGTAGCGTGTCTTCCTCTGGCACTAGCTCTTTCTCGTCACCTTTTAGTTTTTTTTCCGACGTATTCGTAAAGGAGTCGTATGCATCTCAGGATTTTACGGATTAAATGACTGTGTCCTTTTCCTAGGCCTATCGTTTGTTCGATTTGAGTTCTAGAAACTTTCGGCACTTTTAATTAAATAAAATTTACAATGGCCACATATAACCTCAAAACAAACCCTGTTATAAGGATTGGCCTCGAGCGTACAACTTCTTAAAGCTGTTTCTTCGAAACTATTACTTGGATCAACTCTAAAATTTGGGACAATATTCAAGAGACTTACAGCGTCTCTAGAATATTGTCCTCCAGAAAATCCTAAAGACAATGTCCTAGACAATAAAAAAAATGGATTTTTTGAAACCGTGAAGCTCAAGTAACCCCTCAAGTCGATGGTGTACATGCACCTTTTTAACATCTGCTTGTATCCTCTAGTTACGCGCTCACATCAATGGGATAGCCCTCCGGTGAAAAATTTTTACTATGCTATGGTTGGAAACAAACAAGTCATGCCCTAATAATTTGAACCATTTTTGCGCCTGATAATCGAATTCTATCTTGCTAAGTGTGTGCTGGATTCAATGCTTTACTCCTTGTTGTAACTCAGCACTACAACAACTTTATTGTCGAAACCTAAAGTTACTGTCAAGCAATTCCATGGTTCATTTATGAATTAGGACATCTTAAGTAATCTTACTTGAATTTTGTGTCAAATTTAAAAGCCATTGATGGAGAGTCAACCCCTCGTAGAAAATCGGTTATATTGGAAATTTCAAAATTTTTCACAATAGTTGCAAAAGGTTTACAATTTTCAACGGCTGCTGTCGGACATGATCAGTGAATGTCGCGAAAAACAGACCATCTTTACATGTGTGGTGAAGCTAAACAGAGCTTAGGTGCAAAATAAGTTTATACTTTATACTATAAGTTTATACTATAATATTCAAATTTCCTGCAGAAGGCTTAACGGAAAGGAGTTTTTTGGAAAAAGATTTCAGAAAAATTTAAGCTTATTGTGAAAAGAAATCTACGAGTATATTAAGATCCACATTCGAACAATTAGAAGTCTTCAAGCATCCGCAAGAACCTAGTCTAGGTGTCAGGATGGTATATGATTCACTTAACTAGTCTCAATCTAGTATACGCCAACAAAATTGAAGCTATAACTTGCCGCGCAATCATCAATGATGTAGTAAATCGCCTTGATTTACCTACAAGAATTATTTAAAACAAAGCCCTTTCACACTGAAATAAAAATATACCTCCGAAAAATTCCTTAACATCATTTCCTTGGAAAAAATAAGCTTAATTAAGACGCATATATATTTAATATTCATTACGTCTTTATATTCAAATTTTATAAATAACAAATCGCCGATTTCTAGAATTTCAACCTAATCTAAAGTCTTGACAAATATTCATTACTGAAAGAAAATTAACATCATCAAAAATTTAAACCACAAATAAACAGAGCATTTTTCATGAAGTTTAACATCATATTTTTCGTAGCATGGAAGGAAGTAGAATAACGACAACATTATGCTAATACTTCTCTTTATTTATGCTCATATCAGCGTAATACAATTTATATGGCAGAACGTTCTGTTCCACATCGCAGCAGCGAAATTTCCCTAACTCACATCAAAATTCCAACTTGATACCACCTTATATCAGATTTAACAGAACACACTTTTCGCGTTCAACCCCCTATCGACATTCCTTTACTTGGCACACCGATGAATATATAACTCATACCCTGACCTGAAATTAAGGCATTTTTGCGAACGAATTGTCCTATAGGAGGCAACGAAATTTGTTGTTGTGATGATGTTTTTTTTTGTTCTTAACAGTCATTGTTGCCATTATTTCACTCCATCCCTCCCGCCCCGCCCTTCCCTCGCAAAAACAAACATTTCAAAGTCTTTTATGCGGTCCGCATCATTAACTTTTGCCGATTGTCGTAACTCGATGCACACACTCACCAGTGGTGAGCGCTAGGCTAAAGCTTTATCCTTGCACAAGCCATGAACAAATGGGAAATGATTTCGCGGGCGTGTTTATGAGGGTTTTTCGTTTATCGTTTTTAAGGACTTACTTGCGTCTTCCAATTTTCTAGTTGCTTTGCTGTTGCCCATTCCCTCCAGGAATCCTTGAAAAACGGATTCTTCTGCACTGAACAGATTTATGTGCTTCAATATTTGCCTTTTCACTAATTTTCCGTAAAATAACAAATGGTCGGGCATAAATTTATTTGGTAATTTTGGGTTAGGGTACACATGATACAATGCACAATGGTCTCCGAAGGACGAAGAATGAATGGAGTCGACAATGTAGAAGGATGCCTTGGGTATTTTGAAATATTCAACAACTTTCAGAATTATTTGTGCGATTCGGATGTATTTCGAAGTTGGCTGATGTAATCTTTATATTTGACTAGTTAGGACTAAGGACATCTGTTCTGTTTGGATTGCGATTCGCTGATGATTGGATTGAGTGGATTCGTTAAATATTTAAAAAATAAAATAGGGTAGACTTTTTGAGGAGCAGTTACTCTTCCAATGGTATTGTAAAATATTGGCAAGGTTCATCAAATTTTGCATCGTAAATTGGCCGTGGGAAATCTTTTGGAACCGTGCGATTGGTTAAGGGAATACAGTGGAGCATTTATTATTCTGTCCTTCAACGGGATATTGCGAGTTAATTTGAGCTAACACAGGCTTGCTTCATTTCATCTGGCGCTTTTTAGCAGATTGATTTTCTGTGGTATTTCTTCTACTACTATTTCTTCTACACATATATTACACTCCCACCTTTACCTACCACCTATCTAACCTTGGTTCAAGTAGGCATGCGTTGTATGTCGTGAAACATATCTAGATAGGATCCAATTTATTCAGAATCGACTCAAGCTCACAAAATAGAATCTTACTTTATTCACCAAATCTTATTCAACTGCCTCGCTCTTGGAAATGCTTTCATCCAAGCATTGTATCAATCAGTAGAAGGGTCGCCTTCGTTCCTTTTTTTATTCCAATCAAATATCAAGATATAAGAACTACTAAACTTATTAAAAAGCGTAGTTTGAGCTGTAAGACAAAAGTTACTCTTTAATTTCTGGTATGTGCCTTATTTTTAAACATTTTTTAAGCAAACAAATCACTATTCGATAAACCTTGTTCACTTTGAGTTCAATTATTCAGAAAGGATTATGAAAACTCTCATTCGTTGTTAATCAAGTAGGCCAGTAATTTTTTTTCTGACTATCAAGCCAAATCATACGTCGAAATCACGTCCTAAATTAAAAATAAGAGTTTTTAACTAGGACTCATTTCAAACTCTATTTTGTCGAAATCGAAAAAATACAAACATCGAAATAAGAAAAACTGTATCAATCAATAAACTTGTTATCGAATTTAGAAGAATTGACAAAAGGGGAACGTACATGATTTGATAAATAATGAAAATCCTCTCTTATTCTCTCTAAATCCTTAAAGAAATCAGCAACATTCAACATATGAAACAACCCAGTCAACGCAATCTATTGAGATATTAAAAGCAATTGTGGCAAAATTCCACATTTTATTCTCTGCATGTAGCCTTCATACACTAACGGCATTGAGTTTTGTTTTTTCCCTTTTTACAAGGACCATAAATACAGTAGCATCGCTTTTTTTGAATGTGGTTTATCACTGATCCTCTCCGCACATTAAATTGACGGAACTTTCAAGATACTTGTTTTCTTTTCGCGCAAGGTCCGTTTCAAGATGGGGACTTTCAGCAAACTGTTCCTTCACAGTGATGTCAAATCAATACTCGATTTTTTCATGAATTCTTAGCGGTTCAACGACTTTTCTTGTTTGGTTAACTTGTCATGACAGTATATTATATATAGGAATTCACAAATGCCATGCTTAGCATCCTATAAAACGCCGCCATCAGCCATCTTTTTTTCCTGTTGGAACACATTCAAGAACTCATTTAGTCAAAAGAATCGACACCACCACTTTTTTGGTCATAAAACAAAATTATGTTGGCCTTTCCGTTGCTTCTTTTAATCATAGCGTCTTCTTTGCATGATGAAAGTAGAATGCACATCTTGAATGACTAAGGTTTAAAGGTAATCAACGTCAAAGGGCCATCAAATCAAAACATAGAGGACCCCACTGGACTAGATCTAGTGTTTTCTCCGGAAATCCTAGATCTATACTTCAGGAATTCCCCTTTTGCTTGATATTATTGCCTAAACGGTTCAAATTCCAAGATGAAACTCGGTTCTAAGATTCTGAGGTTGCCAGGGGAAGTCTTTACTGGATAACCTAGATGCCTAGCACGTCTGAAAGTCGAACACAGAGAGCATCAACAGTCTTCTTCTCCGTATAATAAAAAGAAAATTGTCTGGATTTCTTAGAACTTCTGTCTTCTCGTCAGAGGTACAGACATCAAACGATTGTCATTTAATATATTTCTGTTGGATCCATGTACTGTTTTAATCAACTCCAGGACGTACAATTGATAGAGAACCATTTGTTTTCTCGCTTCAATATGATCCAACATGCATTTTAAAAGTTAAAGCATCTCGCAAAATGATTCCAAATTAGATTCCATACTTATCGGGTTTGTTTAGGATGTTCATTCGGAATGTTCAATATAAAGAATGACGTTTGACTGAACTTAAAAACGAATGAACAACCTCTCATTCGAAGGAAATCATTGAACCATATTACCGACCAATATCAGCAAGCAAAAACGCATGAGCAAGCATTGAACTCCTTCACAATTAAAAAAATTACAAACTCTAATTTACCTGTGTAAAAGCACCCAAACGTGCTTGCATGAACGATGGACTTTTAAATAAGGACCTTTACAATAAACAAAATCAAAACTGAAATATACATTGAAGATGGAAAACCGGGTATAAGGACGATGAACAAAAGTAGACGGGTACCGACTGAAGTTCGTTCAAAAATCAAACAATTAAGTTTTATTTTATAAAATTAGCGTATTGATAAACAAATCCTTTTCTAAACCTCAGAAGGCGCAATAAGCCAATTGCATTCACCTAGTGGACTAGGAAGTTATAGTACAGTACACACTGATAAATTTTTTGCATCTATTGTGACAAGAATCTGAAAAGCTTTTTGCCTTAGTACCTTCAAGCCCCTGTAAAAATTTAACTTTTGTTGAAAATCACGTGGAAATCGGTTGGAATTGAAACCAGAAGTATTTCCACTTAAAGTGTATAATAGCTCTACAATTATCCAATTACAAAAATCACCCACCAAGAGATTGATCCATGAAAATACATCAAACGAAACTTCCTATTTCAAAGTATACGCCATCCTCGAGTGTTACTCCCTGAAACCATATCATCCATTCTCATTTATCTATTAGGTTTCCTAGTTCGGGTTCTGTTAGAGGACTCATGTCTGCAGTTTATACAGGCGAAGCCTTTTTGTTGTCGATTGGCATATGTAAATGAGCCGGAAAATTGATACCTGACCAAGTCATCGTCATCATCATCAGCATGACCATCGCTGTAAAATCATAGCGGAAAGCCGATGAGGAATACCAACCGCATCAAGCAAGACCTAAGGGCATACACTAAATAGTATCCTGCTTCCGATAATGGGAACGTGAAATGGGTCGTTGCGAATTGGCATGATTCCATGACTACACACAACTATTTATTCCTGTGCATGAGTCTTCTGTGAATTGCTTATAATCGAGCTTTGCGACTTAGATGAACCTGAAACTACTTAAACGCATATCATTTCACTCATGCTCTTTTCCCAAGGTACATCCACATCCTCAGAGTTTTTCCTTTTGTATTGATAGAAGACTTTAATAAAATCCTTCGTCAGACACAGAATCCCATACAAGAATCATCACTGCTCAGCTCCAGGTGTTTTACTCAAAAATATCTACAAAGGACATGTTCTATATCTGGGATTGTTTCGTTGAAACTCTTCTATCAAACGTGGAGTATTGTACCTCGTTTCCGATCTGTCCAATTAAGACCAAAGTCCTTCTTCTCTTTCTCTGTATACCGTAGAAAATCATGCTTACAAGTGGATATGCACAAAAGCGTTCAATGTAAATTGCTTTGTGTACTTGCCTTCGGCCAACATTAAAGTCTAACCAAATCGGATAAGTGCGAGTTGAATTTGTTGCATTGAACGTACTGCAGCAAGTTAATTTTCAACTTTTGGAGAGTTTTTAATATTTTTTTTCTGGTATTTTTTGGACTTCAGAAGTTCTGATTACATGGAAACTTGACTATGCTAAAACATCCACTGGATATCATATTTGTTAGATACTTATCCCAACCATTGGAAATTTTCCTCTGAATAGTAATTTAAATTTTGAAAATTCCTAAGGATGCCAGCGAGATGGTGGAGTGATCTGTAAAGTACAGAAAAACTTAGCAGAGTGTATTGAAATATGTGCGTTGCTGAAGTGTTTCGGAAAATAGGGCTTTTAAAGGATATCTCTAAAGAATAAGTCAGGATTCTTTCAATGAATGAGCCTCTGAACGAAAACAGGAATGGGAATAATGTAGTATGCACCAAACTTCTCTAAGGTTTTATTTACTACGCAATGAAATTTCTAAGTGAACTATATTGGGGCTTGGTTTGTATTTACGACTAAGGCTAGCTCAATGTTAGCGTAACCAATAAATAACCGTTACCATAAAAAAATACGGTGAAAGAATATTCAAGGCCGAAACTGATGCTGTTATATCCATTTCATGTCATATGTTCGATATGCTTATCCACAAAGACGAACTCTCTCCAAGTTTGAATACGTTAAGATGAGTTAGTACGTATCCTGAGACCTTAGACTGAGGTTGTCTTTATCGCGTCAGTACTGCATCTTGGATTTGGATTAATACGTCGACATTAAGTTTTGTTTTAAGTTGCAAAAAAGGTTTCAATAATGATTGTGCAATGTTGAAATCAACGTATGGTGATATTGTGGTAGCTATGAAGGCGGTTTACAAGTAGTTTTGAAGATGAGCAACTATCAAAACGTTCATCGACGTCAAAATTAGGCTGAAACTTCGAAAGCTAAGCTTTATGCGAATAGACCAATTCCTATATGCGTAAGCTCTCAAAAAAGTGGACATATCTTACGCTTCTGGGCAAAGCATTTTTAACCGAATTATTACTTATAAAACGAGGAAGCACAAAGCTGATCTTAGACTGGAAGACAGAAAGATAATTGTCTTTTGGTTTGGATGAAACCGAAGGGCCACATTCGAACAGATCCTGATTTCATGAACGAAATTGAAATCGAAGATAGAAACCGGGGTTATGGCTATGATATTAGGGAGGAAAATACAGAGTCCCCAACAAAAAGCTCCAAATCTTTTACTTCTCATAATTGTTGAAATGATCCTGGGATACATCTATACTTTTGTGTTTCTTTTTACGATTAGAATTCTCTCAAAGGGTGTTTTTAATTTTACAAGAGTACGTTGCAACTTTCCCGAAACAACATATGAAGAAGGGGCCAGAACAATTGGGCTCATTGCTTCTTTTTTCATCACGATAATCCGCCGTGCCACACGCAGCTATGATGAATACTCCTTGTGGTTGTTTTTAAGGTAAATGCTTCATTATGTCAGTATTTTAAAGGATTCATGCTGTAAGGCTAAGAGTGTCTTTTGGTTGATTCTTATGGACAACACGACGAAAAATCTTCATGAGTCGAACAATAGACAAATTGACGGAGAGATGAGCACTCTGAAAATGCTACTGAATCTAAAAGAAAATAACGAGCGCTGACGTTTCTTTATAGTGTTCTAAGGCTTCGTAGTATTTTTTATGGGGTATAATTCAGTGAACGGATATACGTCAGTCTGAGACATGTTGAAAGTTAACATTTGGGACTTAGGATATTATTGGCTTAGGATA
Organism: Stratiomys singularior; assembly: GCA_954870665.1. Classification (NCBI taxonomy): domain Eukaryota; kingdom Metazoa; phylum Arthropoda; class Insecta; order Diptera; family Stratiomyidae; genus Stratiomys; species Stratiomys singularior. Next base: position 129,161,188 of record OX940878.1, on the reverse strand, counting down.
TTATTTATTATATTTAGGATATTATTATTATTATTATTAGAATATTATTGCCTGTTTCTTTTCATAAACACATTTTGCGTTGCATTGTTAATGCTGGCTGTCGCATAGTTTCAAGGTAGAACTGATTTATACAAAGCCAATATATTTAATGCTAGTCCAGAGTTTCTGGTTTTTGCTTATAGAAATCTGGACCTTCATCCAGATCCCCTGCTTTTTTTTCCTAGCCACTTGTTCAAGGAACAACCATTCATTTGCCAGTTTCCCTTTACTATGGCGCATTATACTAGTTGTCATACGGATCGCAGATGCAGTACAATCGCAGATTTGAGTGCTTGACATATATTATAACAAGGTGCAAAATGTCTTCGCAAGACTCCCAGAAGACTATTGGTAATGTAAGTTGCACTCCTTCCAGTTGAATGCAGGAAGATCCTGGAGCTATGTTAAGTTATTCAGTTTTATTAATTTTATTATTTTCCTGCCGTGGTTTCATGTAAACCGTAGGAAAGGAAGGGAAATCAAACCCAACATACAACATTCTTGGTTTCCAATCTCATTGCTTCACCCTGTAGTATCCTTACATTAATAATCCCTAACTTAAAAACACTAACAAATTCATCAATAAAATGGGACTATTGCTGCAATCGATAGTCAGGATAGTAAGCCAATACTTTTCCGGTGCAGCGGAGCCCGATCAATCTCGATCGTGTTCTGCCTGGGTTAGCGTGGTTTGACCCATTAAAGTCTTGCAATCTGGCGCAGTGCCCCAGAATTCAACTATCAACTGGTTATGCGAGGTATTATGTGAATGGGATTCTCGTATACTGTATGTTCCTATCAAGTGAGCAAGCCATCTCGACATCATGAGGAATCTATCAAATCAGTGATTTTTAAAACCTCAACATTCCAGCTCTTTGTCTTCCTCAACATCTCCTTCTATAATGTCGCTACAAACCAAGTGAATTCCCTTAAAGAGTAAAGTAGATATACTAATTCGTGTCCTTTTTCTGGACACATATATCACATATTGTCACTTGGTGCTAACTCACAGGCAGGAATGGGTCGATCGGGACTACCAAGTACATAAATGCAGCTGTATAAATGCATCTCATTGACATGGTAAGAAGGATCAAATCTGGTTTTATCAAATCAAAATCCATATGGGTCTATTTCTCGAAAGTTCCGGTAGGCTTTCAGCTACAATAAAGGCAGCTTCTGTTGTTGGAAAACTTTTGGGGATTTCACTATTTATTAATCCATCAATACCTACGATCTTTTTCAGTCTTCTCAATAGGACCCAGATTCCATGCTAACAACATTAACCTGTACTCCGCGAAGGTGTTTCAATAGTTCAGCCGAGAGGAAAGGAGAAGGACCCTAAATTTGTGGCAGCAATCATGGGTAAGCGAGGCAGGTGCACCGCATGGCTTATCAGTAACATGGAACCGTGGTTCTACAAAATGCATGGTGAGACTGACTTTTACCTGACGTGACTACTCAGTGGGCACGGGTATTTCCAGCCTTACCTGTTTAAGATGGGGAAGTCGACGTCTTCAGATAGTATGTTCTGTCCGGGAATGACAGATGACGTCTGCCATACGTTCTTTACGTGTGCAAGATTGACATGTTTTCGTTCGCACCTCTCGGAAAAAATAGGAGGGTTCTCTCCAAGAAGCGTAACGGGAAAAAATATACAATCAAAAGACAATTGGAACTGCGTGTCGCATTACCTACGGACGGTTCTTCATATAAAGAAGGGCATCATGGATCCCTTGGTGGCGCAGACGGCTAGGCGATGATTAATGTGGCCTAGTCCGAAGTAATGTGACAAACAGTTCCAGGCCAAGTTATCGGCGTGGTAAGGGAGGTGTGTAGTCGATAGTCCGGTAGCAACTGGGAGTCCGACACTCAGGGCGTAAATAGCCTTCACCTCCCAACCATTAAAAATAAATATTATTAAAATTTTTATCATTTCACAAGCTTACAAATTCAGGTCAACTATTCCACCCGAATATATGAACAATTCTTAACGTCATTTGATGCACTGACCCCAGATTTTCAATCCGTCTGTCAAGATTGGTAATATAATTACAGTTGCCACATGTTGACAGTACTGCGCTCTTACAACGGCTGTCAGCTTACCGCATTGCAATGAACATAATTTGGAACTTGTTTTTGTGATGGGACTGTCCTTGGGAACGCATTATATTGCAGAAACAAGGTTGTAAGGTCGATTCAACGTTTTTTTGTTACGTTTATGTTATATTTATTTGGATGTTATATTCGCAATATATTAGTTGTTATATTCGCAAAACGCACGAAAATCATTTGGAATGCACTGATAGATGCATTTTTGCGGAACTTTGTTCTTGCTGATGAAAACTATATTTCCTTTTCAGTGCCAAAGTTCACCTGTTCATTGTTCCATTGCCAACTTGACCTTATTAAGAACTTTTTCACAGTGCGAAATCGCGATGAACAGGCTTGCAAGTATTTAATCATGTTGTTTCCAAAACTGTCATTCACAAAAATCAAAAAAGAATTATTGTCGAAATATATGTCTCTCACCATACATTTTCCGCGCTCACAACTTGATTTTTTTTTTTTGACAAAACTTAGGAGACACAAGAGACGAGCATGGAAAGCGGCTACACCAAGATATAGTGAAAATCGAAAGGCAATATCAAGGATTTTGGGTCAAAGCATATTAAGCGACTACTGTAATACCCTCATTCGTTAAACTAATCACAATCTGTTTTGAAGGCTCAGTTCCACCTCTTTTCATTTTTAATTTACTTTACTTTCACTTTACTTTACTTTACTTTTTAGATCAATGAATGGCCGTGAATTATCTGAAATAGCAAGACAATGAATTTATTGAATATTTCGAAAGCTAGAACCAATTTAAAAAAAAAACGCCGGTGATTTGGACTCCGCCCTCAAATTTATCTTATAAAGAGCTTTTGGTGACTAATGCTCAAAACCGTCTGAACTTGTCTAATTAATATTATTGGCATAATAATTATTATCATATTTCTTTATTGGTTTCACCATCAAATAAAATATGTCAAGGATCGTTTCTAAGAAATTAATTTTGAATTTGGATATAGTTTTTCCTCACACAAATGTTTTTGAATGACTTAATTTTTAATTTGCAATCCGTCTGCCTTAGGACGTTTCAACTTCAAAAGATTGGAACGCATTTAGTATGTGTCCGATTTGAGCATGATTTGCCTGAAAGGTTATTCATATTTAATTATTGATTGGCATTTAAATCTTGAGACGTGTCCTTACTAAACTTTCTGTTAGTTGACGTTTCATTTGCGAAATAAATTAAGTATAATGCGACAGTTTCCATGAAATTGACACTTGTGGTTATCCCCGAACAACAAAGACACGATTCATTTGCAGGTATGCGGACTGGGAAAATCCTTGGAGCCTTCGTTTTAATTTAGGCTGTCAACTGGACTGACATTAAGAACAACGCACAATTACAGGTTGATATGTTGCCCTTGTGACACACAATCCATCGGAGAGGGAAAAATTAGTTCGCGAAGTTTTGTTAGTAATTTTGCCAAATACTCTGTTGAATTCTTTGCTTGTGAAGTAACCCCTCCCTCTGTCTGCCTCCCAGCATGATATTTTCGGAAGCAATCCAGATCGTTATTATTAATTGCCACTTCTTTGCGTTTGAAGTTTCGTTTCGAGACAGTCGACATAATTGAATGAAAGCCTTGTTGTCATTCGTCTTCTCACACCAACATCCTTTCGTTTGATTTGCTAAATAAACAAAGATATTACATGTTATTTCTGATCCAATGACGAATCCTATTACATGATTAATGAATTCAACTTTCACAAACGAAAACATCAAAGTTTCTAATCAGTTCCCTTCAAATAAGCTTATCATGCTGCCGTTTTGAAATGCTCCTCAGCATTCCTTTCAGGTGTTCAATGTTTCATTAGCTTTGATTAATCACTTCGCTTGGAATAAGCTCCTTCGTTCCTTCTCGCCTCGAATTTGTTTTGTCGCGTCAATACAATTTTCATTCTTGCATACAAGGAAATTACTTTGTATATCCACGTTGGGCATGGAAGCTTGAAAAGAAAATCGAATGAATTTGTTTTTCTTTTCTCGCTCCGGTCGTGGCCTGTTTTCGTCCTTTTGTTGCTTTGCCTCGGCGACGACATCTTCTCGGCCAACAACAGCGAGAAACGTCGTCTAACCATTATTCGGATTGTTCTAGCTAGCAAGGGAGCGAGAAATTGAATTTCATGAATAATTCACAAGATGTATCATGAATTAATTGAATTTTTCACACATCTATAAGCGTAAGCGTTTAAGCATACTATTCAAAAGTTAGCATCCTTGCGTATTGCCACGGTTGGCATGTTAAGCTCGAGGAACTCTCTAAGAGATTTAGGAAAGCGTGAAATGGTTTCTAATTATTGAATAAATGAATTTGCTTTTCCTACAGCTGATGTAGCAATTTCCCGATGGCTTTTGGTTTGGGCATTTAATCGTTAATCGATTACAATTTGGTTCCAAGGAAACTCGATGCCACATCAATTTCCAAAGGATAATAGAAACTACTTTGCCCGGTAACAAGAAAAAAGCTCTTGAATTGCGAAAAATTGCGCTTAAGAATTTTCTCAGCTGATGATTAGAGTAAATATTTAAATTTTTTGGAAATAAATTTCGTTCAGTGACTCAAATACTATTGACATTATATTGTCCTTATCATATATTTTCATAAGTATAACTACTTTTATATTGTTTTCATAAAATATGTTGGCTTGATGTTTATTGGAAGATGAGCTACTTTGACCGAATCCAGCGTTATCGGACAAGCCTCCTCGCAGGATTCCCGCCTCTAAGCCGTCTTGGGAGTGTACAATCAGGGCATAAATGGCCTTCACCTACCAACCACAGAGATTGTTATTAGAAAATCAATATCATTGTAATAAAAATTTAAATTATTCTATTTATACCCCCGAAACCCTAACCGATAGGGTGCTTGGCTAGACTGTCCGACATCCAGACATGTTGCTGAGCCACTGGAAGTACCCAAACTAAAGTAAAATGATGGACGCAATGAAAGAAAAAAAGGGTTGGGGAGGAATATTATCCGTAACGTGTGAAGGAGCCGCGACATCATGCAGGCATTTTTCAGCAATGACCAATCACAAGGGCATTATTGAGAGGTGGAACACTTGATCAGTAAGAAATCTGAAAAAGTTACCGAACCGTTGGTATGTTGTTCCATAGACCGAAATTGTAGACCTTACCTCAAAAGACAATATCGTGTAAGCAGAGTCACACTAGAACATTGGTTGAGCGAGTCTCTATCGAGCACTTTGCGTTCTTAGATCACGAGATCAAACCACTCGATAAGAGCGACCACTAAACTTACGATAAGCATTAACAAGGTGTGCTAGATCGGATCAATGCTCTAGAGAGAAAGAAAACGACGACATTTGGCATAAACAAGGACAATAGCCGATAGTTGGTCCTTAGCTTCACCTGAATCCTAGTTGACAAAGAGGATAGCCTGTGAAAACTGACATAAAACAACATCGAACTGTTGCAACAGATGTGGAACGTCTTGAAATTTAAAAAAAAGACGTCAAATTGGAAGAAGTCAGTGAACTTCAAAATCTGGCCGACAGGATTCAGCACTACCATCTCAAATGAACAAACGAGAGAGAACGAGCAATTCCCTCGCAGCGCAAAAAGCGGAAAATAGCCGTATAGTCTATTAAACGTGAGCCCTGGGGAAACTAAAAGCATCGAAAATAATTTTGCTGATATTTCAGTGGGCACTAGATCTGCAGCAGGTCAAAAAACGTTCGTTACGATCTTAGGTTTAGGAAGAAATTAAGGAAGATAATATATTGGCGCGATAGAAATGATGAGAAAATATGTCTTTTTTAAATTTATTTCAATATGTGTATAGTTTTGTGGTGGACGTTTTAAAAAAAGTTCCCTTCTTGTAAGATGAACCGATTGTTGCTTGGGCCTGCCGATCCTTGTTTTTGTTTTTCAGGACGAACTTAGGCTGCATGCGATAACCGAATTTTGGTCTGTGGCAACGAAAAAACGGACTTGAAAACCCAACACGAACTTCCACTCCATGCATGACAGATGCCTTTTATATTTAAATCCTTAGAACTTATACTTACTACTTGTTGTCTTTCTCATCATTTCATAGGAAAGTGAATTACATCATAAATATTTATGTTATCAGATGAATTTGTTGAGACGGATTTCACTTCTGGTCCCTTCTTGGCACTTTTTCTTCGCCTTAGGTTATGTTCTATCTGCAATCAACAAATTTTGTCCTGATCGCTGCTCTTGGCTTTAACCCTAAACTGAAAAACTTTACCGATTTTGAAAGACCTAAAGACCAAAACTTCAGTTAGTGGTAAATTATTAGAAATATCACTATATTTTGGCACTCATGATTTACAGTCAGTTCGCATAAGCTGCCAAGTCAAGAAATTGGGCAATAGAGTCCATTTTCGTAATCTAATAGAGATCCCAAAATAATAAATAGACGGATCTAATATATCAAATCCACCCACGTCTTTATTGTACATTATTAATTATTCCACATCAGGATGTGTCAAAAGATCGCATCTTTTGCGTTTCCATTCCATGGTCGAGAGTTATTTTTGGTTTCAACGCCTATGAAAGATAATTTAATTTCGGTCACTTTAATGTCATACAATTTCGTAAACACGACTGTCAGATAATCGCTGCTGATAATTGTTCAGAGAGTTCTCACAAACCAATACCCCCCCCCCCCTCCAACCATTTTCCTGTATCTTTTTTCGCTTGTGAATGATAGTGAGTTAAGTTAGCTTATACGGATTGTTACAGCAGCTTCAAAATCCTTTTGTAAAAAACCTTTTGCAGTATTTGGGATTCGACGGAATGGATGTATGACTACAGTTGCATCATAGCCAAAATATTTGACTATAAGATTTATTTTCGTGCATGTCTGCGTTCCTGCACGATTGCTATGAAAACTGACTCACTCAGAGCGAATGTTTATCGGAGGACCACCCCCTTCTTTGGCCACTGTGACCTGTTACTTTTTCGAATCAGGTCACAGGAAAATTTCCAACAGAAGTGAATTCGAGCCTATGTTTTTTTCCATTTGGGAATCGTTGGCATAGGCTTCTGCTTCATTCTGATTTCTGGTTAAATCTTCCAAAATTTGAAGCTCTTCTTTCCTTACACAGTTGACCCTGTAAGAAATTTTACGCAGATTTTTGGATTGATTATATTCCTTTTTCCAGCTTGATAGGACTTTCTCTCCATGGACATGAGATCCTAGAGGAAAGGTGTTTGTAGAAAATTCCTAATTCCCTTTTGTACATGGAACTTAACTAGATAGTGAGACTTTTCTAAGGATGTGTTTGTCAAGAGGATTCAGTTGAGGATCGTTTCCGCCATAGTTGTTAGCATAGTTCTCAAGCTCGCGGCGTCCAAACACGTCATTCAATGTTTATTTCTACTGCCTTATTGGGTAGTGAGCAGTACATTTCCATCAGCAAAAAGGCTGTACTCCTTTTGTCTGTGGTTTTATTTTGGTAAGCGAATTCGCCCAATTTCCTATCCGTATCCGTATAATAAAAATTCGCTGATTTCAATAATATCGAGTGTCAAGGGTCCACGTAAGTTTTATATGCAAAGTCAATCTTCGGGTCTCTAGTCTCTTCTTATTGCCAAGCTGATAAATTGTTATCAGCTTGGTCTCAACTGTCTGTCTGTATATGAGTATATATAAGGTGTATATTTTTTCTATAAGTAAGTTTTTAAAGGATTGCTACAAGAAAGTAGGTACAGTTTCGTGGTAAGCCATTGCAGAGAGAAGAGTGTCATATTTTGTGTGTTAAAACATCACAATCTGGTTTATTACATTTTCTTTCTCTCACAAGGATCGGTTCGTGAAATATAAAAATTATTCTTTAAATCGTCAGATGTTATCCAAGCGTTTTTTCCTTGATGAGACACTTATTTAAATTTGGTGATATTTTATCATACATAGATATCGATGATTTTTGTTCGCCTGCAAACTCAAGTGCTAGTTTGTGGCTATTTTCTAACAAGTATTTGTCGCCAAGTTGTAGGACATCATCTAGTATATCGTAGGTATTTATTGTAAGTGTTATTGTATTTTGTGAGTCTATACGTTAAAGTTGTTCAAAAGTTAACGATAGACTGAAAGCAATGCAATGTTTGTTAATTTTGGATAGTGCCCTAGGCAGTGAATTAAGAAGGCTTGACCTCCATTGCATGGCAGTCAGTGTTGCGGGGGATAGTGAGTAATGAGCGGGCAATTGCATGGCATATGGTCCTTTGGTATTCGTTGATTAAGTCTTTATTTGTTCTGAGACACGCGTCGTGATAAATTCTGCAATCTTCTGGTTGTAGTTGAATTGCCCAATTCCGGAAATTTTTCGTCAATATGATTTTTGATTTGATTTTTATCTTCCTAAGTATGTGCCACGTCTTATATTGTTCTCAGACGTTTGCGCTTGTTCTGATCATTCCTTGGATGTATAGTTATATATATGTAGCGCATGTAGTTTTTTATGCAACTAGAGACACTTGTTGTCCTGACTGGTTGTCCTTGAGGCCTTTGCTCTGTATGTATTATTTCTTCTTTTGTTAAAGTTGTCTTCTTGAGGCTGGATGTCCGATTCTAAAATCTGTTCTTCGATTTCGTGGTCTTCGATTTTCCTCTTCTCTTTTTCAGCCTGTTCTTTATTCCTTTGTCTCTGCACCTCACCTTAATTCCAGTCGTTTTTTTATTTTTTATTTTTTTATGTGGTAGGGAGAATTCTTCTGCCTGGAAAGTCTCTGTTTTTCACATTGCTTGCATTACATTGCTTCACATTACATTGCTTGCATTACATTGCTTGGCTTTTATAGTCTATAGCAGCAATGGTCCCAACATTTCAACTGTTTTGTCGACTTCGATTTTCAATCCATTTATATTGTGACATGTTCGAAAAAAAAGGTTACGCGCCACTGTAGTCGTCTTAAGAGAAAAGTCGTAAACAAGTTTACAACTAGCAATCATCAATAATTCTCGAAAGCGTAAACATAAACACGTTGCGTGCATTGAGTACAACAAATCCTGGCGCAAACGACTTAGCTCGTAAACACGAGAGCAATCCACATAGAAGATTCTGGGTTCGTTGGTTGTTTTATAAAAGCGAATAAATTTAAAGGTGGACTTATAAAAGTGAAATAGTGATTCAGTGAAATAATTTTAAAGTGCAAAGTGATTTATCAGAAAATAAAATTTAATTTTATTTTAGCACCTAATTTTAAACTATTCGAGTGTGTTTTATTCACTAATGCAAATATTTGCGAAGAGCACACAGGTTGCGCACCTGGCGAAGCGCAACAATATTCTCCCTTTTGCACAACATACTCGACATACTCGTCAAAGTAGTCGTCCTTACATTGCCAACTCGAACTTTCCCCTAAAGAGTTTCATGACTTTCTTACCATGTGCAATCGTTCTGAATCCTTTTTGGGATTACTCTTCTGCAAGAGAGTACAAATCAAACTTCAAACCTTTATTAGTAATTCAGAAATATTAAGGAAAATTGCAGTAAGGAAGAAACATTTGGTTATTACAAACGCGATTTCTGTGTATAAATGGACCTCAATGGTTTCTTCGTCATTATGATTACGAAACCTTAATTTCAAATAATATTCACTGCAGAACGTAAGTGCACATAACTTGATTAAAACCTTACGAAACAGCTGATACATATATAAAAAGTCGCTTCATTATTGCACGCTTTTTTCGCAGAGAAATTAACCTTCTTTAATTACAAGCTTCTGATTAATTGTGATTATTGCGATGATCCTGTATCTGGGACAAAGACACTGTTCCTGTGGCTAAAATTACAACATATCCTTTGACAAAAGTGTTTTAGAACATAGATTACATGGACAATCTTCAGCTTGTAAACCAATTATTATTATAGCGTAAATACGGAGGCTCTAGAACTAATGCAAGTTTGAAAAATATTTTTCTCTCACTGAAAATTATGTTTCTGTTGGTGAATGTTTCATTCTTCAAGTGGAAAAATCTTAGCAAATCTTGGTTTATTCGAATAGTCGATTCTCAGACTCATCGGATTACAGTCCTCCCATTTCGGCTAAAATAGCAGAATTTCCTCAGCTTCACCATCGTATCAGTTTCCTTTCTCAACTGGAATTCCACACTTGCTCGCGCAAATCAATGAATTTCCAAGTAAAACTTGAAGTTATCATATTACGTTTGGAGAAATGATGGCACACTAAGCGCTTTCTCATAATATTAACAAAGGGTCGATTCAAATTCCACGCGTTGTTCTTTTGCATTACTTATTAAAATTTCATACGAAAATAAAGCACAAAAAATATTTACACGGCCTTGAATGCGAGTATTTTGTTTTCATTACAACCTAGCACACGTGTTCACTCGTTAAACACACTCCAAAATTTCGCTAAGGACCTCGTCCTTCCAGTGCTCCATAGGAAAGAAATGCTATCATTTCTTTTGATATATTGCAAAATTTATTGGCAATGGCTTAAATTTTTCTCGATTAGAGTTATGACGGCTGCCTTTTAAATAAAACAAGATGGCAAACGAAATCAATACGCTGCTCCCTAATCCTGATCGCAGCAAATCCTCTTATTGCCCTTTATCAATCCTCCCGTCTTGTTCAGATAGATGTTATTGTATTCATAACGAGGCGTTGGCTTCCCTGGAGAAAAGAAATTTATGAGACTAAGTCAACGTTTGCATGATTGATGTCATTCCTCCTCCTCTGTGAAAGCACCATCCGAGCATCCTCCACGCTGTTTAAGATCATAAAGGCTTCCATCGTCTTCTTGTGCTCAACGTTTGACGTTGTCCTTTCTTGCATACATCACGGATCAAATAACCGTGAAATGAGTTTTCTAACATTCAAAGGACGGAACCAAGCAGGATGAGTGATATACGATGTATTCAATATCATCTATCAGATGCCTAAAGTCAGGGCCCATTGAATCATAATAACGAGCTGCCACAAGGTTTTATTTTCGCTAAGGTAGAATCGGAGGCGATTTCGATTTGGTTCATTTTTCTGGGAATGTTATTTTCCTGGCGAAATCTTTCACTGTTTCACTTTTCAAAATCGATTCCATGCTCGGTTCGGTCTTAGTACGAAAGGTCTGTAAAACGATATGGAGGTCATATGTGACGTGTTAAACAGATGATTTTCGTTCCTGTGTTGCAGGATGTTAAAAAGATTTGTCAAGACGTACAAGGGTAAGTGTCTCAATAAAGAGGATTTGGAAAAAGGAGAAGATGATTTCGTATTACTTTGTCCAAGTGAATCTTCTTATTTTCAGCTGGTACATGCTTTAATGCGCATGTCCTTGTTGCAAGGTTATTAAAGTTTGTATCGCTTCGTATGAATTTAAAGCTAGTTTAATTAAGCAGCCGTCAATAAGTTGAAATTCTCGCACACTGGGAGAAGCTTCATTCGTTTGAAAAGTTTATACTTTAATTGCTATGGCGAATAAATTTACGTAGCCTTGTTCATCGAAAGGCTCATTAACTGGAGATAAGGTCGAACGAACTGTTTTCCCGTATATAAAATGAGAGCAATTAAATGAAAAATTGTCGACAGCATAATAAGTAGTTGGGAAACCCATTGACATGCTCCATTTTCGCTTCAGTCACACGGTTCAAAACGAGCGCTCGGAATTAGCTTAAGTTCCACGAGCTACCAAGTTCAGGACTAAGCCCGCTTATGACCGCTTGAAATCAATCAGTTCCCAAAGTACAATTAACAGCTCGCTCTGCATGAGAAGTCGTTAATGTGCTTTGTCATTCCTGCAAGAATTTCACTCCCCACTAACCATTCCGACCAGTCTTGAACCTATTGTGTTCGTCCTTTTTGTTTGTGAAGTTTGCTGAAACCATACATTCCACAAGGCGCAGAGGGTTCGAGCTGGTATGTATGATTAATGCTATTTGCTGTCGAAGAGCACAAATATTATGTGCCAACAAGTAGCATACTTGAGGTTAATTTATTGTTTGCCATTCACTTGAATGAGCTCGCTATGCATGTGAGCTGATGGTAGAAACAAATTTTCAAGGATTCATTCAAAAATTTCGCACTCTGCTAACTTTGAAATTAGCTAACAACTGGAGGAGTGTTGCACATGTACATTATTCACAAGCTGTTTCGAATGAGTGGGTTTCATTTTGGTCTGAAAGGATTTATCTTGACATCTTCAAGGTCTTCTTGATCGAAATTGTGGTCGGCTCCCAAGAGTTTTAGCAGGAAATATAAATTTAATGTTAAGTATGACACATGTAAAATGTAAAAGCTTCAAATTGATAGAGTCATTATCATTAAAACTCTGCAAGAAACTGGTTGTATTGCCATTTACGTCGTGAAAAGTGATGGAATATTTAGCTGTGAAAACGCGAACGTATTGTGGATTATTAAATGCCCATATGCAATGCTGGGTAAATATTTTATGGAAGGCAGTTCCTCACAAAGCTCCTCGGAGACAGTAGCAAAAAACCATTGTTATGTAACAAATGTGGGAAAATTTCGGTATTAGCTGTATCGCTGTAATCGCTTTACGTCCAACATGCCAGCGGATTTCGCAAAATTTACGATTTCTCGGAGACCACATATAGAGATTACTCAGGTTACTGAAGTCCTTACCTCCAGATGGCTTGATTCTCCTCTATATGAATTTTTGCCGGAGACCATAAAACAAATAAATAAATAGAAATGATCAAGTAAATAAGTAAGTAAATATATGGGATTTAATTTACATGAATTGTGCTGCGTTGATTCCGACCACCTTTGCCTCCTTCAACACGAATCTCCACCTCAGCTTGGTTTCGGGACTTTACTTGCTTCTGCTGCGGTAATTCTGAACAAATCGAATCTCTTCCTCTAACTCGAATCTCCAGCTCAGCTTGGTTTCTGGACCTCAATGAATTCTGCAATGCTACCTCTAACCACTTGTACTTGATTTCGGGACTTTAAGGAATCCCGGTGCACTGCTGCTTGCTTACTATCTTCTTGGCCTCGATCTTTATCAAAATGTTCTCTTGGGCTTTGTAATTCAAAGATTTTGCGATTCGAGGACTTTTTGGGCTAAACACTTCAAACAGCTGCTAATAATTCCTGATTCTCTTTATTATCCTCAATAATTAAATTCATTTATATTTCCAATACTTAAATCACAATTTATACACTTTATTTTCCATCACTTGATACTGGATTTTGATACATTATTTTCCACCACTTGATACTGGATTTCTTTACTTTATTTTCCATCATTTGATACTGGATTTCTATTGTTTTATTTTCCCTAACTTGAAACTGGATTTCCATATTTAATTTTCCATCCTCAAGTTGCAATTTCTGTCCTTCTTATAGCGATATCTTCACAACAAACAAGTGAATCATATTAATAGAAAATTCTCAAAAGCGTTCCAAGAAAAGTTTTTTTTCTACTGAGAATTTTTTTTCCTGAGACTTTACTTTTCTGACATTTTTTTATTGAGACTTTTTTTTGTTTGTCACGAATATTATTTAACTAAATATTAGTTTATACCTAAACCTAACTATAAATGTTTTTATTTTAGGTTTATTCTTAGTTCTTTTTATCTCGTATGACTTTCTTTTGACTTAAACATATGAGTACAAATTAAAAATTTAACCAAAACAATTTATTGTTATATTCAAAATTAATTGTTATTTTATTTATTTATTCATTTATTTAGATACATATTTATAAAATTTTGTTTGTTTTTATGCCGGCTACACATCGGAGTACGTAACAAAATATGTTTCAAACGTTTCTGCATATATCCATAAATAAAAATAGCAAATATTAATCCTCAACCACATTTAAAAATAATTTTAAAAACGAAAAATTCAAAAGCCGAAATGATACAAACATTACGCAAAATGGACCACAGATTCGAACATATCGCCCAAGCGATTGGAGTAAAAAAATCAATTGTCACTGTCAAAAACCGTGTAGAAAGTCTCGCATTCTTGGGGCATTAAAGCTAGCATAGGTCGTTGCAACCGAAACAAAATTTCATGAGTGATTCATAGGAGTCGGTCAACCTGAGGCCAAGTGGTTACTTATGTTCCCGAAATATTGCACTAAGACCCTAAAATTGCAAGAAGGAGTAGTCAATAGCCAACTGAGTTCATTTAGCATATCGATAAGAAGTAAAGACAATCGGAAGTCAGTTCATGTTTAGCCAAGGTCTTTAAAAGGAAGGCTTCCCTGAAGGTAACTTTCATACGCATACAATTGAAGGTAAAATGCTATTCATGGATGAATCATAGATAAGTTTACATCAAAAACCATAGCGTCTGAAAAAGCGAACGAGTCATCCTTCAAGAATTCCAGCAACACACGCTCCAAAACTCAACTCGCAATTAATGAAACGTGAACAATTGATGGGTCTTGTTGATGCTTCAACCCGTCCAGAATTATCTGAGAGAAACAGAAAATAAGGAATATTATAGAGATGAAACATCCTTGTGTACCCAGAATTTTCAAATTTCGAGCAGAGGAGCACATGCAGCGTTAAGACCGGTTGAAGCGATTTTTTAACGTTTTGTATAAATTTAACTGGGCTAGCCGGCTTGAAGTTATAGCAGACCTTACTATGATTTCATTAAAAACTCACTTAGAATAAATTGAATAAAACACCCTCATGATTATTACACCACGCGTGAAGCATACAAAGAGTGGATAAGCTTTTAATGAGGAGACGATAAATTGGTACCCTCGTCTCATATGCGTTCAGAATTCAAGTAATAAAGGCAAAACCACACTGCATTAGTTGGCAATAACCATTGTTTACTGAATGTATTAAAAGGGTCTTTGATTCCATACTTATCTGCACGAATGAATTACATATAAACCAGCTAAGTTTCAATCAGATTTTTTCGGAAGGAAAACTTATTATTCCTTGAGTGTCCAACTCATTGCAGTACAAACCAACTGGACTGAATACCTGCTTACCTTACTCACTAAACTAAGAGAGCCTAGCCAGGAATGAAAGAATGAAACTCTCTCACTTTTTTTAACTAGAGCACTGCCCCATCGTCTTATTGAGAAGAAAGTATGACAGGCTTCACACTCCTGTCCAATACTGATATGTGCTGTCGAACCACGACTTACCAATATTCTGCCAATTAGCCTTGTTTTCAAAATGACAGTTCCGCTCGAAAATTTGCTAAAATCAATTTCAGTTTATCAATGCTTGCATCCAGAGCCAGATGGACGATATTCCTTTAAGCCCACATTCCCAGGGTTGTTGCCAATCATCGAGGATGCGACGTGCTTCTTCGTTTACAAATTCTGCTTTATTACTCGCGAGTCCTGAAAGGTAGATAATTTAACGACCTCTGTCAAGGTACATGATGGGTATCACCTTTACCATTAGCAAGGAAATCTAGTCAAAGACTGCCTGATATGCTGATACAATTCGTAATTTTTTGATGAGCTATTCGTTAAGTGCTGTTTTCCTGAGCTCCATTAAGAAGAGGTGTGCTCCGTAAAGTGCAATGTGTGTAATAAGCAGTTGCCTTTTTGACACTATTCCCATACGTCCCAATTCCCATACGGACTTTTTCATTGTAAATAACTTTTTCAATCCTTTCTATATTTTGAAAATGCCACCCGCATAGTTTTGGTTTACATTTCCTAAACAGGTTTTAGTCACGGTAAAGTACGTTTTGCCTTTACCAGCCAGTTGGATCGATCCTGTTTGTATCACGTTACTATGAATGAAAATTGGTCCAGCTCCCCCTCCCCCCAAAAAACGCTTCAATTTTAAAATACCTTCAAAAATGGCCATCATAATGATTAAATGTTTGATTTGTATCTTAACGTCACTCAAGCCGAAAATGATTCACACTGTAACATGACATATTCAAAACGTGTAACGCAGTCAAAAATCTACCCATTCTTCTTTTGCTTGTACATCCTTTCACAATCAAATGAGGGATGGTAAATCTAAGGATATTTCCATGTCTGATGATTACATCCGTTTGTCTCAATTCCATTAACATATTGAATAGCATGATAGATCTATCGCAGAATTACTGGTAAAGCCAATAGTTCTGACTTGGTCTGGATGGAGTCCTTTTTTGATATTACATCAAACTCAGTAAGCCACACTTCATTACCTTCGTTTGGTACGCACCATCAGCTTACTCGTTCATTACTCTCACTCAAGTACGTCTGTCACTATTTTGCTGCTGTTAGTATTTAGTTTAATCAAATACCATCTCCTGCAATAGCATTGCCAAAGCCCTTGATATTAAATTCAAATTTCCTCCCGAATCCCGAATCAAAAGCGCTGACTCTCATGATTAATTGCAAAAGGGTGGAAGGGAACAAAGGGAGACGTACAAATTATAAGCTGCCAGAAACAAACGAGGAAAAAGCTAAACGAAACACAATAGTGCTCCGAGTGAATTATATTCAAATAAGCTGAAGGATGATAGCATGCAAGGTTAATCCTTGGTATTCACGACTCTTGAGATGTCATTTAATGTCTTTGAATCCTTTCTTTATATAAAAAGGTCTTCTCCTCCGTTGTCGACTCGAGCATTCTTGACATAAAGGAAAATTTGATATTTAGCGTAGGATGTCTATCACGTTCTGATGTCTCTGATATTATGACTAATATTAACCTTGGGACAGTAAACATGCTGACATTGAAGCGGCATGGAAGCTCGCCATTTCACTTAATATGATTCTCTGTGAGAACGTCCGTCCTTGGGTAATATTATTTTCGAAAAGTGTGTTTGATACTGTAATCAGGGGTCAAGTAGTAGAAGAATTGAGGTATTAAGACACTGAGCAGGATACCTGTGAGGATTTCTCATGAGATGTCGATATCATCCGCTAGATATCAGGGATTATTTTCGTAATGAGTAACAAATAGGAAATATCCTTGCGCGTTTTCTGTTTTCTTTGTGGGACATAGAAGCATGCCGTTTTGGCACAATGCTTCCAGGAAATGAAATAACGTGCACATGATATGAAAGATGAAACAGAAGAGACTTTCTGCTACCATACATACACAGTCATATGTTGCGGATATTGAGTCTTGAGAATGACTTTATCTCCTTACGGTAGCAACAAAACAAAAGTAAAAGTAGCTTAGAACATTCTATTTAGCTCACTGTCAGTAACAAAAACGGCACAAGGAAACTGCTGTACGAAAGAACATGTGAAAATTAAATTATATATACACACACACACAAAAAACGCATTTGTTAGCTAGAAAAATGTCTTGAGAATCAAAATCAAAATTGGCAGATTGTGTTTGAACGCATCCTGGGAAAGCTTTGGTATTAAAGCCATAATCTTCTAGTGGAGACCTTTTGATACTACTTCTTTGTGGAAAGGAAAAGGGAGAGAGTGAATAAGTATACAGAATATAACCTTTATAGTCCGAATATTTTAGGAAAATTGTGTCTGAAAATTTCATCCTTTTTTTGACATGGGATAATTTCATCTGCGGCACTCTGAGGTTAAGATTGTTATTTCAAATTGAAAGTTTGATTCAACATTACAAAGTGGAATCGCATCAGGAAATTTCAAGTGTAAGGTAGAAAAAGCATGGCGTAGTTGTTTGAACACTCGCCTCCGTAGCAGCAGGTCCCGAGTTTACTTACTCGAGCTCAGTTGGATTTGTGATCCACTTCGCGAGCTACCAGTGTATCTAGTTATGCTTAGTGGCCCTGTCGGTATAAATAGCGCCATTAAACTTCAACTTGATCCTCGTATCGCAAAGATTTGATTTTGGGGTTAGGTGAATCTAACAAACTTCGTAAACAGCATCGAAAACGTGCCAACTTTTGCCTATGAGGAAAATCCAAACATTTTAATTAGCTCATACTCAAACTGAATTATCTACTACATTGGCTGAAAATATATTGGCTTATCGAAGAGATGGCATCACAAATTCAAAATGTATCGGCTATTTGTAGAGAACAAAGCTTAAATTAGGTCCTGGCATAATATCGTGACATTAGTTTTATACGTTTTGAAGTTATAGCATACGAAATGACGCTACCTCTGAATTATTGTAATCAATGGATTAAAGGTAGTTTCGTGTTTTGATAAAACATTGTTTTTCAAGGTGTTAAAGTGGTACAAATGGAATGGTAAATTTTATAATACATTATTCAACTAGTGAATACTGGTTTCTCTGAATTACCGTGTAACAGTCCCAGCAGCAGTCTTGCCCAAAGATCAGGAAGGCCAAATTAGCCAGTAACTTAAATAACATCTGAAACCTCACTTATCGTGTGTTGAATGACCTTAAAATTGCGAGTTATGTGTTAGATATGCAAAAGTTTAGTGCTCGATGGGATCCGGGTTCCTTGACAATTCACCAGAATACAAAACGTGTTGTCCTTTCAATACAAACTCTGGAGTAATTTCGGTACAGCAAATAAAAAGATATTTCTGGACAATTTGTGACAATGAACGAAACAAGATTCATCACAACACGTCTGAGAAAATTGACAGTCGGTGGAATGGTGATGTCTGGTAAAAGTCATAGGAACCCCTCCTACAACAACACAACAATTAGGTAAAGGTGTCCTAGTCAGTATTTTTAGAATGCACATGGTAAAATTTTCACAGATCATCTTCAATATAGATAAACAACCAATAAGTAATAATCCTGTGGATTATTGGATTGATTGAACAACGAAATCAAGTCCAAACGACCTTATTTAGCAAAAAAAAATATATTTTTCAACAAAAACACAAAATTATTTGAAGGAATCATGTTACAAAGTGGTTGAACTCCCTGATGGTGCCTGGTTTAGCCGCTTGCGTTTGCTTTCTGTTTCTCCGGTCTGCAAATTGGCGCACTGGGAGGAGATTTTATTCAAATTTAAATGGCGGAGAATGCATCAAATGCCAATGTTGATGGATTTGACGTGGGCTACTGTAAGAAAGACATCGAAATATTAGGAGATCATTAAACTAAGTGTCAAACTGTAGATCGCGATTAAGTCGAGATTATGTTATCGAGATTATAAAACGTTTTTATCGTCGTTAGGCCAATGACATTTCGATCCAAGTAACAGAATCCCATGGAAGGCGTCCTACCCTAGAGAAATACCACACACATGCTGATGTCATCAGAAACATTCTGTGCTCTCCTGTTCCCGAAATATCCCGACAATAAAAACACTGAAGATTATTCCCCTATTATTTCTAATGCCTCTCCCCATGTCAATCATCCAAGCAAGATAGTATGTTACGTATATAGTAGCACTATAGTATATCATTTTGGTAAAGTTACGTCTACTGATCCCATATTGCAGATCATATTGAGACGGCCCCGCTCCCTTAATTGTTCAGCGGTGAAACTCCTTCTGGAAAAACGAGTGAACTTCTCAAACAAACCATGAATGCTACTTTAATAGTAAGATGTAAGTTTAATAGATAAGAAACTGACCTTAACTGGATACAGAAATATCCCGTTGACATGCAGCCGAATAATAAGGAAATAAGAGGACATACCTTGAACACCTTACCACCTTTGCTAAAGTGAATGATTTATGCGATAGTCAATGTTCATAAAGCCGAGACCATTTTGCATCGAGAAGAAACATGATCTTCGAAAAAGGATTCTACATTAAATTTGATTGTAAAGGCCGACACAAGAAGACAGCATGTATGTACGCACTTTTTTGAAATTTTCAAAAGTCGTATTCAGAACGTTCGAACCAAAGCTCTCCAAAAAGAGTGGAAGTGGCCAAATTGAAAGCAATTCTTGAAAAAAAACGCCTATATACAGACTCAGCTCATAGAACCGTCAACAATGACACAAGTGCATTTTATTGTAATGGACAAGACTCGGAAGGTGTGGAAAAACGTTTAATATGACCTCGAGAAAAGCCTGTAAAAGAACAGAAAAATTACTTGAAAAATGCGAGACATACGTACAACGCTTAACTGAATTTCTTTCACAAGCCCCCAAGGATAAAACTTCTTGGTGAAACCTCGACAAACTTTCAACGTACAAAACAAGGGCCGGGACGCTTTGGGAAGGATCCACTGTATATTTCTATGACAGTATTGTAAGTAAATGTATCGTACACCATTGAAGACGCGTTGTTTCTTCTTCCAATCTAAGTAACTCTAAAGTGTCAGATGTGTGACTTTCATTTTCAGTTGCGAACATTTACATTTATAAACATTTATAAAACTTCCATCAACCTAAGGTAGTCTATACAGTTTAAAAAGGCTTAAATTTCACCTTAATCCAATTTTTGTCATAAATCCAGGAGTCATACCACATCACATCTCACCTTCAAAAATTTTGTAATAAGTCAAGGAGTAATGCCACATTATATTCCACTTTCATGAAAAAAATGCGAAGCCACTGCTTCACTGAAGCAAGAGAAGGACAAAATGCCTATGGCATTTTAGCTGCATTTATATAAACAACATTTGCATTATGTTGTGGAACTTCTATGATTTATTTACGATTGTGTCGAAGCTTCCACTAAGTATTCAATTTGGATGGAAAAACCTTTCTAATAAATTTGCAATACGTTTCTCAACTCGTTAAAGAAACTTACAACGATATCCCTTTAGTACAATCAGGCTTCCGGATATTTGTTTTAAATTTTGACAAATAGCTACCTGCGTTTCTTGTCGGCCAGATGTCCTTCAGAACACGCTTGCTATTCGCCACTCTCCACGTTTCCACTGATTTCCGTCAAAAATTTGTGAGACCCTAGGCAATCTCTGGTCGCATTTGTTCTTATATTCTATTCAGAGTAAGGAGTCAAGTTGGACTTTCCAAGGTTCCAGATTTTATGTTCAAATTCGTTGATCTGTAACACCATGCCAAACTGAAGCGTGAAACTGATGGTTTCTCAAAAAAACTTCTGATTCGAAGCTTACATGTTGCAGACGTTTGTACACGGTGCAAGGTTTTATTTGTACAATTTACAATTTACAATTATTATTTGTAATTTCATATTAAGCAATAAAGGTTAGATTTCCCATGCTTCGTAAATTTCATAATGGAAATTTGCATCACTACCAACAAGACCTTCGTACCAGCCTTCTCCTTGAATGAACGCTCTCTGCTCCTCCGTTGATGCTCTCATGGCTCGTTTTTTCCTCAACTTGCTCCGTATCAGTAAGATCTTCGGTGCTGTAGATCAGGATACCACTGAAGATGACAAATCCTCGATACATGCTTCTCAATAAACGTCAATTATTGCCTAGGGATGACTGAATTGTTTCGAAATATGTTCATCAGGACCAAGCCCGAAGGTGACACAAATATTAAATTGTAAAAGTTTGAATTAAATCATAACTAAAATGAGCGTCGATTTTGATATTGTTCTCCTTTTTGTCCTTGGGTTTCAAGTTCTCCTGCGCTACCACCTATTTGCATACTTCAATAAACAAGTTAAGCATGCACTAAAAGAGGGATTTTAGTTGTATTCAAACAAATTCAATCAAAATTGAAAACCTATAAGCACGGATTAAGCTCACATAATACTTAATTGGTAGTGAAAATAACTTTAATGTCCTTTTTGCTCATGTCTCTTTAGCATCTTCGAATAATTACTGAATGGCCGAATCCACACCACTAAAAAACTGCAGCTCGTAATCCTTACGTAACTAATTTTCTTTCTCTACCGTATTTAGGATGCGGCCGGTACAAGAGATTCATGGTTCACATCCGTAAGGCTTTCGTCCTTAATCTCAGTATCGTAACCATCCCTTGCATGTGACAATAATGAATAATGAATTTTATGTTGTTTTTGTTGTTGTTATTCTCGTCGTAATATCCTGATTGCAAGCCAGTCGTGAGATACTCAATGAGTTCATAATGCAAAGTACTTGAGACACTGAACAAGCTGCTTGTTGCCAAGTCATTTCAATGAATAAAGGATGACTTAAATTGCATGTGCTTCTTGATTTTATTGAATGTTCAATAGGAAGACACACATAATGCGGAAGTTGTTGGTGCTGCTGCTACTGCTTGTGCTGCTGCAGCTTATAAGCTCGTTCTTGTAGTCGAGGTGGCCTGATGGCTTTTCTTAGATATAGTCTAGTAAGTATATTGACCCTGTTTTGTGTACATTAATGTCATGATGAGGAATGCGAACAGCCCTTGTTGATTGCTGCAGCTGCATTATAGTGTCCTGGCAAATTGACTGCGGTATTTCAGCTTTTGATGTCGATTATACATTTAATGTTGCTAAAAACAGTCCCCTTGGATATGGTAACGAATGTGTTTTTAACAAAGTTTACTTTATCAAAAATGTAAATCACTTATTTCGATTGCCTCCTCGGTAGGAAGGGAATTTTTTTCCCTTAATCCAATTGAACATTACTGACGCTCTCGTTATCGAATTATGCAACTGAAATTCATGTATTTGGATTGAAATTAATATTTGGTAATTAAAAATTCTCATTAATTCATTGTTCAAACCGTTTTTTTTTGTTGAAAGAGGAAAACAACAGGAAAAGTGTTCAATTTCAGAAACGAGGATAATTCAATGATTTATGATTTACTGGCTTGGTTTACGACAAATTCTTCATAGAACTCGTTTTGGGTTCGATGAATTGTTTTACAATTTTTACACAGAGCAATCATTAATTGATAGTTTTCCCTCCATTAAAATCTGGCCAATTGGTGCTGGTGAAGCTTTTATGCTTCAACTCTAAACACAAAGTGATTGCACTTCATCCTCAGTAAATTCAGTAAATTCTTCGGATTCTTCAAGGAGCCGGTTAACTTTTACAGTTATAATGAAAGACACACCACCAACCCCAAAAGAAATCCGCCATTTTAGCTTGAATTCGATTCTTCATTTATTCAGTTAAGGATAGCGCAAATTGTGTGCAATTGGAGGGTAGACAGCACCCTTCTGATCCTACCAAAATGAAAGACTAACTTTGTTCGGATGAAATCCTTGTTTAAAAGCTCATCACGATGATTTTCTGCGTTAAATCTAAGACCGTTTTCGGTACATATTGATTTAACAATAAGTTTTTCGCTTCCGGTCAACAACCTTTTCAAAAATAGTCTTGGTAGAAACCAAGCAGCCTCTCCTTCAACAATAATGTTAATTTTTCGTATATACGCGTATTTCGGGAGCGACTTACTCCCGTCTTCAGTACTTAGCTATCAGTACAGTACTAGCTTATGTAGCTAAGTACTAAGTACTGTAGAAGGAGAGGCTGCTTGGTTTCTTTCATATTCCACTACAAGAATTGGGAACAGTTATTTTTTAGTCTTGGTATTTTAACCAATATCAAGGCAAATCATGAAGGGGAATTGGATGATCCGATTGTGTTCCTTAAACTTAAGGAGTGGAGTAGTGGAGCTTAGTTGATGCTGTTCATATTTTTGTGTTTGATTTTGATATTTCAAGCTTATGTGCCATCCTTCACCGTATGACATGACTCGTGTCAATCGTGGCCTTGATTGGTTAATCTAATCAAACAATGACTTCAATCATAAATTTTCAGAGATTTGCTGGTTGGACTCATCAAGCAACGACCAATCGTTTATTATCCGGCGATTTGTAACATCTATTTTGACATGCACTTTTTAGCACAGTATCCTGTTTTGAAAAACAAACGCGTTCAACATTTTTTTGAAAATAATAAAGCTAAGTTTGTAGATAGCGTTCATATTGACTTCTATCTTGATGTTGATGGTATAAAAGCAATTAACTTTCGTTTCCGACGTAGTGCGTCCTAGCTAAGGCCGATTCAAAGTTCAAGTTTCCTATAAATATAAATTGTTAAGAGTTATTTTCAACACCGTTTTTTAATCAAAGGTTTTTTCGAGTACATTGAAGAAGTGTGGATTCTTGGCAAACCCAATAGTATATCGTGCAACCAGATACATGATATCCGAGAGCGCTTACGATTCCACCATCAGGACTACGCACTTAATTATTGATATTGACACGAAGCAAGGATCATGCTGAACGCCAGCTGTAATTTTGAAAAAAAATGTTGGTGTCTTTGAAGCTTTGTACGGACCGAACTTTGCTGGCATACCGTGGAAGCCTTAGCTAGAAGTTGTCCGCGCGACTCAAAATTAAACTTCCTGCTTTCCATGTTTGGCTGTGGGAATAAAACTACCCCCGAGCCATGACATAAAATGTTTCTTTTTTGAAAAAAGTGCTACAACTGCATATACTGTAAGTACCAAACTACTGCCATATGTTCTCTCCAACTGCCAATATACCACGTATAAACTTACCA
This sequence comes from Stratiomys singularior, assembly GCA_954870665.1. Classification (NCBI taxonomy): domain Eukaryota; kingdom Metazoa; phylum Arthropoda; class Insecta; order Diptera; family Stratiomyidae; genus Stratiomys; species Stratiomys singularior. The sequence continues at coordinate 129,136,836 of OX940878.1, read as the reverse complement.
TCCAATAACCAGAAAAAGCCAAAGCTATTTGGATCTAAAGCATAGTGACTAACGAGCACCTACTTTTTTAACAAATCCCAAATCTACCGAAATTCAACGGATGTACATCGAGATGCAATGGTATTTGTAAACAAATATCGGCGGGAAAAATCAATAGAGGCCAGGATCTTGGCAAGCCACCAGCAAACCCAAAAACCAGATACCAGATACCAGATTTAAATCAAAGCATAGCTATAACAAAGCACTTAAGCCTCTGAAAAATCTCCAATCTACTGGAGTTCACAGGATTCACTTCTAAATGCATTGGTATTTGTAAACACAACGTGGGAGCTAGCTTGTTTTCATCATATTATCGCTCATATGTAGAATGATCGTATTATAGCGATAGCACAAAATAGCGATCACACTCCAACAGAAGCCGTGTTGTTAGAAGAGGATAGAACAAGTACTAGTAGAGTTCAAGTTGTATTGCATTAACAGTAAACGTTTGCACAGTATGTTTCCTTGTGAATGAAATAAAGACAAAATATGTACCAACACAAATAAAATTCTAGTACTTTTGGTTGAGTCTTTTAGATAGAGAATTTGTTTGGGGTGTTATCGAAGTTTTGTTATAATACTAGTGTTTGGATGTAGATTTTAGGTTTTTACGATTTTTATGCCTGATTTGACTGCGCACTATTTTTTTGTTAGCTCTGTTATTCTTTTATTTACAAAAAGCAAGGACACTTGGTATATCGGAGTTTTTTATCTGGGAAGAAAACAAACTGTTTTAAAGTCAATTCTGTTTTTTATATTTTATTTATTCTGTTATTTTTATTCTGTTTTAATATTTATCGTTAAAGTAAACTTTATGGTCTGTCGAAATTGAAAAATGGTCATCATTCAATGAACTGAATAGCCTGTCGGGGTCTAAAAAAATAAAGGTTCCATGGTAAAAAAAGTCAATATACTTTTAAGTTTTAATAATAATTTAAAATATCGATAAACGACCACTATTCAGATAAGTTGTAGAGTGGAATCCCTGATAATTCCATCGAATGATTTACTTTCAGGCATATAAAAATTCACCATCACTCTGAATGTTTCAAAAGAGTTCTAATTATCTTGATCAAATGTAAGATTCGTTAGTGCCTTTTTCAAAAAACGACTCCCCGTCCAGTCTTTACCCTAAGAGTCCAGTAGCTTTGTGGTATAGTCCTAGATCTCAAATCAAATTGTTGAACTAATGTTTTCAATTTCATGATGTGCAAAACCACTTCTGATTCGAAAATCCGACTTGTGTCCTTGCATTTTCAAAAAGAGTTCGTCATTGATATCTTTAAATCTTCAAAAAAATCATAATTTAGGCTGCATCAAGCACTGGTTACACAACCGAATTAAACTAGAAATTCGACAGTCTGATTTAGTCACTGAAATACTGAAAAGTGGAAAAAGTATAATAGATTGCTTCACAATCTAATCAAAGCGACATTCAACGGTGATTCTGACAGACTCGCCTTCAAAATCAGAACAGATTCGAAATTCGAATTTCTAATGTTATCAAATTATCTTTGAAAAGTGATAATACAAATTGCATCACAATAAACGACAACCTGAAACAATTTGTGTTAGGAAATGTTTTAGGAAAAATTTAAATTAATTAATAAATTAATACTTTTTAAGCTTTGTTTTTAATGTTTGAAATTACCTGGTTAATTAAGCCAGGTTTTAATAATCAAAACCTGGCTAGTTCTTCGATGAATTCATCTGCTTAAAGGCTAACTTCTTTTTCAATGTGAACTATCGCCGGACCAGTCATGATTTGATGCTTGGGAATCAATGGCAAAACCACTGAAGGACTAATTTTGGCTAGAATTTAACTCTTCGATTTGTCGTTCTCGAATGTCAGTCATCGAAAAGACACAGGGGCGTTCCTGTGCAGTTTCATGATGGAAAAGGCTCTTTGTCTTCATTTCTGACAAGCTCGACTATTTTCTTATTATCTTGTTATCCTTTCATGCTATTTGGGTTATGGAGATGCTTGTGTTCTGAGCATAGTCCTTCTGATACGATTCGGTTTTTTTTCAATGAAGGTATTCTGTTCCGTATTCTTTGAAACTTTTAAATTCACAGATTTGCGTTAATTTTTTGACTAGTTGAAGGATGCTTCAAATATCAAAAGGGACCCAGTGTCGACTTGTGCTTTAATCCAGGGCTCGGATGTATCTCATATCTCAGGGGTGAATTATCTCTTTGCCAACAGGACCCCAAAAATCGAGAGAGAGGCCAATTCGAAGCACTTTTAATTCCGAAAATTAATTAAATTAAATATTTAATTTTTAATGATTAAATTTATATTTATTAATTAATAGTTTCTAAGTTATAAAAAGCAACAAATGTTGTTTGAAAAAAGTTAATCTTTTAAAATGTTCTTTAACATATTACTCCATAACTATGCGTTTCTCAAATAATATTTTTCCAACGAAAGAAAAAGTTATGAAGATACAGAGAAATTGGTTATACAATGAACACTGTTAGTTGAATTAAAGTGACTTATAGGTAGTTGAAATTAGCTTTTTTGATGAACACTCGAATCCAGAACTTCCAGGCTAGACAGCGGGGAACACATACATTTTTCGATCTTGAATAAGATGTTTATTATGAAGAAAATGATATATGGAGAAAAAAATTGTGAAATCACTTTTGAAACGAGCTCCAAATTTGGTCTCTAGCATTAAAACTATAATTTCTTTGATTAGTATCAGATTAGACTCTCGCAGTGTTTTTTGAATTCAAGAAAATTCAGAACAGAAAAGTCCGAAAAACGGAACACAAAAACAAAGTCAGAAATAAAGCCTTTCAAAAATATTTTTATATTTTCAATTCAAAAACTAAATCCCTAGATGACATAAATTTTGAAGGGTCTTAAATGCTTTTGGTTTTATTGTATGAGTCAGAAATACTCATAGGTTTATAAATATGAAATGCGGATTTTTTCTGCTTGAAATATGCATTTATTTGAATAACAGAACGAATGAATTCAATAATCAAAGTATTCGCCATCGTTAGCTACGACTTTTTCCCATCTTTCTGTCAGTTGATGAATTCCCTCCCAGTACCACTTCTCATTTTTTGAGGCTGACCACTCATCAAGCAAATTTTTATCTTCTTCGTAAAAATGGAAGTGCTGTTCCGAAAGTCTGTGCTGCATCGATCGAAACAAGTAGTAATCAGAAGGAGCCAAGTCTGGTGAATACGGCGGGTAGGGCAGAACTTCCCAATTAATGTTTCTCAAGTCGTTCTGGACAGGTATTGCGACATGCGGCTGAGCATTGTCATGTTGAAAAATGACTTTATCATGTCTTCGGTGAAAATCTAGTCGTTTTTCCTTCAGTGCGCGGTTCAATTTGATCAATTTGATCACGTTCGCCAGTAAAAGTCTCACCAGGTTTCAGCAGTTTGTAATACAGAGGTCCCTTACTATCCCACCAAATACACAGCCTAGTTTTCTTTCCATGAATATTTCGGACTGGTTGTGATCTTGATGGCTGGCCTGGGTCTACCCATGATATTTTCAGCTTGGCAGCAATCCGATGCAAAAAAACATTTTGTTTTCTGTCTGGCAAGCAAAATTTCACAAATGGTTTTTCGCCTTTCGATGTCTCCTTCTTTCAATTGATACGGCACCCATTTTCCAGCTTTTTGGATCTGTCCCATGGCTTTCAAACGTTGTGAAATGGCTGCCTGAGTAACTTCCAACGCTTCTGCCAACTGTTTTTTAGTTTGTGTTGTCTTCATCCAATAATGCTTGCAAATCTGTATCTTCGAATTTTTTTGGTGGTTTTCCACGGTCTTTGTTGCTGACATCGAAATCGCCACTTTTAAATCTTTTAAACCATCATTCACAAGTGTCTTAAAAACCTATGACATACTGGAATTTGTTGACAGATGCTTACCCTCCAAAATACCATATTAGTTATCGCCTACACAAACCATATGTAATGGTTATGCCATCTGTTAGTAAAATCCGCATTTCATGTTTATGCACCCAATTTATATAAATTTTAAACAATGTATTAAAAAATTGTCCTTAAGTCAAAATCGAAGTTGTTTTATCAAAAAAATATTTTGTTAATTTAAAATAAAAAGCAATCAGTGAAACATTAATGTTCAAAATGTAAATTTCATGGCGAAGATCATTCGATTCTGTCCTTTTAACTTGAAAATTTTTTTAAAAATTAATTTATTACGATAACTGTAATATTACGACAATATCTATGATAAAACGCATAATTTAGGAGTTATTCGTGAAAACCCGTTTGAAAACAGTATTTTGAACACAAGGCGTGCTTTCAGTGTGTTGTGCTAATGAGATAATGGAGAAAAGGTACACGTAGATCTTTACACTTTGGCATTCCTATGGTATGGAGGGAACCGAAAAACCATGGAGACGACTGTTACTTTTACTTCTGTGATGTCAGGAGCTTCAGCTCGAAAAATAAATAATTTTTGGCTAAGCAACCTGTACCTCATGGACTGAAAATTCCCATTCGTCCACCTTTTCTTCACACAATACAATAGCAATCATCAGACGAAAGTTCAAACGGAAAAACCGCGAAGGCGAATTCTTCAAACCTGATATAGACCAACCTCAACAGTTTATCCAAGCTAAACTAAATAAATTTGAGAGTGACTTGGGCCTAGTGAAGGATGCTGCACAAATCTTAGGATCACGACAGAAAGGCAAAAATATTATGGCTACAGGAACCACATTTTCGTGGGAAAGGCATCGTGAAAAAGAGTCCGCTAAATATTTCTCTGAAGACGTTTCACTGGTGTATTGTAATAGTATTCCTGAAGTAGTCAACTGTTACGATTCCACATCATTGAGGTTATTTATTGATTCTTCTAAGAGAAGTCTGAAGGGTTCTTTTTACACAATGGTAATACTTATGCCTCAGTGCCTGTTGTTTACTTCGTGCATCTCAAAGAAACGTATGAGAATCTTGAGCTGTTGCTAAATAAACTAAAGTAATGCGAATATTGTTGAGAACTGTGGAGACCTCAAAAAAAATATCCATGCTTTTGGGTCAGAAGTCTGGATTCACAAAGTGTCCATGTTTTTTGTGTGAGTGGGACAGTCGAACACAAAATTTAAATTACGTTAAGAACGAATGGCTTCCGAGAAAAAGACTCGTACCGGGACAAAAACATATGCAGTGTGACACATTAGTTGACCCAAAATTAGTTCTTTTGCCTCCCCTTCACATAAAGTTAGGATTAATGAAGCAGTTTGTCAAAGTTTTAAATAAATAATGTGACTGATTTAAATACCTTCGCGACAAATTTCCTGCACTTTCTGAAGATAAATTTAAAGAAGAAATTTTATTTGGCCCTCAAATTTGAACCTTAAAATCGGACAGATTGTTCCAGAATACAATGACCCAGAATGAATTTGAAGCATGGAGTTCTTTTGTAGAAGACAAAGACGGTTTTTTCAGGAACAACATGTTTTCAAACTTCAAAGAAATCGTAGCCAACAGGGTCAAACATTATCAAAAATTGGGTTGCAATATGAGTGTCAAACTTCATTTTCTGGATTCTCACATTGACTCCTTTCCCGAAAATCTTGGAGCTGTCAGCGAGAAATAGGGAGAGAGTTTCCATCAAAAAATTAAAAATATGGAGAGACGTTACCAAAGAAGATGCGTTATTATAATGATGGCTGATTACTGCTAGACTTTGAAGTCTGACTCGCTCACAAAAATCCACAAAAAGAAAACTACAAAACGCAGTTTTAAGGTAAAAAGAGAACGATTCTATTCAAAAAAAACAACCAACGATTGTCTAAATTACTGTAGAATTAATGTAGTTTAAATAAATATTATCTTAGTATTTTTGACAGTTTCTGTGAAAAATTTTAAACATACTTTTCCTGATGAGATTCGTGATCAACACACCACATTTACTTAAGGACAACTATTAAATTTCAAACATTTTTTCCCGAAAAAAAGACAGGCCTGTGTTATTTAGACAATTTCGTAGAATCAGAAATGATAAGGTCAGAATTCGTGACCATGTGCAAGTCAAAAGTTGTTAATCATTGAAATAAGTTCTAAAGACTAAATCTCTTATTATCCATAATATAAGAGTTAATCGCATTCTTGATCAATGGAGGTTGTTTTTAACATTAAAAGTGTCCAACCCCGAGATAAGATATCTGAAGTTTGCATCACAGAATAGCACTAAATAGTATGACATTTTCAATGTTGCCTTGGTAATTTGGCTCAAAATTTGCGGAAATTTCATTTGTATTTCTTAATTTTTTGTACTCCCGAAGATTTTCATTCCAGTTTAACAATCTAGTTAAAAACATACAATGAAAAAATTTCACAGGGTTGCGTTTGCAGCGATTTAAACTTTAGACTCCTCGTGAAATAAGGGAACTATCCACCTCCAAGGTAAAAAGAACAAGTCGGCGCTGTTTACCTTTGTATATTTGAGGCATTCTGTAAAAAATCACATGAAACTTTCATGAAAATTGATAAATTTTCAAAGACTTTCACCGAATCGACTGAACTTCAGCTAACCAATTGACTGATAGCACCGTCGAATTCAGACATTTCCAACACTTCTTTCATTAATTATCCTTTTGCTTCAGATACGCGGTAATGCCGTCATATAGTGTGGAATGTCGTCGGAAAGTATTCTTTATAAGTTAGGTGTTTTCCAAAAATTTAAACAAAAATCAAGATTACAACTGAACTTGATGAGTTTACACAGATATAATTACACGAAAACTATTTCACAGCTTTCAGTGCTTCAAAATTTTTGGAAGCAGCAAAAACTACCAACCAAATGCCTACGAAAACATAAGAGGGAGTGAAGTCAAAAAGTGCTAGCTTAACCTCTGCTAGCAAAACCTTTGCTGAAACGCTAGCTAAAAACCTCAACAAGAAATTCGCTGGGAAACGCTAAGTCACATTGACTTATAATGAAAACATTGAGTCACCATATTGTGTTTATTGTTCAGTAAAATGTTCCTAGGATAACGCAGGATCTCTATTTAAAACAGCTTGCGGGTTTTGTTGTCAGTGTAGTAGTAGCAGTAGTAATAGTAGTAGTAGTAGTAGCAGTAGTAGTAATAGTGGTAGTAGTGCTGATAGTAGAAGCTGTGGTAGTGGATTTTTTGGAATTAGTGAAGTAGTATTATTGGTAGCAGAAGAAGTAATAGCAGTTCTTCTATTATTGTTATTATTAGGAATAGAATTAATAGCAGTAGTAGAAGTAGTAGCAGAAGTTGTAGTAATTGTAGTTGCTTTGTTTTATTAAATATTGCCTTACGCAGGCTTCCTTATGGATCCAATTCTTTCTAGGAAACAAAACGAAAGTGGATAACGATAGAATTTGGCAGGAAGAGTTGATTATATCAAGTGGGTCCAGATGGCCTTCTTATCTAATTGTGAATTCCAGATCAGATTCAGCTGCCTTCTTACATTTTTCACTGCTTTCATTTGAGAAATCTAAAGGGATCATTGCCAAGTTCGTGTAAAAAACGCCTGAATTGCTCTAATACATTTTGATTTATTCCCTCTCCATCTTCCGAAATATGGAAACAATCTTATTTGACAGCAATACGGATGCTTACTCTTAAAAAGAATGGAAGGCTTAAATATTTTCGTGATTAATTAACCACGCTCTTTGCATTTAGGATTCGTTTCTCCGGAAATCTCTTTTGGGATTCACTACACAGTGTCAATGGCATTTATAATTCCTTCTGCGTTCAAATGACTAATTGCAAATAATCAAATCCTCGTGTAAAATTCGTTACCGTTTAGCGCCAGGAGGTAGCAAATTGGTAATATACAACGCAGTTAGCCTGCAATGATGACGATGATCACGATGATACACCAAAGGAGTGCTACTGAATCGATTGCCATTAATCAGAGTCTGGTAATAAAGCAAATGCCGGAGGGCCATAAAAAGAGTGAGCAATAATTAATTGTTTTAGGGTGAAGCTCGGAATAATGTTGAAACCAGGCCAGCAACTCATCAACTTGTTCCTTCTGATAAAGAAATGAAATCATTTCGTAAAATATATACTATCATCCTTTGGATTGCTGAATTTGTTACAATGCTTTGGATACATTTTTTTTCTCATGACCTTGCATGAGATCCCATACAAATACAAAGGACATGTGCTGATGAAATATTATTAGTAATTGATGGTGAACAAGACTCAGCTGAATTGCTGAGCTGGCAATATGGGCATAGTCATCCTGCTGGAATGGTTTCCCGAGTAATGAGAAAATACTATTTAGAAGTTTTCCTATTTAGTAGTTTGCCGATAAAACGTTGGAATGTCTCTTGGCCTTATAAATTCAGAGTCCTTTGTTGTTACTCTAAACATTGAATAAATGAATACGAGACTTTTAGACAAGTTTTAACCAACTCGGAAATACTGAAGCAATACCCATTGTCAATAGCTAGTTTTCTTTCGTTATTTCTGGTGTACTGGAAACGTGATAGGAATTAATAAGAAAGGAAAACTTCTGGAACTCACGGCTAGTAGATGAATAGTTCATTTTCCTTAAAGTTATTTTTATATTCTTGTGGAAGTGGAGAGAGAATATGTTTTGTTTGGATACATTCCATTCCGTTTGTATAGAGCTCATGATTGGGATATTCAAAGATTATGAGATGACTGTTCGAATTAATACTAACCACGTGTTGGTACTACTTCCTACTCTGAAGGAACCACGTGTACGGACCAAGGAGATGTAGAGGAAAAGAACGAAAGCCTACACGAAAAGAAAATTTTTTTTCCGCTTAACGTCTTTTGAGAACATGTTGCTGAAGAAATAAGTGAATTAATAAGACTACATTAATTGATCAATGAACCCAGCATAGATCATTTTTTAGAGCTTGATAACTTTGAACCATTATAAAATATTCAAACGTGTTTAGACTATTTCTTATAAATCACAGGAAATTCAGTCCCACTTAACACTTAAAAATGGTTCCTTGTAAAGGGCCACCAATGTGCGTTTAACCAAAACAAATTACGGCAATTTTCGCACTACAACAGGCTGTATTATAAGCACTTCGCATATTTTCCTTCTACGCAACCAATGCTGTTGGCCAGCTGACTGGCGTATACTAAGGACTGCACACAAGCTCAAAGTAAATTGATTTGGAGACTGATTGACTCGGCCATTTCGTGAAGTAGTATAGTGTCTTTCTGTTAGAGCTAACTATTATCTTGTTCATTTCATTGACTTTTCAAGACGAGAATTCATTGAACATGGTCCGGTAAAGTCCACTTTTGACTGGGACGGCATTGAAACGTGATAAATTTGCTTCGCTACTTCCACAATAATATGAAGCCGTGGTGCCATAAGCCTGTATATCACATTACAAAACTAACTTTAAGAGGTGTTTTGAAACTTTAAGGTATTGTCTTGGATTATTCTCACTTTATATACAGAAACTTTGTTGAATGGCAACACTAATCAACAAAAAATGAGTTCCTCATTTCTTCCATTACTGATCAAAATTTTACCTGTAAATCTGCATCAATTTCACATTGTATATGAACCTAGTCCAGCAAATCTTAAAAAAAATGTTCAGGTTCAGAAAACTTCAGGTTCAGTTTATGTCAAAATTGTCAATATTGACATAACCTCAACAAAAAATTTTTATCTTCATCGGCTTGTCAAGATGGTCTTTTCAAAAAGTTAAAGGTTATCTTCGATTCGAGCGAACGGTGTTCAGAAGTTTAATTTAAATTTTGTGAACATAACTTTAACGAAATATCTTTGCGTCCAGAACGGCGAAATCGTTATGAATGGAACAATTGTTTCAAGAAAATACACAACATAGTTGTGTAGTTTTTGTTTTCCTTATAATATACTTGACAGCAGGGTTTTATCTGATGGAATTGGAGCAGGTATCAGTAGATACTCGTTATCTTATCAGTCTCTACTATGTTCTTGCCGGGACTTCACAAGTTACAGGAAGTTTAAAGGCGTTCTTTTTCTTAATAGATTATTTCATTTCATTTTATGGTGTGGTAGTTTTTTTATGGTATGTAAGCGCATATTTTTTCCATTAGATCCGATAATAAGGACTGCGAGCCGGAATACTGAGATTAATTGATACTGTAGATGGGCTACTTCGGAACGTTGAAGCGATGCCTCCAAGTCCAATTTTATTGAATAACAAGGTCCGCTGATAGACCAAGCTACAGTGCCTCTGACATATTGTTCTTTATTATATTTTGGCATTTGTACTTGGCCATAACGGATTCAATAATATCATTCGGCTTAAATCGTTGATTGACATGCAACCCCGCATCATGCTGCCACCACCACTTTGTTTCATAGTACCCTTTTTTCCTCATAGTACCTTCTCTCGTATAAAAAATATAAAATTTGCTTCAAATTCAAAATATGAACTTTGAAGTTATTCCAGAACACCGAATGGTTATGATTCATTCAAAATATAAGAGGCTTATACTAAGTTTTTTTAAAGGTCCATGTTAACTAGCTTATTATACCTTCTTTGCTTTGACTGTCATTTTATTCGAATTTCGTCTAGGGCTTACTTTTATTGAAACGTTTAGAACAAAGGTCATATGATTGATTATAGTTGGATTAATATGAAAACTTTCTCTGTCTAACGAAATCAAATATATTTTCGAGATTTTTTTTGATTGACACCGTTTCGATAGCAGTAAATTATTGGTCATAGCTGCTGTGGCACTGGTCAGCCTCTGCAAAAAATGATTCGAAGTTTTCCACCAGCTTGTTATCATTTTTAAGGACTTTGTTTAAGGTCTTGGGAAGGCCATTTGAGCCGCAGGGGATCTGTCTCCTCAGCAACACGTCTTCAGGGCTAGGTGATCCAGGTGCCGAGGTATTTAATGTGGATATTGAGGGACTGCCTCAAAGATCGCAAGCTTGTCGATGACACATTAGGGGTCGGCGAAGAGTGGACGTAACATCCGGGGTGGCGCAAGGTTCCATTCTTCGTCCAGACCTATGGAATGCCTCGTACGACGAACTATTGAAGCTGCCCTTACCGGATGAGTCGCGTTTGATTGGCTATGCTGACGACGTAGCGACATGAGTCACCGGACTCACTGTCGAGCAAACGCAACTCAGACTAGGTATGATGTCGTCATTCTGACCAAAAAGCAGATCCCCAGAGTTACACCCATCCGCATTGGCGAGGAAACCATCGAGTCCAAGAAGACGATCAAATACCTGGGCATGATGATTGACTCGAAAATGAGCTTCTTCGATCAACTCAGAGCGTCAGCGAACAAAGCCGCAGATGGATTATCGGCGCTCAGCCGTATAATGGCCAACATTTGGGTACCCGTCCTGACCAGGAGACGCCTACTGATGAGCGCAGTGGAGTCGATGCTGCTATACGGCTCCGACGTTATGGCTGAAGCTCTCAGTAAGGAGTCGTACCGGAAGGGTACGACAAAGACGATCCGGTACGACAAAGGCGAGGCGCTCTGCGGGTTGCATCTGCATACGGCACTATCTCTGAGCCGGCAGTGCTGGTCATCGCGGGTACGACACCTATTGTGCTCCTTGCTAAGGAACAGAGGGGGCTCTACTTGTGCAGGGGAGATGAAGGTAGAGAGGCTGCTTCACGCGAGGAGAGAAGAAGAACCATTTGTGGCAGGAAGGGTGGGTAAATGATACACGGGACCGTGCGCCGAATCAGGGACCTGGAGCCGTGGCTCAACCGAAAGCATGGCGCGACTGATTATTACCTGACACAGCTTCTCAGCGGGAACGGGTGTTTTCAGTCTTTCCTGCACAAAATGGGGTAGACACGGTCTCCTAACTGCCTGTTTTGCCCGGTGATTGCGAGTGATGCTTGCCACACCTCCTTCACATGTGAACGGTGGGTGAGACAGCGTTTACATCTCAGGGAGAGAATAGGGGAGATCTGTCCAGATACCCTGGTGGAAGAGATTCTGACGTCTAACGACAAATGGAACTGCGTGTCGCACCACGCTCGGGTGGTTCTCACGATGAAGGACATCATCGATCGTTTTTCGTGTAAACGAAATTATTTTTACTCTCATCCTCTGAAATTCTTTGCAATAAACCAAAAGGTGACCTATTGTGTCTGTGTTATTGCAATAAACACGTTTATCTGATTTGCTGTTTTTTGCTTTGGAAGAGGCTGGGTTTATTGTAAACTCTGTTTGTCATAAGTCTTTTTATAGAGTTAATGTATTTTTAAGCTATATTATGTAATGGATTTCGATTCCCAGGTCGTCACGGCGACGACTCGGGATGAAAGTCGGCCTCGCACCGACAATTGGACGTGCAGTCCTGGAGACGTGGCAACGAGTCGTACCCCGTGGGTCAACAACTCGGCCACTCGGAAGTTCCCTCGCGTGGTGGCTGCTGGCTAGCTAGCTCAGTGCGGCGAGGATTGCGGACGTGGGTCGGACCCAAGTGAACTTCCGCTCTTGGTTCCATTTGAACCAGCCACCGAAAAGCCCGATTTACTATGCGACGTTTCTAAACAAATTACGTTACTTTACTCTAATTTTTACCATCAAGATACAATCAAAGAATCAAACTCCCCGACTAACGCGCATTCGCGAACCGATATACCGCGGTGCCTAAAAACAAACTACTTTAATTTTGCGACCGTAAAACACGCGAACCCGAAAAACCGAACTAGTAGTCCGCGACACGACTACAAATTATGACCGGAACAAAACTACAGCACCGCGGAACCCGAGCGATGAAACACATTGTTAACCCTACATCATCCTGCACTTACCTTCGCGCCATTTCCACCTGAAAGAAAAGGTTGTTGGAAGGAAAGAATGTGGTTTTTCTTTTAGCACTTCATTTTAATTCTGGTTCTTAAAAATTTATGTAAAATTTTAACGCTTTATAGGTCAAATCACACAAGTCAGACAAACGTACCAGAATCGCGCTATATTAAGTCCACTGTTGATTAAATCAAATTAAAAGAAAGCACGATAGTGAAGCAGAAACATCGAAATACTATTATATGTGTACACATACTTGCTTAACCTACTTCAAAAAAATTATTCTTAATCATTCATTGGGTTTATAACAAACTTTTGAATTGCACATTATTCTTACACAAATGAATATTTCTTTTCCACTATCAATATAAGTATTCAAAAAGGCTTAATTTTGTACGAGGTTTTTTTTTTTTTTTTTTTTTTACAATTTCTTAAATTGATTCTCATTGATGTGTCGAAATCTCCAATGAGTTCAAATCAAAGAGGAAGCGATCCATTTTAAATTTAAAATATTTTACCATCAAATATATTTTCAACTGCTTAACTCTACTTTTTTTTTTTTTTAAATCTCACAATAATTCCTCTTCAATATATTTCAAATTTATCTTAGCAGATTGCTAAGAAATTGAGTTAGACTTGTGCTTTCCAACACACTATAATGAACCGCAAGCGTTTAATATTGTCTAACTATGTTGGATGCTTGATTCTTGTATCTTGCTTTTATGTGATCAATAACATTTTCGATAGGCCACAAAATTTTGCCAAAACTTTTGATATAGATAAATAACTATGCACAGGTCAAATTGATTTAAACAGAGAAAGCAGACATTATGTCCGAAAAATATTTAAAAACGCTAACATAAATAACCGAAGAAATACTAATAGTTCGCAATCTTTTCTGTCTTCTTCGAAATTATACTTTTCCCGTTTTCGAATGGTGTCCAAACTTTATGTAGCACAATTAACTTTTTATTTTTTTATTTTTTTTATTTTTCAGCTATTGATTAAAACTTGTCCTTAATTGAGATTATATGGCTTATAACCTAAATTATTTGCACTAAACGGCTGCTTCTTGATATTTGTGGAACTTGAGCTTTCTGTTCTTAAGCGAGTAATATTTTCATCAATCATGCTTCCACGGTGTATTTCAATGGTAGATACATGTATACAGCATAATCAGCAAGTCTTTTAATCTCTGGACTTTGCATTGAATAGCTTTTGCCCAAATGCATTTCAATATGATTACAAACTAATGCTAAATTAAAATCTGCCAACTTACTGACTTTATCGAATTGATCAATGAACACCCTCCCATTTCCATTGGCAGACGTCTGAATAGAATATAGTAGACACGTACAAAGTTGAGAACTGTTTCTGGTGAATGACCGAATTGGACACCAAGTTTATTCTCAAAACACCGGCCATACGTTCCAAATCGCGAGCAGTGCAGCCAACCTGTGATATTGTTGCTACACCATCGAAATGGATCGCTCCAATTGTAATTGTTTAATGGCCGAATGAAATGGTGCCACACTGATGCAGGCTATATGTCTCGGTTTCCCCGTCATCCGATTGCGGAATCGATCAACCAAATTGATAGCAGCAAGCAATACGTCCGTAAAACATAAGCTGAACCGTCCCGTGCACCAGTTGTTAATGTTCACGATAAAAATTCCAATTGGTTGAAAGATGTTCATTCGCCTTGTCTTCATTCGGGCGGCGCCTTCTTGAGATGTTTAAAACTGATCCCTACACGCTTAAAAGGTCGAATAACCCTACTTTTAGGTGTGAATCAATCTAGGAAGTGATTAGCGAGTTGAACCTTCGAAACCTGTTGACAACTTGTTGATGCATCACGTTCTTCGCGGAAAAATGATGTTACAACGCACGGGAAACTGAACGCCGGTATTTAACTTGAGTTTACGTTCCTCACTTGATATTTTGGCACTGAATTTACCGATTTTATTTAACAAAGACGCAAAATTGTCATTTATTCAGCCATGCCTGCACCTCTCTCTTCCGGAAATCAAAAAAACTCTCTCTTCCGACCTGAAGTGGTCGCCAGGTCGTAGGTCAGCTGACTTTCGACCTGTCCGCTGAACTTTCGCCTGCGGGGAAAAGATGGTGGCACCATCTTCAGGTCGGTAGTCACTACAATTACCGTTATGAATCCAAGAGTTGTGTCTGTTTCCAGATGCAAGTGGCTTAATTGCTAGTGTTTTCCCTCAATTTGTCCTTTCATTACTTCCTTCATTAGGACGACTATCTCATCTAGTTCAAGATGTACTTCAGTTCTTCTGCGACTCATTATGCGTTTTTTAGCTTGTATGTCATATATATCAACTGTTTTTCTACCGACGTGTCCTGGGAGCCAGATGACTTTGAAAATTATCTCTGGGTATTTGTTGATGGTGTTCCACATTTCATACGTTACTGACGTTTCTTCCAAGTTTTTTTCTATGCTTTTCAATTTATAAATTGTTTACGTCTGTAAAATGACTATCTTTGTGTAATCCTGAATTTCCTTATTTTAAGGGGGTGCCAATATTGCAGTTAGTTCTGGTTCGGTAATGGTATCACCTTTTCTTAAATCAAAATTGTATGTGCAATCACTATTGAGATTAAGGGACCCGATGCCAGTTCGACGATGATTTTTACCGAGTCTGTGACAACGATCAATGGCTTATGCTGCCTTAGATTTTGAGTTTGTTTCTTTAAAACGTTGATGAGCCCAATTTTAAGATTTTTTAACCCAACATCTTTTCTTATGTCACTCACAAAAATGACTCACATGAATGACTCACAAAAATGGCCTATTCGGAAATCAAATACTTGACAGCATTTCCTAAAGGCGTTTTCAAGAAGGGCATTAAAGTCATAGTGAGGTGCTGTTTTTGTTTTAAAATTATATTTTAACACTTAAGGTTTTTGTTTCAGAGTTCAGAAGTCAGAAGATAGTTTTTCGTGCTTGTAGTTTCTAATATTGCGAAATCCTACTGAAATTTATTTTGTAACACAGGCTGGCATTGAATTACACAAAGCATAACACAAAACTAACATTTTTCCCGGTTAAGATAAATGGGAGGAACAGCTGTACCATGTTATCAGTCTGTAAGGAATTTCATCAAATCGATGAGGGAATGTCCACGATTACTGATAGAATCCATTAAATAAAACATGATATCGTTGGTATAAGTTCTAGATAAAATTTGAAAATTTTTGTACTAAATCTAAACCCGCCTTTTTACTTCAGAAAGACAACCGCATACACCAGCACTTTGAGTTCCTATCCAAGTTTTTATCTTTTCACTGTCAACCAAGTCATATTCGTTTTAAGTTCAAATTTCTGATTAAATTGAGTTATGAAATATGCAATTTTACATCGTCGATTACAATGTTTTATATCATATTTTCAAAATTTGGCTTTGTTACACGAAGGTAACCTTATACACAGTCGTGCCATAAGTTCTGTCCCTCTTATAAGTGCGTCATGAAAAAATATTTTAAGTAGTGCTGTTTAGTTTGTTTAGATGATAAAGCTTTAGAAATTCGTTCAGTATTACAAACAAGTCATTTCAACACAATACGTCTAACAGTAAACATGGAGTGGGGTATTAAAGAGAATCGTATTGCAGTGATCGCGTTACACAAGTGTAAGAAAACACCTAAGGAGATTTTCGACATCTTACAACCTTTAAAAATAACTTCAAAATTTGTTTATCGCTCTATAAAGCGATACAATGAGACGTCCTCTTCCGATGACAGACCAAGAAGTGATCACCCACGTGTCACAAGAACGAAAGCAGCCATTAAAGCTGTAGCTGAGAGAATTCGCAGAAATCCTCTCTGTTTATGGAAATTCTGTTTACGGATGAAAAAATTTTTCACTGTGGAAGAGAAATTTAATCACCAAAATGACATAGTTTACGCTCACAGCTCTCGAGAAGCTGCTGAGAAAATTTCAAAAGTAGAAAGAGAACATCACCCAGCATCTGTGATGGTTTGGTGGGGAGTGGCGTACGATGGCGTTACTCGCTTGCATTTCTTTGAACAGGGGGTCAAAACTCGGGCATCTAATTACCAAAATGACATTTTAGAACAGGTAGTTAAGCCTTTAAGTGATACCATGTTCGCGAGAAAGCACTGGATATTTCAGCAAGATTCAGCACCCGCACACAAGGCTAAGACAACACAGCGCTGGCTGTCAGCTAATTTACCGGAGTTTATTGCTGCTGAAGATTGGCCTTCGGGAAGCCCAGACCTAAGCCCTTTGGATTACCGTTTATGGAACATTTTAGAGGAGAGGGCTTGCGCTAAACCTCATCGAAATATTGAGGCATTAAAAACTGAATTGGTGAAAATAGCAGCCTCGATACCTTTAGAAGTGGTGCGTGCAGCGATAGACGATTGGCCGGACCGTTTAAAAAAGTGTGTGAAAGCAAAAGGTGGACATTTTGAAAATTTTTTATTTTTTTACAATTGGTTAGTAAGTGTTAAATAAAATGAGCACACATCTTTGTATTTTATTCATTTTGCCTTTAAATTAGACGCATTTACAATAGGGACAGAATTTATGGCACGACTGTGTATATCTGATTATTTCTTTACAATAATAGTTACATATCAACATTCTTGTTTCATGTTTTTTAATTTCTTTTCTTCTTAAATAATCACACGTCAAACTGAGCACAAAATATTCATAACCGATACTGTAACCTTTAAGGATTCGGAATAGCAAAGCTTTGATAGTAGAAACTCTGTTGATACACCTAGTATCAATTCACAAGTCAATAAAAACGTGAGCTTTTTTTATCGGATATTTTTTTCGAAAGGACACTCAATAATGCGAATGAATGTCACTTTTTATTCTTACCGGAGGAAGGATAATTTTAAGAATAGGGCTGCGTATTTTGGGGCAGACAAATTACACCTTTCTTCAAAAACTGAAAATCGGTCCTTTATAACTGAAACTGAAGACTGGTCCTGAGGTTCAAAAACCCTTGATTCTGACGTTTCTTGTGAATCAAGTCCAAAAAAGTCCTGAACCAAATAAGTCCTGAACTTAAATCATCCGATCAATTTCTAAATCAAAAACCAGATTCCTAAAATTGCATGTATCTCCCTCAGGTTTCAACAGACTTGTCTCTATTTGGTATCGTAATTGTCTCGCAATTTGATTTTATCGAAATAAAGATCAATAATTAGTAAGCAAACCACAAAACAAACTTTGAATACATCTTACTGGAGTCATCTTTATAGTATTTAACAGTGAAGTTCAATCCTGCTTAAATTGTTGATAATTCTTTTGAAAATTCAAGTTTCGACCCCTCCTATGAAATATTTGCTTAACATTTGCTGGAGGGTTGCTTTCATGAAATTTCTTTTTCGACATCTTAAAAAAGAAGAATGAAGTTCCAGCCACGAAGCTCGATTAACATAGCGCATTGTCTTCATTGACGATCGCCTGATTTGGAACAGCCGTCATTGATGATGATTTCTGGTTCAACAAACTTATTTTCGAAAAAATATGCACTTATAACACATCACTGTAAATATCATGAGAATTTCAATGAAGGATGTGATTCCCCTCAACCACACTTGACATTCCTTGCGCTCTGCAAACACCTCATAAATGCTTACTAAGGAAGCATTTTACATCGTTTCCCTATATGAATTTCATCGGAAAAAGGTCATTTATAAAGAAACACCACAGTATTAACACCGTAAGGCTTGTATATGAAATGATAACGATATGAACGTGATTTGATGAATTTACACAGCCCACATTACCGTAAGTACCAAAAAGCTCACTTACATATTTCGCATAAATGAAAATGTAGCTTAAAAATGTCTAAAGCTTACCCGAAGCGTGTTGCATAATCTTCAAATACTTTAACCTGACCAGTTTCAATAAATTTGTCTACAATTTGCACAAGTTAATCATGATCAAAATAAGATCTAATCAGTTGTTCATAGTTATATGTCCCAAGTATTGAAATGTCAAAATATGGGTGCGTTCAAAGTCTTTTGAAAACACTTCAAACATTTAGAGATGGCGCTCAATTAGAACAAATCCGTTTAAATAATTTCAAACTAGAATAATGACGATTGTATGTTTTAATATTGATGAGAAAAAGAAAATAATCCTGGTGAAACTGTTGCGTTTCATGTATCAATGCTGAAATACTCTGATATGGTCCTTTACATATACATAGCATGGAAGTGAATACAAACTAGTGACAAATATGCCCTCAAAGCTCTTTAAAATGCATTTTCCAATGAAAACATGACTACATAAATTAAAAACAAAAAACTTTTGTAAACTATTCCAGTACTACACAAAAGGAGAACGATTGACCGAAATGCGTTTGAATTGTAAAGAACATACCAGCTGTTGAAAGAGAGAGAGAGAGAGAGAGAGAGAGGTTTTACAATATCAAACTACTCGTGCAGCGACTTATACAAAACCGGCTAAAGTGATGACATTTACATTTAAACCAGTCGCAACTCAAAAAAAAAAAGAAATAAATTGAAAGGTTCTAATGGAAATTTCTGACTGCATCAGTCCTACGTTTCTAGTGAATCTTGGAGAAGATGACTCAGAACACTGACAGCCAAATTTCAACACTTGTGTAGCAAAGGCCAATCTCAGCTCTTTTTATTCTTGTCTCAAATGTGTAACTTAGGAATTTTCCAATTTACAATATGTTGTTATACGTCTTTCTAATATAAAAGCGTTTCAACTCAAAATTTAAATTTGCAGACAAAGCCCTGGTTTTAAAAGCCACTCTTTTGATTGAATGCCATCAGCCTTCAATCTTACTCGTGAGATACATTAGTAAATGTGGGGCAAATATTCTACAAAATAATACATAAGATGCCACTATTATATTTTGATATGGAGGCTAGATATGTGTTCATCTCCTGAATGGGTATTTAGGAATGATATTACCTTGAATCCTCTGAAGGCAACAGCTGACATTTATTCATATAAAATATAAAAGCCTTTGTCAATTTATGGTTTGCATTGTGTCAACGTTGCTGTTGTCGTAAAACGTAATAGACTCTAATAAGAGGAATGGTAAAAGCAAATGGACTGAGCAACACATTAGTATCTGACAACATATGGTAGAAGCTTTAATGCAATGTCAAGTAAAAAAAGGACAACTTAATTGAAAGGTAGATTACACTGACCATGAATATTAATGCTGGCTTTTTTCTCCAAAAATGTTTATACATTTAGATGACATCAAGTGTCAGTAACAACCTCTTCTGGGAACGATTCGAAAATACTGGTAGACACGAGCTTCCAGATCTTTCACAGGATGCTGTATTACATTTCCTTCATATGCCAGCGTAATTATTGTATTTTTAATGCTGCTGGTAACTATGCACGTGTTGTACAAAGCCTAGGGACGTAAGACTTCGTGGGATATGAAAATTAAATGTCCTTATTTATAATTTTCATTGACTGATCTTCTGGCCACACGTTTTATAATCAGGGAACAAGCGTAGCATAAGCACAATGGCAAATATTTAGCACTCGATTCAATGAAGCTATTTCCATATCATGTGAAAAAGGACGTACTAGTAAATGATATGCCGTTGGTTGCAGGATCAAACAAAAGTTGAGATTTATCAGAAATAAGCCAAATCTCGAACAATACCAATTTTCCGGAATTTTCCGGAATCTTGAAAGTAGATACAAGAAAAGTCATATTGGCGTTTTAGCGAAATTTTATACCTAATCAGTATCCAAATACAACAAAAATAATCATGAAATCTAGTAGAAATCCTACGAACCTTCCCAAATTCGTTCGTGATGATCTAACCTTCAATTTATAAGTAAACACGTAAAACGCGCCCGAGGACATGAAGCAGTTCATAAAATTTCATTACGAAATCACTTAGCGAGAATGCATCACTCTGAACTAAATGCTAATATCTAAAAACAAAGCCGTACTAAACCCCACTACTACCACAGCTTTTCTTAAGGCCGATGCTGCTATTTCATTAAAAACATTCATGACTTAAATACTGCTAAAATACATAAAATTTTCGCGTGAACAAGGAGCGAAAATTTCATCTTTCGCTGCCCTTTATTGCGCTACAAGCTTACTTCCACGAAACTCTCTCACACATCTTTCGTATCCTGTAGATATTTTACGCTACTTCCTGCGGTCGTTCTTGGTGCTGTTGCTGAGATTGTTGGTAGGCCGGTATTTATTAATTAAATTCGACGCTTAGTAGGAAACTAACAAAAATAAGTACGAAAAGCATAAAATATTCTTATACTATATTTGCATAAATACACTGGGAGTGTATTAATTATCCCTGATTTTAATTAGGATAAGCACGAAGATCATCTTCTTTGCGGGGCTAGTCAAATAAGTGCAGAATGTAATGAAGACGGCCATGAAATAAAAGCCAGTCTGCACAATGGAATAATTGTGGGCGAGTTGCTGTAGGTGGTTTGCTTAATCTACTATAGCATATCCTTACACAAATTATGAAACGCACTGGGATGAATGCATAATTTTGGAATGGCATTTATATAGAACGTAGATTTTTAAAAGTATTCACCAACACATTGTTGTAATTTAATTTTGATGCGCATAATATCATGCAATTATTTGTCTAAAAGAATATTTGGTTTTCATTTTTCAATGGGAGACACAATCGAACTAAACACAAAACACCTCTGCTGTCCACTTGAAAACCTAGCCTGTAACCGTTTGACACGTTTGGCACGCCTTCGAAAGCCTTTAAGCAGGCGGATCCCTCTTCTAGCGAAAAGAGTGGGAGGAAGAGGGATTACCAGAGAAGTGATCCCCCAACCCTAACACCCTCGTTTCTGTGAGTTTATTTTATTTTTCAGGATTCCCCAAACATGATGTGCCACATAGTTCCATTTGTCAACCGATCCAACCATCCTAGGGATAACATTATCCAGGGTGAGCTCTGCTGTTACCCTGTAATGGTCCTGCCGCAGCCTGCCCCTTCTTTTGCATGCAAAAATGCGTGGCAAGCATCATCTTCCTCTCCTGGGCAAAATCTACAGATCTTGTGCAGTTAAAACTGAAACCCCCATGCCCGCTCAATAGCTCAATACATACTTTAAGTTGCGCTACTGCTCCTAATCATAGTAGTCCGTCGTAAGACATGTTCTACAGGTCCAGACCAAGGATAGATCCCTCAGCAGGACCCGATGTAATCTCCATCCTGCACTGGCCCTGTGTCGTGTCATAAAGCAAGCTTTGGTCCTTGAGTTAGTCCCTCAGAAGTTGCATAAGATATTCGGGAACTTGAAAAGAGTTTTTCAACATATCCAGTATATCCATCATCAGTTGGAGTTGATGCTCAACGTTGGAGCGCCGAGCGTCACTAAAAAAACGATCCGTCCCTTGATTCGGCTGTATGCCTCTGCATTTTGGACCGCGTTCACTACTTTTACAATCACATCGATGGTGGAGCGGCCTGATCACAAACCGTACTGCCGAGGATCTAGATCACCAGCTGCCCCAATCACGTCATTGAGTCTTTCCTTAAGGAGTTTATCTAGAACTTTTCAGTCTAGCATGCATAATGGATGATATGCGGATTTTCTGGGAAAACCCTTCCCGTAGGGAGGCTGTGTCTGTGCCGAGCAGCAAGTTAGGACAATCGTGTGACATGAGCTGCAATATGTCAGCTGGTATACTATCTGGGCCAGTAGCCTTTCGGGTTTCTAATGAAACGACTGTCTCCTTAAATTTCAATTTTGGGCAATCGATTGCTGTTTCATCGCGGACAGTGTTAACACAGACGGGGTAAAGTTCTCGCATTATCTCGTCCATTTTAATGTGGAAGGCACCAAGCTTCCACATAACTTGCCCACGGATCCTTGTTCACATTGTCCACTAGATATTTCCAGTGACGAGCCTTTCAGTTGTTGTTCAGCTTTCGAAGGATGAATTATGAAAATACTGCTCGTATTAAAAAATCATATGTCCCGTATCCATGAAAGCAAAGAGTCTGCAAACAAAGAGGAATGTATCATATTCGCGATTAAATTATTTATTACTTATTAGATTAAAACTCATATCCAGACGTTTTTCGAATGCAGAAACATCAAATATTTATCCCTTCAAAAATCAAACTTAGAATCTTAGTTTAAATCATAGCGACGGAGCTCGCTAGATACCGTGTGGAGTATCCTCACGACTCATGCTGCAAACCTGAACCCTGCAGATATGTGCAGGTATCATGTGAAGCTAGGAACCAAGTAACAACAACCCCCATTGATAGGCCAGCTTCTAGGGTTATGGCTTGCCAGGTAGTATCATTGCGGCTAATGGTGCACGAGGGTGGCGATGTCCCAAACTGCGTCTGGAATAGCGGCGTTCTGTATTTATCAGTATATATGATATCAGTTCGGAATATGATACGATTTGTCAATGTCTCAGACTGAAATCAAAAAATCAAAGAGCTATTTGTACATGAGTACTGTAGACTTTCCTGATTGCCTTTTGACAAGCAACATTGAATTTTGACTTTTGGTCACGTTTGGCCTCGTAATATGGAATGAGGAGTCTAAAATAATTTATCTACGATCTAATGACAGAATTTGCGAGGCCCCATCATTAAAAGTGCGTTTTCAAAACACCAACTAAACTTTGTAATCTTCTGGAGGTTTCTAGATGAATAAGGGAGGTTTTGAAGGCACAAATGCGGAAAAAATGGAGAAGTACGTCCTGTAGACTTCATCAAGATTATGCAAGTTGGAGCTTAAAAAAAATTGACATTAAATAGGCTAAAACTAATTTGATTGAATCACCTGATAATCTTTGCAGAACCATGTCAAAGTAGTTTGCATGAAAGGAATTGCTGAAGCCAAAAGAGACTGTACCGAATATTTATAAATGAAAATTGGAACCACTCGCAAAATACTCGCATATAAGACAAATTTTTTAATAGTTTTGTTCAGAAACTCAAAAAGTGCTTGCTGCTGTCCAAAGTATGCTTTTATTGAGTAGTATTAATCCTTGTTTATCCTTGTTTTAAAGGATTTCTTTTCCGTTTGTTGTCGTTTGGGTCTGCTGGGCCTTTCTTCTTTGTTGCCGTAGACGAATTTTGATAGTATTGATTCATCTTGAGCTCGTTGTTAAGTCCTGTCTCTATGTGCATATTTTCATAGGTGGTTATTTTCTGTTTAAGCCTTAGTCAGTGTAGAAGTTTGGGTCGGATTAATGGTGCGTTAATGAAGGTTGTTGTGCTTGGGTCTCTTCGGGTTCATGGGATTGTCACTGTCTGGTTCGTCACGTTTCCTATTTCTGATAAGGATTCACGCAAAGTCTGAGAGTAATATGTCGGAGTTGGTCACTTGTTGTTCGTTAATTAATATTCTGTGTGTTTCTCTTTCTAGTTTTTTAGTTTTTCTAATATGTCTACTCTTGGTCCAATTTCGTTTATGTAAAGCGTCCTTGAACTGGCAATGGTAACGCGTTCATGTGCGTTGTGTGTAAACGAACGCAGGTGTATCCAGCTCATAGTTTTCGTTTCGTCTTTCCTGCATGTCAGGTATATTTGTATATGGCGCTGTTTTCTTATTCTGTTGAGCTTGTTTCCGATGTTATTGATGGTTTTGAACGCCGTTTGTAGTTCGTTTTCGAGGCTAGTCCATTTATGCGGTGCCTTTCCCTATGTATGTCGATAAGGTCCATCTCTGAGCGTTCATTGGTATCTTTAATTGTTGGTTTAGCTGTTTAGTTTAGTTCATGTACTGTGCTACCAGTTTGTTAATATTACGTTTTTGTATTCATTGTTCTAGGAGATCCTATATGTGTTTTTTAGTTCGTCGGTGTAGTTGCAGGAATTCATAGGAATGATGAAAAGTCTCGGCACAATGGACCTGTAAGCCGCTCTGGTTTGTGCTGGTCTGGATGATTCGATGAGGCATGTATGGTCTTGTTCTTAGCAGGTGTTTCCCTAAAAGTTTTGTATTCTAAGTTGTTTTATATCTGTATGACGAGTAGGTTCATGTTGTCAAGTACCCTCTGGTTTGTGCTGGTCTGGATGATTCGATGAGGCATGTATGGTCTTGTTCTTAGCAGGTGTTTCCCTGTAAGTTTTGTATTCTAAGTTGTTTTATATCTGTATGACGAGTAGGTTCATGTTGTCAAGTACCCCGTTTATTTCTTTCAGCATGGTAAACTTGATCTTGTTATGAATAATGTTCTTGTATGTGAGCCGTTCCTCGTTCGCTTCCAGGTCGATAATGATGAATCCGCGGTCCACATATCGTTTGTCATTGTCGTTTGACATTGAACTTTTATATACCCAATTCCTCTATGCTTGTTATAAGCATTTCGGAAATGGTTAATAATATTGAGTGTCCCATGCCCAGTCCATCCTCAGCAATGTTGATCTTGTTTTCGAGCTCGAAATAGTTTTCTTAGAGTTGGTCCTGATTAGGTTCATCAGTTCTTCTGTGAATCGTCGGCTATTGTTTAGAAGTATTTGTTCTTCTATTTCTGCGATAGTCAATATTTCACTCACAGGTGTGGATGTGTAATAGCTGGTCATGGTCGAGATAGCAGTTGACGGTTTTCGTTCAGCGTAACAGATAGACTTGGGGTGGCTAGTTTGTGACTTTTTACCAAAGTCCATTAAATGAGTTTTCAAGGTTTAGGACGTCTACTTGTGCCTATGCTAGATGTTTTTCCAGTTTGTAAGCAGGAGCTGGGCGGTAGTTAATAATGGGTCTGATGAGGACGTTACGCTGGTGGAGTGTAGGGAGTGCTTAGAAGAGAGGTGTTGAAGGGTTGGGGTCTATGTATTGGTATTTACTGCTTGAGGTGAAGAACTGCCGTGCTCGCAAGAGTGCATCACATAAGGCCATTTGATAGTTCTTTGTGGGGTTTTTTGTGTTCTGGTGTATCCATTGTCGTTGATAAGTTCCTTTGTGTTTTGAATAAAGTCTGCCGTCTTCACCACCACTATAATGTATCCCTTGTTGGCCTTGGTTAATATCAATAAATTATTGATCAACTTCTCCTTTATGCACTTAAGTGTGTAAAGTTCTTCGTTCTGGTACGTTCTGCTTGCATTTCTTCTGTTTTTATAGAAACTCAGAAACTGCTTGCTTGTATCTAAATAATATTTTGGTGCGGTACCAATTTTTATGTCAAAGTACTCTTTTTCTCTTGCATTTTTATTATGTAAATAAGGCGTGTAGCATTTCTTTTTTGACACCGTGTCAAAAATGACAAGAATACACAATTCCGTCAAGAAAAATACGGAATTTCGGGAAGAGTGTTTCGTTTGAATGACGTTGTATTCTTCCGTAAATGTAATGTAAGGACTTTAGTCAACTGGTGTTGAAGGCTTATAGTCACTTTAGTTTACTCTATTCCATAACTGTCACCGAAAGCATCTCACGCTCTTTAATTTTGAAATTCGTGTGAATCAACAAGAACCTTTCACTTTCCGCCTGAAATCCTTAAGATTGTAGTAACTTTTTAAGTCATTTGTTCTTTTGTTTGTCTGGAAAGACATGCTAACTTTGCTAAACCGCATACGTAAATCTGCAGCCAAAGTAAGTTCAGCACTGGAGTAATCAAAATGAAATCTAAACTTCGATTTCCCTTAGACTTTTTTCTGTTTTTCATTTGAACTTCACGTTTGTCTTTTCACTCACTCATCCTCCAACACCTGAAGCAGAAAACTACTATCGTACTCGATGTTCAACATGCTTCCACTTAACTATGGTGATTCCTTCAAACTATGCAGGCACGTATAGGATGGATAAAAGCTAACGCTATAACCCGGTGTATTCGTTCATTTCAGAGGCTTTATCCTATCCGTGGCAAAGATTATTTCCCTAAAAGGATCGTTCAGTGGCACAAACATTTTCAACAGATTTCTTTGAAATTTGTGTAGGTAAGTGGAAAGTCAGGACGAAGGAATAAGAGTAAACACAATATGCAAAATGTTGGTATTGTTGGAAAATTTCGTTTTTCATAAGAGATTTTCGTTGTGAGTTGCATGGAGTAAAGGAGAGGAAAAAAAACGGCTATGGAAAACGGAAAAATGAGTTTAATGCAAAATACTACAACGGCACAATGTTGCTTTGATGTTCTTTCTCGATTCTCTCGAATTTTCAATGTTCCTAGTAAACGGTTGAAATATTTAAATAATGATTTTCAAATGAAATTCTGTCGCCTTACATGATTAAAGCTATTTGACATAATCTAGTTAAGGATTTCCCTTCAGAAAACCTTTCGGCACCCTCATCCTATAAACTATTGAATAGTTGGGTTCTGTAAACATGAAAGCTTGGAAAACTATTTTCAGTATTGATGTGGTAAGCTCAAATTGTTTGCTGTTACACAAGGCAGAAAGGAGGTTTATGATCAAAAGATGGCTAAGTGCCACGTTTTCGACTCGCTATTGAGTGAATGTAATGCATAATGAATAGCTTTTAGGTTTTCAGTAAACCTGAAGTGGAATAAGTTTTTGAAAAACGTAGGCTTACATTTTTAACCTTTCATTTCTTTCTGATAAAATTGTAATGGTATTGCTATAAATGCGCCAATTTACGAACAGCAGCAAAATATTAACGTAGTAATTAGACGAAATCCATACAATACATCATTTACAAGTACAATTTTTTTGAGTCAAGAGCCACAGGTGAAAGTTCAAAGTGTAAGTACAAATGCCGTGGTAGTATCTTTCCACGGGACATTTTGATACTCATAAATGTCGTATTGTTTTCATCACAACCACATTTCCGATTTGATAGGCCTCTAGTAAGTGCTCGTACTACTACCTCTACTGCTACTAGTACTACTGCGGCTACTAGTGCTACTGCTACTACTATTGCTACTACTAGTACTGCTGCTACTACTACTAGGGCCATCACCAACAGGACTTTTGGTGCTGCAACTAGCCTTCGACATGAATCCTGAGCCTATTCCAAAATCTCATGGACATACTTACATCCTTTATAAGTCCCCGCTAACGTGGCCAACACCGAAGGATCCTTCTGTATGCTATTCTCTTACACTTGAGGCCAAGTTTTCATGTTTCAGAACTCTGTTATTTCATGCATAATGTGTTGACCTGATGCTACCAACGTGATAAAAACAAAGGAAATTCCAGTGGAAGAAAAATAAAAATGAATTATACTGCCGAAAATAAAAGTTTATTTATTCTCCTAGAAACCGAGTTAATTCCTTGACTCGGAGATTTTAGAAATCCCCCCATGTAAACATTTTATGACTGTTTTATGAGTTCTGTAATATTTTTGTTGCAGTCAAGGTCAATAATATACAAAATACATTAAAATATATAAGATTCAATAGTTTACTATGTCCTGTTTTGTTGTTGAAAGGAATTTCGCATTCTATAAACGATTACCGACGGAGTAACTATGCAAACTTCATTGAACATATTATCTGATATTGTTCTAGAACCTCATGTGCTAAAATTCAGGATACATGACTTTGCTAGAGGCAGCCTATATAATTTGAACCTTCGAATGACAAGACAAAACGCACAAGATGATAAATTTACTCCTTTTTAAGGAAGATACTACGCAAAAAATGCTAAATGTACTCCTCTTTGATAAAAACCTCTGTGTAAAAGCAGGTGACAGACAAAAAAATTCATAAGAAAAAGGAAAAACTTGATGTTTTCGGAATTTCAGACGAGAACAAACGAGTCTCCTTTTTCACTGACAATCCTTTCGTCAAACTATGTTTCAATCAATAGGTCTTCCATATACTTGCGAAGACTATATCGATATTACCAAATGTCAGCGTTACTAAGCATCAGAATTCGGACTTTCCTACCAATATCACATAAGAGATGTAATTATGAAGTTATTCGTTCAGATAAAACGTACAGAAAGCTGTAATAAAAGTATTACGAATTGAAATGAAATTTTGTAAGTTTTGAGCTCCACCCGGGAACATCGGACGCAAACGATCGTCATTTTGCTTTATTTATCAGAAAATTTTAACTTCATACGAATTCAAGTCAAGATATAAGGGCAAAACACACCTAGTTTAATTTCATTCACTCCAAATCTCGTTTGAGTAGCATCAAAACCTCTCGACTGTCGATAAAATATTTGAATGACTTCTAAACATCAAACAAATCACAACTGACAGCAGATGTCAAATATTATAATACAGAGATGGCAGCTATAAGCGATCAGAATAATAACATGTCTGTATAATAATTGCACTTAGAAGATCGCTATCAAGCAAAGGAAAGCCAACGAAAGCAATTGTTCTAAGAGAAAGTAAGCAGGAGCGATGAACGCACCATGTATTGTGTCTACATATATTCTACAGATGATAGATGGCTGACTACTTCTTCATCAATAATTAACGCGTGTAGTGCAGAGGGTAAGCTAATTAGCTTATTGGCAACACTCAAAAGTCAAAAAGCCCATCAGACAGCAGGCCCATCTGGAAGTATACAAGGAAATCCTTTCGTAGCAATTTATTCAGGCAATGGTTAACTTAAGAGTCAGATCAACTCCCTTCAAATCGAATCCCTTACTGTGTTTGAAAGTTTTTAGGTCAATATCCTGACCAATTACTTTAAACAAAACTGTTACAATATTTCCTGAAATCTATGAAATTTTTGAGAACTATTATTGAAATAATAACAAAAACAGCACGCAAGCTACCAAAGTCACCGAAGCTACCGAAGTCAAACTTACGTATTGCTACAGGGTAACTAATGATCAGACATTACTGCCTTTGAACCTGCAATAACTGTGAAGAAGACGTTTTCTAAAGTTCTTTCTTTCAAAATGGTGGATAGAGCTATTGAAAGACTACACCGAACAAAAATATCCTTCCAACAACATCCAACCAACAAAAAATATTCTGACAAAAATATCCTTCATTGGCTGCAATATGATTTATTTCAAAGAAACCCCACTTAATTTTCAAATAATGTACAGTGTTTTCACCATTTTTTTTTTCAAAAATTACTGCTCAAATCGATATAAAACCATTAAAACTACGTTGTTATTCTATAATGCAGCAAGAATCAACCAATCGATTCTAGATGTAAAAATCTATTATGACTAAGACAACTAACGCTTAATAAATTCACAAAAAGCAGAGGGCACACCTCTCAATGACTACGGTCGCAGGATCGCTTTTTCAAATCAAGGGTCTCGCTCAAAATTTGAAAAAAAAACACGGACTTTTTCCCTCCCGCATAAAATAGCACTTCTACCTACATAAAAGGACCCCTACTACTTTGTGTAAACAATAGACATAGAAATAAGAACACCTTAGACCGACAAACTCAAGTAGAAAACTAAATATTATAGATGGAAGACCGGTAGAAGGTGTGTGTGCACAATATAAAGAAAGAGGCGGGGAACGGCGAAACTTGGATCGTTGGGAAACCAACTTTAGAAACTAACTGAAATTTAGAAACCAACAGAACCGAAACTACATATAAAAATAGCAAACTATACATGTAAGGATTGTTATTTGGCATATCCAAGAAAAACAACCTCTAAGCTAAAAACGAGGAATGCATAATAAAGCTGACTCTGACAAGCTGATTCCCCGTAGCAAGATCTATACAGAAACCCATTAATATGGCTAAATCAATGTGACTCAGAAAATCTAAAATTACAGAAACAAAACGAACTAGATGACCAAATAGTTAACAAACCTTTATTGACCAACCAAAATTCATTAAACGACGACACCGAATAGCCACCTCTTATTAAACGTCATCTAGGAAATCCACCGCCAAATAATACCGAAGAATAGTGAAATGAGTCTGATGTTGATAATGGAACATTCTTTCATACAATCCTCAAAACGAATTGGTGAGTTCTAACAAAAGCCGAAACGCGTCCTCAATGAGAACCGAGTGAGACCCAGAGGTTACCACAAAAATGCCACCGAAGTAATATGTCTTATGACATATCTCATATGTCAAAAAAGTATATTGTTTTTGAAAATGTTTTTGAAAACAAAACTAACAAAAAGGATACGCAGCATAATTTCGCTAAATGACTGAAACTTATCCTTCTCGTTATTGAGAGCTTGTTTATACATATTGCGGGGCCTCTATTGAGGATTTGCTTTTCAGTTGTTGAGATTTCGTTCACTCACAAGCTTGTTGTCTCTGTAATATTCAACGTAAAAGTTTAGAAAATAGTATTTGGTTTTTTGTGCTCTCCATATTTGTTTTTCAGATGGTTCAAGATATCGAAAAACTGGAAAGTCAAAACTAAAATGGAAAAAAGAGCTATAAATTTTTTAATAGTTTTTTTTTAATTTTTAAGATAGAAATTGTATCCCGGAAACTGGCATACAAAATCATCGCGTAACGTTCAGAAAACGCATCACTCCAGTATTTTTGATAAAAGTTCCTTAATGTCCACATATGAAGAATTTCTGATGTCGAGAAAGAAGAAGTATACAACTTTATAATAGAAATTATAGTCACCTTTTGACAATTTCTGCAAAAGTCATACTGTCTGACGGTTACCAATAGGAAAAAAAGCCTTAACTCTGAAAAGAGAGGCTTGTAGGTATAAATTGGAAGATTTTTTAATATACAAATCCATATTTGTCAAAAGGGAAACATGCAAGGGATGCAAATTTACCATCAACGATTCCTGAGCTGAAGGTCGCAAGAGAATTCATTATCGGTGAGATAGAGCCACATTTAAGTCAAAATGTCCTTATTCAGCCCGTAGTATTACCTTATACAAGTCTCTCTTTTTCAACCTTGCAGTTGTTAAAATTTGTCAGTCACCCTTTTCTAAGTCGCTTGTCATCATATTCCACTTTATTTAAGGGCAAATTTGTTGCCCATTAAAAAGCAGCTTCTGTAAAACCCCATCCCATGTTGCTGGATGCAGAAACTATATGTATATGTAAACATAGGTATGAACTATGTAAACATAGGTATGAGCAAACCTCAAAAAGGTTTGACCATAACTCACAAAAATTACTTTTTTTGTTAAATTCGATTTTGTCTCTAGCTTTTAATTGTTGAGTTCGGATGTTCATTGTTTTTATATAATTACTTGGTCTGAACGACATCGTATTTCGGCTTTATGTAGCTATTTTCAGCTTGTTCTGATGTCCTTTTGATAATGTTCATTTTTTATAAATGTAGCCTTTACGTTCATTGCGGAGGGATGAGTCGGGTTTGTTGTTTTCTGGCTTTTCATATTTTCTTTGTTTGATAAAGATTGGATTGAGAACTGTAAATGTTTAATGATTAGTAATATATTTCAAATTTAAAACACAATGAACCTCATAAATGTAGTATTATGTTAATATGAGCTACTTTATTTCTGTATAAACGTTATTTTAAAGTAACTTATCCATCCGGAGCTAGGTGTCTTACCTGTTCAGCTGACGTTGTGAACGTATCGATGAACGTATCAGAGGGGAGGGAGTATAGGAGTAGGAAGCCAGTAGTATGAGCGTTTCGCAAGGGTGGACCGTGCACTGTGCATGAGAAAAATTTAGGAAAAACGGTGACTCACTGACTGAACCACGAAGAAGGTTCTGCAATATTCGAGATTTCCGTCATTAAAACTAAGGGCCAAGCGTCTCTCTCATACGAAAAAAGGATTGAAAAACAAGAAGAGGCTTAAACCGAAAATTTGAAAAGTGTAGATCAATTTTTTCGTTGAGTTCAGAGTCTTTCCGTTTCCGAGTTCAGAGTAAGGAAGGGTGCTTCAGTGCTTAAAATCCGTTGAGATAATCATCACACCACTTTTTGCATAAAATGCACCCGTTCAAAATGCAATTACTATAAGAATTAAAGCCCGAGAACGCCACTGATACGCTGGTTTTATAAACCAGACAATTGTTCAGTTTTCGACGTTTTGTAATCTTTTGCTAATAAAGCTTAAGTCTTCTTATTTAATGGAACGACAATAAGACAAAATATAGTCACTGGGGTATCATGAATCCAACATGAGATGCCAATTCATTCACCAAAAGCGACTGCATGAACAGTCATCTCAGTGATTATTGATTTTTGCTTTTTAGAAAATGCAAAAGGACATGCGGATACAGTAAATTCAGTGCGATATATCGAAGTTTTAGACAATTTTTTGGTGCAAAATTCCGAAACTTCTTTAGCTATAAATAAATAACAATAGGCTAACTGGACGGGTCGACTTGTCACATATATCTGCTTAGAGTACGTGAAAAGTTCCTGGGAAAACTGAGCTCTAGGAAATGTGACACAAAATGGCCTCCAGTCTGTCCTGATTTAACTGTTTTGGATTTTTTTCTGTAGGAAAATTCTCTGACAGGAAATCTACGCTACGAAACTGCAGCCATCGCTCACTAACTGAATGTCGCGGATGTGAAGGACATTTTGACGATTTTATTGTTAAGATGTTAATTTCAAAATACTGTACTTTAAATACTTATGAACTTTGCATTTCTCGATATTATATTTTTCATTTCATTGACCAACAATAAATGGAATATTTTTTGACACAGCCCGTATAAAAACTCGACACCAGCAAAAGGACATAGGAATATGCTGGGGATGGCTGCATTTAGTCGAAATAAAACATCAAAAATAAAAAAGCACCTGCCGATGGATCCAAGCAACAATATTTAAATTCTTTACAGAAACTTTAAAAATTAGTTATTCAATTTATGTTAATTTTAACATAATGTGTTTAAATGTTAATTTTATTTTCCATAATTATGTGCAAATGAAATTTTCACCAGTCCCGTGACAGAGATAATGAGCGTTAAATATAATCAAATTAATTAAAAATGGTTTATCATGTTGATTTGATATTGACTTTATACAATGATGAACGACATTAGCATATCGACTTCCTCTCCAATAGGTAAAGGACGTATCCTACAGAAACCGGAGAGAGTCTTCGTCTGAATTAAATCAATTTATTTCCACGGAGAGTAGACGGGATCATTATTCTTAAGTTAATGGTATGACAAAGTCGATAGGATGATTGATATAGACGCACAAGGACTACATAATTAATCTCATCAACCAAATCATAAAGTGAATTTGATGAATTATAAAATCATACATTACCTATCCTGAAAAATCGTCAGCGCTCTGTGTCATCAGAAATCAATCAAACTTACTCCCCCAACAAAACCTGTTGAATTCACGTGCCAACCAATAGAGTCTTTTACCCTTCAATCGGAGATTTACATTCACCAAAAAAGGGTTTATGTAGGCGAACCCAAATATCTATTTAGAAACTCACTCATTTGTAAACACCTCACGTTCGGCAAGGATCGCGGGCAATCGCCCTCTAATAAAAATAAGACGAAGAGCAACTATCAAAGCGATACGTACTTTATTTATCAAGTTTATGGCCCATCAAAATTGAGTTATGCTGTGCAACTTTTCTAATTATTTTTATACGTAATAAACTAATTCCTAGTTGGATGGTTTTATTATTGAAAATGATGACGGGGGTTGATTTTGATGAGAACAACGAGCCTGACTGTTCCGTTTTCGACGAGCGAGGCCCAGTGACGCTCGGATGGAGACGCAAGTAAATAAACTTTTCAGCCATTTCACCTTCATACCAAAATTACAGTCCATTAATTTGCGGTTATAATATCCACCCTGGGCTACAAACACATTGGTATGAAACGCATTATCTGGCTTAGGAAGTAGCTACGTCCTGACGGCCATTATCAGAATTATATCTTTTTCGGTGCAGAATGAAATACGAAATGCTAGAGTAATAGGAAATAGCGGATAGACAGGGATATTTCAGGATGTGTGTTGCCAGTTGATGTATTGAATTATATTTTTCCAGGAATTGTTTTCAGGATCTTCCTAAAAGGGTTTTAAGTACTGGGTTTTTAGTAACTGTTTGTCATAGAATATTGAGTTTGTTTGCTAGTAAGAATATGTCAAACTCTTTTTAAAGCCTATGCCAGAAACTTACGAATTGGTTTTATATTTTTTGACGAAAATTAATGAGTTCGAGGAAAAATTCATCGAGGTCCTTGGAAAAGGTGTCCAGCTCTTAAATGAGCGAATAAAGTGTATGGAAAAGTCACATCTGGTGCGGAGTTTGAGAGGATATGATGTAGTTGTTGTTTTAAAAGGGCGTTCATAACTAGTTTGTACCCCTTCTCGTGTCAACTACTGTCTCAAAAATATCATTCTAAAAGGAAATATCGTATTATTTTGCCTGCTGAAGCCTGGGACATCGGGAGGACGTATCAAACAAGGTACCATCAACGAAAGCAACGTCAACGGAATGCATAAAATCAAATTATCCGTGGTCCTCAAAAATTGAATAAAAGCAACAGTGTATTCTCGAGAAAATCAATAAATTAATTATTCATGCTACTTAACCACGTTCAGTGAAATGCCAGTCCTCAATCGATGTGATATATCCTCACGAAAAACTAAGGCAACATCAACTCTTGAACGTTTCCAAAGGAGTTGAAACCCATTAGGACTTTTTTCTTGAGTGTCAGAAATAGGCACAAGGGGCTGACTACATTCTATGAACTTGTGTCGGAGAAAACTTTTGCTCTGAAAAATAATATACCTTCAAAGGTGTGGTCGAAAATTCTCAATTTTCGGAAATCGCCCACCCGGGTCACTAACCCCACCATTTTCACCCTCCCATCATAATATTGAAGCCATCATAATGCCTCTAGTATTTGGGCCTATGGTAGTTCTCATTGCAATGAATTGTATGGACTTTATGCTCTAAAGCTGTCCTACATGTCTGGCAAAGAAGGTATTTCTTATGTACTGACTTGTGTTTACTCGTATGATTCATTGGTCATTGAGTATTATCACATCAGGCCAAAAGTAAGTTCGCAGACGTTCATATTGCGCGGGAATAAATTTCTCCCACATTGCGCGAGAGGGAGGTCCAGAGCAGGATCCAACCAAAGGGTGTCATCGACCGTTTATGTACGATATAGCGCAAGCCTTTTGCAAAGCCTACAATACAGGACTATCATGCAAAATGCGTGAGATCCGAATGCCACTCTAGTTCATCATAACTATTGGATATTACTTAAGGGATGGAACGAACCGTGCTGAAATCGATAACAATCTCTTAGGGATGCGACGAATGAAGCCTAAAACTAATCGCCGATCACTGGCTTTTGCAATCCTATGCACCTTATTCAAATCAATATTCTTCTGTCTTCAAAATACCAAATTGACGAACAAAATGAAACTTTCAAATTTTTAACAGGCCAAAGTAACTTCAAGAGCTAGTTAATGTCCTGTTTTCATATTCTGCCATAAGAAGTTGAAGATTGTTTTAAATAAAAAAAAGCAAGTGTGTCGTCAAGGAAGTGAAGAAAACATATGATATGCAAACTGGAGACTTTGTCCAAGTTTTCTCCAGTTCCTCTGACATTATTGAATCTAACTCGTTTTAGAGGTGCTGAATCACAATTGTTGCCTTTTTTGGGTAAGTGTCCTTCAACGCGGACCATGAATTTTCATGGTAGTCCACATTTGTCCGAAATTCGCAAATACAATTCCGAGTAATTCCATGGAAAATTGGTCGATTTTCACATAATTTTTGGACTCACTTTCTTGAAATTCGTTAGTATGTTGGTATCGAGAAGGGCTGGTGAGCTAATTAACGAAACTCATATACTTTTTAAAAATGTGACATATTTGGAAATACGGCAAAATAGTTTTCAAGAAAGGGTTGTTATGTGTTACATTCAAAAAATTGTCTAAATCATTTTCTCAACGCACAGTCTTTAAATATGGCTTGCTAGAAACGGTAAGGTATCGGTACTCTAAGAAACATCTTAACCGAAACGGATAAAAAGGATCATGGCATCCTACTAGCGATTTAAGACCGTTGGTGGTCGATTTCCAACGTGATAATCCGTTCATAGCTTTTAAAGGCATAATATGCTCTGTAGCAATATCACTAGTTCTCTACTCGAAAATCGTTCTAAATTCGACAGGAATTCTGCATACATAGTAAAAATATCACAACGTTAATATTTTCCATTCGTCGACATTATAAATTTGACAAAATGATAAAAACCTCATCTGCTCTTGCTGCTAGCTACAATTTTTCAGATCAAATTTCGGATCTTGGATGTAACGGATCGACGATGAATTTCTCGTCCTCGTTGTCCTGACTGTGTAATTTGCAATGTGCAATGTGCAATGTGCAATTTTAATATTATCTATTTTGAATGTAATATATGTAGTGAGTTATAATATTCCTTTTTGAGTATTTGGCAAAACCTTAAGTATAAGATCCTCAAAGTTTTTCGATGCAAGTAGCGACATTGCAGAAGGACAAAACAACGAGGCCTCATCAAACCATAACGCAAAGACTTACGAAGGCCAACACATCGAAAATATTTTAAATAAGTGATATTAATATATAATAGCAATATGTTCAACTGAAATATTCCGAATTGAATGGCAAGCAAAAATTGTAGCAGAGAAAAATAAAATGCAAAATTGCGGAAAATTGCGCAATAACATTGTCTTAAATTTTGTTCACACAGAGACATACACACGTACTACACCATCAATTGAAGCTTTGACGGTTGGCTATTGTGATCTCAATCCCTCCTACATTTTTGAATTTGAAAGCTCTCTATCTTCCAAAGCTCGCTTCATATACCTTTCTTTGTTATGTTCCTTCGAAGTAAGAGCAGGAATGTGGTTGTTGAAATCATTTTTGATCTGTTTGATATTTAAGCATCTGAAGTCTGCGTAGTTGGAAACACAATAAGATCGATTTTTTTACTTTTAAAATTTTTGCGGATAGTCGGACTCAAGTTTTCTGAATTTTTTCTCTTCCATGTATGAGTTCTTGCAGTCTAATTTGTTTCCCATTTTAGTTCAATTTTAAAGCCAAAAATTCAAAGAAAGCGAAGCCGACGGTGTGCAATGCTGTACATTTCAGACACCATTATATTTGGCATTTTACTTTCTAGCGATTTGCGCTTTAATACGAATACAAATTTGAATTTCTATCCTACTTTGAACTCTTAAGGAAATCATTCTAGTCACAAAAAGCATGAACACATAATATGAAGTTTGATAAAAAAATTTTTTACTTCGAATCTGACGTATGTCGAAGAATTGTTCATGTCTATATTTGCAGCCAAAGACATTTCAATACAACCCAAAATTGGTAAACAATTCCTACTTCATAGAAAGTTGACATGAAGACAAATCCTATTTCCATTTTTTTATATCAGACTAGAACTATTTATCTAAGTCGTTGTTTCCTAGCAATAATTTTCAGTATTTTACTGATTTCATTAAAAATTTATACGAGTACATTTAAATAAATTAATAAAGAATTTTTAATTGAATTTGAATTGCTGATAGTCCCAGATTTTTAATGGTTCTAATATTCCAAAAACATGAGAGCCAGCCTGTATTTACGTTCATTGATGATACAAAAATTTTTTGGGAACTCGAGACATTTCTAGAGAATCTAGTCACAGCAAAGCTTCTAATCAGTGCTGACAGTTCGAATAAAACCTCCGATTCAACAGTTTCTAACCAAAGTAGATGGGATCTCACTTCACACTTCACTCAATGAAGTGTACCCCTCTCAAACTTTTACGTAAAGAGAAAAGACGTGTATAAATCTACTTGTACTTTTTTCCATCTCTGTCTGTACGAAGTCCCCTGCGAGCGTTAGCACTGTATGTAGGTACGCTTTCATCCAGCTTAAATTTTCATTAGGATAAGCTTTGTGATTCCTTAAATATTAGATTTTTAAGTCTTCGGCTCAGCATCCTAATTACATGGTAGAATTAGACAAGACGGATCGGCGCTCATTTAAACGTGTCCAGAAATTCATCGCAACAGTGATATTTGAATTTGTGTTTATGGTGGAGGACTTTGAGCCCACCTAACTGTCACCTGTCACCTTACTGTCACCTAACATCGAGCGCATTTCTAACCAGACCGTCTAGTGTGCATTTGGTATTGAAAAGAGATAACTCTTAAATGTTCTTTGCATTTTCGGTGTAAGATGGTTTCGGTATGTGTTTCGGCAAGGACAATTACACAAACGGGGAAAACAAATTTTCGTTCAGAGAACAAACAATCAACGATGTCATTCTTGTCGGACAAAACACGGAATAAACCATGATTCTTAAACGTCTCAGAGCCCAAGTTCTATTGTTTTTGGAATACATCAAGGACTACTGGGTCTCAATAAAAAAATTGTCTTACAAACTTCTCGTTATTATGCCAAAAAAAGCTGAATAATTCCCCGAACACAATGTGAGCTGGAAAACATAATCTTTACTTGCAAATCGTATTTTGCTAAAAATTAATTCACCAAGTTATCTAGTTTTGCCTTTCTTCCCAACTTTTTTTTTTGGTTTGTCTTGAATAACCCCATTGAGAATTTAGTGTATTATTTCTTATAATTTTAGCGTTTGGTTACTCTTTGGGTTTCTAAATTTGAATACAATCATTGACGAAATTGAAAATGCTAGAAAAAATTGCGACCGCTGTATTTCAAACGATCCAATAATGCGCATTGATGTCACTCCGAAATCCCTTGATAAAATTATTTTGAACTTTGCGAAATTGCGCCCTATTCCTGGGAAGATTCTGAGCTAAAAGTCCAATTTTAATTTATGGGAACCGATGTTCATCACATGCGGTTAATTTTATGCTGTTGGTAAGGATATCTGAAGATTTTTTGAACGGCACCCACATTACACGTATTTTTCTTCAGAGGGTCCTTTCGTGGAATTTTCCCTGCCATCTTTCGCTCACAGTGTTGTACTTTAAGTACTCTCCAGTCATCATCGCACTGATTTCTTTATAATCAATAAGCAAGGATTGCCGACTTATACTAGAAAAGAGCCCGTAAATATCCTTACTGTTGGAGGAAGTCTCAAATGTTTCAGTGGTGATGTGCTCTTTTGTGCAACTGTACTGGAGTCAGGCTTTGATATTGAATTTGAATTTTATACTCAATGGCGATAAGATCCTAAACTTTACCCTTAAGTTTTTTTCCACATCAGCGAGTTTTTTCACATCAGATGACGTATGTTTTGGTATGGAGTCATTCTCGACTCCTTCATGCGCATCCCTTTGACATACTAGTAAAGATAAGGATGTCCAAAATAGTGTTTGTTTGTTAGTTGCGGAAACAGTTGCCGATCTGTTTCTTGCTAGTACTCCAATAATTTTTGCGAACTGCTTGACTCATTTGTTATCTATGACCAGGATTCTTCCAAAATTGTCGACGTCTTTTTTTGAGATCATTAAGATAGGCAGACCGACCACATAAGACCTTAGTTGAATGTTCATCGCTGCTCACCAGTGAAGTTAGAAAAGGGCTTATAATTTCGAAAGGACAGGAAGAAATGTATCATGAGGATAAAGTTTAGAGTATACAGAAAAAAGGAGGCGTTTGAAAAAGATATCTGAAAGGCCATGGGAAACTGCGTCTTCATGATGGAATCCGTAAACTGAAAAACATGGTCGCCAAGTAGATCAAAAGTAATGGATCGAACGTCCTTTGGAATTGAACACTTGATGGGACCATACTTTATGAAAATAATAATAAATTTTGCTTCGGTTCGCGGCCTGTGCCATTCTTCGAATTCGGTAAATCCGCAATTTTTTATAAAAATTAAGGATTCTAATTTACTGTCTTGAAGCTCACTTGAAACAAACTTTTATACGGTTATAACTTTATTGATTTTTTCCAGAAATTCATTTTAAGCCATCTTAATATCATCCGTAAGCTCCAGTTTTTCATGCCGATGGCTAAAATTTACAGGAAGTAAAAGGATACCTAATAAATTTTCTTGCTTAAACCATTTTAAATACGGGTTGTATATTGAAGCTAGTTTATTGCTCAGGGATCTTCTTTCAAATTAATTAGGAACCAACTAATACCGCAAAGAAATATGTCCTCCAGCTGGCAATTAGCTGACACATAATGCGGTCTTACTCGAAAATGAATGAAACACTTCGCTGGCAATACTGTCAACGCATTATCACAACCAAGTGCTAACTTGGAAGTTCCTGGAGCTTTTCCCAGGAAGAACTTTATTTTAATTAGCTAAGGTGCTTATCGCTTGCTGGCTTCGTATTTTATGAATCCATTCCGCATAATGCATAAAATGAGTTCTTTATTCGTTTTTCCAGCTTGTCGGTCTACATAGTAGACAGCCGGCAGTACTGGTATGCGTAATATATGACGCTATCCTAGCTTCCTGGCGAATGAGACACATTTGCAGGTTTGTTTGTGGTGCGGACGTGTACCTTGGAGCCCTGGAGCTGTAAGTCTCCCGCATAACGACCAGGTACGCCTCTTTGTAGCTAGCGTACGTGCATATGGCGCTAATTTGTTTAGAATACTGTTCACATAATTTCAATGCAATTAAGAAGTAATTTAGCAGCAGGTGGCCAAAGATTTTCCTTCATTTTTCCCACAGTCAGCTGCGGTTGTAATAGACGAGAAAGAAATGTTTCATGTGTAAATTTCCAGCGCTTTTATTTTGATTGAGAATCGACAGCTCGTCCTCGAGGGCTAACGTAGGAAAAACGCCGCAAGCCAAAGGAGTTTCGTGATTACGAAAATCAATACAAATGCAATTAGCATTTATGTAGACTGGCCACTGAGCCGTTTGTGTATAAACTGGAAAGCAAGGCGTTGATAAATGTTTGAAAGCAAAGATTTAGCTAAGTATTTATTTACGGCGAGCAAGTTCAATACAGAACTATAGAAAAAAGTTTTGACTATGAAGACTTTTTTGACATTCTGATAGAGCTTTCAGGATACAAAAATAATGAATTTTATCCATCACAGCACAATGGCAATAAAGGGATCTTTAGCCAGAAGTATCGAGAAAGTTTTGTTAAACTTCATTAAAACTCTATACAACCTCAAAGATGGAGGATTACTTTAATATTCTCTTTGTGATTCCAAGCTTTCTGATTGAATTAATATTTCATTGGTTTGCTGATGGCACAACGTTCATTATTTTAGATTAGCTAATATGGACGTGAAAGTTTGTTTTATATGATTTCCTTCGAGTAAACTCGGAGGGATGCAAAAATTGATAAGAAATCGTATAAAAAACTCTTCTTTTGATAAACATCTCCTGTTTGCACGACTTATTTTCGAGCTTAATAAATGCTTCAATGCTACGACGGATGGATGTTACTATGGAGGAGTCATTTAGAGAATGGAGAGAAACCTAGGGATGCTTGGGAACTACAATGTGTTCTAATGCACGTTTACTATAGTATTAATCCTATCAAAGTGGCTTTACGTCAAGAGTTGGTACTTAGTTGTGGAGTGCTTTCTAGGACCTTCGAATGATATACCAGAAGCAGACGTTCCTATACTTATAAAAATGAAAACACTCGGAAGCTTATGTGCAAGTGGCTACAAAAATCTGTTTGTTGGTTTCCAGCGTAGCGTATATCAAACTAAATACGAATGGGATATATGAAAAACGACTGGAAAGGAAAGGAAATCTTCCTTTCTTTCTTAATACCAGCATTCATTGGCCTTCATCTGTTCCCTATCTACGCGATTGAGGTAAGCTTCATTATTTACTATACTCGCTTTTGTAGGCAATTCATGATGAGTTAGTCGGAATTAAGATAAGTCCACTTGCTGTACGCGATTACCGAAGTGAACACCCTT
This sequence comes from Stratiomys singularior, assembly GCA_954870665.1. Classification (NCBI taxonomy): domain Eukaryota; kingdom Metazoa; phylum Arthropoda; class Insecta; order Diptera; family Stratiomyidae; genus Stratiomys; species Stratiomys singularior. Next base: position 129,094,372 of record OX940878.1, on the reverse strand, counting down.
ATTTGATCGACTTTTATTGCGTTTTGGATGATTCGAACCCCATTTCTGAAATAACAATCCATCGAACTCTGTATTCCTTGAATTTGACCCATTTTACCTTGATTCTAATCCAAAATAATCATTTTTCTAAGCCCTTCTGCGATGCTATAGCGACTTTTGATAAAATTTCACACATTCACCATTTTTCTCGTCTTGGCAGTGTTACTATTGAAACGCTACCAAAGTTCACTTATTTTAAAGGTATTCACGCCATATCATTCTATTTCCTCATACTAAGAGCGTATTTGTTCATTCGCATATTTTCTCCATTGCATCATATACCAACTGAAGCTCATGAAGTTTTTTTTCGTGTAAAAATCAAAACTTTAGAAGAACTTAGAAGTTTTCAAAAACAATCTCAAATTTTTATAGTATTTATTGTTTATTTTTATTACATTCTCTTTCTCTTTTTTGATATTATTTAGCGGGGCTTACTGTTGAAAAAAGGCAAAGGCTAAACGACCTTAAGATCCTGGCAAGTGGCACTATTTTTTAAAAGATTGCGGAAATCTAGGATCTCTTCTCTTTCTCTTTTTTGATATTATTTAGCGGGGCTTACTGTTGAAAAAAGGCAAAGGCTAAACGACCTTAAGATCCTGGCAAGTGGCACTATTTTTTAAAAGATTGCGGAAATCTAGGAGGTTCTCTAGATCTGTGGGCACCAAGTATCCTGTATTTGCTAATTTCTGTTACTTTAATACTGCCGTGCCATATAAATTGGTTGTCAGCTGGACTAAGAAAATCTAGAAGGCAATACTCCGTCTTTTCTTCTTTTGCGCCATTGGCTTGCCAGGTGTCATCCCACTGGATCAGAACAGTTAGGCTCATTCCTTTTGTAGTGGATTTCTGTTTTAATCTAGGAGTTCTTTTCACCACGTTTAGTGAGGGAAAAGTTCGATTCATCCTACAGCTTTTCCTGTCATTCCAAGTCGTATATATCCATTCCTGAAGAGTTTCGTCCAGCTCCCTTTTTACGGATACTACTGGCGTGTTCATATTTTCATATCTTGTTGCATGTCAGCTCTTCAGCCTTATTTCTATTATTTGCTTTTTTATTTCAAACTATAATGCTCTAAGCAGAATTCCATCTAAGATTTGCATTCACCAGTGACGCTCCTGCTTTGCGGGTTTGCTTACAGTCCTGCACTAGTAGTTCTATTTCGCGATTTAACCCAAGCGTCTCCAGTGATGATATGTTGTCGAAATGTAGTTTTACCCCTCCGTTAAGGTTGTTTGGTGTCTGTTTTTTTCTTGTAAATACTCCTCACTGACAGATCGAAGTATGGCTCTCAAATCTGCCACTTCAATTGAGTTAGAAATAAAATACCAGCGCCGCTTTTTCCACTGGTTCCGGAACCAGCGGATCATCAAAAGATGAGCGCAAATCCTTTTCCAGACTTGATAGCCTGCATCGTTGCATATATTGATCCTGTATGGGATCGTTACGTCCACCCCGTGTTGAATTCTATACAGCTCCTTTTTGGTTGATCGGAGGATTTTCTCTATTTGTTTCGAAATGAGCAAGTATCCTCTTTACAGAAAGTCTGAAAAATTATATATGGATGTAAGTCCTTCGATCTTCTCTAGTTTTTTTTTGCAGTGGTTTTCTTTGACGGCCAGCAAACGCAACCGTTCTCCTTAGCTAGTTATTGTGCTACTACTGTTCCATATATCCAGTGGTCGATTTTGTATTTTGAATTCCAAGCTTTCTTCACCAGCTTTCTCACTGGGAAAATGAACGCTGTAGCTCACCATCAGACTTACACAGAAACATAGACTCCTATGTGCTACCTACTTGGATGTAACCTAATATTCCTTAAAATTCAAGACCGCTTTAGAACTCTTATCAGGCAAATGTCGATTCTTTCTCATTTGTTTTTGAAAAAACATTGTTCATGGTTCATTTATAATTTATAATTATATAATAAAAATTTATTAATACAAAAATTAGAGATGTTTTTGTTTCCAGCTAAACAAAAACTGTTAAGGCATTATAAAAATGTACTTCTTCACTACCGACTATAAACAAAGCTACGTAGATCAGCGTGCTTTTGTATTACAAACTCCGGGATTCCTCCCCCAAAAATTGGGTAGTTATATCCTGAAATTCTCAAGTAAATTGCATAGAACTAACTACTCCCTATTGACCGCTAAGCCGTTTTGTTGAAAATCCATAAGTTCAAATCAAAGAAAATGTTGAGACGGACTTCTGTTTGCTTTGATGAAACTTCCCTATAAGACTTCCATTGCCTCCCAGATGACTGATTCCTCATTTCGAGGTCATCGTAATATCTCAATACTTCGTCGCCAATGAAACAGGATTTCAGAAAATCAGGATCATCAACGATTTTATAGGAATCCAACTTGTACTGCTCTCCGTCCTTACTGGTTCCACTAGTAATAAATACGTCGAAATCGACGAACTGCCTTCAATTTTCGCCTCCTAATATTTTTTGAAAATTGGACAAACATTTTCCAGAACTGTTGCTTGGAATTTGTTATTTTAAACAATCGATTGGTTTTCGTTTCATCTCAATCATTTACAAAAGTTAAATTGTCAACAATGAAGGCGTTAAGTTTCAAACGGAGCGAACTTCACCCACCTGGGAACTTACTCAATAGTACATTTAATACATCCTTTTGGCCCAAACCCAAGTAACAAATCGCAACTTCCAGATAATAAAAATGGTGGAAGGTGGTAATGGTTGACCATGTAATTGACGACTCTATAATTATCCAATCGCTCGCTGAGTGAAAAATCTTTCAGCTGCATGCTAGAGTGTGAAGGACAAACAATGCGGTTCACAGGAACTTGGGATGTAATTGTATTTTTGGGCGATTTATTGATTGTATGTTTTAACCCTATAGCGATGTCATTGTAGTGACTATCCCTCGAATTCCGTTGCCAAAGTGAAATTTTCTGCAAATCTCAATCCATCATCCATCAGAGGAAGCTCACCTAAGCAAGAAGTTACCTTTCTTTACAACCTTGCTACAGACTGGCTTCAGTTATTACCAAAGAGTGCAATTGATGGTAGGAGTCAAACGAGTTTTGCGGCCTTTTTGTCGTTTCTCTCAAGACCATGAAAAATTCTCAAAATCAACGTGACAAATCACCCACTTACTAACTTTTTCTCCGTATAAACTCATTTTTTGGCAAAGAACAAGCAAATTGTTCCACGCTACAAGTACTTAAGGCGTCTTTTGACAGACTGCACGCAACCAAACAAACTTAGCTTGTTTTTTCTAACAAGCTAAGCCTAGTGATTACTAAATGGTGAAAAAAAACGTATCTAATAAACATATGGAAGCTGCTTATCAAGACTCCTTGACCCGAATCCAAATGCAATGTAAGGATATGAACCTGTTCATTTCAGCTACCCTGGTTATTCTCTTCTCGTAAATTTTTGATTCGATCGAGTAACCGATATTTATTTTTCCAATGATCCGTTTTTTATTACATTTAACTCATCAACGCTGAGGTGATACTGAAGTTTGTGTTAATAGTACATACGCTGTTATCCTTCTAGCTTTAATGCAGAAGTCCGTTATTTTATGTTGGGTTACGTCTTTATATTCGTCTTTTTCAGACTCTTCCCTATGTTTCACAAATTTCAACGTGCACTGAATCGAATAAATTTCGCGTAGCGTCCTGATGCCACTGAAACTTGACTTTCCTAAATCATTCGAAAATCAAAGCTGTAGCAATAATCACCAGAAATAGAAGGAGTTCAGCTATCCTGGTCTTCGTCTGATGAATTTTTTGCCTGGGTGGTTAAACAAAATACTTTCGAGAAAAATTGTGAAAAAAATTTCAGTGTCAAAATGGTGCCTTACATTATATCACTCAAAGTATTAGCTAAGCCATTATCCACCAAATACAAGCTTCTAGACAGATTGACAATCTAGACAGTTTTATTTTCTGGACAGAAACTTTTAAGTGACACCAATCCAAGTAATCATCATGACTCCAACACTGCAATTCACTTAGTAGTGTTTGATATTCAGAAATAAATAAAAACGCCCAAAAACGCTCGCAAGTGACCATCAGGTTACTCAAATTCTTACCTATGGTTCGGCCTTCTTAATATAAAGGATTCAAAGGAGCTACGCCTAAGTCTGAGCTCTTGAATCCCTAGCACGTCCTTTGGTAGTCTCAACGGGTGCCAATTCTTTTCACCATCTTCGTCGTTCACCTGTGGTGGGTCAGATGGAATACTCAATGATCCTGGTTGATGTTCGTTTCTTCACCCTATATTGCACATAAAGCCTTCTCAAGTGTAAAAAACATTTTAGGGTTCCAAGTCAACATTCTCTGAGAGACCACATGAGGCTACATAACAATTTAGTGACATTATATAGTTTTTCCTGAAAGCGTAGGTTTTTGGGTAGTGAATAAGTTAGAGTACTCAATCTCTATGCGAAAGATGCTAATTTCAAGCCCCACTGGTCATTGTAATATTTAAGTTTTACTAAGAGTGTCGGAGTACGAGCCCATCCTGCAGTGATGGACACATTCGGAGAAATTATCAAGGAAAACTTTGATTCTGACCGCATCACTTTCTGTTGTACGTTTCCTCATGCATTCTAAGACGTCTCACGGCCCAAGTTCCTGTTGAAGTGAATTGTTGAGTCAGTCATCAAATATTAATCATCAGTCATCAAATATCAATCATAATTCATCAACCGTCAATCATTCATCATCAATCATCATTCAATAATCATCAATCATCAATCTCCAACTATTAATCATCAATCACTGACATATAAACTGACTCTAGAATCATTTAATTTGGGCCAGAAAGACTAAATGTAAGTTAAATGAGTGCACGGATTCTATTGTTAATCCCTTCTTGTAAATTTTGTGGGTACACTTCCTACAAACTACCAGTTTGTGATAGTTCATGATAAACCAGAAAATCTTTTTCGAAAGATTACACGGTCATCAATTATTATTCTGAATGAAACCTTTTTTGAGGAAAGGAAACCGCGCCATTGCAATAAATATCTACAACGTATGCTTCATATCTAAAGAACCGGCTAAACATGTCACAATGGAAGTCAATATAGGATGGTGGAGTGGTTTACAGTCTTATCATCGTCTAATGGGAAAATGTCTCAAATGAAGCTGGGCAGGCGTCGACATGAAAGGTAACATGAAAATTACGCTTGGTCACGGAAAATTACTTATATGCTGAATATGTAAATGTTAATCACAAAAACATTTTCTATATCACATTATCCTACTGTACTAAAAACAACACGATGGAATACATCAATAGATCCTGAAAAAATGCAAGAAAGTATAGGGTCCAATAATTTGATAAACATCATCCAAGGATCTTCTAGTTAACTAGAAATTACAAAGAACAAAGCGTAATATGAATCTCTATATTCTTTCATGAAAATCACAAAAATTAAAAAATAAATGTTAATTTGTCCTAATCATTGCTTTTCCGTAAAATTTTTACAAGTCGTTAAGAAATTTTTCAGGACATTATTTGAGAAATTATTGAAACTTCAAATTTAGCGAACACATGCAACTAATATTTGATAGTCTAAAAACTATTGAGCCTTTTGTGTCACTAGATGGTGTTCGTTGTCATATATCGGGCAATACTAACCAGATTGAGTCAAACTGAATTGCGTTTGAAAGGTGACATTCCAGATTACATTTCATTCAGACAGTTCTGTGTTTCGTTATTCGTGTCAAAAGTTGTATTCATTTAAAATGAGAGAAATTTCTGAAAAAATTCGTTATATTTTACAATATCACTGCGATCAAGGTGAGAATGCATCGAAGGTTCGTGAAAAAATTATGGTACAACGGTCAAGATACTTTATCGTAAAAGCCACAGCCAAGAGATGGTTCGCTCGCTTTCGTTCGGGAAATGTTTTGATGTCAAAAATGCACCTTGCTCAGGTCGGCCAATCACTAAAAAAGTCAATGAAATCTTACAACAAATTGAAGAAGAGCGACACATAAGCAGCCATGATATTGCTAACGAACTGAATATCTATCACGCAACAGTTTTAAACCATTTGCATAAGACTGGATACACAAAAAATTTTGATCGAGCGAATTCCCATTTGCGAAATGATAACAAAACGCAACGAAATCGAGCAATTTTTAAAGAATGAAAAATGGCGATGAAAAATAAGTAAAAAATGGTCAAAAAAAGGACTTCAAAGCCAGGATTGACACGAAATAAGGTTATGCTGTGTGTATGATGGGATTGGGATGGAATTGTTTATCATGGGGTGCTAGAACCTGGCCAAACACTCGATTCGGCTCTGTACTGTGAGCACTTAACCAGATTGCAACAAGCAATTCAAACAAACCGGCCAGAATTGATCAATAGAAAGGGCGTTGTCTTCCATCATGGTAATGCAAGACCACACACATTTTTGATGACCCGACAAAAATTGACAGAGCTTGTGTGGGAAGTTTTGATGCATCCACCCGATAGTCCAGACCTTGTACCATCAGACTACTATTTATTTCGATCTCTGGAAAACTTCCCTAATGAAAAGAAATTCACTTCAAAAAAGGACTGTGAAAATAACTTGGCCAAGTTTTTCGCCGATAAACCATAGAAATTCTACCCAGATGGAATAATGGCTCTACCAAAAAAATGACAAAAGATCAGAGATAATAATGGACTATTTGTATTTAATAAAGTTTATTTAAAAAAGTCCATTTCAAATAAATGAAATATTCAATCGAAAAATGACAAAAAATGGCTCAATACTTTTTAGACTTACCAATATATTGCAAAAATTGATGCATCTGAGATCGAAACTTTCATGGCAATTTCGTAGAGTCTCTAAACAAACGAACTTTGCACAGAAACCACTCAGAAAATCGAGGAACTGACAACGAAGGAAAATATAATAGGAAATCTTCCATGAGACGATCATACACAAATGAAACTTCACGCCACTGAAAATTTACGTTAAAATAAAAAGTATTCCCTGGAAGCATGAAAATCACTTATGCAGAATCTTATCCAGATGTGAGAATACGGAAACGGAGAAATGTTACGAAACACGTGAAGTCTGCATGGTGTTACGTGAATAAATGTATTCATGGTTTTACGAATGTGGAGCGTACGAAAAGGATATGCAATGTTATTGCAACTTTTTCAAAACTAAACGATACGAGTACGAAATCAATGACGCTATATCGAAAATTCACATAAATATGAGATCCTGTCAGAATCGGGAAACTGTTACATCATCAGCATCATCTTATGCTCATGAAATATTAAAGAGATGAATGTGTAGATGGTTCGAATTGCTGGACGAATTTCTCGAAGGAACGAATTCGAAATTTACTCATATAGATTGCGTCGTATCGTTTTGGCACTCAGAGAAATCTTTTGACAGGGTACAGCGAACATGATTGGCAATCAGGACTCTGGAGGACAAAAGTAAGAAATAATGTTTGTCCTGGTCATACACATATTCCTTCTGATGACGATATGGAGCTCGGCCTACATTAGTTTGAAGATGTCCATTACCTTATAAAAGCAAGACAGCATAATGGAGCCTAAGGCCAACAGGATCACTAAATGAAGTCGAGGAAAGAAAAATTAAAAATGTCAAAAAATAATGTTTTTTGAACACTACGTCCGTGAGGACATATGACGACCATATTTAAGCCATAAAGGATAGCTCTAGGGAAGAACAAGAGTAAGAAAGGATCATAATTTCCGACACTCCCTCCGAAAATCTTTGACTGAAGTCGCATTTCGCAAATATTCAAGTTGTTGACATCGAATTTAAGGACTTAATTGTCTCAAAACGATTCCAGTCATTTCTGCAGTCATAGTGAGAGTTTAGGCTTCGTAATTGTTAAAACACGCAAATACTCATTATGTTTTCCACAATCCTAGAATATTCTTTGAAACAATTTCCACCGTTGTTGTTCAAACGAAAACTACCACCTTGCAACCAAATTGTCCAACGACGTAGACGTTTTGCAACAATCAACTCAAATCCACTTGGCCTCGAAATGAATCCTCGTTAACGTGCCAAAGTGCTTTAAGGCAGGGAAATTTTCCCAAGTAAAACATTTGTTTCAAATGTATGCCAGGTACTAAATCGTTTTTTTAAGCTTCACGTGCTCCTTCGCAACAAAACATTTCATTCTCTGCCATATCTTCATAGGAAAATAAAAAAGTTGGGTCTATTGTCTCGGGTTTTGATAGCGTGAAAACAACCATTTTTTATTGAAGCCGAGGCTCGGCCAGGCTCATTCATTCTGTGAAGAAGTGCGCGGTGATATAAAGTTATGAGAATAATTTCCGTTTGAAGGCGAGCCATTCATAAATCATTCATTCAAATTACATCGTCCTGGCTACGAGAGGGAGAGAGAGAGAGAGAGAGAGGGAGAGAGTTGTAGTGAGGAGCGTAAAAATAAATTGAATTCACACCTACATAGGCACATGTTCACATATAGTGGGGCGGTTATTTCACATGTTTTCATTGTGTTTAATTTTATTGGAAAATATTAAGCGGTTGGAGGGCATGGATACCATAGTCAAGAATTAAATAAAGTTTATTTTTCGGTGCTGATTGCGTGATGTAACGAATCTTATTCACGATGTAAAATGAATCTACCAGGCACAAAGATAATTCAATAAAATAAATTAAAGTTACAGGAAATTTCGCTTTAACGCAAAGAGTTTATGGCTTTCCAATCAGCGGGTGAAAATTAAAAAAAACTTTGCATTTGACGTTGGAGTTTCTGTTTAAACAGATTTCCTCGCCGAGTAGTATTGAGTAAAACGATTAAATTTCAGTTTATCCAAACAGCAGAAAATCAACTCAAGTTGATTATCTTTTAGGGGCTTCTGGGATAAACATTTAATTGTTTTATAAGTATTGCCCCTCAGAATCTTGACGAAAGCAAAGGAGGCCGGCGAATATGAGAGTGTTAGAACAAATCCTGTCTATAAAAAAGAATTCAGGAACCTACTAAAGGCACGGAAGGCTGCGTAGGTATCTGTCTCTTTCCACAAAATCAATAGTTTCGTCCAAAACTAATCATCGCATGCCTTTGTGGAGTATCAAACCCTCCGTTTCAATAAAGTACTACATTATTATATTGTAACATAATTCAGACTAAATTTTTCTTACTATTTCTTAGTATCTAAATATCCAACAACTTGTCATAGAACAAGAAGTTGGGAGTCAATGAATATCCGCAGAATTAGCTCTTCACAGTGGAACAAAGGGAGAATATCACAAATATTGTAGCAGATCCTAGCAGAGATGTAGCAGAAAATAAACGTCTGAGAAACAGAACACTAGAAGAGAGAGAGAAGAAAGTTATACAGCAACTAAAAGTGAAGTTTGAATTATGTTAAAGTCGACAATGGATGCGAAAACCTATGAAAAAATGAAAAAGCTGAAAAATCTATTGTTTGATAGAATACAAGCAATCAAATTAACGAAAAGCACTGAAGACTTCAAAAACCTCGCCTTCCAGATCTAATAAAATGAGTCGATTAAATGATATAACTTCTACAACATACTATCTTGGGGATTCAGCGACCACTCGAAATACACAATCCAGCGATAAGATCAAGGAAATCGTTTGTTTGTTATATTAGTTGGTCCAAAAACTAGTTTAGAAATTAAGAAGCATAGTCAAAATATTTGAAATCCTGTCAATGAACACCAAAGAAAAATTATTCCCAAAGTCCACAAGCAATTGGGCAAAGAAAGAGGATTCATTTTCGGCTAAAGGATTGGTTCTTAGCATTTCAGAGATTTGAGAGAAAGCCCTACCAACTAGCATATAAAAGGACAGGACCAAAGGGGAAGTGCAAGCCAAGCATAGCTTCCAACTCTCTAAACTACGGACACGAGAGAACCTCTTCAATTTTAGATACAATCAAAAGGTTCACTAATAGATAACCTTTCGTCATTATTCCAAGCAAAATATTAACGAATTTAACAGCTTCCTAGCTGTTATGAAATTATGTCAAAATTTTGGACACCGAACCCTGACATATTTTCCGTGTTTAAAAGGAAAAATTCGGAACGGATACCGCTCGCATTTAATGTACTTCAAATGGACATGATTTTCACATACGAATTTTAAAAAAAAGTAAGAAACGTATTGTGCTTCGGGATACACCATTGAAAATCTATTGAAACAATAGGTCGATACGAAATGAATCGACAATCAGTGGGTTGTTAGCATAAAGTTAGTTCCTTTAATCACAAAATCCACCGTTCACTAACGTTCCCAACCCTTCAAGCCTGATAGGGAAAAGGAAACTAGAAATACTATGGAGCCCGCTAGATTGAAAAGATAGCCCTGTTGGAAAATGAAAAACATGTTAGGCAGACGGACGAGGTCGCTACAACGCAGAACACTAGTAATCCTTATCAAACTGAAACCTCCCAGTCGATGAATACTTCGCCACTTCTCGAGATTTCTCTTTCGTTACAAAAATAAACCATGGAAACATATGTTGAAACTGATTTTCTGTAGCAGAAACAATAAACTAGAGAATATATAAAGATCAAGTTAGAACTCAATTTGAGCGATGACAGAATTCGCAATTAATATAATTATTTATTATAACTAGATATGTATCTGATAACAAGGATCAATTTTCAACTACACCTTAAAGAACATCTTAGAGAAGTGGAAATTGAGACAAAACAAGGGTAACTGAAGGGAAAATTCAAAGGAAGTTAGGTGGAAAATAATAAAGCAAAAAAAAATTAGAGAGTCATTTTATTTCCGGTGAACATGCAAGAGTGTTCAGCGCCATGTGAGGCACAAGATAATGAGGCGTACCCAAAAGCATCAACATCTACAATGTGGAGCAAAATTTATCATTCAATTTTGTTTTTGTATAACTTTTTTTGCTACATAAAAAAAAATTGAGTAATGAGAATCTTTATTAGGACCTTTACAATTTTTTCTGTTAAGTGGAAAAGATGATATCCTTCAAGTGGCTGCCGCCAGTGATGGTACACGTTTGTGCCCGTTTTATCGCATTTTCCATGACTTTCCTCAAGATTTCCGGTGATAACTTTTCGCATTCCTGTCGAATATTCTCTTTAAGGGCTGCGATTAGCTGTGGCTTGTTGGCATAACCCTGCGACTTCAAGTAGCCCCAAAGAAAGAAGTGCGGGTGGTAAAATCGGGTGATCTTGCTGACCAAGCCAAATCACCAAAACGGGATATTATGCGACCAGGAAACGCTTCCTTCACAATATCCATTGTGCCTCGTACTGTGTGCCCGGTTGCACCGTCTTGTTGAACCCACATGTTCACCAAGCCCCGCTCCTTTAATTCCGACGGTAAGAAGTCGTTTATCATGGCCCTGTAGCTTTCACCAGTAACACCATCTCATGAGAATTTTGGGGGTGGTATCTAGGGTGTCCTCGAATCTAAAATAAGTTCTTCAAATCAACTCTTCACTTATACTTTCGTTCCATACATAGGAACGTTACTAGACTACTCTAAATGTTTTAGTCCTTGCCGGAAAATCAAGCCCTACTTATACTTAATTGAAATGTCTGCTAATTTTTAATGATTTCAAAAAGTATTTCAAAATTTATTAAGTTTTTTTTTATTATTTAAGAGAACTGTAGCCAAGGCTACGTTACTGGTTTCTCAACCGATGAATTTTATGAGAATTTTATGAGAATTTTATGAGAATTTTATATGCATCATTCCTTCAAATGTACCTTCATTAACAGAAATTTTTTTGAAAATCACATTAATGAACTTATAGTTGTAAGAACACAAAAAAAAAACAAATTCAGTAGGGACAAAAGTGTTCATACATTAAGTAATTTAACTGAAAATTCCACATTATTTATATAATTTTATATATCAATATTTTGTTGGGCCACCGTTTGCAACAATGACAGCCTGCAACCGTCTTGGCATTGATTTCACCAAATTCTTAGTGACTTTCGGAGTTATTTCTTCCCAGGCTTGTTGAAGCGCAGTTCCTTGCTCCTGGTGTGAATTTTCGAGATTTGTCTTTTCATAAGTTCCCAAATATGTTCAATGGGGTTTAAGACTGGCGATTGAGGAGGAGAATACAGCTGCCTTGGCGCATAATATAGGAACCAGTTCTTTACAAAGCGTGCAGTATGTTTAGGATCGTTGTCCTGTTGGAATATCCAATGCTGGCCAAGACCCACATTGTCGACGGAAGGTTGCAAGTTATCTTCTAGCAGTCTTTTATAATAGTATTGGTCCATAATACCATCTATAAAGACCAATCGGCCAACCCCATCAGCTGGAATTCCACCGCACACCATCACATTGCCACCGCCGTGTTTTGCTGTTGGTATCAAATTCTTCAGATGCAATGCTGTTCCCTTTTTTCGCCAGATTCTTCCTTTGCCATCATTACCGAACAAGTTGAACTTGCTTTCATCAGTAAATAAGACAGTTTTCCATAACTCTAAGTCCTTTGCTAAATATCACTTTGCAAATTCAAGTCGAAGCTGCCTATTCTTTTCAGATATTAGCGGTTTTTTACGAGGAACTCTACTTGCATATCCATCGGAACGTATCATTCTTCGGATGGTTTTAGGGTGAACACACTTATTCAACATATTAGCGACAAGTTCCGTCAGTTGCCGACCGGTTACTCTTGGGTTTTTGTCCACCTCTTTTAAGATCATGCTGATATCCCGCCTGGAAAGTTTCTTTGGTCGTCCATTTCTTGGCTTATTTTCCACTGATCCTGTGTTTTTATGCTTTTGAACAACATATTGGACAGTGGCATGGGATAAATTAAGTAAAGCTGAATTGCGCGGTATGATTTTCCATTTCTATGCTCAGCAATAATTAAATTTTTAATTTCAACACTTACTTCCTTACGCTCGCTCATTTTTCACTTCCTATGCTCACAGATTATTGAAACAAACTAGTCATTAGATCGTACTAACGCATTTCATGCGTTTTTTTAACTTATTGCTGACAAAAATACATTTGTAGTGAAGCTGCATACAAATATTTTATATATATTTTTATTTTCTAGTAAATTTATGAAATTTTGAGGGTGTATGGAGACTTTTGTCTCTGACTGTATATTCTGGCAGAACTTCCGAAATTTTGCTGAAGACATCATCGCACTTGGTCTCACCATGCACTCGATTGAGCTACGACCTCAGGTCAGGGATCAGGCGTTTAGTCTATCTTCCCTTTGTGTCTTGCTCTCAGGACATATCTCTGCGGTTCTCAGGAAACACGGTAACGGGTATCACCCCTGTGATTACCAGCACTGCTGTTCCATAAATTCGATATGGAACGATATGTTCGATATGCACATGCCTTCAAGTAATAAAAAAATCAAGCTGAGATTGAAAAAAAAAAGAATTTCTTTAGATTGTCATCTTTTAGAAAAATAATATTTCTAACACTCATCTAGTTTTAATACTTACATATAAAAAGATATTTGATATACCTAAATTTTCAGCCTATTTTAGCTAGAAAACGTGAGCTCGCATTCAAAAGAGTTTTCTTTTACGCTTCTTCCTCATATGTTAGATCCTGGGGCTCTGTGTTTGCGTCGTCTTAACAAAAATTACAGTGCAAATTATAATTCTTAGTAAATGTCTTATTTATCTTTTGTTCATTCGCGAAAATTAGAAGATACGTTGTGGTTTTATTTGGAAGGACTCTAAGATGGTTCTCCTGCATTTACGTAAATGGAGAGAATGAGAAGAAGTTTATCAGGATTGCCTTTCGTGCGCAACTACTGACATCAAAATGTCCAATTTTAGGAACTACTTGAACAGCAATTTTTCTAAGGAACTTCAGGTATTTCATGTTCCGCCAGTAGAGGCGTACCTTATACTTCATTTGAGATGTTAGTATCGCCAGCACTTTCCTTTTTATCTGCATTCGAATGTCGAATGTCTTGCGGTTCAGAAAAACCACTTCTTGCTTCGACGCTATTGACTAATTATCAGCCGCCACAATTTTTTAACAAAACTAGGCTACGGCTTTGATAGCTCTCTTTTATGAGGCTTGTTACGAAGATCCAATATTTTTGAATATTCATCTGACGGAAAGTGCTGTATGGAATATCCACTGTATGCGGTAGACTCGAACAAACAATTGCTGGACAGGACAGTCTGTGTTACGTTTCGAAAACTAGGTAGGACTTCTCAGCATATTTTGATCAAAAATTGGTTCTTATGCGAGTGAATAATTTTGTCACGAACACATACAGAGTAACTATGTAAAAGTAAATGGACTTTCCTCAACTGCTTTAGCCAATCACGTCAATTGTATTTGGCGGCCAAACCTTATCCCACGAATCACTAGATGACATGATTTACTTTTTCGTGAATACTGAAATTGGTTACAGATGGTCACGTCGAAGCATGCCTTCATCTTCTTCATTTTTCATCACCAGGTACACCACGGAGCCGAAAATTTCTTTTTCACATGCTTGTCAAGGAGAACTTCACATGTTCTGAATGCAAGTCAAAAAAATCAATGTTTATACGCTTCTGGTTAAATGGAACTTATTACTATTGGTTTTTTAATTCTTTTCAATGATGTTAAATGATGCTCAATTGCTTGCTGACTCTATTCTAGATTATTTTGAAGATTAATATGCATCGTCTTTCCCCTAAATACGCCGCCCACATCTTTATGACTTTCGGCATGCCGCTTAAAAATTTTGTGTTCATAGTCAAACTCACAGTTCTCAAATTTAGGTCATATATTAGGTGTGTAAATATGAAATGCGGATTTTACTAACAGATGGCATAACCATTACATATGGCTTGTGTCGGGGATAACTAATATGGCATTTTGGAGGGTAAGCATCTTTCAACGAATTCCAGCATGTCATACGTTTTGATTGTACAAACAACATAGTTTTTTTCGCTTCGAAAATGTCGAACTACGTGCCAGAAAAAGAGGTTTTGCGGGGAAGTCTAATAACCTTCTTTCATTTGAAGAAAACAGCAGCAGAAACATATCAATTGTTAGTGGAAGCATATGGTGAACATGCTCAAAGCCAAGACACTTGTGAACGATCGTTTAAAAGATTTAAAAGTGGCGATTTTGATGTCAGAAACAAAGACCACCAAAAAAATTCGAAGAGACAGATTTGCAAGCATTATTGGCTGAAGACAACGTTTAAAAGCCATGGGAAACATCCAAAAAGCTGGAAAATGGATGCCGTATCAATTGAAAGAAGGAGACATCGAAAGGCGAAAAACCATTTGTGAAAGTTTGCTTGCCAGACAGAAAACAAAATGTTTTTTTGCATCGGATTCTCACTGGCGATGAAAAGTAGATTTATTTTGACACTCTCAAGCGGGAAAAATCATGGGTAGACCCAGGACAGCCATCAACATCACAACCAGTCCGAAATATTCATGGATAGAACACTTTGCTGTGTATTTGGTAGGATAGCAAGGGACCTTTGTATTACAAACTGCTGGAACCTGGTGAGACTTATACTGGCGAACGTGATCAAATTGATCAAATTGAACCGTGCACTGAAAGAAAAACGACTAGATTTTCACCGAAGACATGATAAAGTCATTTTTCAACATGACAATGCTCGGCCACATGTTGCAACCCCTGTCCAGAACTACTTGAGAAACATTAATTGGGAAGTTCTGCCCTACCCGCCGTATTCACCAGACTTGGCTCCTTCTGATTACTACTTGTTTCGATCGATGCAGCACAGACTTTCGGAACAGCACTTCCATTTTTAATAAGAAGATAAAAATTGGCTTGATGAGTGGTCAGCCTCAAAAAATGAGAAGTGGTACTGGGACGGAATCCATCAATTGACAGAAAGATGGGAAAAAGTCGTAGCCAACGATGGCCAATACATTGATTATTGAATTCATTCGTTCTGTTATTCAAATAAATGCATATTTAAAGCAGAAAAAATCCGCATTTCATATTTATACACCTATTAGTTTAGGTCATATAGGTCAATAAGTCAACATACGAGGTTTGTCCCAAAAGTATCAAGGTTACATTCAAATCTTCATGCTGGTGTGATTCTGAACCGACCCGTGAATGACATCCTTGTAAGTGGTTTCCATTTGATTAAAAAACTATCCGCAGTGGTTTTAACCACTTTCTGAAGCAGCCAATCAATAATCGGGAATCGTCGCATTGGTTTCAATGTTTCTTTGTCATTGAACCAAACTCTTTGAATGAAATTTTCAATGTGGAAAAGTGAGCCAAAAGTCATCAAAAGCTATGTAGGAACTATATGGAAGCTCTCAAAGCTGTATGATTTGATGCTTTGTAAATCATGACAACACAAAGTTGCATGAATATGCTGGCTAGTGGGCATGTTGAAGGAGAAGGTCTTATTCTTCAACTGCATGAAGCAACTTTTCAATACTTCAACCCAGCATTCTTTAGATGCCTTTTGACTTTTTGAAGTATATTTGTGATGCACAACTTTTTCATAATTCAAGAAAACAGTTCAAAACTTCTTGACTTTGGTCCGACTTTAAAGACATCTTATTGGCTAAGGCGATTCAAAATGCTTCCACGTTAAAAACTGTCGCTTTGTTTCCGGGTAACAGCCGTGAACTCCGCAACTGTCACATTGACTGGGACCCTGGAAACCTTTATTTTGCCAACCGGTAGAGGGCACTTAAACATTGTGACGGAGATAAAGGAATTCGTTCGATACATTTAGGCCAAGCGTTGTATACTTCGTGTGCTTTGGCTGCAAATGTCATCAAATAAAACAAATTACCCCATAACTCCCTTAAATGACAAACATCTTGTCGTGTCGTCATTTTCAAATGCTAACAAATTATCAGATTAAAAACGACAAAACTTTTGTTATATATGTCAATAGAACATTGCTAAAGATGCAAATTTATTGTACCGCCAGTTGATCAAATTTACTAAATGATATAAGGTGGCCTTATAGTTCGACTATGCGTTAAGAAGTTTCAAATAGTCCTGATACAAGGATTAACAAATGTATGTCAAATTGTTGATTCTGAAGAAAAATGTGGTCATAAGTCGCAAAAGTTGGGATTTTTATTTATTTTAATATATAAGGTGTGTAACTAAGTTCCCGCTTTTTTTCAAGAGATGGCGCCAGTAGTAAGTGCTGGTCGATTGTGACATGACCAAATCGTCATGGACCAAGCTTAGACATATGGTCAACAAACCGCTTCGACACATAAGTGATTTTGTGTTTTTGTCATATACGTTCTGTAAAAATGTCAAATTTTGTCCCAAATAATCGTCATTTGCGGGAAGTGATGCTATTTTTCATTCATATAAAGAAAACGGCGGCACGAAAAAGTCATTCTACAGTATGACAATGCTCGGCCTCATGTTGCCAAACCCGTTGAAACCTACTTAGAAACGCTCAAATGAGAAATCTTACCCCACCCGCCATATTCCCCAATAATTATTCTAGTAATTAATAATAAGTAATTCTACAAAATAAGAGCGAGAACTTAATTGCGCACCTGAAACTTAATAAATTTAATGTTAAATGCTAAAGATTGGATTTTCGCGAACGGGGTCGCTAACAATCTGATATCTTATTTTTTTTCTTAATTTTCTGATCCATAATTTTTGAGTCATATACAGTGGCTCAATAAAGAAGTCGGACACACACCCATTTACACTTGAAAAGGGAATAAACGACAGAAGAATGTATTTTAGCAAAAAACAAAATTTATTTTTTTAGCTCTATATTACTAACTTACGAAAATTAAGAACATTGAAAACATAACTCGATTTTGTGATTATTAAAAAAATAAAAAGTTGAAATGCAGCCAAAATTCACGTTAAAAAATAACTCGGACAGCACTCTCCTTCTTTCTGAGTTTAAAAGGGGGATTCCCCGGATTTTGTGTAGTTGACAGCGCTTAGCATCTGAGTGAAACAAATTGAAACCGTAAATTTTATACGTGGGTGAAATTGTGTGAATTGTGAACCTTCACGGGTGTGCAATTGTGTAAAATGGGAAGGCAATGTGGTCAAACTTCTTTAGAAGTAAGAGCACTCATTATGAAACATTATAAAGAAAGATTACCGGTCCGTACTATAGAGGAAATCGTAAATGGATCACACTTCACTGTTCACGAAATAATTAAACGATTTAAATCATGCAGATCAGTGGAAAATAAACAAAAAAGTGGTAGACCTAGAGTGTTTTCGAAGTCAGATGAGCGATGGATTGTACAACAAATTCATAAAAATTCGAAATTAAGTGCTCCAAAATTAGCTAAACAAGTATCGAAATGAGGTTAGTTTTGAGACGAAGAAATCTACATGGAAGAGTAGCCCGTAAAAAACGATTCGCTAGTAATTGCAATAGGAAAAAGAGACTTAAGTTTGCCACAACATATAAAAATGAAGACCTATCATTTTGGGAAACTGTGATATTCGCGGACGAAAATAAATTTAATGTATTTCGCTCAGATGGTCAATGCTATGTTTGGTGAAAAGCTAATCAAGAGCTCAAAGAGTGCAATCTACGATCCACTGTGAAACGTGGAGGTGGCTTGATAATGGTGTGGGGCTGCATGCCCGCTGCTGGTCCAGGTAAACTTTCTGTAATCGATGGAATTATGGGCCAAACAAAGTATTTGGCCATTCTGAAGGAAAATTTAGTGGAAAGTGCTGAAAAATTCGGAATAAAAGACAACTTCCAATATTTCCAGGATAACGACCCAAAACACAAAGCACTCAATGTGCGTTTATAGCTGCTGTACAATTGTCCACATGTACTGGAAACATCTCGACAATCTCCTGACATTAATGTTATCGAGCATTTATGGGCTTATTTAGAACACCAATTAAAACGCTATTCAATTAAATATAAAAAGGACTTGAAAGTAGCTCTTCAGGCAGAATGGGCCAAAATCGACCCTTCCTTTTGCAAAAAACTTGTCGAATCCATGCGTATAGGATTGGAAACCATAATGAAAAATAAAGGATTGCCAACTATATATTGAAAATAATAATAAAATTCAAAAATCTCACAAAGAATTAACTGTCCGAGTTCTTTTTTGCCATGGATTTTGGCTGCATTTCGACTTTTTATTTTTTTAATAATCACAAAATCGAGTTATGTTTTCAATGTTCTTATTTTTCGTAAGTTAATAATATAGAGCTAAAAAAAATAATTTTTTTTTTCTAAAATACATTCTTCTGTCGTTTATTCCCCTTTCAAGTGTAAATGGGTGTGTGTCCGACTTCTTTATTGAGCCTGCATGAATGAAAGATTGCATGTATAAAATTCTATCAACTCACTTCAAAAATGCACAATTATACACAAAAATGATATGTGTAACAATACTATACCTTGGACCTACTAAGGCTGGATTTCTTCCCGGCCGAGATACAATCACGCTATTGCTTGCGATCCCTGCGATAATTTTTCGTTACGCAAGGGTCTTTGTGACAACGTGTATTTGACCAGATCTCCAATATACTCAAGAAAGTTGTCAAAACCCGTCACACTGTGCAGCAATGCCTATCATACCAGTATTTTACAACTTAAAGGAGAAAGATATGAGTCGGAATTTAGACTGTGAGAAGACGAGAATGTTCACTATCTTTCACTTTCTTCTGTACCATTTTCAGGACAATGATTCATGACGGTCTCCATTTGAATCACCATATTGACGCCGTCTTAAACTGTGTTGGCGCAAGGGAACAATGTCTTAAAATTCTTGAAAAAGAACTTAGAACTAAGCACTTTTCTAATTTGAATTAGTTCAAAAACACAATTGAAAATAAACAAAAGGAGAGCATAGACCACCCACAATTGATCAGTCATCTGCATGTGTTCTTGCGTGAGTATATTATTTTGAGTCTGTTTATTTATCACTGGTATGCACGCGGCACTGAAAAATTGGAAACTTGATGCCTGAATATGTAATCTTACAGGAATTTCATACTTGATTCCAAATCCATTGAAACATTCTTTTCAATACATTATCCAAACATTTGAAAAGCTTCCTTCAGTTGAGTTGAATTTCGCAAAACCAATCCGAAAGCAAAAAAAGTCCTTAAATCAATACAGTGTGTCTTAATTCAAATCGATTCAAAATGTATGTCGTCCTCTTAGAAAATAAATTGCTCCAACCGATGTAATCCTACATTACTTTTGCTTGGATTCGATCGATTTCACTGATGGCTTTCTTTCTTTCATTTCATACTCCTTTCTGGTTTCCTTTTTTCAGAAACTGAAACATTTTGCGGTGACGTTCCACCTCATTACTGGGAGACGCCATACTCACAACCGTATTTCGACAACTCTACAAGGCGAGAAATAACAGCGACAGTTGGTCAAGCAGCATTACTCCATTGTCGAGTTCGGAATTTAGGCGACCGGGCGGTAAGTATACATTTCAGCTAAATCATTTATCACCCCTGTCCCAGATAAGGCTCCGTGAGGGTGGGCTTTGTGTACCCGCCCTCAGGCCCTTGATGTTGGACATGTTTCAACCGAAGCGAACGATGGAAAAGTTGGTCTTGTGATTGTTGCTGTCCATAATTGAGTGTCCATCCGTGATGTATCCTTGCTTCTGAATTAAGGACTAGCAGAGCTAGACCGTTGACTTTCACACTGCACCGCAAGTGAATTACCCCACTCCCCAGTATTAGTTTGAAATCGATGGCGAGCGTTTATTGCGTTCTTTTTATTCAACTATTTTCGGCTGTAACGATGCAGCAGCTGAAACATCCTGAAAAATATTCAAATTCGAATAATCGATTAGACCTACCCAAATAAAAACTGATCCAAACTGACCCGAATTCGGTTTCATTTTAATTTTATACCCTTGGGGAAATTGAACTACTGAGTAGAATTTAATTGTAATTGATGGTAATGGTCCGAAATTGTGGTTATTTCAATATCTTTATGGTTCCGCAAGCAACCAGCGAAATTACTTGCACTTTATTAACTTGGCAAAGTAATACAAGTTTTGATTGTAATTGTTCTGTACTTAAACTTCTGTGATGTTTTGCCATCGGAGTTGAGGAAGCCAGCTTCAAATTCCCACAAAACTTCTGGAATGCATGCATATTTGCGGTGTTGGAGCATACTTTGAGCAGTCCAACCATCTTCATGGCAGCCTAACAATGTTCAAGAGTGCAAGAATATCTAATGAATAAAATTAACAATGAACTGACTGTAATTCAGAACTCGGAACTTTCAGGCAGGATACGTCGAGTGAGTTATACGCTTGAATCGGAAAAATATGTCAATAGTTTTCTGTAATTGTTCAACTGCGAAAGGACCCATGATTTGCATGCTTGTTCGTTATCGAGAAAGTGAGCCCTTCTATGCTATTATACTAAGGATGTATAATGGGTGTGGTTCTCGCAATTATACGCTACCATTTCAGAATTGTATATAGCACAGTTTGAGTTCTAAGTTTAAGGTGCAAACTTTTTGAAATTGGCTCCGAAGTTGATTCTCTGAGTGAAGAAAAAATTGAATTAAACCCACAAAAAATGTCGAATAATTCCGAACCACAACGTTCCTCGCTTTCTGAGTTGATTTATACCACTTTGTTCACCTGACGGAAAACTTCAGCTTCCCTCACACCCACACATTTCAAGCTGAGTGACACTTATAATTCGAAGCAAAAGTGAAAATATTCTGAAAATTAAAAGCGGAAATTTCAAGGGAAACCACTAAGCTGAGCACAGAAGCCAAACATTCCAAATGAACATTAAAACACGGGAACATCCCATCGGGATTTATCACCCGCATACTTTTCAGACCGCCATACGATCCTTTTGGGAGGAAAAGATGCGAGCGAAAAACAGCTCGACATTAAAATATGTATGACAGAGACTAGAGAAAATGTAGGTTTTGTCCTCATGAAGCGGTTGATGCAGATACACGAGGTTAAAAGGTTTCGTTTTGTTTATTTCCCGGTGGAAATCGTTCAAGTCTAACAGTCAGTCATCTTTGCTTTCCCGAGTCCTTGCAAACTCTTAACATCATTTCGTATTCACGTCAGCGTTAAATACATTTAACCCACTCAATCGTCGTATTTGAATATTCCAGCGATTTTTTGCTGCTTCTTCGACTCTTATGGGATGAATACGTAGCTGCGAAGCACCGAAAAGGAAAGAGAGTTGAAAAATTATCGTTTTATAGAATTTGAAAAGTTGGCCGGAAACACTGCATGCTTCATTATTGCTTATTAGTATTTTAAGTAAGGCAATACGACGCTGTCCTAGTTTGAAACTTGCATCAAAATTATCCTTTTACCCAAACAGTCACACAGAAAAATCCCAAGCATAAATCACGGGTCATGTGGAAAATATTCCTTTATCTGGTGATATCTACGTAATGACATTATAAACTCATATTCATACATATATTATTCAATTATTGATTCCTTGTTTTAGATTTCAAATACAATTTTTGCATGCTATGCCTGTTAACCGAAATATGTGTCCTGTGAAACATATTTTTTCGCAATGTATCATCACATGTACTCCTCATGTTATTGCCTGGTACAATCTACTGGTGGGATCATAATGGTCTAAATATTTTGGTATGAAAGTCAGCGCTATAATTCCAAAGAAAGAGAGCATCGTGAAAATTGTAACCAAAACAACCCAACGAACTTTAGAGGTCGGCGAGTAACTTTATTGCAAATGTTAATTGACAAAGGCTCATTTTACATGTAATCACTTTTCTCGAGTTTCCCATCTAATCTTGATTCAAAAGATTCAAGAGTTTCTGTACTGAAAATTAAGAGTTTTTTATTAAAAAAGACGATTCTTAAAATTTGAAACAATTCGAACTCAATCAACCAATGTAAACGTTGGTTTATTAGTATAGTTTGGTTTTTGAAACTTTGCTATTGCAATTATTTTTTGAACAAAATATGTTTCATGTATCCTTCACGGCTTTGAACATACTAAGGCTTCAACGATCAGCCACTACAACTATGAGACACTAAAAGCTGCTTTGCAGTAACGAACCTAGCCTTAGACCTTAGTAACCTTAGACCCGAATCATAGCGATGCAACATACAGCGCTGACACCATAAACTGACCACCGAAAAGCCCGAACCCCATGAAGAAACTTCCAGTCTAGCGTTATCTGACGCCGATTTCCCGGAGTTATCGTTATTAGTGAGCAAAATTTATTGGAGATAAGACATAGAAACGAAGGTCCGAAGATATTCGCATTTACATTCTCTTAAATTAGAATTGAAATATACCCACACAAAAACACTTTTTCCCTAAAAATATTGCGCTCACATGCATTTGAGCTCAGAAAGCTGCCCCTTTGTATCTCTGTACTTGCTTACGTCATTTAACTTACAAGCTCTCTATCTTGCAAAGCTCTTTTTTTGCTACATGAGGTATTCGTACCTCCGTCTTTCTAATGCTTTTACGGACTGTTAGCGTTTTTCAGTGGCTACAGTATGACTATGCGTTTCGGATGACTTCTCTAATACATGCATAGCAAAAGAAATAGTCAACTTACAATACATATGTATTGCATTTTGGGAGGGGTACCTATGTTTTACAGAAAAACGAGATAGCACTTAGCAATCCAAGTAAAGTTCCAGTTATTATGGTCGAATAACGTTAAATCACAAGTTTGTTCGAAGCTCTAGTGCTGTATGTTCCTTTCATTATGCCTGGGCCTTATGCTTGCTTAGAATCCTGAGTGATAAGTTATATCACTCCTCCTCCTTAAATCACTCCTCCACATTAAGAGATGGTCTGATCCTCAAACTACTCCTGTGTGCTGCCAAAGTTGCTTAAACAAAACAACGCCTGGCCTGACCTGGATGATAATTTTGCATCAAATCAGCTTTCGTCAGTTCAAGCGCTTGCTTAATGAACCCATGAATGCATCTGTGATAATCTGGATTCAACTTTTGATATTTCATAGGTACAGACCCAAATCATTCCCGAACATTCGACAAGCTGATCTCTCATGTAACCGCAAGCTTTGGAATCGTTTTGAACTTGACGCATTTGGGGTTTTGTCAATATTAGTCACTATTTTTGTGATATTTCCTCTAATTCACGCTATTTGCCAGAGTGTCGCATATAGCCTGTACATTGAGATATGGCTGTGATCAAATTATTATTTTAATAAAGGATGATTACTCTCAACACTGCTGTTACTTTTAAAATTAACATTCCGGGAACGACAATCACGTTATGATGTAGTTCAAACTAGCAGCAAATCTACCCACTCCTGGCAGAAGACATAGGACGAGAAAGCCATTGAAAATTACAATTGAATAAAATATCTATTTTAATGAAAAACTCTTCATCATGCTTAAGCGTCTAACACATAAAAGCTATCCGGTCTACATTTATAGTAAAAAGTCTTTTAAAAAGCTAACTTTGAAATCCAACGGATCTTTGCATAGATATTATTATCCGTAGTCAACCGAATCGAACCAAGTCTTTTCTCCGAGAAGATATCACCTTCAGATGTCTTGCTTCGACGATTACTGACCCCAGATGTGACCCAGATAGACCCAGATGTGACTTACTCGCGTCGATGGTTTTCCTCTTACCGCACTCTCTGCGATAGCCGCATTATTTCTGTTCACAAAGACTTTAAGGATCTTCATAATATTAGTAACATGTTCATTGAAAGACTACTAGTTGTTTGGATTCCAGTATCTTTTTTTGGTGAACATACAGCTTTTGTTGTACTAACCTCACCAGTCAATTGCAGTCAATTGCACTAAACTCATAACGATTCAAAAGGAGGACACCTTGGTGAGTGATATAAGCATCTTTGTTCGAGAAAATTCATTTCAATTTTCTTGGATCTGCAATTTTCTTGGATCTTTAACATTTTTGGATTTCCAATTTCTTGTTTCCTTTTCTTAGGTAAGCAAATAATAATATCCTGATCCTGTTTTTGCAAGTCTCATCGACATTTGACATGTGATGCACACTAGAGACTGTGGAAGGAGAAGGGCTTGTGTGAATCCTGCAAGAAAAACTCCTTTTTTGTTCAAGACTCTCTCGTAAGTGACACTAGAAACTCAAATGAAGGAATTCGTGAGACCATCGACTGATTGAGTTGCTGATATACAGTAGGCAAACCACGCCTATCTGACTCATTGCCTTTTTTTTTAGATTCTACTAGCCAATCTACTTCGGCTTAGCTACGTTTGGCCTAAATTGTTTCGGAAGTGACTCAAAGAGATTGGAAAAGGTGCACATGCGTGAGTTTCTTAAGTTGCTGCTTGATTATCTTGTCTTATGAAAACAAATGCCATTCAGCAACCATTTGAATCTGTTTTTCTTCAGCATAAAGCGTAATTTGCTTTTCCATAAACTTCGTGTTTTGTCCGACGGGGATGTCATGTTATTCACAGAAAGCAATTCTTTCATTCCCTGTCTGTTTCCTCCTATCATTTACATGCCCGTTTCGGGAGTGTGCCATTTTCGGTGTGTGGTTTCGTCCTGAGTTTGACGGTCTCAAGTATCCGTGACGCCAGACAAAGGAGTTCGGGACTCCTTCATTTTCCTCTCATTTATTTTAAATTCATGTGCTAAAAAATACCTTAACATTTCGTTGGTTAAAAGTAATGACAAATATTTACAAATAAAACAAAAATTTGCCACACTTTTTTACGCTGGATTAATAGCTTTTCTTTTCTGAATTATATTTCCTTCTTTTTCCTTTTCAAGAAAGTTCTCAGTCGGAAATCGTCTCAATCGTAAGGACCATGATACGGATGATCAATGAACGCAATCCTGTCCAAAATAACTTCGTTCTTTGGTCTGAATCGGATTTCAAACAGAGGAGCATCGTCCTCAAATTATCATTCTTGGTCTTCAGAAAAAGCATTAGCGCCTAGAGAATTCCGGTTTTCCGCTTATTGCAATTATCTTTTTATTGTTTAACTTTTTGGAATTTTTTTACTATTATATTTTAATTAAAAGTTTACATGTGAAAAATGAAGGTTGTTAAGAATCAGTACACGTAAGAGAGAAAGAGCTAGGGATGACGTTATAAACATTGTTGTAGACACATGGTTTTAACCAGAAATATGTACCTTCATAATATGTATTTTCCGTGGGTTTATAACATGTATTTTTCCACATCGATTAACGTATTTTTGCTTAAAATATCTTTCATTGTACCTTTTATGGCACATCATTTAAGAGACCTAGCCCTTTAGTTAACATTCGATGTTAAGTATAGACAACAAAAAACCTTATGAAAAACTTATGCATGTAACTAGACTTTCTTAGTTCATAAGATGCAATAAAACTATTCCGAAGAACTTGAGTGACGCAAATGTCGGTCAGGTACTAACACCACCACATCCGAGGTTAGGTGTTAACTACGAAGAACAAAATGCGGAGTCTGCCAATAGTCCGCGACGGATTCACTTCTCTCTTTTTTTGTATTTGTTTTTTCTTTTGTTTAAATAAACACATTATGTTGTAAATTTATTTGTTTCAATTAATTTATTGAATAATTCAGTGAGCGTCTTGATAAATCAAGTCGCTAGTGGAATTTTATCGTATATCGAATTATAGAGTGTTACGCTAGAATTGCACCGACGCGCGTATAACATTTTACAAAGGTTAAATGTTGTTTTTTTATTTTTTAAAGAATTTTAGTCTTTTAATTTCTCGTAAAAATAAATATATTCTCTGTGGAAAGAAAGACTTCAAAGTTAGTTCACTTCCAAGCATTGCATTGATGTTGCCGCTTCAATTGTTAGACCTTCTTTAAAGTACTCTCTCGAATTAAAAATCCAAGAAAGCAATAGTGCCTGGGAATTTTTCCTCATAATCTTCATTACATATTAAAATGACACAATTTACAAAACTTTATTTCACTCGATAGCAGTACAGAAAAACTGTTTTTTGACTGTCCTTTTTTCAATGTAACAGAGGGTGCCGAATTTGTGGCCATTTCTCAAATGACGGAGAAATAATTACTTGATTGGCACATCTAAAACAAAAAATGCCAATGAAATTTTAAAGAGAAAGGTGTCTAAAAAGGACACCATAATCGATGATAGAAATTTTGTTCCAAAAAAATTAGTGGCGGCTTTTAAGCGCAAAATTCTAATTTACATTCTTTCGTCATTTTCCATATACATAATTTTTTCCCACATTTTTGACAAAAAATGTAGTTAATTCCTATGAAAAACTGTCTAATCATCAAATGCTCGCATTAACATGGCAATCGACCGATCCAATCTTGAACGTTACAGTTCATCGTATGAAAAAATACAATTTTCTGCTGGCCCCGTTCAAAATGTTTTTTCGCTATTTTTAATGAAATACTTGCGAAAAATTGATTACAATCATTTGTAAGGGTTCCTTCATCCGTGTTTGCTATGTTCTTCCAATCGTTTAACTTTTTTTCCCCCGGCCGGAAAGAAAAACGGCCTTCCCTTGTAGTCATCTGCGTCGCCTTTTAAGCCATCAAGATCGCCTCCTCGTCCTAATGAAGCACATAATGAAAGGCCACGATTCCAATTTTGTAGCCCATTTTTTTATAATTTCCAAAAGAGACTCAAACGGGCCTTTGTTAAATATGGAGGATGGAATTTTTCCAGCAAGTCCCACAACATCCTTGCCAACAAACGTATGTTTTTCCCGATGGTCCAAAGGATGTTTTGAAGCATTTGTTGTTTTGTTAGTTTTTCTCTCAGGTTTCAAGTAAGTGAATTCTGGTTGGTTAATATTTCAAAATTTGTTTCTGTGTACTCTTGTTTCTCTAAATTTTGATCTCGATTATACTTGAACTATTTGTTTCCAGATTCAGCCTTGAGATATTTTAAATTATCAGGATAACGTTGTCTTCCCAAACTCTAACTGACTTTCATTTTCTTCCTGTCTTTTTCTCTTCTTCACTTCAGCTCTCGCGATGATCATCTCTATCAACGTTTTTTGATCATTTTTGAGGCGGCATAACGTGTCACGTGACGAAACGTGTCTCGTATGATACATGAAACGTGTCATACGCACTCCAGTATTTGAATAATGAAATCGTGCCTGAAGGGTTAGGTTGGAGAAAGTTTCTTAACCCCAAGCATAGAACAATCGTCAACATCACGAACATAGAGCAAACATTCAGCATTGTGAAGCTGAACAGAATATTTAAACCTATTTATAATATCGTGTACCTTCATACCACGGAGCTACCTTCATAATTTTCCGAACATTCTAAACTGTGCTCCCTCTCATACAATATTTCAAATGCAACGCGATCCATGTTTTTTTTCACGGCTTCGCATATATTTAAAACGTTTTCGGTGTTGCCAAATAATCCGATAATTTGCCAATATGTCTACCAATCACAGAGAAGTCGAGAAGTCCTTTTCGAGATTTTTTAGGTTTTTCTTCCGGACAATTTTTGGTCCAATTTTCAAGTTTTCTTAAATGAAGTTAATAGTCCCTTTGCTAAAATTTGAATCAAACCCATTAGAGCACATAGAAGTTCTAATCCATTACGACCAACATCAATTAGCTGCCTAACGAAAACAATACGATGATAGATTTCATATCCAGAGCTTGTAAAATTGCACGAATTCATCAGTCTTTCACCACACTCACACGCATTATTGATTTTGAAACCAAGCCCGCGAATCTTTGCTCTATTAATCTTGACATCTTCGTCAGACGTTCGACACTTTAGCATGCTCGGCAGCGTGGTAAAAACTGTTGTAAATAAGTGGATGCAGTAATAAAAATTATGTTCAATTTATCTTGGAAATCGGTATAAGTTGAAGATTCTTGCGCAGATGAACTCGTTAACGAAGAATGTTTTTCAATAGTATGCTCATTACTGACAAATTCTCTTCATCTTCTCGTAGTATGTTTTGTTGGCTTTGAATTTTTATTGCCTTTTTCGTAGACACACAAGTACACTTAATGACGTTCAAAAAGACACTGAGAAAATATTCGAGAGTTGAAAATAATACCATAGAATAAAACCGTTATGTAAAGAGGGGATACGTTAAAGACAATATTCGGCCGGCAGCTGCGAGAAAGTGGAAAACAGCAAAGTGGCGCACTCGCTTCAGATGACAAAAATTTTCAGACTTTCACTCAAATATTTGAAGAGGTTGTTTTCGGAGGTATAAGAAATAGAAAAATAAAATAAAAAGGAAAGAACGATTTCTTCAAATTTGTTATCCAAAGCAGTACCTTCAACTGATACTCTATTACGACGATCAATTTTTTTGATCCCTATGTGTGTCACTGTTACCGTTTCCGTCTTGAAACGGTTTTTCTAAATTTTATTCAAACTTTTCCTTGTTTTTGGTGCTTCATCTTTTCATTACATTCTTTTCTGAAAGACTTCTAGAGCTCCGTCTTGTTGTTTGTGAGTTTTTTCCTGAAAGATTTCGTAGAAAATTCACTAATTTAGTTAAATATCTTTAAGAATATACTGTTCGAACCTCGATGAATATGAAATGAGTTATTTTAAAAGCTTAATTGTAATGCTACTTTATAGATTTTACTAACGTATATACTACATCCAAATAGTTACACACACTCGCCCAAATAACTTCATTTGCTGCCTCTTTTAAAGAGATTTCATCTTATCGAAATCGCTTTGCAAATAACAACCCTCAATCTTATTTTACGTATAATCAAGCAACTCCCATCTTTATGGCAGTATCTCATATTAACAAGATATTTTTTTCTCTCTTTTCATCCGTTTCTTCCGAAAAAAAAAATAAATGAATTCAAACCAACATCTATAGGTTTCATGGATTCGAAAAAGGGATCTACATATCCTGACCGTCGGAATTCTTACATATACAAACGATCAGAGATTTCAATCTTTACACACGGAAGGGTCAGACGAATGGACACTAAGGATATCATCGCCACAGCCCCGGGATTCAGGGACTTACGAGTGTCAGGTCTCCACCGAACCGAAAATAAGCCAAGCATTTCGTCTACATGTTGTGGGTAAGTTTGATGAGATTTTTCTTTCTCCATTTTTTACTTTCAACATATGTGTACCGAGTGAGTGTTTAAATGGTTGCGTGCATTTTTAAGTTTGTAGATAGTGTACATGTTTTCCTTGAAACCCTTATGTTGAACTTTCATTTGCCAAAGCTTTGAATCCTGAGTTTTGTATACTCTGAATTAGAAACGAAAGCCTTTCTGAAAAAAATCTTTCTCAAGTGGGTTTTGTAAAGTTATACACGTTATTCTAAGATTCTTGCTACTTACTAATATAAGTTGTTTTATTTTCAATTTGCGGGAATTACATCATACTTTTGTATACGTTGACTTGCTTTGCGAATATTTAATACACGCTTTATCGCTCATTATTATGTAGAATGCATAACTAGCACTTTGCCAATAAGGAAAATGACGAAAATATGTCTAGTAGTTTGTTTTACTTTTCTAATTCTGGCCATGGTATTGCAAACAATATTAAGAATTCGCAGACTTTCATTGAACTTTATTAGCATATGTATGTTGCGGAAGTAGTGGAAAAATATAACATGAGTTTCTCCCCAGCTAAACACGCTATGAAGTAATTAAATACTCATTTTCTTACGGGAACTACAGAAAACTTAAGACATTAAGGCCAAAGTAAGTTGGTATAATTTAGTGTTAATACAAGTAAGGATAACTTTAATTGGAAAGGCAGTTCTTTCGCAAAGTGCAATAAACTCCATTAATAAGCCGTACACATATGGAAAGAACCTGAGCCAAAACGATCAGCTCGCTTTACACACATGTTGGAGGACACTGACTACGTTCATATCACATTGACAATACACCATCTACGGTCCAGCCTACCCACTCGTTTTATTTTCTCCTAGCATTGTTAGGATTCTTGCTTGTTTGTTGATATACCTCTTAATGGTATGTCAGCTATTCGATTCAGGCCTTACATTGTGCTGGTTGCAAGGAGAAGGTCATAACCTGACTACCAGCTAAATTTGCAATATATGGACATTCATACATACATCCTTATATGAAATGTGATTTCATCCATGTCATATTGTCCACTTAAAATTGCTCAAGGCTTTTCCAGATTCTCTGACAGCAACAAAAAATCCTAATTTGAAATTCCTGATTTGATAGATAGATGAAAGGCAGCGGACAACGGAATGATGGTGAACTAGATTTTTTGCTTCGCTCTCCGAAGGATATGAAGTACCGAAACTCAATTTTGTCGACTCTTACCTGACGGATAGGTAGATTGAAGCAAAGGAATTTCTTTTCCGTATCCAATGAAAGGATGAAAATTAAATTTTTGTCAATAGGAAGTCAGTGGGTGTTGAAAAGGTGTTCTATAAGATGATGGAGATGATGACATGATGATTTCAGCATGACTATGGACACATGCTTTTATATTGGTATGAAGAGGACAATTTTGATTTCGATCTAATTTTTTTGAGGGTGCAAAGTCGGTCTCTGCCTCTCACTTAGAATGGATATTTGATAAGATATGGCACAATGGAGCGTTTCGGAAATTCACCTGAGTAAGCAGATAATAATGACAATGAAGCCTTTTGAAGCTAATGTTAAATCGTTGATAAAGGTCCACAACCGTATTTTAATCTTAAGAAAACACTTGCAAGGATTTAGTTCAGGCCTGTTGCCGTAAATCTTTTCTATCTTTGTTGACATTACGGACGAATTCTCGAGTCTTTGTTTCATTCTTAGCAAAGTTACTAGACACTGTTTATTAACTTGAAATTAACACTCCAGGAATACGAAGATGATATCACACCGTTTTTATATCTATGGAAATTCTTAAGATGCATGATTTATCCCGGAAACTTCCAATCTAGAAATTCAGTCAACACGTGGAAGTCAAAGCCGCCCATATGAAGATTAACTTGGCTCCGCTGTTCTATACAGTTCAGTCACATGAATTTCTAACCAAATATGGGTCTATGTTAATCCTTGACAAATTTTATGCGCTCATATTCGTCTCCTCATACAGAGTACATAACGTTTGACTTTTATGTTTGATAAATGTCACAAATATATTCAACGTAATCCAATCTCATTTCCAAATAAATTCTTCTCATTTCATTTGCAAATGCCCACCGTGAATCCATGAATTTATTGGATTCTGAATTTCAAAGGATTATTACTTCTGAGCGTCTGAGATTCTGAAAATTAATATAATATAAAATCATAGAAAATAGAGACCGTGATTGATGTTTGGTCTACGATGTTCAACTTCTTACATCGCAAGAACTGAAGCGTTTCCGCATTGTTTCGCAAAAGAGATCCGCGGCCTTGTTTATTTTTTTGTCACGATGACCCCCTTTCTATGTCCAATTCACTATATATATTATATTTATTTTTCCAGAATATTTTGTTGAGAAATGTCCACCATCCTTAACTCTCAAACTATAAAATCTCGCGAGATGTCCTTCATGTTTAAAGTGTCTGCCTACCGCTCTGGATTTAGCTGTTGCAACCTTGTACCTTGTACCTTTTGTCGTAATCGTGCAAATTTCCCAACAATCAACCTCAGATTCTATCTATCATCCACAATTAATAATTCATTTACATGGAAATTATTCGTTGACTGACGAGAAATTATCGAAACATTGATTTCGAAGAGTGTTCAAAAAGTGAAGAAAGCAGACTACATTAGGCTAAAGTTAGTTCTTTGAGGTTAATACATTTTGACTATTTTGTTTCCAGCGCTTCTTTTCTCTTTACGAAAAATGTTCTTCGGTACTAACAAAATCCTCTCCAGCTACTACCACTTTTTTATCATCTCTAAATTTTTACCTCCTAAATATTCAGAAACAGGAAACAGATAAAAGTCCTGTAGGACACTTTTTAAGTCTAGTGAATATGGGGGATGTTCGCGGATTTCGAAGCCAGCATCTTGGGTTGCTACCATGGCACACAAATCTGTGCTGGATTGTTGTCTTGATGGAGAGAAATTCTTTTGCGGGCCTACTCTGCGTGACTTCCAAAATACGTAAATTTTTGTTTGTTACAGTGTCTCACACACTACTTGTTACAGTATCTCAAGATATCAAGGCATGATCATGTTATCCAATCATTACAACTCCTTGGCTGTCCCCAAAGAAAATGCCCCTGATCTTGCCAGCAGACGATTTTGTTTTGAATTTCTTCGGGTAAGGAGATAACCCTCATGATCTCCAAGGCAATAGGTCGAGCTTTGAGATTGTTTTCACCAGCTTCACAACTGCTACGCTGTATCCTTCGATATCATATCCTTGCCATGTTTGATGATCTCATTGTGGGATTCTTCTGTGTTTTTGCATTGTTCGCTTCTCTGATGTGTTCCTTGAATCCTACTTTATTAGTCTCTTGGATTGACCTTCATATTGCACTTTGCATTCTGGGCGTTTTACCCTGTAAATACCACTTTTTAGTCCTTTTTAACGGGTATTTTTCACTTTCCAGTTAATGTAGACAAGCACGACTTGTAGCTAGTCCCCACAATGTTGATGTCGAACATTTTCAAACAGCTTTTGACCCTATTGAACTTGGTTGGCATAGGGAGGCTCACTCTAATTTTATTATCTTTATTTCTTTATTATCTTTTTTATCACTCCGGTCGTTGAATACTGTGGAATATGTCGTATTCTTTAAATTTGCTTTTTCCCGTTGTACAATCAGCATAAATTCTAACTCGTTGTAGCTATTTATTTTCGCGATATTCAACCTGAATCCTTATTCTCGTTCATAACTTTCAAGCGTTAGTGGTCAGTTAATGAATCCAGGTGTACGCTGCCGTCTTTTGCGGGAATGTATGATTGAATGAGCTCGGGATCTTTCTTTGGTTTGCTGTCATTTTTCTGTCACATGTCAAAAGTGAGCGTTCGTTGTGCTCTAATAATTCTTATATCCAGAGAGGGTTACAGACCATTTTTTTCCATTTCTATTGTAAATTTGATGTTTTTGTGAATCTTGTTGACAGCTGTTTTGACGTCTCCGAGCTTGTCATTTTTCACAATTCATTTCACATCATTTGTCATGTCAGTTTCCAGCTCATACGTCATCGACATATCTCAATCAAATTTTAAGCATTATTCTTTGGATTTGAGTTACTATTCTATATATGTCATAAATATTTCTGTTGATAATGATGATAATGGGTTACCCATTGCTACTCCTGCAGTCATTTTGAAAAATTGGTTTCGAAACTTAGTATCTGATTTTTTGCGCCATTTTAACCCCAACTAAGGCGGGGTTGAATTGACTTTCTTCAGCCTTTTTTCCGATATATATATTGCTTGTTTCACAGGCCAGTTTGGAAACAAAACCTTGACCTCATTTAATACCAGTGTTTCATTACTTTTGAGCGGTTCAAGTTTTCGCAAGTTCTCCATCAGTACTACTGAATATTTGCACTCAGTTTTTCACAGAGTATTTGCTCTCAGTGTCTCGTATATGCTGGAATTGTTATTTTAACCGTTTCGCAATCTTAAAAGCGTGTGAATTAGTTGCGGCAATTATCTCTCTGACTTCATTCCTTTCTTTGTGCACTTTTGGTTGGTCCCGTATCCTAGACAGCATCCGCATCCGCAGCTTAGACATGTTATCGAAAACGGCTGTTGCTTCATTTAACACTATATCTGCTTGTTTGATGCATTCAGAGAACGGGTCCATAACTAATCTAAAGAAATTTTCTCCTGCTAGTTTTCCAAAGCCAATTCATCATAATTGATTTCGTACATATGACTAGTTTACTTCCTTTGCCTTCCTTAAGATAATATGCTGGCTTGTTCAACAGGCTTTTCAAAGTCATTTTGCCCTTGTTGTAAAGTCAGCCGCACCTTGTGTTAACTTTACTTCTATTTATCGTTTAATTTTCACGGTCTGTCTTGCAAAAGCTAAATTGAACTCATGCGTTACTTGCTACATGGGGTATTGGCATCTCTGTCTTCGCGATGCCGTCTGGAGTGTTTGTGCTTGTTATGGGGTACGCTGTGCCTAGCGATGATTATACGGACTTTCAATTGCAGACCAATATCACTGCCGTATATCGTGTTTGAGTCTGGGACCAGGCCGCCAGGACCCGGTGCATAGAAGGATATTCGTACTAGTGGCATATGGTTTTTTTTCAAGCTCAAGTTTCGATAATTTATTGAGTAAATTTTTGTTTGGTTATATACAATTGTTTACAATTATTCTTCACCTATTACTTATCCTACGGGTTCCGCCTAATGGCTGTACCCAGAGTTCAACACTAAATATAATTTCTTTTTATTCATTCCTTAAATTAGTTGTCATATTAAAATTACTTTCTTATTACACTTAAACTCTAAGTTTGGCCTTTAATATCAATCTTTTTGCTTATATTAAGATAATATTATTTTTCTTATAATTCCTAAAAATAAAAATAATTTTTCTTAATATGATGTGAACGAGTCCAGGTACCTTTGGAGTCTCGTCCTTACAAAGCGGAGATTGTACTCAGAAGACCACACCATTAAGTCGTCAGAGGAGAGATTAACCTCGATTCTAGTTTGAAATTGATCCCTGAGATGACGGACGTAAATATATTGAAGAGAACGGGACCCAGAATGGACCCCTGTGGGACCCCGAATTAATGTTAAGGGCTCAAAGCTAGCTCCACTAGACACCGCGAAGACCTTTCGTCCCCCTCATGAAGCTGCCTACAATTTTCGTAGCATTAACCGGAACGCTCAGTTGGATCAGCTTGTAGATAAGTCCATCGATCCAAACCGAATCTAAAGCTTTTTCTACGTTGATGAGACACGCTGCAACGACCTTTTTTCCTCCCAGTTCCGTTTTATACTGGCTTGGAAAACAGCCAATGCGTCTATTATTGAGTGACCTCTTTTGAAGCCAAATTGTCTTACCGGCACAGTTCCTGCCCCATCAGAGAGCTGTGTGATGCTTTGGAAGGTTACTCTCTCAAGTAACTTTCCCACATTAGACAAGAGAGATATTGGGCAAGTGTCGACTACGTCTAAGCTATTGGATTGCTTCGGGATGGTAAATATTTTTGCGCATTTCCATTGCTTTGGGAAGTAGCAAATGTTAATGCAGTTATTTAAACGAATTTCGAGGAGAACAAAATGTGGGGAAAGTAAAAATTTTATTAAAAAATTTGAAATCTCATCACCCCCAGCCGATTTTTTGGAATTCTGCTCAAGTGCGAGCAACCTGAGACTTTCAGGGCTAACAAGCAGGGTATTGTCAATAGGTGCGTCGGAGGGATTCGAATCTGAAAATTTAGTCAAGCACAGGTTCTTGTGGTCTTTGTCGTCGTTGATATTGTTCTCTTTACTAGTGAATTGAGAGTATAGTCCTCACTTGCTTTCTCCCCTTGAAGAACTGTCGCAAAGCGATTTGCGATGGAGTTAGCGATTGCCTTTTCATCCATGACCATGGAACTGTTATAAGTGAGAACTCCTGGCAAGCTCTTCTGGCCAGTTATATTATTAGTTTTGGGAGAACTCACAAGCACCTGGTCTGATGTTTGCTAGGGTCTGATCGAATCCCACATTGGCAAAGTCGGTTGTTCTTCTCGAAATCATTCTATTAAGGGACATTATTAAATGTATTAACTGTTAACCATATTCAGGTGGAGATGGTATATCCTTGAAAATAATTTTCTGAGCGTGCTTCGTCTACGATGAAGCTTCAGCATGTCTTCTCGTTAGTCTCTATATAGATAATTTCTAGAGAAATTTTTTTCTGGATATCTTTGAAATGACCGTAGCAAGGGTTGAATTCAAGGAAGCAATGCCTTCTTAAATCTCGGAGGGTGAGAGGTTTCTCGATCTCGATTTCTCGATCTTAAATCTCGGAGAGTGAGAGATTTCACGATCTGTTGATCAAGATTTCCTTAATCCTTTTACTCAGGTCTGCATTAACAGCTTCCCTGTCTATACGCTTGAATGGGTTAAAGAGCTGTGGGTCTGCTACCTCCAGCTTTTCACCCTTTTTCGCTCTTAAAGCCAGTTCTACCAAAAGATGGTCAGATTCAGCGTCAAGAACTGTACTTTTGACATTCCTCCAGCTGTGAGAGATATTCACCAGACTAGCAGACACAATAAAGAAATAGATCGTTGATGAGCTATTTCGGACGGTGGGCTCGTTTGGGGGAATCAAAATGAGATCCATATTTGCTTGCACCCAGTTGAACAGAGTCGTTCCATTCCCATTAGATACGGTTATACTCCAGGAAGAATGTCTTTCGTTCAAATCACGCCCTTTTGCAAAGAAATCGAACTGTTGATGTTCTTTGAAAGCCACAGCTACGCCAAGGATTCCATCTGGATCATCATCCCATATGACTTTATATTTCCCCAAGTGAACATTGTGTTTACTTTTCAGTCTTGTTTCTGAGATGAACAAGAAATCTGGTCTATGCATGTCCAAGTTTTCTTGGACGGAGCTCCTTTTGGAATGTGGAACTAGCGAGCAAATGTTGACGATGGAGAGCTTAATGGAGCTCATCGCGACAACAGATTTTGAAGGCGAAGTCCAAGTACGCCGACTTTTTCTCACTCAAATTAGTTTTTTTAGTATTGTGGAATAAATGAAATCACTTTGCGGGTGAGAATGGAAAAATCACACCCGAAGAATTGCTTGCAGTCATTGGACATGACAGTATTTCTGTCTTTTTGCCGCTGTAAATCTTGCTATAGTAGCGAATGAGACAACATTTCGAATGGTGTTTTATAAGGAAGCTGTGACAAAGTCCCTCCTTTCTTCCTTCTTCTTTTGGAAATTCCGTCTCCTCTCCTCAGCCTCCTTGGTCTTGGGACATCCCCTGAAACTCGCGGGGTGACCCGTATTATTGCAATTTACACAGAAGATTGCATCTTTCCCCTCTTCCTTTTCAATGGGGCAGTCCTTTGATTGGTGGTGTTTGTCACACTTGACGCACCGGGATTTCATTCCACAGTTCGAGGCAAAATTTTCAAATCTTTGGTAGTTAAAACACTGCGATGTGTATGATTTCGTCAAATACTCCCAATGCACCTTTTGGT
Organism: Stratiomys singularior; assembly: GCA_954870665.1. Lineage (NCBI taxonomy): Eukaryota > Metazoa > Arthropoda > Insecta > Diptera > Stratiomyidae > Stratiomys > Stratiomys singularior. The sequence continues at coordinate 129,056,374 of OX940878.1, read as the reverse complement.
GTAGGAGCGTATTAACATTCATAGCCTTTTTGACATCGAAGTCAGGCTTAAATTGAAAAAAAAAACGACGAAAGAGTTTTCGTTTCCTTCCTTGACGTCACCGTTGAAAACCTTTTGACTCCCAAAACGTCCTCCCCTAGGATGGCTTGGAGTTCTTCCTTGCCATCATTGTCTTCGTTGGAAGTGTGCACACCCTTTAGCAACAGGGTCAGCATTTTCTTAATTGGGAGTGTATAGGTGTAGCATGCCACTCAGTCTGATTTTAAGAAGTCCAAGAGACTTTTATGGTCGTCTATGTTTTTAGGATATAACGAAGTTCGTATAGAACTGTTGACGGTTACATTGAAGTTTGGGGCATCAAGCTGATTCTTCTCACATGCTCGATGAATTCTCTCCCTAAGTGACTCAAGATTAAGCCTACAGCACACTATTGGTGGAGCCCTCTGTTTCCTAGTGGCAGCAATGTTCGTCGGGTTTCTTTTAGCTCCGATAGCTTTTCTACGCACAGGGGCGGGTGTGACTTCAGCTTTGGTGATACTTCCTGAAGCTTTGGAGACCGCTGCCTGCAGTTGTGGGAAACTCTTTTCGTTCACGGTTAGTGAGCGTTTTGAGCTTGGCTCCGGGGTTGGAGACACAATAGGCCTTTTCCGACCACTCTAATCCCGGACCACTTCCATTGACTCTTCCTAATCGGACTCACTCACTACAGGCCGATCTTCTGCAGGGACTTGCTATTGGAGTTTACAACTTGCTATAAGATCTAGCAAGAACTCCTCCTTGATATTTCCTCCAAATTTTTGGCAAAACCTCTTCAGGTTTTTCTTAGCTTTCCGCGTGAAAGCAGCCTTTGCCGCAGAGAGCTCCCCTCCGCTTCTGCGTCACCCATTCCCGCTATTTCCACGACAGAGCTTGGATGTGGGGTTAAATTAAATTAACAATTTAATTAATAGTTAATGATATTCAGCAACATGCCAGCCTCGGCAAGAAATTAAAGGCTTACGCCTCGGTTTGACCACTGATAATAATTTCCCTAAAAAAATTTTTCCTATCACTTTCCTAGCTAACACTTTCCCAGCTACCACTTTCCTAGCTAACACAACCTATCTATCCGACAGTTGTGACCTATCTCTCTTGATTTTTCAGTAGTGGCATATAGTTATGAATATACTCGTATATAATGGCATTTTAAGTTCCCTTCAAAATTTTTGTAAACTTTACAGACTTTCTCGAGGTTGTGAAGATAATCAGTTTAATCCGCGTTTCATTGCCAACAATAGGCACGATGAAGCAAAGAAGTTTATATAATTTGTTTTTTTCTGTTTATTGTATATTTTTTCTACCGATAATTAGGCGAAAGAAAGTATTCAATATGAATTCATTGAACACTATATTAAGTATGGAAATTTCTTCGTGAGTTCGAAAGCAACATAATATCAATGAATATTATGTAAATAATGGAAACAGGTACAACTGAAGAAAAATGAAAATGTATTCTTTCATTAAACCAATGAATCATCTTAACTTTACTTGCCATTTTTGAGCAAAGTATAGCCTTTATACTTTATTATAAACATACATGAATGCGTCATCTTTTCGTACCAGTGCCCTATATTCATTATAGTTGGTTCTAAACTGGGAGAAGTTTTCGTTCGAATTTGTGAATCACAATATGTACTAGATTTAGTCTCTTTTTTGAACTCTCTACATTCAATTTTTGATCTACAAATAGTTTCGATAATGAAAACGGTCATATTACCTTGGGGAACTCAAATTACATTTTTCGGTCCTTTTCGTTTCTCTGCATGGAATATATTGGAGTAAGTAAAGTACTCAAACGAAGAAACTTCAAGAAATAATAAGAAACAATTTTCCCTATACGACAAAGAAGTCTCATGTTTGCCAGTTTTATTATTTCAACCAAACAATAAAATTCCTGTTTAGCTTATTTACAAACAGTGTTGGGAAGCTTCACATTGGGTTTGAGTAATTGATGGAGGATTATTCAGAAATGAGATGGTCATCGAAACTTATTTTCCGGCCAAATGCTCGTCCTTTGCATTTGAATGGATAAATGTCTGCGAGCTAGGTGAAAGTAATAAATGACATACAAGGAAACACAATACAAATATTAAAAAAATCAAATTTCTTGTTGGAATATTTTAGGCATAAAGCAAATCGTACCCTTGTTTAAATTACATACGGTAGTCCGAATTTCGAAAATAACAACGCTATTTCGAGAGCACAAGGATGTACACGTGGAGCGTGAATGCTTATGGAAAACTGTTCAAAACACTCAATGGATGCAAAAATGGGAAGTCCTAATTCCATGTCGATATACTCTCAGGAATTATATCCACATTACGTATTTGAATTTACAAAAGGATACCCAAAGACCAGTGGGACTTTAGCAATACACAACTTAAGATTTGAACGTACTCTGAATACTTATCTGTCCATTTTCCACGTGCTGGAAAATGTCGTTGTGCTCGCAGTAGAGCTCTTCAAATATCTGACTATGGGATTGGGAAATGGAATTTTACATTCAAGGATTTCCATGATTGGGTCCATTCAAACAACGACAGTAAAACGCAATACTCTGTGCCCGCCCTCACATTGGTTTAATTAGCAAGAAATCTCGCCAACACTTGAGAAAATATTTGATTAAGACAGGCCACAAATTTGAGTTCAGCACTAATGAAATGACCTATGGATATTATATTTGAAGCTTTGAATTTCCGTTTTTATTAAGATTATCTTCGCTGACGGCTTTGCCTTTGTACTTGCTCGCTCATATATAGGATGATTTAAATTAAATTGACTTTTCAGAATGTCTAGACAGGGAAAAAGAGATTCGTAATTCAAAATTTTTCAGACATCGTTTGTTTTTGGTTGTAATTTTCTGCATACTTCTAGTCGGATCCGACATTGAATAAAATATGTTGCGATGAATTTTCAAAATCTGTTGAACTTGTTGAGTTCCTTCCGAAAAATTATATCCAGAGATGAAATTTTCCTACACCTCGAGGGCAATTCGAATGAAATATTAAGATTAAAAATAATGTACTGCGTATTATACTCTTTGTTTCGTAGCTTCAGTTGTTGAGCATGTCTAGAAACATACTAATAAAGTAAACTGTCCATCAAGGATTTGACGGATTGGGTATTTGATAATGAAATCATAGGCCACAGTTTGAAAATATATTACCAGAACTGAACTTTGTCAACCAAATTAAAGAATTTATTTGGAATCGTTAAGCTAAGGAAAAAAGGGTAGAAGTGTACGGTAATAAACAATTTCCATCACACAGCCTACATTTAAAAACGGGAAGAAATGTCTCCTTCGTGTAGGTGTAGGTCTCCAATTAGGTGTAGTCTGTTAAAAAATTGTTCTTCTATAACACAATTCGCATTCAATTGTTGTGCGTACAAAGGTCTTCCTTCGTCTTCCTAAAAGGAAAACAATATCGACATGGCGTTATTGGAAGCTGTTAACAAATTCTTTTGTGCGAAAATGCAATAGTTGACGACAGGACTAGTATATAGGCATGTAACTTGCCGAAGAGGTCTTAACACTAAGAACGTGTGCACTGAACACTATATGCATAAGGTGCATACATAGAAGGAACAATAATAATAAATACAAATAAATGCCCAGGTAACTGATGCAAGTCCTGTGGAAAAGCGTTCAAGAAAACAATTTTTGAATTGGGTTCATTGCGAAATCTTTGCAAGTATAGTATATGCAAGGTATGATGTAACCGGCAAGAAGTAACCGAATTTTTGTAGTGTCGAGTTTTCGGAGTGTCCGGAAAATAAGTGTTGTAGAGGAAAGTTTTAGTAGAACCTTTTACCTTAAAATGGGATGTAATGCAATACATTCACTAAGAATTCAGTATAGTTGCGAATAGTTCGCTGGTGTCAACGGTTGATGATGAAGACGCTCGACTTGTGAAAAAAACACCCCCGATAGAACAATCCTACTCAATCAAGTTTTGTTTAAAATTCGATGAACCTTTACTGGGACTCAAGACCTTCTTATGGGAACTCACATACATAGAATTAATTTTTGAAATAAAAAAATGTGGAAAGCGTGCTTGAATTCTGAGATATCAGCCGCGGTTCAATTATGCGCGAGATTTCCAAAACATCAAATTAGTCGTGAGTCGTTAGATAACACAACAATTTGATTGTTGTGTTATGTGATAACGCTAGATATCACATAACAAGAAAACGCAACAATGTGACATTGTTACGTTATGTTATAACGCAACAATGTCACATTGTTGCGTTATCTGACCAAACATGGTTATGTAGTACACAGCCATCCTTCTTCCTACAGCCAATACCTGTCGCCTCCAAGCTGCTTCTTATCCCTGCTTAGAAAGAGGAAGTTTAAGGAAAATCGTATAAGGCCATTTGAAAAAAGTTATCAACGCGCTGAAGTGCTTTGGGCAATAAAGGACCTCTATCACCAGCGTATAGAGCGACTCATTAGTCGTTTTTCGCAAATCAAACGTACTTGCATGAAGATGCATTAAATTTGTTGGAATAGTTAGAATCCGGTTGCTTTCTGACGGCACCCTGTTGTTCGATTAAACCCGGATCGATTCAGCATCAGGTTTACTCTCACTTGTAATACGCATCCATCCAGAAATCATACAGTGCGTAATGAAGAAATCATATCCAAATCGACGTCGCAAATCAGCCCATTCTACATCATCCCCAACAATTCAACGTGTGCGCTTCCAAATAAAAGAAAATTTAATTAAGGATCTTGGTTTGTAGGCTTACAAATTGCAATTCCTGCAGGAATTGATGCCGAACAACCACCAGGAGCGGAGTAGATTAGTATAGTATTATATTAGTAATTTTATAAGGATATTTTGTTCAGCCGTAATATACTTATAATAATAATAATATATAATATAATTAACAAAAAAATTTATTGGCATTTAATGTCATTCTAAAGTTTTAAACATCTAAAGAAACACCCATTATAAGATTAAGATTGCTTCAAAAGCAAATAAAAATTTAAAAAATTTCACAGGCGGTAGCGTTTATTGGAGGAATCATAGAAGGAATTTTCCTGAGCATTGGACGATGGAAAGATTATCAGCAAGGGGAAGGGAAATCCCGAGTCACCGTGCTAGATACGGCCGGGAAAGTGCTCTAGAAACTGAAAAAGGAAAAACTCACTGACGTTATCCATGCCGCTGGGGACCTTTCTCCAAGGCAGTACGGTTTCAGAATGGGACGTTCCACTATAGATATAATCGCAGAGGTGGAAACAGTGGTCCAACAGGCGGGTAGTCCTTCTAGTGACGCTGGACATAAAGAACGCATTCAACTCCGCTAGATGGACGAATATTCTGGCAGCCCTGGGGAACTCAGCCCAAGTACCAAAAAATCCGATGCGGATAGTTCGAAATTACCTGAAGGATCGCAGTCTGATTTACGACACGACGCAAGGTCAACGGAGGATGCTAGTCACATCAGGTGTGGCCCAAGGCTCCATCCTCGGTCCGGACTTGTGGGACGTCATCTACGACAGACTGCTCAGACTTGAACTGCCAGGGGAGTCGTGACTGATCGGCTATGCAGATGATATTGTGGCACTAGTGGCTGGGCGCACAGTTGATCCACAGCCACTAGTGCCACAGTCGAACCCCCTCATGGGTTCGAACTAGCGTTAGAGGAAACTAAATTGGTCTTCCTGACCAAGAAGAGGATCCCTAGAGTAAGAATGGTCTGAGTCGGGATCACATTAGCAGAGTCGAAACTACCAGTTAAGTATCTGGGCTTGCTGATAAACTCTTAGCTGAGTTTCTCGGAGAAAATCAAGGCAACGCCAATCAAGGCCGCAGCAGGAGTCTCGGCAATTATTTCACTGATGGCCAATCATGGGGGACCAACTCGAAAAAAAAAGATGACTGCTGATGAGCGTCATACAATCTACGCATCTATATGGAGTAGAGACATGGAGTGAAGCTCTCAACAACGAACTGCACTGAAAACGGCTGTCACAGGTGCAGAGACGAGGAGCACTGTGGGTTGCATCAGCATACCGGACAGTCTCTGAGTCAGCGGTGTTGGTAACTGCAGGGGTGATACTCATCGCTCTCCTTGCTAGAGACCGTAAAAGAATCAAATTCCAAAGGCACGAGGGTAATAAAGAAAACGTTGCTCGCGATGAAAGACGATGCACAATTGACGAATGGCAACAATCTTGGGAACGTGAGCTATAAGGAAAATGGACTGCGCGGCTCGTCAACAATTTGAGATCGTGGCTCAGTCGAACGCATGTTGACTGAATTCTATCCGACCCAGCTACTGAGCGGCCACGGTTGTTTTCAGTGTTACCTGCACAAGATAGGTAAGTCAAGATCTTCAGATTGCATATTCTGCATTGGGGAGAGGGATGACGCCTGTCATACTTTCTTATCATGCAGAAGATGGGACAAACAGCGCATTGATCTTGCCAATTAAGCGGGAGAGCTCCACCCAGATAGTCTAATTGAAGAGATGCTAAAATCAGTTGACAAATGGAAACAGGTGTAACATTACGCTCGGGCAATTCTAGCCACAAAAAAAATATACTTGATCGGCTGGATGCGTCAAGGGTGGAGGGTTTCCTTCTCAAGCAATCCTCCTCCTCTTTCCCTCCCCGTTGGAGAAGGAATCGTTGTAACCCAAAGGCGCCAAAAAAGTAAAATTTTAAAAAGAAAAAAAAAATTTTAAAATTTTAGAAAAAAATATAGAAAAAAAAAATTTTAAAAAATTTTAAAATTTTAAAAATTTTAAAAATTTTAAAAAGTAAAAGTTGACAGGGGACGTGTTTAGTCTGTAGTCCAGTTGGTTTGTTGTGCCATTGAGAGCCCGACACTCAGGACGTAAATAGCATTCAGCTCCCTACTTAAAAATAAAAATTGGAGGAATCATAAATTCAACTAACCCGTGACAATGGACATAAACAAGAATTTCAATTCAGAATCTGACGTAAGGACGGGATGATTCTATCGAGGGTGACAGCAAATCTGTTCATTATTTTACTATAACCAATAATAAAAATTCTCTGGACGTATATTATTTTTTATTGATGCTACCTTTGTAAAGCGATTCAGCGAAGTTAGCCATTCTATTCTCACTTACAAGTTGCTGAAAATTGAAGAGAAACATGAAATATTGTGATGATTGAAAAAGTCTTATTATTGGACCGACATTTTTGTCGTAATCGATTCATTACTGGTTCCAACTGTCGCACCTTTGATTTTAACTTTGACAACTTCACATCAAATTTATGCCACATAATCATGACATAAAAGATCATTTTTTGGATTGAAAATAAGCAACTAACAATCCTATTTCCAAATCCAGTTCCTAATGGCCAAAAGGACCAAATTCGCCGTGTTACCGGCGGGATACGGCCCCAATTATTGGTTAGAGTAGTCGAAAATTGGACTAGATCGGACATCTTTTGCACATCTCATGGTGCTCAAGGACCCGAAATCATATTAAAATAAAAATAGAGGAGTAATACGTTTCCAATTCTATGCCTGTAAAAAACACCCTATGTATGGATAAAAGGCAATACCAGTTGGACATTCACACGATGAATATGCATTATCAATTGTGCGTTTTCTTTGTTCCTTGTTAAAACTAGGAGCCTTAAGCAAAGCTTAATTACATCAAAAGATTGATAAAACGGAAATTCCTTATTTAAGTTGATTTTCCACATTTAGGTGACTGTTGACTGGTGATCTGTTTTTTCGACTATTAGGATCATTGAATGTTCAGGATATCCTGTGCTAAGAACTTTTGAACTAATTTCTTACAATTCATGTTTATTTGTTTTTTCCACATCAAATTCTAAACATTCAGAACCTATTACGCGATGGCAGAAAAGGCTTATATAAGCAGAAAAAGGACTTTAAAAATAGATGCAACAAAAAGCCACATTGAATCTGTGCTGAAAGTGTCTTTTGTTTAAAGTAAATGTAATTAAATTTGAGTATGTACGATTTGGTTCAAAATGGTGGTGAAATAAATTCTCAAAATCAGGTATGATCCATTACCGATTGGGACTAATGATGAATATGATTTTATACAATGGGTTTTGGGCGTAATAATATCTTCAGAAAAAGCTTGCCCTGCGTAAACAACAACTATGTCTGAATTATGAAAGTTTCATATTTTCCAATAACATCAAACATAAATTACTCACCTTTATTATTCAAGTAATTTTGGTAAGACTTAAATAGTCTTATTTCAGTGAAATTAAACAAATAAATCGAAATGAATTTCTACGGATATCTATTTGTTTGAACGAATAATTTCGTTCAATTATCCTTACGCAAATCAAATTTAATCAAGCAACACAAACAGAAAAGTAAAATAAAACGACCGGCTATTATTTAACCATCTCCAACCAAAATATTGTCCTGTCAAGTACATTTCCACTTACTCATTATTTTAATTTAAAGGCATTGGAATTTTCCAGCCCTTGGCCATAATTTCTTGAATCGTCAAACAGAAAATTGCCGAAGACCGAGCGTCGCCGAATGAATTTCTATAATATCCGTCAGTTTATTGGGAATATCAACAAGAAATCGTAGTAAACATGAACCAATCACATTAACATAGAAATCAAAATGTTTGCACTAGAAGTCTTAACATGCTTATCAACTCAAGCTGGAAAATTTTGAATAACTTGGGAAATTTCCTTTGCATCTTAGTAGTTCGGTTTTCGTTTTCTTGACCTGAATGCTTTTTGGATGTGGGACAGTGAACTAGTGTAATTTTCACATATTCCAGCCATCCGCCAAGGACTATAATTTGTCGGAAAAGCTTAGTGTAATTTTCTTAGTTCTTTTCCGTTGCCAGGCGGATAATGCCTTTAACGTTTTCACACTTCATCTAGCTAAAAGATGGAGTCATTTCTTCCGCTTCAGTAATTTACGAGACCACTGAGTAAGACATTGCTCTCGGAAAGTTAAGATGAAGCCATTTAGGGAGGATGTTTTGTCCGACCGTTAATGGTTTAGAATGTTGGCTTCCTCAGGAGTTAGATGTGGCGTGAAGTGTGATTTAAGTTGCACTTTCCAAGCTCTTTGATGAGTTTTTATGAACGACATAAGTAGATTTATCGGGAAATTTTGTTTTCAACGGGAGCCCTATGCTCCTTTGTATTTTTTATGTGAAATATATCAACTTGGACCCATCAATCTTCCCCGTATCTGCTATTCAGTGTTCCAAGTTGCTTCATTATTCACACTTTATTAGAAACCATAACACAAATCACCAGTGTAGATTAATCAAATAACAAAAAAATTTCACATCCATTTTGCAGTATCACGTGCAAAGATTCTTGGCAATTCGGAGCTGTTTATAAAAAGCGGCAGTGACATAAATCTAACGTGCCTGGCAATGCAGTCACCTATCCCGCCATCATTTATTTACTGGTACAAAGGGAAGCGCGTCATGAATTACTCGCAGCGTGGTGGTATCAACGTTATTACCGAGCGCCAAACAAGGACTAGCAAATTGCTGATAGCGAAAGCCACCCCAGCTGATTCGGGAAACTACACCTGCTCGCCGAGCAGTTCAGGTAAGTGAGGCAACCGCCCATCATACTATCCTTCTAGGCTAAGGTAATCGATTACGTTGAACGACAACTTCAGGTGATTGTTAGTGCTTGTGGTGTTGGACGAACAGTGAGTAGGTGTAATTGTTTGAACATGCACAAAATGTCCTTCCAAAGGATTTCATCTTCAACGTACATACATATTTTTAAAGCAGCCACAATGAACTAATCCACTTCGAAACGGATCTGGTTTATTTTTATCCTTTATTCAAGCTAAAATAGGAATTTCGCATACAAATTGTTTCCAGTCAGTAGTCCGGTAATGAGAAAATAAGGAGCACTAAAATAGATTTTCATTCTGTTTCGTCGAGGAACCATTTAAAAATATACCAAAAGATTATTTTAATTTCAGTTTGACGTAAATCTGAATTTATCAAAAAAGTGCGGGGCAGATTTTTGTCAGTTCAAAGCACAAAGTCATATCCTCTCAGAACGTATTGAACATAATACTCCCACGAGTTCCTTCCGAGAGATGACTTTGCCAAATTTTGACAATTAATCTATTCAAAACATATTAAGAACTGAAAAAAGTAGAATGAGTAGAAAACAACAGGATTACCCTTTTAAATGGGTGAACACAACAGCATATATACTCTTAACGTTTCAAATATCTCCAGATCTTGATCAAAACCAGAACTAAAGAATGTCCTTACAGTATTTCATAGTCTATCTTTAATGTGGATTCTCCGGAAAGATTGAAACTTAAGTGTCAAATCGCTTTCCGTGCTATCAATGCTCATATGCTATCAATCATTCCAAATGCTGAATGTGAATGCAGCACTTGTGAGCATAGTACGAATTTTCCTTCTGATGAAAAAGCAACGCTTCGTCCACAAAGAAGGACTTCGACATTTGAATAAAAAAACTACAACAATTGGAATGACCAGATTTTAAGAGAAATGAATTATGACAGACAAAATTAAACCTTTTGTTCATGCAATGTGCTGAGCGGCCAGCAAGTAACAAGGATTTTGAATTTCATGAAATAAATTTTGAAGGAAAGTTCCTTGTTTTGTTCGCTACATTGTCGCCATTTGAATTCAGGCATTAATCAAAACGTATTAAAGGCTTTTCAATAATTTTTTTCTGTAGAGATTTGCCGCCTGAAGGATCAATCATTGGTTTACACTGGCATGAAGTTCACTGTCAGTGCCAAGAAAACCACGTCCTTATCGCAAGGAATATGTGGTATTCACTTGGTCCTAAAAAGCAGCGAATAAAATGCATAGAAAGCCAAATGCAAAAATTTCCCAAATGCCTGTTTTTACATCGCGGGTCCTAATTTTCTATGTATCTTCCAACATCTCCCTAAATTTATGGTCAGAAAAGGGAAAACCATTACGACACCTCGCTCTTCTCAACTGATGGGGTTTTCAATTGTAGCGTTCATTTTAGTACTCGATGGTAAAGAAAGGACGAAAGGGACGATGCGCGAGCTATTACAGCTAGTTGCGTACTTAGAGTAAGAACACTCTTACGTAATCAAAATGTCTATCATTTCCTGAAAAGTTCCTACATTTTTCGAAAGTTCGGAGGATGTGCCTTGAACCGATAAATATAAAGGAAAGAATGGAAGATACAGGGCAAGAGATGCTATGATGAAAAGATCAGCAAAAACTGCAAGAAAAGAAAAGGTCCAAGATGTTAACCCTGAGGGGCACTGATGTTATCATGAATTGATAGTTGTGATAATTCTGAAATAATTGTGAATGTTGTTATAAATTGACAATTGATAGTCGTTTTACCATTATGAACCATTAAAATCGACAGTGGCATAAATAAGAGGAGAGATAAGACGATACTTATAACTGAAGAGTACCAGAAATTCCGTATTAATTCAATTTGAACTAAAGAAAAGAATGATTCACAGCGTCAATGGCGTGAACGAATCAGTAAAGATTACATTAATGTGTGGCTGCTTATTGAGAACCTTCGGGATACAATCTTCAAAAACAGACAGGTAATTGGAAGAAATACGTAAGTGCTCCCTCAAAAAGATGGAAAATTAGCAGCATTTAAACTTACAGGAAAAAGCCAAGAAAACATACTCGGGAGGTGGTTGACATTACGAAGTTGTTGCTTAATGCAATTTTATCGGGATTTTCTATCCATTATACTTATTTATCATTTTAAACAGATCATAGTTTTATATTTTGATAAATGTCTCTGATTGTACCGGCACGCGTGGAAAAATAAACTAAGTCTTTTATTTCATTTCACCCCGACTTTTCACTCATGGACAGTAGAATCATCTTTTTAGTATCCATTCGGTACTGTAATGATCTTTTTATTGTCATTTGAATCATTAAAATCTTTAGAAGAGGACCGAAAATGACTCCCTAGATGCCTTCGCCTAAAAGATGTACGCGGTGGTCCTTCTTTCAAGTCGGGCACCGTCAACCAACACGTGGAACAAAGGAAAGGAGACTAAATCTCTTAGTAATCCTTTTCGTTTAGGTCTATCCCCGTTCCAATAGGAACCTCTCAAAACCTAGACGCCGTCTGGGGAGAAATAAGCTGCCTAGCCCGAATAAATGTGAAAAACTGTTCCAGGCTAGCTCCTCAGTGAGCCATCAGAAGTATTTATTAGGTAGACCGTTTTCAATTGGGAGTCCAGCACTCAGAGCGGAAGTAACCATCATCTCGCAACCAAAAGAAAACATAATGATTATTTTTATTCTATTTTAGCTACTTTGATCAATTCCAAGTGCCAGCAGATTAATGTGTTGGGAGAGTGGCGGCTCTCAGTCACCTTATTGCCAACACTGGGGCAAACCATGAGCAACAGACCCCTTCACACTGATGCGATGGGGTCGGCGATATTGTGCTGCTCCTAAGTCTGCATAAAACATAGTGGAACTGATTTTTAACCTGACGCGACTACTCAGTGGGCACGGATATTTTTCAGTCTTAACTGTATCATGAATCGCTTGGTGACGTGAAAGCAAGGAGAGTCACTCCTTCAGTCAAGTTCTCTCCTTCTCAACCATCCTTGCTGAAAGAGCGATTTTGGCACCCTAACATGAGGGCGCCATTAGGCGAGACCAAAAAGGCCTACTTGAATATAATGTAACCAAAATATCCAGGTTTGTTTCTTGTTGTAACAGGGGAGGTTGTTCGGTTGCGATTGAGAGTCCGACTCCCAAGGCTCAAATAGCCATAGCACATCCCTGCTGGAAAAAGATCGTTTTGATTATTTGCTGTTTGTTATTCATATTCATTTTTGACGTTTTATTGTAAATGAGCACGTATGAACAACCTACTTTGATTCAAAAAGCAAAGGATACAAGGCATAACTAAGCAGTGAGTACTCCTTTACTTTAAATGGGAATGATTGTTCTTAAAATTTTGTCAAAAAACAATTAAAAGGGGGTAACTTTAAGCAGCTGATTTGCTTTTCAAAATCTGTAAGGATTGTTTCCACTATAGACGTCTATTCAAATTCTTTTACTATTACCTTATGTTCCATTTACACACTAACAAAAGGTATCCTAGCTTTCACATCTAGCACTGTTTCAGATGCACCCATACACCTGCATTGTACAAAATAAAATGTAGATTTGAAGGACTATTTCCCCGAAAGGACGTGATAATAGCCACAAACCCGCAAACGGTGGCATAGTGAATTATGTATTTATTGAAGACTGATTTTCAATCAGACCATTTAATTTGTTATGGATGGTCAATAAATTGCAATTCTGCACGCTATGCAATTTTCCGAATCCTACTCCTAGCCTGTCTGTAACACACATGAATTTGAGTTAGATTATTCTGGGAAATGACATGTATGTGGTTAGGATTTCTTCGGTAGATAGGCAAAGGTGAAATTTATCAACTTTCATTTATAAACTGTGTAGATGCGTGCCGTTCAGAAACATTGCATTTATTTTCGAAAGTAATACCAGCAGCAATCATTTATTTTGAGCTGACATGCTATAGATGCCTGAACGAATATGTAAGTTATTGAAAGCTTTGAAACATTAATATTGGAATCGAACAGTTACGTTCTCTACCATGTGTAAATTATTTGGATCCTTTTATGCAAGGATACTGAGTATGCAGGATTTTCGGAATATTTCAATCGTACTGGGAATAGATTTTATTTGGAAAAGGCTTTTGCTTGCCAAGGCAAACGTTTACTGAAAGGGTAGACTGTATTGTAAACTTACAAAAGGACATATTATTTGAGTTTGCTTGGACCTATATGTACATTGAGTCGAGAGCATAAGGCGCTTTAACTCTGTTTCAACAGGTAATCGCTCAGTGTTTCAGACCCTTAAATCTGTTTGCCCTAGGCTAACATGAATGTTAGTTCTAATAAAAATGCTGTTGTGTACCTTTCATTGGCCCATTTTCTATACTTCCATGTTCATATCATACAAACTTTTGGACCTACTTTGGGGGGTTACTGGATCTATGAACGAAAAGAAGCTTAATACGTAAAAATTTTAGCACCTCCCGTCGGTGGTCTTAACCCTTAGGCAAATTAAGTAATATCTTTGAAGAAAATTCTTCTGCTCGTATTTGCGCTCTTAATAAGCTTAAAATGTTATATGTGAACTACAACCACACATGATGTTTGACTTATATGACAGTATACTGCTGGTAACCTGAAATTGTTGAACAACAATTTGTTTGGGCAGTGTTGAAGTAATAAGTAGTGCTAAACGGAAAGCGATAAGCTATGACGAGCAGCGTGCCCAGTCGTGAGAGGCTCAGCGAACACGGGCCTGAGAGGAAGCATATTCTCGATCAGCAACTTATAACTCAACTAGAAAATGTCCTTGAGGATTCATCAAGAGCAGCAAGGCTAGCCTTTGGCAAAATCTGGCAAATGACTGATGCGGAAGATCGGTATCGAAAGGTCACCTCACTGAAGTTTCTGAGGGACTATCTGAAGGACCGCAGCTGATCCTTCGAACGTAGCCGAATTGTGGACTCCTTTCAGCTCGTACTTGTAGAACATCTCATATGCAGACTGCTGTGGCTTGAACTGCCGAAGGAATCACTTGATCACACAGGATCTTGAACCACAGAGTTGACCATGTGCATCACAGAATAAATACGATATTGTGCCGAATAAGGGACCGCATCACCGCTCACGTATTCCGCACAGGAAAAACCGAAGTGGTCATCCTGGTAAAGAAGAGATTTATCTGAGGCCGTGACTCAATCGAGCGCATGATAGGACTGGTTTCTACTCGACCCAGCTCATGAGCGGACATGAATGTTTTCGGTTACAAGATTGACAGGTCACCGTCTGCCGATGATATCTCCGTCACCGGAGATATGAATGATCACTGTCACAGATTCTTCTCTTGCAAAAGATTGATTAATGGCATGATGACTCCTTCAGGAAAATCGGAGAATCCTGCCCGAAAACTATGGTTAGAGAAATACTTAGAAATAGAATTGCGTGACACAATATGTGCGGGGAGTCCTGAAACTTGCAAAAAGCATCCTGAAGCGTCAGCAGAAATCGGGGATAGAGGAATATATTTTCAAGCACTTTATTCTTTTCTGCTCCTTTCCACAGGAGATGCGATTCACCCTAGGCATAGAAACACGAGGCCTAGCCCGAAGAAATGTGTCAAATTGTTCCAGGCTAGGTTTTTAGGTTGACAAGGTAGGTGTTTTGTGGCTAGTCCAGAAAAATTGCACACTTGGGACACACTTTTTCCCAACTACCCGTACCCGCGCTTAGTTCTCTGTTAGTTCCAGTTGAAAATATTTGTATCGAAATAAAATGAAATCTTACACAGATGGTCAAAACGTGTAAGACTATTGAAGAAAGAAAATCTGGAGAATCACGCAATTTCCAAGAAAACTCTTGTTTCTTTCACCATTTTAAAGTTAAGTCACTTTAACTAAATGAAGTCAAACTCCGGAGATAATACACAACGGAGAAGCGAATTGGAACAATATAAGACAACAGACGAACAACGCCGAGGACAACAAAAAAGGCAATTTTCAAAAAAGTCCAAACTTACTAGCTGTACTATAACGTTCAAAAGCCTTTAGTATAAGATATAACAATAGGAGAGGTTTGGGATAGTAGAAAAGTTATAATCCTGACTATAGAAGCCTGACTATAAAAGCGCAAAAAAGAAAGGAGTCTGGTGATACATGAAGCTCAGCAATAGGATGAGGCAAAGCAGGACACAGAAAACTGACTTTATGATAAAAAATCCCTGACAAAACAAATTTTTAGGGATGTATCTTGTTTTTCATTTCAACATTCTATGGTTAAAACGTACGAAAACTGAAATCATTTGTCTGAAAAAAAAAAAACAATTTTCCCAAAAAGTTGTTACTTAATCTCCGGATTCCCATGACAGACATCCAAAAATTTTAGGTCTCTTCTAATTATAGATCTCTTGTAAGCAATGCATGAATATATACAAGAATTTCGAAAAAAAATGGAAGAAATTATTTTCGACTTTCCTCCACAAATATTTGCCATTAATTTTTATAAAATTTTATTATCTTTTAACTTCTTGGTTAGTGGTGGTTAATGTTTAATGTAATGTGGTAAATTTTCACAAAATCCTTTAAAAAGAGTTTTCAAAGAAGTTTTTAGTTTATTACCTGAATACATATTTAAAAATTCGAAATCCTTGAAACAAATATCGATGAAATAAGTTGAAATCTGGACTTGGATATGACGAAACTTAAATTTAGAATAACAATAATCAAATTGAATTAAATAAATATTCTTATTTATTTAATCAAATTCAAAATTCACTGATGCGATCATGAAAGAAAAACCTGAAATTAGTGTCTGCGTCAAAAGGACATGAAGTACTGATGTAAACATTATAAGAAGGAATTTTCTTCTTGGACTTTCGGAATTTGGGCTTCCAGAACTTTGACTCCTGAAAGTTTACGAAAGTGTTGATTTAGAAAAACAGAGAAGAAACATCAAACGAGTAATTTTCACCTGCGAAACTATTAATGGTACTATGACAAAAGTCTACAAGCATAACTGGAAGTCATTCTTTGGTTTGAAGCTCAATGTAATCCTGGCATCCCTTTAGAACAGCGTAGCTACAGACAGGCACTAAATTGTTGAAAAAACATTCGATGGTCCAAAAGGATTCGACCAATATTGCTATGTTATTGCAAATTAACCTTTATTCCCTTAAAATTTTATTCCCCTTATTCCCTTAAAACTTCTATATGCACTTCCATACATAAGTTGAGAAAGCTAGCTGTCGTGATGTTTTTGCTTAATCATGTCGCTTATTTTTGACGGTCTGTTTTGAATAATCACGCTATATTTGTTGCATCAGGTCTTCTTGGTGCTCCTCTTGGCTATTAACACTAACTAGCAGTTCCGCCAAAGTATAAGTAGAAAAATTACGGAAAATGCTTAATCTCTTGCTTCTCCCTTCTCTTTCTTTCTCTTCTTTCTCTTTCCACTGTTTAAGTTTACGCAGTGGTAACGCTTTGAGTGCTGCCAAAGAGCTGCAGCTGTTACATTAGTACTGTGGTAGCCAGGGTGATGTTCGTAGTTCCGAGGGTAACAATCCGTTGGAACGAAGTTCTTCACTCAAGGAAACTCTATTATTCAAAATTTGTTAGTCACCATGGCATCAGGTGGAATTTAAGCTTGATATAAATAGCGCGAACAATACTTCCCAAATAGCGAAATTTGGTAGACATTCATACTGGACTGATATAGCAGCTTCAAATCTGTGGTCCAGCTGTCCCGAGCACGACTCTAACACACAGTCCCTGATGGAAAGTTCCTTTCCATTTAGTCTCTGAGTCCATTTACTCTCGTAGTAAAATTGCGTATTTAATCACGTAGATTCATATTATGTCCTTTTTTTATTTCGGTATTAGGTTTTATAAAAAAACTAATGAACGAGTAAAGGAACAAGGAAAGGCTTTCACTCTTCTAAGAGACTTCACCATTGCCTCTTATTCGGCGCTCCTACGGCTTCTATTCATGATAAAGGGTTTACCATAACAGTAGGTTATTCCTTAATTAATTCAAGCAGACTGAGGAAAGAAAGCTGTAAAGACCAGTCTAGGAACGCATAATGATCACATAGCAATTGTATCTGGAATTTGATTTAAAAATACCAGATTTTTTTTTTCAAAACTGAAAATGAATTTATTCCTTTCGCGCTATCTTTTTGTCCTTTAATCTGGGTATCAACTGAATAAATAGAACGGATCTTCAAATGAACAGAGGAAAATAAGGTTAGGATGCATACACAGCTATTGTCATATTTTAGCAATGACTAAGACAGAGAAGACTGCTCCGAAACAGCTAGCACTAACTTTCTAAAATTCTTTTCAAAAATTCTTCAAAAAAAATTCTTTCAAAAATTGCAAAATATGACGGAAAATATAGTTCTATTTATCCTTCTAATTTATGCCGATTTTTGTTTTTTAGCTAAGTAGTTTTTTTGTTGCTGCGATTCTTTCATTTCTCCTGAAAGTGAATTCTTTCTGAAAAAGTTGAATTCTTTCATTTCTTCTCCTAGTAATATTGGCCCCAAATTTTCGCCAATTGTATGAATAAATTGTTATTTAGAATTCGGAGTTTGTATCCCTGCTGTAACTGTTACCACTGTAGCTTCATCAATCAAAGAGAGACAACATTGAAATATCTGAAAAGTTCAATTGCGAAACGTTTTCCAGTATATTCCACATACATCAGCAATAAACTCCTTGATTTCACATTAATTTGAGGTTCATCAAAGTGAAATTTATTTCCGCGTCTATCAAAACTTGAAAAACCCATAAAACTGTTCCTATCAAATTTCCCGCCAAAAGCGTTTCATCAAACTTAGTATCTATTAGTTGCAGAGTTGTAACAACTGCCTTACACAGAAAATAAAATTCTCGTGAAAGGATTTTCCTTATTACAAATTTACGATACACGTACATACGTTTGTTCGTCAACATATATGTATGCAGTTGAAATAATAGTGTAGAGGACTTTCCACCAAATCACGTTTATATTAATTTTAAAGCCACAGGATTTCGCAAAAACCTTCCAAAAGCATTATCCTTAAACCCAAAGAACCCATAAAAAACAGGGAAAGGGATATTTTCGTATGAAGACATATCGATCTACGTGTTCATATATATCTTTGCTAGGCTTTATATGTTTGCCGTTCTCTGTTTTCAACCAACTGAAAAGTTTATATGTAATTCTAACCATAAAAAGACATTAAACTGAAATGGAGAGTGGTCGTTGTGTGAATTGTATAAAGTTCGTATTGGATTTTCCACTTATGTAGAGTGTGTGGAATAATTTTTTGAACTAAGAGAAAATGGCAGATAATATAGTTTTTTGAATTTTCGCATGTTCAAACATTCAAAGCCATTTTCCGTCAACTGGAAGGTAAACACATTCTTTACAGAAATCTATACCTGTCTATAATTTCCATATAAAGGTTCATTCCAGCGTAATTAGAAGGGGTAGAGCGTTAGAGGCTATTGGCACTTTCCACTAGTTAAGTTATCATCAGATCACTATAAATTACTACCCAAAATAATCCTGTATCAATCTCGTTATGAACACACAAGGAGCGAATGTATGGTGCCCACCGTTTCAAAACCTTTTTACCATCGCCTGGATATTATGGTAAAATATTGCACATTAAATGTGATTTAGTAGGGATTTAAATGTACGGAAAATACCGCGCAAGATACTGAAAGCTTTCTGTTACGCATAATTTTAAGAAATTTGTCTTAATGATTTAAATATGGGAGAGTGAGCGTTGTAAACACACTACATTTACTTAAATTTACATTTTTTATGAGCTTTGTTTATAATAAATTCATTTTGTAGTTAATTCAGTTCGTGGAAAATTTCATGTAACATGTCTTGAATAATTCACGAATGCACTCCCTTCTTTGAACCTGAAATCAGATAAAATTTTCCTTTGTGGCATGAATTCAATGATTACTTTCAGGCGAGTTCAAGGGTTTTTTTTTTTTTTCAAAAATTCATTTCGATGAGCTCATTTGGCTAACTTGAGGAACTGAGAAAATGTCAGTCTTATTACCTGCCTCTAATTGAAAATTCAACTTCCTTTCACTGTGTCAAATAACAAAAAGACGAATCAAACTTAAACAGTCATACATATGCAACAGGACCGTCTCTAACTCTACAGAGTACCCATAGATTTCCTACCTACCCGCTCGTATGACCAACCGTCTTAAAGGATGAAATACCATCATATGTATTCAGCAAACGAATTAAAGGACCAAAACAAAATTACAGAAAAAAATAAACACAGGAAAATCAATTAATACACAGCAAAACAAAACCCCAAGTATACCAATCTTTGATAGGACCTGTGACACGCTATGGGTGCGAAACAAGGACCTTAACTCAAGCATCTGAAAGTTTATTTAAGGCCTTTGAGCGAAGGGTCCTCAGGCAGATAATTGAAGCGAAGCTAGACTGCGACTAATGGGGGCAACAACCATGAGCTGTATGAAATTTTTAACGAGTCTAAACGAGTCTAACGCCTAGACAATGGCAAGACAGCGGAAGCTGCAATGCGCTGGTTTTATAAATCGTATGGATGATCAACGGACAGTCAAAAAGGTATTCGTTGCGAGAACTGAAGGGCCTGCGTCCTGTGGGGAAACCGAGGAAACGTTGGTCTGACTCTATTACCTAAAACAGATCATCACTGCTTGGATTTCAAAATAGGAGGACGCGGTCGATGCAGCTAGATAGTTGGAAATACTTGCTGCAGAAAACGAAGGCCCGAGAAAGTGCTACGAAGAAGAAGAAACAGATGAACAAATAACAAAGGAAAAGCTCTTGACTAGTTCAGACGTAACTTTCTCAGTCCCCGACACAGTGTTTGTTAATAGTACAGAAATAACGAAGCAGCAGGAAAGCAACTGATGAGAATTATCTAAAACTGTGCAGATCTAATAACCCTTATCAAGTCGTCTTCCAAACCAACCTTTGTCAAAGGACCTTTGTCAACCTTTGTCAGGTTTGACTTTTGAATACCTTTTCATATTACAAACGTGCAGCCGCAAAACCTCTCAACCCTACCAAAAACTAAAAATATAAAAAAACACCTGCATGCAGTATGGCTTCATCCTTGTTCGTTTCCGATGCATTTTACCTAGATCAGCGAAGTTTTTCTTCCCTTATTTCATTGTTGACGCGTTGAGCCTTTTTGTAGGAAATAGGAGCAGAAAACTCCAGGACCAGACCACCGAACAGTCACCGTTATTTCATTTGGATGAAGGATTACGGTATGTGTTCTAGAACCTCTTTGAAACTGTTGAATGGCCAATTCTCAGATCCATTATTATCTGTGTGTACTGAATCCAAAAACAATTCGTGACTTTTTCCAAAGAATCCATGAATTCAAAATACAGCTACAATAAAAGATGCGTTTAAACCACTTTTGCAACATAATTTCTATAGACGCCAAGCATAGAATCTAATAGGTATGCATCATCTATAAACTAACAACTGTATTTTTGAGGATATCCTTGTTTTTGAAAAACTGGCATGTTGCCAACTTACATTTAACGCAAACTTTCTCATGTTTGCCATACGAGAGGATTGCGCAAATCTTTATTTCGGGAATAGTTGAATTTATGCCCATGCTTTCTTTTCTCAGGTTTTTCCTTCCCTTATGACAAGAAGTTTCAAATTTTGGCAAATAAATGTGGTATTAACACTTTTCCCTGCGAGAGTCAATCTGGTCACTGTGTCTGTCCCTACCCTCATGATAAGGCTGATGGTTATACATTTTCAAAAAAATTAAATTCTGTTTTACTGATTTGTTTTACTGAACTAGTCGTTAAGCGCGTAAGGTGAACCGCAGCCAGAGCGCATTTTTCACCTCTTTAGCGTATTTGATCATCGTTTTCGGCTTCCCAATCGTTTTGAGTTGGCGGAAACGATTTAGAAACTATTGGAATCATCACCCTGAATTTGTAATATGTTGTTCGTGATATGACTGGCTATTTTGTGAACTAGAATCATGTTAATCGGAAATAAATTTTATGATTTCTTGTGAATTTTCTAACCTCAAAAACCGTTTTTTTTTTCAATCGACCGCCATTATACTATTTTTAGGCGGAAAAAAATATCCATGTTTACGCGATAGCCACTTAAACAAGGATTATTTCCATTTTTTGTTGTTTTTTCTCTGAAAACGGACGTGAAGGCCATCAATTTTGGACCTTTTTTTGAAAAATTCGTAAAATCCTAAAAACTGCCTTGAAAAATCTGAAAAAATAATTTTGATTTACCTAAAATCTTGGTGAATATCTGTATAAAATTTCAAAACGATATCTTTTTTCAAATCATTGAAGAAAGGTTTTTCTCTTAACCTAAAAGCCCTCGTAATTGTAACTTTTAGTTACCTGATGAAATGTGGAAATCGTAGCTAAAACCTGATGGTCCAGTTTGCGACAAAACATACGTGCCACGATCTTCGAAACTTAGCAGGATGCAGTTCTAGGATCCATGATGTTCATCCATGGCTTACGATTCTTGTTTTGGTATAAAGAGTTCTTCTTTGGATATGTGGAGTGTATATTCTGACAAATTTATCGCAGGCCGACAATTTGACTGTTAACCACAAGCGAGTTGTTAGCTAAAATTAATCGTTTGAGTTTAAATAAAGAGAATTGTTGTTTTCCAACTTTTCTTTGCGAAAGACATTCACTACCAACAACAACCGACCAATTGTTGTACTCCAGTTTTTATGCCTTATTTTTCGGCTTAAATAAATTTTTTACTGGTGAACCTATGGGTTTCTTAGAAAAACCAAAATGTAAAAAACATCCGGCGTTTTTAAACCAAAGAAGTACATGATTAACCCATATTTGCTTTCTTATCCACATTTGAACCAATGCTTTTCGTCGCAAGGCTCCACTTGTTCATTTCTTTACTATATTTTCTCGCCCTCAAATTTCTTCATTTGAAGACACTTTTTCGAATGTTGTTGCATATTTGACTACCATTACAGTATGATAGAGGCTGATTAATTCTGAGGTTCAGTTTTTAATCTCGAATATAAGGCATATAGTTGAATTCTCTAGTAAAAATTGTATCATTAGTCGAAAGATCAATTTATGAAATTTACTTATTAAAGGTTATCTCGTTTAAATGTTGACCGCGACTAGGGTCCACATTAAATGATCCATCCTGAGCGTCCAATTCTAGATGATGAGTTTCACATAGCGACTGCTATCTCGCAAGTGACACGATTAATGTTGGCTTCCAGAGAGCCGATTGAAGCTGGCTTATTCCTGAAAGCTAGACACTACATGTAACTCCAAAAAAATAATCTAAAAGGGTGATATCACACGATCCAGGTGGCCAATTAACTGGTCCAAAACGTGAAATCAGGCTCTCGCCAAAATGATTTCCCAATAAGTCCATTGTTCCTATCGTTTTATGCAAAGCAGCGGTGTTTTGTTGAAACTAAAGCTCAGCGATACCACGGTCTTCAATTTCAGATAGCCGCAAACGCGTTATCGTAGTGATATAGTGGTCGCCATTGACGACCACATTCTGACCGGACTCATTTTTAAAGAAATATGGACCAACAATTCCACCAGCCCACAAACCACACCTTACTGTGCATTCCTGTGGCTGTAATAACTTATTGAGCTGTTCAGTTGGAGGTGGAGTTATTCAGCTATATCAGCTTAACGACGGCAATTCTGTTTATTGACATATCCATTGAACTAAAAATTTGCCTTATCGGTGAACAAAATTCAGCGATAAAACAGCAGGTTTTCATTGAGCTGATTCAGAGCCTACCAAAATACGACGAAAGCCTGAGTCGCCTGACTTTATTTTTCGTATCAAGTTTCGTATCATCACCTTAAAACCAAGTTATGTCAAGTTGTTGCGCACTATAAACTAAGCTAATGAGAAACATGCTGAATCGATTCGTCACGGTCTTCAGCCACACTCTCAGCTACAGCTGCTATACTCTCTTCACTACGTGCTGACTGAAGTCGAATCGGTTGAGAAGCATCCAAAAAAGTATGCTGGGTTTCACTTATGCAGATGGTATTGGCTATAGTAGTTTCGGTAGATCGATGACTTGCTTTAAAGGCACGAAAAACCTTTCTGACAAAATGCTCACTTTCGTAATACAGGTGAACAATTAGGATACGTTGTTGCGGTGTAAATCTTTCCGTGATGATTTGTCAAACAAAATTCAATACAAGGTACGATAGGAGTTCGACAGGAGCGATACGTGATCTGTCAAAGAAAGCCTATTGAAAGTCAAACCTCATAATGAATCATTATATTTATAATTTGGACTCCATGGAAGGGCATCGTCACTTTTAGGATCATCTTCGCAGATTTGATTCAGATATTCGTAGGGGTCATTGAGATATGAGGGATTTTTTTTTTTTGAAATTTGAAAATCAGCATTCATTTACGCATCCCAAGTCATATGTTCACATGTGTCCTAAGCGGAAGAATTACTTTTGGTGCATTCAAAGCCAAATACGAGGGCCGGCTGAAAGGTTATGAGCCTAACATATTAAAATACGAGATAAAAATTAAAAAAAAAATTATTTTTCAATGTAGTCCCCGTCGAGTTCAATACATTTTTCACAGCGTTTATATAAAGTCTGTAACCCATTCAAAAAATATTTTTTGTTTTTGTCCTCAAAATGCTAGTCAACTGCCGCCTTTAATTCGTCTCTACCTCCAAATCTTCGCCCCCGCAAGTCCTCCTTTAAATTACTAAAAAAAAGTCACTGGGAGCCTGCAAACTTCTTCTAAGTTGTACTTACAGAGGTCCAAAAACTCCTGTGATGTTTGAACTCGCCGCTGCTTGTCAAGGGGCGTGAGCATTTTTGGAATCCAACGCGCACTCACTTTTCTCATGTTCAAATGAGTGTGCAAAATGTCACCAATTCGTTCCTTACTAATGTTCAACTCCTCAGCTATCTGCCACATTTTTATTCTTCGATCGTCCAATACCAATTTCTTGACTTTGGCGATGTTATCATCCGTGACTGCTGTGTTTGGGCGGCCTGAGCGCGGGTCGTCTTCTAATGATTCTCGTCCCTGTTGGAATAGTCAAGCCTAACGTTTGATTGTTGCAGATGATGCAGCAGAATCTCCGTAAACCTCAGACATTTCTTCAAAAATTTCCTTAGCCGTTTTTCTTTTCTTCACAAGGAACTTTATGGCGGCGCGGTACTCTAATTTCCTTAAGTGCAGCGATGACTCAGACATGGTGGTGTTCACTTTTTAATAACTTAGAGAGTAATTATGCTATTTACCTAAAAGTTCGTTTTTATACTCATTCGATGTTACGCAACTAGTAACTTACTACTCAAGTAATTAGGGGTAGTGGGGGTACCCTAGGCTCATAACTTTTCAGCCGGCCCTCGTAAACTTATATCAAAAGCGTAGAAAATATTGTTGATCAAAATTTGGTCTTACAGCAACTTTTCAAGTCTTGAGATTGGCTGGAACATTATTTTGGGGCAGTCCTGAAACCTTAAAAAAGGGAGACTGGAGCGTCATGAGGCATGGGTTGTCGATGGATCTCTTCTCAAGCACTCCCTTCCTTCCTGGTTTAGTAGGAGTCCCCAAAACCTGAAAGTGCTGGTAGACACAGGACCAGAACGTTTAGCCTGAAGTAGTGTATTAAACGACATGGCCGTGTCTGCCGGAGGGCCACACACTCAGGGCGTAAATATCCTTCAATTTTCAACCACAAGAAAATAATATGCTTTGCATTGTAATCTTTTGTTTGTTTTTTTATATCCTTTTTCAATCCTTTTGCTCAATTATTCTTAACATCGACGGTTTCGATTCACTTCTAACACGTCCTGCAGTCACTCAGAAAAACTACTAATTACGTTGAGATACAAAGCAAACCAAAAAGATAAAAATTAAGGATGCATGTGATCTTGTGAACCCGATTCAGATTATATGCTTTAGAATGTAAGGTGGAAAAATGACTATGAAATCGTCAAGCCATGTAAGGTAGAGGGTGCAGGGATGAAAAGGACTGACTTCAGCTTCAACGAAATCTTTTCCATAAAATGTTTCGTTAATATAACAGTAAAAATACCCAAAAATAGCCATTACAAATTTATGTAATATTCTCAGCGTTTTATGTGATAAAATAATTAACATGCCCACAATTTACAATCAAGCAATAAATATAATTTCAAACGTTAAAACGTACCTGCAACAATTATTTAATGTTAGACAATATCTCCTGGGAATCACTCGAATTAATGTCCTGCAATAATTCATTCTTCAACCGAATCAGAAATACTTGCGATTATCATAAAGTTAATAAATTCAAATCGAATGCAGCAGGATGGACTCCATCCTGGGACATATTCCGAGAAATTGAGTTTTAGGCTCCTATTGATTTGCGACCGATAATGAAATATTATGCTTGAGCATCAATTTTGCCAGCTTTGTAGCAATAATTGGCTAATGTAATTTTGGGCGGCTCGATGGATTTTAATTGATATTCGATATTCTTGGAAGACATGCATGACTCGTTTTGGGTGGTAGAAGTCCTTATAGAGACTAGGATAGACATGATTTCAACCGAAATTTGGTTTTTATTAATTTATTTGCTATTTTCTTGGTGAACAAATTAAGCAAGTCCATTGCACTAGTTCTTTTCGAAAAGTTTTTATTTAATATTCTGCAAAGTAAAGGGTGAGGTCTATCTGAGATAGATAGTTTGAGAGGACGCTCCCAAAATGAGATTCCCATCCTTAACAAAGTCTAATCAGAAACTAGAAATTATCGTGGAAATACTCCAGACACACATTGTTTGCAATTTTCATAGGCAAAGCGTACATTGTATCGACTAAAGTCTCGTAGAAGCAAAAGATAAATTCAAGTTTTATCTTCTTGTTTCGCAAATAAAATTTCCCGAGCAAAACAAATATTATTTAAAAGCGACGAGCATAATGAGCTCTGAAACAGGATTAAAGGGAATACACTCGGAAACGGTTGCTAGTATGAGGCCAAGTACTTGTGCGTGCTAAGAGTCAAATTATACAACATTTCTAGGACATTTTATTTCGTACAAACTGAAGATAAGCACAGAATCCAATTTGTTGTTGAACATCTACTTCTGTCCGGGATGAGAGCACACTCTCTACATATCGTCGGAGTTTGTTGCTCTCCTCTGCTCATTTTTCAGGAATCCTTTCCCGTACTGTTTGCCGTTAATATATATTTTGCACACACATATCGTAGATCGTATGTACATATGTATCCATGTTTGTATTATGTATTTCATTCATGAAATTTTTTCTGTTTTGTTCTCATGATAATTACAGACTCTGCTAGTGTCGTGGTGCATGTTATAAATGGAGAACATCCAGCCGCAATGCAGCATGGTAACAGTAGCGCCAACAGCATATCAACTTCTTTACATGTGTCTAGGACATCATCAAGGACCACTAGCAGCCATTTACAACGTTTAATGGTCCAAATAACGTCACATTGGACGATGGTGGTGTTGTCTGCCGTTTGCGCCATTAAGTCCATTAGGTGATTAGAATTGGCTTAAGAACTGTACAAAGTCTCGTTAAGTTATTTGAATAAATTGAGTATATATATATATTAAAAAGGATATGACACGAGAAAATGTCATATGAATATTAACGTATATATAGAAAAATCAACGGCAACTGGAGCGTAAGCGAGGATGATATAAAATTTAGATTAGGTAATATTTTATGTAAATTGACTATTAATGATAATAATTGTAATGACGGAAGTTGAGATCTAAAATAGATATAAAAAGATCTGTAATAACAAATTAGATTAATTGCGCTGTATTGAGTCCTCGAGAAATTTGAATGTTAATGAGTTTGCCACAACATTAGTCATGAATTTTGGATAAACATCAAGTTCACATTATAGTGTAGTTGGTCATTATTACAATTTACTTATGCCCTTCTGTTATTCAAATCTATTATGTTGAGCTAGTACGTTCTATTGATAGGAACGGTTTCGAATTTTTATGAACATTTTAATTTATCTTTCAGTTTATTTTCCGAGGGTCACGGGAACATAATTTGCCCCAAAATAATCATGAAACCTGTAATCAGCAACTTGATTATCTCTAACGTATCCTCGCAAAGTTTTTACTCCCTTTTCTCGCCCTACTCAAAGCGATTAAAGAAATGTTCATAATCAAGTAAATTCAGCTTTCGAATGATTTTTTCAGTGTTTATTGCTCACCATATCCGCAAAATTCAGGCGAAAACAAATCACAGATGAACATAAATCACAACAATTGCAATCAATGAGCCCCTAACGTGGTGTGGTTAGGGGCTTAATCTAGATCCCCATATTACAACTACACCAAACCTTCGGACTTTTGGAAACAGACAAATAATTATTATTCACTAATTTTCAGAGAAGATTTGCTGCATGTGATTATCCTTTTTTCTTATTTAGAATATTGGCAGTGTTGTTTAATAATGTCAATTTTTTGGCTTTAAAAAAGCATTTATTTCAATATCTAAATGAATGAGTACATAATCAATATATTGTCTATCGTTAGCTATGACTTCCTGCTGTCTCCTGAGAAGTTTTTTGATTCCACCTTTGAAAAAGTCCTCGTTTTTTGAGGCAGTCAATTAATCGACCCATTTTCGCACTTTCCCCAGCATTTCCAAAGCGTTCGTCGGCCAAGCTGATCTGCATCGGTTGGAACAAATGGTAGTCAGAAGGAGCAAGATCTGGAGAGTACGGGGGATGATCAAGGCGTACCCAACCGAGCCTTTTCAAATTTTTCGTTTGCCCGATGAGGTCTGGCATTGTGATCGTGGAACAAAACTTTGTGGTGTTTTTGAGCTATCAATAATCGCTTTTTGTTCAGAGCGTGTGCCGAATTGGTCAGTTGTCGTTGCTAGCGATCAGCTGTGACTGTTTAATTTGGTTTTAGTAGCGTTTAAGTGGCAGGGATCAACATACGATGCTTTACGTTTAGAATTATCGTAATCAACTCAGTTTTTATCGTGACCAGTAATCATTCGAATCAAAAAACTGTTTTATTTGCGTTCTTCGAGATGTTTTTCTGCATGCTGTGATTCGCACATTGAGTTGATTTGGGACCCATTTTCCAAGTTTCCGAATCTTTCCCATTTCATGTAAACGTTTAGAAATGGTTGATTGGGCGACACCTAACTCCTAAGCAAATTATTTCACGTTCAAATTTTGATCCATAACGCTTGCAATTCTTCAAATTTCTGACGTGGTCGTTATCTTACTTCCAAGTCAAAATCACCCCTTCAGAAGCGTGCAAACCTTCGTTGAAGTTGTTGAAGTTGCAGCAAGTTCACCGTAAGCTTCTACAAACTGATGATAGCTTTCAGCAGGGTTTTCCTTCAAATGAAAGAAGATTATTAAACTTCCCCGCAAAACAACTTTTTCCGGCACAAAATTCGACATTTTCGAAGCGAAAATATACTTTGTTGTTTACGCGCTATTTCCTTCAATGACTTTGTGAGAATTAATGACAGATGTTAACCCTCCAATATACCATATACGTTATTACAGACACAAACCATACATAAAAGTTGCGCCATCTGTTATCTAAATCGACATTACCAAGCGACACTACCATTATTATCCGACACTTGAAAATTTTAAAGACTTAACACCTCTGTAGACCCAGGATAAAAGGCCTCAATTAAATAATTTTAATAAGATAACATGGATAAGGTAATTGAGTTTTTGTTTTGAGGGTTCAATTTAACACATGCTTAAGTTGAGAATGAAATTTCGTCTCTATAATTTCCATGCAAAACTGCGGTGTAACAACCATTTTCTCAATCTGACTCGTATATAAGAGGTATCCCAAATATGTCTCTTCATGCATCACAGCCATTTTCAAATTTGTTTGTTATTATACCTCAACGGAGAAAATTTAAGCCTAAAAAGAGGGAGGGAATAAGAAGAAAGAAAACCAAAATCAATGGTTGCATGACATGTTATTGGAAAGTCAAGTAAATAGACTTTTTTAAATAAATTAAAAATAGCATTTTTAAGTAAATTTAATATGAAACGACTGAAGAAAACGTTTATTTTTAAAGCAAATTTTTTTGCAGAAAATTGTTAATTAAAGAAATTGTTGAATCTAGCAGTGATAATTTCCAAGTGATCTATTCAGCGCTTATCGCGAGAAGCATTTCCACCCGCTGTGAAAAGATTCGTTCTAAGAAAAGAGTTTTTAAAGTTTTGCAAGTACTTTTATCTTTGGAAAGTTTGATTCACCTTTAAATTGCATTATTGGCACCTTGAATTCAGACGTTCAAATCGAAAGTTTGCTCTCCTTTTTTCTTCCTGACTGATCTTGAGTCTCATCGAGCTGATTTCGCATCACCAGTCATCACGGTCAAAACATAAAACGACCTAAAAAAACTAAGAAGCCGTGAAATTTGAAAAACCATGGATGTAAGGTAAATGTGAGAAAAGTGTCATAAAATATCTTATCTTACCAGCAAATAAACCAGCTCCACGTTGATAAAGAAACCTTTATTGTAGCCTCGAAAAAAAAGCAATTAGAAGTCACTTCAAAATAGAATCTTGGTGTGCAAGTATTGGAAAATCAAAGAAATTGGCGTCACTTGATTAATTTAGTAATTATACAGGAATTAAAGATGCATCTATACACAAAATATAGTTCCTTCAACAAAACACGTTCATTTGAACATAACAATCCAATAAATAATTCGAAGATCAAGAAAATATTTGGTCTTCCCTCAATGGAAAAGAAGTGATCTGGAGGGACAGCAGACCAAACGAGACAATTCAGATGGTTTCAGTATGCTACGTTTGGTTTGAGCATTTCAATTTTGAGCTTCCTTGCATCGCGTTCAACTATACTTATTAATTGCTTCACCAGTTAGTGATTTTTAAGACGACCCACTGCTTCCTCTAAAGTTGTCCAGATTTTTTTTTAACGGGGATAAATTGACAGTCAACAGTTTTAGTGAGCCTTTGCATTAGCCCAAACTTTCTCGATGAAGACCATGCCTGAGTATAAAGTGCCGGACTCGCTCCCAGACTTATCGACAAATTTCTATACCACCATGTCAGTAGGTGAAACAACTTATCTTTGGAAAGGAACTTTCAGAAATTTTCTCACCACAAGGATGCCCCAACATCGTATCACAAGCGGCTGTGAGGGTATTTTTGGGGGTGGTAAGCGTAGACGCGGATGACCAGAGCCACCGACTAAAGTAGGAGGCGAGTTCACCAAGAATACTTGGAAAAATTCAGCAAACATGATCGTTCCAGGATATAGATCCACCCTGACAGGAAAAGAACATTACTGCCAAGCTTTTCTCTACATTAATGGATGGTTTTTTTCTGCAAAAATTGAAATTTCACGATCAAAGTTACGATCGCTTTTAGTCAGGATTTGAAGATTTTCTTGGACCTGTTCGCTCCAAGTGCAAAGTCCGAAGCGTGGTCCGAAAATCGTAATTAAACCTGCTCTTATTTTCATTTGTCAATAAAGGAACAAGCGGATGTTCATTTTCTGCCCTTAAAACATTATTCAAACCAAACTTATCCTTTCCAAAGATACGTTTTAATTTTCAGAAAACTCTGCACTAGTGTTACCCCTTAAACCAGAAACCTTAAATTTTTTAAGGCTCATTTCAATTATGTCAGCGAAATTCAATTAAAATCAAAGGGAAATTGTAAGTAAACCATTTCAAATGGCTAGACACCTTTCAAAATGGTATAAAGATCGTGGTTTCATAAGGAAAGAAAAATGAAAACCCATAAGGGCTGACGGTTACTCAGTTGAGGCAAAACGCGTCTTTAAAAATATTAACGAAATGACTGCCGGTTGCTGAAGGCACGAAATGAATGTCAAAGTTAAAATTCAGATATGACTATTAAGAAGCAATGTAGGTAACATCGAGATGAGTTCTGGTTTACATTATTCGAAAAAGTGTTACCTACATGAGATCTGATGTTAATGTTTAGATCCTGATTCAGATTGAAAATCTTAAACTCAATTAATTCTGTTGAAGGAATCTGCTATACTATAATGAAAAAAGACAATTGGTAAGCTATTAAAATCATAGGCAAATAACAATTTGCTTTTATCGAGACGTTTTGTCTTTAGCTTCAAACATTTCATACCGGTTAAGGCGTCCCCTTAATGACATGCAGTTTGATTTGAATCCCAGCTTGCCTTCTGCACTAAAACTCCTTCTGTACAGGAATTGGTTTTTGCCAGTGTCTTGTTCTCTTAAAATAAGGCCATGAAAAAATGTTCTGATCCTTTTGCCTGGACTAGACTGAATCACGGTTGAAGCAAAGACTGAAATGCCTTCTAAGACTGAATCAAGGGTTGCAGCATCGTGTCTAGCGATGGAGCCTTGCCTTTTTTGACATGTCATGTTGGTAGCGTTCACTAGAAGCTGACTTCTGCATAATTTGCCTTTACCATGGTCTTGTTTTCTGATCCTAGCAGTCTTGAACAGCTACCGCTTGTTGTTTGATTGCATTTATAAGCAGGACTTGCTCATATGAATGAACTTTTCCTGGCAAATGAGTTATTTTCCCAAACGGTCCTGTTGGACCGTTGGTATTACTATCATATCTTCGTTTCTTTTGAAAGCAATTTATTTTGCTCGAATTATCTTTTTAACATTCATGATAATATTTACATACTCATACTACGATTTTTTCAATTTAAAAGCATGTCAAATGAGTGGTTTTTGGAATGGCATTGCAACCCTTTTGTGTATCATTGACGGCCTTGAAATGCATTTCCTTTGTACTTCAAATTTTTATTTTTTTTTCCAAAAAGTCACTTAGTACCAAAGGTCGTTACATTGGAGATTTAGGTTAGCCTAAACACGCTTGAAGTTCACAAATGATTCCATTGTCAAAATAAAGCTTATTATTGTTCAGCATGGGCTTAATTCTTTTTTCGTTGAATTATGGAAATTTTAATTATAAAATTGAGATGATTAAATGAGATAAGTGTTTGAAAACACCAAAGAAATTGTTTTTGACAAATGGTTTTACTAGGCTGAACTATTTCTTTACAAAAAATGGCCCTGGAACCTAAAGGGGAAAACCTCACTGACTACAGTTTTGACTTCTCTAAACGTACGCTCTTGAAATCGGTTTTTCCAGCTCCTTGCGATTTTCATTTTCACCTTTGGACTTTGGGATAGTTATGGAATACTTAAAACAAACCCGAGTAATAAAAAGAAAATAAAGGAATACTGGAATAATTTGAAATGTTATGGAGGGCTCAATTATAAAATTCAATTAAAACAATGAACCAAATACCTGAGAATACCAGAAAAATATAACTTGATCAACGACTTTGCGCACGTCAATTGATTTCCCGAATTTTTTTAATTGGCTTTCTTTTCTTTTGAAAATTACTTTTGCTTTTCTATTGGATAATTCCCTTATCGTTTTTTGGAACTATCAGTATAGATCACAATCTTACTTCCAGATGTGAGGTCCAGGAGTGTACTCTTACTCTTCTCCACACTGTCTGTTAAATCTATAAGGGATCGTTAGCATCTATACCGGTTGAATTCTTTCCGATTGTCAAATTTTTTGGCTTGACGTGGCAATTTCGCCCGTTTGTTTCGAAATCCAAAAATGTCCCATTGTGTTGGGAGATGTAGCTAGATAATCTTTTATTTTGGATATGAAACTTACCTATTTCTGAATTTAATTTAGGTTAGGCGTTATCTTCATTGAAGGAATTGAAGTAGACCTAATTATCATAGTGTCTTAGTGTAGTCCTAGTGTCCTAGGATAGCTCTAGCGTTGCTCCTATGTTGACAACGAATGCCATTCGATGGATCGTATTTTTCAGTTGTTTTCTTTTCTGATACTTTGTTAGTCGTTTGTCGCTAGACTTTTGATCGATTTTGGCTTTTAAGTCTCAAGTTCTTCCAACTAGGTCTTTTCATATGAAAAAAAAAACACTGTTGCTTTCAGTCTGACTTTGCTTGGGATCCAAGGTTACTCCTAGGTATTTATTCCATCAACAGAGACGTGTAAATCTTTCAGCGTTTTGTGAAGCATAATCTCTTTTTTTTCGGCAGTGATGTGCAGTTCGCTTAACTTTTCCCACCGTAAAATTAATGAGAGTGCGGCCTGCATCAGAACTGACATGTTTTTGGGAACGTTTCACTGACCATCTTAACGATGTTGTCAGCATATGCCATTATTCTGTACCACTCTATGTTTCGGTCTTCAACTATTTGGCCAACTATTTGAAAAAGCTTCCACTTCCATTGTTTTTTACCAATTAGTAAGCAGAGTGTTAGGAACAAGCTGAATTAAAATTTTTATATTTAGCTTAAATGGACAAAGTTAAAATATAAGGAAGCCTGTGGGATAGGAACAGGGGTCAGAGACTGATTTCCAAGACAGAAAGATACTTCGCCCAAACTTCATTGGCCAGCTTTGGTAAGCGATTTCCCGTGTTGACCAATGTTTATTGCAATCTTCGTGCAACCAACTTACCACAAGAGGTGCGATCGTGGTGCAACTTACCAAAGAGGTTGGATTATTAAAAGTGTTGGAGCCACTTTATTAACGATGCCAATGGTGGACAAGAAGATGATCTGGTCAGAGTAATGTCTCATGGTATAATTTTTTAGGTAGGTCCTTATTTCTTATGATCTATGAGTTATGTGTTATAAACCTCCGAAACTAATTCTCATTAATTACACTAATTCCTTCACAAATTCAGGTATTACTGGCATCAATAAGCCAAAACAAGTTAAGAAATATAATTACTGCACCATCCGGAGTACCTAGTAAAAGTCACTCCTGCAGAATCACTCAAGCTTAGGCGTTTACTGTGTGATTGGCAAATATTTATGAAGCCTTGTGACCATTCAGCCCTAGCTAAACATCTCAAGTAAGCGCTTTCGAGGAAACTGAAGGATATTTACTTACTGACAACCATATGGCAACCATATTGAAACCCATATGGCCCGCTATTTCAATTCCAGTGAACATACTCTTAGGAAATTTATACGTCTAGGTCCTTTTCTTTAAACAATTGGCCCTTTGTCTCCTGATCAGAAAGAAAACAACCAGGTTTTATTATCAGCGACAATGTAAATAAGTTATACATTGCACAATAATATTTCGAAAGTGAAAATAAACAAGTTTTTACACCATTTAAACGATGCTTTTCAAATATGAAGCACCAAGCGATTTTAGCGGAACCAGTCGCCTCTTTGCTTTTGGAAACTCAAACGTTCCTTCAAAATAAGATAAGTTATATTTGGATCATTTTCTTGATGGGTATATAATCTTATTTGAAATTTTGCGGAATGTTGAATTATCGTGGATTTCTGTTCTCCAAAATGTTGGTTATCGTGTAGGCTCTCACGATCGTTTTAAAGCCACGCGTTCCTCACATGATAGTCCAAAGGTATTCCAAGTATACTGTGGTAATTGTTAACCACAGTAAATTTGGCTTTTGAAATGAATTTTTTCAATGAAAATGTCACAAAATTTAGCATTCAAGCTTCTGTTTAGGTTTGACCCATGACCATTGACCAATGACCCACACTTGTACCAATTTCACTTGAAATTTAGTAAGTTTGTTCCGTTTACACCAAATATTGTGATATTTTCTCTGGAAATGGGGGATCCACGAGAAGTTGTCAATTTTCACCTATTAGGGCATCATTGTGCTTGGTGCGGTTTCAATGCATTGTCATCCACGAAGGAGGGAGTATGACTTATAATAATATAATGAACCCCAATCTACTTGCACTATTCTGGCCCAACTGTCTGTGAGCATTTGTTTCCTGTGTGCTCCATTCTATACATCTAAAGTTTAGTCCTTACTAGGGAGCATTCCCTGCTTCCGAACTTCCTCCGAAACAATCAGCCGAAACAGAATAAATCTTTGGTTGGCGTAATATTGAAGAGGGTTGCTTGCACACGTTGAACCCTAAATTATGTTTGGGGGTATGCTATGCCCCTTTCCGAAGTACTCAAACATAACCCAGTATATTTTGATCTTTTCCTACCTTTCGCTTTGTTCATTGTTCAAAGCCCAATATGCAACAAGAATCAAGATGCAATCTCCGGGTGCATTGATATATGTAAGACAAACTTTTAAGGAAGTAGGAAATAAAGACTATAAGATGGAGATACGTCTTGCCACTCTCTTGAATCTTATGTTTATATACAATGACAAACATACATTACGTCACAGGAAAAATTATTTGCCCATATATTTAAGCTTAGAAAGCTAGCTATTGCCGTCAATCCAATCGCCTTCGTTGTTTGAAGCTCTCTATCTTGAAAAGCTTGCATTATTTGCTTCATAGAGTACTGATATCTCTTTCTCTCCTACCAAGCCAGCTTAGACTGCTAGTGCTTATTGAATGGTTAAAGCTATGGTTTGGTGAAACATCGATCCAGAGAGAGAATGTTAGAATTTTTTCCTAATATATACAAATATATAATTGAACAATAATATTTTGAAGAATATTTAACTCTAAGTTGGCTAATTCTTTGAGAAATCGACGTAGTGCGAGATAATTTAGACATGGAAAATAAAAGGAAGAGGTAAAGGTGGTATCGTATAACAGAACAGAAAAAGGGATGCAAAAGACGAAAGTTGCTATAGTCTGAGAACAAAACGGCGTGTGCTTGCAACGAGTTTGAATATGTTCAGCAAAACAAAATTACTTGATCAATTTTACATAAACCTCAAAAACAGTAGTGGGGTATATTTTAAATATATTTATCTACTGTACCAAAAGTAATCAAATCAGTGGATGTCAATGATGAAAGTCAGAGAAAAAATCTGGGACTGTTTCCACTGTTATTATTCAACTATTGATCACAGCCTTTTCTAACATAGAAAATGTTGTGTACAACATACTACTATTGGAAACGCATTTCATCATTTAAAATTTATTACGTATTGAAATATGCTTGCACATATAGAATTAAATCCTCCGATAGAAAGAAAAAATGTGCTGAATCCTTTTTAACTCAATCCGCATGTATTAAAAGTCGGCAATTCGGTTCTCGTCGTTCAGTTCTCCAAAAATATATCCGCCCTGGGCCTACTTTTGCCTTAACTCTTCATATAATATGAACTTTGATGGTAGACTTTCCAAGGCCAAATTAATATTTTACCCATAGCAGTGCATTGTTCATGTGTGAATGCTAGGAAAGTTTTGAAAATATATTATGGAGGCTCAACAAGACTTTATGATGTCTTCAGTTTTAGTCTGCGACGAAATAAATTTTATTTTCAATGCTATTCACCAATTTTTCGAGATTGTTGTAAAATCCTTCGGTTTTTATTTCTACAGCTTTCTTTTTCAATTTTCAACATATAATAATATTTGTCAATATTTTGTGGTTTCTTATAAGTGGTTGAAAATATAGTGAAGGGCATTTGGATGTTAAGACAGACTTATCAGTTCTTGCTTCATACATTTCGAAAAATTTCTTCTAAGCAAATATAGCTCAAATTCTTCCAGGAAAATACCTATAGCTTGTTATTTGGTTATTTCCCTGTCTACCTTCTTTCTTTCTATCCTTATCTCTACCTTTTATTAACCACTTTTGACTTCACTAGGACTTGCTTTGATTGATTTGAGAACGCTATCCAGCCCATTCTGGGAGGTAAGTGAAGAGGATACTTTGCAATAATTGAAATTGATTGAATAAGTCACCATTCTGCTGCTCAATGTTCGTTCAAATCTCCATCCACGTATCCTTTTCTTACTCCTAAGTGATAAGTGCTGGCAAGCTTTATTATTCCTTAATGCCGGTAAGGCTAGTTTGCGCAATTTTACCATTGCCAGTGTTTTTGCCAGTTTATGATAAGGCATAAATTGTCAAGTTTTGCTGAAGAAATGACAAATGGTTCAACATAGTCGAAACAAATCTTCAAAAAATAATAGGTACGATAGTATATTAGCCAAATTACAAGCAACTACACTCAAAATGTTATGGTCACCGTGCTCGTTTTTAGGTTTATTTTTGGTTTGAACTTTTATAATTGTATTTTACTATGATTTGACATGTATGTTTTGTCAAGCTCAGTATCTGAAATTAATTTCGGAATGAAAAGTTTAAGGATAAACTAGTCTGTTACTTTTTGTTTCTTGCGTCTTAGTCCAACGCTTGAACAATAGTAAAAAGCTTTTCAGTGTAACCTATCAGAGCCAAAGAATATTGATTTTCTTGTCAGTCAAGTTTTTTTAACCATTTAGAGTAATGGTTTTCACTACGCATCCTTTTAAACGTGATTACTTAAATTTGGTTTCCTCAAACTCTTTTTAAGTGCATTCATTGTTCGATGCTCACATTTTAACTTCAATCTGATCGGTGAAACTTTTACTGATTTGCATCACTAAAAGAAATAAATTTCATTTCAATCGAAATAAACAGTCCATTATCCAATTACCCCCACTTATTCCCTTATTCTACACAAACTCCGCAAAAAACCTCCCAACCAAAAGTAATTCTCCAAAACTCTCTACAGCCATTTAGCGCAAAGCAGAAAACGGTGATGATTATATAGTGAAATTTTTAAATTAGGTTTAATTGATTAGTTAAGTGATTTATTTTCAACAAGAAAATTTAATAGATGTAATTGTTAAGCTAAGATGTCAGAATGTACGCGAAAATCTACTTCTTTCATTAGTTTCAAAAAGACTGGATGTTATTAGTAAAGGTAATACAAAAGCTGTTGCAACAGTCAATAGAAATAAATCTAAGGAGCATTCAATGAAAATGCAAACAAACAAACAAACAAACGAACAAACTAAAATACAACAAAGTTAAGACAAATGAAAAGCCACGAAACGACAATGGCTTCCCCTTTTCTCTTCAGCCAACTTGCTATTGTATACATTTGAAATATTCATGTTTGCTGCCAAGATGCTTGCACTTCCTTTAACGTCATGATCCAATGCTCACACTTTAACCTGCTCATGCTTCATCCTGAGCTCTAGTACCTTTTCATTTCCCGTTTTATATCCTGCGCCATTTTTCTTCCTCCTGATGCAATTTAATGAAAACTTAAAGAGAAAAAGTTGTAAAGTGTGTAGGAGTGTATGTGTGTGAGAAATTTCTACTCACTTGGCAATCTGTGTTACGTTTTTCCGTTTTTCTTTTCACTCGTCCATATCTATTTCAATTCTTTTCCTGAATTTTCCTCTATGCTGCTTATTAAAAACAGAAGACGGGAAAATAAAGACGTTACAAGTTTCAAGTGAAACTCCAACAAAATATTTTTCCTGACTGTCGGCAGTTACAAAACAGAAAACAGAACAGAGCAGTCAGGACGATAATATCGACGCAAACCTAGTCATGAGGCGTCAAACAAATGCTTATAAAGTTCTCCGACAAATAAAAGATACAATACGGACGTTTTACTAGCGATTGGTGCCGGGAATACAAAGTGAACGGGATGAAAAATGTATTTTCCTATGAAGAGAGAATGTTTTTATTTTACACAGGCACAAGCCGGGAAAGAATGCGTAAGTAAATGCGCAACGAGAGTTTATGTTTAATAACTTTGGTTTAATTAAATTGTTTTATCAAGTGTAAGGAAGATATCAAATCGTAGCTACCAGTAAAGCAGAGATATTATAGGGTAATCGGTAATTATTTTCTCTATTAAAAGCTCCGTCTATAAACGGACAAAACAATAGTCAATGGTCTATGGTACATAATTTAATTTCAGATTTAAATCATTTATATGAGCAATTGTTTTCCTGGCTCCTGTACACTAACATTGATTCAGACCCTTGATTGTTACTCTGAAAATTATCCAGGCAAGCTTCGTTTGCTGCTTGCTTAACATGAAATATGCGAGCACAATGAAATATACTTCAAGAGCCTGCACCACACATGGAACTTGAGCGCAAGAACTGATGCATAGAAGGCGAGTCATCTGTCATGTCATCTGTGCATGATCGTGCCGTTTTTAATACTTCTCAAAGATAATTGTTAACAATAC
This sequence comes from Stratiomys singularior, assembly GCA_954870665.1. NCBI lineage: Eukaryota > Metazoa > Arthropoda > Insecta > Diptera > Stratiomyidae > Stratiomys > Stratiomys singularior. Next base: position 129,016,729 of record OX940878.1, on the reverse strand, counting down.
ACTGATAGATTGCATTAGTCAGATCAAATTCATCAATGCTCTTTTCACCGACATATCCTCGCATCAAAAAACGCGGAGTCGATACGAAAGTGACAAATACAAACTTCTGTTGAGTGATTATGATTCATTTTATAGCACATGATATTTTAAGACATTCTACGTGGCTGGAGTTTCAACAGCCAGACTTTCATTTGCCTACGCGTAAATACTCAAATGGAATCCTTTCCTACAATTAATAAGCCGGAGAAGCAAATTAGAAGAACAGAGAAAGGTCACCATACCCCAGAGGGGAGTGAGGCTGGGCATGGGGTCAAAAGTGATAAACTTCAAATTACAGTGAGATTGTCCTAGTTGACTTTAATGGTAAGAAACATTTAATATAATGAGACACATCCTTTTCCTGAAATAAAAAATTTTATGAATGTAATTAAACAAACAAAATCTGCGATTGATTGAATCAAGAATGAGAAGATAAGAATGATAAGGTAATGTAGCACCATTAGCTACCACAAGAGTCCGTATAATACAATCATTGGAATAGTCGTTACTAAACGCAACTTTTCGTTTTCTGACGCAAATTCTTACTAGAAACGTTGACTATGAGACGTATTACAGCCATCTCATCTCAAGACCAAAGGGTAACGAGAAGGTCAACTGGTCAGAATTACGCCTATCCGTAATAATTTCCATGAAAGTAACTCCCACAACTAAACCATAACCACAGTATCGTAACAAAACAAATTCATAATAAAAAATTTATCCAAATCAATGACAAATAAAGCTGAAAATGTATTGCTCCAGAAAAATAAGCAGTTGTGTCACTTTTGGTAAAAGCTTAGCAGCTTCACGCAATAAGTAGAAAGCGTTGTTCGGGATGCTAAAGAAGGATATTCCTTATACAAAGCGTCTGACAAAAGATTGATCTTTTATAATGCGATAATTTTATAAAGAAATAAGGATTGCAGTGAGAGGACTGCTTCATTTGAGACAACCAACATGCAGATTTTTTTCTCACGATTTTGTAGTCAATGGAAAAACATTGCGATTCTTACACCATAAATTTAGCTAATATCCAACTTCATCGTTGGATCTCAAAGGTCCTACAGTAAATTTAATTCGTTCCTAGCTGGAGTGTTCCCACGTAACGTCTTCAACTAGGTACAATGCCTGATGGGAGTCTAGTCAGTAATCAGAGAGCTCGGGAAACATTGAGTGTAGTAACGTAGAGCGTAGTAGTAGTAAAAATTTGACGTGAAAATGATTGGCCTCTAAGTGAGTATGGGTAGTGTCATAGGGATTTTTCAGAACAATTGAGCATGGAGTGAAAATAAAATATGCAGAGACCTATAGTGTCAAAATCCAAATCCTTCTAGGATTGAAAGAAAATGGCTTTGTCCTACGAAAGCAATTGATAGAAACGAACGTTGACAAGTTTCGAACTTTGGACTCCATTATTGGTGTGACGAATATCCATTATTGAAACAGCCATCTCAACATACAAAGTAAGAATTAGTTCCAAGGACATATTATCGCGGCTTTCCAGCCCTGGTAAATGTTTAGTTAGCCACAAATTTAGTAACAGAATATAGGGAGCCTCATTTTAATTTAAATTCCTGGTCCGCAGCTGCGAATGGCATTAGCCCAAATTAAGAGAGGTTTTTCAGCCCAATCTTCCAGCTTATCTATCCTATCCAAATGGTGTGCATCACCAAAGACAAATAGCAACTACGCATACGAGCGGACCTTGAATGATTCTGCTCTGTTAAGTTTTCTCTCGAAAAACCGATTAATTTTTGATCATTCCTAGCCATGAAGGCCTCTTTATTTACCTCCAACGAATTTATGAATATGGCTTTCTATCTAAACCATGTAAAATAAAAATCCAGACACCCTGTTTTGAACATAAAGTTTCACCCAATGAGGAAGCTAGAAGCTGCAGTTTTTTAGAGCATGGTTTAACTACTCGAAAGCGGTAGTTGTCCTGAAGAATATCAGGAAAGAGATACGGACTAGCCTGTAGTGAACAAAGTGAGCTTTTTAATATAGAGAGCTTAGAAATAGAAACATGGTAGTGAGCGGAGGGATCGCGATGACTAGTTCTCTGAGCATAAATGTGTGTAAGAATAATTTTACCGGTTTAAAAGTATTAAAAAGTATGTATTAAATAGCTATTAAAAACTTATTAAATAAATAAGTATTAAATAGGTATGTCTATCCATGAATACATCAAATTGTCAGAAAAAGTTTCTGCATTTGTTTTCTTGTGATGTTGTTGCTCTTTTAAGGCTACTAACCTGAATGACACAGAGATAGTAACAATTCAATTCCAGTAACATTCCAAGCTTCTTATTTCCAATACAATCATGACCTCCGCAAGGCCCTGGTCGATATTTCAATGCAACAGTCTGTTAATTCTTCGTATGTCTTTTTCAATGTTGAGTTTTGGTTTGCCAAAACGTTTTTAAGAATTAAGGATTCGCTGCCCAGTCCGTAGATGTGTCTTGCGATTTCTGTGATGGTTCTTCGGAAAGTATTGCATATTGTTTGTAGCCATTTTGAGCATCGCTTTGCAGGAGAACCCTTAGTTTTTCATAATTTTTATACACCGCCCCGCACATACACGTTCAGGACTATGTGATTTTCATTTGGAACGTACTTTCTTATGTGTGTTTCCATTTTTCTCGATTTCTTCTCGAAAAAAAAACAAAACAAATAGAGCAAAACCAAATAACAAAAACCCAAATTTCCACTGATTCAATGAGTAGACTTCAGCCTTATTTGAAGCCAGGCAACGACTAATATGACACTGGAGACAAATGTTACGTGAAGCTGACTTTATTTCTAGGCTTTGTGCCAGCAAATGTCTAGATTCATTAACTTAACATTTGCTCTAGTAGTAAGTAATCTGATTTAATCGAAATCTTTGAAATATCCAAGGGTGTCTTTGTCGATTTTGATAAAGAATTTTGTCAGTTTTTTTTTCAGTCTTAATTCATTGAGTATGTCCAAGTTCTTTCACCCTGTTCTATGCAAAATATAAATATTCCCCTCAACTCGATGTGTTGACACAACCAAAGCAATAATTTGGAACTGGAGCACAAGAACAAGTTGAATTTCAAAAAAAACTGAAGCAATATATTGGTAGGTTATGACTTTGGGCAACAAGGACATTGGGCGCTAAACTACCATCGCATAGCGTCAGTCGAATTTTTTACTCATGATTTCGGCGCCTCTTCCTTGTATTCAGTGATTTATTTTCGCTAGAGGAAGAGGCTACAAAGTCTAGCCTTTTCTTAGTTGACATTCCTTCGAACCTCGTAAGTCGATCATCAAGTGTCAGTTGCGTGTACTGAACTGTCTGCTTCCATCATATTTCTTTGCTTTGTATGGTTAAAGTAGGTGTTGCCTGGGCATTGCCTCCGTTAATTTTAAATGTCCACTAACAGAAGCATCCTTTAAGCTAGTTGATCGACTTTTACAGTTTTTAAGTCATCACTGTGCTTGCCTAGATTTATGGTACACACATGCTACACCAGAAAAATGAGAAAACGACATGTACACATTTTATAAAATTGGAGACAGTGGCGATCCTTCCGGGTCTCCAGCATGAATTTGACGCTGAATGAGTAGGTGGTTGTTAATTCTGCTACGAATAGTTGTAACGTTGCGGGAACATTCCACAAGATGTGCCAATTTTGCAGGAAAGCGAAGTTCTAGATCTTTTACAGTGAACGCCAATGCCGATGGCCTTTAAAAGTCCTTTCTTTAAAAGTTGCATTTTATGTAGCACTAAGTACTGAAGACAAATTATTCTTCTTGGATGATTTTGTTTCTAAAAGAAAGCTTTAGAAAATCTTATGAATATCTGATACTCTGCAGTATTCCTTGGAGGAGACAATAGACTATTATGTCGCCACTTTTGGAGGAACTAATATGTTCATTTATTTTCCATGTCGTTTCACATCTCCAGTAACGAAAAATCAAACTGATGGTGACACGTCCCTGAAACATGTACGTAGACGAAAAAAATAAAGGGGACGATAAAATAAACGAAGAAATTCGTTTAATAAGCAAACAACCGAAAAATAAATTTGGTGATCTCCGTCGGATTGCAGACAAAATTTTCCCAAACTCTTGCGCTGGTTATTTGCGCTCTTGATAATATCGTTGCCATTGATTTTCTAGGGTTGTAAGCCACTAACAAGTGAAAAACAAGTGAAAAAAAATTTCATTAAATTCCTGATCTAACGCTCTTGCCTCCGAGTTTGCTGATGCACACGTAAATGTAAGGAAAACTTGTTAGGAATAGGACCTAAAGACAAAGGTGCGGAGAGATACGTTCCAACATTCGCTTGAATTTTGTGTTGCAGTGACTCACATATACTATTGCATCGAAAAAATTATTTTCAAGTCCATTTAAGCTCTGAAAGCTATCCAACTCTATATCTGTCCTAACTAATGTCATTTAATTTTTAAGCTCTTCATGTTTCAAAGCTCACTATATCGGCTGTATGAGGTTTTGTTATCTAATTGTGTTTGACGCATTTCTAGACTGATTTCTAGTTTGTTTTGACTGTTTTGACATTTTAAGTAGTTACGCTATAGTCTGTAGTAGCTGCTGAATTTATTTAATTTTATTTTGTGTATTTTCCCTTTTATTAGAATTAGGTTTTATTTTTTGATTTTCTATTCCAAAACGCTATGTTTTTAACTTTGACATATATATTTTATGGAGTAACTTCCTACCTTCTCCCACATGAAAATTTTATTTATTTCAGAACATTTTTCCGAGAGCTTGCGTCTTTTCCTCTTTATTGTCAAAGAAAACTCGTTTTTGAAGGTCGACACAAACATCTGTGCTTTCCGTTCTAATAATGCATGGTGCTAATTGGGCTGTAAAAAGTTGGAAAAAGAGCTTTGTTTTTGTTGCGGAAGCATTCGGTCACACTTTACAGGGATCGAGACTGTAAGTTACTTTCCTGCTACTATAAGTGACATACGTCGATTTTTTCGTAGACTTTATTTACGTCCTGGTTGGTTAGCGATGCTAGTCTAGGTCACATCAACCCGTGCAGCTCATCTAGGAAGTCGGTTACTCCTTCGTAAAGATATTTGATGTGCTGAAAGAGTTCATAGGAATGTTTTTTTTTCACTTGCTGGAACTAAGACTGTTCTATCTACCTTAGCCTGGATGATTTGTTTTTATAGTAATCATATTTGTCATTGTTGCAATGTTGCCATGTCACATGTTTACGAACAATTTTCATGGGGCAGTGTATGTTGAATTGTTGTCCACTTGGATTTCCTCTTTGATTTTAGGTAACCATTATTGAAGATGTCTTCTAGTCAGAAATATATCGGCTGTTGGTCAGCACGTTTAGTCTTCTGTTTTAACAGAGAGTAAATGATATTGAAATATCAAGTGGGTAAATGTTCCTTGAAAATGTGTGGGGTCGTTTGAGACATCCTAACATTTTTATGTTCTTGTGATGAATTGGCTTAGCTTAATGCCTGTCTGATGCCTGCACACACCTTTTCAATTACGTTGATCTGCATTCATATCTCATTCGATAAGGATTGATCCATATTACTGCCGAAGCTTTTGGAGGTGCTTGAAAACCCGTGTTCGAGTCACCAGTATAATGGTAAAGGACTATGCGTATATATTATAGGCTTTGAAAGATCAGATCAGACTGTAATCTGATCTAATGGTTCACAATTCCCTTTTCAAGGATAAAATTGACATTGAGATGCTTCTCCTTGAGGTGATAGTATGTACGGTATTATATTTTCATAACCATAAAAAATATCGTAGTCTGTCTTAGATCTTTATTTACAAAAGTTATTAAGTTGCTCAATAGTCGGTGGTTATCTTAGGTGATGTTTCAAAACAGGACCGTTTCAAAGTTGCAAAGTAGATTTTTTTTCTTTTCAGTTTTTTAGTCAGCCTAGTCGACTGTCACCATCCTGTGAAATATTTGGATACCGTGCTACAGTGTAACCTTTTCTACTGTGGGTACTTTGAAAAAGAGAACAAGAAAAATGGAGAATCAGAAGATTCCATGCTATGAACTTGGCCCAAAATTACAAATCTAAAAGTCCTTATTTCTACGTGTTAGTAGACCCAATTGCATATTGTGTGGAATCAAACTGAAAGAGCATTAATAAAGTAATTTTCATGGTTTCCTCTCATGGAATAATTTTAGTTCGAGTCCTTGATTGATTAGAACATCTTAACATAAATTTGATAGATACCCTTTACCTGCAATGCAGTACGGCCTTGTGTATTTTGGAAAATTTCGATAAGCCACAATGATTATTATAGAACATGATTTCTGAGCTTGAATGCTGTCAACAAGCAGATGAAGTTTGGTACAATCAGGATAAATCCACCCAACAGAAATCATTCGCTCACGTCAAGGAGTATTATTTTGTTTTCAACATTCATGTTATACAGCAAAACAATTGAAGCTTGACGCCTCCTCAATTAAGGAACTCTACTCAAGATGGAAACCTAAATGTCAAGTTGATATCTTCCATCCTGAAGGTACTCGTTTGTATCCTAGTAATGTCTAAGTTGCTATGGAATTTGAATTTCGTTCGTTATCCCAATCTGAGAAATATGATAACACAGTATGTGGGATTTTAGAAAATGATTTCGTATCTTTGTGTTGAACAAATACTTTTCGAGCTTAAACAACCACAAAAAATAAGTTGCAGCCTACAGTCCTATGAAGTTATAAATATACTTGAAGTACTACTGAAAAACTATTAAAATTTCCCTTGGCGCAAAGTACTTTGTGAAGTTTCTCCAGGACTCTGAACCCTAAATAAAAATGTGGCCCAATCAAAACAGTAAAACGTCCGTATTGGCATTAAAACAAGAATATCCAATTTATTTATTTTTGATTTGTTTGTGCTAGACATAGATAAAGTTATCAACTCATAGTCTTCTTATTCCTATCATCCATATAACACAAAACACATCAATTTATACCAAAAGGAAATCATGCTGATAGATAATAGTTATAAACAAAAACGGCTATACATGTATGTACATATGCACATGCTAAAAGCATTAATAACGAAAAAAATACAATACAATTTTTTTAAGTTTGATTTAAGAAAGGTTGGTAAGCAACTGTAAAAAGCCTATATAAGAAGAAATTCAAAATAATTATACTTATAATAATTGTAAATGAAAATTAATGAAATTCAATTAGAAAATGGAATTTGTAAATACTAACAAATAGGAAGAAAAATATCGAGAATTTTAAAATTCGAACAAAAATTTCTCTTATAGTTTTTCGTTTAGGCTTAAGTCAGTTTTTTTATGTTCTATTTAAAAGTTTATTATAAATTAAATAAATAAAAGCAACCTGTTTGGTTTTCAATTACTGAAGGTGAATTAATTTTTTTTAATGCATCCATGGGTTTATGGGTATGCAAAACAAACATTCTTATTATTTTTTGGACGTAAAACTTGATATTTTCTAGGATAACAGCGGACAGCTGGCCACAATTTCTAGGGATACATGATTTGAGGACCAATCAAGTGAATCAATCTTCAAGCGAATGAAAATATCGGATAGCAATAGTTAGTAATATTTCAAAAATAAGACATTTTATTTGTTCATTGACGAACATATTTTATTTAATTACTAAAAACAACCATGCCCGCAGTTTGCAAAAGTGTTCCACCAAATGAAAAGGTGATGAAAGGTATGTAAGAAAGCAGGATATCTTACTTAAAGATTTTTGTTTGGTTTGAAATATGTCCAACATGACTAAAAGGGTTACTCCTCAATTACTCATAAGGTAATGGTAATAGACATGAAAACAAAGACAAGGCTCATCATAAAATGAATTAAAGTCATAAATCAAATTGAGATTTAACATAGTTTTATGAGCCTATTCATTAATGCCTTAATTGAAACTTTCCCTCTTTTTCTGAATGGGTCCGTCAAATTTTCGACTTACTTTTCTCAGAACTTCTCTTCAAGAATCGTTTCATTACTGTGACCGTGAGTTTCTTGCATCTGAATATGTATGTAAGCTGGAGAATGATAGAGATTTTCAATAGAAGCTCTTCCTGGAATATAAGGTGTAAAAACGGAAAATATAATAAAAATTAGAGCCAGTGCCTGGCTTGGTTCTTAAGCTTTGCTTGTAAGAGAATAATTTCCTCAAGCAGTATTTTTGGTAGAAGATTACTCCAACTTTTCTTTCCAGCTTGGGAGTTAAATGCATTTATGCATAGAGTTTCGGGCTGCGGTAGTCACAAGTAACTGGGGTACGCTCTAGAGACCTTTCCTGTCAACCCGAGATCCTAGCCTGGAACTGTTCGACACACTACTTTGAGCCAGGTCTCGTTTTGGCACGTCGTCATTCGGCTTCAAGCAGGGGGATCACTCCTTCAGCGGAGGAGGAGAGAGGAAGAGGGATTACCAGGGAAATAACCCCCCAAACCTCGACGCCCTCGGCCTCTGTGCTTCCATTGCAGTTTTCTATTACTGTGAGTCCATTCTATTTTCAGGACTGTCCGAACATGATGCGCTACATGGTTCCTTTTGTCAACCTACCTAAGCATCCCAGTGATATCCGGGGTAAGATCTCCTGTTACCTTGTATAGGTGCCATCTTTAGTATGCAAACAATATATGGCAAGCATCATCGCCATCTTCTGGGCAAAGTCTGCAATTAGGGTTGGTGATTTACAAATCTTGTGCAGTTAAAACTGAAAACACCCAGCTTCGCTGAATAGCTGGGTCAGGTAGAAGTCAATCTCACTATGCCTTCGATTATGCTATGGCCTTGCCTTCGTGCATTTCGCAAAAGACTTTTGCCAATCGTTGAATGAGCGTTGTCTCCTCTCACGGGCATTTGTCTCCCTAAAATTTTCGTTGCTTCGCAGTTAAATGGCCCAGCGTTCCCTAGCAAGGAAAGTGATAAGAATCGGAACTTGCAATGACTCTCAATTCCAAATCAGAGACTGTTGGGTATGAAAAAACATTATTCAGTGCTCTTCTTCTCTGCACCTGCGCCAGGCGCTTTCGTCTTTTACTGAGAACGTTGTACGTTTTTTTTACTGAAAACGTCACCCGATTTTTCTGCTCCACACAGAAACACTGACTCTGCGGTACTCATCAAGAGGCGTCATTTTGATGGATTGGACTATTTTCGTTGACCTTAATTCGACTCAGAGCCGAAGTGCTCGAAGAAACCTTCTCTACCTTGATTTGCTCAGAGAAGCTCATCTTCGAGTCGGTCAGTAGCCTCAGGTACTTCATCGCTGGCATCGATTCAACGATTCTTTCCACCATTTTCCATCGTTTTGGGAAAACTCCTTCTCGTAGGTATACGTTGGATGTGCTCAGCAGCGAGTTAAAACAATGGTAATGTACGAGCTGGAATATGTCAGCTGGAATAAAGTGTGGGCCATGCTGAGGAAAGTTGGCGTAATTTCAGTACTTAGCATGACAGCTGTTGTTCTGGCTGCCATTTCAAAGCCTTGTTTTCTCCGCGGGTTCGTTTGAGAAATACTCCATTGAATTTTTTTGGCGGCGAATTCTTCCCCGACGAGCACGTGGCCACTCGCACTCGTGACAACGTCTCCCAAAACATTAAACTTGGCTCAAAAACACTCTATCAGGTCATTTGGTGGCAGGTACACATAAAGAAAGTGATTCCCGAGCAGTGAACTCACTGGATATTATCCCACGTCTACAGCTCTCCGCCTGGTAATCACTGTTCCAAAACCAGATAATAGCCATACCTGATTTTCAAGGTACCGCCCTGGTAAGCTATAGGACTTGCAGTCCCGGCGACGCGCTGCCTTTCACCGTATTCTGCAGTTAAGCCAACCAATTTATAATTTGCCCTTACTCAACTTATTCGTTAGCCAGAGAATAAAATAGAAGTTCAATAAAAGTTTCATCCTGGACAATCGAGTGTGAATACGGAAAATTTAGTGGAAAATAGAGCTCGTTGTAAGTAAGCTAGTAATAGTTTTTCTCAAGTATAATTCTTGGCCGTAAATCTTCAGCACATTGCTGGAACCTTTGCTTTAATACAGTTAAGTTAAGGCAGGGAGCTCTCCAAATTGGCAGATAAATTTTTCATAATCAACTTATTGGTATCGCTCAGTAGTACACTAAGAAATCCTTGAGACATCAGTTAAATGGTCACTCCTTGATTATGCAGCGCGATTTTTTTAAGGTTCTTGGCTAGCGACGTCAAAAAGTCTTCCCAACATTAAATTGTTGAAAAACCTTCAAATATAGAACACATAGTTGAATAGCAACAAGACAAGACAAAGCCCTAGACAAAGAAATTCCCTAATTCGTTTAAGGAACTCCCGACTGATATTTTCAGACCTCCATCAAAATTTAAAAATTTAGAAATTTCATTTTTTTGTCCCTTAATTTTCAATTTTATGCTAATAACCACAGTGCAATCAAAATTGTAACCCAAGCCTATTTTTCACGTTTTTCCAGAGTAGTTTTTGGAAATGAATTTTCATATCTGAACATGTTATTTTGGACACCTCAGAAACCCGTTTAAATAATCTACCTGTCTCGTTCTTTCCGGCACTCTAAATGCAGCATTAGAAATCGCTGAAAACGTGTTTTGCAGCTGTGAATAATTATAAACTCAGTCACAGTTTGGAGTTTGTTGGGGCATTTTGTGTGGTAGACTTAGAGTTTTAATACTTCACAGGAAGTGGAAGATCTGGAAATGTGTTTGCATAGAAACTTTGATTTTGTAGAAATTTGTGGAGAAAAAAAGCTAAGCGGAAAAACTCAAAGAAAAATCGCGAATGAAATTGAAAGGTCGCAAAGTTCAGTTACAAACTCTTTTGAACTGGTCATCGAAAATCATGGAACTATATTACTATATGGAACTATTTATTATTGGAATTATAGTATCAGAACGTCCACTAAAATATTTGCCTGCTTTTAAATGTTTGGTTTTTAGGAATGATTAAGCACAAGAGCTTCACCAATACTAATTTCTAGACGTTTCAACTTGGACCTAGCTTTTCAGTAAGCTCTAAAAGGCGTCTCCAAAAATGTTCAAGTATCAAAAATGGTTATAAAAGCTAAACTTGACGAAACGATACATTGACAACAGACGAGAACTCACCAAAAAATTTCACACTGAAACCAAAAATTTGGGATCTTGTGGTCGTCAGCAAAGCAGAATATTAATTTTGATGGACCAGATAGTTTTAATCATTTCTGCAATGATTTGTAGAATTAACGCAAAAACATTCCAAGAAAAGTACATGGAGGCGGATCAGCAATGATTCGGGAAGCGTTAAAAGAAAGTTCTCGGAGCGAAATAGCTTTCATAAACGTAATAAAAACCTAGTCATCATCTTTAACCCTTTTTGGCACTTACAGAAAATGAGAGCAATAATGTTTCCCAGCAGGATAATACACGTGGCAAACTCAACCAAAGAGGGGTTTCTGGATTACCGAATGTACCAGCATTACGACCAACGTGACCAGTGCGATGCCCAGCCTTAAGTCCGGAGCTGAACCCTAAAGAAAATGAGTGGGGTACTTTGGAGGTAGTTTGGAACGTCTAGGCCTAGTACGAAGAATAACTCAAAATATAAATTAAACAAATGAAATAAAGAATAATTGCAGCACAGAATGAGATATCTGACAGTGTATAAAATAGCTTATAAATTGTCTTACCTCGGTTGTCAGATATCACAAAAAATAGTGGAAAAATGACGAAATATCAAATTAAAAAGAATATCAAATTTTCTATTTAGCTTATAATTTTTCACAGAATTTATTCTACTTTTGAATGATTTCTTTGTTTTTTTTTTGTTTGTTTATTACAGGGAACATTTCATCATTCCGTTCCTGCTACACTTCCGCAAATGCAAGTCCAACAAAAAAATGTGCACTTATTGGAAATAAAATCTTGGTTTTATGGAGGAACAAAAATATGCTTGAGTCTGTAATTTTCAAAAGCACTAAATTCGTAAAATCGCCCGAAATTACTCAAATTTCTGCTGCCAATTTTTGCTATCTAATAGCCTTATAAGTTGCATTTGTTGTTTGATCCTGCAAATCATTTTTTCTTAAAAATATTCTGTGTCTCTATTATTTAGAACTCTTTTAACCTATCTCAGAAGGAAGTGTTATTTGATACTGGGAGCGAGTACCATTTTATATTGATGAGACGTACGAATTTTATTGCAAACCATTCGTTCGTTCGTGTCCAAAGTTTTCTCAAGCATTTATTTTAGGGTCGGAAATTATGTTATTCTTGTCAGTCTTCTAAAAATAGCTTCGACTGTCGCTCTTGCTCGTAAGGATCTTGTGGTCTTTACCACATGCAAAGATCTTTTTCTTCTTAAGATCAATCTAGGACTGATATTCCTTATGTTGTTTGTTTTGTATTGTAGCTTAAGAACGTTCAATTGAGAGAGAGAGTTATCAATTTTGACACATGTCTTATACAATTTATTTCTGTCACAAAATCTCATACACCAAAAAAATGAACCGGTAAACTCCATAGAGGATACTTTTTCTGATATCATGATTGATTGGCTATACAAACAGGATAAATAGGACAAGAGTTACATGGCTTGTTTGCAAAGATCTCAACTAGGGGATCATAAACCAAGAAAACCATCCCGATCAACATTTGAATTAACGGGGTGCCAAGCCAATAGTAAAATAAACATGATTTGAGAACTCGTTTTTTACATGACATTCAATTTCGTATTATAAGAAAGTTCAAACAGGTAAAAAATATTATTGCAAGCAAGTCAGGATGAGGCGAAGTCCTGGAATTTAGTTCACTAGCCTGAAATTTTCTGTACTACGATTGAAACATCTTCCTTTTTTGAGGATTATGAAGCCCATTTTAGTGAGACGTAAATATTTGCACAAGTAATTACTCTCGATTTAAGGCTAGATTCTAAGAACATAACAACTTATTATCTGACTGAGATTTATTCTATATAGTTTTGTCATATACATTCCAAAAAACTTATTCTCTTATGTTATCGCTTTCAGTAATTTCAAAAAGAAAATAATGAATAATATAGGCCGCAATTGGGGTTCTTATGGTACACCAACCTCAATGAATTCGCAATCTGCGGAGCTTTTGTTATTCACTTTCTTGATCAGTAAGCTGAGAGAAAAGATTCTGATTTATCTGATCAACCAAATTATTATTATTTTCATCCAAATAAAATTTCCTATTTAGCTTATGTTAAAGATTTTTATCGATAGAAAAGTCTATAATAAGAAGGTCTATCATAGAATTAACTTATTTTTATTTGAATTTTAATATAAGATTTCTAATGATTGGACTTCAAAATGGGTGAGACAATCAGTAGATTGACTATAAATTCCTGAAGTTCGTATTCTGCACCTATTGCAGGATATGAACCAAACATAGTGAGAAAAAAACAAAATCGATTTCTCTAGTCTATATCCATTTCATAAATCCAAAAATTCATTTCACTAGTCTATAGTATTTCTAGTCTTATCAATGGAATCGAGTTAGGTACGTGGTCAGAGATGTTACATCTTTCATGGAAGACAAACACCCGAGATGACAAGGTGAAATCCTGTAGATGCAAGATCACAACGACGTATGGTTACAAGGAATAACGTCGAAGTTTGACGTTACCAGATTTATTTCTTCAGTCAATGCTGCGAAAAAAAGAGGGAGTTTCCCATTATTTGTATTCCAATAAAGATCAAAATTTTAAGGGACTGCTTTTTCCAGAAAAAACTTGCAGGACCAAGTCATTGCTTTGATCTGTTTATTTTACAAATAGAAAATGTTATTGGAAGAGGAAAGAAGACGGAATCAAACGACACTTTTCACTGCCTTCGTGCTGCGAATAAAACGGAAAATGGCATTGTAAATAGACTAAAAAGAATTCAAAATGGAAACTAATTCGTGCTAATTCCAAATTCCTGGAATCAGCCCCGAAATTCCAGGAATTTCAGTTTTTCTGCGCAGGCAGTAATGAAAGATTGAATACATATACAGGAAAAAATATAACCACAATACTCACTCACTTTTAAGGGTTATAACTTCATACGAAGGATTCATCAACTGTTCGTCAGTTGCAACTAGTATACAAGAGTTGAATCATAGCTGAAGTACAAACAGCTATAACACGCTCGGATAGCATCAATCAGACAATGATAGAAAAAAGACAAGCAGAATTATATTTGTATTGCGTTTTCGCGGAATATTTATGTGAATAATGAGAGAAAATTTATAAATCCAATTTAAATTCCACTTATTTTGATTGAATGTTAATGTCGGATTGTTTTAAGTATTAACACTGGTTGCGAGCTACTTTCGGGTTGAGATTTGTTAGATCCCTGTCGTTGCCCAAAGATAAAGGCTAAAACTGCAATTAAATGCATCCCAACAAAACAATTTTCCGCATGGATGTCCATGGCCTGGTACCAACTGGTGTTGAAGGTAAGTCACTAAAAAATTCAGTACACGGGCAATAATGATTTAATATTATATTTGACATTATCCTTGTTAGCGTTTCCTCTGATACACTCATTAGCAAAATATTGGACATTATGTTTATATTATTGACATTATGGTTATACATCGAAGACCCGAAAAACAAAACAAGGCATGGTACGAAAAGCATGACTAAACGAGCTCCTCGATATTTACTAGAGGCATTGAGTTATAGTAAAATAGTATATGTTGCCTCAGTTATTTATTGTTGTCTGCAAAATGAACGAGACTCATCCCTCAAAGGACTAAACTTTAAATGATAGAAGTTAACATGTGGCCTTGAAATGATTTCAACCTACTTTAGAAATCCTAATCTTTAACAACCAATTCAAGTATTTTTGATTTATGCTTGGACGACTCCAAGAAAATTTGTTTTATTAATTGTAGTTTCTGGAGAAAGCAACCTTCAATTCAACAAAGTCATGGCCACCAATTACTCGTATCCTTTTAAGTGATGGATGTTTCTTGTCTCTCCTTCATTTTATTAAAACTCAGCCATTGTTATCATCCCTTCCAAAGTAAAACTTTAAATTCTCTTTATCAGATTGTATTTGTTCATTCATCTAATTTCATTTGATCTCGTTAAACGCCCTCCAGCCGGTTCCGGTTCGGTGTAACAGAAAATCAATACAAGTCCTGGGAGGATAGTCCGAAATAAGGCGATATGAAATATCAATAAACTTATATTTTCGTTCGGATGCTATGGAACATAATTCCATTTTTTTCCTCTTTATTTTGGCCCTAACCCAATAAGCTCTTTAATTTGAAACAACATGAAGGCGTTACACTTTACGATGGGTCCTGTGCTTCGTTTTTATTTCAGTATGATTTTATGCAAGGACGAAGTCGGTGAATGACGTTCGTAAAATTATCGAAAAGGGAAAGCCGACATTGAAAAAATTGGAATGGAAATTTTATGAGAAGCCACTGGGCAAGTAGAATCTAACACGTAATATTTGATTTTGGTGATGTTTACGGTGTATAATAATAGATTTTTCCTTAATTCTGCAATATATAATAAATATATAACATATAAATAGAAAAACTTGAAAGGTCAAAGTTCAATACAAGAAGAACTGCGAATTTCTTCAATTCAAAATTGTCTTACATGAACAAAATATTATTAAAGAAACCAAAAAAATAATTAAAAATTCATAGAAAACTTGTGGAGATAATGTTAGTGGGTCCTGTTTATTTGTAATAAAATAAATTTTCGGAAGACTTACCGTTGGTGCAGAAATGTAAAGAGAGATGCAGATTATTTTTTATCAAAGTAAATCCTTTCGTTCACAACGTACTAAGCGATGAATATTCATATCAGAATTTCAGGATCAGATGTAGACAGACTGAGTTTAAAATGAAGCATTTTTCGAGTTCGTTTGTTGGCATCTGCAGGGACAAATGTATTATTGTTGTTTGGGCCAGTTGCGACTTTTGAATTTTGGCGGGTATTTTTTAGTTGGAGCTGGCTGCGGAGAGCCGAATGCGTCTGAATCCGTCTAAGAAATATTCTGGAAAGTGAAAATTCAAAGTCCCGTGGACCTAAGCAACAATAACAATGCGTTATGTGGTTAGTTACTCATCTACATATGCTTGCGCTAAACAAGTGCTACAGTTTCAAAGAATACAAATGAGAAATGTTTTGTGACTAATTTCAAATTAATTATTAGTTTCTAGTAATGGTAGCTGCCCGCACTTGCACTCACGTTTTCCTTCTAAAACATTTTCCTTTAACTCTCTGAAAGTTTTAAGTTTTTCCATTTCTCAGTTGAGGAACGGTTCTGAGCATATTCACATGCCCATGTTCACGTAATCTTCTTCAATTAGACTCCGCCCAAGAAAACGTGAAAGCCGGTTAAAGCAGGTCAACTTGGAGGTCATCTGGCGTTTTTGTGCGGGAATTAAGGCGCTCGCCAAGGATACTCCCTTGGTGTTGTAGGTAGCATAAGAACTCCTATTGCTCTTGATACTCCCATACAATACTCTCCCGTTCGAATATATACTGCAACAGCCCAACCACAGGATTAAAAATGGTTGCAACGCAGGTTTTAAGATACTTTTCACCATTCTTCGGTGTTAGACATTCCTGACCTGATCAACATTTCGCAAGTTCCAAATATATGCGCCACTGATTCTTGGGAAGAATATGACATACCAAACTTTATAAGTGCGAACTTTTGAAGACTTTTAATTAGCATTCAATTTTTAAATTAAATTAGTACATTTAAATTTAATTAGCATCACCTGGGTTGCGGTTAACCTGTGTACCGTGTGATCTGCAGTTTTGTTTGTTTGCTTAGGAATTTATTTCCTTTTATCTGATTTTGAATAAAGATTGAAGCATTAATGCATCGTTTCTGGAAAATAGCAGGATCACGTCATTTCTAGTCATTTTTTCACCTCCAACACGCGCCTAAAGACACTCTAAAGGAACGTAGAACTCTTTATTTTAAATGAAAAGTTACAATTTTTTGTCAAAAGTCTTGAAAATTTTAAAATATTCGAGGTCGAGGTCGCTCACATGTGACAGAAAAAATGTCAAACTGATTGACCAGCTCCCGTACAGCCGTAATCCGGGAGTCAATTGCTTTTTCCTTTTCCTTTCACGCATCAAAAATAACCAAATCGGTCAACGGATTTTACGTCGATATTATGATGGATATTTTAAATGGCAAGAAAATTCCTTTTGGCGTAATATTTCGGTTTTTCTATCATTAGGACAAAAAAATAAATGGTTTTGGAAATTAAAATCCTCCTCAAGAGTTTCAACTGAAGTTCATCAGTGCTTTTGAATAACGTGACTTTTAACTTCATGAGTTTCAACAGAATTAGCGACGAAGGAAGGACAACTGAAGGACATTACTTAAATTGACTTCCAGAACTGCTTCAGGACACGCAAACGTTCATGTTAGCGTATTCTGTAACCTTGGTGGTATTATTTGGTAGGGTACCTTAAGAAGGTTAGAACGATTTTCAAAAAAAAAAACTTTGTTCCGACACAATTTTTTTTCATAGAAGGACCAAAGATATCGTTTTCAACTTTCGCACAGATATTTATTAAGATTTGAGGTAAATATAAATCAATTTCCAGAATTTTCGCGGCTCTGTTTTGGATTTTGGGAAAAAATGCCCAAAATTGATGGTGGATTTCATTACTCAAGTTTGCGACATCTGTGAAAAAACAATAAAATGGAAATCAAACCCTGTTTTAGTGTGAACTAGGTCAAATTTTTCCCTCCGAAAAAAAAACAAAATGGTGGCCATTTGAAAAAAAAATATTGTTTTTAAGGTTAGAAAATCAGCTGGAAATCGGAAAATTGATTTCCAATCCACATAATCCTTGTTCACGAAATAGCTAGACAGGTTACCAATAACATATTAATATGCAGAGTGATCGACCCGATAGTACGTTAAACTTTGTCTACAAACTCGAAAATTGTGATATCGAGACATTCACGTTTTAAGTTTGGTTCTATTGAGTTTCCTCACCTTCCCCAATTTAATATCTATGTAAAATTGGTAATATATAGTATATAATCCAAGTGTTAGCTGAAGCAAATGTTTCAAAACGAGGTAGAAACTTAAGTCGATGAAAAATACTGGAAAGTTGAGAGATGTGCTCTCGCAGCGTTTCCTTAGGCGCGTACAACTAGTTAAAAAAATTTATAACGCTCTTAAGCCTTTTGCATCGTGTTTTAGATCTAAACCAAATTTAGATTCTTTTTTAAATTGGTAATTTAAATGCCTCCTCAAAATAAAATGTGGAAAAAAAACGAACACCAAAGGAAACTCGTCTCTCTGGAAAAAATTTTGGGAAATTTTAGCTGCCGAAATTCTCTAATTTCCAGAGACCAGGTCATCGATTCAAAACAAGCTCGGTTTGTATTATGTGGGACCATGTTTATTAATTTAATTTTCCTTTAGTATAAGAAGAGAGTTTCAGGAATCTTCAGAAAGGTTTTTCGCTCAGTATTCAAAGTCGGATGTGATTGAACAGCTTTTAAAGGACACCAGATGATGTATTTTTAATTCAATAAAGTTCAATAAGTTCAGATATTGTTGTAGAGCCAATTCTTTTGGGGCTTACTTTAGATTAAGTTGAATACACCAATCAACGTAGAAATTGATTGTCACTGCCAGAAAGCAAAGTCACTCTCAAGCCAGGCAAGGCCTCTTGGTAGATACATTTAACACCAAAGTTAGGTGAAAGTTTGCTGCTGAATGCCGTAAAAGTCGATCCTGCATGGTTTTTATGTAATTCAACACAAAAGTCATAGTCTTGATCTAAGCATACACCATAAGGACAAGTTTTTGTGGTCATGTGATTCTACGAATACATCTACCATACCCTAGTAGATATCCTATTCATCAATTCAGCAAATTTTAAGTCCTCCATGAGTCACATGTCGTGTTTAAAAGTTAAATAGGTTACATCACCTCGTACAAACCACCCAGAAGTATTCTATTTAAAAGTTCCATCAAGCCAAACTTCCATCCTTCCTGAACTATTATCTCTACGACAAATTACCTGCC
This sequence comes from Stratiomys singularior, assembly GCA_954870665.1. Taxonomy (NCBI): domain Eukaryota; kingdom Metazoa; phylum Arthropoda; class Insecta; order Diptera; family Stratiomyidae; genus Stratiomys; species Stratiomys singularior. The sequence continues at coordinate 128,997,665 of OX940878.1, read as the reverse complement.
GCCCGTCCGATTTCAAATGAAAAACATCTTTAAGTACATTGTGAAGTTTTCCATTTGCATTTGTAAGTAATTTTCATGATGCATTTCAGCCGTCCTATAGTTTCATTTTAACTACTTTACCAGTAGCAAGGAAGAAGTTGAAACAGATACACCTACAGGGATCTAACCATCTTTTGCCAGAGCTCGGTGCGGAGTTGAGAGCTGTGTGGTATGTTTGCGGTGCTTAACTGGAGCGCTTCTCTTGGAAAAACTCATGAATGATGCAAGATGGTAAAACGGGGGGTTTCGAACAGAAGACGAACGGAAGGATAAATTTCTGAAAAGATAAACATACTTTTTGCATATTAAATGAATGGGAACGCTTTGCCCGGATACGGCGTACTCAGTTCTCTCCCTTGGTACAACTGACAAGTGTGTCTTTCGAGTCTCATTTCAGAACTTTATTCAGGACGTAAGAGCCTACAGCTGAATCGCTCAGTGTATAAAAAAAAACTGATGCATGAATTCATCGCTTCATTCGAATGTTGAGACCCGAATATTGCGAATGAAGGAGTTCTCGGAGTGTTCGTTCGAAGCCACTTCGGTACCCATTTTTCGTTTTTCCAAGTCAAAGAACGACTTTGTAGACACGAATAATTGAAGGATATAAATTTGATTCTTGTGGGAAATATTTGCTCCCAGAACATCCTTTGAAAGTTGGCACTCAACAGCTTGATGATATCGCAATATGCTGGCATGTAAATGAGGAAACTTAATTTAGAATTGAATACACGGAACCCTATTTGAAATCTATTCCACATTCAGTAAAATTCTGTCATTTACAAACACATCCTATGAATACAATCCAATATTTACCTAAGCGGTGCATATTTCACGCTTCCAAGTCATAATTTAGCATCTCGTTTGGATATCCTGACGAATTCGATAAAGAGCAAAACAATAAAAGACCGAAGGCGCGTATCTAATTCTGTGTTGTATCTTACTTTTATTTCCTTTCATTCTAACAAGCAGTGTCCCTTTCGAGGGAACAAATGTCCCCTTGAAGATTAAACTCCCATTTACAGCGGTCGAAATACTTCACCCGCCTAAAAGTTTATCCTGTGTACGTGTGGCTGTTTCTCATTTCATATCAGTCTGATACTAATTGGTGGTTCACCATATCCTGAAGGCAGCTTTCTGCACATTTTCGTTCGCCTCATTTTCTCTGGTACCATTTGTAAACGCTGCATGTTATTCAAACCATAATTTAACGTAAAATATATTGTCATGTATTCTTTGCGATCGCCTGACAAGTTAATTAAATATTACCATAAGTCCAAACTTGAAACCTGGAACAGTTTTGATAAAGATACAAAAAAAAATTAAATAAGACAAAAACGAAAGGAAAACTCTAAAATTAGGAAGAATTAATTAATTACATTCTCTGTCGAACGAAATAACATCGTCATTACTTTGCCTTTTGCTTTGATGTTTCTACTTTTCTTTGCGACGATACACAGTTTCGACCAATCAGCATCAGCGTAATTTTATCGTGGAAATTTCAAAAAGACTTTTCTTTTCATCACGAAAATTTCCCGTCTTTTTTTTTTTTGCCTGTGTCGCTTTTCAATGCGGGTAATTTCTTGAAGGATCTTTGTTGTGTAGTCGTGTCGTGAATTAAATACGTGTTCTGTGTACGAAATTGGAAGCAATTGAAAATTTACAAGCTGACAGGCTCACGTTGTGAAAATAAATTGTTATCGTATGTTGCTTTATTTGCTGATTTAAGTGTGGAATATTCAACGTTTTCTATAGAACGAATACCATTCCTTCATAATAAACCTGTAATACAGATGTCGATCGGAAAGCGATTGCATACTCGCTGAAGTCTTTCCATGGAAAAAATAAATAAGGAAAATACTTTTTTTTCTGCTGAAGCTTACATATTTGATAAATACCTTAACCTTGGTAAGCTGTCTTAAGGTTTTTCGCGGTACCATTTGTGTGTGTGGTTGTTTTCATTTTGTTTCATGGCTTGGTGCAAGTCAGATGTGAAATTGTACGTTTTTGACCGATAACATGTGGATATGTGTACATACATAGAACCCTCATCCATTTAAGAAGCGTGTGTAAAAATTATAAATTATAAATAAATTCAGCTTTTCATACCATGGTTCTTGATGTGGAAAAAAACAATAGAGTCCTTACCACGCGCCGCCAAGGCATACCAGGTAAATGACTTCCTAGGAGAAGACTATGAGCGTATCGAACATTCTTTTCAAATACAATACCTTGATAAAAACTCATCTATTTGTAAGTTTTTTTTTAAATTCTAATGAAGGATACACAGCGAATGGCTTAGAAGTTAGAGGACAGAGGCTCACTCTCTACAGCAAATGCCTGGTTCGAATTTTGTCAGCAAATACGGTGACTACAATTTGATTTTGTGTTTTGGGTCTCACAGTATCAGCCCACCAAACTTCTGATGAGCACCTTCGAGAAATTATATAGGTCCTCTTCTGTTGCGTCTTTCGACATGAAATTAGGATAGTCTCACACGCCACGTGGATCCAGTTCAGTTCTAAGCTGTTGCGCCATAGAAATAATTGGCAAGGACATTTATGATAATCTCAAAAAATCTTTATTACCACTGCACCATATACGAATTAAAACTTCGCTTAGTATTATTTTCAAAATGATCGAGCGGATAAAAGTGGGACTCGTAAACTCCGTAGTTTTTATCATCGTGTTGTGCCAGGAACTCAGAATATTCTTACTAGTAATAATCTAAATTGTGAATGTATTGAGTATACGGACGTTGACGTTCGTTTGATTGTTGCCAGGGATCAAAATTAGTTTGGTGTTACTAGGGCTCGCCGGCCCTGGCATTCTTAACCCTTAGCTGGTATCGTGGGGTCCAAATGGACCCCACTGTAAATATTTACTGTTGCAGTATCGCTAGCTTTTCACTTACGAACACGCACATCGATATAATCTCATTATGTCACGTGTTATAGTGGGTGCCGGACGTTTATTGCATTATCTTAATTAGAAGTGAAGGTATGAACTAGTTTGGGGTCCAAATGGACCCTCGATACCAAGTATGTGTTCTTTGTTCTGGGTTTAGAAACATTTTTTTCTAGTTTTTCAGTATTTTGAAGCAAAAATGTCGCGATTTTTAAGTGTCGATGAGATACGCAAACTTCTGGAAGATGAATCAAACGTTGAAACCGATTGTGAGCATCTGCCATGTGAAGTGTGTGGCGATGAAATAATTAGTGACAGAGAAGATGCGGAGATTGTTAGTTGCTCGGATGACAGTGTAATTGTGCATGAGAGTGACTTCTCCCACACAAGCAGCTCTGATGAAGAGGAAGATAACATCACAAATTCCGATTCAGTAAGAATCGATACAAATGGTCGAAAACACCTCCCAGTATTTCACCCACACTATTTTCTAATATTATAACTCATCTTCCCGGATTGATTGGGGAAGCTCGTGATAAAATAAACATGTCACCACTTGATTCGTGGCAGTTATTGATAACAGATGAGATAATTGATATAATATGCAAGCACACTAACGAGAAAATTACAGAGTTTTCTGAAAAGTGCACCAGCCAAGGAGCACATACCAATCATGTGAATGTATCGTAAATGAAGGCTTTTTTAGGCTTGCTGTCATTAGCTGGTGTTTTCAAATCCGGACACGAACATGTTGAAAGTTTGTGGACACAGGAAGAGATACTTTTAGGATTACTATGTCTTTAAAACGATTTTCGTTCCTTTTGTCATCTTAACGATTTGATGATTTTGGACAAGAGATGAGCGAAAAGTCAGTGATAGAACTGCTCTGATTTCTGAAGTGTTCAATATATTTATAAAAAAGTGTCAGAAATATTACTTTTGCTCTGAATACCTCACGGTGGATGAGATGCTTTTCCCATTTAGGGGAAGATGTTTGTTCAGGGTTTATATGAAGTCCAAGCCTGCAAAATACGGCATAAAGATTATGTGCCTCTGTGATTCAAAAACACATTATCTCTACAATGCATTCGTAAACAGTAGCAAATCCGATTCCAGGGGAAAAAACGAACTAGCTGTCCCAACCTAAACTGTGCTATCACTGGTTGAACCAGTTTTCAATACGAATAGAAATATTACCGGAGATAATTGGTTTTCTTCGATTGAGTTAGTCGATTGACGTTCGTGGGGACTATGCGGAAAAATAAGCGTGAAATTCCACCACAGTTTCTGCCACTCAAAAGTCGATCAGTAGGCTCCACTCTTTTTGGATTTACAAATGATAAAACATTGGTTTCATATGTACCAAAAAAAATCAAAGCGTAGTCATGATATCATCCATGCATCATGCGAAATCTGTAGATCAGGAAAGTGAAAAGCCTGAAATTATTCAGTTTTATAACGCCACTAAGGGAGGTGTTGATTCCTTAGATCAAAAATGTGCTAATTATTCCGTTTCGAGAAGAACACAGCGATGGCCATTCGTTATATTTTCTGCCATTATGAGTATTTCCACGGACAATGGTTTTGTTTTGTGGAAAGCTTCGAATCTAGGAAAACGAATGAAACGCAATGATTTCATCAAGCAAATTGGCATAGATTTGTTAACACCATTTGTTAAAGAAAGGAAGGATGAATATTCTAAATTTTCTATTGACTTGAAAAAAAGAATAGATAATTTTCTAGAGCACATTGATAATGCAGCAACATCTACAGAAGGCCAATCAAAAAGTGATCTTCAAACTGTAGCCGACGCTGAAATATCTGGGCGTAAAAGGGGACGATGATATTTATCTGACCGAAAAAAGGACCGAAAACAATCCCTAAAGTGTATTAAATGTAGCGGATATACGTGTAAAAGTCATTCAGTAAAGACTTTAATGTGTACCAAATGCAAAACATAAGTAGTCGGTGAGCTTTTCAAAGCAAATCGTTTTTTTTTCACTAATATTTTTAAGTTATATAATGCCTGTTATTTTTTTCATGTATTATTGATCTCAGAAGAAGTTCCTGTTTTTGTTAAGTTTAGAGTATGATAAAGCATAAAAAAGAATTTGTTTACATTATTTTATATATTTTCATTTTTTTTTAATGTGTTAAGTACAGACTGAAAATAGTTACCTTAAGTCAAAGGCTGTATCTTTATAAGTGATAAGATTTATCAAAGAATTAATAAAAGTTGATTTTTATAATTGAAAAAGTGTGTTCTTTGAATATATAGAAACTCTCACCTTCATTAATTTATAGAGCACGTTTTATTTAAATATTTGCTAGGGTCCACTTGGACCCCCGATACCAAGAATGTAATTTCAAATATCAATACCAGCTAAGGGTTAATGTCGAGGACGTTTGTTCTGTTCAGGTTGTTCTCATGTGCTTGTTGCGGTATGCATCTTTTCATAGATGCAACTTTTACTTTTACTTTAAATCAATGTTTATGTATCTTAGCAGCTGTTGTATCCATTTCTAAGTCGCTTGCTCATGAGAAAACATCAAAAGCCACTTGAGCAAGATATCAAAATCGGCCCAAAACAATTTTAGCTAAAAATATGACGTTATACCAAATAAGCCGAAAATTTTTACATTGATGTATGACAGATGGTTGGATCTCAGCTCTCGTCGATGATTAGACCTAGAACTTATCACTACAATCCTGTAAATGAACTATAATTTAAATAATGGATTAGAGTAGGTGAATCTTCTTTAGAAGAAAGGAGCAACCTGAATAAACCAGCGGATCTATTTTTTTGATTTTTAAATGGAATAAATTTCGCTGACTATAGGAGGAGAAGCAATAACTGCCAATCGGTCATTTTTTCACAGCCAAGTGAAAAAAATACGTCCCTTAGCGAAGAAATTGATTTTGTTTGTTGACAACGCATTTTTTATCGGTTGTTATAATTGCTAAAATAAGCAAATTGCAGTTCAAGTTTCGCGACCAAACCACCCAGATTTAATCAGATTTGAGCACGTAGTGTTCAAGTGTCACTATTATCTGTTTCGCAGAATTGAAAATTGCGCGCAGGTCCTAGGCTATCGATGTTGTGCCTCAAGAGACAAGTCGGATTTAAAAAATTTATCTATGAGTGCCTTATCATATTAAATATAAAAATGATCTCAATCTCTATTAAAGATTGTATCGAAAAATAACAAAAAATGGGAAAACCCCGAAAAATTGCAACCCCTCTCCCTAATTGTAACCATAATCATTTAATTCTGTGCAAAATTACGGGAAATTAAATTTCTTATCAATACACCTGTTTTCCAATTTTTAAAGTATTTTCTATTTCCTATTTTATTTTGTTGACTCCTTAGCTTTGCAATGATCCTGTAGAATATATATCAAGCACATTGTAAACATGCCAAAACCTCCGTATTGTTTATACATTGAAGTATTGATGCCGAAAGCAAGTAACAAATAATACTTATAATAAAACTTATAATTCTTTTTATACTTAATTTTCCAATTAAAGATCAGAAGGAGTATAAAAAGGCTTTAAAACATGTTATAAGAAGCCAATCGTGTATTTAAGCGTAGAAATTGTTAACCATTGCTACTACCTATTTGTCATTGGTAACAACGTTTAAGGAAACTCTTCGGTTTTCCGCATTCCCACAGCTTAAATTTCCTGCCGATACAAATTAATTACGCTCACATAACGCAATTTGTCATAGAGATTAGAATATCATAAGCTTTGTTGCATTATTGAACTACCGCATATTCATAATATTCATAGCATCCATTGTTACCATATGCCAGTACGCGCGTGCTTTCAGCATCAAAGGATACGTTTTTCACGCATCTAAACTACATATGTATATGCACACATATCTAAGCGTCGAATTTCGTATAATCGAGAGATCATATCTTAATCCAATTTCCGCTCGTAATAATAACATTCTATTGAATTAGGAGAAGTACCAATCGTTCATGATTACGGAAGACCGACCCTGGATGTAGCATGTATGCTAGGGATAACTATTTCCCGGATATTTTCCTTGTATATTATGACAACAAAGCCTTCAGGCGAGAGCCGGAAAAAATGCGAGAAAACAGCAACCGCAGCATCAACAACAGCTGGGCCCAATTTAACGAGGAAAGACGAGCCTGTGTCTAGACATTAAATTAACAACGATATACCTGGAATACAAATGCTATGTACATATTATTTGGATTGCTGGTGGGTAATACAGTCGAGGATACTCAACCGGAGTCCCTTAGATTTTCTCAACACGATGTGTGAATAATGAGTGGAAGCTTATACGGGAAACTTAGCGTGGATCAGGCCAGTGAGTTCTACAACTAAAATGAGGTCTACAATTGAGTTTTTGGCGAAATTTGCCATATTTCCTTATATTTTTTCATTGAATTCTCACATTGATTCGATATTATGATCATTGAGTCAATCAGGACAGTCACTTGGCAGGGTTTAATCAAATATACAACTCCGCTTAAAAAAACTTTATGCTAAAATTGTCTTGTCGGAATGTTCTCAATTGGTGGACTACCACCAGAAAAATAAATTTTGAATCAAAAGAAAATTAATGGAGTAATTATCAATAACACTATATATCCTAAAAAGGACGAAAAGTGTCTATAAAATTCATTAAAATTGTTTTTTGTTTTACGTGTTCAGCGCTTTTTTGGGCGCACGTTAGATATGCTTTCCGAAAGGACTCGTAGCAGATAGGTCTTACACAATTAAGAAACTTGTTTCCCATCCTTCTACTCTTTTGTGTTGGCCATATAGAACAAGTACCTAGCCAATCATATTACTAATTAATCGCGCTGGCCGGTTTCATGGTCCCAGTATAACTACTTAAAAGCGCAAACTCTTCGGGGGGAGGGGGGGCATTATTAAGAAAGAGATATGAAAACTCCATACAGCATTAGAGCGAGCTTTGCAAGACAGAGAGCTTACAAATTAAATGACATCAGCGAATGGAGACGTGTTAATGGCTAGCTTTCTGAGCTTGAATGTATGTAAGAACTATGTGTCTGATGAAATTGCATATGTGAATCAAATAATATCAATACAAAATTTAGGATCGTAATGTGCAACTACCTGCAACTTTATCTTTATGTCCTGGCTTCCGGCAAGATTTGCTTAAATATACCATCGCATCGTTTGAAGAAGCGTTTGTTTGAATTGTTAGCGCTTGTTAGCTGCTTGTAGATTTTTGACGCCCAAAGTTTTCTCGAGTGTCTGCCTCAACTCTCTTTGTAGAGTTCAACTGCTTTTGAAAAGGAAGAGATGTCAGCTCATTACTCAAATGATTTGCTCCATTTGAGCAGTCCAGCTCCATTTGAGCATCAGTTGAATAGAGCCGAATAGCAAAACCCCACGAATAAAATGATTCATGGTGCATCTTATGGTAGTTACAAATTATTTCAGTTATTTGTTTGCAGCATTCGATACCATTATGTCGTGCAATAAGTTTATGTGAACTATTGCCTTGTTTTGTTAAAGGGTATAGTCTTTATCTTATCTTACTCTCCAGAATATAACAGAGAAAAGTACTTTCACAATACTTTCACGGAAAGTTGCTTTTTATCCTTTTTCGATACGCCGAACTGTGTTGGATTTCTCTTCTAGAGTTCATATACTGACTTTCTTTTCTGCTTTAGTATTTTTATTATTTTCGTCAAACATCCCACTACAAAGCATGAGCCTTGAAGCGGAGTAGAGCTACACCATTTCAAGGGTAAAAGTACCCTGAAAGTTAATATGTTCAGATGATCTCAAATGCCTCATATAAGCCCCATTTAAATATAAGCGAGCCTTTTCAAAAAATAAATTTTTTTTTATATTTAGGAAAAAAAGACACTTTATAGTTATTTTTCTACGAAGGTATCCTCCTTAGTGTTGCATTTCCCTTGAACAAGTAGCTTTTTCATGCCGTTTGTTAAACCCATTAATTACAGAATGCTCTCTTCAAGTGCTCCATTGAAAGGCCTAAATATATGAGAAGTATGAATATGAGATGAAGTATGAATGTGAGATGATATGACATATGAAAAGCAAGTATGGTGCAAGTCGGGGGCTGCAGGAAGGGGGTTCAAGAGCAGTCCATTGCATTTCTGTGAACATTTTGGATGTGAGGGTTGCAACATGCGGTCTTGCACTGTCGTAAATAATCAAGACGTTTCGGATATGTTGACGCCGAACCTGGTTAAGAAAGCCGCAATAGTAGGCAGCGTGAAAAAAATTTATGAGTTAAACTCCTTGAGAATCCCAAAAATTCGTTGACATAACCTTTCCAGCAGGCAAGCGATTTCGGCTTTTGATGGTCCTTTTGATGTTTTGGCTTTTGATGGATTTCCTGCGATAAGTTAGTGAATAGCTGCAACATTATCAGACTTAATGCTGGACGTTGGTAGTCTTCGAGCATCCACATTTTAAGCACACCACGCTTTGCTATGAAAGTGCATTTTCTCCAAACAGTGTACGCAATTTATACCAAATTAGCACCTTCTTTCAATAAAAACTTTATTATGATGTGTTGCGCAATCGAAGCATAAAGTTCCTTTTCATTTATTCTAAGGACAACAAAAAAAACCGGTCGAGCCGTCAGTTTCGCTTAAAGTCATCTAGAGAGAATCATGATTGCATTTTTCAAAATAATAAGAGGAAAAATTTAATTACATTAATGTTTATTTCCCCCCCCCCCCCCATGGGTGCTACCTTGTCGTGGTGGGGGGGCTTGACGAGGTTGCCCGTCATCCAGACGCGTGATCAAGTCACTAAAAGCACCCACCAAAAACAAAAATATATGATGAGTGATAACAAAAATAGTAAATTAGGGGTGGGGATATACACCCCGACGTGTGAGGGAGCCTCGACCTCATGCGGGCTTCTCTCCAGCATTCATGCTGGGGATAAGTCGCCAGGGCATTTTTCAGTGGTGGAACACTTGGCCACTGAAGAATCAAAAATTACAAGTGAAATAATCAACGACGCAAGCATGTTCGCCCGAAGGCCAAAACTCCTGCGAACTCCGCCTCAAAGAGTAGCCAAACCTAATCAAGGCAACGAGAAAACATCGTGCAAGCAAACCTCCATCGAACGCTTTGCAACAGCGAAAAAGGTGCTTGTCCAAAACATCCCTCCTACACAAGGCGATGGAGCGAACGATACCAGAAGCGTAGTGGAGGTTTCGGGCAGTGGAGTCATCGACCCGAAGTGCCATTCTCCAGGGCCATTAAAAGTCATATGAAACAACGTGGGAGGCGAAACCAATGATGCTCAACAACAACAAGACCCTCCTGCTGACAGTATATCCAGAACTTCGCCTGAGGACGACCTGATAACGAAAATAGCCGCTGACAGAAGTGAAGAAGAGCGTCTAACAAGGAACATAAGCGCTATAATAAAAGTGATGAGAAATTCAACAAATGTCCAAAAAAATGTCAACAAGGGCATCAAAAATGGGATTGACGAATTGGAGGACCTCGTTGATAGGATCCAGCACTATCGCCGCAGGTGGCTACGGGCGGAGAGTGAATTGAAAGAGCTTAAAAACATTCCAGAAAATAAAACTCCCTTCACCGAAAATGCTACTCCTCTCGTAAAAGGCAAAAGGGCGGCATGTAGCCCACTTAAACCTGACCGTAGGAAAAGGGCGAAGGGACCGATAACAGAGACAGGAGACAACAGTCAAGGGGAGGAGAAAAATGATGGCTTTCAATTGGTGCGCTCTAAATCGCAACAGAAGGCTGCGAAGAAGATACACCAAGCGATAACAAAAGATTCCAAACAGGCGCCCGAAAAGCAAGAAGGCACGAAACACAGCGCAATGCCAAAAAAGACCAGGAACAAGCAGCGCAGGGATGCTTTACTGATCAAACCTGCAGATGGGAGAACTTACGCCGAGGTCCTCAAGGAAATCAGGCAAAATGTGGAACCCGAAAAAAACGGTGTCTGTATACGAACAGTAAGAGCGACCAGAACAGGCGGTCTCCTCGTAGAACTCGGAGCGGAATCCACCGACAAGGGACGGTTCGAGAGCGCTGTCAAGGACCTCCTGGGCTCTAAAGCTGTTATCTCGACTTTGCAGCCAATGGCGTCTTTGGAAATAAGAGACCTTGACTGCATTGCGGAGGCCAAAGAAGTAGAAGATTCAATTAGGTCAATTCTTCCTACGGCAGAGAGCTTTAGGGTAAGGCTAACGCCTACCAACCCTAGAGGACAAAGGGTGGCAATAATAGACATCCCAGAGAAAGACGCTGTGCAACTCCTGATCAAGGAGAAAATTAAAATCGGCTGGGTTGTGTGCAGGATACGTCGGAGGGTAGCCTTAACTCGATGCTACAAGTGCCTTAACTTCGGACACATCTCCTTGAACTGCAAGGGGCCAGATCGAAGCAAACTGTGCTACAGGTGTGGCACTTCCGGTCATAAGGCGAAAGACTGCCCAAACGAACCCAGTTGTATCTTGTGCAAAGATAAGGGATGGAAGTCTGAAGATGTGACTCACATTCCAGGAAGTGGTAGGTGCCAGGAGTTCAAAGAGGCACTAAGCAAGAAAAGAGCAAAGACATGATCCAAGTCCTGCAAATCAACCTACACCGTAGCTCAACCGCTCAAGATCTACTAGACCAGGTTGCAAAAGAGAAAAAAGTTTGTTGCTGATATCTGAGCCACACCACAACAAAAAGGAAGCTGGATGGTATTGTGATCGATCCGGCACCGCCGCCATCTGGGTACGTGATAGGGCTCTACCTACAGCTCGGACTTGCACCAGTGGAAATGGCTTCGTGCTCATTGGGTGCGCCGATTTGACATTCATAAGCGTCTATTTCACTCCAAATGAGTCAATTTCATGTTTTCAGAGCAGGCTCGATGAACTGGAGGAAGCTGTCTCGAGCACAGAAGGCCGAATCCTTGTTGGAGGTGATTTTAACGCCAAAGCGATAGAATGGGGAATGCCTCTGCCAGACTCGAGAGGAAAAAGAATCCTAGAAATGGCGGCTAGGAGGCAACTTGTCATCATGAACGTTGGGAACACACCAACTTTTCGACAGGGAGGCTGCTTGGGAACTATACCGGATGTGACATTTGCTTCGGAGTCCTTAGTGCCTAGGATGCACAGATGGAGAGTACTGGAGGACTACTCGGCGAGCGATCATCAGTACATTGCTTTCGCAATTGGCGACTGTGCTACTCGACGCGTAGCAACCCAACCCTCAACTGTAGGTTGGAATATATCTAAAATAGATGTCGATGCGTTCGCCGCAGCTCTTATGAGAGGTGAAACTATGACGGTAACGGGAGGAGCCTCAGCTGAAAACATGGTGAACTCCACCATTAGGCTTATCAAGAATGCGTGCGACTGCTCTATGCCCAGGCGACGGCCTCGACACAATAAGCCTGCTGAGTACTGGTGGTCGGCAGAAATCGCCGAAAAGCGGAGAGAATGTCACAAACTCCGTCGCGAATCTCAACGTTTAAGAAATCGAGACGAGTCACACTCCCGAACGCTGGCATGCAGGTCGGCTAGAAAAGTTCTCCGTAGGTTAATTAACGAAAGCAAGGCTCGCTGCTGGCGCAACCTAGTTGTGGACATCGACAGAGACCCGTGGGGGCTGGGTTACAAGCTTGCCATGCGGAAACTAGGAGCTGCAAGGAGGCCCTGTGTCCTTGAAACGGAAAAAATGGACCAGATTCTTAGAGCGCTCTTCCCTATGCATCCTATTCGTCCCGATGATGCAGATATTGAATGTCTCGGAGAATGACCACTTTTTACCGCCATCGAACTGGATAATGCGGTAAAAGCTTTAAAATCGAAAAAGGCCCCAGGACCAGACGGTATACCAGCGGAAGTGATACAGCTTGCACATCAACTTTGTCCTGAAAAGCTGCTCACCACTTTCAATGCCTGTTTGCGGCAGGGCGTGTTTCCAAATTGCTGGAAAGAGGCGAGGCTCGTGCTGATCCACAAGGGGAAGGGGAACGCGGAGCAACCATCTGCATATCGGCCCCTATGTATGCTGAATGCCGCTGGGAAGGTACTCGAGAGGCTCATTAGAGAAAGACTTGGAGAAGCCATTCAAAATGCCGGGGATCTGTCTCCTCGGCAGTACGGCTTCAGGGCTGGTCGATCCACAATTGGAGCAATAGCAGAGGTAGTGAGCGCGGTCCAGCAGGCAGAAGCCCACAATCATTACTCGAGACTAATAGTACTGCTCATAACTCTGGATGTGAGAAATGCCTTCAACTCTGCTAGATGGACAGATATTCTTGGTGCTCTGGAATATTTCAGGGTGCCGAGGTACCTGATGCAGATATTGAAAGACTACCTCAAAAATCGGAAACTCATCTATGATTCGTTGGGAGGCCGGCGAAGAATTGATTTGACATCAGGGGTCGCGCAAGGTTCCGTTCTGGGCCCGGACCTCTGGAATGTCTCGTACGATGAGATTTTGAGACTGCAGTTACCGGAGGAGTCACGCCTGGTTGGCTACGCAGATGACGTAGCAGTACTAGTCGCCGGACATACTGTCGGACAGACGCAGCTCAAACTGGATGCGGTAATACGCCGAGTGAGCGAGTGGATGACAGACCGTGGGCTTAGCCTAGCGCTGGAAAAGACCGAGGTTGTCGTCCTCACAAAGAAGCGAATCCCTCGTGTTATGCCGGTTCGTGTAGGGGGAATGATCATCGAGTCAAAAGAATCAATCAGATACCTTGGCTTGATGATTGATTCGAACATGAGTTTTTTCGAGCAGGTTCGAGCGTCAGCAGATAAGGCCTCCGCGCGGGTATCGGCGCTAAACCGCATTATGGCCAACACGCAGGGGCCAACCTCGAGCAAAAGACGTCTACTGATGAGTGTAATGGAGTCAGTGCTCTTGTATGGCTCCGAGGTTTGGGCTGATGCTCTTAATAAAGAGACGTACCGAAGGCGTCTGGCACAGGTGCAGAGGCAAGGAGCTTTACGGATAGCCGCTGCATATCGCACTGTCTCTGAACCTGCAGTGCTGGTAATCTCGAGGGTGGTTCCAATTAAATTACTTGCTGACGAACGTAAACGTGTATACTCACGTAGGGGGGAGTCGGCGAGAGAAACAGTCAGCCGAGAGGAATGGAGAAGAACCCTTATCTTATGGCAGCAAACATGGGAAAACGAAACGCGAGGCAGATGGACCGCACGGCTGATAAGTGACTTGGGGCCGTGGTTCTACAGAATGCATGGTGAGACTGATTATTATCTGACGCAACTACTCAGTGGTCACGGGTATTTTCAGTCTTACCTGTATAAGATGGGAAAAACACCATCCCCAACTTGCGTGTTCTGTCCGGGGATGACGGATGACGCATGCCACACGTTCTTTACGTGTAATAGATTTACAAGACTCCGTTCGCATCTCTCGGAGAAAATTGGCGTAATTTCCCCAGAAAATCTAACGGGAAAAATGATGAAATCAAAGGACAATTGGAACTGTGTGTCACATTACGTACGGACAGTACTCATTATAAAGAAGGACATAATGGATCGCTTGGCGAGGGAGGGAACATCTCTGTAACGCAATATTATAGTTACTAATCGCAATTCCTTCCTATCCATCCGTGAACAGAGATTTCCCGTAGCCTGAAGACATCGCTAAGCGATGATTAATGAGGCCTAGTCCGTAGTAATGTGACAAACAGTTCCAGGCTAGGTTCTCGGTGTGACAGGGGAGGTGTTTAGTCGGTAGTCCGGTAGCGGGGGAGTCCGACACTCAGGGCGTAAATAGCCTTCACCTCCCAAACAAAAAAAAAATGTTTATTTTAGTCTTTATAACAGCCACAACAACACGCTCCAAATTGATAAAACTCCAAATTAGCGCTCATAACTTGGAATGCAGCGCGTAGAGGGAGAAACAAATAGTAAGGAATAGATACTTCGACTTCGTACATGACAGGGAGTGTGAAAGTTAGATGACGTAAATATACGCAAAAAACGATGGGTGGCTTTATGGATTTTTAACTTCATGGGTGCAAAATTTAAACGAGAATTCATTAACATGTCATAATTTTTAATCTGTCGTTATATACACAACAAGTCAAAGATTTCTGAGATGATGCAATGCTAGATAATTGGACGAATGCTAGCTTATATACCTATCATAAACCCATAGTATGAAAGGTGCAACTGCATTAACAAATGCGATATTACCCACGTACACGTGTGTACATATAGCCTTTTTAGCAAAGAAAAACAGGAATTACAATAGTAGCAATTCTTTTTCCGTCTGAGAAGGCTAAAGCCAAGGACTGCAAACTTGTAAGTCGAACGTCTTTTATGTTAAGAACACCAAAAATCATCAGCACAAGACCTTCTTTGCATCAACACGCCAACAATCTAGAACACTCAAAGAAGATGGTAGTAACACGAGGCGGTCAGCAAGTTGCACAGAGACCTAGTGCAGAAAGAATATAAACTCGCAGCCTTCATTAAACAGGATGTAAATTTGCCTCCGAAGACACGAGAATACCACAAGATTTCATTGCATCACCTTTGGCATTAGCGCTCAGGATAGATAGTATTAAAAAGTTGAAATATAGAACAGGAACAACCCGAAGAGATAAGTTTATCGCAGGATCGCATTCTAACCCGTTTGATCGAAGGTGGACCAATGCGTATGGCGACAATATCTTCATACTGATTGATGGAAACTTACTTGAGGCAATGATAGGTTTCATGCAACACAAACATCAAGACCTACAATACTCAGCTACTATTATTATTAAATAGCTATTATTATTAAATCAATTCTGCTATAATTATCCTTGAATGGAAGTTGTCTACAAATTTGCTTAATACAATTAATTCATGTGCTTAACTGTGTAAATTAATTGATATAACATCGATGTATGTTCGACTCATAGTTACACATTGCTTGATATTGTGACCTGTTGATTTCTCAAGGTCTAAATTAACCCACTTATAACTTATTTCCGAGGTAAGCACTTGTTATAACTAGGCGGGAACTGACGGAAGCACAACTTTGAATCCCATCTCAAGGAAAGACAGTATTACTACTTGGACATAAAATCATCTTATACAACTGCACTTATCCCTTTTTCTTATTGATTATTGTGTCCGATTTTTAGAAGCATAGTGGTAGCATTTAATAAGTAATACCGTATCCTTTTCCGAGACTTATAAACAGAGAAAAATACATGTTCCGACCTCAGACCCTTAATGCTCTTATTTCAGCTTATTTTGACAAAGCATTGATCTTCCCAACGAAAGTCGACTGACTGTCTTTGATATTCCATCAGTGTGGGTAAACTAGCAACTAGCAATCTCATATGGGGAAGTCCTGAATGCGCCCTTGCTGTTTGCCAAAGGTATTAGCTATATGTGTGGTTGCTTCCTCACGAACGCTTAAATACCAACGAGCTTGGTTGGGCATTTCTCATATTCCTTCATAAATATGACGTAGATAGCATTTCGCTACATTGACATTAATTAAGTTAGACGATTTTCAATATTCGCACGTCAATGATACTGCACGTACCGGTTAGTCTACAAGTCCTTAGTGTTCACCAGAACGAAAGGAGCCAGAAAATTACAATTTGAATTATTGCTTTGGAGCCGCACTCTCTTCCTCTTTACGGAGTCCCAACAATTTTGTTGATTAATAACATGGATAATGAGCTGCGGTTAGCACTTTGAACTTTCCCGATAGCACGAGTCGTGATCCTTGTCATAAGGGTGCGCGTTACGGAAAGTGTTTTAATGTAAAATGTTGTTCCGCTTTTCCGGTAATTTATTCAACTTGTTTGATAGCACGTAAATTTGAAATATTATGGGGTTTTGTTTTAGGAAGTACCAAATGAAGCCTAAAACAACTTTAGCCAAGCAAATATTTTGCGGCTTACGGGAAGAGATGGAGGTGATGCCTTCCCGAAATACATTATCACTTGTTGAGAACGTGATTGGTAACGACGAAATTCTGTGTTATTGGTTTCGAGCGGACATTTTGGTTTCCAACGAATGTGATATTGTAAAGGAGTTTAAGGTTTCTGATATTCATTTACTAGCGCATATTCTTTTTTGAGCGTATACGGATGCATATTATATTAATCTTCGGTTGAAAATTATGTACATACACCGATTAAAAGTTAAGTCTCTTTTCAATTGTTTACAGCATGTTCATTTTCCTTCTTATTTACAATGTCCAGTTCAAACAAGATGCGGAATATTAAAAGCCAAATTCATATCAACTACGTTTGAAAGTGGCGAACGAACCCTGTATGCAACACGCATTTCAAATTAACCTGAAAGGATATTTCCACAGCGAAAACTAATTTAATCATCCCGTCACGCTCGCGACAGCAAATATATGAATTTGAAATTAAATTACTTACAATTAAAATCTGTTAGTCGAAATCCCAAGCATTTAATATAATTTTCACATGTAAAATTAAAAAATCCTTGTTCCAATATCACGCCTAAAATTCGTGTAAACACATATATCTGCGCAAACGAAACGCTTAATATAATGTCAAGTTAAACTGCCCGTAAATAATTCAAAACGGAGTTCAAATGACCCACTCAGTAATTCATAATGACAACATTAAATAAAATAAGTGGTTGGAGGAGCTATCATTCAGATCCAAAGATAAGAAATTTCTATCTGCAAAAACATAGTTTGTAGTCATTTGATATTTTCCGAAGGAAGAAAAAACTCAAGGACTTGTGTCCGCCCTTTTCCGAGCCAGGCGACGACAACCACTTCAAATGCTCGTAGGAAATGTTTGCATAGTGACTATCATCGAGAAAGTGAAATCGGATGCTGGCAGGACTATTAAAGTGGGCCAAGGTTATAATGTTAAAAAAATAAAATTTCAATAAATACAACCATTATACCATTCTGGAAGCACTTTGACGGATTATCGTGATTTTTATAGTTGTAATAAAGATAAATCAAGCATAGTGGAGGCTGTGCAGGGGGCTGAGAAATCAATTTGGCAATATTTGACGAAATGAAATGTATCTGAAAGAATTTAAACAGGAATTCAAACTTAATGAACGT